>OX276473.1:7500000-10000000 GCA_946251955.1 Acronicta psi | reverse complement strand
ATTTATTTAGAACTAGCTGTTCCCCGCGGTGTTACGTTTATCCCATTTCTTTTATGTAAATAAAATTTATAAATTAAAAGTAACCGAAATGACGCCTTACTATGTTAAAATCAGTCCAACCGTTCTCTGAAGATTAGCCGGAACGAACAGACAGACAGGCAGACACAAAAAGGAGATCACCAAAATCTGCCCAAATGATGTACCAGGTACACTTATTGGTAATAATACCCTGTATTACGCTGGTTACAACTCTAATCTTATTTTTATGCTTACTAGGGTATAAATAAAAATAACATTAATGAAAAAAGGCACCCGTTTTGACACACTATTATTAGTTCCATAGTATTTTTTATAGTAAAAACTGTCAACTTGACAGCTATCTGCTGTCAGTGTCAGTTTCGGAATGTCAAACGCACGCCAAATGGCTAGAGATGGGCGATGGGTAAATACCCGTTGGGAAAATACCCAGGTAAATTCCCATTTGGGTAAATATCGGGTATTTACCCGGGTATATACCCAAAAGGTGGGTATTTATTTTTCTAAGAACGAAGTATTTAAATATGTTCCTAATTACTTCTTAGCATGTTATGGGTTGCAAAACTAGCAGTTTTCACTGCACTAGGATGAAGTTAGTTATGTAGTAGTTTTTTTAATTCCTGATAAGCTACTCTATGACGGCTAAGCTAGAAGAGATCCTGTTTTTTTTCTGAAGTCGAGTAGTCTTTTTGGTTTTTCTATGAAATTCTCAGTAGCAGCTCGGAGTTTGAAATTTTGCTCGGGCTTGCCCTCTTTTACGTTGAACTAACCCTCTGCCTAACCCTTCAGGAAATAGTCTTGATATTTTTTTCTTATATCACAAGGGTGGCAAACGCTTATTTACTGCCCTTGGGTATAAATCAATGGTATAAGCAATTACCACAGTCTAAGGAAATTTCCAACACCGAAGCATCAAGCTGAAAAAACCTCTTAACTTCCTTCTTGTTAAATCTCATGCTCTAATCTCCAAAGAAAACCTCTGCAGGGATTCATTGTACAACCTAAGCGTAATCGTCATCATCATCAGCCCGTACTCATCCACTGCTGGCCATAGGCCTCTTTTAGTGAACACCACGGAGCCAAAATCATCAATCATCTCTTTCCATCCAGTCACTGCCAGCTGCCTTTCGCAATTCGTCAGTCCACCTACCTGGCGGGCGTCCCACACTACGTTTGCCTAGACGCGGTTTTCACCCAAACACTCGTTTGCCCCAACGGTTATCGATTCTCTGAAAGACTTGAGCAGGCCAATTGCGTGCTTAATCCTTTTTGCTTTAGAGCTATTTCGGTTACTTTGATTCTTTGACGGGTAACTTCATTGCGATATCAATCCCTTATAGAGACCCCGAGCATAGCTCTCTCCATAGCTCACTATGCGACTTTAAACTTATGGGACCAGTCTCTAACCTAAGCGTACGTAGGAACAAATGCCTCTGAAACACGACCACATCGGTGCTAAGTTGTAAGTTGTGACTATAAATTCTCTGTCCATGGCATGCGGTGCGATGGTGAAAAATAGGCGTCGACATCATCCATTCCGCACATTGCCCATTATACAAGCAGTAAAACACACATTAGAAGGCAGTCTCTCCTTAGACTTAAAGGTTTTGTCTTCATTTCTTTAGTTAGTAGGTTCCGCTTGGCATTGTACGTGGCAGAGAACAAAGTGAGCCTTCTGTTGCTGCCAAGGTACATAAAGAAGTCAACAACCTAGTTGCTATTTTAGAAAGATATCTTTTTTTGATACCACTAAGTTGGCAGACAAGCATACGGCCCTCCATGGTAAGCGACTACTGTAGTCTATGCAACATTAAGGGTATCACCCGCGCGTTATCGAACCTGAAAAATCTTTTTAGACCCTTTTTGAAGAATTCTGTAGTCCCTTGGGAAACCCTCAGTGGGAATCTGATTCCACAACCTGAGTGCACTTGGAAAGAATCTTCTCATTGGTCTGGTCAATCTCAATACCACTCTGACCTCATACTGTGTCAAATCACATAATATAAGACCAGAGTGGTTCTAAGGTACCTATGTCGATGAACTACTCGATGGCGACAGGTGCAGTGATAGAAAGTAGCCGTGGGCTGATATTTCAAACAATTCCTCAGAACATAGCCCCTTGTACAAACGGTAAAATACACACAATACATCTTGTTCCACAGATCCCTTTCCACCAACCAACCGGATCCATATCTGATACATTCTCCATATAAATCATTTTCCCCAAAAATCTTCTTTTCATAAAAAGTGCAGTTTAGTAATAACTAGCATTTTGAAAACTGCTAACTATGCAACCATTTTTGCACCAATAACATTCTAAGAAATAATTACGAATATATTTATATACTTCGTTCTTAGAAAAATAAATACCCACCTTTCGGGTATTTTCCCGGGTAAATACCCGATTTTTACCCAAAATAATATTTACCCGGGAAAATACCGGGTAGAATCCCATCTCTACAAATGGCACATTATTAACAGTTTCATAGTGATTTCATGGTAAAAACTGTCATTCAATTTTATTTATTTGTGTATAATGTACCTATGTATTTGTATGTTTTTTTCTACTTAGACAAATATCACTATTAGTAGATACAAAAGACAAGACAATACGTTACACGCAATGACAGGTATCACTAACTAATATAGATTGACGTGTGGACGGACAGCAAGCCGTCTAGACCAGAATTTACTTAAGCCTAACATAATAGGGGATAGCGTTCTAAAATTTATAAAGGGTAAATGGTAGGACGATGGTAAACACTTTTCGATAAAAGATAATAGTCGTCGGTACTTACAATAGTTTTCGATTTTAAATAATTAGTAAAGTAATTGTAGCTATAAATGGGTGAACAGTAAAAAGTACAACGTACAATTTCTTTACTATTTATTGCTTCTAACATTTTCAATGTGGTGCCTTTAAAAAAAGTATTGTTTGATTATTATCAGGCCCATTAACAAGTTTAGTTTCGATGTAAATTTAATGTATTTTGTAGATTTCTATATTACTACGAATGATTTTAAAAATATGATAAACTAAACATTCGGAAGTCAACGTTTGGTAACTCTTCTGTGGTTTGGCGTAGTCACCTCGCTATTACCGTCGCTCCAAGTGTGTTGGGTTAAATTCCCACCTAAGACGAATCTTTGTGCAATCCACAAATAATTTGTTTTGAGTCTGGTAGAAATTTCTTTGATGATGGTAAAGCCCCTGGCGTCACGTGACTTATTGCGGGCATAGTTATTTTACAAGAAAAAAAATCATTATCTAATAAAACTATGGCTTTGTCAAGTGGTGAATTCAAGGAAACAGTGTAGCACATCTTGTGTGATTGTGGCGTTCTGGCGACGAAACGGATGAGTCTGCTCGGCAACGGGTATTCGAAGTCAGAAGACTTTAGGTTCTTTGCTCTAAGTGGATTAGTAGCCTTCAAGAACCACGTCATAAAGTCACTTCGCTTAACATACAACTTCTATTCAAACTTGTCCAAAGTGGACGAAGAGAGAAACGTTCGTAGTAATGAAGTTATTCAACAAGATTACTTGAATTCCCTACATTCACAAAACTGAACAAAAAGATATGTCCCCATTAGCGCCTAATGCACCCCAACTAAGTGTATAATGTGCAATACTAAGGCAGTAAGGCTTTAATGTAGGCACTAAAGCTGTTTGCATTATGTGAAGAGCAAAAGTTAGTATGTGAACGTGCACATAATACACTTGACTCTGACTTTTGGAGTATGCTGAACTTTAAATGAGATTCTTGGAATGTTTGTAAGGGACACTTTATGGTTGTATTATTCTACTTGCGACCCGTAATTCGCAACCCTAGCCTTGAAATATGGTCACGGTTACACGAACTTTGTAACCAGATTTTGCGGTTTGTTGACGTCAAAAATTTTTGGCAATTCACCCGATGAAATGATCGAGAAAAATAAGGGATCGTTTTATAATAGATGAGCGATCTATTTTAATTTTCATGTCAAATGAAAATAGATTGGGTAGATTTTTTCAAGCCGATTACCGAAAGCTTTTTGATAGATTGCAGTATAGGGATTTCAGGACAATTGGATTTACTCGGTCCTAATACCTAGGTGCCTATATCTATTATAATATGATATTAAAATTGATGATAGTGAGTTTAGTGTTTCAGCAAGACTATAAAATATTTTTTAATGATTTAATTTAATCTGGATGGCTCCAAGAGGAACAGTCTCATCGCCCACCGTTACCGTTTCTGAGTCTCAAAATTTATTCGTATATTTGCTCACTTCAATTCTGCCGTGCACTGAGTGCCATTTCTGTTACTTGTTATGAAAATGCCTTCTTGATATATTGAAGAACAATGTGGTTTCTTTTATTGCTATATGTCACATTCGAGGACTTTGAGTACGAAGGTAGGACTAAAGCGGGAATGATAAACTTTTTTTAATGGGAATTGGCTAATCCCCTGTGTCATGGAACCTAAACATATCGGCGGAATGTGAGTTAGCTTATACCTAGTCCACCACGCTGGCTTAGTGCGGCAGGCAAGCAGAAGTCACACGCTGTCCATAAAATTTCTCAGGCATAAAGGATTTCTCACGACATTTAGGGCACAATCGCCCATGTTTTCGGAGTCTGCATGAACAACTTGGAATCGAACTCAAGACCTTTGATTTGTTAGTTCAATGGTCATATCTTTCATCATCATCAATATAATCAGCCTGTATTCGTCCACTGCTGCTGCTGCTGAACGTAGGCGTCTCCCAATTTTCGGCTTTTCTCATCCAGTCACTGCTAAGTGCCAGTGCCGTTCAGTTCAGAAAGTCATCACTCCACCCAGTCGTTGGAGTCTAGTTAGTCTATCACTGCTTAAACTTAACTCCCTAAAAACTCCACCAAACACTCCACAAAATCCCGTTCACGCTAGAATAAAGGAGAAACTCACCTGAGTGACATGCATGCACCAATAGATACGAATGTGCACGTAATCGCCTCTGCATTATTCTCGCGTTTTGTTGCAAAAATTCCGCAAGATAAATCGTCTGTCATCGTGTGGGCGGCATATCAATCACTATGGTACGACAAGCCATTTTCTAACCAACTGACACAGTTATAAGGTATATAAAACATTTTTTTATTCTATATTTTATATTGGTGTGGTGCGCAATTGTTTTATATTGTTTTGGATTTTTTAATTGGGGAACATAAAACATACCTCATACTCGTAATATTTTCCTCGATCCAATGGCTTCATAATAGTTGTACAGAGTAATTGTACTGATGTACAATTACAGAGAATTTTACAGGAAAATCCAATAACACGACCCGAGAATTGAACCCGGATTGACTCGAAGCAGTCGAGTTTTCGTTAAAAGTTACAGGGCTAAAGAAGCAATTTATTCTACGCGAGGATATAATTTTCCACTGTCATTTTAGCCTCTGCCAAATGCATTCTACATTAACAAACTCGTTGTCATTAGTAGGCAAAACCACTGTTTAGTTAAGTAGATCGCGCCCACACCACTATCATAACGGTACATTTTCATTATCTACTAAACCGTTGAGGCTAATTTAGTCGTCATTGATAGATTTTTATTTAAACAACTAGCTGATTCCCGCAACTTCGTTTGCGTTTGAACCCCATTACGCCATTTTTATTAGTTATTTTGTTATTCGAGGTGGTGACAAATCCGACTAATCAAAAACCGTGAAAATCGGTCCAGCAGTTCTAGAGTTATAAGTGTTGTAACAAACCCGACTCTGTTTTATATATTATATATCTTTAAAAACAAGGAAAACAGGGAGGCGACGCCCTAGAAAGACTTATGGCATCTTATTGGTGATACCCTTCAAAAAGATCAGGTGCGTAGTACTTGCAACGTGTGCGTGGGTATGATAGACGTATAAACGTGGAAGAAGCAGAAGAAGTCAGTAAGAATCGCAGCAAGTGCGACCTCTAGTCTCTGCCTACATTATGTTTTTTTATTTATAGAGAAAGGTTCTGTGGCGACATTGTAATGCTGACAGCTCCTTCAGAGCTCGCTCGCCTTCCCGCTCATACAATGCACTTTAGTCGTTATCCGTCGGGCACAGGGTAGGCACGCGTGACATATATTTGTACTTGTAATTTTGTGATAATTAAATCAGTCATTTAACATTGGACTATAAATTATTTGGTGTTCTTATTTCATTCCTTCTGACATTATATTAGAGATCTAACAAGTGAATCTAACTCTACAACATCTCTAAATATAAAAACCTAACAGTTCCATCAGGACATTTCAAAGCTGGAAAAGAGTTATTAGGGTACGGTAGATGGAGTCCAAAGATGTTCACTGACTGCTGCTGGACGATCAAGAAGGATCAACCAGAACCCAAATATTCCACAAAATTATAGACCTTTAAGTTATAACCAACATTATTAACATGTTTCTGAAGAATATTTTTTTTAGTATATTTTTCATAATTCATGTTTAAAAAAAAAATATACGGGTGAAACAAAAATAATTGCGTATTTTTTTTAACATACAGTTCGTGTGGCGCAAAGAAGATTAAATTTTGTTGACCAGTGTAATAAATCATCATCATCAACCCATTCATCTACTCCTGGTCTGTTGCTTCGCGGTGTAACCCACGTTCCGATGAACATGGGAACGTGGTTGGAGATAACTAGATAGTTATTCCCAAGCCTGTGAAAACTTCCCAATATCCTTTCTTAGCTGTTGATTACTCGCATGTTTCAAATGTCAACTTTCTAGCCTTAGTAGTTTTGGGTACGTGCGTTGATAGTCACTCCGGCTAGATTATAATCTATACTGTTCACAATTTGAAGCATTATTTTTCGGTTTTGGCATGGTTTGGTTACAGTTCTGGTCTAACCTAGCCGACACAAAGATGTTCAGTGTTTGTAAGTATGGCGCACTTCACAATTTATAGACAGTTTTCAATCTCGCGAGATAGATTATAATCTAACGGTGATCAATTCAATATAACCAGCTATATGTTACTTAGAACAAAATATTTTTCAGAACAATATTTACTTTCCGCTGTCAAAGATAAAATATAATTGTGTAAGTACTCAGCTAGGCGAAACCTATTCCGAAACAGGAAAATCCGTGATTAGGTAAATGAGCATATATATATATATATATATATATATAAATATATTGAATATGTACTAAAATATAAATGCATATTTAATTATATATGTTGATTTTATTCTATTTTATATTACTTTGAAGTTTTGAACAATATTATATAGTTATCACGATTCATGATAGAATTTTAAGTTTCAATAGATATTTTAAATGTAGCCAGCTAGCTTGTGTGAACAACATTGCATGATTATTTGATACCAACTGACAATTATTAGACCAATAAATTTTACGAATAATTGTATCTTTGCTCGCGTGTTACGCGGTACCTAATTGTTATGTTCCAATACGCCAATTACCGTGGTAACATAGCGTATGTATTTGAAACGTATTCTACAAATTACCTACATTGTTACAGAGCATATTCAATGAGGACTTTGTTCTATCAATGTTACCTTACTATAATTTTCATATCGATACGATTTATAAAAAAGAAACTGAGCAAATAGGTTACTGAGTTAAAAAAGATCTTATATAAACATCAGCGAGTGGTTGTACACCATTACACTTTTGCCTAATCGTTCAGGGGATACCGGCAATATAGTATCTTGTATATGTAATTGTTCTGTAAGTGTATTTGTCACTTATCTCCTCCTAAACTGCTGGACCGATTTGTTTGAAATTTTGTATGTTATGTTTCCATGGGTTTCTGGATATTTTAAAAACACAATTGGGCCCGGTATCTGGCGACGCTGTCAGTATAAACATTACACAAGTTTTTTTTTTAATTGACCGGGTAACGCAAGCGAACCTGCGCACTGGTCGCTAGTTTAGGTAGGATATATATCTCTGTGTCAAATGGATGGATTTCTCTTTACTATTGCGGAACTCAAGAAATGTATACGTCTCTTATTACTCGTGTATACAATTATAGTCATCTCCACCGCGTTCCTTTATGTATGAATATCGCCTTACATTCGAAGTAATGGTGCGTAAGTGATATCTTCATGTTCGTGACGCCTTGCTCATATTATTTTCTTCTTTTTTTTTCAGTACAATACAACTACTGTGTCACGACTTTATGATTAGGTAGTTATACAGGTATAACGTGTGTTTTTAGCTTTAACTTAGGTAAATCCTTCTTAGGTTGACTGGCAGAGAATGCCGTAATGGCATTAAGTCCGCCTTTTGTGCTACTATTGTACATAAAAGAATAAATAAATAAATCGGTGTATAGTTTGTGGTAGATTCCATAAATTACTTGAAGATGTGTCATTTTTGCTAATTACGAAAAGACGTCTTTTGATTAATAATCATTAAAAGCAAACACAATCATAATATGATTCATTTTAAAATTGTTAAGAAGCTACCTACAGGATCTAAATCAAAATCTTTAGACCCTTAGCAATTCTTTAATTAAATAAATATATTGTTATTATGAAAAAAGGCCTGTTTAACTCCTATGTCATGTTTATTGCATTGCGAAAATATGGAATAATCCGTGAAACCCATCTATCTATTTATTCAGTGTGGTAAAACCCCACTGAGTAAAGGTCTCTTCTCTATTACTTACGCCACTATTGCCGATCTTGTGCAAGTCACGCCTTCTTCCCCTCTAAATTATAGTAAAGGCGATATCAGTCTGAGAAGTGTTAAAAGATTTGTTCAATATTTTCAGTTTTCCAAATCTCTAGATCAAGAGATCGCAACCTAGCTTTTGGAGATTTCCTTATCGCAGTTCTTTAAAATTGAGCTTTAGGTTGAAGTTTGATCGTTGTGGGCCTATTGATATCATAAAAAATGTAACAAAATTTTACTTTGTCGTGAATTTGATTTGAGATCTAAGTAGATAAATCCAAATAAGTACTTATTGCTAAATTATTTAATATGACACGTGATTCAAAATAAACAAAATTTAAAATTATTTCACCTGTATTCTTCGTAGGCTTAGCAGAGGTGAACTAATGAACACCCACAGTTCGCTGGTATTTTTAGATCCCATGTAATAGGGGGCGATCCTATATCCGGGCGCAGCACTCCGAGCTGTTGTACTACGCACAAGTCTGCCTTACCCTTCGAGGAATACAGCAATAATGACAAGTAGGCACATAATTCAGATATATACTTAGTATTATAAAATACAACCCACTAGTTACCATGTTAAAAATCATAAAACCTGCATTGCAACAACCTTGCTAGTCCGCTGCGTCACAAAGTTGTCGCACACAACAATAAACAAAACACTAACATTGTACACAAAACAAAACAAAGCTTAATGTGGACATATACTCGGTGACAATAGTTTGTATTGTGTACGGGACACTTTGATTCCTTCCATTTTGTTTACCGATTCCACAGCAAATCGTACAAGCGTATTACATGTCGGAACATTCTAACTGACGTTGTTTGTAACTTCAATAACTTGTATAAAGTTTTACTGATGTTTCTGTTTGTTGGTGTTCATTTGTTTTTGTCAGTATCTAGTTAAATACTGTTACCATTACCAATGCAGTGAAAGATTTTTCGATCACGAGTTCAACACACATAAAATACCTATCATTTTCCCTAAAGGGTTAAGCAGAGTTCGCCAATATTATGAGGTTCCATGTAGTTGGGTGCCAGCCTATTGCCATCAACCGGGCACAAATCCTGAGTGACTGAGAACTACCACTGGAAATGTACAAAAACCCAGCAATAATTTGCTTGACCCAGGAATTGAACTCTGGTTCAGTCGCGCTTAGGGCAACGAAACATACATACATAACGTCTGCTCTCATACTAACATACATTTTAAGTTAACACTTAAAAATAGTGTAGGAAACCAAATAAAACTCGCTTACATACTGTTCCTAATAAGCGAGCGCATTCAACCAGCAAGGTTCGCTTTGCGAATCCTCTTAACATCCAACAAGACGTTTTAGAACTGTTTGGTCTTCTTTTACAGCCTCAATAGCAAATGCTTGGCGCGAAGGATTTTGTCTAAGAAGAAGTAGAATTTATCTTGAATTTATACTTAAGGACTTTCTCTATACTTAGTTTACTAATTATATTGAAAAAGAAGATGTTAATTTCTCATCACTAAATCAGATCATCAAAAACTATAATGAAAATCGACTAACAGAATGCTCGACAATCTAGAACCTCAAGCTTAGCTCCCAAATTTGCGACATCTAGACAAAAAGTATACCTATGTACAGTCACAAGCAAAGATATACCTATTAACACTCACAAAAGTGCTAAAGCGATTTATCATGTAACAACGACTGTAACTTTGAGATAACACCAATATCACTATAGTATTGGTTCTTAGATATTATGTTCGTATGTCATTCAATTTCTGTCAATACTTAAGGAAAAAATTGCTAAGGAATTTTGTCTAATGTATACATATTTATGCTCGTGACTGTACTTACCTATTAAAAAAAATATTGTTCTTTTATTGGGATACTCACAGACAATAATAATAATATATGCACAATTTTCCTGAAAAACTCGAACGAAATCAAAAGTACGTTCACAGATCGGTGACTTTGCCTGACGACCAGATGACGTCACCAGGACTTATTTCGTAAACATGTGAAACAGAAGGTTAGACGGCCCGTTTACATATGCAGCATGTTTTACATAAAGTCACATCTCCCGCTACCCGTAACGCGGGAATAATCTATCCCTTTGAGGCCCAGGCAATGTTGAAATTATGACGCAAATTCCCGTTAAAAACTCACGTCTTTTCAAAAAAAGAATAGCCAGAAGCTAAGCCATAGAATGTCACTTGTTTTATACTGTTCTTGCATAGTTCTTTTGCTTCGTTCGAGTGCAAGTATTAATCATACACACGCACACTACGCACCTAGGACTTTTTAAAACTGGTCAGTGTGTGTCTTACTAGAGCGTCTCCTTTCGGCGCTTTCATTTACATTCATTCACCTACTTTATTAGTCACTATTCATTCATTCTTTATAAATGGCAACATGTTCAAACAATGACAGCATATTCTCCATTACTTAATTCGTGTCAGTATTTGTAATAATAAAATTACAAAATTATACACGATCAAGTTTACAATAATAGCTAGCTACTAGAAACTTCCATTTAAAGGTTTTATATTGAATTTATGTTTGATACTTTAGTAGAAATTACGAGTACTCCGCACTGCGGTACATTCGTGGCAAGGAATAATCTCAGCGATGTCATCGCATTCGTTCTTATTATGAGCTTATTGCGTTTGGTAGTTTCCTAGTAGGCAATATCTAGTCACATCGGGACCATTTAAGGAGATGCAGTAAATTGTGGCACGGATTCGGTTAATATATATTTATTAGCTGAATTTCGTGTGTGAAATGGGTATTGTTTTGGCGAATTTAGTGAAAATTACGTATTCTCTAAAAAAGGCAGAGGTTTACTGTTGTGCCGGCACCTACTAAACTACCTTGTAGGTAGATTGTAATAACCACAAACAAATTCAACCTTCGAGCTGCTACTGAGAATATTCATAGAAAAAAAAATAACACTGCCAGGTCTAGCTATCAAACTAGCCATTAGACTAATTGGGTAAGCGAATATTATATGTATATGAAAATTTATAATTACATAGAGCCTCATTTTTTTTTAAATTTTGGATTCGGTCCGACTAGGTAGGATTCAGTCAAACTGTTGATTAAGTATATAACCCACCAAATGATAACTACTTGGTTCAAACAACTTATCATTCAAGTAAAATAAACTAACTCTTTACCTCGTAAATATTTTTATGTAGTTCGCCTTTTCAAATCCCGTAACTTGTTGTATGGGGCAATTTATGTGACAATATATAGCGAAGTCTAAAATCCATCTCGTATTTGCTCAAGTGCATTGCCCCACACATCTTGCTTATCTGTGAAAATATTGCCCTCTTGCGGATTCCGGGCATAACGTACTGTCGTTGCAGTCACAGCGATCAGATAGACTTGATACTGTTGAATGATGCGCTGTTTGGTTTAAATTATATGATTTTATTTGAGACAGGTAGGAATAAATATGTATCTCTCTCCCGCTCAAAATATTAATGATATTTTTAAATTTAGTAGTGTTGTTTTGATACTTCAGAATATATTTATTTAAGCTAACTTAATTTTAAAGTTTGATCTCATTGTTTTCGTTTATCTTAAGTAGTGGTTGATCTCATTTCGCATGATGTGATCTCCCATAATTAAAGAAGCACTTAGCTGCTACATGCTTAATTTTTTTTATTAGCATGTAAAGTGTATTCTTTGTCGGAGATCCTAATTAAATAAAACAAAAAGTAAAATAAAATACTACTTTCATGAACATATAATAAATAAATAAATATCCTGGGACATTTTTTACACAGCACCATCTAGTCCCAAACTAAGCAGAGCTTGTACTATGGGTACTAGACAATGGATATAATACTTATATACTTTTTTTTTTGTAAATACATACTTATAATACATAAGAAACACCCAGACAAACACAAACACTTAAGTTCATCACAATAAATGTTTGTGTCCTGTGGGAATCGAACCCACGACCTCGTGATCAGCAGTCCGGTACTCGAACCACTAGACCACAGACGACGTCGTATGTGAAAAGTGGATATATAATATATTATGTTACTTATGAACACATTTGGAAGGGTTTTCAGAGGTTGTACTATGCATAGTGATAGTTCGCCCGGTATGTTTAGGTCACAAGCTATGATTAGCCTCATCATCATCAGTCAAAAGAAAAAAGCCTCCATCATAGATAGCGAAAATAAATAGCTTATTGCCGGTGAAGTATGCGCAGCACACTTTTGCATACCCCTTTGGGGAATGCAGGCGTTCCTGTGATTATGTTATTGATTTTAGGATACGATTTAGCGGACGTTGGAAAGCCAAAATGTACTCCTCTTATTTTTTTGGCACACATGTTTTTAAAACTGGAACACAAGTGCCATACTTGTGTTCCAGTTCCAATAAAGCATCATAGTCACATCACAAAACAATAAGGTCTACATTTGCTTACAAGACCAAGCGACAGATTGATAATGAGCCTTAGTACATTTAATTTGACGGAAGTTTTTGTAAAAAATGATAAAGTAATTTTATGGTCGACTATAACTAAATTTTCGAATAAACTTTTTCACAAAAACCCACGACCTTCAACTTTGTCAATACTTTTCCTCTAGACGCTCATCAAAATGAAAATCTTCATTTTCACAACCAGAAGTAGCAGCAACATATCCAAAATTCTTATTCATGTATGTATATATGGCATCGTTAACATATTTGAAGTTACCTCGTGTAAGGCATGAAGTTTCCTCAAGGTACGCTCAGATGAGCTCATTTGCATAATATCAAATGGATATAATCCAGACACCCGGTTCATAGCTAAACAATTTATCTGTAATATGAGCGAGAATAATTAGGTTTGAGTGATGTCACTATAATTATTATATATTCAACTACATAGTTGTTTCCTGCGGCTTTTCGCGTTGATTTCGTTTTTCCTAATCTATGCAATGTACCTAAAATCAGGCAAGCGTAGTGTAGGACGCCCTGTGACACGATGAACCGACGATTTAAAGAAGGCTGGCAGCGGATGGATGCGAGCTGCCCAAGACCGGGATGGTTGGCGCTCTTTGGGGGAGGCCTACGTTCAGCAGTGGACGGCAATAGGCTGATATGATGACCTAAAGTCATTTTTGATGGGCGTCTTTTATAAGGACCCTTAAAATACTTGATAGTTGCAGGTTTTTATGCTTCACTATATTTCGATATTAGACTAATCAGTGGACTAATCAACCTAAGTATTGATCTCGAGACTTTACTAAAATGGGTCTATTTATATACTGCGGCAAGCTTTGCTTAACTTCTGATCAATCCCAACTACTTTAAAATAAAATTGAAACACTTCACAAATTGCACACTTTAACACAGTGCACATTAATCGAAAGACGTAAAGTAGAAACCACTTCAAAACCATAAATTTTATTTAATAACACTAATAGATATCTATGGCCTAAATCAGATTGCGCCGGAGAATGAATTCCGTTGAGTCAGAGAAGTCGAGCTGAATTATCGGCACCTTGCCGCTCTCGTTCCGACTCATTTGGTAGCGTTTGCACTTTACCTTCAATACGAATCGGTGTAATTTTCATTAGTAACGATGACTCTTGAGTATTTTCGCCAACTTTCAAAGATCTATAGAAATATAATCAACTGAAAGATATATTTCTACGGAAACTGAATTGAGGCTAATAGAAGATGAAAGGGAATGTGACGATACTCTGAATTGAATGAAAGCGGTCGTTTACTGATTTTTGAAATCATTTGTATCTGTAGCTGAATAACTGGAGGGCTAAAACGGCCAGATTGAGAAAATCCTTTGAAATCAATTCAATTTAATTTCTGCAATAATATACTGATGTGAATCATTAGGTAGTTTTAATATTCTAATGCTGGTATTATTATAAAATATTATTTTACCGTACAATATTGGTCATGGACTACTAAGTTATTGATTTCGAGCTCGAATCCACAACCCTCTCACTTTTCAATTTCTCTCATTTTTACAAAGTCCCGTATCCAGCAGTAAATTGATAGGTCAGAATTTTATTTTGGATAATATTTTGTTGTAATTTTCTGTCTCATGTAATTCTTGAGCAATATATTCGTTTCATTACATGACTTCTCAAAAAAGGCAAGGTTAAGAGCACCCTAAACCGACGAGCATGCATGGAGAGGTTAATGAACATAGACGAAGTGATGTGCCAGGATCGTAGCAAGTGGAAATCTATAGTCTCTGCCTACCCCTATGGGAAACAGGCGTGAAGCTATGTATGTATGTATGTATTAAATGACTTGCGGACTGCACGTGAACAACTATATAACACTGCCTCTCTCACAGGTCGTATATTATAATTGTAGGGATGACGACCGAAACGCCATTAAACAAAGTGTCCCTTAAACCTCTGTTTCTCATGCCCCTAGTTTCATAAGTTCACAAATGGTCTTAGTAAAAGTAATTATAGGTTTTGATAATTTAACACGATAAAATAATATTGAAATGAAATGATATTTATCCCTGCAAATAGACCTTTAATGGACACTTTTACAAGTCACAAGTAATTATATTTATCCCTGCAAATAGACCTTTAATGGACACTTTTACAAGTCACAAGTTAAGTATGTATTGCTTATTGCAAACTGTTCCTATGTTACTCGCGTGCATTCAGCCTTTTACAATCCGTAAGAATTTCGTTTTCTCCTTGCTATGCTTAGCTTATAAAATTATCTGTGTGCCCAATTGCGGTCCAATCTGTTCAGAGGTTTGAACTGTACGTTGATAAAGATCAATGATATTCAGTCACGTTTTCCTTTTCTATGCATATACAGGTACTAACTACTATGCCAGATTCTAAAAGTTTTATGGCTAAGAATCAGTAATCAATAATTACTGGTGTTATATTTATGTGTTTTGCGAGACTGAAATCTGTATATATATAGTCCAGATAAACCTAACATAAAATCTAATTTAAAACTGCTAAAACTACAGTAAATAATGTCACGTTCTCCACTTTATCTTAAAATTAATCTCACAGCACACTTTTACTACTACCCACTAAAAACTTTATCCATTTCAAATAACTAATTTAAAACCAAACTTCTGTATTTAGCTTCAAAATTCTAGAGTTAGCAAGAAGTAGATTGGAAAATAAAAGATAACAATCATATTGTTTAAGTATACTATCACACCCGTATTTACCAAAGAGACTGCTACGCTTGAAGTCCTGGATTCGATTCCCCGGTCGAGTAGTGCTATTGGATTTTTCAATGAAATTGTCAGTAGCAATCCGCGTTTCAAGTCCGCGATCACCTAAAAAACAAACGCCATACTATAAACTAACAAAGTAACAAAGGTAAACAACATATTAACAAAGATAGCGTTAGTATTTCTGTGTAATGCGAACTTGTCTGTCAAATTTTCGGACGGCCCTATCTTTAGTATTTAAATGGGTGCACCAGACTTACACAGTCGGCGTATCAGAATGAAACATTGTGTAGGTTAGGAACCTACACAATATGAATATGAATGAAAATTAAATACAAATACTTAAACAAAAATGAAGTATCGCAAAGGAAACAATTGCGCGGTCGGGACCACTCCCGGATAAGCTTATAAAACGTTGAATATGAAAATTTCCCCACTCTCCAAATAAAAAAGCTAAGAGTTTATAAGCGATTACGTCATAACGGTTGAAAAATGACTTTTGGAATCCGGCCACTTCACCGTCGCTCCACTCAAGATGAATTGTTAAAAATTGACGTCGAGATTAGAAATGATTTTTATTCTTAATGCTTTATAACCCTGCATGGGCTTTGAGTTTTGGCTGTAATTGTATATATTTTCATTGTTATTTAAATACCGTTTGCCTTAAACATTGGCGGTAAAAGTGGGTTAAAAAGGGATTTCGTTAGCGGCATGATAACGACCTAAATAGGAGTCTAATTGGTACCAACCTGCAATAAACACAAGTCTGGGCCTCTATTATCGCGGAACCACTGTTATATTGTGCGTGAAATATTTTTTTAGGTACTTATACAGATGAAATATAAATTCCATATCAACTTATAAATAATAGGGCAACTAATCTTACCACTGTAAAGAGTAAAGAGTTTAATCTCTTGTTGAATCAATCCAGAAGGTTATTCTGGAAACTTCGTTTTTTTTTTATATAACTTTGGTTTAGATTTTCGGCCTGTTACAACACCTCTTAGAAAGTCCCGTTAAATTACATAGGTATTAATTATTAATAGAAATTTTGTTTCTTGTTTAATTTATTCGGCGGTTAGCTGGAATCCAGAGATGGTGAAACATGGCCTTAGTATCCAAACGTCACTTTTAGGTAAATTTCAGATTTCGATACAATGTAAAATGTTAGCGTTTGATGTTGTTTTTCAGTTTAGTAGATACCTTTTGACTTACACGATACTTAGTGATTCTAGATCGTCATTATCTGTAATTTGAAAATATTTTACAAGAATTACCCTTAAGTTGTTGTAAATAGTAAAAATCTTAGCTCAAAAGTTTACGAGCATGTGTAAAGTTGCGAATCGACTGCACGCAGCAAAACATTCAATGTTGCCATGCACGGCAACCGCATTTATTTATGAAGACGGTGTTGCCGCACGGAGCCAATGGAACACCGCTGTGGCTTAACATAGGTACCACATACGAGCCAAACTTCGTCAGTCTTGGGGGCTAAACTGAAAGCTATTCCTGAAGTTATGCCAAATTTGGCTCGAAGTAAATTAAAAGGATCTACGCGCGGCAGCTGCGCGCAATGGATGCGCAGCTTAAAAAGACTTCATAAAGCAAGTTTAACTTGGTCATTGGGTCATGCGGGCGGTATGATTGGGGACCATTTTCCGTGTTTTCGACTCTTTGTTTTTTAGTCATTAGAGTCAAGTTTATTTTCCGAAGTTGAAGAATATAAGATACGTTGTTCAGTACGATCAGACTAAGTAACCCCGTTCAGATTGTTTATCTACCCTTTCGCATAGATTAATACACCCCTAACCTAAGAGCCCCGCATATTTCACATTTGTTATTTCTGCATTACTATATGCTTGGTTACTTCGCTAAGTGGCGCTAGAATCGAGATCATAAAAATGTTTATTTATTAGTTAAATTATACCTAAACAATATTATGTATTATCAATTTCTTAGACTAACTTATACATAAAATTATGAGTGGGTGTTATGCGGTGACATCTTGTTCATAAATGGGCGGCATGACATTTTGGATTTTGTCACAGATTGTGTGAGTAAAATGACATATTTTTTAGACAAGTCAGTATTACCTATCTATATTACAAGTACTACCTGCTCATGACGTTTTCACGCCTAAACTACTAAGCCAATTTTGATGAATTTTGGGATAGAGATAGATTGGACCATGGGGAAGGGCTTTTTGTCGCATAAAGTCCTTTGAAACAGCTTGTTTTTTCCTAAATTAGATGATTGTTGTAAGTGACAAGAAGAAATGTCGAAACAAACTCAATGGTACATTTCATACCTATAAACTAGCTGTACCTCGCAGTGTTACCCGCATCCATCTGGTTATTCCCAATCCCTTGGGAATTTCCCTAAATCCTTTCTTAACGGATGCTTACTTACTAAAATAATCTTATATTACACAGACTGCTTTATACATTACTAGGTTCCTGCCAGCGGCTTCACCCGTGTGGTATGTTATTATACATATAAACCTTCCACTTCAATCACTCTATCTATTAAAAAAACCGTTTTAAAGATTTAAGCATACATAGGGTTAGGGATATAGGGGACAGAGAGACTTTGCGACTTTGTTTTATAGTATGTAGTGATATTTACAATGTACAGCTATATCTAGACTGACCTTTTTCCAACAGACAATTTAACTACTGCTTTGTGCCTTTGATCTATGGTGTAGAAATTTCTTAGAGTAATAGATACACAATCTGCCAATGGATTATTCTGACTAGAGACGCAGTAATGTTGAGTATACTATAGGTAAACGCTTATATTGGAGTGTCTCCAATAAGCACCTCTCTTAAGCACTGTACTTATAGGCAGAACTCATACCTAGTAAGAGTGGGTAGATGTTTCAACGAACTGTCTCAAGATATTGATATCGATCATTTCAACACTAGTATCACCAACCTAAAAAAAATCATGTGCACCAATTATTTTAAATAATGGAGGTTTTTTGCGTGTTATGTAGCTTTAGCTTGTCTACTGGCAATATTTTTTTTACCTAATTTGTTTATAAGCTAATTGTGAAAAATTGTAATTGGCCTTATTTGTGTTTCCTAGTTACTTATTTGTAACTAGCTGTAAGTTTTCTTTTGAGTTAAATAAATCAATTAATAAATTAATAATTTCTCGAAGATCTCTGTGTTTTGTGCTATGTCACTTTGTACGACAAGTGGTTCCTTGGCAACTACATCTTGAAATAGCTGGATGAATGCATGAATTAATTGCATTAATTGGTATGCTATTGCGATTTATAGAACATTGCTTTTAGAATTCGTTATTTATGTCATGTAAAAAAACTGATAAATAACTGCCTTGTTAGTCTCGTGCTCCTATGTCCTGCAGTCTTGGAGGTTCGATTCCCAGGTCGAGCAGTGTTATTAGGTTTTTATAAATTCTTAGTTCAGTATGTCGGAGTTTGGTTTTTAATGACAATAGGGTGGCCCCCTATTTTAATGGGATCCTAACATCGGCAAACTGTGGGTGTATACTGAAAATATACTAATAAAGTGGCTGATTCAATTAATGTCTTTGTAGGTCTATGAATATAATGTTTACCATGAAATACTTTAATTTTATTGTCATAAAACTATAGCATACTTAAAATATCAACAATAAAATCATATAATCTTCTGTCTTCTCTTCTATATAAATAAAAATGAATTGCAATTCTGTTAGTCTCGCTAAAACTCTAGAACGGTTGAACCGATTTGGCTAATTTTAGTCTTGAAATATTCGTGGAAGTCCAGGGAAGGTTTAAACGGCAATGAAACTTTTATTGGCAGTACGTAATTCGCTGGGTCAGGTAGTTATGAATATAATTATGCTAACCTACTTAACAATCAAAACACACACATATTACGTTTAATTATTATACTGACCTAATATATCTTAATGACTTCAGTGCTCCAGATTATTAAAGTTACGACGTCCCATGTGGTATGTACTATCGCATTCTGCCAGCCATTAGTGTGGCTACAAATCACCAATAGATTGGATACATTTGTCATGTAGCTATGAAGTGATGAACTTTATAACATATATATAGATATGAGTATATAGTCGTCATTATTGGGCACCAGTTGTCTAAGACATCTCTAGAATTATCATCATATTCTTCTTACCATAATGGTCTACCTCGTAGGGTCAAAGTGCATCTGTATTTAAAAAAAACAACTATTTAATGAAGCAAAAAACCCGCCTGCGTTAAAAGTACTAACTAAAAATCCAAAAACAAGTCTTCAATGTTGGAAAATGTATTGCAGGCGGGGACAAGCTATTATGTGCCCAGTGACACTCGTGTCATCAAGGCGAATCTAATGACGTATCATTGATCAAATCCGTCGAGCCGTTGAGTAGTTACGACCGGACATAGGAATGGACATACGTACATACATTCATACACGTAAAACACATAACCCTCCTTCGGCAGTTGGGTAAAAAGAAAAAATGACTGACTGACTAACAGATCTATCAATATACAGCTCAAGCTACCGAATGGATTTGGCCGAAAGGCCTACAGATATGTATTATGACTTACAGATTCGCTGAAAAGGGATTTTGGGAAATTCCCACAGACTGGGAAAAGTTAGATGAACGCGGAAAACACAGCGGGATAGACATAGTCATATAAATATCGTCACCCGAAGAGAATTTTAAAATACATAATACAACCAAGAAGTTATACCTACTTTTCCATTATGTTGTGTAAACAAACAGTGTGAAGACGTGCTACATCGTATTTTTATTCTACACTAGCTTCCCGCCAGCGGCTTCGCTCGCGTGGTCTTGGTAATTTTTTCCCCGTTTTTGCACCTATTTTTATTGCTACTCCACTCCTATTAGTCGTGGCGTGATGGTATATAACCTATAGCCTCGATGAATGGGCTGTCTAACACTGAAAGAATTTATCAAATCGGTCCAGTGGTTTCGGAGCCAACAAACGAACAAACAATGAAATCCTCCTAATAATATTATATTATTATTCTACATACGGCCATCTTGAAAAGATTCCGTACGAAGGTCAAGAAGGCTATAAATTAAATTAACCTAATAATCTCCTTAACGGTTTAATGTCAGTAATGTGCTATAAGAGTTTCGGTGTGTGGCAACTTACCGGTCACTTGGCACGATAATCTGGATTAGTAGACAGACAAGACATGGCTTAAAATAGGTATTAGTTAGATAACATTACCACTTTGGATAGGTGTATTTATGTACAGTCAGCGTTATATTTTCTTATGAACAGAAGTCGCTGAACACGAATAAACTTTTTTACATCTTTATTTAATTACTAGTTTTCAGCCACCGTATTTCTTAAAAATTAAGTAGACTATGTTATTCGGGAAAGATAGCATCCTATTGAAAGAATTTTCCAAATCGGTCCAGTAGATTCAAACAAACAAACAATCAAATCATTCCTCCACCAACGAAGTACCCAAAGAAGGAAGACGAGTTCTCTGCATAGAAAATAATTTTAAGAATCGAATAAAAAATCTTGATCTTCAAAATTTTACTGAATTCAATGTCTTTTTACTAATGGTGCTGATGCTGATAAATATTTCGAATTGGTGCTGATTGTTACTGTACGATTGCGGTCAGAATACAAAAGCAGTACCTATCTAAAAAACTATATTTCTATCTATTATAATTATGTATTATAATATGTAGTTATTTTATTCTCTTACATATTTGCTACAAACATAAATTGCATCTTCAGCATTATTTCGAGAAAGTAAAACAGTTAACTACACGTAAGTAACTGGCTAACTTTCACAAAAGCTAACTCATTTTAAATAGAGTTCCGCTGTTCAAAGTGGAAACATTATAAATGTAAAACGAATTCTTTAAAATATTGTTTCAGTTCAGTTGCGAAGCAAGTTACGCAAGTTCAACTTAGATAACGTTGTATTTGTTAGTGCATCGTCTTCGAGTTGGAGGAAATTTAGCGCGATGCTCTAAAGTATAGTTTACACAAATTATATATGACTTCATCGAATTTTCTGAGATTCAGCCGTGTGTACGCTGCTTAACGTAGTTACTGAGCAAAACACTAATCATCGGACGATTTGTATTTCCCTCACGTACCTCAGCGCTGATGCAGCTAAAAGGAATAAATATATGCACCACCGTTTACCGTTCACCCAACGAAATATGAATAGAATTTATATTTTAAGATTTTTGAAATTTTTCCGTTCTAAAATCTGCCTCAGTGGTTGCAAACAGTGCCTGCGTTTCAGATCCTGGGTGTTACTAGGTCAAGTAAATTTTAGTGGGTATTGAGCGGTTCGGATGTAAGATCTCTGTTAATAACTTAAAAACATACCCGTGAACTGTGAATGAATTACATCTTACACCTCTGTTAAGATGAAGATGAAGATGTCGACAGAGCCATACAAAATAATTATAATAGGTTTGTTGGAAAAGGATTTAAAGCGGGTTGGTTTATTTGCATGCTAGTGAAATAAAATTCATTGTTTCAATTTCTATAAATATGCAAAACAAACAACGGGCGAGATGTGCAAGTATTATAATATTATAGCTAGTTGAAATTTCTATCCAAATTAACTAAAAAAAAACTAAAAAACCTTACTGTCCGGCTTGAAGTTAGCACGAGCTAACTTCAACCTAGCCGTAAAAATCGGAGAAAGAAAAATATTGGACTATAATAAATAAAAACGAACGCTCAAGTCGAAGGCAATCGTTTTAAATCATTTTAATCCAAAAAAAATCCTCTCTCTGATTTTTACGGACGCGTTGAAGTTAGCTTGTGCTGGACAATAAGATTGGCGAGAACTGTACCTACGTCAGTACGCTATCAGACGTAATGATGTGCTATGTTTAAAATATATTAAGTAACTAATACTTACTTTGTAGTAAACAAACACCGTTTAACAGGATTCTGTGAAACAAGGCTGTCACGTTATCCGATTTCTGATAACACGGGAAACGCCAGTGAAATATGAAACAAAATGCAATATCTTGTGCAACAGCTCTTAATCTAGTAAAAGGCAACCCTATCTTCCTTCAACCTTAAAGAATAATGGAATGTGATACACGATAGTCTTGAACATTCCCTTTGGAAATAATAGTCAACGTCATTGTAAGCGCTCATTCGCTACAAGAATCTAGAATTATTTTCTGGTATAACAGACGGGAAATGCAATTACAGCAGTCGCATAACAAGACGATTGCCGTCTTCTTTATATTCTAAAAACTAGCACTTGAATGTCGCATTCAGTGAGATGGAATAAGAATGCTTTTATTGCTACTTAGAAAGTGCAAACTGTTGTACATTGCCTGTTACGATTACGACTGCGCGTGGCTTTACCAACATAAAATATCATCGCATTAAACATATTTTATTGTAGACAGTAGGTACGGCAAGACAGCAACATCATTGTCAATCTATTTAACTGTATTCCACGCGATGTTATTCCCTTCCGTCAAATTTTCCCAAACCAGTGGGATTTTTTCAAAATCCTTTTTTATTAGCTGATACCTTCGTCATAATAAATTCCTGTTTGAGCTGTGCGTTGATAGATCAGTCAGTTAGTTAGTCACATTTTCCTTTTATATATACAGATTTAATATCACACTGGTGTTCACGAATCTTCCATCTAAATGGAAGAGGTTAGGCTACAGTCTATTATTATGCTGGCCTAAAGCAGGTTTGCTAATTTCACGCACGTTATAATAATAATACTAGGTAGGTATTATTTATTTTAGACCTTGTTCATATTTTTTTAGTAATTAGTAACAACTAGCTTTCCGCCAGCGGCTTCGCCCGCTATCCCACGGGAACCATACATTTTACCAGGATAAAAAGTAGCCTATGTGCTATTCCAGACTATAATCTATCTCTGTACCAAATTTCATCCAGATCCGTTCAGTAGTTTTTGCGTGAAAGAGTAACAAACATCCATCCATCCATCCCTCCTCACAAACTTTCACATTTATAATATTATAGTAAGAAGTAAGATGTTCTTAACCTAGTGGTAGTAAAAGTACAATGTATTAGGCGCTTGCTCTCGCGTGTAGGCCTATCCAATGCGCCATCAGTTATTACCATTGGTGAATATGATCATGAGGCCCAATGTATTTAAAGGAAAGTACATATTGTTTCACGATGGAGCTCAAATGACGTCATCGTGACGTCATGGGCTCTGCTGCGGCACTCAAACTTCATGCACGGAGCTCACGATTACGTTACTTGAGCCAATCACGTGACATAGCTATCGCGGAAGAGAATACCTCTTATTCTACCAAGGTAAAAACATTCCACCAATCGTAAGGCATTAATAGATCCGTCGGGATTAGCCATATTAAAAAAAAAAGCCTCAACGTAAAACAAAGTCATCAACATGATTCCCTGCACTTTCCAGCGGGCAGGCATTAATGCATTAATAATTACTAACAAGAGCCCTCTTTGTCCCTGTCCATTAGAAAGAAGAAAGAAGAAAGAAGAAAGAAAATACATTTATTTAGTACAGCACCATGAGACACCAGTTAACATTTAAAAATCTGTATATAGGTACGCAGAAATTATATTTACAAAAAAAATAAAAAAAAATAAGGACATTTAAAGGTAGGTATGTGTCTCAAATACTGGCTAAATGGGTTTCCAGATCAGCTTGTGTCAAGTATGCACTTGACGCTGGTTTTCATCTGGAACCTGTGTGTCACAAATGTCAATTAGGTTAAATGTTATGGTAAATATGTGTGGTGTGAATTACGTGCTAATGTTTTGATAGTAATATACATCATAATACTACATTTTAATTTGTTTTATAACAACAGTGAACATACAAGAAAACAGGAAAATACGATATAATACGGTACACAAAAAAAAAAAAAAATAAAATGTAAAGAAAATACGGCATTGTAAGAATACATAGACACAACAACTAAATACTGTGATACATACATTAAAATGTTAATAACGATTGATGATGATTTGACAGGTAGGTTTAGGTCAAAACAGTATTCATTCAAAGACGTCATTCTGCCATTACGCTGAGATGAATGACCCGCCATTCAAACTCTAATGCACTGTTAATTTTTAGAATTTACCCCTGAGTGTTCGCTACATCCATGGAAAATTTGCCTCCATTTCGCGTGGAAAAATATCTTTTTGAAAACTGTGAGAGTGTGCAATGTAAAGCTTTTTTATCTGAAATAGACTTTGGGAGAGATGCAAATACTTCAAAGGATTGCAATCTAAATATTTTACTAATATTTCACTCAAAATTAAAAAGCAGACTGAAAAAAACACTCAGATATAGAGTTCTCGCCAAACTTATTGTCCGGGTTGAAGTTGGTACGTGCTAACTTTAACCCGGCCGTAAAAATCGGAGAAAGAAAAATATTGGATTAGAATAATTTAAAACGACAGCCTGCGACTTAACTTTCGTTTATATTTATCAAAATCGAATATTTTTCTTTTTCCGATTTTTACGGCTGGGTTAGAGTTAGGTCATGCCAACTTCAACCCGGACAATAAGTTTGGCGAGAACTGTACTAACATAAAGCATTTCCTTTTCTTCCGATAAGTGTCAAAACTTGTTAGAAGCAACCACAACGTTTGCTTTCACAAAACCACATCAAAACGCCATAGCCAACTGAGTGGCTTTATACCTCACTAGCTTTGAGTCGAGTGTATTTTTAGTCATTCAGAATAATATGAACAAATTAGGTGACCTTCTTCCTCCTAGCCTTTTACCAACCATGTAGTCGGCTTGTAGTCTAACCAGGATGCGGCTGAATATCAGTATTTTTCACGGAGCGACTGCCATCAGGCCTCCGCAACCCAATTTCTGGGCAATACCGATATTTGAAGGAAAGAATGATTATCTTTTTGTATTTTTTTAAGCATTTTCCATGCTAAGATTACAAGCTATTTATTAGCTATTAGCTTAGTGTTAGTTAGTAGTTAGTTATTAGCTTAGTGGTCAGAGCGTCTGGTGTACCGAACCAGAAGGTGCAGGTTCGAATCCTGCCAGCCCGCCGATTTTTTCCTTCATTAAAAATAACTTGGAAAGAATGATTGTCAGACTTTTTAGGTATCTGACTACAACTAACGACCGTTGGCTTTACGTGCTCCCATTAGGTGATACCAATACATATAGGGTTTTTTTCTACACTTTGTAGAGCTGATATACAGTGTTAGCAATCGTACATCGAATTTGAATCCAAGGCTATAATTTCTCGCTATAATATGTATTAATAATATAATTAATTTTATTATCCGTCGCTTACAATGGTAAAGGGAAACATCGTGAGGAAAACTGCATGCCTGAGAGATTATATCGACAGCGTGAAAAAAAATTAAACAAAGATGACACATGCGACATGGATGACAGAGTAGATTGGAGTATACTCATTTTGAATATTTTTTACGAATAAATTTGGATTTGTGTTTTCATAGGAATAGCACAGTTTGTTGCCGGCAAGCGATTGGCTATTTTGATCAATACGAGTACTTGTACTGTTCAATATTAGTTTAGATTTGTTTTCTATCCAGAGTATAAAAATCTAATTCGGAGCGAATTTGAATACTTTTCAAACTCATCAAATGGACGTGAACTCACCTAAACAAACAGATGTGTAAACGAGGCATTACGCTCAGTCTTCAGTTCTCATTGTTTTTGTTGATGTCGGACGTGTAAGTACGACAGGGCAGTGTGTTGACAGGAAACTGACGTCAGTTTAACACACGTATGTCTTGACACACCTATGTTATGTGCTAAGCAGTTAAACACGACAGGACGTTTGCTACTTCCTTCTCTTAATTTACTGACGGTATGTGCGCTTGAGTGATTTGTATGTGCGTGTTTTTCTGTCGTACTTATACGTTTTTCATCTGTGTGTTGCTTAGTTTAATTCAAACCTGTTTCCAGTGAGAGATCGATTAATTAAGTATCTGCAATAACGTGTAATACCAATATAAATCCATGTATTCCAAAGAATTCAAATATTATCTTGTTTAATATATCTTATCTGGCTTCGCAATATTTTCTAGATGAAAGTTTATTCCACTTATTGCCATTTATCCTCGGCGAGCTAAATGAGCCTAAAGCTTTCCTGTCACAGACAATTTATGTGTGCGCTATCGGGAGCGAGAACGCCCGCGCTTCGCATTTCAAGGACAATGCAAGATTCATTCCCTATCTAAATATATGTATAAATATAAACAGTGAAAACGTCTAGCTCTCCATCTCATATTTTATTGACTGGAGATTTTAATAGTTATCTACTTTTACGTTTTTGACTCAATTTGAAGCATTCTAATAAATTTATGCCAATGCTATTAAGAAAAGGGATAAAAGCTCATGACTGGCATCTTTATTTTTGAGTAATGTACAAAGGATAAGTGGCTAAAATGAAAACGAAATAAAAGTGAAATATGAAAAAAAATACCTTAGGTTTTTTTCGAGGTCTTAAGCCGATTTCATCATTGTCTTATTTTAATAAAGCCTTAAAAATGATTGCAGATACAACAAAGAAAAGAAAACCCGCTCTCATCGTTCAAGATTTGTAAATATGCAAAGTGTTCGGGCGAAACTAATTTGTTTTCCTCGGGATGAAATTAAAAAGTATGACAAGAGATACAAATTGCTTCGCCCTCAATTTGCTTGTGTCCGGACTTCAGCATTTTGTTTGTTTTTATAAAAGCTCATTTATTAGTAAAACCGCAGTGCTTTGCTTTATGAATTTCTTCCTTGTGATTTCGTGAAACAAATACAACAGTAATCATAATAATTCAGACTGCTATTGAAAACAAAATAGGCAATTACTTACTTAGATTCTTTCAGTAGATAAGGTCGTGTTGGTCGTGTTTAACTGATTAATGAGTTATCGACAATTTGTAAAGTTTAACCACATGGGTTTAGTAACAGTTTGTTTTCGTGTATGTTGGTTTAAAGTTAGTTAAAGTTCTTGACCTTCAACCTGCCCTAGTAACATTAGGCTGACATTCAGTGTGGGGCGCTATAAACAATTTAAAGCGAGACCGCTTTGTTCGTATTCTGCGAACTATTGTTCCATTGACATGCATTTATTGGTATATCAAGGGTAATCATTCTGTGTAATAATTGATTGTGTGGATTGTTAAACAGTGATAGCCTAGTCTTAAAACGATGGATGGATTGCCATGTAATTTCTATGTCTCATGTTCATCATATTCATACCTATTATTATTTGTATTATTTTGTCTCAAGTTAGATCCAAGTGAAATCATTGTGCAATCATACCATAGACTATACAGCCTTATCTCTTTTACTTTTAGCACCTAATGTGATATACTTATTGCGTTTACAATGTAACTAAAAACTTTTATAAACTAATCTGTAATGTTTAAACTTCGAGAGAGCTTTACTAATTGCGTTGGCATTTTGTAATTTAAATATTTTTGTAAAAATAGTTGTTATATCGTTTTTAGTTTATCAAAGGCTAAATTTGAAATTAAGTGAATTTGAAACAATGCCTTTGTGATCTCTGAATGAACATTTTTTTGCTACTTTTTGGATGTAATATAAACATACTATCAAGTCTGTATTCCCAGAACGGTTAGGCAGAGGTGTACTTATGTACATCCATAGTTTCCCGATATGTTAGGGACGTTGGGGTCGCATGTACCTAATAGAGGGCGAGCCTATCAAGCTGCTACTGAGAATTTAAATAAAACCTTACAGCACTAAGGGCCTGTTTCGCCACCTCTGGATAGCCACTAACCACTGGATAAATTAAAAAATGGAACAAAATTTGTATAATATTATCTGCCAAACAATTAACGGCCGAAATTAATAATGTATCTGTAGATCTTTTTCCCTACGATGTATCTGTAGATGGTAATTTGACATAAGCTCCATAGAAGTAATGTCAAATTTTTATCTCCTGTAGGAAAAACAATTAATTTCGGCCGTTAACGAGAACTTATCCGGAGGTGGTGAAATAGTCCCTAAATCATAATCCCGCGGGATTGTGAGTGGTGACCAATATCCACGTTTTTTATAAACAGGCTACCTTCGAACAAGCTCTATGAATACTGAAAATATTTGGAAAGTAAAGAAATATCGGTACATAAAAATCAAACAGTACGAACCAGATATGTCACCTATCCTATTTAAAACCTTAGATCTCAAGGTTAAGCAAAGTTCTCTTTTTAAATCTACTGTAAGAAAATTCATTTAAATAAGCAGATGCCACTAAAAATCTGATAAACAATCTGCAGACGGGGCGTTAAAATACATCTGCATTTTTTCGTTGGAAGTGAATAATAAAAATAAGCGGGAGGCATTGTTAGATATTTATTCGTCCCCTAACACCCTGTTCCACCATAAATCTGTGCCGTCGTGAATATAGTTTGCATTATTATGCAAAGTCAAGAGCGGAGACCGTGGCGTGTGAATAAGGAAACGGTGTGACAGATGCTTTTAAGAACAAAACTCTATATTTTGTTGTATTGATTAGCAACACAACAGAATGTACGGTTTTATGGATAGAATAGCGATAGCATGAGCCTGAGTTGTGTCTTTTATGTATTTTAGACTTCCGAAAAGAACGTAGAAAGTACCCGAAGGGTGCCAACGGGACCCTATTACTAAGCCTTCGCTGTCCTTCCGTCCGTCCGTCCGTCTGTCTGTTTGTTAGCGAGCTGTATCTCATAGTCCGTCATAGACCAAGAGTTGAAATTTTCACACAGTTTCTATTTCTAGTGCCACTATAACGACCAAATACATACTTATTTTATTGAAAGATACTAATTAACAATGGTACGGAACCCTTATGAGTATGTGCGGGTTCGACTCGCACTTGACCAGTTTCTTTTTGTACCAAGAAGACAATCAAACAACAGACCGGTGGATAGTGGGCCCCAACCACCAAAACTCCCGAGATCTATTTATAAAGGCTGATTTTCACGTAACAATCTAATTGCCAGTCAAATGCTATGCAGTATTCAGACGATGCTAGTCATTTATTGCTTAAATTTTATCGTATGCAATAGGCAAAAAAATCGCATAAATATCTCAGTCCTGCAGGTTTTCTCACAATATTTTCCTTCACCGTTACAGCGATCGAAAAGTCAGATGTGTGTGCCTTGGATACCAACTCGAGACCTTTGACTTGGCAGTCCAGTGGTCATTCTCCTAGGCTATATAAGAATAAGAATAAGAATTATTTATTTGCAAGAATATAAGTAGAATAAGATGTAATGAAATATAAATAGGATCCGTTATACTCTACCAGATGATTACTGGTGTGCAAATATATGGTTGCCACGTGTGATGTGATGTAATGAGACACTGGTCACTACAATTTTAATTCCATTGGCTGGCAAACATTTCAAATTTACAGTGTCAATTTTACAATAATAAAAAAAGAAGTATACAATCTCAATTCAAAACAAAAAACGAAATCGTAGTCACAGTTTATCGCCCGGAAACTCCGAAACATTATAATATGACTTGTTTAAAAGAAAGGATTTTAAATGTTTTTTAAACAGGTTGTTATCTAAATTTTTGATAGTCTGTGGAATGTGGTTATATATCACTGCTTATTTATAAGTTCTACAAGTTGATCCATGTAAATTGAAAATAAACAGTAAGCAGAAAGCAAGGATTTATTTAATACATTTTATGAAGTTCTCAGAACGGTAAATCAGAAGTGGATTAAACGTATTCTCAGTACTAACAGTACTAAAGTTAGCCTGGGGATAATATTTCTGTTTGAAATAGTATAATTATTTACCTGGCACAAATTTAGTCGACTCCTTTAGAATAAGCCATTTTAACTGTGAAATGTAGCTCGTGACAGTGGTTTTAATAAAGCTTTGAAGATAAATGCAGTTAGAATAAATAGGGTTGTGAAGGCACTCATATGGATAAGAAATGTAATTATGGGTAACGATTGGATTTAAACTTGGATTAGTATTGAACTTGGAACGAAAATAACAAGTTTTACCATTATAAAAAATATTCACACTATAATAATTGACATGATCAACACTAAGCTGATCTAAATATCCATTTGGCTCAGCCCTAAAATTTATGACTTGGTGGCATCTCTAGTGTGATTATTTTATAACATAAGTACCTACTATCATGCCTATATTCCCAGAGGGGTTGGCGGAATTGTACTAATGTTCACCCATAGTTCGCAGGCTCAAATCTAAACTCCGAGCTGCTATTGAAAATTTCTCGGAAAAATCTAATGACGCTGCCCGGCCTGAGAATCGAACCTAAGATCCCAGAACGTAGGAGCCGCAGTTACGACAATCAGGCTAATGAGACATTTATTTTATTTATTTATGTGTCCCACCGTTTTTATTTAGTTCATATAGGCCACTACATTTTTCATATTAAATCGTTATAAATTGTTTACAGTTAAAATAATTGCTCGATATGTAATTAAATTAAATTAACTTTACGATGGCATATCAAAAAGAGTAATTCTCGTTACCCTTGACAAAAATTTCATGTAGATTAAACGAATACGTGGTTGATATTAAACATTTACGTCATCCACATTAATGATATAAATCCCGAGTGCTGTTTGTTTGTCACTGAAACCTTAACTAAAAATACGTAAATTCCGAATTGAGGATGTAATAATTCGCTTCGCATTCCGCAAAATAGCATTTGAATATTCTGAATTACGAAACCAAAAACTGAGTGACAATAGATGCTAAATTTATCCGTTTGTAATATAAACATATAATTTCTATTGAACGTGCGTTTGTCACCTAACTCCTCCTAAACAGCTGGACCGATTTGGTTGAAATTTCGTATTATATTTCTGTGGGTTCCTGGATTGTTTAAAAACACAATGAGACTGCTAGTGGTATGTGGCGCTGCTGTCGATATGTTACCAAAGATTTGCTGTACAAGACAACATTACATAAGATATTTTTTATTAATCCATCGCGAAAGGGAGACGTACGCATCGCTAGTAATAATTATATTATGTCCCAGGTGGGCACAGCCACATTCACAAACTAGTATAATGTAAAGGCGATCTAACAACTATTATGAAAACACGCGATTGAACGATTAGTCGCTTATTAAATGCATGCTTAAACATAATCGATCGATATACGATCAATGGGATATGATTAATGTTGGATTGTCACGTGATTTATAAATTTTAATAAAAATGGTTCTTTTATATCACACATTTTCAGAGAATAAAAATAACTTCGGTGTAATTATACTGGCCAGCAAATAACTTAAACGTTTGTTAATAGTTGTTTTGTACGTATAATCTTTATTTCTATCAATTACTAATCATCAAAGTGAGGAAAATGGGTGATCCATTTGCCCCACTTTAACCACTTTGTCTTACTATTGGGCACGAGTTTTCTCTCAGAATAGGAGAGGTTAAATCCAAAATTTAAAAAAAATTAGATTACTAAATATAATACACTAATACAGTTAAAAAAAACGTAAGAAATGTACCCCACTGCAACATTAACTTTTAACACACACTGTATTTCATAAAATAGTAATAGTATAAGTTGAAAAGTAGGTTAACCTATATCTACATGTTATTTGTATTCCAGATTTTTATGTTATACACGATTTATCGAAGCTTCCCTTGCACATATTTGTGTACTAAACAGCACGCATCCCGGTTTATTTATGTCTCCCGTAAAAGCCTGATTGATTACGTAGAAGCGCAGGTTTGTTCCCCAAATGGATAATACATCACCCAAATGCAATTCCGAAAGGGAATCTCTATCACGTGTATCGTACACGAGTGTTATGGGAAAATATATCGGAAGTAGGTAATTTACTTGACCAATTTTGTATCGATCATCATTTTCCCATTTAATGTCCAAGGACTTTGACAAGGGTCTCTTTTGGGAATGAGAGGGGTTAGTCTTTAGTCTTACACTGGCCTAGTGTTAGTTGGCAGACTTTACAAGCTGTCTAGAAAATCCTCAGGCATGCAGATTTTCCCCCGCCCATTCATAGAGATCCAGTGATTGCTGGACCTCATCATGTCATGTTTGTGAATGTTATCTCTATGGTTGAGATGAAAAAAGTCCTTAACGCTTATCCGCACCCTAACAATAATACCTATTTATTTACTGATAGTAATGATTTCTTCATTATCTCAACAAGTTCCTATTGCATATGATTCTGAACAGTCTCGGAAACCTATAAATTGGCAATTTAATGATATCAATAAGCTAGCATGCCCATTTAAAAAATTACACATTTTCTATAATATTTATAATTTCGTCTTGTCAATAATTGTCATCGAAAGAATGTGTTTATCTAATATAAATCATAGCGTATTTAAATTGAAATTAGTAGTATTTATATTTAAATTGAAATTTCATTTTCTGTAAGTAAAATGATTGATTGAAGTTACTGAAGAAACTTTAATTTAATTTTATAATAATACTAGCCTTTGCCCGCAACTTCGGTCCCGTAGAAGCAGATTTTTTCCCCCGTTTATGCAACATTTTTTATTATTACTCTGCTCCTATTGGTCGTAGCGTGAAGATATATAGCCTATAGACTTCCTCGATAAACGGGCTATCTAACACTGAAATATTTTTTCAAATCAGGTCAGTAGTTTGTTTGTTTCAACCAAACTCTTCGTCTTTGTAATAAATTAGTATAGATTATATTTCTAAGAATGTTGATGCCAAAATGTTTAAGCATACCTATCCATTGAGATACCGCTGACAGCTACTACTTGCGTGGGAGGCTGAAAGCGAAATTCAAATAAAGATTATTTACATTACAGTGGGAATGAGATTCTGCCATTTCCTTTGATACACCGAAACAAGGAAAATTTCAAACGTGAAATTTTTGACGCTGTGTTCGTCCGTTTGAATCGGTATAAAAAAATGTGTTTAGAGGGTCTCCAAAACGTAAGAAAAAAACTTTTTGCTTCGGAGAATAGGAAGAGTAAGAACAATAAAAGTAAATTGAAGTTGGATAGAATTTTCGCTTCGTGAGTTTTAGTGGCCGATTTGGCGTAACGAGTTTTTACCGCCTTTACAACTTCGCAAGTTTTCGCACAAAAGTTCACTAGGTAGGTACTGGGGGCCTACTATAAAAATCAAACTATTAATTGTCGCCTGTCTATCACACGTTTTCCTACCAAAAAAAACTTATTGGAACCGACAATCGATTAGATTTTCATATTTCAAATTTTCGTTTTGCGTTGACGCTTCTTCTAAATTATTCGAAGAACAGTATTTCATTTATTTATTTCTATTACTATTATTTATTTCGTTTCGATCTTTCATACTTCGATGCTTCTACCTTCGATATTTGTTTCTACAAATATCGAAGGTGGAAGCATCGAAGTTCCCTACTGGGCCCCAAGTTTTTCTACCAACTCAGACGATTGCAGGCTTCGAACTTTGCTTCATGCCACTTTATGAAACTTGCTTAGTATTTTCTTCTAGTGTCTTAATACCTCAACAAGGTTTACTTTGTTACTGTCTCTCGCTTGTAAATGTTGTCATTAGACATCAATTGTCAGTTGTTAAGATAAGAATTGTTCGGCACTTAAATACAACTAGCTTTTGCCCGGCTTCGCCCGCATGGAGTTACGAACTTTGAACCCGTTTCCCGTAGGAATTTTGAACTTTTCGGGATTAAAAAATTGCCTGCGTCCTAATCATCACCATTTCAACTTTCAATCAAATCGGTTCAGCCGTTTTGCCGTGAAACATCTAAACTTACAATAATTTATCTTTCGCCTTTATAATATTAGTAATAGTAATAGATAGTGGAGGGTTAAAACAAACAAGAAATATGGCTGGGCGCTTTGTTTAAATAATAGTCTCAGATATTTACTTAAACCTAACACTCGGCTCTCGTTTAAATATAATCTACGAAGACACCTCCAAGGGAGCTCCTCGGCAGATTCATTATCTCGACATTGACCTATCTACTTTCTCCACATATTTATGTATATATTTATATAAATATGTATTGTATATATTATATTGTGTATAGTATGTATGTAGTTAGTCCCTAATTTGTATTATATGTATAATTCTTTTAGGTTTTTTTTTCCTAACGAATTTTACTACTGCATCTACTGTGTTTTATTATCTCTGCATCACCCTAAGGTTGTCTGGCAGAAAATGCCTAATGGTATGAAGCCTTTGTACCATCCGTGTATAAAGTTTAATAAATAAATGAAAATAAATAAAAACGTAGGTAGATATTTCTTTGTGTGATTATCTTATCTAAATTGTTTTCCAAAACACTAAGTTATTGTTGTTTCATATAACATTAACCTAAGCAAGTTATTTTAATATCTGACTAGCTTCCCGCCAGCGGCTTCGCCCGCGTGGTCTTATAATTTTTTTCCCCCGTTTTTGCATCATTTTTCATTACTACTCCGCTCCTATTAGTCGTAGCGTGATGATATATAGCCTATGTTACTCGGGGATAATGTAGCTTTCCAAAGGTGAAAGAATTTTTGAAATCGGTCCAGTAGTTTGGGAGCCTATTCATTACAAACAAACAAACAAACAAATCTTTCCTCTTTATAATATTAGTATAGATATAGATAAGCTAATTTATATACCCAAGTATTATAATCATAATAGTAGGTATAATTTATGTAAATGTAGGTAAGCTAGTAAAATATTTTCTGTACTTGGGTAGAGAAAAATATATTACATAGTGTAGTGGCAGTATATTAATGTAATACTTTTATTGAAGATCACAATAAGACTCAGCTTATTAATTTTTTTTATTACCTACCAGTAAAAAACTTGAAATCTCAATACATGGGGAGAAAAAAGAGACGTGTGTGTATATGAATGAATCATGGTAATTAAAGTCATAACTCCCTTTCTGTCGCACTCAGAGACATCAATTATCATAAGCTAATAGATACCTACGAAGTATATCATGGGCAGTGATAACAATCTCAAACATGGAGAAATTAGGCTAATATTTATTTAATTAATTAATTACTACAGTGTAGTTACCAATCACAGTAACAACTACGATATAGTAGCCTCGTCCTGCTAACGATTGACAGATTTGATAGAGCCTGGACAAAGAGAGAGAGAGGAGAAAGGACATAGGTAGGCTTTTTAATGTGAAAAAAGGGTTGAAATAGGGGATGAAAGTTATAATGGCGGAAAGCTAGAATAAAATAAAAACGCGTCAACATCATTAAAGGTACTTTTTTGATCTTACTCTCTGACTAAAAACCTACCTTTTAGTAAATAAATTACCTTGTTCTTAGTCCAAATCCCAGGAATATAGGAATGTTCAATAACAGGTCAAAGTTTATTATTATTGGTGCCTGATTAATGTCATTACTAGGTGAACGAACCTAATAATAACATATTATATGTAGGTACATAGACATACATTTATATCATTATTTCATATATGTATCGTAAACAGCCCTAAACATACGAGTGAGTTCAGTACCTCAACCATGAGTTCTATCGAATGGCTTTCGATAGGCATTTTACGCATCGAAACGGTGTTGTCTCATAGCAAATTTTAGTTCCCTACGTAACCGCTAGAGGCACTGCGAGGGTTTTCCATACAAATATTTTACGGCATAGCTATCGAGTCTAGTGAGAAAAACTCATGGTCGAGGCACTGGATACAAATCAGTACCTAAGCTTCTACGCTAACTTATCAGAAATACAATTTGAAGAATGATGCTACGTTATATTCCCAAATCGAGTAAATTATGTCATGACTAAATTACGCTCCAGAATGTCGCAATATTTTGAGAATATAGGGACTAAGCCGTCGAGGAGGTACGTTTCTCGAATATCTTTAGCGACGCCACACAGGCCTCGGAATCGTACTCGGCATTGGCCTCGACCTCTACTAATGTTTTATTCCCTCTAATCTACAGGAGTGACTTCTAAATATTCACTTTGCTATGATAAATAAATCATTATACAGGAAGTACAAGTCTTGCTTGACGACATTGAATGAATTTCATTCGCATCAGGTATAATTTGATCAATTTATACCTACATTTACGAGGTTTGATATTTTGTATTATTTAGTAGGATAGCATTTGATTAAAATAGAGTTCATACAATTTAAATATAATAATATTAGCAGATAATAAATAGCAGTGATAGCCTAGGGGTGTGACCACTGGACTGCCAAGTCAAAGGTCTCGAGTTCGAATCCAAGGCACGCACCTTTGCCTTTCGAAATCATGTGCGTAATTATCACTCGCTTTAACGGTGAAGGAAAACATCGCGAGGAAACCTGCATGCCTAAGAGATTTTCTCGACGGCATGTGAAGTCTGCCAACCCGCATTAGGCCAGCGTGGTGGACTATAGCCTAATCCCTGATACTGAGAGGAGACCCGTGCCCATGGGACAGTATATGGGTTATAATTTAAATAATATCAGTTAAATCAATAAAATAATTAATTTAAATTTTCTAATCAAATCTAGTAAAACAAACCACAACTACTAATAAGCATACTAATTAACGAATATACGACCATTAGCTAAAATTAGGATAGAACCAACGACGCGGATGCAAAATCATCATTTAGGTGTAACATCTACCCGGTAATGGATGCATATAATGTAAATTAGCATTACCGATATGTTTGTTACCGAATCGTAGGTACGCCAATGTTCAGGGCAATTCCATCTCGGCAACAGTGGCGCCGAACACGACCACAAACTCCGGTAATTGGAAGCACTGCGCTCGGATATTGCTTTTTGATGTTATGAAACAACAAATTTCTGTAGAAATTTTGCAGGAACTCGTATTTTATAAATAGGTACAGCCTTTATAATGATGATATAATCTATTTGTGGTGCTATGATGAATATAGATACCTAGGTATTAAATACAAAAGAATGAAACGATAATCAGTTTTTCATGAAAACTTTATTTTTTATTTTAATACTAGCATTCCGCTAGTGCCTCTGCCCGCGTTGTCTGGGTATTATTTCTAACTTATAACCTAAGTCACCCGGGGATAGCGTAGCTACCCAAAGGTAAAAGAATTTTTCAAATCAGTCAATTGGCTTCGGAGCATATTCAATACAAACAAACGAATAAACAATCAAATCATTCCTCTTTATAATATTAGTATAGATAAACCTATATTATATTTAGTATTACTTGTACCTACAGATAAATTGATAACCTCCCTTAATTTATTAGTTCGGTTACTAACAAGCAAACTCCTCTTAGATAAGTTCTACGTTGAGATCGAGTTCCAGTCTAACCAGAAGCGGCTGGTTATCAGTATTGGACACGAAACGACTGCCGTTTGTCCTCTGCAACCCAATTTCTACACTAAATCGATAACTTAAGGATAATTTTGGACTTAGGACAGATCTAGTCTACGACTAGCGATTGTTATAGATGTTACTAATTGCGTAACGGGCTCTTCTAAACACAGAATGCAAAGAATGGCCACTGATTCATAGACTGACAACGATCAGCATGGGTATGTGTACCTTGCAGGTCTGTGTCTAATGGCCGGCCTACACGCACGCTTCGTCTTGCCTGAGAGCATGCCTGGACAAACCCGTTTGCGCAGGTAAGCGCGTGCGTGTAGATAGCAAGACGGTAGCTCGCGCAGTCCCCAATGTTCCGTTTTTTTAACCCCCGAAGCAAAAACGACGGGGTGTTATAAGTTTGACGTGTCTCTGTGTGTGTGTGTGTGTCTGTCTGTGGCATCGTAGCTGCCGAACGGATGAACTGATTTTGATTTAATTTTTTTTTGTTTGAAAGGTGAATTAGTCGGGAGTGTTCTTAGATATGTTTGATGAAAATCGGTCCAAGATGGCCTCCGCCACAAAATAGCGAATTACATATTTTTTCACAACTCCCTCAATATGGGTATCAAATGAAAGGGCTTAACTGGAAAAATACTATACATTATGATAAATTTCAAATCCAAGATGGCCGCCAGCACAAAATGGCAAATTACATTTCGTGTCGGGGGTTTTCTAAATTTTTATTGATCACTCAGGACTGCACAAACCAGTTTGCGCAGGCAAGACAGTACCGTGTAGCCGGGCTATAATGGTAGTTATTCATTATCCATAAGCTTACAAGAAGTCAACTTTAAAAAAAAAGTTAGTTGATGTATTTATACGCTCAAAATGGGCTTTAGAGTATTATAATAAAGTGTGCAAACTACAAAATCCTTGTTCTGTTAGACTTGCGTGCTAGATACACGGACTAGGGCGCACAGCTGGGACACTTGTGGTGCAATTTGTTTCATGTTACTGGAATAAGTCGTAACTATACTTTATCCGGTTAGTCAAAAGACAAAATATTAACAGTAAACCCACTTTTTAAAAACGTACTCAAATCATTTATTTCGCTGAGAAGCCATGAGTTTTTATAACAACGTATATGTTAGCCTTGTGGTCCTACGTGTGACTGTTATGCTCGAGTCCATGTGTTCGATTCCCCAGGTCGAGCAAGGTGTAATTGGGTTTTTCCATGAGATTTTCTTTAGCAGCGGTTAATAAAGTTGGACGCAGGTCTCCAATGCAAGAGTACTCCAGTGCGTCGGTAAGAACCGCCAATTATTACAGGTCGTTAAGAAAAGAAAGGTAGCATATCTTGGCCATGTACTACGCCATAAGAGATACGACCTTCTCCAATTAATAATGATGGGTAGAATCGAAGGCAAGCGACGTGCTGGACGGAGAAAGAAATCCTGGCTAAGAAATATCCGAGAGTGGACCAGAATTGCCAGCGTCGAAGATCTGTTTCGCTTGGCACAAGATCGGGAGAAGTTCGCTGAGCTGACGGCCAACCTCCAGTAATGGAGAGGCACCAAAAGAAGAAGAAGCGGTTAATGGCAATAGGTTCGCGCCTATTACATGAAACAGTGAACTGTTGGTGTACATGAGTACACCTCTGCCTAACCCTTCGAGAAATACAGGCGTGATAGTATGGTAGTGCAAATCCAGGACTTTTTGACACACAGTGTTGTTTGCTTTTTTTATTAGATTTTTGCTTTGAAACGTAAAGCTTTGAATGCTTTGGAACGTTTTGTGTTAAAACTAAACTGTTTAGTCTCGTTTGCCCATTTTAGTTACTATGTCATAAAACTTGTAGACATAACATAGCACACCATTACGCCTTTATTTTCGGAAGGGTCAGGCAGAGAGATGTTTTTCACCCACGCTCGCTGATGTTTTTATGATGATGTGAAAAAAAGCATACTTATCACACAATCTAACCACACTGCACACCATGCTATCTATAACCAGAGTTAGGCTGCGTTTCCACCAGAGGTGTGCGAGGTAGCTGAACGGTGTACGAGGAAAAACCAATCGGCTACGATTGAAACAGAAGCAAACGCAGCCTATTAGTGGAATTTCTTCTTACGCACCGCTCAGCTTCCTCACACATCTGTGGCGGCAAAAAGCCTTAGTTAAGCAAATATATTACAATATTTTCCTTTTAAACTAAGCACGTGTGAATTATATAGATCACTGAGTTTGAAGCAAAGGACAAACAATGTGCGTACCGTATTATGACGTCACAAAGCGAAACTTTTATTAGTAATCCTATTAGGCGGCCGCCAATCGCTCGGTTCCATGTCTAAGCGAACTATAATAAAACATCCTATTAGTATGGTCGAATAAGCACACGTTTAATGAAATTGTAGGAGGTAATAAGGGCTACTTATTTATACAATTCACTATGCATAAAATCATAGTAAGAGTGCGGTCATGGCGTAATAATTATTAAAAAAAAATGTTGGCAAATAAATAGGTAGGTAAGTATTCTATGATATTTTGTCGATAAAATATTTTGATATCACGGATTTATGGTTGTATACTGAATAAGTATGATGGCAGTTGCTTCGAAGCTATAGAATACTGATGTTTAGCTGCATTTAGATAGAATGAAAACCTATGATGATATTTTGATTACGTTTTTTTGCCTTATTTATTAAATACCCTGCCGGAGGTTATAAGACATGAAGGTGACAAACGTATTTATGAACTTAAGCTAAGAAAATATTACTTAAATAATTAGTCTAATATGTTATTATGTCTAACATTGTATGGAGACTCGAGATCCCACAGTCAAACTGATTACACAGTTTTGTGGGGCAATGTTTAATTTAAGATTAAGCCTTGTTTTTGTAATAATAATAAATAAATAATAATAATAAATAACAACTTATTAATATAAATTACGGCACGGGCACCTGTCTCCTCTCACAATAGGGGTGCAAATGTTCACCACGCTGGCCTAGTGTAGATTGGCAGACTTCACACGATCTCGAGAAAATGCAAGTTTCCTCACGATGTTTTCCTTTACCGTTGCAATCCTAACAACCAATTTAGAAAAGGGGGTCTTTAATTCAACGTATATCAACTTTTAAAGTCTTCTCTGAAACTGCTGAGAAGGCGGCGATTGACGTTAACAGAACGACGGGAAAAACAGCCCTGTAAATTTTATTATCCCATTCCAAAGTTGTCTCTTTTCCATACTAATTCCATTGTAAATTAAGTATTTTTACGTAAGTTATTTAGATATTGAGATAGCTGCTTAGTATGGAATTGGGCCAGGCTCAAGCGATTGTGTTTCACTCGATAACAAGCTGACCCCGCCTGACCTCACTCTCAATGTAATTTGAGTCGATGCGCTAAATTCAATTCCAAGCTTTTATTTGCATATTGTCTTTATAAAACAGAAATAGTTCTCGCTGCTGATCGCATTAATAATTTTATGTTTTTATTTTTAAATAAAGCAGCCAGATCAGATATACTATATCTGATTCTCAAAAAGGTAATAATAATTTATTTAGGCGTGAATTATACGAACTGAAACAAGAGATAAAATTGAAAAGAATATGAGGCTGAGAGCTATTATTAAACTAAAATGTTGTCTGTAGGTAATCGATTACCTATTAGCTAATGCAGTCTTCAAATGAAAGAGTAGGTTCGATAAAATCAATACATTACACTAATATTCGTATTTTTTAATTTTAGACCTAAGAGTATATAAATTTATAATTTATAACATGTTACATGGCTTAAATTTATCATAACATACGTAGATATACTTGCACTTGCTGCAAATTGTGTAGTTTCCATTTAAAATTGTCACTAGATGGTCGACTTATAATTTAAAACATGAAAGCAAACAGACACCAAGTCTTTTATCACTCTTATCAGTACGCCGCATGCAACAAAATTTGCATGTTTTCGTTTGTCAATGCACACCACACACCACTCATAGCGATAACTGTGTTGCTTTCCTATGAAAAACATTACATTGCCTTTCTAGAAAAGCAGACTATTAGTTAGAAAAACGCCATATAAAATTGTCACAGATAATTTTATAACAAAGGTTGTGTATGTCTTTGCGTTCAAGTTATTCCCCATTATATGTAAGTAATAGCTTGCGACTAACCCGGCTAGCTTTGTAGGTTGCTTATTAAGATTCATTGCGAGTAGTTACTACAAACTTTCCGTGTTAACCTGGCTTGGGTTTAATGATATTAATTAATTACGGTTCTTAATTTGCCTGCAGTATTCTGAGCTCTCTTGTTCAATATTTAACTGTGTATTAAGGTAATAACCGACTTTAATGTCAACGACTTTAATCAAATTCAGCGGGTTTGAAGTACTATAAGTTTATGATTTGTTTAAATATAGAAACAACCTTAGTTTTAATATTGATGACTGTATCAAAGACAAGTCCAACTTCCGCACTTCTACTGAGAATTGTATAGCATTCGAAAGTCCCAACAACACTGCTTGACCTGGGAATCAAACCAAAGAAATGTCGGAACTATTGTAAAATTTCTTCAATCTAAAAAGAGGCCTATGCCATGGGACAGTAATAAGCTGGATTATAAAAGCTTATTTTCATCATGTTTGTGTACAAAAAGAAACGTCAATAATGTAACCTTATCCAGCTTTTTATGTAGTCATCCTTTTTATTTGTCACTTTGGCTAAAGATAAAACCCGTAAGAGTTGTCGCCTGCACAAAAACTATTTTGTACTTTGTGATTGTATTTTGGTTTAGTGAAACATTTTCTGTATAAAATTGTTGTAGCGTTTTTAAAACAAACTTGGCAACATGTCATCAATGACATTAGGTTGTAATTGTTTTCTGCGTAAGGACTCCCTCGAACTTGATACCAAAATGGTCTTCTCTAAACCGAAGTGAACTAGTCCGCGATCGGCTAAAAAACAAATGCCATGCGATACTAACAAAGATGGCGTTAGTTTTTCTGTGTGTGGCGAACACGTCTGTCAAATATTCGGACGGCGCTATCTTAGATCAATGGTAGTAAGCATTGTGATCACATCTTGTTATCAATTTTTTTTTTCTAAACCGAACTGGTGTAATTCACACGCCGCCTTCGAGGAAATCTCTCAAGCATGCAGGTTTCCTCACGATGTTTTCCTTTAATCTGTCTGCGTATATTATAACACATATTATAACTTAACAAGAATAAAGTTAAATATCATCTGGTAGTATCAGGGGCGGCAGTATGACGCTCGTATTTTACCCTGGCTGTACTGCCAAAGTCCGATAAAAGGCTTTATATGTGGACATCTTTAAGCGGATATGTTATACGATTCCCTATTTTTCTATTTGCAACATTCGACTGGTGTGTAAAATAAAATATATATGGCTGTAGATAGTCAGCCTGACTTTTAATTCAATTCAATCATGTAACATTAAGGATCTATTTCACCATGTCTGGATAACTGCTAACCGTCGGATAAATTGGAAAATAGAACAATTATCTGCCTTTAACAGGAACTTATTGAGGTGGTGAAACATGCTCTTCAAATTTTAACTATGATCAAGTATTTAAAAAAAAAATTGTCTTTCTGCTTTAGTCGAGGGCAGTGTGGTAACAACCTAATAATAACTTTATTTTAATTATATTATATCTTGAGTAACAAGCATAGAATCAATTTATTTACATCAACCATTTTCAATTAAAATCATCTGTCTTTCCAAAGGTAAACTGAAGACTGAAAGTCGACAAGCAATTTGAAGCTTAATTATATAACAAGTCTGTGAATTTGAAGTCTAATGTCCAATAAAACTCATTGTTAACACTTTAGTTGATAGACATTCTATTTTGTTTATCCAAAGCGTAATAAATTAAATTAAAGTTTTGCCCCGCCTTTGCAAATAAATCCTTCGTAATCAAATGACAGCCTTCGTTTTCTGAATGCCATCGACAACAGTGTTTTGTTTTATGCAATTTCGTCCTGCTCTAGAATTAATGCCTTTTAGTCTCATGTTACTCAATAGAAAAGGAGTTTGTTAGTAAATTGAAGATTCACTTGATTTTGCGTTCCATTTTAATTAATTACGTTCCATTCATCCATTGACCAAACTTTTTCTTCAGGAGCCGTACTTCTTAAAAAAGATTTCAAGTTTCAAATAATCAACATACGCTGAGGGCCAAAATCACTCGATGAATTATAATGTTATGATATTATTATATAAGTAAGTATACCTACGTACGCGTACACGCACTAAGGTGACCTTGCATTGTAAAGGTTTTGTACAATGAGGGGTTGGCTTGTCCTGGAAAATTAATAGCACGGTGTGCACCCTCGTGCACGCGATTCATATTATTATGATTCACAAAAAGTAGCCATTTTTCCTCCTGTTTTTTTTGATGTTCTTTTTACGAATTGCTGGTTTTCGAATTCATAGATACTTAGGTAGGTTATATACACTGGCCGAATTTTTCTCACAGAAAAAAGACTAGTCTTGATTTCAGCATGAGTAAACTAGGTTATTCTGATTGCATTTCACGACTGCGAAATATGCCTACTTTGTTCCTCTTTAGACTGAACTTCTTTACTTAGAAAACTTTTAGCTAATACATTTTTTGATAGTAAAATTCCATAACGAGACTAAAACGATTCAGACAGATTAAATGACTGATTGCTGGTTATAATGAGCCAAAACTGAATTCGTAATTCCTTCGAACAAACCCTTTGACCAATCAGCTCTTCTGACGGATTAGCAATCAATTAGTGAATGTATGCAATTCAATTGATTCGCTATTTGTATTCTATCCTTATCCGCTGCGTAGACCTGCGGTATGAGTAAATCCAACCCGGTTTGGTCGACAATAGCCTTTTATTTATAGCGTTTTAGGCGATTGGATTTTCAGATAATTATGCTATAATGTTCACGCAAATAGAATACGATTGTTTATAGCGGTTTTAGCGAGATAAACGGGAGATTAAGCTGTTTATCTGGTTTAGCGTGATTAGGATATCCAATCGTTTGAGATTCAATTTGCGGTTTTAGATTCTTACCGTAAAAAAGGTACAGATAAAATCGGTGACTATTTTAAATAATATTCCAATTATAATGTTAATGTCAATGTGTTTAATTTTGCTGGAAATATTGAGTTAACATATAATAATATGTACCTTTTTGATGAATAAGATGAAATGCATGTGGATTGTGTGTGTGACTAGAAGAGTCCCGCCCCTAGTAGTCAAACATCGGAGCAACAAAAAAAATCTTACTAAAGTAAAGGGCGTAAGAGGGGTCCAAATGCGAGCGAAGCTGCTAGTTAGATATTAAATAATAATATGCTATTACTGCTACAATAGATGATAAAACCAACACATTTTCAGCTTATTTGCCACAAAAAACTAAAGCTAGGTAACAAAGGAAAATATCCGCGAATGTAGTCAATAGGAAAGTGGCGAGTGTATTATGTTAGTACGGCCGAGCTTGCATGTACAGTCGCTCGTAAAAGTGAGACTGGACATATCCTGTTATAAAGAACGCTTTCAATTGCAAATGGGTCGCGGGGCCAGAGAGACGCCGAATTTATGACCCTGGATGGCAAACGAGCACGTTATACGGAGTCCGATGGAGGAAAAAATAGGGATAAAGGAATTGAGCCAGTCATTTTTCATAGTTTTATTTATGTAAGTCCATTCGTTGCGAAGTTACGATTCTATAAAATGTTAAGGACCACGTTTGTTGTCGCCGCCCAAAATTTGCGGTTGGTGTTGTCCAATTTAAGTCGTAGTCTATTGGATTTAGTATATAGTAAATAGGTAATAGCGCAATAACTTTGTAAAGGAGACTTTATATCCGTATTTACAGTACCTGTGCTCAATCCTTCGAGCAGGAAAGGGTTTAATCAGAAAGAAGCTTTTTTGGCCTTTTAAAAATGGCTCTGTTGCGAATGCTTCGTTGATTTTGTGTTTCAAAATCCGACTCCTACGCTAGAGGTCCTGGTTTCGATCCCCAGCCAGGCTAACATGTGCGCCACGACAAAATTTTGTCTACTCTTTTGTTTCGGTCTTTCTTGTGCGAAAATTAAACAAAAGCACGACATAAGCGTAGACAAAATGTTCTCGCGGCGTGCATGTTAGCCTGGCAGGTCGTTGATCGAAAGGTCGATCGCTGGTGTTATTGGGTTCTTCTGTGCAATTTCCAGTAGCAGCTCGGAGTCTGGATTTGTGCCCGGTTGATGGCAATAGCCTCGCCCCCTATTACATGGAACCTAAACATAGCGGCGAAGTGTGAGTATACATTAGTACACCTCTGCCTAACCCTTCGGAGAATACAGGCGTGATGGTATGAGTATGATAAAAATCAAATAATAGTACATTATTAACTTGCCTATTTATCTTCCAGTTAGCAAAATACATACATAGCTTCCATATTTCGTGTTATAGTTATTTCTCAACGAATGGCCGGAAACAGACTAGTTTGTATGTGTACGTACATGTGTCAATGATTACTCGTGCTTGAAATGTCGCCAGGAACACAACTAATTAGACTTCCGTAGTAACCTAAAGATAGAAAGAAATAATTGTTTTTATGAGTCATAATGAATAAGTTCACATCATTCTGACTTTTCGTCATCAAGTTTGCGTATTCATTTGATTATCACTCGTTTAAATGACATCGTAGGGAAATTTGCATGCCTGGAAGATTTTCTCGATATGTGTGTCAAGTCTATCAACCCAGAGTAGGCTACCGTGGTGGTCTATAGGCTTTAGCCTTACCCTTCAATCCTGAATGAGAGCCCGGGAGAGTCGTACCTAACCGTGAAATAATAAATAGTTTTTTTTATACCACTAAGGTGGCAAACAAGCATACAGCCCGCCTGATGGTAAGCGGTTACCGTAGCCTATGGACGCTTGCAACACCAGGTATATCACTCGCGCGTTGCCGACTCGATGAACCGAATCGCCGAATGTCGGCGCAGTGAATCCTCCATAAACCTCTTAGAGGTTTATGGAGGATTCACTGCGCCGACATTTTGAGGGAATATTCCTCTTGCTGCCAGCGTAGCGCATCCTTAGAAAGAGCTCTGGCGACCTTACTTACTGCAGGAACACAAAACACAATAAAGTGTGTTATTTGGCTGCAGTTTTCTGTAAGGTCTTCTGTAACTTCCCCAGAAGGGCTGCTCTAGATTTGAGTCATAAATGGATGTACCCTACCTCTCTTATAAAATAAGGTTAACGATGACATCTTTTTAAAAAGTGTGAGATGCGTGCATTGTAATCAAACTCAAGACCGTCCTTCCACTGGACTATCACAGTTTCACACATTGCAATAATTAATTGTATTTCAATTTTTGACAATATACTACATCACATACTTACCTCTAGAGCTTAACAATAAACAACAGTTTTTTTTATATGATAAGTCGGCAAACGAGCAAACAAGTGACCCGATGACAAGTACGCGTTGCTGATGCGTTGCTGATCTTTAAAACTCCCACCGACTGCAAAGCAATCGAGAAGGGGTACTGGTCTTACGCGCACAGTTTATCAAATTCGGTATTTCCAACATACAGTATTAAAAACTCGCCGGTTTTAAAGCCATACTGTACTATTTGCAATTCTGCATAAACAACTTCAATAGATACTGTGCAAATACGTCACTACGGTCGGCTCCGTACTATTGGATTTTTATTACTTAACTGTTCGTCGCCGGGCATATTTTTGCCAATAGAATAAACAAAACTGGATCAAATAAAATCATGAGTTCATACACTAAAACAACTACGAGTCGCATTCGCGCAGTCAGTTCGGTTACCCTCTTTCAAAAAAAATACTTTTCATTTGAAATACATTTTCTCCCGTACTTTCCAACTTCTCTAGTCTAGTGATTTTCTTCTACCGTAGAGGTTCTGAGTGACCTTCAAGTTCCAGGTCGAACAAATGTTATTGAATTTTGAGTTTGGATTTCTGCCCGGTTAATGGCGTAGGCTCCCTGTCTATTATATTAAACATAAACATACTGGTGAACTGTAAGTTTGTGCACAGGCGAACGTATTTACGTATTTTGAGATGTACCTATTCCTTAATTTGCTCCTTAAAACCACACATACTACAACAGTGCCTCGACCATGAGTTTTTCTCACTGGAATGGAAAACATGCTATGGAAAACCCTCCAGCGCTTCTAGTGGTTACGTTAGGAACTAAAATCTGCATTACAGCGATTCGATGCGTAAAAAACTTATCGAAAGCCATTCGATACTAGAACTCATGGTTGAGGTACTGGATCACAATTTGTTTTCCGTTTTTTTGATATGAGTTAGGGAACTTAAATTTCTTCTTCTTCCTAGCCTTTTCTCAACCATGTAAGGGGCGCTTCTAGTCTAACAGCTTGCGGCTGAATATCAATATTACATTATTTACACGAAGCGACTGCCATGAGACCTCCGCAACAATAATGGGCAATACCGATATTCGAAGGATAGACGGTTGTCATGCTTTTTGGGCTTTCGACTACCATGAACGATTATCATAAGTATTCATATGACAACCAGTAACGAAGGCTTGTCTCAAAGGCACGGAGGGGTCTCGTTATGCTAAGAATGGTCACCCATCCATAAACTGACCGCAGCTAGCGTAACGAGCGAACTTTGTTGTTATAAAATGGTTTTACAAGAATGAATGTAGGATAAACAAACTACAAAATACTATCGGTAATGTAACTGTGATCTATAAAATATTCAACTGTCGATCCGAGCACTAATTGGATGGCTAACGAGATATGTTCTGAAGTGCCCACTCTATGGTGCTTTATCTCTTTCTCTCTAGTGCTGTTTCATTATTGGATGCTTTTAGATTGTGTGGTTTAGTATCAATATCATGTCGGATTCATTTTGCACTCTGGTATAATTTTAGAAAGGTTCTGATTAAGAATGATGTAGGTGTAGTTGAAGCCAATGGTTCAACAGTACCTATACAACTGGACCTATACTTATATTATGCGAGTAGTTTTAAATGTCTTGTTGGTATCTTAAATTCGTCTAGTTTTTGTTATGTTTTTCTACATTGAAAAATTGTTTTGGACTGGTTTATAGTCTGTAAGCTTATATTATATATTTAAATAAATACTAAAATTAATGGTGATTTGTAAAATATTAACAAAACTTTTACGGAATTGAAACCTCTTGTAAGTAGTTTGCATACATTTCCATGGTTATATAATATACTGTTACGCTTTGAAAACAGAGACCAATGATGATATTGTAATTAAAAGTTGGCCTTTGGCATTGGCTCGTAAACGCAACTCAAGCGTAGCAACCCTCGAGTTCCTGGATTCGATTCCCAGATCGAGCGAAGTGTTATTGGGTTTTACTGTGAAAATTCAAGCTGCAGCTTGGAGTTTTGCTTTGTGCCCGGTTGATATTATAGAAGCTCGCTTCTTATTACATAGTAGCCGGAAAAATGTAGGTGTAACGCAGTACATCTCTGCCTAACGCTTCGAGGAACATATGCGTGATGGTATGTTAAGTACATTCAAAATTTTCGGTAAGTAACTAATAATCTACCTACACCATAAATCACAATTGAATACTAATTCACAATTAGAATAAACCAGTGTTCTAAACAAAGTTAGTGATCATTAAATACACATGAACTCCTCTGAAGCCCTAACTAGATTAACAAATTTAACTGCCGATCAATAACGTTCAAACATTAAACATTTTCAGTGTGTGAAAGGCTAAAATGTTTTAAACAGCGTTAGATTTTAGCTAGCCACGTCATTAATCTCAGGTTAATGGCGGGCTGACGTATCTCTAATGGACAGCGACAAAAATACGCCGCCGTAATTAATGAACAGACTCCTTGAAAAAAGGTACGCTCCGAGCATCCCCCTTCAATTATGTTATAGTTGTGACGCTGTATAAACTGGTAATTTATTTTGTCAGTGTGTCATGCTTTTTATAAGCTGTTTGTAACTTAGGTACAATGTTTGTTGGTGGTCGTTGGCAAATTAAGCCCCTTAAGGTCATCAAAAGCACATAAAACTCAGCCCAAATTTGTACCTGATGTACATGACAGCTATCAGGTTGACGGTTTTTACCATGACACCACTATGAAACTGCTAATAATATGCCATAATGACGTGCGTTTGACATTCCGAAACTGACACTGACAGCAGATAAACACTATGAAACTCATAATAGTGCGACAAAATGGCGTGCGTGTTTTCAAATTTAAAGTTATTTTTGCTCATCCCCTAGTAAGCATAAAAAAACTATGACTAGTTTCTTCAAGGTTTATCAACACTTTTGGATGTCTGAAATTATAATCGTTATCCAATGGAGTCCTGCTTGATATAAGAACTATTTTAACAAACTAGCTTTTCGCCAGCAGCTTCGCCCGTGTGGACTGGGTATTTCTTATAAATAATTCTATGTTGACAATGTTAATACTCATCTTCTTAAAACAAATCTATCCCACGGGAGCTATACATTTTTATATTGTCTACCTCTGTGCCAAATTTCATCCAGATCCGTTCAGTAGTTTTTGCGTGAAAGAGAAATAAACATTCATCCATCCATCCAAACTTTCATAGTTTTCCTAATCTATCAGTAGGATTAGTCAGAAACATATTTATCTTAGGATCTGGATCCTAGAAATTGGAATTTAGACGTCTCAATGATGACACTCGCTTCGTATAAATTGCTGATATTCAAGCAAAGACGATATTCTATAACAGAGTAATTAAAAATATACATATAGACACTATGTTAATATAAACGTATACATATTTTTATTTACTGCGAATCCTTTTATCCCGAAGTGGTAATAAAACACTGGAGGCCACATTTATTTTCCGACAGCCGTGAAGCCATAGAGGATAATGTTTGGGAGAGTAACAATTGATGTATGTACGTACTTACGTAGCGCGTAACATGTGTTCATATTTGTTTTGCCGTCTGTACCAAACGTTTCAAATGATTTGGACACAACGTCCATTGTTTCTTTTAAGCTTGATTAATCAGATACTCCATCTTTGTTTTACGGTAAATGTATTTTGTGCGTGCTGGCTCTAAATGCTCATAATTATTTTTCAAGAGTACAGTTATACAATATTTTGAATTAAACGATGTGCATTGTTATAAAAAATGTTACGTAAGTAATAAAATTCTTTGATAAATTGAGGTTAATTTTCTCATTCATCAGGCCATTCAGTTATTGTATTGCTTCAATTATATACGTATTAACTAGTACTGAAGATGGAGGACCATTATTGGGCACAATAGGCTTACGCGCCCTTTCCAAGATAAGCACACTCAGTGAAGTTAGTCTTAATATCTAAGAGTACTTACGATACAATAAACGGGCGAATCATTTGTTATTTAGGCTGTAAATGTACTAAGTTTATACGAAAAGACTTTGGTATTGCTATATTTAGCACAATAATTTCAGATAGCTAATTAATAGAAAAGAAAAAGTTCTTCTTGAATGTCTTTATCATTCTCTATTGTATTATGCGTAAACGTATTAAGCCCAGTATCATTTTATTCGAATTGGGAATCAAACCTAAGATCCAAAGCGTGCCTGCTGAGTGTGGGTACTGGGATCCTTGGTCGTAATAGAAAAATTAATCAACAAACATTTATTTAAATCACTTCAATATCACTTGATATCCTGCACAAATAAAATTAAAATCTTTATGCATCATTTTAAAAAGATATCCTCTTGATAATTAAATAGTTTAATGTCATAATTATAACAGGCTTGCATAAATAAAACGGCACTCGTATGGCAAGTAATTGTTTATTAATGTGGCACAATTTTGTCAGATAATTAATCATGGGCAGCACCTGGCAACAATGAAGCTACTGACACATCGCATGTTACTAGATTAATCGTCCGGTCATTTGGTGCCCGAAGATAGGGACGGCTATAACTACATAGGTACTGATGTACGGTGTAGGCTGATGCTATCGACTGGCATCAGTCCCTTGTATAACTAAGATAATCTTGATCATTTTTCAAATATTATTGTCATAAGATAAAATTGTATTGTGCCTAATATTAGTTTTGTACTAATAAAATATCGTGCGGAACCCTGTGTGACGTTAATTTATTTTATTACCACGGTGAACCAATTACAGTAACTAACAAACAAATACATAAAACCTACAAAGTAAATTAAATAAAAGAAGTTAAATCCGCAAACAGATAGCATGTTGGATTAGCGCTACTAGCGTTTTGACTTGACTTTGTCAAAACACATATTATTATGTAATTATGTATCTGGTTGTATACCTACGTATCTCTTTTGTTGACTGTACATGTTTAAAAATATTAATCGGGAGGAAAAAACCCTCTGCCTACCCCTTTAATCGGAAGTCATAAAATGCAGTATTTTCATTATCATCATTATTTTACTCCTCACTATACATAATTGTACGTAATCATCTATCTTATAGGTATTATAGTACCATATTAGCCTAAAATAACACCATAACATGATAATTATCTTTGTGACCAAATTATTTTACCATTAACCTTTACCAAATTTATCGATCACCATTATAATGTTTCCTGAATTTGCTATTATACATTATGTCACCGAATTTAGCGTTGTAAAATATATAATGTTTGTTACTTCCTCTGTAATAATTATTATAATAGCATTCCTTTAAGACTAAGGTAATTTTAAAAAGGAAGCCAAGTTCGTTGATGCCCCAATTTGCTTCTCCAACAAAAGAATTCCGTTCTAAATGAACGCCAAGTTTCTTTCAATGAAAAAAAGAAAATAATACAGTATAAACTTTTTTTATAAGCTGATCTGGTTTTTATTAAAACCAAATTAATTGTTCCAGGTTATTATATCAATAATAACCTGGAACAAGTTAATTTAATTCATCTATAACGGGATGCATTTCACCTGTATGCCAAAATGTTATATTAATTTTGTCTGTATGCAGACAACATTATTCCGATGTAAAATAACCGTTTCACATGGAAAAAATAAGTGCAGTAAAGGAATAGTCAAGAATCAGTGTGAATTGTTACTGAAACATTCACTGCCGACGTCTGTGGTCTAGTGGTTCGAGTACCGGACTGGTGATCACGAGGTCGTGGGTTCGATTCCCACAAGATACAAACATTTATGTGATGAACTTAGGTGTTTGTGTTTGTCTGGGTGTTTCTTATAAATCATAAATATGTATTTACAAAAAAAAAGTATATAAGTATTTTATCCATGGTCTAGTACCCATAGTACAAGCTCTGCTTAGTTTGGGACTAGATGGTGCTGTGTAAAAATGTCCCAAGATAATTATTTATTTATTTATTTACTTATAGTGCAGCCTTTCTTAGTACCTAACTCAATCTATTTTTTGTGTAAAACCTTATCTTTGATCAAAATTTTGTTCTGATTCATTGTGTTTAACAAATTTAGTTATATTCATTGGTTGCGCGCAGACAAAAAGAACTTCTAATTATTTCAAAAACTTAATGCGCATAACTTAGCAGGTGCACTACCATGCTTGAATAAACTCAATTTCATTAGGTCCATCACTGTCAGATTACTCTGATTCGTCTTCAAGGCATGAACAATGAAATATAATTACGCTTAATTAAATTTTATTTAAACAAAGGCGCAAACCACATTTCGCTTCGAAATTATTGTTTGACTTATTTCATCACATTGTAAAGTAACCTCCTTTGTTTTAAAACGAGTTTTCCTTGGAATCTTATTAAAATTTTAATTAATACCTAGTATAAATTGCAAGCGATTTTTGGCGTAATTACTAATGAAAATGTTACTTTTTTGCGGTTTTTTACAAAATTTGTACGTACCCTCATTTTTATGCATTTCAATTTTGTTCGCATGAATTATATTGTGATATAACTCTTGTTGGACTTCACACACAGAAGCGGAATGTAAATAAACACTAATATTTTTTTCGTAGGTTCACTGTAATAGCTTTGATGCTGTAGTTTGATGTTGTTTAATTGGTACAGATTAAACATAAGCGGTACGATGAACTTGGTGTTTATAGAGTTTATTTTTGCGCAGTTTTTATGTTTTTGCTATAAACGCTGTATAAAGCTTAAAAATAAACAACTTAGTTGAGAATCCGACTGTAAATCTAAAAATTTTAATACAAAAACGTACTTATAAACTAGCTGTGCCTTGCACCAGCGTTCATAGAGTTATTCCCAATATCGTGGGAATCTATTAGCATACGTCTTAATAGCTGTCTGTGTGCCAAACAGCACAAACCGTTCAGTGGTTTGAGCAGGCGGCTAAAACAAGTTGCAATTTGACATTCGAATCGACAAACGAATAGAAACAAAAAAGCTTTCGACAAATCGGGCTGTCATTAATGTCACCTGCCCTGCCCTTGGGGCCTAGACAAGTTGCAGTTTGACATTCGAATTGACAAAACAAAAGAAATAAAATCTATGGAAATGACACCAGCTTTCGACAAATCGGGCTGTCACTAATATCATTTCCAGACATTTTGTTTCTATTCATTTGTCGATTCGAATGTCAAATTGCTACTTGTCTAGGCCTACTGTACGTTGATAGATCAGTCAGTTAGTCAGTCAGTCACTTTTTCCTTTTATATTAATATGACGTATAACAGTTCCTTTTATTTGTCATTCAATAGGCCCGGTAGTCAGTGGACAGAAGCACAGAACATGAGCGGGTATTATTGTGGCACCGCCAAAGTTTTTGCCATTCGCACACCCTGCCTACTATAAAAACACGCCACTTTAAACTTTCTCCGCGTTATTGTGCCGAGTTACCAACTTCTGAATATGCAGCCGAGCAGCGCAATACCAACAATTTTTAGAGATCCTCAGTTTTTAATTAAGTTTTATTTAATAATTTATTGCCGGTTTATGTAAATTGTTGAGTTTTCTCGTTTTAATAGAGTTTTGCAATGACAGTTCATTCCTTGTCTGGCAAGGTTATAAATTATGACAAAAATAACATTAAATGATTTAAATGTACCGGTATTAGAAATAAAGTCACAGTCTCATGAATTATCATGTATACGGACGCTACATTTTACTGTATTTGATTATTATTGATTTCAAAACAACGTTACGACATTACTTTAGTAGTTCTAATTTATCAAAATATAATTTATCCAAAATCAGATGTCCTCTAAAATACCAAAGATGATAATGTATACGGGTTTAGATTCAGATCAAGCAAAACTTTTTTACATTGCCATATAAAATGGAAAAGCGTATGGTATACTTAAAAAAGTCCTAAGGACCAATTTCAAATAACAGCCGTTTTAAAGTATGTTTATGAATGTGGTGTCGAAGTTTCGAATCTCAATTGAGTTGTTCGTATAAAGCTCTATCCACAATGTTCACCGTTACACTCATGCTTACAGTTGTATCTATCTCATAACAATTATTAAAACAAAGTCGAAGAATATCTTGTTAACTGTTCCTATCAATTATTGAACTAAAATGTTACCTACTTAAGCATAAAATAACTTTGCAGGAACAATTTTCACCCTTTCAAAATATTAATACACACTGACAACCCTATCAATTCTCAACTCTGACAACACTACTACTACATATAAACGCATACTTCCCTCCATACGATAGCATAGAAGCGTGTATGTAACGGCAATCAGTAGCGCTGAGCGAGCCGGGGGATACCCGGGTAATTATCTGTCACGACTGATTTCACCGTGATGTGCCCATCACTGTGGATTTAAACTGTGCTACTTGCATTTCGTGGAATCGTAGGAGCTAATGACGTTCTGAAAATTGGAATTGCTTGGAATTGTATAGGATACTTTTATCGATAACTATTATCTATATCTATACTAATATTATAAAGAGGAAAGATTTGTATTTTTGTAATTTTGTATGTAACGAATAAACTCAAAAAGTACTGAACTGATTTGAAAAATTCTTTCCATGTTAGATAGCCCATTTATCGGGGAAGGCTATATATCATCACGTTACGACTAATAGGAGCGGAGTAGTAATGAAAAATGTTGCAAAAACGGGGGAAAAAATTATAAGACCACGCGGGCGAAGCCGCTGGCGGGAAGCTAGTTATTATTATTTATGACGGGTACTACTGGTTGGCTAACAAATTGTGCTTAGGTATAGCTCTGAAGCTAGCTGGCCTCTGGAGGCATTTTTTTATTTATTTTGGGGACGTAGAAAATGCTCATGGATCCCCGCCACTTGGGGAGGCCATAGGGTATGTGGGACTCATACGGACGAAAAACCGCACTTGGCTTCCCTTGCCCGTTGTCGTTGTCGTGGCCAAAAAATTCACCCCGACCAGGAGACGTCATTACCAGGCCTCTGGGGCCTGTCGGTTCAGACCGCCCTGTCCCCCTGAGAAGTTTCTGTAAAGGCAGTTCTCCACATAATGGATATCGACTTTATGCAATGGTGCATCGATTGAAATAATAAAAAATTTACTAACAAAGTATATGAGGAAAAACTGAATGAAATATGTTTCGGGTGGGTACTTTTATAAATAGGTACCCAGTGTACATATTTAATTTTACAAGATGATTTTATGGCTAAGTCTACTTTATGTGGTATGGATTTAAATACCTACAATGCAAATAGAAACACACTTTTCAATTTTACTATAAAGTTTGCGAGGAATTATTGAATATCCATTGTAAAGCACCTGGCTAAATTTATTGGCTGGTAAGAATGTTAAGGTGTGAGTAAATTTTATCTCAAACACTTTGTGTGGAATGGAACAGAAATGGGTTTCTGCGGTTTGTTAGATCCTGACGTACGTACTCGTGCGCTTGAGGTTTGGTATCATTGGCTTAACTCAGCGTGTTCTGTATTGCGAAGCTAGCTACAGGTATGACATTAGTTTATCTAAGTGAGCATCTCTAAATATTTAATAATAAAATTATGATGGAAAAAAATATTCTTTTTCTGTGGTACTATAATAGGTGCCTAATACAATTTTTATCTGAAACTGATACTGTACCTAGTACTTCTTCCTGTATGTCTAGTTATTATGTGTACAAAATAAATGTTTTTTATTTCTAAAGTCATAGTAATATAAGTATCTACTTATTATAATTTCCATCTTGCCGTTATTTCAATTGGCTTCGCTTTGTTTTTATATTTCAGAAGTATTTTTGACTATATTGTGTAATTTTATATAAAAAAATAATTACATTCGATTTACGTGAGCTACAAAAAAAACACCATTGACAGGGTTTTATGCGTTAGTTACTAAACATAATGCATAATTTAGTTTATAATTATGTATTAAAATAACAATGCTTCGAATACAATCACAGCGGACATGATAAAGGAAACCACTCAACTAGTAGCAAAGTAGTTTTGGTGGTGTAAGTACCTACGTTTAATAATAATTAATCCTACTGTGCATATTTTAATTCTGTCACTATATCGGTTGTTTCGCTACAAATTATTCACTTCTGTACATAAACAATGTTAGTATGTTGAGTTAGTTACGGCTTGTGTTATTGGTAACTTGATTATGTTGTGGTGTTAGGGGTGATATGCATTGTGTTTGGAACATTGATTGGATTACGTTGAGGAGTACCTAGTATTTTCATTGCAATATATTTAGGTATCCATACATAACTGCCATATAATGTCTGTATTCCCTGAAAGGCTAGGCTATGTACTATGTATGTATACAGTTTGCCAATATGTTTAAATCCCATTTAATAAGGTACGTGGTAAAACGTGGTAAAATAAAACTTTGACCTGCTACTGAGAATTTTATAGAAAAACTCCCTCGTCTCTACTTAGTTATACCTACTTTTGAGAAAGCGTATTGGAAGGTAATGAATAAATTATATACAGTACGACGTAATGTACGTCTTCAAATACATGTAAAATGTAATATTTATTGTACAATAAACTGTGAATTAATAAATATGCGAGACCAAATTACATTCATCAATATTATTCATCAATTTTATCTGTAGATACCAATTCAGCACGAAATCCAATGATTAGCGGTAGTAACGACTAAAATAACATGGCGTACAGTGTGACTGCTAAAGCCGAGTGGCGGGTGATGAATTTATCAGTGGATCGATGATCCAATCAAGAGGGATCAGTTCTTGACATGGGACCGACGACGGGGGCTTGCACCCTGAGTTATTACACATGGGGCCATGGTTACTCTGAGCTATTATTTAAACGGTTGCTTCATTTATCTTGACACCTTTTAAGCCTTGTGGCTGCAGCGGCTTTGGAGCGTCAGACTGAGGTCCAAAGTTTAAGCACGATTGTGAAAACAATCGTCAAATGATTCGTCTTCATTTGTAGAAGAGTAGAAATGAATAAAAATGGGCATATCAGCATAAATAATACAATAACTAATATTTACTAGTGACACCAATACTTTACTTAATTTTGAGATTCAATACTAATTTTAACAAAGGATATTATGCGAATCAAAATTAAATAAATATCTTGGGACATTTCTTGGGACATTTATTTATTATTTATTATTTATTCCTTGTGCAGGTAAAATATATAATAGCTAGTTGCTTATGCTTTCTGTATAGCTGTTGGTTTTCCTATAATAAGTAAATAAGTGAGGAAATTCAAATGCTACAATAACATTGTGTGGGTTGGTAAGAAAATGTAATGCGTATTTACGTACCTTGTATGGGCGTAGCGAAAGCATTGAAGTATACATAGGAAAAGGTTATCGCCCACAATTAATAAAAAGGTTGATTTGTCAACTTTTATTATAAACCTAATATTAATTTTACATGTGGGTGTATTTCATGTAGAAATCCTTGAAGGATGACGAAGGGTCGTGTGTAGGATAGAGGATCGTGTCCTTATACATCATCATTAAAAACTATAGACATCCATCATGCCTGTATACTCCGAAAAGTACTGGTTGTAGGTGTGTTTATGTCCCATATTGTAATAGGGGGCGAGCTAGCTACATTAAGAAATATTTAAACTACTTTTAAGGGTCTTGTTTCATAGATTTTACATATAATAGCAGTGGTCGACTCTTCACGTGACCAGAGGGCTGGCTTGTTTCTAGGGGAACGTATAAGCATTGCCATTCAACGTGGCAATGCTGCCAGTCTTCTGGGCACGTTGCCAGACGACAGTGATGCGGAGGAATTCTTCGACGCTTAGTGTAACGGTTTTTTTTTTCCTCTGTAGGTGTTTATTATTTTTCTTTTATGTAAATGTTTAATGTTAGATTAGGGTAGGTTAATATTTCTTAAGCAGGTACTTATAATAATAATAATTAATATATCAATAATATTTGGGTTTTTATAGAGCTGTAAATTATATATTAATATAATTTATAGCAAGATTAGGATGCATTTTCTATAATACATAATCTTTGAACCACGGTAATAATATACTGTCATTAAAAAAAAGCAATATAATATTTTGGGTCGAGCTATTGTGATCACAATACAAAGACTGAAAATTCTTATTTTTAATAAGCAATTTCTCAATTTCTTCATTGAAAATAGACAGAATAAACCCTTTACTTTTCCAGTATCAATTAACTCGAATCTCTTAGAAAATTAATGACGTGCTCAGTAATTACTGGTTATTAGTGGTTCACTGTGCGGGTATAATAAATATCGATTTGATTGGTATTAGACCTCCAGTCGGCTCTGATAATACATTTGATACCCTTACAATATGTGAAGGGCTTACTAATGAAAAGGTTACACGTAGGGAGAGATTATCTTAGCCAAATATAGCCTTGACAGGAAATCAATGGCATGCGAAGATTTACTACTACGTAAATTATCGAGGTTCATCTTTGTTTGCTGTTAATTATCAAGAAATCCTTACAGAGTATAAAACAAAGTCGCTTCTGCTGCGCTGTTTGTACGCTTAGATCTTTTAAACTACGCAACGGATTTTAATGCAGTTTTCAGCAATAATTAAGCATAGCGTAATTAAGAGAGTTTATAATGTAGTATGCAATATGAATGCATGTAGAGAAATTACATCTAAGTACATTGCACCCGTGCGAAGCCGGGGCGTATCGCTAGTCTATACTAATATTATAAAGAAAGATTTGATTGTTTGTTTGTTTTGAATAGGCCCCGAAAATACTGGTCCGATTTGAAAAATTCTTTCAAAGTTAGATAACCCATTTATCGGAGAAGGCTATAGGCTATATACTATCACGCTACGACTAATAGGAGCGGCGTAGCATTGAAAATTGTTGCAAAAACGGGGCAAAACTTATCGAGACCACGCGGGCGAAGCCGCTTGCGGAAAGCTAGTTAGATATAAATTAGAAAATTAATGACGTGCTATACTTAAGTAAATTATCCGCAGTGTTTTTACCGTCTGCTCTTAAAATCTGTCCGTGTAATTTGCACCATCAGATATTAGCTATGATGCTGATCGGGGGCAGAATATTTTTAATAATGCGATCGTACCCGTCCCGAAGGGCTGAGCAAGGACAAGGCGGAACAGTAGCGAAACTAAGCCTAGTTGAATAAATAAATACCTACGCTACATTGAAGCAGTAGGGTTATTATAACTTTAATAATTTTGATTTGGCTTTTTTTTATTAAAATATTTTTGCCCTGTAGTGTTCAATCAATCGAATTGAAATACAAACAGCTTACAATGCAATGCAGTACAACTTACAAGCAGCTTTAAAATTGTAAATAGGTAATGTCATGGCGTCAGTTAATCTCAGCAAAAGACGATTGTACAAACCATGGAAAACAGTTTAATATTAAAAGACAACAACTTGTAAATTTATTATGATCGATCACACGTACTTATAATTCGAGATTAAAACAATAAATCATTCTCACTTACCTTTCAAAATCAGCAGGAATTTTTAAATATGATATTTCCAGTTTTGATGAACCCGAGTTCAAACAGCTGTAAACTACACAATACGCTCGGGTCATTTTTAAAAAGATCGCGGAGAATCAGAAATAACCTTGAATACGTGGCCACTTGTCTCGACGCGGCACGCTCTACGGACAGCACCGCGAGAACCGCTTAGTGCCCTCGTCGGTGCGCCTTTTTGTGTGATGGTGCCGTTTCGAGCGTTTGTAGGCAGTTTCCGAACTGTATTATACATTGACTGTGGCTCAACACCATATCTAGTGCCGGCCTGAAGGACCACATTAGTATGACGATACCTCGTCATCAATCAACGCTTCCATTACCATTATACATTTAAATTACCTAATTTAGCATATAAAATAATTTTATCCTCGGCGTATGCGCCGTATTCCTCAGTGGGTTACTTTCCATTTACTCTTGGATTCGGTAAATATATTTTGCCGAATTTCCTCGGCAGCCAAGTAAAGTTTTGGACGCTCCCAACGTTTTTCTGTCTCCAAGGACCACACTTTTACAAACAATAAAACCTTAAACTTGTACATTATGCGATTGCTCTTCCCTTTTATAATATCCCCGATATTGAAAAGTATCAGTTGGGTTTAATAATTTACCTAAGCTTTCATTTACAGTCTTCTATAAATATAATTATTTATGGTACACGTTTTAAAGTTTTCAAAGATGTATGAGAACTTCAACATTTTCAAATAAGTACATTAAGCATTCACGATGGCTTTTACACTAAAACATAAAAAATCTGTAGTTTTGCCAAAAAGGACAACACATTGATCATTTTAGGCAAAAATATACATTAGTGATAAACGTGTCTGTTGTAAATAGAGCAATAGGTACATTTTCCTTACAATGTTCTTTATTAATTAAGCAAGAAGGGCGAAAATAATACAAATAGTATTTCGAAATACAATAGGTAAACAATTAGGGAAGGGGCGGCTATCAATCTTCACCGTCGGCAATTAATTACGAGCTCTAATCATCGTAATAATAATTACCTTCCTTCATAAATTCCTCTCCAAATAATAATTCTGAATTATTGTGATCCACGCTTGCCAACTGATTTGTTGTAGTTATAAATATCCATCTACGTGCGCCGCGCTGACCACACACAAAGCTATATTTTATGATTGATGGTACCATTAACTGTGTGGCTTGCCGTATTTAGGCACAAAATGCTAGCAATAAATTTTAATTTTTTATACTACAAATTTATTATGTAGCAACAAACATATTCGACTATTTAGATACCGCGCACAGTGTAAAACACTGAGTGACGTCAAATAGAAGGAAGGGGGAAATAAAACGAAGTCAATTCTGAAATAAGTGGAACACATCTTTCTCTCCCGAGGGATCTATCGGCGTATCGACAGGGGACTTGGCGGCGTATCCCGTTCAGTCAAGTTTATTGGCAGAATTTCAATGCTTTGTCGTCTGCGATGTAATGGCAATTTATAACTGAACGATACGCGCGATTTGGTACGTATTTTCTAAAGAGGAAGGATGAGATCAACATTTCAATAGGTGTCTAATCAACATTACTGGTATGTGTCGGGAGATTGATGCTAATGTGTTCATAATGGACTCACGGCTGCATTGCTTTTATATTTGTACTAGCTGTTGCTCGCATTTTCATTTGCATCCCAAAAGGACTCACCTTAAGTGCAACGGTACAGTCAATATGCAATCAGATAGATTGCCACTTGAGTGTGGCAAATTTTATAACTCAGTTTGTCCACTTTTCCAAGTTTTATTGCAATTTGTTCAGCAGTTTAGTCGAGGAGAGGTAACAAACAGAGTTACTTTCGTATTTATATTTATAAATATCCAATGTATGGATTTAAAAAAGTGTAATCACGAACAAAAGAGTGTCAGGTGTAGTTTTCAGTTCTGGCGGAAGCGACTGCACAATAATGAAAAGACACGTATTTCAGTGAATTCATGAAACTGAAATGTTGATATAATTTCTCTTTCACTGAAAAAATATCTGAGTTCCTTTGTCTAAATGTTTCGTTTTACCTGCATTAAAACAATACTTGCACACTAACGTTTTCTTAATGTTCCTATGAAACAGTACCATACTATTTTGACTTGTACTATAAATATAGAGTACGTTTATATAATAAATAGTCATCGTAGCCTTTTCCTGACTGTGTTCGGATCGGATTCCAGTCTAATCAGATGCGGCTGAATATCAGTATTTTACACTAAACAATGCAGAAGGGCCCCATACCCTGACACAACTGGTTAGACTGGAAGCCGACCTCATTATGATTGGGAAACGCTACAAAGAATAAGATTGGAGATGAGACCAGTGGCATACCACCTTTAGCAGTAGTAAATATATCTATTTCAATGCTTCATGTTCATACAAGAAGCAATAACTTCAAATTATGTCGATAGCAAGACGGAAAATTTCAGCGTAGGTTAGGTTCGATCTTTAACTGCCTCGAAGCCAAAGTGAGCTCAATTTATAAATGAGTGGGGGACATCAGTCACCCGGGACGTGGTCGCGGGGCACGAACGCTTGATATATTAGTTCAGTTTCACCTTCTTGACGTTTTTTTGAAAACGCTATTCCCAGTAATGGATAGTCGCGGATTCAAAGTAATTTGATGGAAGCCCAAAAAGTTCACCAATGATTGGCTTTTAATGGTTTTCAATTTAACTTTTCGGATGCGATGCGAAGTTTGATAACTCAATTTTAAATAAGTATCGACCGCTAGGAAGCATAAAGCGGTTTTAAAGTTATTAGACTAATAAGTTACTAGTTTACCGCCTACACATTGGCTAATACACCTTCACTTTACCAAAAGTACTTATTTAATAGCATGGCAGCCCAAATTTTAGGTATCAATATCTATTTTTTTTGTTTATGCGGACCTTCAAAAACCTTCAGGAACCTTCAAAAGGCTGCCAGTCTTTGGGGCTTAGACTGGGGAGTATGGGATTCACAGTGGTATCCCAGGATTGTAGCATGTGGAAAGATGTACCTAATCTCTCTTCCTACTCCCATGGGGAACAGGCGTGAAACTATGTATGGTATGTTTGGGATTTTTACCCCCTAAAACCACCCTCGTGGCAACCCAAAACCACCCTCGTGGCAACCCTCAGCACGTGCACGGGGGTACTGTTTCCTCTTAAAAAAACATGCCAGAGCCCCCCTGTGAATATCATGCATGTTTTCTAAGTAAACAAAAGGAAACTTTGAGTTTGCTTTTATATTGAACTATTGACAAAAGGCCTTATAAATAAAACTTAAGCCTTTATAGCTAAAACTAGCAAACTATGAGTATGCATGGTATAGCACTATAACTCTGTCTAACCATTCGAGGAAAAATAGTACGCTATGATAATATTTGTTGCCTCACTGCAAGGCAAAGCATTTCCCTTCTGAATATATAAAAAAAAACAACAGCCTCATACAACGACATAAGAAAAGTAAAATGCCAGAAAAAGGCGTCTATTACCGGCATCGGCACTTTGGGAACAGCCAAACGCCTCTTAGTGTAGATTAAAAACATAAATAGCGGTGGCACAGCTATGGCTAACTACGGCTCCTTATCGAGTAACCAAGTAAAGAGCACCGCAGCGTACCCGAGGTCACGCGATACAACGATTAAAATACTTTTTGTTCTTAAACACGGGCTTCGTAATTATTTGCTTACAGTTTAAATGTAGGTAAGAAGGGTTTGTTTATTTGAAACTGTTTTGGAGAAAGAACTGTCAGTTGTGCAGTGTTGCGCCAGCTGTTTTTTTTTTATAAATTAGTGAATATCCTGGGATATTTTTACTCAGCACCATCTCGTCCCAAATTAAGAAGAGCTTGTACTATGGGTACTCGACAATGGGTAGAATACTTAAGTTCGTCACATAAATATTTGTGTCCTATGGGAATCCAACCCACGACCTCGTATTCAGCAGTCTGGTACTCTAACCACTAGACTGCAGACGTCGTCAAGTATTTAGTTTGGTATTGTTACTAAATCTATGCGCGAATGTAATTTTTACCTCATAATATATTCTAGTTTCTGAGACTTACGCGAATATCAGACATTTACGCCAATTATAATAAAATGCGATACAATCCGTAAAAAAGTAGGTTTTATTACAAAATACATAATTATGAAAATAAACGATAAGGTAAATAAGACTTATACAATACAAATATAACAAAACAGAAACTATTTAAGTTCCAAGTATACAATTTTTACAAAAACACACTGATTTTTTAATAATAAATCCATCGGGAACTGCACATTCGTTTCATTCCAATTAAAAAATGTTTCAATCACATTTTTATTTCATTGTAATTACACACGACCGTTTCACGCCTCCCATAGGGGTAGACATAAACTACAGAAAGCGATTGCAGTAGTTAAGGTAAATAAAAAATAAATAGAAGGGCAAACGGGAAGAAATTGCAATGTCACATTTTTATGTATTTGGAACTGGCAACACCATTGTATAGTACAAATGTGATAGAACAAGACGCTAAAACAAACTTTGCAGTAACATGCAGAATCACGGAGTAATGTTCATAGAAATGATTGATACAGTGCATTCACAAGCCATTTTTCAAGGATCAAAAAGATAATTTAGCAATTTCTCTGTGACTTAATTGTCTTTGTTTTTTTTATTTGTCTATGAAATTGGACTTGTATATAAAGCGATGATATATTATTTTATGAAAATCCCAGTATAGTTAATGAAATAGTGACTCTATTAATTCATTCAATTGTAATCAAGACACCCTATACACAAAAACAAACAATACTAGTTTGCTATGAAATGCGGCATTCCCTACCTCTACCGCAATCGCGAAAGCGTGAAGCTATGTAAGGCATCCTTTTGTTTACTTAGAAACATCAAAGGTATAAGCTTTTAGATATTCTGTTATCTGATATCAGCTGTCACAATTCCTCTGTAAGAGTGACGAGGGATAATAACAGGGCGAGTGTAAGTAACACTATAGTATGTAGTTTTAATCGACCAAAATTTTGTATAAAATAATATTACTGGTTTTGTGAAGGGTTAGAATAACAGTAATATAGTTTTGGGATGGGCACTGCCTCCTGTTAACAACTCGTCAAGCCGAAATTGCAGCATAGGACATAGGGATAGATAGGGTAGCCAATTAAAAAATCTATAAATTGTTGGTTGTTTTAAAATAAGCCTTTTTAAGCCCCTTTAAGCGTGATTTCGTATAGCATTGTCGGATTTCGTGATGCTTAACAGTACATTATAATTAGCTGGTTAAAAAACTACTACGACGCGTAGCAGCTGTTGCTACGGTGTGGCTACGCCGTAGCTTCCGCGTAGCTCTTCGTAAGATACCGTCTTGATAACAGCCTGCTCTGCATAACAATTATAAAATTGAAGCGCAATCATGAAAGACAGTTTTTAGAATTGTTGTCAGTCAGTCTTAAAGTTTGTTTCGCAGTGGGCCAACAGATTTGAAAATTTTACGGACCAGAATAAGAATTTCAACAAAAATTTTCGTGTAAGTCTCATTTATCTTGCAATAAAAGTAATATAGGGATACCTATACTTACTTAAGTGATAAAATACATGTAAATGTTTGGTATTAAACACGATGTTCCGTCCCAACTCCATTTATTTAAGTGGGGACGGTGCGATTAATCGGTATAGGTCCTTCGCAGCGATCACCGCGGCCAAGTATTTGATGTAAGATCTTTTTTGTATACCTGCGGGTAAGTTGCCTCCCATATACCTGGGACTATTCTACCTTCACGAAGCTTGTACTTCAGTTAAAATGTATGACATAATTATTCCAAAAAGGTATAAACAAAAAAAAAGGAAAACTCAGGATAAGTAAGCCCTAAAGGCATAAAATGAGTGGACTAAAAGATTTTTTGTTCACAAACCTGTTCAGTATTTTAAGTGGTATTTACTAAATCCATTGTTCTCATTGTACAAGTTTTGTTAATGGCCAACAGAAATACAATATCAATAAAAAGGAACGGCAATGGAAAGAATTTAACTTATCTAAACTTATGTTAGGTATAATCTATTATAGTACAACGTTCTATCGTTATAGTCAAAAATGTCAAACAACAACATTTTTTGTAAGAATAAATTTGTTTGAAGCCGTTTTGATTTGGTTTTGTCAAAACTCTTATGATTTATGTGTCTTTATTTATATATGAACGTTACTACGTTTTGTTACTAAGTTTTGAATATGAACAAAACTCGACAAGATATCGTATATTTCTTGGTTAGAACAAAATAACGGTGAAATACAAATACATCTTAATAATATTTTCTTTAATTTTAAATACCACAATAACATTACACAAGTTCTTACACAAGTCGTTTCAAGTCATTGTAAGGTTTTGCAAAAAATATTTCTCTATTATAATTCTGGTTTCAGAAGTGCGGGCACGTTAACATGAAAGGTTTAGTTCCACACACGTACTATAAAAAGTTTCCGTTTGGCAAACCCATTTAGTCGACTCAGCTATTCGTTGGCTTATACTGAAATATTCGCACATTATAATTCTATGGTTTATTTCGTTTGAAAGGCTTTCTACTTCGACGTACAGTAAGAGGCCATAAGTCCATTATCATGTCAAGGATCGTATTTGCCTGCACGTTACTGCGCGTATAAAAAAACATGTGATTTGAATTTAATTCTATTTGCACTATCTTAATACGCCGTCGCGACATCACGGCACTGAATGATCATTATACATCGCTCTCCTTCCGACTAGATAATTATGAAAGAGTACGATATGCGAGATCGTCTATGTATGCAAAATGTTTGTTATAGAAAAAGGTCGTAAGTGAAACTTGTTTCATGCGATAGATTTGTACAAATGGTAATGAACTTATGACCCCTTACTGTACAATTGTTGTACAAAGTTTTCGTTTGGCAAAACACATTTGTAAAGTTGGTGATTCGTGAAGGTCGTTCGTTGGAGGAAATTACTGAATAAATTCGATTGACTCAGGCACTCGACGTGCGACCTATTGGCTGATCGACGGTTCGCGTGACGGACGCCTTATACCGATCTTTGGAAATAGTGAACAAGTTTTTTATTTAATAAGTAAAACTGGCACACGGCTACAGCAAATAGCGTTTCGAAAATGTTATAGTTAATACGCTGCAGTATAATTTGCACGTTACTGACGAATAAACAAAGAGAAAAGAAAATAAAGATAAACTTTTAATTTCCGCGTTCAGTGTTCTATGGTTGCGTCTAAATCATATTTTAGTATATAAAGTACTTTCCATCGCGCTCTTCACAGTTCACATCTTCAAAATCCCTTATCTCAAATTTCTAATGAACTCGACAATTCAATTAACGGCAAAAAATACACATAATGTTCTGTAAAGTTTTCTACTCAATGTTCTAAAAGGAGGTTAAACCAAAAGAAAACTTTATTAAAAGTCGCTCCCGAGTCTTTGGAGCCACTTTGTATTTTATTCAGTGTTTTTTTTTTACCTTGGGTTGAATCTCAATTACTGGTTACTAAGAAAATGTGTCGTGCAAACTCAATTAGGCGTTCTGCCGGCCTTCTATATAAAAAAGTATCACAGGCTCGTACCTACCAATTAAAAAAGAAAATGTTGTGAATGACTTTTACTTACAGCTTATCGCAATTTACATGACTTTTATTACGAGTGTTGGATGTACCTAGAGGTTTTTTATAATGATATTGAGATTTCATTATTCTATCACAATAATAATAGTAAAACGATGATAATAATTGAATAAAGTGGGATGAATACAAGAAATTATAATTAAATCCTCATTAATTTAACGTCTTTGTTGCAACTTAATGATAATTTGTACTCCACGTGTCACATATCGTGTAGTGTTTTCATTCTCTCTAGAATGCTATGGAGGGAACCATACGAAAAATTTTGTACATTTAAAAAAACAGAGGTCACTGTACTTACTTAATCTTTATGAACTAATGAAATAATGGTAAACCATTATGAAAACAATCTGCTGTTACACAAATTTAGTTTCACTTAACCTTAGGTATATTCTAATAACTACTACCTACAGTAAAATTTTATATGTAGCAGTATCATACACATTTATTTGTTTAAAAAATCCCGCTTGATTAACATATAAAACGAATCACCGGAAAAACAAAGGACACATCGAATCGAATTAAAATTTCGTGTAAATAAAATATAATGATTCAAGCAGACAGCAAAGTTTGTTGGACTGTGAATGTAATCCTATTAATTTCTGGATATTTCATCATTCACACGAGCTAAAGCTTCACTCAACGGTCGTTAGTTCATGGGGGATCATTCTAAACTCATTCAAAATTAACTCATTAGCGTAGTGGTAATCGCGACAGAAGCTGCTCGGAGTTTGAGTTTGAAAACTGTAATAGGCTCGCCACCTATTACATGGGTCCTAAACACAGCGAGCTGTGGGTGCACCATTAGTTTAGATGCCTTAACTTTTGGGGAATAGGCGTGATGGTATTCCACAGGTTGCATATTCATAAGTAACATCATTTCAATGTGCTATACTCGAATTCGAGAAATTAAACTTAGGACTGTTTATTTCTATGGTATAGTGAAAAAGTTGACCATTGTAGAACCGATTATCAAAATCAAAATAAAAACAAAAATCGGTTAACAAATAAGGAAGTGTTTGAATTTAATACTTGACAGAGAGCGTATAATATCGGATTGTGACGTCAAAAAGTTGCGTGCGGCTAAGCGGGAAAGGGACAGCACTCCCCGTAAACCCCACCAAAAACTTTAAACGCTAATATCTAAGATCTTTATTAAACGATTTAAATTATTATTTCAGTATACAATTTAAAATTAATTAATTTTTTTACTGAGTTTACTTTTTACTACCTATCCTATTGTAGATCATAATCTCATTATAGTTTAACAATAAACTCTTCGACGCTGTAAGAAGCTATTGCAAAATAGGTTTTAACTGTGTGTAAACACAGAGTAAGTACATCACGCGCAGATATTCTAATTAACGTATTACAATGAACAGTACTATTGAGTAAGAAACTGAGGTTAGAAGACAATGCATTCTTAGGAAACCAATTAAGTTACTGCGAAGGATCTGTTTTTTTTTTTAGTAAGTAATAATATCTGGCAGAATAGATTGCCGCAACAGTGTACTATACGGCTACTGAGTTTGAGAGGACCTATATTCGATTCCTAGATCAGGTAAAAGGAGTTCACGTGGGTAAATTCTGCTACAGCCAAGGGTTTATATTTGTGTCCAATGAATGTCATATAATATAGCCCAATTATTGCTTAGGATTACAAAATACTGAAATGTTAATTTTATTCCTCAATATTATTTTTTATTGGCGTGGTTTTTTTTTATTTCATTCGTTGAAATGTTATTTAGAAATCATCCTTGCAGTGGTATAAATTTCTATCGCAAAGCAAACGAGCTTCTATTGATCTGTATAACTGGAAATTTCAATTTATATTGTATTGAATCAAATGCATCAAAGATGGAAAACCACATAGGTGGAATCAAGTAACAATGATAAATAGCGAGCATCCACTCATTAACACTTCACACTAATCATGGGCGTACCCAGGGGGGGGCAGGGGGGGCAGCTGCCCCCCCCTGCCTGGAACTTGGATGCCCCGTAGATAAAAGCTATAGTAAGATAAAAAAAAACCTTTTTCGTGTTGTGTGTAGGACAGAACAAACTTGCCCCCACAAGTTACAATAACACTGGCAGTGACAAATTGTCAAAATAGAAAAATATTCACTATTTGTTGCTTTTTGTCCAGAATTAGTTGCTACAAAAACGATTTTGTTGCTCAAACTGATCTTATAAAATTGACAACAATGCTAGCTTTACTTAAATATAGCATAAAAATAGCTAAATACTATATAATCAGGGAAACAAATATACCAATATTTGTTGCTGAAGACCTCATTAAAACAACAATTAAAAAAATAACCAGTAAAATGTAATTCAGTTGTTTGAGGTAGCAATTATTATTGAGAAAGACATCTTTCAAAGATCAGATGAGCTTCCAATCGCTATGCGTATAAACCGGTTAAGCTAACTTAAGTTTTGATTTTTCTTGCTCGACGTGACAAACTGACAATATTGATGCCTGAAAGAGATTTTCTTGCCCGACGTGATAATATAGATAATATTGATGGCTAAAATTACCAAAAAAAAAAAATAACCAGAGATTATATGAAAATCTGACCAGTATTCTTGTATACCGATTATGCTGCGCAAATAATTTATATTGTTTATTTGTTTTGGAAAAATCGAGAGTGTCGAGCTTATAAAAAACCGGTCAGAAACTCGTGCGATCCCGGGAAGATATCCTATTGCCGATTTTCAAGGCGTCATTAACCAAGTTGAGCAACACAATTATTATTATTGTATTTTTTTGATTCCCTAAAAATCGAGCGCTAAGCTAGCATGATCGATTTATAAGGATACCGGTTCGGATACTCATCCAACCTTTACAGTGGCGTATTTACACTACGGTCAAAAGAGCCATAGCCCGGAGCGCCAGGCTCCAAGGGGCAGCGCAAGCCGCACGGAGGTAGTAAGAAACCCCCTTCACTAAAGTCGCCTGTCCTAAGCCGGTTTCCTCAATTTACGAGCTCACTTTTACCTGAGACACCTGGATGTAGTAGACAAAATAATTGTAGTTACTCTTCTAACCCAGCCTGTCCGAGGAGGGTGACCTCAATTTTCGAGCTCGCTACGCTCGCTTTTACATGAGACACCTGGAAATAGTAAACAAACTAATTGTAGTTACTCTTCTAACCAAGCCTGTCCGAGGTAGATGGCCAAATTTTCGAGCTCGCTTCGCTCGCTCTTACTGTGGGAGGTCTAGTAACAAACAAAGATACTTACAAAGTATCCTTCTAATCTAACCTGTCCGAGGTGGGTGGCCCAAGTTTTCGACTTCTCGTTTGCTTTTAGTCTTCAGTTTTCATTGGTACGTTAAGCAATATTTTTTTTCTATTTATAAATCCCGGATAAATCTAGCGTTGAGTTAGCATGACTGGCTCATAAGAATACCGGCCAGAAATTAATCTGATTTACGGTTCTGAGTTTTGTTGATGACTTTTTTTTTATACCACTAAGGTGGCAAACAAGCATACGGCCCGCCTGATGGTAAGCGGTTACCATAGCCTATGGACGCTTACAAAACCAGGGGTATCACTCGCGCGTTGCCGACACGAAAAACCTCTTAGAGGTTCATGGAGGATTCACTGCGCCGACAGTTTGAGGGAATATTCCCCTTACTGCCAGCGCAGCGCATCCTTAGAAGGAGCTCTGGCGAAATTACTCACTGCAGGAACACAACACATAATAAAGTGTGTTATTTGGCTGCAGTTTTCTGTAAGGTGGAGGTACTTCCTAGACTTTCCGGGCAACAATAATAAATGTCATTATCCGTCATCATCCGACGTCCGGTTCTATTTTTTATGCTGACTCTCCAGGCGTCAATAACCATTGCAGCGTAGACGAAGAAAACTATTTTATTTGACTCCAGCAAAATTAAGAGTAGCATGACCGGTTTATAAAAGGATACCGTATAGTCAGAAACTCTAAGAAAAGCTCCGATTCTATATTTTGTTGTTCACTCTCTATGCATAAATTTTTATGAATTTCGGAAGAATCGAGTGTTGATCCAGCATGACCGGTTTATGATGCATCAGAGTTATCATCAAAATGTAGAACCGGTGATCGGGTGAATTTCTGACCGATATCCCTATATGCCGGTTATGCTAGCCAATAATTAAGTAGAGCAAATAATTTATTATTTATTTATTTTGGTAAAATCGAGCGTAAGGCTAACATGATCGGCTATAAGCGCACCGGTTAAAATTCATCCGATTTCCAGTTCTAAAATTTGTTGCTGGCTCTAAGCTTGTTTCACGTGGGGTCATAATATTAGCAACAAATTGACAAAATAATTCGGTTTATCATATTATTTACTCTGATGATAGTTGTTGTCGATTTTCGATGGGATTGAGCATTTTTTTTTAATTCTGCTAAAATTCCACTGCTTCTTTTATGGAGATGAGGGACCCGGGGGGGGGGGGTGTAAGAAATCCCTCGACTGCCCCCCCCTGGGCCAAAAGCTGGGTACGCCCATGACACTAATTATGAATTCACATACTTCATCGATCGAACAACTCCACAACGAGCGTGGTTTTAAACCACGAACGTTACATTAAAAAAATATTGTTCCAATCGAATTTTCAATTATAACCTAAGATTGGTAGTCGAAAAAAAAATGAACGAACCTTTTTAGAATGCAAAAATACTGGGTGAAAAGATGACAGAACAAACTTGCCCCCACAAGTTACAATAACACTGGCAGTGACAAATTGTCAAAATAGAAAAATATTCACTATTTGTTGCTTTTTGTCCAGAATTAGTTGCTACAAAAACGATTTTGTTGCTCAAACTGATCTTATAAAATTGACAACAATGCTAGCTTTACTTAAATATAGCATAAAAATAGCTAAATACTATATAATCAGGGAAACAAATATACCAATATTTGTTGCTGAAGACCTCATTAAAACAACAATTAAAAAAATAACCAGTAAAATGTAATTCAGTTGTTTGAGGTAGCAATTATTATTGAGAAAGACATCTTTCAAAGATCAGATGAGCTTCCAATCGCTATGCGTATAAACCGGTTAAGCTAACTTAAGTTTTGATTTTTCTTGCTCGACGTGACAAACTGACAATATTGATGCCTGAAAGAGATTTTCTTGCCCGACGTGATAATATAGATAATATTGATGGCTAAAATTACCAAAAAAAAAAAATAACCAGAGATTATATGAAAATCTGACCAGTATTCTTGTATACCGATTATGCTGCGCAAATAATTTATATTGTTTATTTGTTTTGGAAAAATCGAGAGTGTCGAGCTTATAAAAAACCGGTCAGAAACTCGTGCGATCCCGGGAAGATATCCTATTGCCGATTTTCAAGGCGTCATTAACCAAGTTGAGCAACACAATTATTATTATTGTATTTTTTTGATTCCCTAAAAATCGAGCGCTAAGCTAGCATGATCGATTTATAAGGATACCGGTTCGGATACTCATCCAACCTTTACAGTGGCGTATTTACACTACGGTCAAAAGAGCCATAGCCCGGAGCGCCAGGCTCCAAGGGGCAGCGCAAGCCGCACGGAGGTAGTAAGAAACCCCCTTCACTAAAGTCGCCTGTCCTAAGCCGGTTTCCTCAATTTACGAGCTCACTTTTACCTGAGACACCTGGATGTAGTAGACAAAATAATTGTAGTTACTCTTCTAACCCAGCCTGTCCGAGGAGGGTGACCTCAATTTTCGAGCTCGCTACGCTCGCTTTTACATGAGACACCTGGAAATAGTAAACAAACTAATTGTAGTTACTCTTCTAACCAAGCCTGTCCGAGGTAGATGGCCAAATTTTCGAGCTCGCTTCGCTCGCTCTTACTGTGGGAGGTCTAGTAACAAACAAAGATACTTACAAAGTATCCTTCTAATCTAACCTGTCCGAGGTGGGTGGCCCAAGTTTTCGACTTCTCGTTTGCTTTTAGTCTTCAGTTTTCATTGGTACGTTAAGCAATATTTTTTTTCTATTTATAAATCCCGGATAAATCTAGCGTTGAGTTAGCATGACTGGCTCATAAGAATACCGGCCAGAAATTAATCTGATTTACGGTTCTGAGTTTTGTTGATGACTTTTTTTTTATACCACTAAGGTGGCAAACAAGCATACGGCCCGCCTGATGGTAAGCGGTTACCATAGCCTATGGACGCTTACAAAACCAGGGGTATCACTCGCGCGTTGCCGACACGAAAAACCTCTTAGAGGTTCATGGAGGATTCACTGCGCCGACAGTTTGAGGGAATATTCCCCTTACTGCCAGCGCAGCGCATCCTTAGAAGGAGCTCTGGCGAAATTACTCACTGCAGGAACACAACACATAATAAAGTGTGTTATTTGGCTGCAGTTTTCTGTAAGGTGGAGGTACTTCCTAGACTTTCCGGGCAACAATAATAAATGTCATTATCCGTCATCATCCGACGTCCGGTTCTATTTTTTATGCTGACTCTCCAGGCGTCAATAACCATTGCAGCGTAGACGAAGAAAACTATTTTATTTGACTCCAGCAAAATTAAGAGTAGCATGACCGGTTTATAAAAGGATACCGTATAGTCAGAAACTCTAAGAAAAGCTCCGATTCTATATTTTGTTGTTCACTCTCTATGCATAAATTTTTATGAATTTCGGAAGAATCGAGTGTTGATCCAGCATGACCGGTTTATGATGCATCAGAGTTATCATCAAAATGTAGAACCGGTGATCGGGTGAATTTCTGACCGATATCCCTATATGCCGGTTATGCTAGCCAATAATTAAGTAGAGCAAATAATTTATTATTTATTTATTTTGGTAAAATCGAGCGTAAGGCTAACATGATCGGCTATAAGCGCACCGGTTAAAATTCATCCGATTTCCAGTTCTAAAATTTGTTGCTGGCTCTAAGCTTGTTTCACGTGGGGTCATAATATTAGCAACAAATTGACAAAATAATTCGGTTTATCATATTATTTACTCTGATGATAGTTGTTGTCGATTTTCGATGGGATTGAGCATTTTTTTTTAATTCTGCTAAAATTCCACTGCTTCTTTTATGGAGATGAGGGACCCGGGGGGGGGGGGGGTGTAAGAAATCCCTCGACTGCCCCCCCCTGGGCCAAAAGCTGGGTACGCCCATGACACTAATTATGAATTCACATACTTCATCGATCGAACAACTCCACAACGAGCGTGGTTTTAAACCACGAACGTTACATTAAAAAAATATTGTTCCAATCGAATTTTCAATTATAACCTAAGATTGGTAGTCGAAAAAAAAATGAACGAACCTTTTTAGAATGCAAAAATACTGGGTGAAAAGATGAGACGGTGATGAAGCGATACGAACATTCAGTTAGCCGCTCTGTAATTATGTTGAAGAGGGTAGACCATTTTACTGGGAAATTAAACGAAAACACCCCGCCGTCGACGTTCGCTTCCTGAATATTTGCTACAGAAAAATAGGAATATAATGCTTATTTTCTCAATTTTTTTAACTAAGTATCAACTGTGTTCCTGGTGATTTTTCGGTCGCAATATTATGAACATTTACATAAAAATTTAGACGCTGCCGGAGTTCGTTTTAGAAAGAGAAAACATGGATTAAGAAAGAATTGACTTTATTTTGATTAAACTTTTCTTCACTGTTGTAAGTAGAAGCACGGACCTCGATAAAAACAGAAATTTTGTGAAGATAAGACTTTGTTTAGCGTCTGCACGGTGTTACGGTCATCTCGCCTCTACCGTCCCGCCTCGTGTCATGTGTTCGGTTCCCACCCTCGACAAATAAGTGTAACGTAACGATTTTTTTAAATTGAATTGTACTTTATGTACTTTAATAATATATTAGGAAAGGCCCCCACAAGAAGTGAAACATGTAACAATTCTTATTTAAAAAGAGTGCCCACTGCCCATGGAGTTTCTTGCCGATTTTTCTCCATAGTATCAAGTTTTTAGAACTGTGCAACTAGAATAAATTAACGTTTCTTGTAAACTTTTTTAAATAAAAACATTTGAACTTGGTTATAGGTACAAAAGACGCCATCCCGCACTATACCATCTTTTACAAAAACAACAAAAGGAAAAGAAAAACATATTTTGCATCAGTGCTTTAAATAAAAAACATATTTTTTGGCGCTGATTTGCAAACTAGACACAAATAATTGTGTTAGTTACTTAAAAAACCTAATCAAATTATACTTTGACGTTTGCCTACTCAACATTGAAAGCCCAAAAAATACGTTCCACTTTCTAAACACGTCACCTAGATTAGTTCTATATTCAGCGCTGAAGTTACTGTATAGGATCTCCGATAGGATTTTGCGTAAAAGCCCAACAAAGCTTTAGTGACACACTTTAGTACATGGATTACGTACCATTGCCCTCGCTTCATACGTACAAATCGTACATTTTGTCGGATTTTATACATTTATCCCTCTTAGTAATGTTTTTGCAGCACTCGTGGTCGCACGAGCGCTAACTTGCATGGAGCATTAATAAATTCCTCTGACAGTTGAGAATTTGAAAATTATGCTAACTACGCCCAACGGTTTCTTCCTAATCCCATTTCAATGTTAAAATATCTACTGAGCTGCATGAAATTAACTTAGTGGCTATTACGGTTCATAAGAAACTCTATTTATAGTATGTTGTGTCTTAGAAATTACTTAATTCAGCTTATTATTCATCAGATGAGTGAAAGAAAATCACAATTAAAAATGTACTTAATGATAATTCTTCTGCATTTAAAACATGATAAATATGGGCGAGTCTTCTAAGCAGTTAAATACGCTGAATAAAAGTTTATTACCAACTAAAAACGTCTATCTGGCAGATTTATTAATAAAGGCTACCAGCAATAAAGAATGAATGCCTAAAACTTAATAACATTCCGTAGTCTTAACTTATTATAATTAAAATCAGCAATCAACTTATTAAGCAGACAAGTTAAGCTAAATTTAAGGTTTTGGTAAACAAGTCTCTATGTTTAATTAAAATGAAAACAAAATTAAAAAGTCTACAGCCCGTTTTATAGTATCTCTGGTCTTGGCAATATTATGAAGGAATCAGGTTTTATTAAAAGTTCTCTAATCCTATTGAAAATATATTTGAATTAACTGAATAAATTGTTTTAGTAATGAATTCTACAGAAATATTACAAATTTTGTAGTATTTTTTTTTTTGGAAATAGGAATGGACATCCCTGTTTATGTTTTCAAGGTTGATATTATATTAAATTAGAATTACTATTGGAATAAACGGTTTTGCTGATGTCTGTAATATAGAGAAGAGAAAATACAAAAACTAAATTAAGTCTAACAGTTTCCTGATTAAACTGTGGAAGGGAACGGAGAAGCGGAGTAGTAAGAAATGGTGCGATAATGTGCGGACGAATGGAATGAAAGGCATTTGCACAAGCATTGTGATCGTCGTTTATCGAAAATACGTTTCATGTAGCATGTGTTTTAGAATAGTATCCTTGGAATGTTTTGTTATCAATTAATACTTAGTAAGGCTCTTGGAACGACTTGCCAAAATATTTGACATATAAATGATAATGAAATAAAACTACTTTTTACGGATTTTATGTACTTATATTGATATTATTTTAATCCCAACAGTCAGAAATCAGTATATAAATGATCAATTGTTAATTATATTTATTATCTTTTTTGACGCAGGTATTTCTTAACTTACGAACTCTAAGAAGCGACCTGTAATTTCCGATTTTTTTAGTATTATTTTCATGTATTAGGATCTTTTAAAAACTCATCCGAAGGAGGCAACCACAGTCAGCGTATTCATCACTTAGCCAAGAGTCCCTTTCTGTTCTTTTGTGAAGTGATAATATATCTAGTCCCCGCCTTCCCTTTCCGAACGGGTGAAGGTAGCCAACGAAGTTAAATCGTCTGTTCATCTTATTTCTAGTCTTTTTCCAACCATGTTGGGGTCAGGTTTCAGTCTAACCGAGGGCCAAGACAAGTTCCAATTACACATTCGAAACGTATAAAAAAATATGTTTGGAAATAACATTAGGGGGCGTCCATAAATTACGTGAGGTGTTTTTTTTAATTTTCTATCCCTCCCTCCCCCCCTGGTGAGATGTCTTCAGATTTTATTCAACCCCCTCCCCCATCCCCCAATCTCACGTGAGATTTTTCAAAATGTGGATTTCTTACGTAAACCCGTTGGATTGTTATTGTAAAAAGAAAAAAAAATGCTTCGTGCTTTTATTTACGACTAGTTAAGACTAGTAATCAATATTGCTGAAAGTTTAATTATAAGTGTAATAAAAATAGTATATTTTTTTTTTGTTTCCGAGACCCCCCCTCTCTCCAGCGTAAGATTAGATGAGATTTCACTCGACCCCCTCCCCCCCTTAAACATCTCACGTATTTTATGAACGCCCCCTTAGTGACTGCTTTATTTGTCGAAAGCTTGTGTCAGTTTAATAGATTTTGTTTGTATTCGTTTGTCAATTCTAATGTCAAAGTGCAACTTATCTACAGGCCCAGACACGACTGAATATCAGTATTTTACACGAAACAAGTGCCATCAAACCTCCGCAACAATTTCTGGGCAATCATATTAATATCGTCGAATTTAAATAGTCTGTTCTAGTCCTTGTAGCCTCTCCTTAATTTCATATTTAATGTTGTAATATAAAATGAAATGGACCTGGCTTTAATTAAAACTGAGTTTACATTTCAACAAACACTTTGAAGGCAGGAAGAAGACTTTAGTAGACATGAATCAAGTTTTATTACGTATTTTGCCTGTATTATTTTAAGAGTTAGGCAGAGATGTAAATTTTCCTCTCCGCCCATAGCTCGCGTATGTCTATGTGCTATGCTATATAATATATAGTATAAGTTTGTCATATATAGGGTGTTATAATTATATAGGGTGAGCCTATTACCATTAACCCCTCTCATTCTGAGAGGAAATCTTTGCCCAGCAATGGGACAGTAAAAAAATGGAGTAATGATGATGAAAGTATTATTTTTTAATTTAGGTTTTTACACGATTGAAAAACTTCCAAAATAGAAGTGAAATTGTGTGAATATCGATGTAGTTAACCCTATTCGAAAAACTGCAGCTAGTTTTAGCAATACGGAAATAATAAATTGATACGCGCGAGTTATAAAGTTTTTTTTATGAAAGTTGTCAGCCCGCAATTTGGCCGACCGATGCTATCAATATTGATTCGAACGCTTACGTGAATATTAGGCATATAAATATTAAAATATTTTTACATAAAAAATCTATTTTGTCGCACAATTTCTTTTAGCAATGTTTCGAACTGAATATTGTTAATTACATCATTAATTTACCTCTAAATGATGTCAAGGTTTCAAGGTTTAAAAACGAAGTTTGTAATTAACATAAACATAGATACGATCACGCCTGTATTCCGCAAAGGCTTAAGCAGAGGTGTACACCCACAGTTTGCGGATCTGTTCAGGTCCATGTTATAGGGGGCGAAATTATCGCCATTAACCAGGCACAAATCCTAACTCCGAGCTGCTATTGCAAATTTCGTAGAATAACCCAATGACATTTTGCTCTACCTAGTACCTACGGATCGAACGCAGCTTCAAGTCGCATTTAGAACCACTGTAGGCTTAGGACGCAGATTTATTTTAATGGAATATATAAATAGGCTAAACTTTTTATATCTACGCATCGTAATTCTATAAATCATATCCAATATTTAACTCATTGGTCGAATCGTTAAAATGTACAGTCACGAGCAAAAACATGTACTTTTACACTAACAGAAGTGCTAAAGCGATTTTTTCGTGAATGAACGATTGCAGCTTGGAGATAACACCAATGTCGCTATAGTAATAAATAAATAAATGAGCCTTTATTGCTGTTCATAACTTTTATTATTTTCTTTTTTTTAATTTGAAGAGGTAAGAAAACTGACTAAGGTAAACTATATAATACTCTCGGCATTCGGTTAGCCCCCCCTCTTAACAGCTTGTCTTTCGACAAAGGCCTCCTCTAAGGCTTTCCATTTGTTTCGGTCCTTTGCTATACACCACTATAGTATTGGTTCGTAAATACTGTGTTCGTAATATCACATCAAATCGCTTTAGCACTTTTGATAGTGTGTAAATGTTATTTTAATGAAGGAATAACTTGTAATCTTAGCATAGAAAATGCTTAAAAAAATACAAAAAGATAGTGTATACATATTTTTTCTCGTAACTTTAAGTACCATATATTTTAAAGCGGCATACATTTCATTTACTCTGGTAGCTAAGGCTGTCGGAAAATAGGGGCCCAGCGCCATAAATTAAAAGAAGACCATTGGAAGGCCACCCACCTCTTTATGAAGCGGGTACGTTCATTTAAAAACTTCATTATAAGTTCACGGCCGGCTTACTGTGGTACCTTAGTACGTTTGATGTTCGTTGTTTTCCTAAGATTTTAGTTATATACGTCGAACACACTTTTTTAAGGTACAACTTTTAGTGGAAGAAAATCACGATCTCAGGCAGGGTCGAACCTGTGTCTTTCACTAGGATTTCGATCATTAGAATTTGTTAATGCCAAATAAAATAACTTAAATAGTATTTTTTTATTTAGCGGAGATTAAAATTTATGATACTATGGACCTGTTTCACAGCTTACTGATAAGTTCCCGGTAAATTACTAAGCAGATAATTTCAAAAAAAAATTGTTTCAGTTTTTAATTTACCCTCTGGTTAGCGGCTATCCGAGGCTAGAGGTGGTGAAATAGGCCCTCCTTTAATGATATAATATCAGTTATATGATTTAGAAATTCATTTTGTAATTTTGTGAACACTTTTCACATGTAGGTAGAATACATAATTATGTGAATCGTCATTGTATGAGAAATAAAAAATCTCTTACCTCATAAAAAACCAAGAAAAGATTTAGGTACCCGTTCGGCGTGCACGCAAATCACTTGCAAAGATAAGGCGACATCAAAATTACATCCCTGTGACTGATCCGAACGCAGATTTAATATTGAAGTCGAAGTCACTTGGCGACAAACGGGGAAACAATTTCCCCTGCAAAAGTTCTTAGTGAAGTCTCAAACAAAACGCTGAATACAAAATTTGTTATTATTCATATGGACATAAAGGGGAATTCGATATGCGCGAAACGTCTGCGGGGTCCCACTCATCTTTATTTGTTTTAGATTACTTTGGGCTCCTCTAAGTTAGGGATACGGACCGTGAACACACACAGGCATAGTTACAAGGGATTTGCCAATAAAAAACTTACGCGCCGATGCTGAAAAATATAATCACTAAGTTTTTCAATTCGAATTTGTTGCTTTGAACAAGTTTTTATCTGTTTTCAGGCATGAACAAATTTTCTTAAGCAAAGAAAGTAACTAAGTAAAAGTATAAAAAGTCCGATGGTTAATATTATTCTTGTAATTTATTTTTATAGTTACTTAATATTGAGAGTTTTGTACAATCTGCGTGTCTTTTTATTGCGAGACTGCAGATGTAATGTTAATTTTGTGAATCATTATTTTAACTTTTAGTTGGTTCAAAATAGCATAGCTTTCGTACATAGCTTCGCGTGACTGCGGCCTTAATAAAACTAAGCCTATGTCACTCAGGACTAATCTAGCTTTCTGTCAGTGTAAAAGTTTTCACAATCGGATTAGTAGTTAACAAACAAAAAGCTTAGTTAGAGATTATTTTAATAATAAACTCCTTTCTCAGGAACTACAAAGATTTGGTAATTTGGTACCATCTTATCTATTTTTTTGTAAAATGACGTGATTCAAATTTATAAATTGTGAAATATAAGATCTTGAATCCAATCCTATCACTGTCACCCTAAAAATTTTGTCCTTTCACCCCCTACCCACATATTCTGGCTGTATTAAATATATTACATGGCTATTTGCGTGAAAATCACATAATGAGATAACAAAAATGCCGCCGCACTTCATTTGAATATTTCATAGGCCGCGAGGCGCGCACCGGTGGTTACGCTAAAAGACCCACAGAAGCGATTGCCTGGAAAATATATATGTAAATAGGCTAATAATGTCGTATTATAGAAATGAACAAAAACTATCGCATTAGTCGAAAGACGAGAAGAAGGAGAAGAAGAGTTTAGACGAAAATAAACTCATTTTCTTTCTTTCTAGTCTAGTCGCAAGCAAAGCTGTTCGAGAGGAAATCGGAGGTTCTGGATTCAATACCCGGGGTCGTGTAAAGTATTGCAGGCTTTTTATGACATTATCTGTAGTGATTCGGAGTTTGCGATTACGATATTTATATATTAGCCCTTTGCCCGCGACGTTCCCTAAGTTGATTTTTTTCCCACGTTTTTGCAACATTTTAAATTGATACTCCGCTCCTATTGAACGTAGCGTGATAATATATAGTCTATAGCCTTCCTTGGTAAACAGGTTATCTAACACGGAAAGAATTTTTCAAATCGGACCAGTAGTTCCTGAGATTAGCGCGTTGAACCAAACAAACGCTTCAGCTTCATAATATTAGTATAGATGTAAATAGGCTAATAATGTCATGTAGATGAAAAAAAAAACTATCGCATTAGTCTAGTCGCAAGTACAGCTGTTGATCGTGAGGTCCTGGATTCAATACCCGGGGTTGTGTAAAGTAATGCAGGGTATTTTTATGACATTAGGGGGCGTTCATAAAATACGTGAGATGTTTAAGGGGGGGAGGGGGTCGAGTCAAATCTCATCTAATCTTACGTTGGAGAGACGGGAGGTCTTGGCAAATATCACACAATTTTTTTTTCTGCTATGAAACAAAAAAAAAACTATTTTTATTACACTTATAATTAAACTTTCAGCAATATTGATTACTAGTCTTAACTAGTCGTAAATAAAAGCACGAAGCATTTTTTTTTCTTTTTACAATAAAAATCCAACGGGTTTACGTAAGAAATCCACATTTTGAAAAATCTCACGTGAGATCTGGGGATGGGGGAGGGGGTTGAATAAAATCTGACGTCATCTCCCCAGGGGGGAGGGAGGGATAGAAAATTTAGATTTTTTTTTTAATTTAGAAAATTAAAAAAAAACCTCACGTTATTTATGGACGCCACCTTATCTGTAGTGATTCGGAGTTTGCGATAGCGATATTTATATATTAGATACCTAGGACCTAAAACATATAGGTAAACTGAGGGTAATGTGGGTATACATCTCTGCCTGACCATTCGGGGTATTGCGTGATGGTATGATGAAGAAAATCTTGGTATAAAAAGCTAATGTTCATTGGTTCATAACATAGCCATTTCAATATAAAGTTATGGCAGAATATATTTTGCCTATAAAATAAAATTACCAACACAAAGAAATAGCTAGTTTTGTATAAAAAGAAAACGGAGATAATACTTTATATTATATACATTTTAGTCCATAAAATATATGTATATCAAAATTATGATTCAGAATATTTAAATATATATTTTTGCCGAGAATCAGAGTGCAGATAAAGCCTAAAAGTAATTAAATTATCTAGTGAAAGAGCTGTTTTATGTACTAACATAAAATATCTAAAATTTTAAGCTAACAATTTTATTTGGATTATGAATTAGAAGAATTAAATTATCTAAGTTGCTGTCACATTTATTGGAATAACTTTATAATGAAGTCGTATTAGGTTTCTAGGTATTAGTTATTGGACTTAATAAATTTTATTTGTACTTTAAATCAAAACTTTTGATTTTGATTACATATTCTGAATAATACTCTTACTTCATATAAAATAATTTTAAGAGTTTTTGTTATTTTAATCTTTACTAATATTATAAATGTGAAAGTAACTATGTCTGTCTGTTTGACTTTCATGACAAAACGATTGAACCGATTTAAATGAAATTTGGTACAGAGATAGTCTAGAGCTTGAGAAAGGACATAGGCTATTTATTTCGGAAAAAGGACTTTAACGTTAATAGGGAAGAAAGTTATAAGCAATACCCAAACCATGCGAGCGAAGCCGCTGCAAAAAGCTAGTATATTATTTGTCACAGTAAAATTATAAATACCGTCAGATTATAATCTATCTCGCAAGATTGTGAACTAGAACGTACTGCTTATAATTTACGCATTATTTTTAGATTTTGGCCATTGTTTCGTCACAGTTCTGTTCTAACCTTACTGATAAATGTAATTTATCGACAGTTTGTAATCTCGCCAGATAGATTTATAATCTTACGGTGACATATTACATACTAATTCTTATATTCCGGAAAGGATGAGGTAAGGTAAGGTAACATAAACGCACGGTTTACCAATATGTTTTTAACGGGCACACTTTCCAACCTGAAAATCGAAGGCAAGACCTCAACAGACGTGCTTGTGAGTTTTGAAGCAGTCGTTCCGCTATTGATACACATCATCATCGACCTATATAGGTAATGTCCCGCTGCTGGGCATGGGTCTCCTCTCAGTTTGAGAGGGATTAGGCTTTAATCCACCACGCCGCGCCGGCCTAATGCGGATTGGCAGACTACACATGCCGTCGAGAAAATCTCTCAACCATGCAGGTTTCCTCGCGATGTTTTCCTTCACAGTCAGTCAGAGGTGTGCCTTGGATTCGAACTCGAGACCTTTGGCTGGGCAAATCAATGGCCATATAATATATATATTATGATAATATAAGCAAACTAATCACTTCTGGAAAAATGATTGCATTGGGTGGGTATTTGATTTAATAATAACTATAACTATGTAACTGACGACGACAAACATAGTCTTCTTATTTTAGTACTGTTCTCAAGTAAGTGGCATGTTATATGTTTTATTGAGAATAAAGTTTCTTTAACCATAACCATATGTATCACTAGGCTAATTAATACACAGATTACAATAATTAACTATCAGAACCATATCCTTAGACTTGTTATACTTACATTTGCGTTTGATTTATGAATTGTTTACCGACACCACATTACACCTACATCGTTTATTTGTGTAGGTACCAAAGACTTCGGTTCATCAATACGATTTATTGAACATAGCAAAAAGTACAATATTTCGTCTATGTCCAGTCATATAAAAGATACAAAAATGGCCTAAACATGAAAATCCAAACAAAACGCGTAACTGTGCGGTATCCCAACGATTATTTCCGATTGGTTGCCTAAGTCCGTCCGTATGGCGTACGCAGATCTACCACAGTATTATAACTATCAGTACTACAATCAGAATAAATATAACATAATATCACGCTTGTATATTTCCGAAGGTTCGACAGAACCAGCATAGGCACCACCATCATCATCATCATCAGCCCGTATTCGTCCACTACTGGACGTAGTAGGCCTCCTTTAGTGAACGCCACAGAGCGAACCACCATACCAGGTACTACCATCGGTCGCCGGATATTATGTTTAGTAACCAGAATAAAGAATGAGTTTTGGGAAAAGGGTCTGCGTGCGCATTCGCTCAAGAGACGAGACAAGAGAGTGGGCTTGATATATATGCAAAGTTTGTAGTAAGTTGAAATATATATATATGCCTCGTATAGTGCGGTCTCGATTGACATTTGATTTCTGACTTACTACATTGTCATAAGTGTTATGTGACAATTCCAAATAACTTGACAACTAGTTGAATTTCGATATTTCTCAGAAATTCGGTTGCAGAGACCTGAATGTTTCTTTTGTAAAATACCTATTAATACACTCGTATAACTGTTTAAGGGTAGATTGAAAGATGACACCAACAAAGTCGGAACAAGGCTGGAGGATGATGCTTACAGAAATTATAGGACTATGTTGGTAAGGCTTAAACATACGTATACCATCACGTCTCTATTTCCTGAAGGGGTAGGCAGAGGTATACTACTGTGCACAGTGTGCACACATGCTATTTTGAGGTCTCCTGTAAGGAGCAAGCTTATTCCTATTAACCGCTATTCCAAGCTGCTACTGAGAATATCATAGAAAAACTGAAAAACCTAATATTAATTTGCTCGTTCTGGACCAACAGATAACCGTCAACCCAGAATCTGCAGTTTAGCAATTTCGCTTGCGACCACTAGACTAACGAGGTTGAGAAAAACTCATTCTTTATTCTGGTTACTAAACATAATATCCGGCGACCGATGGTAGTACCTGGTATGGTGGTTCGCTCTGTGGCGTTCACTAAAGGAGGCCTACTACGTCCAGTAGTGGACGAATACGGGCTGATGATGATGATGATGGTGGTGCCTATGCTGGTTCTGTCGAACCTTCGGAAATATACAAGCGTGATATTATGTTATATTTATTCTGATTGTAGTACTGATAGTTATAATACTGTGGTAGATCTGCGTACGCCATACGGACGGACTTAGGCAACCAATCGGAAATAATCGTTGGGATACCGCACAGTTACGCGTTTTGTTTGGATTTTCATGTTTAGGCCATTTTTGTATCTTTTATATGACTGGACATAGACGAAATATTGTACTTTTTGCTATGTTCAATAAATCGTATTGATGAACCGAAGTCTTTGGTACCTACACAAATAAACGATGTAGGTGTAATGTGGTGTCGGTAAACAATTCATAAATCAAACGCAAATGTAAGTATAACAAGTCTAAGGATATGGTTCTGATAGTTAATTATTGTAATCTGTGTATTAATTAGCCTAGTGATACATATGGTTATGGTTAAAGAAACTTTATTCTCAATAAAACATATAACATGCCACTTACTTGAGAACAGTACTAAAATAAGAAGACTATGTTTGTCGTCGTCAGTTACATAGTTATAGTTATTATTAAATCAAATACCCACCCAATGCAATCATTTTTCCAGAAGTGATTAGTTTGCTTATATTATCATAATATATATATTATATGGCCATTGATTTGCCCAGCCAAAGGTCTCGAGTTCGAATCCAAGGCACACCTCTGACTGACTGTGAAGGAAAACATCGCGAGGAAACCTGCATGGTTGAGAGATTTTCTCGACGGCATGTGTAGTCTGCCAATCATCATTAGGCCGGCGCGGCGTGGTGGATTAAAGCCTAATCCCTCTCAAACTGAGAGGAGACCCATGCCCAGCAGCGGGACATTACCTATATAGGTCGATGATGATGTGTATCAATAGCGGAACGACTGCTTCAAAACTCACAAGCACGTCTGTTGAGGTCTTGCCTTCGATTTTCAGGTTGGAAAGTGTGCCCGTTAAAAACATATTGGTAAACCGTGCGTTTATGTTACCTTACCTTACCTCATCCTTTCCGGAATATAAGAATTAGTATGTAATATGTCACCGTAAGATTATAAATCTATCTGGCGAGATTACAAACTGTCGATAAATTACATTTATCAGTAAGGTTAGAACAGAACTGTGACGAAACAATGGCCAAAATCTAAAAATAATGCGTAAATTATAAGCAGTACGTTCTAGTTCACAATCTTGCGAGATAGATTATAATCTGACGGTATTTATAATTTTACTGTGACAAATAATATACTAGCTTTTTGCAGCGGCTTCGCTCGCATGGTTTGGGTATTGCTTATAACTTTCTTCCCTATTAACGTTAAAGTCCTTTTTCCGAAATAAATAGCCTATGTCCTTTCTCAAGCTCTAGACTATCTCTGTACCAAATTTCATTTAAATCGGTTCAATCGTTTTGTCATGAAAGTCAAACAGACAGACATAGTTACTTTCACATTTATAATATTAGTAAAGATTAAAATAACAAAAACTCTTAAAATTATTTTATATGAAGTAAGAGTATTATTCAGAATATGTAATCAAAATCAAAAGTTTTGATTTAAAGTACAAATAAAATTTATTAAGTCCAATAACTAATACCTAGAAACCTAATACGACTTCATTATAAAGTTATTCCAATAAATGTGACAGCAACTTAGATAATTTAATTCTTCTAATTCATAATCCAAATAAAATTGTTAGCTTAAAATTTTAGATATTTTATGTTAGTACATAAAACAGCTCTTTCACTAGATAATTTAATTACTTTTAGGCTTTATCTGCACTCTGATTCTCGGCAAAAATATATATTTAAATATTCTGAATCATAATTTTGATATACATATATTTTATGGACTAAAATGTATATAATATAAAGTATTATCTCCGTTTTCTTTTTATACAAAACTAGCTATTTCTTTGTGTTGGTAATTTTATTTTATAGGCAAAATATATTCTGCCATAACTTTATATTGAAATGGCTATGTTATGAACCAATGAACATTAGCTTTTTATACCAAGATTTTCTTCATCATACCATAAATTTTTATGAATTTCGGAAGAATCGAGTGTTGATCCAGCATGACCGGTTTATGATGCATCAGAGTTATCATCAAAATGTAGAACCGGTGATCGGGTGAATTTCTGACCGATATCCCTATATGCCGGTTATGCTAGCCAATAATTAAGTAGAGCAAATAATTTATTATTTATTTATTTTGGTAAAATCGAGCGTAAGGCTAACATGATCGGCTATAAGCGCACCGGTTAAAATTCATCCGATTTCCAGTTCTAAAATTTGTTGCTGGCTCTAAGCTTGTTTCACGTGGGGTCATAATATTAGCAACAAATTGACAAAATAATTCGGTTTATCATATTATTTACTCTGATGATAGTTGTTGTCGATTTTCGATGGGATTGAGCATTTTTTTTTAATTCTGCTAAAATTCCACTGCTTCTTTTATGGAGATGAGGGACCCGGGGGGGGGGGGGGTGTAAGAAATCCCTCGACTGCCCCCCCCTGGGCCAAAAGCTGGGTACGCCCATGACACTAATTATGAATTCACATACTTCATCGATCGAACAACTCCACAACGAGCGTGGTTTTAAACCACGAACGTTACATTAAAAAAATATTGTTCCAATCGAATTTTCAATTATAACCTAAGATTGGTAGTCGAAAAAAAAATGAACGAACCTTTTTAGAATGCAAAAATACTGGGTGAAAAGATGAGACGGTGATGAAGCGATACGAACATTCAGTTAGCCGCTCTGTAATTATGTTGAAGAGGGTAGACCATTTTACTGGGAAATTAAACGAAAACACCCCGCCGTCGACGTTCGCTTCCTGAATATTTGCTACAGAAAAATAGGAATATAATGCTTATTTTCTCAATTTTTTTAACTAAGTATCAACTGTGTTCCTGGTGATTTTTCGGTCGCAATATTATGAACATTTACATAAAAATTTAGACGCTGCCGGAGTTCGTTTTAGAAAGAGAAAACATGGATTAAGAAAGAATTGACTTTATTTTGATTAAACTTTTCTTCACTGTTGTAAGTAGAAGCACGGACCTCGATAAAAACAGAAATTTTGTGAAGATAAGACTTTGTTTAGCGTCTGCACGGTGTTACGGTCATCTCGCCTCTACCGTCCCGCCTCGTGTCATGTGTTCGGTTCCCACCCTCGACAAATAAGTGTAACGTAACGATTTTTTTAAATTGAATTGTACTTTATGTACTTTAATAATATATTAGGAAAGGCCCCCACAAGAAGTGAAACATGTAACAATTCTTATTTAAAAAGAGTGCCCACTGCCCATGGAGTTTCTTGCCGATTTTTCTCCATAGTATCAAGTTTTTAGAACTGTGCAACTAGAATAAATTAACGTTTCTTGTAAACTTTTTTAAATAAAAACATTTGAACTTGGTTATAGGTACAAAAGACGCCATCCCGCACTATACCATCTTTTACAAAAACAACAAAAGGAAAAGAAAAACATATTTTGCATCAGTGCTTTAAATAAAAAACATATTTTTTGGCGCTGATTTGCAAACTAGACACAAATAATTGTGTTAGTTACTTAAAAAACCTAATCAAATTATACTTTGACGTTTGCCTACTCAACATTGAAAGCCCAAAAAATACGTTCCACTTTCTAAACACGTCACCTAGATTAGTTCTATATTCAGCGCTGAAGTTACTGTATAGGATCTCCGATAGGATTTTGCGTAAAAGCCCAACAAAGCTTTAGTGACACACTTTAGTACATGGATTACGTACCATTGCCCTCGCTTCATACGTACAAATCGTACATTTTGTCGGATTTTATACATTTATCCCTCTTAGTAATGTTTTTGCAGCACTCGTGGTCGCACGAGCGCTAACTTGCATGGAGCATTAATAAATTCCTCTGACAGTTGAGAATTTGAAAATTATGCTAACTACGCCCAACGGTTTCTTCCTAATCCCATTTCAATGTTAAAATATCTACTGAGCTGCATGAAATTAACTTAGTGGCTATTACGGTTCATAAGAAACTCTATTTATAGTATGTTGTGTCTTAGAAATTACTTAATTCAGCTTATTATTCATCAGATGAGTGAAAGAAAATCACAATTAAAAATGTACTTAATGATAATTCTTCTGCATTTAAAACATGATAAATATGGGCGAGTCTTCTAAGCAGTTAAATACGCTGAATAAAAGTTTATTACCAACTAAAAACGTCTATCTGGCAGATTTATTAATAAAGGCTACCAGCAATAAAGAATGAATGCCTAAAACTTAATAACATTCCGTAGTCTTAACTTATTATAATTAAAATCAGCAATCAACTTATTAAGCAGACAAGTTAAGCTAAATTTAAGGTTTTGGTAAACAAGTCTCTATGTTTAATTAAAATGAAAACAAAATTAAAAAGTCTACAGCCCGTTTTATAGTATCTCTGGTCTTGGCAATATTATGAAGGAATCAGGTTTTATTAAAAGTTCTCTAATCCTATTGAAAATATATTTGAATTAACTGAATAAATTGTTTTAGTAATGAATTCTACAGAAATATTACAAATTTTGTAGTATTTTTTTTTTTGGAAATAGGAATGGACATCCCTGTTTATGTTTTCAAGGTTGATATTATATTAAATTAGAATTACTATTGGAATAAACGGTTTTGCTGATGTCTGTAATATAGAGAAGAGAAAATACAAAAACTAAATTAAGTCTAACAGTTTCCTGATTAAACTGTGGAAGGGAACGGAGAAGCGGAGTAGTAAGAAATGGTGCGATAATGTGCGGACGAATGGAATGAAAGGCATTTGCACAAGCATTGTGATCGTCGTTTATCGAAAATACGTTTCATGTAGCATGTGTTTTAGAATAGTATCCTTGGAATGTTTTGTTATCAATTAATACTTAGTAAGGCTCTTGGAACGACTTGCCAAAATATTTGACATATAAATGATAATGAAATAAAACTACTTTTTACGGATTTTATGTACTTATATTGATATTATTTTAATCCCAACAGTCAGAAATCAGTATATAAATGATCAATTGTTAATTATATTTATTATCTTTTTTGACGCAGGTATTTCTTAACTTACGAACTCTAAGAAGCGACCTGTAATTTCCGATTTTTTTAGTATTATTTTCATGTATTAGGATCTTTTAAAAACTCATCCGAAGGAGGCAACCACAGTCAGCGTATTCATCACTTAGCCAAGAGTCCCTTTCTGTTCTTTTGTGAAGTGATAATATATCTAGTCCCCGCCTTCCCTTTCCGAACGGGTGAAGGTAGCCAACGAAGTTAAATCGTCTGTTCATCTTATTTCTAGTCTTTTTCCAACCATGTTGGGGTCAGGTTTCAGTCTAACCGAGGGCCAAGACAAGTTCCAATTACACATTCGAAACGTATAAAAAAATATGTTTGGAAATAACATTAGGGGGCGTCCATAAATTACGTGAGGTGTTTTTTTTAATTTTCTATCCCTCCCTCCCCCCCTGGTGAGATGTCTTCAGATTTTATTCAACCCCCTCCCCCATCCCCCAATCTCACGTGAGATTTTTCAAAATGTGGATTTCTTACGTAAACCCGTTGGATTGTTATTGTAAAAAGAAAAAAAAATGCTTCGTGCTTTTATTTACGACTAGTTAAGACTAGTAATCAATATTGCTGAAAGTTTAATTATAAGTGTAATAAAAATAGTATATTTTTTTTTTGTTTCCGAGACCCCCCCTCTCTCCAGCGTAAGATTAGATGAGATTTCACTCGACCCCCTCCCCCCCTTAAACATCTCACGTATTTTATGAACGCCCCCTTAGTGACTGCTTTATTTGTCGAAAGCTTGTGTCAGTTTAATAGATTTTGTTTGTATTCGTTTGTCAATTCTAATGTCAAAGTGCAACTTATCTACAGGCCCAGACACGACTGAATATCAGTATTTTACACGAAACAAGTGCCATCAAACCTCCGCAACAATTTCTGGGCAATCATATTAATATCGTCGAATTTAAATAGTCTGTTCTAGTCCTTGTAGCCTCTCCTTAATTTCATATTTAATGTTGTAATATAAAATGAAATGGACCTGGCTTTAATTAAAACTGAGTTTACATTTCAACAAACACTTTGAAGGCAGGAAGAAGACTTTAGTAGACATGAATCAAGTTTTATTACGTATTTTGCCTGTATTATTTTAAGAGTTAGGCAGAGATGTAAATTTTCCTCTCCGCCCATAGCTCGCGTATGTCTATGTGCTATGCTATATAATATATAGTATAAGTTTGTCATATATAGGGTGTTATAATTATATAGGGTGAGCCTATTACCATTAACCCCTCTCATTCTGAGAGGAAATCTTTGCCCAGCAATGGGACAGTAAAAAAATGGAGTAATGATGATGAAAGTATTATTTTTTAATTTAGGTTTTTACACGATTGAAAAACTTCCAAAATAGAAGTGAAATTGTGTGAATATCGATGTAGTTAACCCTATTCGAAAAACTGCAGCTAGTTTTAGCAATACGGAAATAATAAATTGATACGCGCGAGTTATAAAGTTTTTTTTATGAAAGTTGTCAGCCCGCAATTTGGCCGACCGATGCTATCAATATTGATTCGAACGCTTACGTGAATATTAGGCATATAAATATTAAAATATTTTTACATAAAAAATCTATTTTGTCGCACAATTTCTTTTAGCAATGTTTCGAACTGAATATTGTTAATTACATCATTAATTTACCTCTAAATGATGTCAAGGTTTCAAGGTTTAAAAACGAAGTTTGTAATTAACATAAACATAGATACGATCACGCCTGTATTCCGCAAAGGCTTAAGCAGAGGTGTACACCCACAGTTTGCGGATCTGTTCAGGTCCATGTTATAGGGGGCGAAATTATCGCCATTAACCAGGCACAAATCCTAACTCCGAGCTGCTATTGCAAATTTCGTAGAATAACCCAATGACATTTTGCTCTACCTAGTACCTACGGATCGAACGCAGCTTCAAGTCGCATTTAGAACCACTGTAGGCTTAGGACGCAGATTTATTTTAATGGAATATATAAATAGGCTAAACTTTTTATATCTACGCATCGTAATTCTATAAATCATATCCAATATTTAACTCATTGGTCGAATCGTTAAAATGTACAGTCACGAGCAAAAACATGTACTTTTACACTAACAGAAGTGCTAAAGCGATTTTTTCGTGAATGAACGATTGCAGCTTGGAGATAACACCAATGTCGCTATAGTAATAAATAAATAAATGAGCCTTTATTGCTGTTCATAACTTTTATTATTTTCTTTTTTTTAATTTGAAGAGGTAAGAAAACTGACTAAGGTAAACTATATAATACTCTCGGCATTCGGTTAGCCCCCCCTCTTAACAGCTTGTCTTTCGACAAAGGCCTCCTCTAAGGCTTTCCATTTGTTTCGGTCCTTTGCTATACACCACTATAGTATTGGTTCGTAAATACTGTGTTCGTAATATCACATCAAATCGCTTTAGCACTTTTGATAGTGTGTAAATGTTATTTTAATGAAGGAATAACTTGTAATCTTAGCATAGAAAATGCTTAAAAAAATACAAAAAGATAGTGTATACATATTTTTTCTCGTAACTTTAAGTACCATATATTTTAAAGCGGCATACATTTCATTTACTCTGGTAGCTAAGGCTGTCGGAAAATAGGGGCCCAGCGCCATAAATTAAAAGAAGACCATTGGAAGGCCACCCACCTCTTTATGAAGCGGGTACGTTCATTTAAAAACTTCATTATAAGTTCACGGCCGGCTTACTGTGGTACCTTAGTACGTTTGATGTTCGTTGTTTTCCTAAGATTTTAGTTATATACGTCGAACACACTTTTTTAAGGTACAACTTTTAGTGGAAGAAAATCACGATCTCAGGCAGGGTCGAACCTGTGTCTTTCACTAGGATTTCGATCATTAGAATTTGTTAATGCCAAATAAAATAACTTAAATAGTATTTTTTTATTTAGCGGAGATTAAAATTTATGATACTATGGACCTGTTTCACAGCTTACTGATAAGTTCCCGGTAAATTACTAAGCAGATAATTTCAAAAAAAAATTGTTTCAGTTTTTAATTTACCCTCTGGTTAGCGGCTATCCGAGGCTAGAGGTGGTGAAATAGGCCCTCCTTTAATGATATAATATCAGTTATATGATTTAGAAATTCATTTTGTAATTTTGTGAACACTTTTCACATGTAGGTAGAATACATAATTATGTGAATCGTCATTGTATGAGAAATAAAAAATCTCTTACCTCATAAAAAACCAAGAAAAGATTTAGGTACCCGTTCGGCGTGCACGCAAATCACTTGCAAAGATAAGGCGACATCAAAATTACATCCCTGTGACTGATCCGAACGCAGATTTAATATTGAAGTCGAAGTCACTTGGCGACAAACGGGGAAACAATTTCCCCTGCAAAAGTTCTTAGTGAAGTCTCAAACAAAACGCTGAATACAAAATTTGTTATTATTCATATGGACATAAAGGGGAATTCGATATGCGCGAAACGTCTGCGGGGTCCCACTCATCTTTATTTGTTTTAGATTACTTTGGGCTCCTCTAAGTTAGGGATACGGACCGTGAACACACACAGGCATAGTTACAAGGGATTTGCCAATAAAAAACTTACGCGCCGATGCTGAAAAATATAATCACTAAGTTTTTCAATTCGAATTTGTTGCTTTGAACAAGTTTTTATCTGTTTTCAGGCATGAACAAATTTTCTTAAGCAAAGAAAGTAACTAAGTAAAAGTATAAAAAGTCCGATGGTTAATATTATTCTTGTAATTTATTTTTATAGTTACTTAATATTGAGAGTTTTGTACAATCTGCGTGTCTTTTTATTGCGAGACTGCAGATGTAATGTTAATTTTGTGAATCATTATTTTAACTTTTAGTTGGTTCAAAATAGCATAGCTTTCGTACATAGCTTCGCGTGACTGCGGCCTTAATAAAACTAAGCCTATGTCACTCAGGACTAATCTAGCTTTCTGTCAGTGTAAAAGTTTTCACAATCGGATTAGTAGTTAACAAACAAAAAGCTTAGTTAGAGATTATTTTAATAATAAACTCCTTTCTCAGGAACTACAAAGATTTGGTAATTTGGTACCATCTTATCTATTTTTTTGTAAAATGACGTGATTCAAATTTATAAATTGTGAAATATAAGATCTTGAATCCAATCCTATCACTGTCACCCTAAAAATTTTGTCCTTTCACCCCCTACCCACATATTCTGGCTGTATTAAATATATTACATGGCTATTTGCGTGAAAATCACATAATGAGATAACAAAAATGCCGCCGCACTTCATTTGAATATTTCATAGGCCGCGAGGCGCGCACCGGTGGTTACGCTAAAAGACCCACAGAAGCGATTGCCTGGAAAATATATATGTAAATAGGCTAATAATGTCGTATTATAGAAATGAACAAAAACTATCGCATTAGTCGAAAGACGAGAAGAAGGAGAAGAAGAGTTTAGACGAAAATAAACTCATTTTCTTTCTTTCTAGTCTAGTCGCAAGCAAAGCTGTTCGAGAGGAAATCGGAGGTTCTGGATTCAATACCCGGGGTCGTGTAAAGTATTGCAGGCTTTTTATGACATTATCTGTAGTGATTCGGAGTTTGCGATTACGATATTTATATATTAGCCCTTTGCCCGCGACGTTCCCTAAGTTGATTTTTTTCCCACGTTTTTGCAACATTTTAAATTGATACTCCGCTCCTATTGAACGTAGCGTGATAATATATAGTCTATAGCCTTCCTTGGTAAACAGGTTATCTAACACGGAAAGAATTTTTCAAATCGGACCAGTAGTTCCTGAGATTAGCGCGTTGAACCAAACAAACGCTTCAGCTTCATAATATTAGTATAGATGTAAATAGGCTAATAATGTCATGTAGATGAAAAAAAAAACTATCGCATTAGTCTAGTCGCAAGTACAGCTGTTGATCGTGAGGTCCTGGATTCAATACCCGGGGTTGTGTAAAGTAATGCAGGGTATTTTTATGACATTAGGGGGCGTTCATAAAATACGTGAGATGTTTAAGGGGGGGAGGGGGTCGAGTCAAATCTCATCTAATCTTACGTTGGAGAGACGGGAGGTCTTGGCAAATATCACACAATTTTTTTTTCTGCTATGAAACAAAAAAAAAACTATTTTTATTACACTTATAATTAAACTTTCAGCAATATTGATTACTAGTCTTAACTAGTCGTAAATAAAAGCACGAAGCATTTTTTTTTCTTTTTACAATAAAAATCCAACGGGTTTACGTAAGAAATCCACATTTTGAAAAATCTCACGTGAGATCTGGGGATGGGGGAGGGGGTTGAATAAAATCTGACGTCATCTCCCCAGGGGGGAGGGAGGGATAGAAAATTTAGATTTTTTTTTTAATTTAGAAAATTAAAAAAAAACCTCACGTTATTTATGGACGCCACCTTATCTGTAGTGATTCGGAGTTTGCGATAGCGATATTTATATATTAGATACCTAGGACCTAAAACATATAGGTAAACTGAGGGTAATGTGGGTATACATCTCTGCCTGACCATTCGGGGTATTGCGTGATGGTATGATGAAGAAAATCTTGGTATAAAAAGCTAATGTTCATTGGTTCATAACATAGCCATTTCAATATAAAGTTATGGCAGAATATATTTTGCCTATAAAATAAAATTACCAACACAAAGAAATAGCTAGTTTTGTATAAAAAGAAAACGGAGATAATACTTTATATTATATACATTTTAGTCCATAAAATATATGTATATCAAAATTATGATTCAGAATATTTAAATATATATTTTTGCCGAGAATCAGAGTGCAGATAAAGCCTAAAAGTAATTAAATTATCTAGTGAAAGAGCTGTTTTATGTACTAACATAAAATATCTAAAATTTTAAGCTAACAATTTTATTTGGATTATGAATTAGAAGAATTAAATTATCTAAGTTGCTGTCACATTTATTGGAATAACTTTATAATGAAGTCGTATTAGGTTTCTAGGTATTAGTTATTGGACTTAATAAATTTTATTTGTACTTTAAATCAAAACTTTTGATTTTGATTACATATTCTGAATAATACTCTTACTTCATATAAAATAATTTTAAGAGTTTTTGTTATTTTAATCTTTACTAATATTATAAATGTGAAAGTAACTATGTCTGTCTGTTTGACTTTCATGACAAAACGATTGAACCGATTTAAATGAAATTTGGTACAGAGATAGTCTAGAGCTTGAGAAAGGACATAGGCTATTTATTTCGGAAAAAGGACTTTAACGTTAATAGGGAAGAAAGTTATAAGCAATACCCAAACCATGCGAGCGAAGCCGCTGCAAAAAGCTAGTATATTATTTGTCACAGTAAAATTATAAATACCGTCAGATTATAATCTATCTCGCAAGATTGTGAACTAGAACGTACTGCTTATAATTTACGCATTATTTTTAGATTTTGGCCATTGTTTCGTCACAGTTCTGTTCTAACCTTACTGATAAATGTAATTTATCGACAGTTTGTAATCTCGCCAGATAGATTTATAATCTTACGGTGACATATTACATACTAATTCTTATATTCCGGAAAGGATGAGGTAAGGTAAGGTAACATAAACGCACGGTTTACCAATATGTTTTTAACGGGCACACTTTCCAACCTGAAAATCGAAGGCAAGACCTCAACAGACGTGCTTGTGAGTTTTGAAGCAGTCGTTCCGCTATTGATACACATCATCATCGACCTATATAGGTAATGTCCCGCTGCTGGGCATGGGTCTCCTCTCAGTTTGAGAGGGATTAGGCTTTAATCCACCACGCCGCGCCGGCCTAATGCGGATTGGCAGACTACACATGCCGTCGAGAAAATCTCTCAACCATGCAGGTTTCCTCGCGATGTTTTCCTTCACAGTCAGTCAGAGGTGTGCCTTGGATTCGAACTCGAGACCTTTGGCTGGGCAAATCAATGGCCATATAATATATATATTATGATAATATAAGCAAACTAATCACTTCTGGAAAAATGATTGCATTGGGTGGGTATTTGATTTAATAATAACTATAACTATGTAACTGACGACGACAAACATAGTCTTCTTATTTTAGTACTGTTCTCAAGTAAGTGGCATGTTATATGTTTTATTGAGAATAAAGTTTCTTTAACCATAACCATATGTATCACTAGGCTAATTAATACACAGATTACAATAATTAACTATCAGAACCATATCCTTAGACTTGTTATACTTACATTTGCGTTTGATTTATGAATTGTTTACCGACACCACATTACACCTACATCGTTTATTTGTGTAGGTACCAAAGACTTCGGTTCATCAATACGATTTATTGAACATAGCAAAAAGTACAATATTTCGTCTATGTCCAGTCATATAAAAGATACAAAAATGGCCTAAACATGAAAATCCAAACAAAACGCGTAACTGTGCGGTATCCCAACGATTATTTCCGATTGGTTGCCTAAGTCCGTCCGTATGGCGTACGCAGATCTACCACAGTATTATAACTATCAGTACTACAATCAGAATAAATATAACATAATATCACGCTTGTATATTTCCGAAGGTTCGACAGAACCAGCATAGGCACCACCATCATCATCATCATCAGCCCGTATTCGTCCACTACTGGACGTAGTAGGCCTCCTTTAGTGAACGCCACAGAGCGAACCACCATACCAGGTACTACCATCGGTCGCCGGATATTATGTTTAGTAACCAGAATAAAGAATGAGTTTTTCTCAACCTCGTTAGTCTAGTGGTCGCAAGCGAAATTGCTAAACTGCAGATTCTGGGTTGACGGTTATCTGTTGGTCCAGAACGAGCAAATTAATATTAGGTTTTTCAGTTTTTCTATGATATTCTCAGTAGCAGCTTGGAGTAGTGGTTAATAGGAATAAGCTTGCTCCTTACAGGAGACCTCAAAATAGCATGTGTGCACACTGTGCACAGTAGTATACCTCTGCCTACCCTTTCAGGAAATAAAGACGTGATGGTATACGTATGTTTAAGCCTTACCAACGTACATAGTACTATAATTTCTGTAAGCATCATCCTCCAGCCTTGTTCTGACTTTGTTGGAGTCATCTTTCAAGCAGTTATACGAGTATATTAATAGGTATTTTACAAAAGAAACATTCAGGTCTCTGTAACCGAATTTCTGAGAAATATCGATATTCAACTAGTTGTCAAGTTATTTGGGATTGTCACATAACACTTATGACAATGTCTTATAGTCAGAAGACAAATGACAATCGAGACCGCATTATTCGAGGCATATATATTTCAATTTACTGCAAACTTTGAATATTGAACCCACTCTCTTGTCTCGTCTCTTGAACGAATGCGCACGCAGACCCTCTTTCCGCAGTTACCTTACGGTTTCCGTCTTTACACTGTAACCGCAGCCTTTTAAATATATATCAACATCCTCAACCTTCCGGAGGCCTCGTAAAATCCGAGTGCGGATTGTTGCGCTTAAACTACCCCCGTACTGAAATATGTACGCTCAATCCCAATGCCAAATACTCGAGCAACAAACGTAAAAGTATCCGAGACCAATGTACACTCCTTGTTTTATTTGTTGCAGTTACATCCCGGATATCAATCGATATGTACTGGGAAAAAAAGTAGTTGTTTAATATCGGCCAACCTGAACTAGGCCAGCGCGGTGAACTGTAACTCAACCACCCTCAAATTCAAAATAGTTTTATTTTCACATAGACCTTTTACAGGCACTTATGAAATGTGGAAACTAGGTGCACGGTTCCAAATTTGTCGTTTCCTATGGAGAAGAACCGGCAAGAAACTCCATGGTTACTCTTTTAAATTTTTGGTTTTTTACAATGACATCTGATACAATAATATATGGATACTTACACAAGTATGAGAAAACAATCTAAAAACTTTTGCAAAATCTAATACAGAATAAATTTTAAAAGCAAAAAATAAATAATATACAGCTAGGCTTGAAATATATGTCTAAAAAGTTTTCCCATTTACAAAGCGTGAAGCTAAAAAAATAGTTATATAAAGCAAACTGGCAATATTTCACCAGGGTATTGTAATTATAATTGCTCTCTTACCCAGACCAGGAGGCTCTCTCTCCTGCTGGGCAAGGAGACCCTTGCCCAGCAGTGGGACGATTAATGGGTTGTTGAGGTGTGCGCTATATTGAGTAGATATAATGAACTTGAAGAGAGCAACAGCTTGAGTTTTCGTTTTGAATAACCTCTTTACTTAAAAGTATACTGCATTCCATAGGCGAGACCTGGTTCCTAGATGAATTAATATTAGAAGTGGTCTAGGCAAGACGTCCAGCCTTAAGCTGCTTAAGGGGTCGTTTAAAAAGCACAAGTCAGTAATTGCTCCTTGAAACCTTAGTCAGTCAAGGTGGTATTGATTTCAATTCATATTGAAAACAAATTCAATTTAAGGTTAATTTGACTTCATAGAATGCTGTTAGAGCCAAATACCATTATATTGACTATAAATTGATCATTGTTTAGTATTTCAAAAGATTTTTTTCAAATTCCGCCATTAGTCTATCTGTAAATCCTGCCCATTTTTGTATCGACGTACACATTGGTAAAATAGTTTTTATTGCTATCTATACTAATATTATAAAGAGGAAATATTTGATTGTTTGTTTGTTTGTATTGAATAGGCTCCGAAACTACTGGACCAATTTGAAAAATTCTTTCAGTGTTAGCTAGCCCATTTATTAGGGAAGTCTATAGGCTATATACCATCATGCTACGACCAATAGGAGCGGAGAAGACATGAAAAATGTTGCAAAAATGGAGAAAAAATTCATACGACCACGCGGGCGAAACCGTTGGCGGAAAGCTATATAGTGCTCGTTATAACATAGAAATATTTAGCGCATTGGGATGAAACGAAACGATAAAAAGTGAAGTGGTTACAATTTACAAAGTCAAAATATTTTATTTGAATTGTTACTTTTAAAATTTCAAAAACTTGTGGCAAAAATCCTTATAGGTCTTTATGGAGAAGAAACGGCAATTCTAGCTTCTGGGAGAAATATAAACTGCTTAGGGATGAGCAAATCTTGCTCTTTAAGATTTATAATAGCGGCAATGTATCGAGTGACGACCACAATAGACCGACTATGCAGTAATACTATAGCCGCAAAACAAATAAAAAGGATATGACCATAATGGCTAATAAGGTAAAAACCTTTTTACCTGAAGCAGATACCTGTATCACATTGCAAAATATTATAGATAGTTAAACGTTATTATCTGGACAAATATTAAGCTTTTTATTTGTGAAGACCCTACCTTTGTTGGTCGTATAAAACCCATAACGTTAAAAATTTATGTTGGAATATTATTTTCGAAATACTTAATTCTTGTATATTAAACAATAGGATCAAGCATTTCTATTCTTTATTAACGACCCGTTCACAGCAGTGCCTGCATAGTTTTCTGGTGGATTAGAGAAACTTTTTCGAGTGAGTGAATGTTCGTTATTTCGCTTTTATGTATAGAAAGATACAGCTAATACGGTATAATAATTAGGTAACCACCACTTACTAGTTCAGTCACAATCACGTGGTTACGACAAAGCAAAGATTTCAAGCGTAATTGTCGCAAAGCCCGACATAAAATCTTTTAACGCGACCCTCAAAATCCCTTCATGACGTGTTAATTACGAAGTTGTTATTGCGATTTAAGTAACGTGTTTTAAGCAGACACTTGCTGAAATACTGCGTCCATTCACGTGGAATGTGGACTCAACATCGCAGACAGAGATCCCAAAACGTAGATTATTAATTCAGTGATAAGGACCGATGTATCTCGATATGCCAAACATCCGCTACCCACGTAAACTACCGCTCGAACAACGCACTCACAGACGCACGCAAACGGATCAGCTTTGAATAATAATCGGGTTCGTCACAAGAAGCTATTGGCCTCCGAGGAGATCAGAATTATGCGACAAATGCGCCAACTGCTAAAGCGTTTTACGACCAAAATGACGCGCTGAATCGGATTTGGATCACGTCCTCTAGCGAAGACAGTTTGACGTGTTGTCGTCGACTTGCATAAATTTGCAAGATTAAACAGGGCCTAGAGGCACCACTCGCCCTGGATGCGGTCTGTACCTATTTACATAAATGTATACCCTTTCTGGCAATGGACGTCTTTAACCACGAATATTTACGATGGCCTTGACTGGCTGTGGAATAATGTGAGCTGCGATTAACTATCGCTCGCTTCCAGCTCCTCGTGTGTAACGACAGCCAATTTATTAACGGGACGTCAGATTTCCCGCGTGTAGCGTTAATTATTATCACAGTAATTAGTCTATTGTTTTTCTATTTTTCTCATTCAACATCGCAATATGTCATGATGTCGTCATGCTTACTCGTGTCGAAATAACAACGCAACGATTCATCCAGTTTGCCAATTAGGGTAGGTGAAGAGACGAGGGAGTTGTAGAAAAAAATATCATAAATGTTTTAAAAGTGCAACAAATAGGGTTTATGGTTTATATTATACAACGTTGTCTCAGCACCGAAATCTTTTTATCGCATGTTAGATTAGTCATAAGCCCTTATATACTCTTGTTGAAAAATAACTTACTTATTGATCTTCTAGCCTTTGCATTAAACAGGATCTATGGCCACATCTAGCATAATCAGTAAACTTTTCGGTATACCTACTCCTTTAGAGGACTCTGGCGTTAAAGTTTTCATATAAAATATACTGTCCACCCTTGAAGTAGGATCAATAGATCTGCAAACAGTTTATCAATCTGAATGTGTTGGTACGCAGTGACGTCATGCATAGCAATAGAGTACCTATTGTGTGCTAAGATCAGTCATGTATAAATCGGATAAGATAGATGATAATGCAACACGTGCTGACACACACAAATCTTCTTTCAGATTTTACAACTAAACTTATTTAACAATGAAAACTTTTTCCTGATCTCTTATTAAGCAGCTAAAATCTGGCCACACTGACCAGGCGAAACGCGGTGGCTATGTGTGAGGTTCTGTTTTTCAGTAAATAACATTAAATTATATTTAGAGAGTACCTATTCAATTATACTTCCACAAGCAGTCTCAGTGAATATAAATCGCTTTTACTTCATTACTCTCAACAAAAGAGATACATTTTTCTCCAAATGTATTAAAGACACTCCAGGAAACATGGCAGACGCTTACAAATTTTAATATTTAATTTTCCGAAGGTGAATTCTTTTCGTGAATATGAATCGTCTCACGGAATCCTTATCGGACTGTGTCTGGGCCCGACACGGCTTTTAATACGTGATCCGAATGCTTCCCAATTATGGGAGCTTAAGGAGTGAAGCCCGATCGGGAAGAGAGCCGGTGTGAGGGATAAACGGAGAGCGATTACTGGGTTTTATCGCGCTGTCATTTGTTTTAGCGTTGTTGCAATGTCTTGTTAGATTGCCTTTTTAAAACATTTGTTTTAGTTTACTCTAAGGAGATATTGCATCTTCTTATTTTATGCTGCAAAATAAGTGAGTTCTTTTAATTGTATGCTCTTGTTAATCATGGTTGTTCAGCGTTGTACACTGGTGATTTATAGTCAAATATTTTCTTTAAAATTTTAATTTGATTCAAAAAAAATTATAAAATGAAAATAATGCCGAGGATCAACTCTTTCATATTAGGAAACATAAATATATTTCTTTCACTATCACATCCGTAGATAAACTACACAGCCGAATTACGACGAAACTGTATATAATCACCCAAATTGTATACAGTTTATAAAAAAAATATCAGCTCTATAGAACTGTTCCATATCTGGTTGTTTATGCAACTGAAGAATTGTGTTTGTAGAGACACCCATAATATAGGAAAAAAATCTAATGTAGGGAATATTTTTTTAAAGATGAAAACTTGCAAATAAACTTCTTATTTTTAGCGTTAAATAAAGTTCAATGTCCTATGAATATTTTACATCTACAGCTTTTGCGTTGTACCACAACACGATATAAAGTATGAAAATGTATTCAGTTCGCTCGAGTAACAATCGGTGACAGATGCATTAGGTACGGGAATTCGCCAATTTATCGGTTACGTTCTCACCTCACTCGTTTGCAAATATCAAGTGTTAGATAAAATAAATACTTTATGTTCTTATCTCAGAATTATATTAAGTTCTAGTCACCCCTAATAATCACAGCTTTATGGACAGAACTCAGTACTATGTACCTAATAATATCTTCTCAGATTTTAAGATTTACTGCACCATATCGAAATCATATCTAAAACGGTCTCTTCAACAGAATACAGAAGAATTCCATTCCTGACCTGACTAGCGAATACTTCCCAGCCATTCTAGCAAAAAGTACATCCAAGATTTATTGCAGTATCCAGTTTAAAATGTTATATGTATTTTCTTTTAACTTGTATAGCCACTTGGGATTACATCAGTTTTCTAGTGATTTAGAGCTATTGTATTTAAAATGTCTGATTTCAATTCAAGATCGGCTTCCAGGCGGCGCATAAAGATGAAACATGCACCAAATTTTAAGTCTGAAGTCTGTCAACCAGCATTATACCAGTGAGGTGAACTATATATAGCCCCTTTTTGGAGTGGGAATAATCTTTATGTATCCCGAACACCTAGGGAGGTGGCAGGATATCTCTGACTCGTACCAACTACAAACCGCACTTTCCTTTGCTTCCCCTATGGTCACAGCGATCATCATCATCATCATGTCAGCCAAAAAAGGTCCACTGCTGAACATAGGCCTCCCCCATTGACTTCCACAGGGACCGGACGCATGCTACCTGCATCCAGCGACTTCCAGCGACCTTTACCAGGTCATCGGTCCATCTCGTTGGAGGCCGTCCCACGCTGCGCTTTCCGATGCGTCATAGCGATATGGGATTCAAAACATTCACCACGACCGAGACAAGCTATGGTCTGGTACATTGACCAGACCCTATCAAAGGGCGAGGACTCTTCTCGTCATGGACGCACGCCTTTAAGTAAGGCGCGCGTGGATGGTGGACTAAACAAAACCCCTCTCCATCCGAGCGAAGATCCGTGTCTAGCCGTGGGATAGTAAATGGGTTGATAATAATTATGACGATAGACCCTCCTTTCTCTCAGGACCTACCTACCTGGCAGACGTGTGGAGGCACGTATAGTGACGTAGTTGTATAGTACACTATTGTATTCTGGGTGATAAGAACCTGTCTGCTAGGATGAAACGGGATTTTATTCAATAATTTATGAATTCTTCTGGTGATTTTAAACTGAGAATTTGCAATTTCAGTAGGTAGTTGCCAAATATATCCTCTTTATACCATTTTTCTCTTTACAATAAAATCGGATTCTGTGGCTTATTTCCATTATTTCCTGAACGTCAAACCACTCATCGTAACTCAGAATTTCGCAACAAAGTGACATAATTTAATGCAGAACTGACACATTGACAATGCTTTTTATTTACAGCGACGACTGTAGACTGTAGGGGTGTTTAACCGATTTAAAAAAGAGGTGGTTCTCAATTTATCTGTAGGTATTGAATGTTTGATGGTGAACCCCGATAGAATGAACTTCCTAGATTAATTTTATTAAAAACTTAAATATACTCTGATCTTTATTCTGTATTATCTAGTAGAAATTGAATGATAAATACCATTCAATCTCATATTTATAATCAAAATACAAAATTTAATAAAATCAAAAGACAAATAAAATGTAATGCCTTCTAGTAAGAATTAAATAACTTTCCGCAAAACATCTAACAAACAAAATTGTCGGCTATCGAATTCTTTGGAAACCTTATTTATAAGTCAACGAAGTTGAAAAAAGAAAGGTAGTAAAAATAGAAGCTATTTCATGAAAAAAACATCAACTTCCTAATTGTAGGTAATGATGCTATTAATATGTTCATTCTATCTCACTGAGACTTTTCTGATAACCTTTTTCATTGAGATAAAGTCCAAATTTCAATACCTGAACGAATTTCATGATATAAATACCATCTACTTATACAAGTTTTACGTTGTACGTTTCCTGGAATTCCAATTTTGTGAAAAGTAACTTTAGACGTCGGAGAATTTCTCACAGATCATAAAATATAGGTTTCTACGTATTATATCGTTTCACTCTGTCGTACTATATCTATGTACTCACTGATTTAGACAAGACGCAGAGAAACGTCGACGTTGGTCCAATAGTCACCGGAGAGGTTTTCAAATAATACTTATAAAACCTTTTAATACTACAATTTTCTAACCGTAGCAGGTGCAACGGATTTATCTCGAAAAATTCCTAGAAATATGAATTAAATTTAACCAGCAAGACAGTTTGTGAGATCGTTCTGAAGTAGTTTCAGCCATTTTTGTTCGAGTATCTCAACGTAGGCATCAATGGAGTGGGCGAAAAATATGCCTCTGTGTTTTTGTAAGTACCGAAAACGGTAAATAGGTTAGGATTATTTATTACAAAGACGGAAAGAAGCAGTGTGTTTATTTAAGAAAACATTGAACTATGTCATCACTTATCACTATTTCTCACTCGACAAATGTGGCAATTATAACTGTGTATAATGTAGACATCATTTCATTTCACACATTGCCTCATTACTCTAGACAGTGTTCGTATACGTGACTGATACGTTACGGTGTTGCATTCGATTCTCAGGTCGAGGAGAAATGATATTGGGTTTTTATTTTAAGAAATTGTTAGCAGCTCAGATACGCTAACTTTATTGTAATACTAAGAGCACTGTTAAGTTTGTTGTTTAAGTAAATAATTATTAATAGATTTACAAAATAATCATTTTTACCGATATAGGATATCGGTAAAATACAAAATACCTATATTGTCAGAAATGAGTTCTTAAATAATAGCACCTTTGACAATTTTACATCATAATCGACCACATCAAACAAACAAATCATTACTATTCTGTTTGTAATGAGAACACCTCACTAACATTTGGCTTCTGCAACTCAAATAATGCCCAGAACACCTGTGTATTAATTTGTTGCAAATGCACCTCGTGTAGCTTAATGGATATTAAGTTTGCAAGAGCACGAACACCACGGACCTTCAAAGCGACCGCCCATAACTTCTGAGGCACGTGGGCTCTAAGTTACACAGGGATTTCTTAATTATTATAATTGCCTTCAAGTAGTAAGCTAGTGTTCTTAAGCGTGCATGCTACGCTCGAGTCCTGGGTTCGATTCCTAAGTCAACCAACCAACAACCAACCAACAAAGTAAAAGCCTTTGTACGAAATTCTCAGTAGCACCTTGGAGTTTTTATGGCGAAGAACTCGTCCTTGAGTTATTCATCATTAACCAATTGACTATCCCACTGCTGGGCATAGGTCTACTCTTAGTATGAGAGGGATTAGTCCACCACGCTGGCCTAATGCGGGTTGGCAGACTTCACATACCGTCGAGAAAATCTCTCAGGCATGCAGGTTTCTTCATGATGTTTTCCTTCCCCGTAAAGCGAGTGATCTATACATACCTAAATATATTAAAACTGCGAAGCTAAAATTGTCACTATAAATGAATCTATGTCGAGTTACCTAGACGACATACTTGGCTTGGGCGACAATGAAGTTTATTTGAAACATTGCGTCCCCAAAATTGGTCTAGATTATTCTACTCATTTGCCAGTAAGGTGAGGTAAAATTTTATTAATCACAGAAGTTAGCCGTTTGCGTCAGCCGGGCTCGTTGCACCGCAAACACGTAGTCGCGGTTGCTGTGTTCTCACGTGAGGAATATGTTGCACATTTCTTGCATATTGTGTTGAGTGTTGGGCGGACCCCACATAATACGTCACGTCTCGCCCGTGTTACCGCTAAGGCCTGCACATAGAATGGAAGCCTCTCCAATATTACATACTTAGTTAAGCGTACTGTTTAGCTGGAAATGGCTCAAAATAATTCGCTTCATTGAGTAAAACAAACAGTAGTCCCGGGAAATATTCCCGGACTGTTACCGGATTATTAATATTTCATTATTAATTACACTAAACCGGCTTAAAAATAAATATAAAATATTGAGAAATATAATTATTATCAATGTACAAAGCTCCTTTGAATGCTCAGTCTATAGGTATTCACTGTAATTTATTACAAATAGAAACGGTAAATTAAATCTCTGTCAAATGAATTGATTAAATTTTACATCCCACTGTACGAGTATAATATGATGTTTGCATACATACATAGCTTCACGCCTGTTTCCCATAGGGGTAGGCACAGACTATAGATTTCCACTTGCTACGATCCTGGCACACCACTTTCGTTTAGTCTATGTTCACTATGATGTTTGAATATTTGAATATTAGTTACTCGTAAAAAACACTTGAATAGTTTTCGTAGATATAACTACGTTGCAGTGTTAGGGACACTGTAAATTATCCACAAATATGATTCGAATAATTTTCACATAAATATTATAAATACATACTATACTGCACTTCTTAAGCTCAACTATCCGCTTTATATCCATGGTAGTGGCAGAAAGGCTAGTCGTCGTTGGCACGTGCCGCCTAGCTGAATGTTTATTGCATTGAGATTGCGGCGTAACTCGACCTGGTTATAATAAGCGCGAATGTGAGCGTCTAAGCAGGTTTAAGTGGGAATGGGAGGAAAAGGTTGATTGATGACGATTGTGATTTCGTTTATTGTCTTTTACACCTTGACAGTTGATGACCACTGTGCGTTTTATTGTTTTACGTGAACTGTGTCTAGTTACCTGTGGAGAAATGCATTGATATATAGAAAGATCTTCAGTTGCACCTTGGGTGGCAGCTTAATGACTTGCTTTGAATGACTTTAGTGGAATCCACCCAGATTTGTATCACCGGTATATTGACAAAAACAAGTTTTATGCTAAAATCATTATATTGCCTGCTTCTGTCAGCGGCTACCGTCACGCTATGTTTGTTTTTGCAACCCCCGTTACACCTCATTAGGGGTTGAATTTTCAAAAGTTCTCAAAAGATACCTCGTCGATACGTCAGAATTGTTATTATAGTTATAGGTATCCGCTATTGTGATAATATAATACGTAAAGTAATACCCGTATTCGTGGGATCGATGCTCGCAAAGCTAGCCTTTTCTCACCCGTAACCCAAGTGCCGGTTACAATTTAAGCTCAATTATTGTCTAGAACACTTTCTATTCGTTTGATATCAATACAGGGAGGTTAAATTAATTATTTATTTTTGCAACTGCACAATGCACATTTCCAGAATAAGCTGACCTCTTGTTGTACAAAAAGCCTGTATAATACGAGGCCAGCCAGCACGGTGTGCATGATTAATCAAAAATGGCTATTTTGCCCCCAGTACAGCAAAAAGGTTATGGGCCTGTTTCACCATGTCTGGACAGCTGGCCAAGTAATTTAAAGGAAACATAGTATTTAATCCTATCATCCATGTTTATTTTTTCTCACGAACCGATCAATCATGGTCGGGGGCCTTGACGTATGACGATGGGCATCTGTCGTATTTAAATATCAAACAGCTGACTGGTTAATCTTTTTACCAGGAATTGTATTGGATAGGTTGTGACGATACGGTAGAAAAAGAAGAACTAAAAGATTGCGAGTTGACTCGTGAATTGAGGTCGACTCGATCTTGAGAAGAGATATCACAAATAAATGAATTACGTAAACACTGCTTCAAAGATTTCGAAAACCCACGGTCCTTTTTAATAACTAGTTCAGCAGAAAATTTTATTTACGTTCAATAGTCCCCGTCAGAAAATCCTAGCAGCAATTCGCTTGATTTTCTCTTACAAGTTGCGGAACGTTTTTTTTTCACCCCTCTTTGCACAACAAAGAAAACGGGGGTTTTTGTAAGCGGGAACGAGCCCGCGACACAGGGTTGGTTTTAATGCGGGATGGCGCGTTTTACGTGATGCTTGTGTCAATATAATTTAAAAATGTACGTGCATGACGCAAATGTTTGAACTTGTGTTTGTGAGTTATGTTACTGGTGAATAAGACGGATTATTTGCGTTATTCAAACATAGAGTGGGAGAGGAATTCTGTTTGTATACCTACATCCTACATGTTACCTTATTACTGGTTGGGTTATCAATGAGAGTTCTAAATTCAAGTAGTTTTTCCCCAAAAGGTTAGGCAGAGGTAACGTGTATTGTACAAAGTGGACCATCACGTTTAGGTTCCATGTAATAGGGGGCAAGCCTATTGCCATGATCCCTGATCGTAGTCTAATACTGGGTTTAATTCCCAGGTCAAGCAAATGGTTATTAGGTTTACGACCACTGTGTAGTTGTAAATAAATAATAAATAAATATCTAGTCCTAAACTAAGCAGAGCTTGTACTATGGGTACTAGACAATGGATATAATACTTAAATTCTTTTTTTTTGTAAATACATACTTATAATACATAAGAAACACCCAGACAAACACAAATACTTATATTCATCACATAAATATTTGTGTCCTGTGGGAATTGAACCCACGCCCTCGTGATCATCAGTCCGGTACTTGAACCACTAGACCACAGACGTCGTCAAAAGTTACTTCCCATTTAAAGTATCAAAAACATCCGAGAGGAAGAAGACATTTGATCATCATCAGTCGACTTCAGAGTAACAATTTTTTTGCGTTGGAAAACGGCTTGGATTTCAAACACAAAACGTCCTTTTTGTACTCCTGGAGCTGGACAGGTACAAACGTCCCTTGATGGCATATTCCAGTGATACGCCTGTATACCCAGTAATTTAAAAAAATACACTTTGTTCTAATCAAGTCAACGATAATTTCTCCGACTTAAACATGTGAAGTTCTATTTTACAGACTTACAGTTATTTATGATGAGTGGGTGTATAAAGGAACACCTCTGTTCTACCTTTCCGAGAATCCACAGGACGTTTGAAACATGTTTGTATAATGAGATTGTGTGATTTTGAAAGGTTTTTTTGTTACCTACCTACTTACTGTTTCAGTATTCAGGCTATTAGATGTAATGACAGGTATTTACTGAATTTAGTGCGTGTGTTTCATAATTACATACTCGTAGCTTGAATCGTGACTAGTCAATAACAATATTTTAAGCTCTTATTTACCTAACAGTTTATCCCTTAAACTAACCTAACCTTAATTAAAAAAATTGAAAACCCTCGACACGAAATGTATTATGCCATTTTGTGATGGCGGCCATCTTGGATTTGAAATTTATCATAGTTTATAGTATTCTTCTAGTTAAGCCCTTTCATTTGATACCCATATTGAGGGAGTTGTGAAAAAATATGTTGTTCGCTATTTTGTGGCGGCAGCCATCTTGGACCGATTTTCATCAAACATAGCTACAAACACTCTCGACTAATTCACCTTTCAAATAAAAAAAAAACAAAATCAAAATCGGTTCATCCGTTCGGGAGCTACGATGCCACAGACACGACAAACTTATAACACCCCGTCGTTTTTGCGTCGGGGGTTAAAAACATAAAGAAACGTTTGACATCGTATGAACGTGGACGAAGCTAAAAAGCATGTAAAAATCATACAAATGGCGTTTTGTAAATTGTGCCTACCAATTTTAATATTTATGTTCTCTTGATGATAACCTAACTTAATTAGAACCTGCAATGGATTATATTCACGGTGTTCTTAGTAAGTAGTTGCTTTTGAAAACTTACTTTTAAACTGTAAACGAAGGTACTCTTGCAAGGATCATGTTGCATAAATGAGTACGATCAAGAGATAAAAAAACGCAGAAGAACAATTCGATTGCGATTCTGGAAATAACTAGGAAGCTTAGCATATGTGAAGCATTTACAATAGATGTCGCTACGTCACCTTAGAATGTGAAGGAAGATTTTGATTGGCGAGCCGGGCTCGTAGTGGCTTAGCGGTAATAGCGTCTGGTGTACCGAACCAGAAGACGTTGGTTCGAATCCTGCCAGACGATTTTAAAATAACTAATAACTAGGAATATAAAGTGGTCGCAAAACTTTATTATTTATTATATAAAATCGCATAATATATGACTATATATCAACATTTTTTTGGAAGCTGCCGCAGAATAACATCCCTATGTCACAGGGACTACTTACAGCTAGTGCAGTCACATAAACAGTTGAATTTAGCGATGGCCAGTTACAATTTTCACTTATTTAACATTTCTTAAGTGCAAATATCAGACGTAAAGTATACCTAGATTCAAAACAAATCTAGGCTCCTAGACAAATTGCAATTTGACATTCGAATCGACGAACGAATAGAAAGAAAATGTACGGATGTGACATTAGTGACAGCCCAAATTGTCAAAAGCTTGTGTCATTTCCATATATTTTGTTTCTATTCGTTTGTCTTTGTTTCTATTTGTTTGTCGGTTCGAATGTCAAATTGCAACTTGTCTACAGGCCCTGTAGAAAATATAATTTAAATGACAATGATGCTATGACGACAGTGGTTAAACGACAATGGTTACTAGTCCCAACTTCTTGGGTTCGTAGGCGTAGACGTAGGTAATAGTGTCTTAATTAAGTAATACTTAGTTTAAAAGTACATTCAATTTGGTTTAGTTAAGCTCAGAGATCATATCCCTTCTGCACTTATTTACTCTATGGCACTATGTTTGCATAGCTCGGCAACCCGTTGCAAGTCAATGATCTTGGAACACAAAGCTCATTACACTAACGTTGCGTAGTTTGTACCTCCATAAACGATTACGTCTGCTTTCTAAAATGTTACAGAGTATTCGTCATACAACTACTACTAAAAATTCGACATAATATACATCATGGTATCAAAATAATAAGGGTTACAATATTGTATGCAGTAAATTAACCAAGTACGAGTACTTATCTTTTGTTTATTTTAAATGGAAAAGTTTAAATGGAAGTCATCATCCTCCTGCCTTTGTCCCAATTTATTTGGACTCGGCGAAGCCTTTCTTTTTCTTCCATTATCTCCTTTTTTCTTATTACCGACCTTAGCACAGTCCATCCATTTTTTTGATTTTGCTCTACCCCTTCGTCCTTCTACATTCCATGTCGTCACTCTTTTAGTCACATGCGTTTCATCCCTCCTCATCACGTACCCAATGTCTATACCAACACGATTCACCTAAAATTATCTGCCAATGCCGCCAAACTTCCTTTAAAATATACTCGTTCCTTATTTTGTCCAATCTAGTCACTCCACACATCCATCATCTCTATTTCATTCATAATTTCCCATATAATAGCTAATACATTTATATACATACATACATCACGCCTTTACGTTTTGCCTCCACATATATAGTGTGAACTGCTCTACTGTGGAATTCCCTGCCGGAATCCTTATTCCCAGAGACTTATAATTTGGGTGTCTTCAAGACGAGAGTGAATCGGTTTCTTCTAGGCAAGCGCGCTCCATCGTAGGCCACATCGTTGCCTTACATCAGGCGAGTTGTGGTCAAGCGCAAGCCCATCTAAGATAAAAAAATATATATGTATTTTTTATTTTTATATTTAAACAAAATAATACTAGGAAAAGTTACGGATAATATATGGTTGCCTAAAGATGTCCGTCGTCGTAGCCAATGTAGATTCAAAACAGTATTAAGATTAAGCCCCGACAGACAGCACCCATTCACGAGCATGACATGTATACACATGTCATTTGACTCAATCATATTGTATAATTATAATTTTATCGTACCTACAAATAAACGTTTTGACTAAGATTCTAGTTACTTTTAAATTCTGTATGCACAAAATTGTATGGCAGTGGCTGATGACATGATGTTGAATGTTAATGGTCAAATTTTGTTGTGAGATTTACTCAGTTCATTCGGATTATGTTTCACAGGCGAGTGTAACACGCTGACGTGACATAGTGCAACAAAACCTGCGGGTGACGCGCGAGGACTCCATTAGTAGCGTGTCATAAACTGCATACATCATGAATCGAACAATAATACGAGTAGGTACGTATGTTGATAGAAATTAGAATTATGTCACGCAGAATCTGTAATGATCACTATGATAAACTAGCTGTGATCCGCGATTTCACTCGTGAGCTCGTACCTATAACATCAACGTAAGTAAAACATGTCGTATAAAATAATTAATGCAATTATTGATGTCCCTATAAAAATCGATACTCACACACCCCAAAAACCTAAAACTGTGATTATCAAAAAACCCTGAAACACCATCTCACGTAAACAACACTGGTAAGAATAAGAGTTATGGACCTATTGGGCAGTGTTGCAGTTAAGGTTCGATTCCCTTGCGGGTAGCGAGCTCTTGAATCCGGGTACCCGGGTTCTTGTGTTCGTAAGTCGTATGTTTGTAAAATTCACCCACACACACTGCGACACTCTATTCTTCTCTTTAATGTAAGCACAATATAAAAAGCACAAAACATAAGTGTGTATGTATAATTTAAGTAATCGTTACAAAGTCTTTTGACGTTCGCCTTTGTTACGTTCGTGATGGAGAGCTGTTAACTATACACAACATGTAAACCAAATTATATTTTGCAAAAAGTATGCCATAATGAGTTCTAACGCCTTGGCATTCTAATTAAAATAACGTGTGATGATAAGAATGGAGTTTCTAGAACAAAGTTTAAAGTGGAATTTGGGTCAGTGATCGGATTTGGCTAGACATACATAACGTAAACATTATATCGTGTATGTATTCCCTAGAGCCTAGACAAACGTGTATGTACACCCACAGTTTAGGTTCAACATGTGATCGGGAAGCATATTGCCATTATCCGTTGCATCTGCTAATGAGGCTTTCACAGAAACCAATAACACTTTACTCGAACTGGGGAACCCAGTCTTTGAGAAACCTGGACCTAGATGTCCTATGCTAAAGCATAATATGACTAGGACTACTTACGACCACAACTCAATAGGCAGCTAAATAACCTTCCATGATTTAAATAAACGGAGGGATAGAGGGTTGTTGCACTGGTATTGCCGATGTCCATGGAATATAGTGGCGAGCTGCCCAAAACTGGGATGGTTGGCACTCTTTGGGAGAGGCCTACGTTCAACAGTGAACGACAATAGACTGATATGAAGATGATGATGGGATATGGTAACCACTCAAGATTCAAAGAGCAGTACCTAAGCTGCTTTAAAAACTGGTCATATTGAGAAGTTAGCTGAATCAGGCACTCACGAAATTCAAGGCTATTTCATTTAGGGTATATAACAAGAATAGTTTATTCTGTGTATTATTTGCCCCAGGATAATGTTGTTATTACGTGTAGTAAGTCGTAGTGGCCCTTATGTGTATAGAATACATTGATCTATGTACCTCATAAACTTATGATATTATTAAATAATCCTAGATTCCATTTTGGTCTGCCTTAGATTGGCTAAGAACTAACTCCTAACTAAGTAGGTAAATACGGATTTTATTACATACTACGCTCATACTACTTCCATAACTTCTTTTGAACTATTTAGCTCTGCTATAAAAAAATATTATCATAAAAAATACGAACAACACACATGTACAAATGCCCCTCTAAACTTATTTTTGCAGCCTTGCAACGTTACAGGTTCAACAAATGGCCATTAGTTAAGGTTATTTTTGTATGCAGCGCCGAAATGCACATTACTGATGAAAGCGCTCGAGTCCTGACAGTTAGGCCACCGCACACAAACGCGGTACAAATTGCCGCGCGATGCGGCGTGATATAGGTACCCGGGCTACATGAGCTCGTGTGGACATGGACTCTTTATTAAGGCACGTGTAATTGCACTGTTTTGGAATTGTTTTGGAATTTTACGTTTATTTCATAGTATTCGTGCCGTGGTTGTTGCAGTTGCGGTGTAGCGAGTGGAACGCGGCGTTGAACTATTTAAGTTTTGTCAGTGAAACTAATGGTTTCATTTTAAGAGAGGTAGGGCACAGCCATTTATGGCTCAAATCTGGACCAGCCCATCTGGGGCAGAACCTACCTCCACCTTACAGAGAACTGCAGCAAATAAACACACTTTATTGTGTGTTGTGTTTCTAAAGTGAGTAAGGTTGCCAGAGCTCCTTCTAAGGATGCGCTGCGCAGACGGCAAGAGGAATGTTCCCTCAAACTGTCGGTGCAGTGAATCCTCCATAAACCTCTAAGAGGTTTTTAGGGTAGGCAACCCGTGAGTGATACCCCTGGTGTTGCAAGCGTCCATAGGCTACGGTAACCGCTTACCATTAGGCGGGCCGTATGCTTGTTTGCCACCTTAGTGGTATAAAAAAAACCTTTTTAACCAACTTTATTTTTATAATATAACACTTATCTATTTACATTGTGTGTCTTACAAGCCTGCTTTGATGTAGTCATCAAGAAAGCCGAACACATAAAGGCACCAACATTATTTAAATTGCGTCGCTTATTACTGTCGCGTCCGTGTCGCGGTAACCGCGTACGTATGCAAGCACCCTTACCAAGGCGACCGGCGAAAGCGTGGGTTGACATGAAGCTTAAAATATAATAAATAATGCAGTAGGTTCACTACTGCAATTTCACTAGAAGAGCTCATTAGTGAAAACTGATAACACAAAATAACATTTCTAAAAGTCAAAGTTCGATTCGAACTCCAGATCGATGACTGCTGATTAAGCAATCTGAGGGGCTAGACAAGTTGCATTTTGACATTCGAATCCACAAACAAAATGTATGGAAATGACATTAGTGACAGTCCGGTTTGTCGAAAGCTTGTGTCATTTCCATACATTTTGTTTGTCGATTCGAATGTCAAAATGCAGCTTGCCTAGCCCCCCTGCAAGGTTAAGCTGCGTTTGGCGCAGCCTACCCCGGCCCGGCCCGGCCCACGGCATACCCCGTGAAGCCGTCAGTCTCATTTGTCATACGTATCGTTAGTGGTAGTCGTAACCCTGAAAAACTTTCAGCTGGCGTCGCCTTAAAAATCGATTTTGTCCAGAACTGTATTTACTCAGGTCCGATGGCAGTCGCTTTCCATAAAATACTGCGTGCTGCTTAGATTGACAGCTAACTCGGACATAAGTTGCTAATAACTCTGGAATGATTTGAATAATGTGCGGTATATTATTTATTTTGCACATAGTAGGCGAAGTGGGACTTCGTTAATTTTCTAATGTCTGACAATATTTTGAATGTTCGTCACGTTTCACAGAACGGTTTCAGACAAAGTCAGATATCTGTCTACACTATGAATTTATTTTAAGAACTAACAAGATTACGTCAGTGTTTTGTTTGCGAAGACTTTGTAATACTTAGTATAATTAATACTTTGGGTATTATTAAGTTAGGTACCTCCAAACACGAACAATTTTGGACTCGTTTTACAATACCATATTTTTTGGAATGTCTTGAAAACTATTTGAAATTATAAATGTCTAGTTTCCAAAAACGAAAGAACTAGTATGCTATCCTTTGAATTACTATGCTAAGAAGTTAATTCTAGCATAATGAAACAAGAATACCTAATGTAAAGTTACAAAACGGCGTGTGAAAGTAAAAGCTTTAAACACGTGAGCTAAATTATTTAATTAAAACATTATTAGTGAGGTAATTACATAATTAAGTCTGAACCTTTAATTATTCTAAAACCGTTTAAAACGTTTACACAAAGAGGGGTTTATCTTAGAAATAAAATATGGATGGAGGTCTAGTGTTTATAAAACACTTTGTTACTTACGACATATTTAAATATAAATTATCTAAAATGAATTGTGGTTTTGTCTAGAATTTAATCAAATTATTGTTAATGTGTATTGAAAACATTTTAAATACCTAATATGAAAATAAATATTGTGTTTCTTTGTTTGTTTAGTCCTCTATGTATATAATTCTAGGTATACCACTTATCCGGCTGCACTGTGATGAATCTTTGACAAATTGTTCAGTAAACGCGAGCGAGGATTCTTAAAATATTGTAGAAAAAAAAAATTTACGCATTTAAAATCCATCAGCATCATCATCAACCCATTAACTGTCCCACTGCTGGGCACGGGTATCCTCTCTCTCACGATTACTTTAAAAAAACGTAGCGTTCAATATATTCTTTGTTAATATTTCAACATTAAATTACAGTACTAGGAAAGACCAGACAATAAATTCGACAATAGCTAGGGAATGTTTGGAAACAAACAAAATTGCAGCGAGCGGGTTCGACTCGGTGGCGGGCGGAGAACTGAAAACTTTCTATTTGCCTAATTAACTACATTCAGGGGTCTCTTTCTTGATTAGATCACGTATCGGAAGGATCAAAACGGATCTCCGAGTCAATACAAAGTTACTTTCCATTGTTGTTTGAGTTCGATAAACTCACCATGCGATGATTGAAAACAACCCGAATATTTTGTTTTGTTCATATAAAGAGAATAAAGGGCATATTTTTTTATACTTAATTATGCTCGATTATTCAACGTTATCCGCAATTTATCCGTAGATGGGTTACAAATAATTCTGAATTTATTAAGAATCTTCGAAGTAATGTCTTAGATGTCACTTAATACTCACAATCTTTTAACAGTTTGCAATCTCGCGAGTTATTTTCAATTTTACGGTGACATAATTATACATACAACATAAAACTGGCCCGGATATTTGAAATCCGGTCTCACTTGGATTACAAATATCATATGGTGCTGTCCATCTGAGGCCTGGAACAAACTCATTTGGAATAAAGTAAGATACATCAGGATCCTTTTGTTCATTTATATGTAACGAGCTCATGATTGTATTCGATACAATAGGATTCGATTATAACAATACGAACAAGCGATTCGATGTGTTCCAATTCGAGTCGAGTATCTATTATTTTGGTGTATTGGTACTTTAGTTTTGTGGCTTCGGTAGAGATGATAATAAATGTTGAAACATACTCAACATACCATCACGCCTGTATTCCCCACAGTTCATCGGTATGTTTAGGACAAATGAAACATCTAAATAACATTGCTTGACCTTAGAATCGAATCCAGGACAACTTTTTGTGTTAAAGATGAGAGATATGTTTGCCAACTTAAAGGTTTTGTTTATAATACGCTGTAGCAATTATATCTCTTGTGTAACCTGTTTATACATACAAATTTGCTCATGTCAAAATTATCACATGACCGCTAATTGACACAAAAAATATCAATTGCCAGCACAGTTTCAGAATGTTCTATTCAAACTTACATTATCTATAGGCATAATTTAGGTCAGATGTACCTAAAACGAATTGCAACAGCGCTCTCCGTCAGTTAGACCGCTGACGCAGCGTGAATGCGCACTAATGAACTGATGTTACACATTCAAAAGGAACTTTTTCAACTAAACTTTAAATATACCTACAATTATTTTGCTACCGTTCGAATTGAAAGCGAAAAATTCAGTTGAAAATTCCGAGGAATGTTGTTGGTACGGAACTTTGATAACCGTTTTTTAATTTAAATCCGCCCGCTTTCTTATTACGGACTCCGATGTAAGAAGAAAGAAATACAGTTTACAGAGTGTGTCCAGGTCGGTCACAAGAATCATTCTCTGAAATATAGGTATGTTTTCTATCTTAATATAGAAAAAAATACTTGAAGCTACTAAAAACGTTTTCTTGTAAACACTTTTAATAAAGTAGTTTTTTTGCTTACCACGGTAGATATTGATTAAGCTGGCGCAACATACCAAAACGCGAGCTTGTACGGGTATAGATTTCACGCCGCGAGGAACAGAAAATGATCACTAAAGCTGTCCTAAAAGTCAAATTACATGAAATACTGGTCAGTTAGACAACCAGTAATGTAAAATGTATCATATAAGTAGGTACAATACAAACAGTTTCTGCCTTTAAATCGGGAACTATTGGCCGATGCAAATGCATCGCGCGTCAAGCATTCATCACTACGACTGACATTCGATTAACTATCTCTATTTAATTTCGTTCCCAATGGAAAATTTTCGAACAACATTTCACGTTTTGAAGCAGTGGACTAGGACGTTTTCAACTTGTATCAAAATAGCAGCTACGTTGCAAGAATATGTTTCGGTGAAACAGCCCATACAAGGTTCTCAACTAATTGGTACCTAGTTGGAAAACTATTGAAGGTTTTCCTTTCAAGCAAGAAAAGGTTTAGTACTTGTGTAACTGTCGTAGCCAACTAAAAGCAAACATTTCTCATTTGACATTTAATAGGTGCAGGATCTGCATAGTATTTTAAATGTAGGAACCGACGTTCAGTGAAAACACGGTTGAAAAGTCAGTGAACCAAACAGTGGCTACCGCTTGAATCCACACTAATGATGCAAAACTTTGCTTGCACAAGTTAATATAGTGCGACTGCATATTATTTATTTACCGTTTGTTTCTGGAGCCGGAATACTAAATGGAATTAAGATGCCTTCAAACGTGATTCTTAATGTTGCACCGAGACATCGTTGATAAAATCTTATTTACCAGCTAGGTTTCCATGTGCCGACAAAAATATTACCGGTGTTGATGATGAAAGACGAATTTAATTTAAAAAGGCGGCTGCATTTCATTTAGGGCACCCCTTTATGGATAGGAATTCTTCAGAAGAGAATTTACTGTGGTCAAGGATAAGACAATAGAAAGTTAAGCATTGTATACAGTTACATTCTGTTTTGTCCAAAAAAACATTGTCTAAAACAATTTGAATTTATTTTACGGAAAATTTTACCTACTCAATAATGCGTAGTATTCAAATTGAACACAATGGGTCGAACGGACCTGACGTTATTATTCGATATCGGATTACGTGTGCCGTTTGTAAGTCTAATCGCCTATGGGCTGCATTTCGACCACGGTGCGGGAGGGTTGGTGCCTCAATGTAATGTAAATCTAATGCAATTGTAATGCAATATTACGGGCGCAGCAAAGCTGTGTGTTTTGCTTTAGGGGTAAAGGTAGTGAGCGTAGAAGAGCAATAGAGTAATTTGGTTTGAGAATACGTCGAATGGTTGAAATTTTAGCTGTTTCTTAAAAACCTGATCGGTTTTTCTTAATACTATTACCAAGGCTTAAGCAACAAAGAATTACATTACGATAGGTTTAAATAAAAGTAAAGTAATGTTAATAATAAAACCCAGCGCCACCAAAATTTCATAATCAGTAACACCATTTTCCTTGGAGTAGAAATAAATATAGCAAAGTAATACAAGCACATACAGCAATACAAGCAGTGATAGCCTAGGGGTATGAGCAGTGGACTGCCAAGTCAAAGGTCTCGAGTTCGAATCCAAGGCACGCTACTCTGACTTTTCGAAATCATGTGCGTAATTATCACTCGCTTTATCGGTGAAGGAAAACATCGTGAGGAAACCTGCATGCCTGAGAGATTTTCTCGACGGCATGTGAAGTCTACCAACCCACATTGGGCTAACGTGGTGGACTATAGCCTAATCCCTCTCATACTGAGAGGAGACCCGTGCCCAGCAGTGGGACAGTATATGGGTTGATTATTATTTAATACTACGTCCGATAATCATAGGTATACGTAAATATAGGTAACGATTGAATCATTCCTCTGATACTTCTGCTGGCCAACATCTGTATATATCATGTACAGTCACGAGCAAAAACATGTATAACAGAAGTGCTAAAGCGATTTTCTCCTAAAGTACTAATAGAACTTTTGTGATATTACAAACACAGTATTTACGAACCAATACTAAAGTGGCATTGGTATTATCTCAGAGTTGCAATGGTTCATTCATGACAAAATCGCTTTAGAACTTTTGTTAGTGTGTACATGTTTTTGTTCGTGACTGTAAAATGGGCCAAGTCTCGGACTTAGTGTGGAAACCAAACCCACTTACAGAAGTGGGTTTCCATGATGATGATGACCAATGATGTCTATTAGTTCATCTTTCATAGTAACTGGTTTATATATCTAATCATGATAAGTGCCTTTTATTCCAATGTTGTATGTGCCTGTAAAAATGCACAGTCCTTGCTGTTTTTATTTAACTTTTAGTATATTGTTGTACCTAGTTATCGTTGGCACGTTTTTGTAAATAAAAACTAAAATATCATGGGACATTTTTTACACAGCACCATCTAGTCCCAAACTAAGCAAAGCTTGTACTATGGGTACTAGACAATGGATATAATACTTATATACGTTTTTTTTGTAAATACATACTTATAATATATAAGAAACACCCAGACAAACACAAACACCTAAGTTCATCACATAAATGTTTGTGTCTTGTGGGAATCGAACCCACGACCTCGTGATCAGCAGTCCGGTACTCGAACCACTAGACCACAGACGTCGTCCAAAAAAATAAATCCTTCTTATTCAGTTCCTTAATATAAAGTAAAATAAACGAATTAAGTAAAATATTATAAAGTAAATGAATGTTATCTGTTTAGTTGGGATTATCGTTTGAAACTCGGATTCATTGTGTACGCCAAACATCCAGTTACTGGATTTGTGAAAATCATAAAATTGTATCATTTAATTGATTTGTGGTAAGCGTCATTATTAATAGTGAATCAACTTGTATTATCATGTGGTCTATTTAAATATTTATAGTATGAAACAATCATAATATCACATTTTGTAATATTTAATGATATTATTGTGAATGTTCTAGTAGCTTTCATTCAGGTGCATTGTTCGAAAATAATGTAAGTAATAAGCACGTACAAATCTCCATAGGGCATCAAAACTATGTAATCGCGAATTGATATAATAGTGTAATTATACTATTAAAAATAAATAAATAAATAAATATCCTGGGACATTTTTACACAGCACCATCTAGTCCCAAACTAAGCAGAGCTTGTACCTACTATGGGTACTAGACAATGGATATTATACTTAAATACTTTTTTTTTTGTAAATACATACTTATAATATATAAGAAACACCCAGACAAACACAAACACTTAAGTTCATCACATAAATGTTTGTGTCCTGTGGGAATCGAACCCGCTAGACCACAGACGTCGTCAAAAACTAAAAAGACTGACCAAAAATCCTCATTCCATGATTGAAAAATAGATTCAGATATCCTTAAAAGGAAGCCATCCTTAATATGCAGTTCTTCTTAGCGTGTCGATAGCAAATTAAAATATAGATGTTATGGGCTCACCCTTGTCCGGCACAATATGCAGTTGATAACAGCCTTCATAACATTAACTACCGAAGCTTACAACTAACTTAACCAATAATCATACGCATTTAGCAACCATTGTGTGCACTAATCGGAGAGCATACAAGGGTCTTATGAGCCCCTAACGTCCACAACCGATATCTGCTACACCTAACCCCTCTTGTTAATATAATCACTAATTGGCTTTGAATGCGCCTTCATTGTTCTATACCGGTCTACTAGATTATTAATTAGTAAGTTTCACAATAGAATATTACGTTGACTGCCTCGTTGGTCTAGCGGTTCCAAGCTGAACTGCTACGCTTGATGTCCGGGTTCGATTCCCAGGTCGAGCAGTATTGGGGTTTCCTGTGAAATTCCCAGTTAGCAAATGGATTTGTGCCCGGTTGAAAGCAATAGGCTCGTTAGCGAGTTACATTTGCATTTATAATATAAGTATGGGTGAAAATGCTAACCTTTTCTGGTAATTTGTAAAATTACGTTTCCTGTACAACAATATTGATAGATCTACGCAGAATCTCTCACTAAACTCAAGAACAGACTACGTAGAATGCTACGTTATTCTCTCTGAACCCAAAAGCGGCAACAAAAACAGCCGCATAGGGTTACGTTCAATCTCTTCCCTCCTAAATAAGGTATTAAGTGCGTAGTTTTTGTCAGCATACATTCTACGTTTGATTAAAGTAATAAATCGAGTGCGACACTATGAGACTGTTATCTGGCTTCTCGGCACGGAATTAAGCGGCGATAGCACCCAGCTCCCTCGTAAATTGTCCCTCAAACTCACTCCTTTATTTAACATCTCGAATATAAGACAAACCAACTAATTATGCCATTGTGGCGCGCTTCTCACTATTACCTTCAACTTTATTGTATTGAACAGTGTTAAGATTTTAGAAACGGGATTTCGTAGTTGAATTGAGGACGGATTTATTATTCTGAAACAAAGGGAGATGTTAGTCTTATACATATTTTATCTTTGAATGTTTGTGGATGTTGCTTGAGGGGCTCATGCATAACGTTGAACAAGTTGATACAAGACCTTTGAATAATAATAATGAATAGAATTTGTATCTATAAATTTAGAATGATTGTCATACGAACATTTAAGTCAAAGAATCAGGCATTGAAAGAAAAAATGCTAGAAATTGCGACGCGAAGTCATCAAGCCAGTCGCTTCGTGTAAAGTACAGATATTTAGCCGCATCTGGTTAGACTGGAAGCCGACATCAACATAAGATACTTAAGTACCTAGTTGGGAAAAGGATAGGTCATATTTGTATAGGTTATTTGTGTTATGCTTGTGCCTTTAATAAATGGAGAGAAAAGGAAAAATATACCTAAAGGGTTGAGCTATAAAGAAAGAAATGTATAGTCGTTAAACTACTTGTCTCGCCAATGATTTTACGAGCAGTTTCAGTTTTATGTCGCTGCGTTACGCGGCAGAATGTTTTGTTCCTTTTAAATAATTGAATTGCTGAAGAAATTTTAAGAGTTCGGGTGCCAGTCTTGCCAGTATTTAGACGAAAATTTGTGTTAGTAAATGCAACCACGATACAAGAGACATCATCATCAACCTTTTATTCATCCCACTGCTGGGCACAGGTCTCCTCCTCTCTCCTCAGAATGAGAGAGGTTAGGCTTATAGTCCACCACGCTGGCCTAATGCGGGTTGGTACTCAAGCCCGTATGCTTATTTGTCATATTATTAATCAAAATAGAGCATTTTTATCAGAACCGTAATCTCACCGTATCTCATCAAGACAAACTGCGTAATCTAGTTTATTCGCAATAGGTATCAAATGGCGCAAGTGATGCGTATTTATTGTGCTTTTTCTATTGAATCGCTATTCCCGGATCACTTCACGAGTAACGCTTATCCGTTAAAACCGGTTAACCGATGATACCGATAGAGAAGAGGCTATCCACGGGTTTTAGTGAGAGTTTTAACCATAGACAATACAATTGATTTTTTGTGGAAGTGCTGTGTACCTACTATAAGTGCCAAATGCATAGTAATTTAATAATGTTCTTTTATTATTATTATGTAATCTAATAATGGATAGGTCGTAGAAAAATGAATAGACTGACAGTATTCAACTGTAGGTACACCTCTGTCGAACTACTCACTCAGTTTTTTAAACTATTTTCAAATTCAAATTTATAGATCAATTAGAAAAAAAAAACACCTAAAAAAATTTTTTTGGGGGTATTCCACGGGATTGGAGAAATACCTACAAGATCAAAGCGGGTAGAACTAGTACAAATTAAATAAGTACTATAATATATTTATTTAGGATCTTCAACAGAATATCATAGATTATATTACTTTAGGTAGATACTCCTTCACTTTAACAGGAGAACACTGCTTTCACGGGGGAACTTCACGAACAAACTTAAAATATTATAATCATAATGAATATAAAATTAAACATGGGCATACTTTACATATATAAAGCATATATATACCTATGCATACAAGGTGGAAGGGACATCGACGCATATCCGAATACCATGAGTTCAGTACATTATTATGGACCCCTCTGCGTTGAAATTTTCCGTAACTTTTTTCTATTTTTTTTGCAGATTTTTGCAAATTGAATTGAACGTGTAAAAAATCGTTATAAAGTCTATTTGCCCAAATTAGATGTATAATAATTAAAAAAACATTATTTCATTTATTTCGGATCGCGCGCGCGATAACTTTTGCCACGGAGCGGAGAGTCAAAAATGTCAATATCTGTATCATTTTCATATCATACCTAGGTCATTCATGTAGAATGACCTAGGTCATTTCATTTTTGACCTTGAGTGAAACTTTGTCACGACGTATGTGCGCGATGTCCCTTCCACCTTATACTAGGTATATGCAAATATAGCAAAGTATTTGTTATCCTTTTAGTATTGAATCGAGATTCGCGGATCACGTCACGAATAACGCTTATCCTCGGATCGTTGGTAAACTTATAAAACTGCTATACGACAAGTTGTGTGCGCGTCTTACGTCAAAATATGCAACGTAGGTTATATAACTTACATTTGTTATTAAATTGTTAGTTTATTAATGTGCTTTAGAGAAAGGGTCTAGGGAAATTGACGGTTTGTAAATGTATATTTTTATGGTCAAGTAAAAAATGTCATTTTTGTGTTAATGACAATTATACATTTCATAGCTAGTTATTACAACATCTATGATAACACTTTTCAACTATTAATAGATAAAGGTTTCTTCTGGTGTTTTATAAAAAAAACATGCTATTTTAAAGACATTATGTTATTGTGATTTACCTGTTTATAGGGAGGTCACTGAAGATATATTATAATTACCGTAATTCGGTATATGTTAAACAAATAATGCTCGGATTTTAGATAATAATAAAATCTCGAAATGATTTTGTAATCAAGTTACTTTACATACAAAATATCAAGTTTTTTAGGTATCTAACAAGTACGTACCTAGGTAGGCCCAATAGGAACAAGGACAGAATGTTCATGACGTGCAACACATTAGGTCGCTTCAATAGTTACAGTCAATTGACGGTGTAATCGGCCTTCAGTTGGTCCATTAATCGGTTAATCGGACTAACGTATAATCTGGACATCTCTAGTTGTTCATGTGTCACTCTAGTGCTGTCAATGTTTTACTCGGATAATGTATAAAGGTAAATGCAATCATTGCAATCGATTAGTTAAGTACCTATTATCGATACGATAAGTATGAATATGAAGAGATGACGAGAAGAAGGTAAGGTTTAATAGTAGTTTGAATGAGCACAATCATGAATTATAGTTTGTACCTACGGAGTATGCGACAAAAACAAAGGTATAAAAAGTAGTTCTTTAATCCTTACAAATTCAGTCTTTCTTCAAAGATATCTAAACTTACACCCCGTGTATTGAAAGATTTTCCCAAGCTCTTGCCTGCCTGTGTGTATCCTAAACAAAGGTGTCAAGAGCGTTATCTAGCCGTCACCAGAATTAACGGCGGAAGAGGCCTCCGCGCTCGGTTGCAATAAATTACGCCTCAAGTTGATCCCACTCAGCAGATAAATCAAATGTAAAGGACGGAATGGGAATTCGATGATGCCCGTGTTTATTTCGATTTAGCAAAGACCCTTGCCCCAATCCCGATTTGTGGATTCCCCACGTGAGTAGCGTTATCCAAGTTGTTCTTTATTAGGGTGCGTGTGACGACACGTATGCTTCGGATATCATAATATCTGTTGGAGCGTCGATGGATCATTTACTTGACTTGCTAAACGGTAACTCGGTTGAATGATTTTATTACGACAGAACAGTTTTTGTGGCTTTATAAGAAGTTTCTAGATCGTCCGGTCAGGTTTAAAGACAAGACGAAAACGTGTTTAGGCAAAAAATATGTAGCACCCGCAATGTAAATGAACACACGCGTGCACAACAAAACAATTTTTTCGGCAGAACTTTTTCGGCTTTTCCGTAGTTAGTAAGTTGGCAACATTATTTACAATACTGGCGGGCACGACGACGTCCCTGCCTCAGGGAATTAAGCAATAACAGAACTACAGAATAAACACCGAAAGATAAGTACACACAATACACTGGGCCACATATTCCGGGGACGCGGTACTAAAAGTTTTCACATAAATCAGTGGACTAACTTTATTCAAACGACTCTCTGGCGACATTCGTTCGGAATCCACGTCAAGTGAAACTTTGTGCGGAGTAGCTTCTTTGTAAAAGTGGCGGGAGTTGGCCGAGTCCTCTTCGGCGAGTTGGTTTGTTTCATGGACACGTATGTAACGACTATCGAACACACGTTCCACCTTTAAACAACTAACTGTTGCTTATCTTTACAACCGACAGTCGCTATCGCATAGTTTGGTTCATTTCTAGAGGTTTAGCTTTTATATTTGTGATGTGATTTGAGTAGAGTTTGATGGAAAGAGTATAGTTTTGTGCAATACGAATATAACTCCCGGTATTGTACGATATGAAGCCAATACGACAACTTTGTCATTCAGAGTCTAATTAAATTCTCAAATGTCTTTATTCAATGAGTTCAGAAATATCTACAACGAGAACCGTTTGAAGTACAGTCATATTATATTGAGCTTTTATTAACAAAATTTGCCATTTCATACGGAGAATATTATTATTATGATCAAAGAAAATCGATACCACCTCTAAAATTAAACCAACTAATATCTCGGTCTATTTTTGCGAGCGCCTGTAATTTTCAGCAGACCTAGCTTAAAGTTTCTATAAGTTTTCCATCAGCTCCGCACTTAACTAGTTCATTAAAATTCATTTAGTAGTCGACGAGTTGCCCGTGAAGCTGAGAAGCGATCACAGCTCTCTAATCTGGCGATGGTGGCAACCCTGTGGGAACGGGCACATGTTCAATTAAATTGTATCTAACGGATTCATATTGCGGTGCAACTCAAACTCATATCACAGGGCGTTGATCTTTCGTTGGTGTATTTAAAATGATGAATGGAAGTTTATAAGGGAAATGGATGCAGTTTTATGTTTTCGAAATATAGGCATGATGAAGTACCTAAAATAATTTTATGTAAATTTCAACTGCACTGAGTGCAATATTGTTGGTTCACAGTTTTAATATTAATCCCTATGCTTTCGAGTATAATGTTACATATCACCTTAATTCCTTTTGTATATTATAATTATATAAGTACCTAATATTATTTCGAAGATTGTCTGTAAAATAACAATTTCTATGTTTAATAGTGTATACTACCTTTGGATTTAGACGAACAACGAATTACAAGGTTATACCAATATCCGGAAGTTAAGCCAGTTGTCAGAAATTCAGAGCTTCTTGACGCCTGTCTTGCGTTAGTAGACAAGCACGGACTGCGGCTAGACGTGCCTGTCGAGCACGGAAATGTCTCGATTTGTTAACAATACTTACTCATCCCTGACACGTCCACGGCAAGCGTGACTTTAGTTCGTGATCAGATTGCTATAGATTCGATTAATTCATATCTGATCATTAATCGAATGGTTCAACCTATAACTGTTCCAATGCTGTCAAAATAAGTACGAGTCAACAATTCCGTCCCAAAGGTGTACAATTTACAATTACTTAAAAATTACCTAAACACTTTGCCGCATTAATTGCCGTCTCCAAAATTTCGCTGGATCAATTATGTTGACGGTACTGCCAGTTTTTATTTACCAAAGCGTAATCAGATTTGCCAAATAAGTCGGTAAGTCGAAACCAGGGGCGTCCGACGGGGTCACAAACAGGATTTTAATAAAAGTTAATTTATTCAATAAGAGCCTCTGAGGATCTGTGCCCCGTTTTCTGTATGAAATTGGAATTTGCTTTCGTTTAGATTCCGTCAATTGTTGCCGAATAGTCAGGAATACGCAGCGGAATAACATCTGGATATTTTGATGATAAAATCTATACCAACAGAAAGCGCTGATACAAAACTAACAAGTAAAATAGCGAAAAGATATTTAAATAAAATAACTATGTCAAACAATAAGCATGTTGCGGCAAATGGCGATAGTACAAAAAGTTTCAACCCCTCTACAGAAATTTCATTTATTTAAAAAATAGAATATCAAGGAGTCACGTGCAACAGCTGGCACGACCGTAATTTAAACACTGAAAAGGTTTTTAAAACACATGGAATTTTAAATAAGTCACCGAAAGTTTCGCCGGCAGTTCGCAGATAACAAAGAGTAAGTACGCAGCCGCGAGGTCTTGCTGCAATGCCTACTGATTTATTTGAAAAGTTACCTCCTAAAAGTATTCTTAAGAAAGTAAAAGAAGCAACCATATTCGGCCAGTTGCAAAACGTTCGAGATTCAAATGTTTGGAAAAGGAAACTCTGCGAGAAAGTTATTTTAAATGTACCTTTCGCAGCGAGAGCCTCGATATTTACGGCGGTTTTTTTTCTTTTAGGCACAGTTTTTTTATGTTTGTCTTTGCTAAGTATTTTTGTGTCAAATATTTATGTTGTAGGTCTAAAAAACATTGATAGAAATAAAAGATAACATACACTTAGATTTTCCCTTGTATTCCCAGTTTAGGCAGAGGCTTATTATTGTACGTAAACCCACAAGCTACTTCAAGGTGCTACTGGTAATTTGATATTACAACCCAATAACACTGCAAGACCCGAGAATCGAACCTAAAACCTCGAGCGGAGCAGTCGCGCTTCAATCACTAGGCAGATAGATTTATTATATAAGATTTATATTGTTATTGTTCCGGTTCACTTTCGACTTCGAATTCGAATATCGCGAGATTGATTATAATCTAACGATTTTTTAAATTTTACGGAGACATGTTTAATAAACAAAACAAGACTACTAAGTCATAATAATATCACAGACAACAAAATATATTGAGAAATTCCATAAAGTAGTTGCTATTATTTTCGTTCCGGCTACCCGTAACAAGGAAAAATGTCTCAAAGATAGAGTAGGGTATAATTTAACTGTGTACTTAACCTCTGAGTGCACATTGAGTACATTTAGAGAGGGGCTCTAAGTATGTATTGTTTCACCATGTTTAGTTAAGTATCATGGCCATAATGCCTCACTTACTGGTATACTGGTGAAAAAGTGTATATACATATTCACAATTTGGCTTCCATAAGAAAATGTTATGCAAAAATAAGGATCTTCTTTGAAGTGTATGTAAACATAAGAAAAACCTAGTGAGGGGCAGCGATTTAAAAAACAAACAAGCAATATAAGCACCGATTCGATTTGTACTAAAATTAGTACTTTGTATAGGTACAGGATATCAAAGCCAACAATTACTCGGTTATAACTAAAAACAAACCTTTAGTTCCTATTGTGTAGTGTCAGTACGGAACGATCGACATCGATATTATACAACCACTAAATTAGAAGATGGCTGTGCATTGCAATGCCACTATTTGTATCTTATTTTTCTCTTTCTTACCAAAGTTTAATAGAAATCGGATGAACGTTATAGGAACGCAGAGAGGACCAACCAACAATAATCGTTATTATTATTTTAGCTCAAAATATGTTGTGTATCTACTGTATCAGAAAGTTTACTCCTCATTTCTGAGTTGTGAACTAAGTACTAAGTATTTATCTCACCGCGAGGACAAAATGGACGTTATCTCCTTTCCCTAGCTGAAATGTTCCTTTTGAAACAACCTTGAACTTTGCGTCCTAAGCTTCCATCCAGTCGCCGCCATATTTCTTTTTAGGATAGAGGTGTGCCACTATTCTTAGTGAGTTCATTCCACATATTGAATACAGCTGTGGCAGAACTCGATTTCAATAAATCTTTCACAGCGAATGACTTAGGTCTTGCTGTGGCTTTTTTGGTCTGGCATTGTCGCGATTGTGCTGTCAGTATCTAATTTAGAGCTCTGGAATTATTATTAAAGTTATTCGCTTTGATCTGTTTTGTGTGTAGCTTTATTTATTTTTTATTATAAATTGAGACAGTTTTCAGCAGACGGAAAGTTAAGAAGATTGTTAGTCAACAGGCCCTAAAGTATTCATCTGTTTCTCATTCAATAATTTACCATAACCGTGATCATAGTAATATTATCATCGACAAGCCAAAATTATTTTGTCCCATCCCTAACAGAAATGCAGTGCGGTGGCGGTACTTACAACAATAATGACGTGGAACCTCCCCACTTTACACCTATGACTATAATATCTTCAAACTAATCTCGCGTTCAATAACTACTGGCTTATGCGGTAACACGCTACATTATCAACGAAAGGAAATTGTGCTTACCGACAATATAGCGAGCGGTAATGCGTTTCATAAGATTTTTATTTTGTAAACATTTCTGAACAGAAGTAACTTTGCCAACGTAAATTGTAATAAAATTTGACTTAGCTTTTTATTAAGTACTATGTTCATTGCTAATATTTTCAAGACTTATGTCTCATATATGTTTATACATAACCATACCATTATACCTGTATTCCATAAAGGGTCAGGCAGAAGTAAGTATGCCATTGTATACTTGCAGTACCTACGCCAGTATTTTTAGGACCTATGCTGCTAACCAGGCATAAACCCAAATTCTGAATCCTAAACATAATGTAATTTTTACGTAAAACCTATCCTTATTACATAAGATGCTCTACAAAAATTCAAATTATATCGCAGTCTCTTTTTGTGTTGGGTATTCTTTTTATTTCGGTCTTACTGCTTTTGTAATGAGGGCTAATGTTCTGAAATTCTGACCTATGGCTATGTAACAGTTACTTTACGGTCTGATGTAAATACTTGCTGACCAGAAGGTTGTAAAGGAGCTAGTGAAGCGAGCTTGAAATATATCCGATTTCTTGTATCGTACGGATATTGATAGGTCAGGTTCAAAGGCCAAACCATGTCAGTTTTCGGAATACAAGTGTTCAAAACTCAGCTGAGATATAATGTAGTTTTAATTTAAACTTTACCTACGTGGATACATCGCTCCAGTTATTTTTTAGGAAAAATTTTAGGAAACAGAAACACAAATAAATGTATTTTGCATTGGAAATGTAAAAACATACAAAGTAGAAGAAAACATTGACCGCGGGTGGAGGTCTCATTGCTCGTCGTGGGGTATAGATTCATACCGACTAAAAACCGCACTTTCCCTTCCTTACTCTATTTCAGGGCCATAAGATTCGAGATCATATTCATCACTATAGGACTAAAACCTGTATCCTCCACTTTGGTACACAGGGTGCTCATATCGTCAATCGTGGTAGCTTTTTAAAGTCGTAACAATGAGAGCAGAAATGTGCTTTGAAAATAGCCCTTATGAAAAATAAGCTGGTTCTAAACTAGTTCTATCCACGGCCTCGCCCGCATTTAAGTCGAATTTAATGAAGAGTAGCCACGCTCGCAGTTTTCCAGCAATCCTCACATCAATGTTGTAATCCTTCAAGCACGTGCTTACTGAAACGGTTTTACTGAAAAATTTCACATGGCAATTTCAGCGTATTGGAATCATAAGTAGGTATGTTAAAAAAGTGATAATATCACTAAAGCTTTTTACGCTCCTCTTTAATAGTACTTATCGCAATGTTCTAAGTATAATATATACATATATATATATATATATATATATATATGTATTCAATTTCAAAGTTTGAAAAAAATTATTGACTTTAAGTAATTTTGTACTTTCTGAGTGCTGGCTAATACGCAACTAGATCAAAAAACCGGATGTGGATGAGACATAAGGATAGACTCACAATATTCCCAATGAAGTAGAAGATTAATTAATATCCTAAAGAGCAGTTACGATATTTCATTTGTATTAGGTATTTTTATCCTGGAAGTGATAAAAACTTGATCTATTTTGAAGTAAATTACGGTTACCATAAACCCCAAAGCCACGAAAAATTTGCTTTGAGCGACGGTGACACACAGCGCGTGGCGCGGCGGGATCAAATGTAAGGGCGACCGAGTGACATGTCACGAAATAGACCGGTGCGACCTGCGGCGCGACGCTCGTCGACCCAACTTCAAGAAGATCGCATCGCTTGGCGCCGCCGCCACCCGCCGCGATGCTCGTCGCGCCGCTGCAGGTCATGGCTTTCCCGTAATGTGTACAGTAGAGAACTAGTTTCCAATATCAAGCAGTAAGTACATACATAACGGTATAAAGTACCGTATCCAATTTATGTAAGTAATTTACGATTCACATGACTGAACAGTTAACCTCTCACACACCAAAGCAAAGCGTTTGAACACAATAACCAATTTAACATGAAACAACGAACCGACATGCCGAACAAACGGATTGACATTACTAAGCCTGTCTTCACTCCAGCGATTTAACAAACGATTTGAAATGTGTGAGGAATTACCACTGTCATTTTGTAGCTGGTATCACAACAATCAAAGAGCAACGCGCAATTACGGCGCGTATTACACTGTGGGAATCCTTTGCAGTGTTTACTTGCTGCCGTGGATACAGTAATTTATGTGTCATGGGACGACGCCGATTCGATGCACGCGACTAATTTACCCGGCTGTACGTAACTCGAATTACGTTCGCTTTTCTGATGCTTTTTTTATTAAAAATAGTTTGGATTTATTTTAAAAATGTATTCGGTAAGAATTAAGCTGGGTTAAAAATATTTGGATAGTTATTTTGTTATTTTTTCTGTGCTGTGTGTAAAATGTGTTTCAATGAAACTTTACCCTAGCCGAAAATTGGGCACATTACCTCACGCTTACTGTGTAGCTTGACCTAATAAGGTAATTAAGAATACAATTATTTATGATTTTACATGTATATAAGTAATTAATTTCTTAGGCACTTTCTAAAGTACTAGGTAGAAGTAGTGTTAAAAGAAACATGTGTTTTTATAACTACATACACTACGTCACTCCGTTTTATTGCAGGTAACCTAAGAAGTACGTATTAATTAGTACAATAACATACATTGCGTGTATGTTCCAACGTGTTTATCCATAAAATCATGGGCTCATTAATTAACTTAATAGCTCGTTAACTAAGCGTGCAAATAGGTTACGAACTTGTGGGGCATTGGGAATACATATTATACCATCACGCCTGTATTCTCTGAAGGGTTAGGCAGAGGTGTACTACCGTACACCCAGAGTTCCTCGGTATGTTTAGGTTCTAAGGCTGATATTCAGAGTTGAAACTAAGCATGAACTTAGGCTTCCGTATGTCAAATTGTCATACAAATTTGCGTTAATAATAATAGCGTTACTTTACGCTTGGCATCGTCTCTGAATATTAGTCTACGTTCCTATGTGTACTGGGATTCTGAAAGATTTTTAGCATAGGCAATTCATGAGTAATACAATAGGTAGTAGGTACCGACTGCAAGCGTATAGGAGAATGAAATTTCGTATTTTGTATTGCGTTTCTTCACACTAGAATATCGTGTACCGTGGGTACATTCTAAAACGGAAACTCTTACATAAATACACACGCCCAGACTTGATCTCGGAACAACTACCTGTATATGTGTTGTGCAAATATTTATTCCGGGTAGCAATCGAACACCCAAGGCCCAAGCCCGTGGCGCGGAAGTCCATCACTCACCTAGTAAGCCAAACGTCCTATTTTAATAAAATTTTACACGATATTTAATATTATAAGGCAACTTCCCCAAACTGGTAGACGAAATTGAATCATAGAAAAAAAACTGAACATAATTGTATCCAAGACCTACCTAATTCATTTTTGCATGCCATAACACCTAAGCAATGTTATATCATGAATGTGGTTTTTGGTTAACCACATTAATTTCTGTACATTTCTGTTTTGACCCTGCATGCATATCTCAGAATACACAGCAGACACCATTAGATCGACGAGGGAAATAAACTTTAGTTTGTACTAGAAACCTACCCTGCCCTACCGATGTACAGCGCTGTTAAACTATGATTAACTGGATGTGATCTGCAACGTTTGCATTAGTAGCGATGATCCATAGCCGTATCCTACGGGACTGATGTATTCATCATTGTAGTCTATTCCAGTATAGCTTAGTTAAGGTTTATGATATACTGTATAATGTAGGTATAGGATAGGATAGGCTCTGATCTAAGACACAACTTCTGAAAATCTGATATTATTAAAAACGACCGGCTGAACTTAAAAAATATAGCATAATATATTCAGTGATAATATAGCATTATACTATTTAAAGATTTTTTTTAATATGTCCTGTAGTTTTTGAGTTTATTCATTACCGTATAGTATCCCGGTGGAAGAAATAAAAATTACACACAGTTACAACATATACCTAAACCACAGTACTTATCCTCACTCACGTGCCTAAAGCTTTCTCTTGAATCACATTATCTATTGTTGAAAACTGCATATTCAGAGTTACATGTTCGGTCATCTTACCGTATAACCGTGCAATTTATTTAATTGTTGTAAAAAACAATTGTTGCCCCAAAAATCTTGGCTTCTTTAAACATAGACTAAATACAAACTTGGACGCCTTATTAAACATCACTCATCTTAAATAGTTCAGTGGAAAGCCTAGTCTTTTCAGTAGGCTAAATGCACTTCTGTTTAGCGAAACCAATAGATCTTCTGTTACAAGTCAGTGGTGGCAGGTTGTGGTCGCGTCCTATGGGAAATTTAACCGTTACTGCGCCGCGCCGCCTTCAACCCGATACTGCAACCGTTTATTGTGTTTAAAAATAAACCAAGTTCAAATGTTGCCGTTTCCTTATCGAGTATTGATTTAGGAACGGGAGGTTTACTTGAAACTAGCTGTTGCTAGCAGTTTCACTGGTATTCTAAAGGAAGTTTTGAGACAATAGGTAGGCCGGCTTATATGTCCTTATCTAGGATTCTAACTATCTCCTTGCCAAATTTTATCAATATCTGCTAGATGGAATGTAAAAATGCAGACAGAAAGAGTTAATTCCGTATTTATACTATTAGAATAAATGTTGAATGAGTTTATTTTTTCGTGATAGGCCTACGCTTGACCAGCTCAACTATAGTTACATGAACTGCCTCTTTAGCTTAGTAGTCCTAACTGAGACTTCTACTCTAGAGGTCCTCGATTCAATCGAATCCAGTCGTGTGTTATTCGAGCTTGGAATTCATGTTTGTGCCCCGTTAAGGGTGAACAATGGGTTCCTATGGGAGCCTTCGGGGAATACAGGCTAATGTGTTATGAGGCCAACTGCAAAACAGCAAGAAGTGTGCGACTATTTAATGTTATCGACTATTATCGCACGCTTAATGTTAGTTACTTACGTCATAACGCAACACTAAATCCGCCTGTTAAGCAAGATGGCTATTATTCAAAGATGCTATCGGAAGTCGGAACAAGATCGGTCCTAGTAATAAGTCCTATTTTAATTGGAATTCTATTTATTAAACTTCGAATATCGGTATTGCCCAGTCATTTATTTATGGAGTCGTTCGTGTAAATTAAGTACTGATTCAGTCGCATCTAATTAGACTGGAAGCTGACCCCAATATGATTGACAAAAGGCAACGAAGATGATGATGAGACTTGGACCTGTTGCCGAGTGTCGTGGATTCGATTCAAACCCGATTTATAAAAAAAAAACTTTATTTAGGTATTTCATTGTCATGGCATGGTTGTGCGTGTTCTTTATCACCCAGACCTAAAAGTCTCAAAATAAAGGTTAAAAAGCCGCGGGACTTTGTAATTTGCCTAATAAATACAGATACGCCGAAAAAACTTATCCTTTTTGAAGTCAGCAAAAAAAAACATACTATTTGAAGAATACAATTAATGAAAAAAGCAAGTTTCAAAAATAATTTTCTGTCGCTTAGGTATCTCTTCAAATTACTTCATCCATTTGTTCACAGATATATTAAGCGATTAAAACATTCACGTTCATGTCTAGATTAGAATGTTAACATTTGCTAATGCCGAAAAGCTTACTGTTGACAGACGCCATTATTTATTAGACTTATTTGTAGTTAAAACGTTTTAATAAGAGACAGCGTGTGGGCGATTCGCTTTAATGAAAAGTTGGGAGCAAAATGTTACCGATTTTAAGCGACATATTATTGTGTGGGTAGGTACCTACTTATACATATTTTCTTTTTCTGCTTCTTCTTCTTCATCAAACGATGGTAGAATTAAGTGATGATGGAAATGAAGATTATTTTTATTGACTTAAATGCGTTTGAGACGAGGCTAGTCTGATGGCACATCGACCTTCTCAAACACTCACATAATTTTATTATACACGTAGAATCGTATCAAGTGGCGGAATCTAGTTTCTGCTTACCCCTGTGGGAAAAGGCGTGAGTGTATGTAACACATTGGAACATTCCAAAACGGATTGGCGCTAGTGCATGAAAGGTAGCTAGCTGGGTTGGTCGGTCATGACAACTGCCGGCCTTTATTTTGCCACGCTTTCCTTCCCTGGGTACGGTGAGCTCAATGAGAATTTTATATCCGTATACCATACCATAATAGTGGTAATTAAATTTCACATGACCCTAATAACCCTCACCAAAAGTGTTTGAAATAACTACAATACAAATGCCCCAAAACACCACTTAAAACCAGTGATAGCATCAAAACATAAATCAAACATAATACTCGGTCTCACCTATCATATAATTAATACATTTTCATATAACTAATTGTTTTAACTTCCTCCGTAGAGGACTAAAAGGCATACATAAATTGTGGCCTTAATCGCTTGGCTATGTTAAAAGCCCTTATAGTTAGTACAAGGCTTTAATTTTGTGATATTACAAAGGTAAATTTATGAGAATCTGACCTTACGCTTGTTGGCAACCCTGTAAATAATAACAGGGTTGGTACGGCAAACACAATCAGGTTCGTAATGCAATTGTCCGCTGCATCTATTCTTTTAATATTGCGCCGGGATGGTAAACAAATTGTAATAGAAAACTAAGTAGTTTTACTGAAGCAAATGCTGTGTGCTAGATAGAAAAATATATAACAATTCTGAAATGCATTTTGAAATTCATATTTTACCCATACAAACTAAATAATAATAAAAAGTTAACGGTGTTCGATTGCCATACGAAGCAAATATTTTTATGAAAACCGAGTTAGATTTATTCCGGGTCTGGATGTTCTAAAGATTATGTCGTAAAAGAAAAGTCTTCTTAATTAAAGTCTCAATAGATATAGGTGTTAATAGGTACACGTTGCTCAATCAAACGGAACAAATTATCAGCAAAACCTTTTGATGTGCAGTCAACTGATCAATCGCATAGTTGACTAATCACCAATAATGATGAGGCGGCGAGTGCCTACGACAAATCAGAAAGAAGTAATAATAGACTGTGAACGACATAATTAATCAGGAAGTACGTAATAGGTTGGCAGTAGCTTCAATATTAATGGAATATTCTACCCTCGCCTCGTTTCAACCTTATATAAGATTTTTCTTTTGCGACAAAGTCCTATCATGTATCCCACTTATTACCCACTTATTAATTAAGGCTACGGCATGAATAAAATATAAATCAGGAACTCGTTAATGAAATTTGTGCATGCGTTGAATAATTTGTTGTAACTCTTGTGTAAATCTTAGCGGAGTTTGAACACGTCTACCGCTAAATCACTTTAGAGAACAGTTTTGTAATTGTTATTAACTTGTATTAATTTAGGCAGGGTTATTAATTACCTGGGAAGTAAAACCTAACAGTTACTACCCAGGGGGTATTAGATTAGGTGCGGCTTTTTTTGGTTTCATAAATAAATTAAAGGTTAATTATTCGTATTTAAGCTTTCGTATAATTATTAATTTGGTATTAACATTTTAATAATTATATATACTTATTTGTTACACAACTGTAGCTACTATTAAATAAATTTGTATATATATTTTTTAATAAAACCTTCGAACGTACTTACTTATTTTTCGTCGTTGCCGTAAATCCATGAATTATAAAAAAAAACAATATTATTTACTTCTAAAACCAACATAAGATTGAAAATTTAATCTTGCAAAATTGTCTGTTTACTACAAATAGGATAAGTCTCTATGCGGTTGACACTTGCGGTTTTGTTGACAAGCGTTTTATTGCGTAAGTCCCACAAATTTGAACGGAAACATTGCCTTATAATTTTAATAACGTGCACGAATTGTTTGTGAATAACAGAAATACGTCATAAGATCTATTGTATTGTATGGATCAGAATGCTATAGGCTATTAAGAAGATGGATCAAAAATATGATACATGTAACGTAGATGACAATGTTTAGTGGAGTGACAAGAATGGATAAAATAAAAACAAGGATATTATAGGAAGTCTTAAAGTGGCACCAGTGACAGATAAGTTGAAAGGGAACCGTTTGTTTTGGATGTTTTTGTGTTGCAGTTTCCAAAAACTCTCCTAGGAATTTTAGGCTAAATTTAGCCCATTTCTTTCAGTGGTTTGAGCTGTGCTTTGATAGGTCAGTCAGTCACTCAGACAACTTTTAGGATCTGTTTCACCACTGGGGCCTAACCAGTTGCAATTTGACATTCAAATCGACAAACGAATACAAACAAAATGTATGGAAATGACACAAGCTTTCGACAAATCGGGCTGTCACTAATGCCATTTCCATACATCTGTAGAGTATAATTTTTATGAAATTATGTGCCAAATAATTTAACGGAAACATATCAGTAAGTCGTGAAATAGGCTCTTACATCGACATCGCATAACAGTAGAGTATGTACTTAACAATGGTGCAACCTATTAAAGAATTCTGGAAGCATTCTCGACGGCATAAATTTAACGATCTAGCAGCTCGTAAGGAGCTCACATCGCAAACAAGTTACGATATAAAACCGGATTACAAGCGCATTGAAGTGGTATTTTCACTTAGGATCATACTATTTCTATCGTTGACATAAGGTTGTAAATACGACGGCAAAAATTATGGTCTTACAGAACAATCGTAAATAACTAGGAATAGAATGGCGCTGAAATATAGAAAGTACGAGGAGAATATAAAACTATACAGTTTTCAGTGAAATACATTGAAGATAAGAAGTTTAAAATTGAATATGTCTATAATGTTACAAAAAAATCCTAAAATACTTATACGGAAATATTTTAATCGGTGCACTTAATGTATTTTCGTACTTGCATAATTATTTGTAAAGATTTGTGGCCTATTGGTTCTATTTATCTGTAAATCCTCCCTAATCTAAATCAATATAAGTAAAGCAAACATAGCTTCACGCCTGTTTCCCATAGGGGTCCGTCCGTCCTAGTCGCTACCTCATGACTGAGGGGCGTGACTATAATGGGTAATAGGGGTAGGCAGAGACTATTTCCACTTGCTACGATCCTGGCACACCACTTTCGCTTTTTCACTTTTGCTTCGCTTCGTTTATCTAAGTCTAAGCCAACTATATTGATCAGAAAAAGTATAAAGACGAATTAAATAACGAACACACACGCTTTTATCCTACATGCCAAGGCCGCTTACAAACCGTCACTGGCTATAATTCCTTCGCTGCTTTGTATAAACAATAATCTTTGTTTGGAGATGGTAAATACATTTAAGTTACACTTAATAATTATACATCTCTCAAAGCATTCCATCTAAACATATCATCACAAATTATTGCGATGTACCTACTCTGTATACCCTTACAAACTCGCGCGTCTGATGTTTGACCCACCGTTACCCACTCGTGGCATGATAAATGATCCGAACTGACATAAAACAATATGAAAGTGATAAATGTTCGTGATAATTATTCGACCAAGTAACACATAAACACACAAGTTGACCCTTGATACATTATCCTTCAAAGTGTGTCGAACTTAGGTACGATTACATAACAGAACAATAGACGAGCATAGATTATAATAGATAATCTATATATAAGCGTAATATCACTCTTTGGGCCGCACTCAGAGACGTTACTGAACCTAATGGATCATAAACTAATGACACCCAGTATATCTTGGCACAATGACAACAAACTCAAATATGGAAAATTAGGCCAAGATATAGTAGCCACTGTTTGTTAACGATTCACTATGGTTAACTTCTCTGAGTTGGGGCATTTGACTTAATGCCGAATCACGAAATTTCACATAATATTCCTTCTTGACAGGTGTCTGTAAAAATATATCTGTGAAATCACACTGTGGCACATCTAGTATTCTAATAATTCTTCTATGTACATGCTTTAATGAAAGCATTCGAAAACTGAATCATAGAAATTTGTATCATAACAAACAATACGAATGACAGTTAACAAAATATAAACTTAGTAGCTTCATTATAAAGTCGTTGGGTGTCGCTTTGCCGGCAGTCTCAACTAGCAATGTCAATATTTATCAAAGATCGCAATATCCAATATTTCGGAGTCTGCCGGCAAATCTAATTCGCGTCTGAAGACGCCACTGACGGCTGGTAATGGTGTTCTCGCTCGTTAGCTCTCCCTTGCCGCGAACTCTATAAGTAATCCGATTTCATTGGTAGTTCCGACAAATTTGCGGTCCGTTGAGTCTATGCCGCACGCCCGGCAATGGGCTACCAGGCTCCTAACCGACGATGGATTATCACCCATCTCACTCCCACGTATTGCGGACGAAAAGGATGTAGTGTGGTGATTAAAGAGGTCGTTTTATGTTACGATATGTGTGTAAGTTGCTGGATTCCGTCCAGCACAAACATGCTTTTGTTAATCTTCTTATGGAGCGGGACGTTCTGTCGTCTGATACCAAAAACAGATTTAGGACTAAGTAAGTGTGATTTTCGTAAATTGAATGAAGAGTAGAGGCAGGTGTTATATTCATAAGGGGTACCGGAACAGAAATCTGTACGAATCAGTTATATCTTTTATACAACGTTTTTATGATAAAACGTATCTTCATTTCATAGTTTCACCTTCGTATCGGATTATATATAAATTGGTTAAAATCACTTTGAATCACTGCGTTGTTGTTAGTTCTTTGTTGTCAGCTATTTTCCGTTTTTCCCTATCATTATGTCGTTATCAGTGTAAAGATGAATGATTCTGCCTACCCACCAACATCTTACAATAACAAAAAGACACAGAGAAGTCGAGCATAGCTATGATCCAAACCTCCATTCTTTTGGTCAACTTAATATAATATATATGTACATTTTTTGTAAAAGTTTTTGCTGAACTCGACCTCAATTATTTGCAGCTGCAGTCAGCATGTTTCACTATATTGGCCCACAGAGAATAAATAAAACCGTTTGTTGGTATAACACAACAGAACTGTATTATGTACATTGGATAAACTGTGCTGAGTTAATTTGAAATCATTCGTATAATTTAAGCATGTGAGTCCTAAATAGACAATAAATAATAAATAATACAGTTTTTGGTGCCCTGTATAATAATATAAAAAAATGGGAACTTATTAAGACGTGGTGTGTGGAAACAACCCCTTAATTTGACTAATCTGTTCTTGAGACTAGACATCTACGCCCGTTTCATGGAAAGCGTAATTTTATTCAGTATTTTGTCGTTATTCCTTCGTCATTCAGAATATTAGATAGCAAAATCTATAGGCCATTGTCATATATATATACAAAAATAAAAAATAATAATCAACCCATATTCTGTCCCACTGCTGGGCACGGGTCTCTTCTCAATATGAGAGGGATTAGGCTATAGTCCACTACGCTAGCCTAATGCGGGTTGGCAGACTTCACACGCCATCGAAAAAATCTTTCAGGCATGCAGGTTTCCTCACGATGTTTTTCCTTCACCGTTAAAGCGAGTGATAATTACGCACATTATTTCGAAAAGTCAGAGGTGCGTGCCTTGGATTCGAACTCGAGACCTTTGACTTGGCAGTCCAGTGGTCATACCTGTAGGCTATCACTGCTTATATATATATATATGTACAAACGTAATATTACTCTTGATTTGAAGAACTTCACCAACAAGGTAGTAAAAGTAAATAAATAAAAATAACTCTCAAACAAAGTAGTCGTCAAAACTTATACGTCAATGTTCGTACAGTTACAAATTATCCCAAGTCTTAGCAGAATAAATACCAAACTGTAGGCGAGATAATATAACTAAGTACTCAATCAGGCAAGTGGAAATTGAGGGATTATCCCAATGGTGCGTGAAACTCGGGGATTAACCTATTCGCGCGAGGGAATGAATTAGTATAGAGGCCCCATTGTATTCTGTAAGGTAGTAATTTTCACTGTGTATGTAAGTAGGTTACTGTATTAATAACTACTGTCGAGGCGTGTGTTTGTAGGTACGTATATCAGATACATAATATAGAAGAAAGTGTTAAAAAAATTAAGCCTTTTATGTGTTCAACTGTCGACAACTCAGAGACATTATAAGACTTGACATTATAAGAAAATATGCCAAGATAGTAGCCACTGTTTGTTAAGGATTCATTAACTTGACGTGTCTGAGTGCGGTAGCAGAGGGGCTCGTGGCCAAGTTGTAACTACGCTGATCAACCGATCTGCAAGGTTAAGCTACACTTGCCGCGGTCAGTCTGTGGATGGGTGACATTATTAACATATCGAGACCCCTCCGTGCCTCGGAGAGCACGTAAAGCCGTCGGTCCCGGTTGTCATACGAACACCTATGACAGTCGTTAGTGGTAGTCGGGAGCCTAAAAAGCCTGACAACCAGTCTTTCCTTCGAATATCGGTATTGCCTAGAAATTGGGTTGCGGAGGTCGGATGGCAGTCGCTCTGTATAAAATACTGGTATTCAGCCGCATCCTGGTTAGACTGGAAGCTGACCCCAACATGGTTGGGAAAAGGCTAGGAGGAAGAAGAGTGCGGTAGTAATAATGAGTATAATTTTAGACACTTAAAATGTTAATGTTACGCAATACTGAAATGACCTAGTACTAGCTTCAAATACATGTTTATTTTGCATGCTTAATTCAGCAAATTGTTCAATCTCATTAATATGACGATTTGTAATATTCTTGCAAATAATATTTAAATATCATTTCATTTAGAAAACAACCCTAGACATCGTGGGAATTCGAGAAATGCTAAACGGCATTCATACAACATACTTCATTGATACATTTTTATATTTATTTTATGTGCCTGTAAGTGTGGATATGAGTAATGTTTTACGACGGTACGGATGGAAATACGTGTATCTCGATGAAAAGAAAGACTTACTAAAATTTAAAAATATAACCAACATCAACTTTTGAAACATAATTGGCGTTTATTATTATAAATAATTCTACTCATGTACAGTCACGAGCAAAAATATATATAAACACTTACAAAAAGCTAATGTGATTTTTTCATGAATGGACAGTTGCTACTTTGAGGTAACACCAATGTCACTAAAATACTTTAGTGACATTGGTGTTACCTCAAACCTATAGAGGTTCGTAAATACTATGTTCGTAATACCACAAAAATTTTATCACTACTTTAGGAGAAAATCGCTTTTGTATTTTGACAAGTTTTTGCTCGTGACTAGGTAGGTGATAGGTAAGCAAATAATATAAGCAATGGATAAGTACTTTTAGGCACAACTTCAATTCAAACTGTTGACCGGCGATTCGGACATTCACGAATATCTCGGTATACCCAATCCTGGCGGAATTTCCCAAAATCCCGTCTTAGTGCTGACCTGCTTTTTAACTCTTACAAATGTTTTTATTCGCAATTCAACATGGACAAGAGGATAAAATAGAAAGTACTGCGCAAATATCGTTATCAGGTATTTATTAAGTATCTAGCTATCCGGCAGACCTAAAGGCCACATACGATAATTCATATTATGATTCACATAATTCACATGAGACAAAATAATTACTTAGGGTCTACTATGAGTTCTTAATATGAAATTGCTTGCAAAGGAAATGCTCGATGTACCCTTTTACTCTTCCTGAGGCTAGTAATAAACACAAATTAATGGTAATATTTTATTATAAACTAGCTTCCCGCCAGCGGCTTCGCCCGCGTGGTATGTTATTAAACATATAAACCGTCCTCTTCAATCACTCTATCTATTAAAACCGCATCAAAATCCGTTGCGAAAGTTTTAAGGATTAAAGCATACATAGGGATATAGGGACAGAGAAAGCAACTTTGTTTTATACTATGTAGTGATGATACACTTTTAAACTATGGAATAAATTTCCGTAAGCTTTTTAACTCTTGCAAATCTTTTTATTCGCAATCCAACATGGACTTAGCGGTGCGGTGATAAAAGATTGCACATTAATGTTCTACATTATAAGGGTCGTAAAGACAAGGGTTATTGTCGACATGGAGCCATCGCCGTGAACTTTATCACATAATAAACACGCTGCCTCGATGACATGGTACTCTAGTGTTTCATTGGATGTTATGGGACTAGGTATGTTTATTCACTAAGGAATTCGAAAATAATATATTTCATATTTGGTTTTCTTTAATTTGTAACTAGCGGATCAACCATCATCTTGCTTATACTTACATGCTGTGGGAACTGGAAGCCTAACAAATTTGCAATGTAACGTTCGGATTGAGGAACGAACAGAAACAAAATGTATGGAAATGACATAAGCTTTAGACAAATCTGACGTTTACAAATGTCATTCCTATACATTTTGTTTCCAAGGCTAGGCCCGCTGAAGAGTAAATAGAACTTCATATACCGAAGTTAACCTAAACTTCGGTATAATTATTAATCAGCAATTTTATGTTCACTAGTATAATCGTATGACAAACGAAACACCCCGTGACCGTCGTCTTTGGGTACTACGATAACCGACTGCAACTGTCGAGAGTTTTGTACTCCGTTGTAGTAACTAACTGCTGAATGGTTAACATTAAAACATTCTAAAATTTGATTCCAGTAATAAATATTACAAATTTAAAGCTAAAAAGGTACCCATTTGGTACCAATTAACAGTATATCAACTAATTTTAATTCACCACTCCCAGATTGGACCATCGACGTTCATCATTATGAATTCGTGAGCGGCACCCCTCAAATTAGGGCTGCGAGACACTCTGTTATGCTTCACGTGACCAGACGTTTTAAATTCGCCGGGACACGCGATAGACAAAGCAGTTTTTGTCTACAGTTTCTACAATAAAACTAATAATGATACATATTTACGCTTTTAATACCGAAACTAAATTATCTGTGAACTCCGCTATGATAAGTTAATCAAATTAAGTTAGTTGATGGATCGCCTAAATAAATATCTACTTTACACCTTCCAACGTCTATTTTCAGGAACAACAATGAAGCATTAATGTTACGACTATGTCCGCCTACAAGCTCTACAAAATGCTACGAAAATTCTACGATTGACATCAATTTGAAAATATTTATTTACGCGTCATATGTTTATATAAACCAAACATTTATTTTAACCTACGTCGTTCAAAAACCGAAACGTTACTGAAACTAAATCTTCAAATTACTTTAGTATTACGCAAGCTTACCTTCTTCACAAATCCTTATGAGGGTAAAGCTGACATAGCCAAGAGAACATTTCGCTGTTTCCGGTTCGGGAAACGTTAGGATAACTGAGAGGGACTGTCCCGTCATTTAAGGAACATCTGGTGACATTAGTTATGCCCTAATCGGGCCCTCGCGTGACCCCCGACGCTTCAATTAACAAAATGGATAATCGTGAACGCGACAAGGCGACAAACTTATATTCCGTGATTTATTAACGCCTAACACCATGAATGCGGTCTAACCAAATTGGATATGCGTGATTGACGATCTAAATACTACAATAGGGTAAGATCAGTATTGGGGCCTCTGGGTGCCGAGTTCAAGTCCCTCACCGTAATTATCAAAGGTTGTTAACTATTTACATGACCTTCATTTGATGGGAATCTATCTACATACAATTAACATAAATACTTTGGAGTATCCATTAATTTTGTAATCGATGTGTTTCTTACGAAGTACATAATTTAAAAATGTATTGTTAAAATACCAAGCCCCATGCTAGAAAGTGACTAATTAGTAAATTTTATAAGTTTAGGTTTGTGGTTATCGATACGAAGGTGAGTTGATTTCATTTGAGAACATGTTATCGTTTGCCTAACCAATGCATTGTGGCGTTTACAAATTCATGCAGGTATGTATACATAAGACCTACCACATACCTATTAATTATTACAACGTTGTTCTATCTTGTTACGAAGCCAACATCTTCGAAACTAAGTTATTTACAACATTAATACTCCTTTACGTGTTTACTGGGAACGTACTGAAACAACCACTATAATTCAATTACACCGTGCCTCAAGGCTTGCGTTCCACGTCCTGTAAAGTCATCGCAAACGAACACAGCTCACAAAGGACTGCGAAAATAAACAAACAAGCGAAAATGTTACCGCTTTAGCTGTCGAAAGCAGCCGCCTGCACAATGCACGACAAGGGACGATGAAAAGTACCGTAGTCGCATTGCAAATTAGCACATTCGACCACTCAACCCGAAAGCCGGCTGTCCGTCCGCTTGCCACACCATTTGCTCTCCAACAATTCCACTCGCGCATACCAGCTTAACTAAAATTCGTTCATTAATCAGCTTCAAATTGTAAACGCACACTGATCGGGTGTACAAAGCGCAACATTTTGAATTCTATTTATGCTGACATCAGTATATTTAAGTCGTACATTTTGAATTCTTACTCATCAATCGGAATATTAGAGTTAGGGCCTGTTTCACTATCTCCATATAAGTTCCCGTTAAATTATTATTAAGCCTTTATTTCCTTAACTTTACAAGTTTACAGAACAAATATAATGTTAGCTGTTCAAATAAAAAAACGTTACAAGCTATGGCCCCTTATTGGGTATAGGCCTCCTACTGTTGTCCGAATGCTTTTCTGTCCTCCGCTTTCCTTTTTCAGTCATTACCAGTGACGTTTCGTATATCACCGTTAAATTCCCTTGCATGTAATTTCATACAAAGTTTGTGCCGTTAAGTATTGAATTTATTCCGCGGTTAGCGGCTATCTAGAGGTGGTAAGGCAGGCCCCTAGTCTTCCAATATTATCAAGAACATAGTTCCACCGCGGTACCATAGTTAGCTATTTCTAAATTTTGCACCAAACAAAATCATGTTTACTCTCACAACATTTTCTCACTCTACCTAGTACAAAATTAATTAACTATGACAGGTTTCATTAGGTTTAGTGTAGTGTATCTAATGAATATTAAAACTAAATTTAGTCGAACCTCTTTACAGGACAAACAAATGCTTAGTCTGAGACACAAGCAACCCTAAGGCGAAAATTTGCTCAAGTTCGTTTCAAGTTCTGTTTCAACTGTGAACATAGTAACGTAACGATGGGGATCTCAAAGCTCGCCTGTTACTTAATGCGTTTGACGGCTGCCACTAACAAATTAAAAGTTGAATTTAATTTATCTCAGCGAGTGGCACTCCAGTAAATTATACAACAACAAGAATAAGAGCATAAATGAGTTTCAACGAGGACTTTTCTTTCTCAATTTCACATTTTATTAAGATAATTCAAGGGGGAACATATAGAGGATTGATCCACGCAGGATGAATGCCATACCCAATCATGATGATGAAGAGGGACCTGGAACCCGCTATGTGACAAGACATAAAGGGCCTGCCATGTTTAATCACCTCTGGATAACCACTAACTCCCGGATAGATTATAAAAATAGAATTAAGGGTTTTTTTTTATTATGTGCCAGCTAATTTAAAGGGATCTTATCAGAAGGTGGTGGACTAAATCAATACAGACACACAATATACACGTACAATACAAATTAATACAGGCCCTAAGTTGCTAAATAGGTATAACATTTTAAATATTTGTGACGATGTTACGGACCGCTTTAAAAACGTATCCTTATCCGCATGTTTTAGTCACATACTGTCTGGCATTATCATCATCGTATCAGCCAAAACTACCACAAGGACAGTTTATTTATTTTATTCTTAATAAATAAATAAATAAATATCTTGGGACATTTTTACACAGCACCATCTAGTCCCAAACTAAGCAGAGCTTGTACTATGGGTACTAGACAATGGATATAATACTTATATACTTTTTTTTTTGTAAATACATACTTATAATACATAAGAAACACCCAGACAAACACGAATACTTATATTCATCACATAAATATTTGTGTCTTGCGGGAATCGAACCCACGACCTCGTGATCAGCAGTCCGGTACTCGAACCACTAGACCACAGACGTCGTCTGTAATGTAATGTACAAAGAGTGTACCAAGGCGGTCTTAATGCCTTAGGCATTCTCTACCAGACAACCTTAGGGTGATGCAGAGACGAAAATGTGGTAGATGCACTAACAGTTATATGCTACAGTTATATGCCGCTTGCATCCCACGACTCCCGGCGACCTGCTGGGCATAGGCTTCTCTTTTGACGACGTCTGTGGTCTAGTGGTTCGAGTACCGGACTGCTGATCACGAGGTCGTGGGTTCGATTCCCACAAGACACAAACATTTAGGTATGTGATGAACTTAGGTGTTTGTGTTTGTCAGGGTGTTTCTTACATATTATAAGTATATATTTACAACAACAAAAAGTATATAAGTATTATATCCATTGTCTAGTACCCATAGTACGAGCCCTGCTTAGTTTGGGACTAGATGGTGCTGTGTAAAAATGACCGAAAATATTTATTTATTTATTTCTTTATTTATTTATTTTATTGTACCAATCTTTAAACTCCTGTGCCAATCTCAATAATGGTACATGGTACAATCACCACAAATCTCGTCGCCGAAGGGTTGACATTTATTCGTCTCTATATAAGTAAACTGACATGCAAATATTTTTAATAAAATGAACATTCTATAAAAAGATCAACATAAAAAATCTCATACACTTTCGCTAGTACCTACCTATTTGTAAATTTAAGAAGATCCTTCAAAATTGCATTGAAGATGCAAACGGTAAGTACGTTGTAAAACATATATCCGCGCGGGACAACAAGCGAGATGCGATACGATTGCATTGTCGTCGTACACAGATATGGCCCAGTTTATAAAGCGCAACATTTTCATCTACTCCTACTGTCGCATTCTTCATAAATACCCCTTCTTTGACATTTATCTAGATGACAACCCGCAAAAATGAAAAATGACAAATAAATACAATCACTGTAAGTGCACTTTTCAAGCTGCGGTCGGTTATTTCTGAAGATGCCGTCTAAATGCTTCTAACATTTTTCTGTTGAAATACGTCTACCCTTTCTTCCTAGATTGCAGACATCATATAGCAAATGTGAAGGTATCATTCATTCATACTTCTTCATCCATACGGTAGTAGTAAAGCGCTGTTTCTGGATGACTCAGACAATTCATAAAATTCTTTATTCCGGATTGCTGCGGTTCAAGTCTATTTGTCATAAAAATATTTTATGTCTATACCTACTTGTGGCTGCAGCATGAGTAAATAATGATATCTCGTAAAGTGATGGATTGCTCGCCTTTTTGTCTAAATGACATAGTATATGTACAGCAATTTGTCAAGAAAAAATATCATATATCCAAACGGCTTTTATAAATTACGGCTTAGCACTAGACGTATACCAAAAAAGGTTGTCACAGCAACTCCGAGAAAAAATCAGATTTCACAGAAAAAATGGTACGTATAACTTGTCGATTCTATCTGCTAGCGGATTCGGAATAGATCTGATATTCGAATATATCGCTAATGCGAGTTTTCCATCTCACGGTTGGACGAACGATGCATATTTGATTTGTTTCCAATTTACACTGTGTGCGTATAACGTTGGAGCGTGCCACAAAAAATATTGGTGGGATCATGCACAAGTTGCACAGCGTGCATTTTATAACGGAGCGGTTATCGTTTGGGAAACGTCTATAGAGAACGCATTAATTTTAAATGTGATTGAAAGCTCAACAATAATTTATTGCAGTTTTATTGCTCGTATTGCAATAACTTTTACGTCGCATTTCGTTTTCTGACTCCCATACATTTCGTTGTGACAACTTTGTTGTATCAATTTCTGTCATAATATTGGAAATGCAACGCGCGTTTGTTCTTTTTATTTGTTCGCTACAAATATGTTTTATTAATGGACGAGCAACATTCATACTGCTCGTTGAAAAATTCTCTGGGATTCAGCTGTTATAGTAATTTATTAGACTTTATTGATAAAACACAAAGATTGTAAATTGTTGTTTTTTTTTTATTAAACGTTCATTTTATCGTTATAATCAGTGAAAGTCCCCCGACTCGCTTTCAGCTGACAGACACAACATAAAAAGGATACCAAAAAAATTTAAAAAAAATCGCTCTTTTTTTGCATGTAACATTCGTCGTATTGATTTTGTTTATATTATTATAATATGTAGCCATTATTACCGGGACCATAATAACGAATCGATTGACACCTCATTCATCAAAATCAGATGAGTACTTTAGGCACTGTAGTGGAACATACGTAAATAGGAGGATACATAGACTGCCTATTATAAAACCCTTCCTTCGGCTTTTTGCCGTGTCGTCGGGTAAAAAATTGCATGCGTCAGAAAAACAAGAATACTCGTTCTTAATTTAAATTTTTTTCCGAAAAGGTTGTACGTTTCAGGTTTTAGTCGTACAAACAAACGTTCATCACGACACTTAATGTCTACGCCAGTGCTAACGGCTGATACAGAAACGTTTTCCGGCTATACTTGTATATATACACGTACAGTATACACGGGAAATGGGAGAGATGCCGACGAAATAGCCTCACGATCCGTTTTGGTCGTGAATGCAAATTAATCTCTCTAGCCGCTCGCCAATCGCCTGTTCTGTCTTCTGACTTTGAATACCAAATACTATGTACTAATACCACTACTAATTCGTAACGGAACGCTTCAAGAATATTGATATTGAGTATACGATTCAGATGTTAAGAGAGCAGTAGGACAGAACATTTAATTTGAGAAAATTAGGTAACAAAGTTGTCTACTGAATTTTCTATTTTTCATTTTATTTATTTACTAGCGGCCCATCCCGGCTTCGCACCGGCGAACATTTATAAAAAATAAAGCGTATGTTACTTCTATTGTAGTTGTGATAACATAGGCTTTATTTTTACTACTGTACTAGTGAAAAAATAATCTTTTTAACATACTGACCATATTATAAAAGCTACCCAAACTACAATGGCACAGTGCTCTCGTAATGCCACTAATCATCAAAAGTGGCGAAGCAATTCAAAAGCCGTGACGCTCAGAAGAGAGAACGATACCGACGAGAACCCAGCGAGCACACCATCGTTATTCCCACGACCACACTGACAAGAGTGCCCGACTAAGAAGAAGAGTATCAGTGTATTCAGTATTTTATTCTCTTTAAAATATTAGTGTAGATGTAGTGCAGTTCGAAAAACATAATATCTGACACTTACAATAGGAAGTAAGAGGTACCATTTGTATCTGATATGAGAGAGAGTCTTCATATCTTATATGCATGCAATTTATGCAAGATCATCAAACGCAAAACCACAAAAGGCAAGGAGTCTTTACGACAATTGTGTCGTCAAATATTCGTCGCCCGGCTGAATGTAACTATGGATTTTATTATAAATGGAGCATACTAATAAAAAAAAACCTCTACCCTAAGCAGTAAATAAAGAAAAGTCCTTTCAAAATAAATTTGTGGATAATAAAACCAACATAAACTTAGTTACGAAAACGAAAGTCTGACAAACGAAGCAAATTCTGACTATCTTATTTGTTTAGTGAAGAAAACAGTTTGTTCTTAGTGTTCGTACATAAGTTTGTAAACTCATAATAGATCTACGTGGATGTAAAACTATTATAATTAGATTTTCTTATGCAAACAAAGGGTAACGATAAGTTTCTGAGGAGTTCTTCGAAGGGAACGTCTTTGAAATCGGTCTGTGGGCGGGTTGCGTTCCGCATATATCATAACTACTTAAAAAGTAAAGCCTTTTGCTCCATTTCTTAATGAAGAATTACATTTCTTCTGTAGGTATAGAATTCTGTTAGGTACCCTCTTTGACTAAAAGTGAAATATGTTTTACAAGTGCCTTTAAATCTAGTACTTTATGGGCATAATAAAATATGTTAATAATATTTAACTTAAAAATTATAGAATAATGCCCAAAGACTGAGAAACCGCATTCAACAATTCCTTGTAAAAGATAAATTATTTTTTTATTATTTGGATGACATAATCATAATATATATGACTCATTAAAAGCGGCCATTTTCCAGACGTTTCCCCTCAAATTTCCTACAGGAGAAATAAATACACAACACTACATAAAAAAAATTGCAATAATGTTTTTCCGAACAAAATCAGCAATATTCTCCACATTTCTCCAAAGCAGTCTGGTATCTGTAATTGCTCGGGAACTATTTCGTTGGGCACTTATTCTCGCATATCTAGGCGACAGATCGAGACGTTCCTCGGAGCGAATGTGTTTGCTGTGTCAAGATCTCCGCCGCTTACATTTATGCAGTCACTTACTCCCTGCACGTTCATTTACAACGGTACCTAACTGTATACTTAGTGGGTAACTTATTTGCAGAAGGGTAACTTATGAGCAAGGGGAAGATTGTGTTCACTGATAAATATTCCATAAAAAAACATAGAAACCCAACTGAAATGGTGAATAAATTAAACTTACAAAAATTCTTTGAAATTTGTTTTTTTTTAATCGTTCATATTGCACATAAAGGTAATACTAAAAATCATATTAGTATTTCAACCGGTTCCAACAACAATCCCGAATATGCCTTAAATTCAAAACATTAATTTTAATTAACGTACGTTTTGTTCGTACGAGTATTTACATACAATTTTAATTTAATATCCAAGAAGATTGTTGCAGAATCTTTCTCCGTAATTTTCATTAGCAAATATGGAATAGGTCGGAACGCGAGTCTTCTGTGTATGAATAAAATTTACATCTGCTTGGCTTTGTTATTAAATAAAACTAACACAATTAGAGGATTAATAAAAGTGGAAAATGTCTGGCTTACCTCTGTTGTTGCAAAGCATAACTGAAACATTTTTTCCGTGAGTCCATATTCTTTTGTTTTTTGTTAACAAACATAACAATTATATTTCTTTTTTAATTTAAATGTAAACTTCAATACAAGGCCTTTAAAAAACTGCGACGTACATAAAGTATTCATTTATAAATTGTCAAGTATGATTAAATAAATATTTTTTGTATTTTCATTTTCATATCGTGAAATTAATCTTTTAAAGTTAAGGTTTTTTTTTCAACAACAATGTAGAGCCTATTATTTTTATCAGACTTTCTAGTGATTTCAATTTGAAACATTTATTCAAACAAGTTACAACGATATGCTATTTGAAAAGATATAATCAGACATCATATTGCTGGCGTAGCGATTCAGCGCGCCGCCAGTGGTGTTGCCAAACAATTTACGTGTATGAATGGGGAAGGTTATCCGAGAGATTTGTTGGCGAAACGGGGCGTCTCAGCCCTCGATGTTTCGCCTTTTCAGCTAAAGTGACGAAACATGTCTCGCGGCAAACCAGCTACTGTTTACATTACCCTCACGTACGGTCTCCGCGACCGACGTCGACGACGATATTCCAAAATAATATGTGATTTCGAGAATAAATTTATTGAGACGAAAGGCAGCAAAACCAATAGTTACACATTGACAACGAAGGCACAGAGTACACCAGTTTATTCATGAAGCGTCCTTTATGGTAGGTTTTTACTGTACCTACCTAAACAGAAAAGCTTGTTTGTTAATACATATTACATTTTTTTTTCAATCTTAAAAACATGGGATATTAGCAAAATGTACATAAATTATAGAAATTTAACAGTAGCTATGTAGGAAGAAGCTTCCATTAATGCTTTCGGTTTTAATTAAAGACCCGCTTGTAAAAGCTAATCATTAGCTAATGCGAGCAATTCTTGTTTGCATTATTAGCTCCATCGACGCCTGTTTAAATAAAGCGGGCTAAGGCAAGGCAGGTACACAACGCTAAGCAAGGATTACCTCACAACAATTTTCCGCTTAGACTACGCAGCACTTCAACCAGAATTTCCCTTAAACATATTTTAATGAAAGGTAATTTATTCAATAAAATCTCTTTGTCGGAATGCCATCGTAACGAACGGAAAATGGAATATTGATGCTGATCGAAATTGATTTTGGTTTTCCCTTTTTTTTATTAATATGCATTTCGTCAATATGTAAATTAATGTCGTTGATGTTTTTAAATAATGAAAATAATATCTAGCAAATTTGCTGAGACGTTTTATGAAGGGAAGTTATTGGTGAACTTTGTTAGCAATTTGAATATGCAATTCCTCGAGCTGAATCGTTTTTATTTGCATTTCAATCTGGCTTTTAGAGCGTGTTCACAGCACGTCCAATGCTTCTACTGTTTATTTTACATTTTCAAATATTTATAAATCTAAGGGGTAACAAGTTTTGCCGCATTATGATGATAGAAAAAAAAATATATTAAGAGTTAGTGAAATCGTGCAGGTTAGTACTGATTCTCATATAAATATTTATGATAAAAAGTCACAGTAGATAAACAAAAGTTACACTGTCACTGTGAGCAGTGCTTAGACACTTTCTATCAAGTTACGGGAGAAGCAGAGGTATATGACACAAGTCCTACGCACAAGTTTGTTAGAGATAGGTACTTTTTTCGCAAATTGGTGGTTTATATGACTAGAGAATAAATTATAATTGCGTAAAGAAATACCAGCCAGAATTTTAATTAAAAGTTATTTTCCGATAGATACAGACTGAAGCAGAATATACATAATTATACTAATAGTTCATTTTTTTTAATTACGCAAATATTTATTTTGAAGCAATTCATGAAAATAATATACAATAATACATACCTAACTAATTTTTAATTTTTCTGTTATATTGATTCTATTAAATCCCATGAATAATCCTATAAACAAACCTATGAATAATTAAAGACCATGAAATTTTGGATACCTTACACTTCCAGCATCCATTATCACAATCATGTAGAATATGGTGTTGGACGACATATTATGTCATATTATTTCAGCGCGATAAAATCCGGAAAAAGTAGTTTCATATTATATCAGAGTTCAGTATATTCTACGAAAACAAGATCCAAATTAAAAACAAAGTACATAAGTCCATACATCGCCACCACCCCAGTAATCCTTATATAATAACATCACGTATTATTAAGGACATGCTATATCCGTAGAACAGTAAAACAAATTGCATGGATTACGCACTCGAGCCGGTTTGGTAATAAAAACTTTAATGTCATAAAGCTCTTTGATAAAAAAGTTCAAGTAAACGAGTAAATTACTCTGTTATAACTGAGCCTTAAGAGTGGGGAGAGGAGGTTTATGTACAAGAAAATGCGTCTCATGTAATAAGCTGGGTTTATTTTTTTAGTTCTAGTTTTAGGTTCGCTTGTGTTTATATTTATCTTTACGGGCCATTAAGGCAGCTGAGTACTCGAGCTTTGCAAGTTTTGTATGCATTTTAAAACATTTTCAGCATTCTTTTATATTTTTCTATAGGTATTATAATCTTTTGTTCTTTAAAAACCTTCCCACATATTCGTATTTTACTTTTTTATCGCAAGTGTGTTTACAAAAACACAAAAAACATAGGTACAAATGTGCTTACACCCAGACCTAGTACATATTTTTATCTTTAGACCGTACAAATGTTTGTCTGCAAGGGTATAGAACCTACTGCGCCAATGTATTTATAAAAAGATTTAACCAAAACAGCCCCATTAGTCTAGTGCCCCTATGAGACAGCTACTGTAAAGGTCCTGGGTTTGGTTCCTAGGTCGAGCAGTGTGTTTGGATTTTTTATGAAATTCTCGGAGTATGGTATTGTGCCACATTAAGAGCAAAAGGCTACCCCTCGAATACATGAGACATACCTCCGGGAATCATACTGTAGGTGTAGATAAGTACACCTGTGCCTAACCCTACAGGGAATATAGGCGTGATGATATGTTTTAACGAAAAGCAACATTGAATCATGAATCTATCAAAACTTTTTATACAGCAGTCAAGAAATCACATTTATCTAAAGCCCGCTAGTCCCAAGTGACGTATTGACAGATTAAAGGCGAAGACAGAAATCGATTCTGTCTAATAGAAAACCAAAGTTTGGCCGAGTAAGCCTAGATTAGCAACGGCTTTGTCCCGTGGAGCAACTTAATGTCGCTAAAGACTCCGAATTCCAAACGTGAGCTACTCGGTTAAGATGATCAAGTACAAAGTGGGAAGTTGCACTCTCCTTCGCGGCTTAGGAGTGTTATACGGTGTTAGCAACGATTTCTGTGACTGAAGATTGATTGTCTTTACTTTCTGGCTCATAATTTGCCTTACGTATTCTTAAATGGTTGCTAAGATATTATGTATCTATAGATATACTAATAAACATTATTTACAACATATTTTCTGTAGGCACTAAGACAAAGTAAACATGCGCCTTCTGGTTCGGTACACCAGACGCTCTGACCACTAAGCCACCGCTCGCCCTGCTCGCCAGTCGAAATCTTGTTCTAATCTTAGCATGGAAAATGCTTAAAAAAATACAAAAAGATAGTTAATAGGTAAGGCGGTATCATACGACATTGAACTAGCTGTAAAGTTAGTCGTGTCGATTGTGAAGCATTCTTCACAATAGATGGCGCTACGTCACCTTAAGACGTAAATTAGAATGTGGAGGAAGATTTCGACTGGCGAGCAGGGCGAGCGGTGGCTTAGTGGTCAGAGCGTCTGGTGTACCGAACCAGAAGGCGCAGGTTCGAATCCTGCCCGCCCGCCGATTTTTTCCTTCATTAAAAATAACTTGTAATCTTAGCATGGAAAATGCTTAAAAAAATACAAAAAGATATACAAAGTAAACATTTTTAACTGCCAAGAAATTCTGAGTAGCAGCTCGGAGTTTACAGTTGTGCCCAGTTATTGGCAATAAGCTCCCACCACACGGGACAAACCGGCGCACTGTAGTTGTAGTACTGATCTACACCTCTGCGCTGGGCTGACCTCGGACTCCTCAGTGCTTGTGGAAGTGCACCTTAAAGAACGGGACCAAATAAGTTTACCTATGTTATTATGAACCTATTATGATAAAAAAAATTGGCCATTCTAGCCCCCTTGTCATAACATGATGAACTATGAAAGTGGGATGGGATTTTTTTTGTCACATCTACTTGATTGTGTTAATTTTTCTTAATTATAAACTGCTTCTTCATCAAACGCTGCGATTTCCTTTAATTTTGTATCCACCTTGTATGACAAAGTTTCAGTACCATTTTTTGTTTGCTGTCAACTACTTTAACTTAGGCAAAAAGGCTGGGATAACGGTAAAATTTGCACGTTCTACTCACTGGTTCCGTCTATCAATTGTCAAATTTAACTATACGGATGCTCGTGTGTCGCAAAAAAATCTCGATTTCGAACTAAAAGTTTATTTTAGTTTTTTATCTCTGTTCACTCTACTCCACTTTGTATTCTTTTTGATTTTTCAGCACCTATTGTTAGTTTTTCTTCTAAACCAGGGGGCCTCCCTATGCCAAGGAGGCGACTTCCACAAATGAAGTGTATGTCAATAAAACGATAATAAGGTTAATAATTAAACAAAAATAAAACAAAAAGTGTAATGGTCATGTTTAAATGTTAAACTTGATTTATAATACAAGAAATTCTAAACGAAATATACATTGAAAGTTACCAAATATGCAAATATCTGTGTTTTTAGATCATATTGGTATTGAAAATTGTAGTATTATTTAGCCTCAATAAACTCCATTAAAATAGATTGCGTTTCGTTGGTTAAAATCGATGGAGTTATTTACAAATAATTAAAAGTTCATCAATCCTATAAATTATTTCATATTGGATAAATTCACGTCAATGAAATAATTAGCTAGTCGAATTGCTTGCAATTTGCAACACTTAGCAATTCAACCAAGTTCATCATATATTGGACTAGATAGAAAGCAGACACGCCGTGAATGCTTGTGAATACAGTCGGTCCTTCAAGAGATCGGATGCTGCCATAGGGTGTTTTGAATTCATTTCCGGCCATTTACGGAAACGGAAATAGAATGGAGTATCGCCGGAAGCTTCTCACTGTAGAGGTATTGTGACCACTTGGAAATAGATTGCCCTAATGTTAATAGTAGAATAGCCAAGTCTAGGTCTTTTGATAAAAGAGAGATACTCGTAAAATGATTTTTAGTACACCTTCAGGATTGAGAGCTTATTTTTAAATAAAATAAAATAAATACTATCATAATTATCACTAATTGATCATCCAACGTAGGTACGGACGTCTATATTATTGAAATAAACTCATAAGCTTCATATTGGCGCCACCTGATAACGATAAATTATTGTATCTGTAAATTATTTTCGCGAAGAATTTTTATCAATAAATTCCCTTTTTTCAGAGTGGACGTGGCATGTGGAAATTGTATCAAGAAGATGCGAATTTACGATACAGATTTAAGGTCGTCATGGTAAATAGGCTCACTTGGCATTACACGACTAATTTGGGCCTGTGACAAGTTGGAATTTGACATTCGAATCGACAAACGAATAGAAAGAAATATATAGACATGACACAAGGTTTCGACAAATCGGGCTGTCACTAATGTCATTTCCATACATTTTCTTGCTATTCCTCTGTCGATTCGAATGTCAAATTGCAACATGACTAGCCCCCCACAACCAGCATTGGTTAAAACACGTGCTTAAAATGTCACTGATGGCTCCATCACCTTGGTTGTGCAGCCAAATAAATATAGCTGTATGTTATCTACTCTGCTGCAGGTTCCGCTGTTGTTCTTCGTGTTCCATTCCTCCTTTCTTCGAGCTTAAATGTCTCTTTTACGTTCATTTTATAACTGTTTAGGATTCTGGCCTCGTTTACACAGTTGCGAAATCCGTGCCGCAACCATAGTTTCCCAGTGAAATAACATATAAGTATTCATTATAACTAACAGGTGGTTCACTTCATTTCAATTTTCATCTAGGAACGCCATAAAATATTTTAAATATGCAAAAAGTCTGTCACCAACTGGTTAAAATCTAAAACTTATGACGAGGTCGAGCTGATGTTACAGGCCATTCTCTAAAATAATATTTTTTTTACTTTAGTTAGTGCAAGAAGCTACAGCAGTAGGTATCTTCTTCCGAACCCAAGACACAATTTGTAGGGCTAACAGTAAACTGTAAATTTAAGACTTAAAATACAATTAAAACTAATTAGTATAAGAAGTATGTTACATTCACTCTTACATGCATACACATGCGCGCACTCACAGCCACACACACACATATAAAAAAATATCATTGTTCATATTGTTAATTAAATATTAGAGTATACTTACCTTCCTCAAAGGTGACAGGAAAATTATAAGTTACAACTCGACGGAAGAGCGGAATCTCCTAATACAAGTATTGTTTTTACTAAAAAGGTGATTCCTATCACTAGATATGTTATATTTTCTTAAGCTGATGAAATAAATTATTATTATTAAATATCCCGTAATTCAAAAGTCAATTGATACCCCATTAAGCTTCCAAATATTTCGAAAAACATCACCATCTATAAAACGGTATCACATTATATTAATGGGGCTTATCATTAAAACAATGTAATTATTACGGTTTCGTACTCCAACTTGAATTCTGAAGGGAAATTAATTATTTTATTTCTGCTATAATCCCTTGTTTATGCTTTCAGTTAAGAGTTTTTGAGGCACAAAGTTGGACGATAAATTTCAGCAATAAACAGCTGGTGATATTATTCATGACGTTTGTTAAGTTTGTTTTAAGTGCTCCACCTTTTATAATTAGTTGATTAAGAATTCTCATATTGTTTACTTGAAAGGTTGAGAAATTGCCTGCACTTTTAAAGTAGGCGCATGCTGCAAACTTTTTCTTTACAAAATTTTATGATAATGGCTTGAGATAGGGTTTTGCAAACACGCAATTTGGAACATTCAGCCTCTTAATGGTGGTAATAAATGACTTTAATAGGTACATTGTAGCATAGTATAAGATTTCTTTAAAAACCATTATGAACATGATTTCGTATACAGCTTGACCATAGATATTTTTAAAATTTAATTTTCCTATGTTCGTTAAGAGATCTAAAGACATTTTTCGTCATTACAGGCTCTTTGCATAAAAATAAATGTGCTGAGTTTTCTAATCTCTAGTCACACTGTCAGCTGAGTTAAGCCCATTTTACTTTCAACGTACAGATCGACGGCAGTGCCGATAAAACCTCAATTGAGGGAGCCACTATGAATCGCAGAGACAGTCGTACGAGTGCGATATGTAGATGTCCTTTTTTTGACGAGAATAAAATACAGCGTGTACTCCCAAGGGGCCTTCGTTACTAGATGGCTTTACGAGGCGACTACATTCTGGCACAGAGAAGATTTCCCGAAGGTAACGCATATTTTATACGGTTTGTAATTTAAGTGGCTGCTCTTTTATTATGACGTCTATGTCAGAAACGTGATATCTCACCTCAATATCGCATTTGCGAATATATTTTTGTTACTCTGATCGTAGACATGGAATAAAAAACGTGAATAAGAATGTTGTAAGTTTATATTTTATTATACAAGGTGGATATAACATTAAATACAATCATAACCTTTAAGGTACTCTAAAGGAATTTAAAATGAGAAATGGTAATTATTATTTTATTGAGCTGTCAAACTTGTACGGGAAGTTGTATTTTGTTACCTATAGTTACTTAGCGTACTTTAAAGCGATTCTTTAAGTTATTGTGGTTTCTTTTAATATCATAAAATAATATTCACCCCTGTAACAATATGACAGTGTTACCATATTTCACGGAATTCCTTCGAGTTCATACTTTATCAATACATTGGAGTGTATTTTTTATTGTTTATAAATAACGCTAGGAGCGATAAATGCCTTTATTTTTTCGCCAAGCACGCACCCTTGTCGTGTCTGTGACATAGAATAATGGACCAGGCGTTCGCCAAATGGAAATCCGGATTATGATAAATCAAAAACTTTTGAAATTTGGCTCCTGTACCACTGATTTATTTGCCAAGTGTACACAAAACGATGTGCGTTGCTTTTTGTGCGTCTGTCGTTTACACTAAAATATTATACAAAAGTTTGAAGTCTCATCTGCTGTGGACTGTTAAAAAAATATTTATTGCTCTCTTTATTTTTTATAGGTAAAATCTGTTAAACTATAGATTGATCTTGTAACTGGTATGAAGAATTATGAGTAATAGTAAAAGTATGAATAAGAACAAGAGTACAAATCATCATAATTGTCATTATGTCAGCTCAGGGACGTCTGCTGCTGAACAAAGGTTTACGGTTTAAATTCTTTTTTTCTCTAAGATTACAAATCTCGAGAAATAAATCAAAGTTAAAGTTATTTGGGTTTCATGAATGCGCATAACTTGACGGTACTTTAAAAAAAAATTATATAATAAATTAAATTTTGCACGAAAGGTATGCAGGTAGACCTAAACTCCTATCTAGATCAAGATCTCTCGAACAAGGATCAGTAAAGTTATTGAAAGTATTATTATAAATATATCTTGGAAAACAAATGCTCTGGAACTTTATCAAAATTTAATTATCATCGCATAATTTCCTATGGCATTCTAAAATACCCATCATAGCAACATATTCAAATTTCATCTAAAAGCATATAAATACATGGGTAAATTCAACTGAAATATCACACTATTTAGGTCAGCTACCGAGATATAATCAAATAGAGTATGTATTGAGTGGTAATAGTCGTAATTTGGCCATAGACCGTCCTCCCTAACAACGGAAGATCGATTTCTCTTCGAGGGGATCCAAACGCACATAATTGGAATTTGGATCGAGTTCACGTGCAAGGAATCAAACACTTACCCACACACGATATGCATCCTTAATTGAGTACAATGTATAGCTACTGTATAGGAGATTGATTTGAGAACTAGCCGACCATCATCGGTTTGAAACTAGAATGTAACTTTAAGCACATATTTCCTTAGTAACCACTTCATTCCAAAACACTCAAGAACAAAGAGTAAAGTGGGTAAGTACGAGTATTATAGTGTCAATAGTGAGAACATTATCTCGAATAAAAACTAAGACTTTTTTGGCATCAAAGTAACCAAGGCATTATAATAGTGTTGTATCTAATGTATATTTTCCTTTGTAGAGGTTTAAGTAACGTTTTGAAATAGGGCCTTTAATATTATTGAAGTTATTGATCTTCGAGCGGAATCATTAATAAATTGAATAGTTTTTTTTTTCTAGACTAATCCAATCTCAAGAGCCTTACTATTGCTGTTAAAACTACTACTGACGTCAATTTCATAGCCATTAAGAAAAAAAAAGTATAACTAAATTATATAGCGTGCTGCCGAAAAAAGCGGTAACAATAAATTGTATTTATAACAGATAATAAACAAAGTTCTGTTTATTTATAAAAAAAAACACATTTCCCTATTAACATTTTATTAGTTGGCGTGTTTGCCTTCTATCTTCACTAATAAGAAGTGTTGCTAACGAAAATAAATGTCTCAGGGGTGTTACATTTTATACTATGGTAACACGCAAAGTTCAATTTATTATGGTTCTTAGGTTCGACGTTTGACAGATAAAGATCAAAGCTGATAATTATATTTGCTACTTTTGACCAACTAAGTGACCATGTCCTGCTTATTAAGTTCATTATTATGCCTTTTTACCCGACGACACGGCAAAAAGACGAAGGAAGGGTTTTATATTAGTCCGTCTATGTATCTCCCTATTTACGTATGTTCCACTACAGCGCCTAAAGTACTCATCTGATTTTGATGAATGTGGTGTCAAACGATTCGTTATTATGGTCCCGGTAACAGTAGCTACATTTTACATAAATTAAATCAATACAACGAATGTTACATGTAAAAAAAAACAACGAAATTTATTTTAATTTTTTGCTATCCTATCGAGCGGCATATCATTAACCAGTCGTAAGATCATAAACTGTCAAGTCAAAGGCTTCGAGTTCAAATAGGTCAATAATTCGTAGGTGCCTTATGTGCGCGTCTCGGATTTTATGATTAGATACTCACTTAAACGGTAAAAGAAAACATCGTATGCAGGTTTTGTGTTTCTAGATGTCGTGTGAAGCCTGCCAGTGCCAACAGGCACTAAAGTTTTATTTATTTTTTACCGTAAACCTACTAAAGTTAATTTTGTGTGAAGATTACATTGTTATAATTATAAGGTTATATAAATAATAATAAATAAATAAATATCCTGGGACATTTTTTACACAGCAACTAAGCAGAGCTTGTACTATGGGTACTAGACAATGGATATAATACTTATATACTTTTCTTTTTGTAAATACATACTTATAATACATAAGAAACACCCAGACAAACACAAACACTTAAGTTCATCACAATAAATGTTTGTGTCCTGTGGGAATCGAACCCACGACCTCGTGATCAGCAGTCCGGTACTCGAACCACTAGACCACAGACGTCGTCAAACGTCTATATTATAACGTCAATAATAAAAACGTCAATATCGTTTTAGTTATAAGTAATTTTGTGTAATATTGTTTGATAGTAATAGTGTTATTTAAAATAGTTAATATTATAAGTAGGCTTAGCTATCGCATTAGGTTCCTAAACCTGTAATGATAGATTAAGAGTTTTTAAATAAATAAATAAAAATTAATAAAATAAAAACAAAATGAAAATAAACAAATAAAAAATACTTACATCTTACATTCAATAAATAAAAAAACTTTATATTATAACTGTCAAAATTCATACTGACATCTTTAAGTAATACATAAATTTAAATAGTATGGTTTTCGTTTGTATTGAATAATATGTCATACGTAGCATGCAAAATAATACCAAAAGTATACTTTATCTTAATTATAATGATAAAATAAATCTGAATTAACAAACGAAATTACAGGCAAGGTAGAAATAAAACAGAAATTACCAATTAGTGGGCTGGTGTTTTATTTCCTTTTGTTTCAGACCACATTTCCGAACTATCCTCAGATTTTACAACGGAATTTTATCGGAAATATTCTAAACTTATTTTATTTTATTTCCTTTTAAACGTGTGCTTCGTTAATACATTGTATTTCTTGTTACTGAAATAGGATGAAAAAATCTTGGATTCTTCTACGACGTTGAGGGTTTTACAAATACCTTAATACCCAGAATCGAAAGCACTATCTGCAGATCATACAATATACAAGAATTTGTTCCGGTTGGATAGATTCCAAGAGCCATTTTCTGTTTTTTTGTTGTAATAAAATTATAATAATACATTGTCCTCTTGAAACGCAGAATGTAGAATAATAAAACAACATCAACATACCATCTCGTATTCTCCCGAACGATAAGGCAAGGTTGTACTAATAATGTACACCCACAGTCCACCGATATGTTAAGGTCCATGTAATCAATAGGTGGAATAATCTAGATATATATATTGTAGGTAGAATAATATAATACTATTACCTACATATTTTACTGTTCTCATAAAATAAAATAAAGACGAGTAAAGGTCAGAGCTATTACTCATGATTACGAATTCCTTACACAGATTTCAAATGTAACAAATTACATACATACGAAAAAAAGCGACGAAAACTCGTAAATGAAGTGTATTACGAGTCCCAAGTGTGTACATAAAACGCGACGGCAATCCTTAATTAAAAACCCGAATTCACGTTCGTATAAAGGAAAAACACATAAGTTTGGAGAGTCCCAAAGTAGCAAACAGTCGTAAATCTGAGGTGCCGCTCCGGTAATGGGTTTTCTTATATCAACAAATCGCATGTTTATTACAATAAGTGGTTAACTGGTTACATAGAATGAAAAGATCGACAAAATAACACTGTATTAATATTATATTGATAAAAAATACTTGTTTACAGGGAACACTGATAATAATAATTATCTATCTATCTATCTATCTATCTATCTATCTATCTATCTATCTATCTATCTATCTACTCAGCCTGTAACACCCACTGCTGAGTAAAGGCCTCTTCTCTATTACGCCACAGTTGCCGATCTTGTGCAAGTCGCACCCACAGTTTCCTAATAATTATGATGCATAGTATTTACAGTAAGCTGAAATTGAAAAGAGAAGCTTCCGCGCAACTTTTGTTCGCGTGATTGCAATAAAACATTGCCTCATCCTAACTTCAGACTCATTCTTGGATAACCTCCTCACTGCCTGTATAATAAACCTCATAAACTATACCTCTTTTTTTGACGTATAGACATTAGATACTATTTATTACATTTTCTATAAAATTCATTCAAAGTAACAAACAGTTCGGAGTTTGGAATTGCGCTCGGTTAAAACCAATATGCTCACCCCATATTACATGGCACTTTCAACATATCGACGCACTGTGGGTGTAAAATTTTACACCTACCTAATATTTACAGGCTTGATGGTATGTTGTGCTAGTTAAACCCGGGCACACTTCACTGCTGCTCATTTTTTTTCGACAACTTTTAAAGTTCCGCTGACACGAACATACGGAACCTGAGCTTTTATAAATAAAGATTATTTTATATAAATCGTTGCGTCAAGTCAGTAAAGTATTGCATTATTAATAATCAGGAGTTGAGGCTGACCGTAATGTGTTGGGTTTTTACCAAATCATTACGTTTTCGTTTTTCAGCTATAGGTAATATTTTCGTGTAATTTTAACGGACGCCACAATATATTCATAGACTTGCATTACATTAATTAAGTTCACACCCGTGTCATATTTTATGTCATGATTCATTTATAACGCCAAAAACGTTGTTTATATGACTGCTATAATTATATTTTACGTATTTTAAGACTGTATAAGATCCATTTGAATAGAATATGCTAAATACTTTCAGAGCATAAATGTAAGTAATAGGTAAATAATAGTTTATATGATTTTCAACCTAAAGTGCTACAATAGTATAAAAACTCTTTCTTGAAATGGTTTAACAAAACCTTTTTTAAGAAAGTCCTCCTTTGTTCGAACGATTTACAAAGCAAATTGTGTAATATTGACAAGACAACCAGTTGTTTTGCACAGACAAACAAACTGCAGGACTGCGGTGCCTTACAAACTAATTAGAGATGAACCCTCTGTTACGTTTTAATATTATTCTGCGAAAATTCGGGAGTAAGATCTCTAAAGAATGGAATGGTAAAACCAGTTAAACCAGTTATAACACATTAAAGAGGCCCCTCTTTAATGTGTTTTAACTGGTTATTTAAATTAAACATTTACGGATTGTTAAAAGAGTGTTCTGTTGCGCCATAAACGGTGAGATTTAGAATAGTGCTTTTTATTGGTGAGAAAAAGAGATGTTTTGATAACAAAATCCATACCTACAGTGGCCGTAGCGGTATTATGAAAATCCTCTCAAATCAGAATCTCAGAAGTTTCTCAGATTAGCCAAAACAAAAACGAACACAGCGCGGCGGGGATTTTTATTTATAATATTTTGTAGTGATTTGTTAAATTCCTAAACGAACCCTGCCTACTTCAACAAATCTTAGCCGCACACACAAACACACACACATACTTACAATATAACGCTTTGTTGACGACTTCTATTCGGAAAAAAATACATATATCCAACTGTAACTCTGACTTAAAGAACCTAGAATACAGACTAAGTATAAGCTTTTTGCCCGGGACTTCGCCTGCGCGGATTAAAGTCTTTCAAAAAATCATCCGATTTCAATAATGGTCACGCAATTTTTTTATCAAATTTATTTAACTTGACATGGTTTCTACTGTCTTTTTGTATTTTTTTTAAGCATTTTCCATGCTAAGATTACAAGTTATTTTTAATGAAAGAAAAAATCAGGTTGTGAAGCATTCACAATAGATGTCGCTACGTCACCTTACGACGTAAATTAAAATGTGAAGGAAGATTTCGACTGGCGAGCGGGGCTCGCGGTAGCTTAGTTGGCAGAACGTCTGGTGTACCGAACCAGAAGACGCAGGTTCGAATCCTGCCCGCCAGCCGATTTTTTCTTTCATTAAAAATGGTTTCTACTGATTTATTATAATAATAAGCTGACCTTGATTTTTAATTGGTTTCTATTATAGTGTTCTTACTCCCTTCCTGGCTATATACTAAGAACTAGTTCATTCACTCACGCCTTATAAGAAAAAAATATTTCCTCATGAATTCTTGTAAACGTTGACGGGTTTGTTACGGGTTAAGGTCACGCTTTCGTGTTCCTAAGGGCGTGTTCCAAACTGACGTAAGTATTATGTTTGAATGTATTATTTAACACCAGTTTCGAACAGCTTCGTAGAGAGAACTCGTGACGAAATAATACGACATTGTAGTAATGACGTCAATCACTCCCTTAACGCGCGTAAGACCAAACTAATAAAACTATCAAACTGAAACAAGAAGTGCAACATCACCTAATGTGATATGTTCTCAACGTGAGCGATAGCGCCCCCTTGAGGGCGTTTGAGACTTTCAGGGGGTAGGAGAAAACCCCGAGAAAATTAAGAGGCATACATTCATTTATAATTAAAATGACGAAACCACTCAGACAGAGATATATGTACCAAATATATTCTTTCTAACTTACACAGGTATATACATAAATTATACACTCACACCTTTGTCCATAGAGGAAGGTAGAAACCTAGATTACCACTACGATTCTTATATACTTAGGTACAAGCGATCCGCCCTCACTTCGCTTCGGATAGGTACTTATTATTATTGTAATTTTATATAAATTAATAAAATAAATAAAATGTCTAAATTACTCCTTCCACTCCATCGAAATCAGTCCTGCCGTTTCAGAGATTTGCCAGAACAAACGAACAGACAGACAGATAAAAAAAAAAAGTTTTTTGTCGTCTAATATCGTAATATGTACTTTCATATGCATTTAGTGAAAAGCTGTTAGGTAATTTTAAATTACAGAGACTTCAATTTTATTTATTTGTATGTATATATTTGTATATAGATTCTGCTTCGTCCTCATTCATTGTCATACACTTGCGCCTATAATAGTACGTACCTGACCTTAATAAATATTATAATGTATTTCAAGCCTTCAACAATATTGTAATCCATTTGATAATTTCCCACACTTGCTACCTGTATCCAATCAAATTAATGAAATCGTACTAATCCGTTTATGAGATTAACGCTGAAACAAATAGGAAAATAATATACAAACAGAACAATGTAGGATTCTGGATTATAGTTTTGTATAAATTAAATTTCCAAACATGGCTTTGCTATTATCTCACCACTGCACAAAGCTACGGAAAATCCACAGATTTATTAATTGAATTTAATATTTAGACAAGTTTTACGTCGCGGTTTTGGTGTGGTTTTTGCAATTAGAGATTTGATTGCATTTACCACCATTTAGCATCTCCCCAAACTGTGATGTATGTAGAACACCGGAAGATATCGTAGACTTGTTGGCGGAATGTGTCAGATTTCAATCTGATAGGGTGGAGTTATTTAAAAAATTAAATTTAAATATATATATGATGTGGGTCAATTTCATCACATAATGTCGACACCCAATTCGATAGATGCCATTAAGTTAATTATGTTTGTTAAGTTACGTTTTAGTTAATCAATTAGTTGTTATAAGGTACGATGGGACTGTCATGTACCTGGGTATAAAAGTCCCTAATAATAAATAAAGACGAAAAAAAGAAACAATGTGAAAGCTTATGAGTAAAACAGATAGTACTATAAACTGTACTAACACAAAACAATTATATTAATATCGGCCCTCTTTCCAAGGTAATATAGAACTAAAAGGTGACCGTACTCGTTAATTAATAGTAACCCCTAATTTTATTTAACTCAAAGGTATTATTTTTGACACATGCCTTGTTATGTACGTATAATTAATTATATGACATACCTCTAAATTATGTAACAGAACATACGGTTTTTTTATTTTTCATATATGTTAAAAGTTTTTGTATCCAGATAGTTTCTCCTGTGTAAACAAAGTATGCACCGGCGACTTGAAAACTGTTTTGATGATTTCTAGTAGTTGAACTGGACCAGAACCACTGCCTGTCATAATAGTGGTGACTGTCACTATTCCCATGGCTGCGACTATAGTGGAAGGGCGATGTTTTCTATCAGTACGAAGTCTGACATACTTTACTGCCATATCCCTAACAATTCATATGGAATTTCAGCACACATACCACCATTATCTCATATCTAGTAACATACAGATCAAATATTAAGTCTAATACCTATTCAGAGACGACGCTAAGCGTAAACTTACGCTTCCTTATGTCAAATTGTACCTAATATAAATTGGACATAACAGTGCCTCGACCATGAGTTTTTAATTACCTACCTACTTAATTATAATCCGACGGCAAAAAGACCGCTGTGTATAAATTCAATTCAATCCATTACTCAATGCGCAAGTTCCAGTTTATTATATTCTAAAACAAACGGCGGAAATATGTGAAAACATTATTTGGCTCGCGTTTGAGACGAACAAAATGGCCCTTGCGTCGGCCGGAGAGGCACTTCAAGAGTTCCTCCACGCACGAGTCAGACAGTTGGAGTCTTGTTGAAGTAGCTTTTTATACACGAATATACGTGAAGACCTTGCCAAGTTTGCGGCAACTGTGTGGAACTTGGCTAATTTAAATGATGTTAAGTAACAAGAAAGTTAATGTTTGAATGTGAAATTATGCTGAAAGTTAAAACAAAACATAGTTAATGTGTGGTACTCAAAAGAGAAACAGAATGTAACTAGTTTAATTTTGTTTTGTATAAAGGGTGGATTGGCGCAGTTGGTGAACAAATATAAATTTTTATTATTTGTTTTGTATGGATAGAAGTTGAGAGTTCAATTCAATGTGAGATTTAAATAAATCTACCATATCTACAGAAAAACCCGTGGTCCTATTTCATGAATTTCGTCATAATATCATTGCTATCACACATCACACACCAAGTGAATGTGAGTAGAGTGGTCAACCTTCAGTATGTTTTAGGTCCTATAGGATGTGAGCCTATTGCCATTAATCGGGCACTAATTCTAATTCTAAGCTGCTACTAAATACTCAAAATACTTTGCTCAAACAAATAATTGAAACATGCCTACACCTAGACCAGTGAAACAATATATATTATGGAGTATGTATTTAATTCAATTTATGACAGAATACCTATTACTCTTGTATTTTTATCTTGTTAGCTTATTATGGCAAACAATGATTCCAATAACGTTTTTATCTGTAAACAATTCAACAGATTTACGGTTTATGAGATATGTTTGTACCTTGTATCATTGACATTACCCTTTGTATCCGTGTATGTGTCCTAAATTAACATTTTATTGCTGATACGAATGAAATGCAATATCATAAAAACAGTCTACAGGTATTATATGTATGGTGTTGTGTAATATACGGGTTGAAACGTTATCTATAAAATTGTAAATGTAGGACAGTCACTTCTAATTATGACAGTCAATTTTGTATAATTTTTTAAAGTATTTTAAAGGCAGGTCGATAACGGTCTGGATCTGGATTTTCTAGTCGAGCAAAAAGTTTGCATTTTTCTGTAAACTGCTTAATAGCAGTTCTGTAGTAGTAGTAGTATTCTAGAAAGGGCTAGCTACTATTTGAATGGCAATTATCCGAATGGCAATTGAAGTATTCCACGAAGGGCAATTTTCAATATTTTGGTTGATTGCCATTAGTGGAAATAGACCGACACTCCTCCTTCCGCTCCTAGGTCTCTACTCCAACAATGTCCTGCCCCCAGGTGTTGGTTCTTCGGCTTATATTATGTCCAGTCCACCCCCATTTGCGTTCTGCATTAGAAAGCGTACATAATTAGATATCATTATAGTCTCAACATTGTAAATTATATCAACAATAAAACAATTTTCGAAGCAAAACTATTCAAGAAAATGTGAAGTTGTTGGTAAATCTAAATAAACCCAGACAAACTTTAAACTTTTCCATTTCACGCTGCGTTTTCCTCAGTAGGGTAGCAGTCTGGTAATGGACAAAACGACTGTAATACATAAACTGACACTGCCGTAAACTTTTAAATTGGTTTAGGATAAAAACTGGAACTTAAACAAGTTTCAAATACGACACAACTTATCTAGATTTCAGTTTTTTTTATGCGACTAGAGATGTTCTAGGGTTTCAAATGCACAAGTTACCTTTTCTTCTTAACAACAACTTTCAATTTGTATAAAATCAGAAAGAGTTAATGATAGATAATAAATAGTTTTTTATTATTATTATTATTTATTTATAATTTTGTGATTAGTTTAGAAATGGTATAGGTACCTAAGTAATCCATTAAAGTAATAGTTCCCTGTCCTAAAACCAAAATTTTAATTAAAAGTTTAAAAAGAAGGGTTTTTATTGAGTCTTCTTAAAAACGCTTTCTAAATAGTTTGTCAACACCGGGTTAGAGAAAATAAATAATTAGTCTTTTATCATTAGGTAAATTACTTCAATTCAATTCAATAAATCACACAAGGGGTTAGAACTACGATTTATTATATAGTACAATCAAAACACGTTGAAGTCACGTTGCTGACAGTGTCCCTAAGCAAATTGTATTGTCAACATGGCCATACTTCACTGAGATGGACCTTGGGTCCTTAGAGAGTAGCGTTACAAGTTGCTGAGAACCCCACAACACAAAACAGTACTAAATTATTAAGTTTACTAACTCTCTCTCTCATGTTCATTTGCGGCAACTTGATGAAGTACTTATGGTGTTTGCATAATATTATTTATTGACTTTCGACTATATTATGGAGCTAAAGTTTCCCTTGGGATAGGTAGTTTTTATGTAAATTAGGTCTATACGTTTTAACGCCGTAAACATCTATGATTTACTTGCCATACAACTACTACCATATTCTAACACAGTTGTCAGTGTTGTATGAAACTGCAAAACTGTGCAAACTGTGTTACCTTATCAAGTGATCTTACGCCTCCTATCCATACTCCTAAACATTCCCAAGGATATTAGATTTCGCAAGAGATAAGAAAAATCAAAATACCTAACTATCGCACAATAATACATAAGGCTACAATATTTTTTGTCAAATCATTTATTGAATACAGTATATTCAATAAATTAAACTGATGGTAAACTTTAACTAATATAATAATCGTCATGAGTTAAGAAAAATAATTCCACATAACGTGTTTTACATCATTATAACTACAGGTTGAGGATATACCGAGGGCGGAAGCTGCGCAAATATCTGTACCTACCTTTTCTTTTTATTTACAAAAATAAAAACGCTACCGCCTTTGCGCCACCCTCAGTCCGCCCTCAAACGTAATTACGTCTTAGATTCAGACTATTGACTGCGTTGTACTTAGTGTTACTTACATTATATACAAGTACAACTAATACAAGGCATGGAAACCCATTTTCAAAAAATAGGTGAATGTACCGTTGAACCTTACACTTGTCTTCCCCTTGCCCTGTGGTCACGGCCCATGATGATGGGATTCATAATATTTATCACGACCATGTCTTGTGCACCCTGGGCAGTATAGCAATACCCGAACTCGCCAGGTTACTTGCCCAGGTTCTTTTTACTGCGAAGCGAAAAGCTATTCCTGTTACTAGTTATTTTATTGACGAATTCAAAGATTAGTTTTTTTAACTTATCTGTAGTGTGAAGTCTGCCAAGCCGCGATTGAGTAATGTGGGGGACTTTCGCCCCTGACATTTTGAGACGAGACCCGTGCCCAGCAGTGGGATCATAAATGATCTATTGAAAAGTAGTAAATGAAGACTGCAGCTACTTCTCCTGTTAATACCTATTTCTAGAATATACTAAATCTATGTAAGTAACTTATTGCTTATTAAAAATACCCGCTATACTTTACATAGGTATAATTTTCTTTGTATACAGACAATATTTCCTTTTTTTTATTTAAGTACTTTCCAACATAATACTTACCCCAATATGATCGAAGGATCTGATTTAAGGCACCGACAACATTTAATTTGCGTCGCAAATTCTGAAGCGTATATATTTTCACAACAAAGTTTGACCTTATTATCAGGAACTCATCGTCTTCTTATGTACAAAATACACAGCGATAAATTACACTCTATTCTTTGGTGTACGGTATGTAAATTCGTCTTCGGCGCGACACCTGGTGTGGCAATAAATTATTTAGATATCGTCTAAGATTGTATAGCCGGCTTCATTAATATACAGTAATAAAAACTGTCCTGCCTAACATTTGTCGGACGTTCGCTTAGGGTAATTTATTTGATACAAATATACTATACATTAGATAAGGTAGGCGTACTATATGGTAAATATTGGCCTAATTGTAAGTACCAGTTGTCGTTCGATGACTGGTCTTTATAAAGTGTATCAGGCTCTCATATTCGTGTTACTTTCCATTGGTTATGTATTGAATATGATTGTTAGTATTTAATTAACACGTAAAATATTGTATAACGACTCAATTATAATGCAACATTGTTTACCTATAACATAAAAGCTCTTCTCTGAGAAGAGGTTTTGTGTTATCAGAAATTTTCAATGAAATACTAAGAAAACAGCGCGCCAAGGGGCATGATCGCTGTACACTGTTTTGATTCTATTTATTCTTGTTCTTTCCATAGAACAGTTTTGCCTAACACTAACCTCCTTTAAAACATGTTAACCTAGTTTCCACGAGCCACAGTGGCCTAACTAAAACAAAAGTAAGCCAACAAAATCAAACACACATTTTAAAGTTCACAGCAAAATAAAAGCAAAGCTCGCGCAATTTGTATCGAAATGTAAAGTTTAAAATAATTGCTTGTGGAAAAAAGTTTAGTAGTTCTTTCTATCAAGACCAGTCTGGCAGGGAACGGATCTGAAGCAAATAAAAATCACTGGCTAAGGAGAGTAAATTTTCCGCTACGGGCTTCCTTTTTTCCGTCTTGGACACGATATTGTAAGACCTACAGAGGAAGAGTGGAAGTAATTACATTATGAAGTACGGTGGCTATACAAAGAGTTACGTAGGTACCTACGGGTATTTTATTTACTTACATTGGAAGGTTTGTGTCGGTATAATGTTATTAGTTCTGGCGTGGAATGATTTCATAGAATTTATTGAACTGTTTCGTAATTTGATTAATGTGCCCCTTATGATTTGTTGTAATTGAGTGGGAACAAAGGTTTATGTGATGGTGTTTTTGTTTTGTAACGGAATACGTATCCACACTATGCGCATACGTAAAATCTATACTTTAAAAATCCTTTTTAGCATCTCTACATCACTGACAACAATTTTTCTTTTCGTTTATTTCATATCGTTAATATTCCAAATCTTACGATAAGCTTGTATTGATACTGTTCTTGTTTCTTTAGCAGCACATGTTATGCATCGTCACGGCCAATCAAACAAGGACTTAGCTCAAGTTGTCCTCTCCAAGAGTAGAGTTCAATGTCAGCTTAATAAATCCCAGCTTAAGGCTCGTCTCAATCCTTAAAGTGACGTTCAGAAAAAGATTGAATCACTTGAATGTAATTTTAAGAAAATAATTGTTTTCTCTGAAATAATTTCAGAGAAATTTGACGCCATTTTGGGTGTTTTTTCTTGTTTCTGAAATATAAATTTCATTTCTAAATTCAACCTGTATTTCGTTCAATATTCAAGTGTATTTTAAAACTAATTAACGTTGTAAACTTGAGCTAATATTTTGATTGTCGAACTTTTCGCCGCCACTATTTATTTTTACGATGATTCGTGTTTCTAATTGAGAAACTTCTACTGTAGGCTGTATTGATATCAACTATTTTATGGTCCAAAATTCACCTTTTATTCGTATATTTTTTAATAATTTGAAAAGTGCCGATAAAATTGCGCACTCTTTGGTGTTATATGCCATGAAATTCGTGAAATGTAATGATTAAAAAATTTCCCTCAAACTAGAATACTTTGATTACAATGCCCTAATTGTTGTTTATAGATATCAATTTGTAGACGAAGGCTAAAAACGTCTGACTTAAAATGTCCATTATTCTTTAACACAGAATAGGGACCAAATAAAATACCCGACACTAGGCAACTTGAAGCCTTATCGCCAATATCTAAAATAGATAAGCTGAAAATAAAATGCAGTAGAGTAGACAAAGTCTCGAGACGTTCACAAAGCGACATGTGTAACCCAGCCCGATGGATAAAAGCGCTATTAAGATAGTAGGAACGTTACAGTCGTCTTGGTCGGGTTTATTGCAACTTTGTTTGCTTGGAAGGCAATAGAGGGCGGCCCGCCCCAGTAATTCAACAGACTACCCGCTTCCGATTGTTATTACCTAGCAACTACAACCGCTACCGATGCCTCGTGGGTATACGAATGATTGATGTTCCTTTTTGTTTAGAGTACGGAATGATGTTTCGTGTGCGTTGTTTGTAACCAAAGTGGGAACGCCACGCTCTTTTTTACTAACGAAAAAATGGAACCGATATTTGACATTGAATGAGGTTCACACCAAATTTGGGAATGGAGTGGTTACAACATTTTATAGTATTGCTACTGTTGTAGGTATAGTAACATTATTAGTTATTTTTAATGAAGGGAAAAATCGGCTGGCGAGCAGGATTCGAACCTGCGTCTTCTGGTTCAGTACACCAGACGCTTTAACCGCTAAACTATCGCGAGCCCCGCTCGCCTGACGAAATCTTCCTTCACATTCTAAACTTACGTCTTTAAGGTGAATACAAAAAGATAGTATAGTAACATTTTTAAATAAACAAATATATTTTTTTGTATCAAACAGTCATATTATTATATAGATAGAACATAATTCTAATACAGTTGTTCCTTACAGTAGACCTATAGTGCCGACAATACGATGTGTAATAAAAATAAGTACTACTTATAAACCCTGGTAGGGAAGACACGTTTGAATATTTATAATAATATCTATATCAGAATAATAATAATAATAAGTTCCTAGTAGGTAGTAGGTACCTATTAGTTTGTTAGGTATTATATGGAAGGTTAGTTTTAATTAGGTAATATAGCGAATATTCTTTGTATTATTGAAAATATTTAGGGTAATCTCGCTGGCAAAATAATTTCTTGTTTACATCACGTACAAAAAATTATAAACATCACGTAAGACGTAAGTTACGTTTTCGTATTTGGAATGAGTACTTAGTAGTATCCACAAAGTCAAAGCTACATAGACTCTTTAGGAAGAATTAAATAAAAACCCGTTGTGAAAAAGAAAAATGTTTCAGTTCATTATATTATTAAAAGAACCCGTCAAAACCGTACAAATAAGAATAATACAAACAACCTTAAGTCACATCCTCTCATTATCATCGCTTTGCGGGGAACAAAGTTAATGTTACGCTAGAGAAAAGTTAAAATATGTATACAGTTGCAAAATTTGTAAGAATGTTCGTGGGACACCCCTAGCAATGTTGTCGTCCGGATTTACGACCCCTGTCTCGGGTTTTTCTACTGCGTGCCCGAGCTTGTCAAATTAGGCGACATTAGTTACGGAATGGGTGCATTGTATAACATGCCTAACATACACGGTTAATTTGGTCTTCTTTCGTCTGGTAAGCAGTCCTCGCTGTTCACGCTAAATTCTCCTAATTGTGCAAAGTGAACTCATTATGAGCTTGAAGCGATATTGGTCTTTATACCCTACAGATGATATTCCGAACGTAATTAAGTACCTACTAAAAACAAATCTATCATGGGTGGCCAATATTTGTTAGCGTCGTCGAATGCAACTATAAAATTCATTAAATAAGTACCTAGTAGTTTTAATGTATAGAATCGAAAGCAACAGAAATCCAAAACTGATTTGGTTCATTTATGTGCGGGATTATCGTGATTGGGATCAGTTAGCGAGAATGCATTCAATTGAAATATACGGTTACTTAGTATCAAATTTTCTTTCAAAACCATAAAATAGGATAACAGCAAACCCCATTTTTGATCTTTCAACTAAGAACAGAATTTAGTTTCTTGAAACTTCAACCGTAACGGTGCGGGCATATTTCAAAGATGCAATAAAATACATCTCTACGTTCATGGCTCTAATAAAAAGGAAGATTTTGTTTCAATGTAGCCTTGCATTTTGTACTGCTACAATATTTATACTTGAACGAATAAGCTTACCGTATTAGCATAATTTTGATTTTATTTCAACGAAGTAAAATTGTGAAGTGCTTTTTCTTGTTGCGTGCGAAATGATATCCATGTTTGTTCTTAGACAGCCTTAATTTAATAAATATGAAGTTGGAATTTAGTGGGCATTTTAATTTATTTTGGAACTATTTCTATGTACTGTATTATATTTGCAATATAATGTGAGCTTGGCAATATGATATGTTTTTAGCTTTTTATTGTAGCAGCGATGTAGAGCAGGCATGAAGTTTTGTAGTAAAGATTAAAAAAATTGTATTAGCTTCATTTCTATCTAATGTTTTCAGAAAAATAGTAAAGGAAAGTAAGTAGGAACAGGCATTTGTCCAATAAAGTACACGCGAGCACAAATTGCACGCTTATAATCCTTATATAAAGCAGAGAAATTTAAAGAAAACTCGCTCGCTTTTGAATCTCCCGGCAATTGCTACCGACATTTTTTCCTTCATTTATTCATAAGCTAAAGCGGACTGAAACTACTCGAAAAATACGTGACTGCCTATGCCTAAATAATGTATGAGACTAGGACCGGTGCCTAGGTATGACGTTTGAACCTGTATCGTAGCAAATGTGTCTTGTACATAACCTTACATATGCGTATACGCCGATGGAACTATAGGTAGATTAGCTTTAACAATAGTAGGTACCTAAGATTTTTTTTGAAATTTCTTATGACATTCATAATGTTATCAAAGTTCTATATTTTTGAAAGCGAGTTTTAGACGTCTTAAAAAACATTGCCCGATAGTGAGACGTTTAGTTGTGTACCTACCTATTATAATTATGTTTGTGTTGGAAGGCACTCCGTGTAAAATAGGAACTATCTGTGTTACTATGATATCTATTAAAGCATTAAACACTATCACTGACCAGCATATATACCTATTAATATATAGGCATCCTATCTACGAGTATATCTGATACCCCATAGGGTGTAGACATAAAGTACAAATTTTAAATAATTTAACGACCTTCATTAGACAAAACGTTTACGCGGGTAAATATAACCACCCTTTGCGTTGTAGTTGGATATAAACAAGAAATAAACAAGGTTAAGCTTAACTCTTCACAGGAGGAAAAGTAAGGTCGACGTTTTCTAATTTACATGTAAACCAACTAATGTTAAAATATGTTCCGGCAGAGTAATTGTGTTTAGAGAAAAGGAAATGAACTTATTTAATGGCTGGCATTCATGAACAACACACAGGCAATCGTTTGTGAAAGCATTGGAGGGTTCAGTCTAGATATCTACAAACACTGCATAAGCCACAACAAAGATGGTACCTATTAACTAATTGCTCGTTCCAAGGAACACGAAAAAAGTTAAAGGAAAAACTTGAAAGAATAATAATTTTAAAATATTATTGGAGTTGGGTTATGCACAAAGTGAACAAAAAAAGTATTTGGTTATGATAATCTGAGTAGCAGTAGCTATAGACATCTGATTATTTCAGCAGTTCAAAATCAAAACCCGAAGTTTTTTTTATGTTTTTGTGTCTCCTGAATATTTTTTTAATCCTGAGTTACTAAAGTCTTTTGACGCACACACTGTAACAATCATAAGCTGATATTATTATTACAATAGGAATACCATACCTTAAAAACATCAAGCCAAAAAATACCAGTTCATTTTATCAGAAGGAACCATTCACGACCCTACTCGGCTTTCATGTCAAGCTAGTATATCCCGGTTTTAATTTCGAACGTTATCTTATCACCGGTTCCGTCACATTGCGTGTCGTATCGACGCCGGGCGCTATGTTTAGTTTTCTGTTATTGAGATAAATTCAAGGGCCAGTGAGTTTAGTGAATAGATAAAGGTAACTGAATGTTCCGAAGTTGCCTTTTTGAGTTGGGCTTTACCTATTTACATTTTTACTTAGATACCTGCCTTTCCTTACTGGACTACCTCGTTGGTCTAGTGGTCCCAAGCGCGACTGCTGAAGTCCTGGGTTCGATTCCAGGGTGGAGCAAAAGTGTTGTTAGTTTTTTCTGTGAAATTCCCAGTAGCAGCTCGGAGTCTGGATTCGTGCCCGGTTGATGGCAATAGGCTCACCCCCTATTACATGGGACCTAAACACATCGGCAGCCTGTGGACGTACATTAGCACACCTCTGCTTAACTCTTTGGGGAATACAGGCGTAATGGTATGTTATTCTATTATTAATTTCCATGTTTTTTGTATAACACGCACAAAAATGTTATTAAATTTATTTGCTTCGAATGGTTACGCAGAGCTATATATATATACTAATATCTTTTTTTTTGGTGTGTGGTTCTAGCATAATATATAAGCGTGATGTTTTATTCATAATATTATTATCATCAAACTGTATTTATCAATAAATAAATACCATTCATGTATTCATATATACAAATGCATCAATGATAGTAACCATTACTTAAAATGACATACGTTATCAACTCCTAAAATTGTAGTTTAACAGATAAGCGGTATAGCATAATTAATTTTAGTTCATTATTTAAACAACAACAGTCAATTAACGTGTCATGGGGCTTTCATACCTGTGTTACAAATTAATTAGGAACGCTCCGCTATTTCTAGCTAATAGTTGTAGTGTTTGATTGAAATTAACTAACATGCATACCTATAGATATGTATTTTTGTATTATTACATTTTATAGATATGTAACTTTTTTACTTTTAATAACGATATGTTGCTAAATGCAAATAATTCAAATGCCTTGAAGTCAGTTACCTTTTTGTATAATAATACTATTACATAGTTAATCTCTCTGTTTTAAATGAAGTGTCTTATAGATTTTTATTGATTTCAATTAAGTAATTTATACGTTCGGTTATTTGGTCCTGTCTTCAAGCGTTACTTATTCGTTTTAAATAATAATAAAAAGGCTGAATCTTGGAAAAATTATATTACCTCTGTAGGTACATTTTTACCTAGAGTAAAATTTGTATAACTTGTTAATGAGCCGACAATTAAGAAGCACGTTTGTCTAACTAAAACGTAGTAACGTTTGAGATGACTTTTATTATGTTAACGAAGTTACCTTAATGAGCGGACGGAACAAGGCGAAGCTTTTAAAAAGGGCAGTTATTTCCACTTCTTCTTAATCTTGACTGATGGTGTCTCCACTAAGCGCAAGGTAATCTACCTAAACGTATCGTCGACGGAGGAAATTAGCGAAAATCCTCAGGAAGTGTATGAAATATTAAGCCTATTAATTACGGGAGATCACAAAAGCGTCGCACTGTAAGCACTGTCTCGAGGACTCGTCTTAGATATCTTAATGATCATGTGATCCGTATTCGCTGGAGATTTGCGGAGTTGACGAAATTAACTCGGCGTCTGCGCGCCGCACGAAACAACCTTTTGTCTTATTCATCTTAAGTGAGTCAATAAACTCATCATGTCCTTGATTACGAAAGCATTTGTTTAAAACAACACAACATAAGATTTCCCAGAGGTTAAGTTCTAGTTGTGGTAATACAACAACAAAGATTGAAACGATTCCTCTGCAATCAGCTCAATTTCAAAAACCATAGAAGATCTTTTTAATAAATAAATAAATATCCTGGGACATTTTTTACACGGCACCATCTAGTCCCAAACTAAGCAGAGCTTGTACTATGGGTACTAGACAATGGATATAATACTTATATACTTTTCTTTTTGTAAATACATACTTAAGTTCATCACAATAAATGTTTGTGTCCTGTGGGAATCGAATCACGACCTCGTGATCAGCAGTCCGGTACTCGAACCACTACACCACAGACGTCGTCATCTTTAGCTTTTTTATATGAATCATAAATTGTTATTTAAATTGAATGTGACCCTTTTGAGCCACGCATTTTGCTATTGATATATCTACTTATATTATTGTATATTTTGAGCCCAATCATCAATGTACCCTTGACTGAATATTAAAAACCTTCTTTCCTCAAACTTACCCACTAAAGTAGCGTACCGCACCAATAAACAAACTAACAAAGTAATCATTAATATTTTACTAACTAACGGAAACTCATAAACGCTGGTCACGTTTCCACATTAATGTAATTTATCTTTGATAAATCTAAAACGATCTATTAAATTCATTTCACGAAACGAAACGAAGTTGTTTTGTAAATGTGACTGTTATTTTGTTAAAGTGGAGGTAAATAGGGCTAATATTAAGAGACGACGCTAAACGTAAAGTAACGAAGAAGTAAGAAGCGTAAGTTTACGCTTAGCTTCGTCTCTGAATATTAGCCTAAATAAGCTATCGCACAACGTCTTGTAACAAGTCTTGAATACATGGAAGGCTAGTTTTCAAGACGCTATAGTCGCCTTTAGAACTGGCTTGCTCAAGTACCTCAATTGAGTAGTAACTTGTCGACTCGCTCGAGAACTATGAAGTTCATGCTGTAGGAGGTAAGGTATAATTTACGTACTTAATTATTTACACAAAATTGTTGTATTAAACATGTTTATCTTTGCCAGGCTGCTACCTTTACATACATACTATCACCCAAGTATTGCTCTAGAGGATAGGCAGAGAGGTTTATACTATTGTACACAGTGGTCTGTTTTAGCTAGTGGAACGAGCCTATTACAATCAATAGGCTGACACGGGCATTAACCGGGCAAAAATCCTGCGTATCAGAACTTTGCAGTAAAACTTCTCCCTTTTCAACCGACTTCAAAAAAAGGAGGAGGTTCTCAATTCGTCTGTATGTTTTTTTTTTAATGTTTGTTACCTCAGAACTTTGGACTGGGTGAACCGATTTTGATGATTCTTTTTTTATTTGAAAGCTGGTGCTTACAGAGTCGGTGCCAAACAGACAATCAACGAAAGTCATATTTGAATTAAATTAGTAGTTTGGCACCGCCTCCAAATTAGTTAGAAATCATAATGTAAATATGTTATTTTTTGCTTTTTAGTTCCTATGCGTTTTTTGGAGGCGGTTTTTTGTTTAAAAATATTTTTTTGGTAGTAAAAAGGCCTTTCAATGACCAGTCATATTTGCAGAGAAAAAAGTCGAGTTGGTTTATTAATCTTATTTAATTATAATTATTATTATTGTAACTGTAACCAGTCATTTGAAGGATTAAGAGTAATAATCCTTAAGTGTTACGTCATCTGACATCTGAAAATAGCACGATAACTAATGTCTAGGGTATCTAGTCTCCAAATTTAATTATCTGCAGAATGAGACGGCATTCTATAACACGAAAACATTTTCAAGTAAATTTATCACAAAAAGCGAACTATGTTACTGACCTGGGGCCCAAGTCTACTATTTCGTTTGTATCAGAATGTCATCCAATGACACTCAACGCCTCAATAACTGACAAATGTGATAGACAAAACACGGGTCTTCTCTCAGTATGAGAGGGATTAGGCCATAGTCCACCATGCTGGACTAATGCGGGTTAGCAGATTTCACATGCCGTTGAGAAAATTTCTCAGGCATGCAGGTATCCTCACGATATTTTCCTTCACCGTTAAAATGAGTGATAATAATTAGGCACATGATTTCGAAAAGTCAGAGGCCTTGCATTCAAACTCGAGAGCCGATCTATGGCTTTTTTAAATTATTATCTAGTGACTGTGAATCAATATGATGATTAAAATGTACAACAGGAAGACAAAAAGGGTACACGCCTCGGTAATGTGCAATGATTATGGAGGTACAGAGTACAAAAGTTTATCGTGTAGCCGGGTGAATGGGGTACAAACAAAGGACTGCTGCAACCCCGTCACGTGATTACTGGCTAATGACTTCACATGACACTGTGCATTTGTATGGGAGACGCTTGCTCTGTTGACGTTTTTAATGAGAAGCGAGACGTACACTGGGTAACTGTTTACCTCAATGGTTGCGCGATTGTACGGCGGGGAACGAACTCAGTCGATTTTGTTTTGATATTCTGGATTTTTCTATAAATTATTTGTGAACAACGTTATCTATTCGCTAAATTTTGGTTGGTAAGTAGGTAGTTTAATCATCACATTTTAGGAATATTTTTTGTAATGAACTTGTGTTTACTTCATAGGCATTATAATACTTAAAACGCTTTAATGATAAGATACGGAAAAGAAATTTAGAAATTTTTGTTAATTTGATAAAGTAATAAATGGTACTTGTTTGATGGACATCAAACAAGTACCATTTTTGTGTAAAGAACCGAAAAAACTTTAGATACCTTCATTACACAAAACCCAAGCGCATACATTTCATACCCCGCCCAACACAGCAGATTCAGACTAAGTATCCTTATAACAGCCCTAGAAATTATACAAACAAACGAGCATTTCAATTACGTAGAATCCACCGTCGCAATGAAAAGGTACATTCTATTAAATTAAGTGGTCAGTAATGAAGAGGCACGCCGGTATTTTTATGTTTCTAATCTAGAAAACGAGGTGTCAGAAGGCGGGCTGAGGTATGAGTCGGACGCGCATCGCGTGCCCGCGCGCTGCGTGACCATTGGCCATTGATCACTGGTCTTAAGAAATACGACACGAAGGACATTTTTTTCACACGATATACCCACCTTGAAATAAAGTTGAAATAACAGTTTACCTGAGTTTAGGCACTATTCATGTGCGTCTGTAATGCTCAACGCATTGCTATCCTGTTTTTGGGTGCGGAAAATCTTCATGGATCCCCGACACCTGCGAAGGCAGCAGGATATGTCGGACTTAGGAATATCGGCCAAAATACCGCACTTGCTTGAATAATTACATCATGTATTTACTTTTTTTTTTTTTTACTATATCTCGCATCTCATTCCGAATTCAAACCTGCATTCTATGTTCATCATTTTATCCAGGCACAAGGTATACAATTTTCAAATCTGCGAAGAAAAATTTCAAAAACTACTGTCAAATAAAAGGGTAGGAAAACTTCACACACTTGATGTGTATCGATATCTATATGTATATGTAAATGAGTCAGATGTCGAACATAGGGCGTTGACCCAGAATCAGCAGAAATACCATTTCTAAATTAAACATTAAATGTTGCATCATCATCATACACTTAACGGTTGCATAATAATAACATCACAAAATTCAACACAATTTCAATGGATCCATTCTAAAGTAGTTAATATTCTATACATATTAATCTTATCAAATATACTTCTTATAAAATTGAAAACGTAATAAATTCTATTACTAGTCACCTTCAGGAGAGGACAAAGGGTTTTAAAATGATGTACTTAACTATCTCATTTCTTATTCAGTCACAGATTGAATGCTCAAAATTTGACGTAAATAGTAAAATGGCGGTCGTAATTGAATTCATTGGTTGGATTTAGAAGCTTATAAATTATGCGAGCGGCTCGCGCGCCGGTCTTCATACAAAAGAAATTCGGAAATACGACTAACTGTAGAGTTAATACACAGCAGTAGAAGTTATAAGTGTTGATTTAATCGATTTTCTTAACACTTCACACTCGAGAGACTCATAAGCAACACTATTATTGATCAATGAATTTATTTTTTAACAGAAAGACCCGTTTCTATTGTATTTAACTTATGGCTGGTGTAGCAAGCGGCATAAAGCTGTTGGTTGCAAAGTAGCTTGTCGCGGTTCGTTGCGATTAGCTTGGGATTGGGACTATTGGTTGCTAGTAGTTTGTATTTGTTCTTTGCAAACAGCCAGTGGCTGATGGATACAAGTAACTTGTGGATGTTGGTTGTAAAAAAAAACTCAAACAAATGAGAAACAAAGAGAGTAATCTAAAGAAACGCTCTCTCTCTCTTCTGAATAAAGTAATCTTCAAAATATCTGTTACAACTAGATTGTCACTTAGCAATTTATCAATCCATCAATACGATCTTTAAAGTTCCCAAATTGTAGCAAAGCGTTTCCAAATCCCCGGAAAACATGACGAACGATCCATCAATAAAAAATTTGATCCGGCGCAAAAATTGAAACTATCACAACACTGAGACTCGTGAGTTATAAATCGTGCTCTATTTGATTTATCTATTCCTCCACTTTTGACGCAAACAGCAAACTGACGGATTATTCCAGGAACATCTATAACGAGAACTAGATTTCGCTCTTCGATGTCTGAGCGAAAATATCTTGATAAGTACGAAGTTTTAAAGTTTGCCCGGTGCTGACGTACTCAATAAGTTATAAGTTAATATTAAGATTCTTTCGTGTAATATTCACTCGCACTTAACATCATGAATTTATGTATTAAAATTCTTTGTCGTTTCAGTGACCGTTAAAAGAAATTTAAACCTAGGTACCTACAATTAAAACTATTTCAAGTAGCCATTTAAAACTGCCTCATTGGTGTAGCGGTCGCAAGCGTGGTTTTGGTTTTACATAGTGTTATTCTTAGCTAGGAGTTTGGATTAACAGACTTCTTAAACATACCGGCAAACTGTTGGTGTACCTAATTGGGGACTCTACGTCCATATTTATTAAAAAAAAATAAGGAACTGAAGCTCTGTCCCATTTATTGAACGTGAGAAACCCTTCAGCCCGCAACAAGCGGAAAATCCTGACATTACCAATTACGAATTCAATATTCCAACATTATTAGCTTAACGTTAGTGAAGATGTAACACAAAATGTCACATATTGTAATCTCGCCGGCTATCCCAGGGATGTACACTCCGATAATATTCACTTCTTTATGGGGCCGCCAGCTGCGACGAATTACGTTCTTTGTGGATACCCTGCTGGGCTGCCATTGTGTTTCGAGCGCTGAGCAAATATCTTTTTAGAATGTGCGAAATCGGTTTCTGTACCTAAGTATCGGGCGAATAAACGAATGTTTACCCGATGTTCGAATCTGCGAATCAATGCTAAACGTGAATGCTTTTTGACGTTATTTTGTAGATATACATGCGACGATGTTATTTACTGAAGTTGACTACAGTACTTACTAAGGCTTTATATTTAGTTGCTGGAATATTGTGATTAATCAATGAGTGATATCGGCGTTCGGTACACAATCGACGTTAATTACAAAAAACATCTATGTACCCTTTTTATTTTGGATCCCCGCCATCTAGTGAGGCAGCAGGATATATCGTACTCAAACCGACTAAAAACCGAATTGCCTTTCTTTTCCCTACACTTATTTATGTCAAGGCCAATAATGGCCATGTGATAAGTAACATTCACTACGACCATGACGAAAACATACAGGTACATACTTACATATATATTTTATACCTACATATTATATTATACTAAAGAAGGAAGTCATTTCGGTACAACTTAATGATAAACTTCCGAACACGTACAGTAGTAACTTCACGTTCCCGTACACCCCTGCAACGGGGTTAACTGCTCACTTAAAACTTATCTTTTGTGACTATTGCGTGACAAAATACGAGTACACGGTAATCAGATGTAGCCATTCGGACAGACGACCACTATCCAGCTATCACTTGGCACTAAACTACTGGCATATCAGCCTTTACGCCCTGTCGGTTCCTCGTGTCAATTTGAATAAAGTACGCATAAAAAACTGTAGTGTAAGGACACTCCCGATTTTATCAAAGCTCGTGCCAAGCGTGTGGGCACTTTTTACGCATCAACAGACCAGAAATAAGATAAGAACGAATAAAAATAAAATCGGAAGCGTATGAAAATATTTCTAACAATATTTGTGTGTTCTCGATTGAAAAGAGCGTCAACATCTCTATTTCTTTGTGTAACTCCTAAAAGGTGACTTCTTATTTTTATTAATGGTATATTTTACACCTTTTCTTAGGTTGTCAATGTATCGGTCACTCCTCTGGTGTAGTTGATGTTATTAGGCGCCATTAATGAATTGCGATATTCAGAAAAATATAAATAATTATGATCAATGGTGCATTACAATTAAAAAGAACTGGAATTCCGCCCACAGTTAGCTTTTTAAAGACTGGAGGTCAATGGAAAGAAAGAAGACTAGAGGGTCTACGGAACGCTGTAAAACTAACAGTTACATCGTATTATTTAAACTTTATTTTAACTTCACAACGGACGTTAGGCGACCTACTTATGAAATTATATAAAAAATGGGAAAAGGTGAAACAATATCGCTCAACAACTTTCTTTTAATATGTTTTTCGGAGTTTTTATTTTCCCCAACAAAGTTTTCATCCATTTTGCGTATAAAATGGATTTCCGCTGTCACAACATACTTTCTTTGATGAGCGAAAATTCGCCGACGTGTCAGTAACTGTGACGTTTTCATTAAAGTGTTGTCTTCTATTCAGTTGACAGGAAATCATAAGCCATTGTTGTATAATTCCATCCTGACTGCCTCGGAGACGTTAAAACGATGAAGGACGGGTTTTGAAGTCCAAGTGTCAGTGAGTCGTTATAACTTTTCAAAGATGGTGGACAATATTTATTGTTTCCGCGAAACGTATTATCTTAAGTAACTTTGATATACCATCACAGTCTGATAGCGTGTTTTAGGTCCCATATACCTATTATGGGATGAGCATATTGCAATTAAGGTAAATCAAAACTCCAAGCGCTACTAACAACACTGTGTAGTGGAATATTAAATAACGACTTAGGATTCAGTCAGACTGAATCCAGGATATGTTAATACCAACTGCCTACCTACATGTGAGGTAGGCAGTTGGTATTAACATACAAATTCTCAAGTAGCAACAAGAAAAGTAATTGTTCTGTCTTATTTGCCATGTTTTTAAGACCACTAGCAAGTCTTTGTACATGTTATCGGCCTAAGTCTTGATTAGCACCAGTAAGTTTCTAATACTTTCCAGCACGCAACCCTTAATTTATTCAGACAGCTTTAGAAACAATTGTTTCAAAAACATGTTGTTTTCGTGGTCACTCACTATCTTTATAACTTTTTTATACTAAGTGCTGAGTTAACCCAGGATTTTATTACTACTTCTGACGTGCTTAACGCCAGGTGCGGGGAGTCACGGCTAAGCGTTTTTAGGTGACAAAACATTGTATAACTTAAAATTAAGGTGTCATAATTAAAAGTTCAAATTGTGGTAATAAAAAAACAAATAAATATAAAACCAAAGATAAGGTAAGTGCCGCAAGTCAAAAGCTTAGTATCTACTTAATTGATTTTTTTTTTAATTTTCTGTGGATCTCCATTGTGGTGATATCTCGTATAGCAATATAACAAAAGATGTCTCTATCAATTTGTACGAGTAAGTATATCACCCGCCCGTTTGTTCCCAATATTTTTACAGACACGAGTGTCATATTACTTGAATGTAAGTCCAATTTACGAAGAAAACGTATAATAAAGTGGTCCCAGACGAGCGCGGTATAAGGAGCTGACAAAAGAGTTTGGAAGCCCCGACCATTGTACGGGATGGTCAGAATAAAAGGCTGCGAGACCGCTACAGACGGATTTATTCCTATAAGTCCTGGATTTGAGACTATTCCTAACTCACTGTTTTACTAAGCGGGCTTATTCATTCGAAAGAAAAATAAGATACAACCTGTAAATTCATGCATGGAAGTCTCATTCTGGGAAGCAAAAACTAAAACGTAGTAGTTATGTCAAATGAATAAAATTGTATTTTCAAAAATAATTTATTTCTTAGGTAATAACTGAGTATTTCGTTTATTCTTTTTGACTTAAGACTTGTATGGTGTTCAATTTATAATAATGTTGGTGACGGTAGTAAGTAAAGAACCTGCAATGCTGCTCATAAATTGGATGTCACGCTGCAGAACTTAGATTATTTTGTTAGAGAACTTTAAGGCTGTCTCAGATTATTTGTTTGAAAAGTGTAGATAGGATAGAAAAGTTAAAGTTAGAGCTAGAGAATCCCTTGTGAATTGACGTATTTATGAAGGTAGGCACTTAATAATAAAAATAGTCATCTGTTTATTCGATAAAGAAATTTAGAGGTAAAATTATTAAAATTTCTAGGTAGCAAATTCCACTGGGATACCTACTAAGTAAATTCATTATTAAAAGAAAATTTGAAGTCTTATTTTTGCGCAGTTAGAGGTTTTAAGAATATTATTTTAGGTATAATTTAAATGAAACTTGCCTTAGTACCTACTTCATAGGGCACTTTATGAAGCAGCGAGCAATAACTATACAGAGAAGTGGCGGGAAACCACCCACCACTGAAAGTGGGAGTAAAGTCTGTAAAGTATCTACGCTATTGGAAATATTATTACAGTACGCTAATAAATTCTTAGCAACTTATTTGAAGTGAACAGAATTCCACGTTTTTGTGACTATTTTGAGCAGCAAATAGATTTGCTGTATAAAAAATATTTACATATACCACATACATTCGTCCGGAATTTAAACTGTTGGTGTTTTGGCATCTTGTAACTTTACTAACGCCACCTTTTTTAAATCGAAGGCGTAAATATGGGCTATTACAGAGTAAGTAGGTACTTTTGACAGCCCTATTTGTGTCCTACAGTTGAGCAAAATGGACTCCTCTTATGTCATCCCGGTTGATAAGCGGCCATGTTAACTTTGTGCAGTAAGCACACACATCAAGATCAACAGAACCGACCACGATTATTTTTAGTATTACTTATCTCACTATTGGAAACCATGAATTCACTTTTAGTTAAGGACCAAAGGAAAATAAAAAATACTCTTCAAGTAACAAATTGTTCTTTATTTCAACAAAAATCATGCCATTAAAATACTAATTACAGTACACATTAACAACGAAAGCAATTAGATGATTGTGTTACTAGACCGATATGTACAATTGGTATCGTGATATTCAGCAATTCAAGATATGTACTGATTGTTGGCTTGAAATGATTCTATATAAACTCAGTTATGACACATCTTATAATACAGCGGTGACGTTTTTTCAAGATTTCCTTACTCCAAGGTTATTAGAAAACTTGATTAAAAAATGAAGATTCTTAAAAGCAGTTCATAAGTATCTAGTTTTTTAAATTTATTTAAGAACTAATCCCTCATTGTTTTTACATAACGTCAACATTTCCAGTACGTAGTATAATTTCTCGATTTTTTCATAATATTCTTACAAAAAGATCTCGACTAATTTATTACTTTATATACATCAGTAGATATTATCTAAGAAGGCGATTCTAAACTTTTATTTACAATATAATTTTGAATTCTAAAGATAGGTTTTTCAAAACAAAAATTAAATACAAATAGCTTTTGCTGCAAAAATATAAATTTTGTACCTAATGATAACACTTTATTTTTGAGAAAGTATCAATAAAATTAAATTTACTCTAGCTATAATGACCGAGATGTGTATCAAAGACTTAATTAAATATTTTACTATAAAACATTAATGTATTTACTAACTACCTGATTGTACATTATCATATAAATGATATCGTTTGAGAAACCAATTACGAAGTTACAAAATAGTTAAAGTAAAATTTAATTATACCTAATGAGTAGGGGGATTATTCCGGCAGTCGGAATAAACCGGAGCTTTGCCTGCGTCTAAATCACGTTTTGTTAATAAAAGAGTTGAGATAATTTATCACGTTTCTGATTGCATTAGGGATCTGAAGAAGAGGGCGAGGGAAAGTGTTAATAGCGTTACACTTAGCGCAGACGCCTCGCTTGAACTCCTCACTGAAACAAACAAGCTTTGTTATTCGAGTTAAATGATGAAGCTCCCTCGCGGAATTAGTAAAAACTTGGACATCGCAATAATGTACCTAATCACTTTGTATTTTGAATTCGTCGCCTCTGCCTTACAAGTTTCCAGAAAGTCCCAGATTGCATTAGTATGACAGCTCGAACACATTAAATATAGCACGATTAATGGAATTTAACGTCGTACGATAAAATTAGGTCAATAACGACACTATTCCTTTGCGTGATTCTCGTCTTATTTATAATTCTCTATTGTAGACTTTTTGAACCACGTTCGTCGTGAACTTTAGTCAACATGGCGTGTTTTAAATTAACAACTTGACACATAAAATTGTTAATCCTTAGATTTTTTTTTTTTCGTAGGTACTTCAAAGGAGCTGTGATACTTGTGGATACTTGTTTATGGGATATTTTTATGTGTCAGCAAAAAGCATAGTGATAACTGTATTATCTAGTTTATAAAAAGATGTATTGCTTACAAACTCTAGATAGGATTTTTAAACAATACTCTTTCCAGAAATAAATTTTAATCAAAGAAAAATACCATCTCGGGTAGGTATAGGGTATTTATGGTGATGAATATAAGTGTTTGTGTTTGTCTGGGTGTTCCTTATATAGGTAATAATAAGAATGTATTTACAAAATGTGATAATTCTCATAGTATATAAGTATCATATCCATCGTCTAGAAAGTCTAGTTGTGTAAAATGTCCCCAGAATATATAAAAAAAAAAACTAATTAGCGTACCTATTTCAAAATACTCAACCCGCTATTATAACATCAGGGAGCAGTGGATTATCCATCAATCACACTACTCAATCAATTCCACTGTACACCAAATTAATAGTTAATTAATCGCAACATTTGTAATTACCCGCACATCCATTCGATAGTATACGGTAATAGTATAGAATCGAATAATAAGGTACCTGAATAGGCAATGTTCCGATGAGAATACCGTAAGATGTTGCGATTTACTGGCGAGTAAATCCGCAGTTTTCATAATATAGATACGTCAGGGATATTAAATTATTATTATATCTCAAGATTAAAGATTATGTACCTATCTCATTAAGTTTATGCTTGTAAAAGGATATTTTTCTACTTATTAATATTTTGTGATAAGACATTTTATTTCTTTTATACATACATACATAGCTTCACGCCTGTGTCCCATAGGGGTAGGCAGAGACTATAGATTTCCACTTGCTACGATCCTGGCACACCACTTTCGCTTCATCTATGTTCATTAACCTCGCCATGCATGCTCGTCGGTTTAGGGTGCTCTTAACCTTGCCTTTTTTGAGAACGTCCGCAATCTGGTTGTGATACGTTCGCCGAGGTCGGCTCCTCCAACTCTTCCATTCGTACACGCCATTTCTTTTATAAGATTAAGAATGTCATTGTTTTAACTGGCTTTCTCCAATTAATACTAAATGTTATATCTGTAGTTTTTTAACTACCTGGGGGGTTAGACAAGTTGCATTTTGACATTCGAATCGACAAACAAAATGTATGGAAATGACATTAGTGACAGCCCGATTTGTCGAAAGCTTGTGTTATTTCCATACATTTTGTTTGTCGATTCGAATGTCAAAATGCATCTTGTCTAGCCTGGTTTGCTAAATTTCTTTATTAAGTGTAGCAGTAAAAAAAAATTAAACTGTATTTATGAAGCAAACAGTAATTCTTTGGTGAATATTTATTTCACAGATTAATAACTAATATGGGGTCAATTACAATAACCATGTTTTTCTTAGAATAGACACCGCATCGATCGAAAATCGTTTACAAGCTCACCACAGTAAATGGCCTCGATTGAAAATTCGTTCAATGAGCGCGCTTCTCTATTATCGAGCGATTTTGGACGGTCAATCGGTTACTCGGTACTCATGCGAGAGTTTCTAACTACTAGGATATTTGTTATATATTTTCCAAGATACAGACAAAAGTCTAGTTTGGGGGTCACCGTGTAAATAATTTGAATAATCTGTTTTTACTGTACCTATGCACTATCTTATAAAACCCAATTTATGTAACAAAGGATTGAATAAATTTAATATTATTATTATTTATTATATTTGGATTACATTATTATATTTTGATCAATTTTCAAAGAGAGTTCTGTTATAACAAAGAATAGTTATATAGCCATAGAAAAATAAAGACGCAACTGGTATAAACAAAAAATAAATTATTCAAATACTTTCTATTATGAAAGTCAAAAGTCAATAAATTTTTTATGGATTCTTTAAATCTTAAAATTATTATTTTTCTAAATATTTTTCTGCCTTTTACAAATGTATAAATAAGGAACGAAGAGTGGTATATAAGGTAATAAGTGCAAACGCACTTATTTAGGAAAATCACTAGTTATTATCTAGTATTATAACTGTTACCTTTGGTAATAACTAGCTTTAACACCCGACATTTCTTCTGCACACACCAAGATAGGTGGAATGCATTCCAAATTTACCGAAATATACGAAGTTAGTAAACCAGTGTGCTCCTAATTAAACGGATACGTATGCTCGGTTCGTTTGCACGGTGTAATTAGTGCTAGGCACCCACAATCCATATTGGAGCACCGTTCATTTGTGCCAGCAAACGGAAATGGGGAGTTACTGAAATAAACTGCATGGAGTATACCGCACTTGGCCCGTATCCTAGAATAAGGGGGCGTCCATAAATTACGTGAGGTGTTTTTTTAAATTTTCTATCCCTCCCTCCCCCCCTGGTGAGATGTCGTCAGATTTTATTCAACCCTCTCCCCCATCCCCCAATCCCACGTGTGATTTTTCAAAATGTGGGTTTCATACGTAAACGCGTTGGATTGTTATTGTAAAAAGAAAAAAAATGCTATGTGCTTTTATTTACGACTGTGACGAAAATAGTTTTTTTTTGTTTCAATCAGAAAAAATAATGCGTGATATTTGCCGAGACCTCTCTCCAAAGTAAGATTAGATGAGATTTGCGTCGGGGGTTAAAAAGAAAATTAAAATCAATTAAAAAATAAGGAAGCAATTTTGTGGTAGACAGAGAACCAGTGGAGCCGCAGGCAAAATCTGTATTTAAATATATTTATGTAAGCTTTAGTATAATACTTCAAAAAATATCTACTCACAAAGAATGCTGTCCTCCCCGATACCTTAAACAAAGACTAGGGTCATTCTACGATAAGACACAAACATCAAAAAGAAAAATATTAACAAGTGAAAACATTTATAGGTAATTAATAAATACTATGAGCTGTGCATATTGAAACATAAGGGTGTTATAATATTATGTAAAGCGATTTTGCGGCATCGTAGAATGGCCCTTCAAAAGTCATATTCTGCCTATATAATGTATTTACCAGTTACTCGAATTCGATATACCCCTCCCCTCTATTTTATATTAGTAACTACTCACATTATTATTACATTCGATAGGCTTAGGGCCTGTTTCACAAATGTTTAAGTCTGATAAAAAATGTGGCAATTAAAAAAAATGTCTTTAGAGAATGTATCAAACCACAATACTTATGTCTCGTGTATAACAATTATCATTACGGAAAGTATTTTTTTTAGATAAAGCAAATTAGTTTTCGATTCTTGTGCAAATGTCTTGAAAGAGTGTCAACTGCCATATACGTGTTCTTGGTGGGATCACAATAATTTACCCCTACTATTATGAAACAGGCCGTTATATATACAATCAAAACTATTCATATTTCAAATTACCTAGTAACATAGCTTCCTTGCTGTCCGCCAGCTGGCTATTTCCTACGACTGCTTCGCTGCCTTCCCGCCAGGCGGGTGCGACGCGTGCGGTGCATCGCACCTGCATCGTCCGGCCGATGGGCACGCGCAGCCCCAGCGCCGTGGAGAGCAGCCCGTGCGCGTGCTGCGTCGGCGGGTACTCCACCAGGAGTAAAGGGTCTGCAACCTAGTGGAAAGGCGCTAATGTTATTGATAAGCTAAATAATATAATAACTTATACTAATTAAGGCCTCGGAAATTTTTAAAATTCCTTCCTCTTTCGATAACTTGAGTACCTACTTAATTAAATAATAATTGTTATTATAACATGAAAATGTTATTCTTAGTGTTAGACATAAATACTTAATATTAATATTAATAAATTGTATACGAGTATCAATCAAACAATAAAGTTCAAATTACATTAATTTAACGGACGTCATGAGATAGAACCTCAAGTAACCTATTGCCACTAATTGCTGTTCTGGCAAATAATATGTACTGGTCAAACGAATAAAGTAGGAGGTTTTTGTAAGTCAAATAATTATAAGATGTTTTGATATCTACGGAAACGTCAACTTTTTAGTTACATCCTACCTTATTGCAAGTATTTGGTTATAGTACATAGCATACCCATACATATACACTACATATAAGGCTTATATAGCATATAGCTGCAACTAACTGCGACTCGGAATTCCGAAGACGGAAATTCCGGTTATTTCCGGCGCTGCACCGTGTGGGCCGGCTAAACCATGAAACTTTATTAATCCACGGACTGGACACATACCACAAGATTTGTCCCGAAAGATTTTTTTTTCATAAATAATATACTATGTGGAATATATTATGTCAAAACAAATGGTTAAATACGTTGTTGTCAACTGTGGATTTAACAATGTCACTCAACAATTTCATATTCATGTCTCAACTCTCAAGTTCAAAACCAATACCTCTGACTTTTCGAAATGATGTGCGTAATTTATCACTTGTTTTAAAAGTGAAGGAAAAGATTGTGAGGAAACCTGTATGCCTGAGAGATTTCCTCGACAGTATGTGAATGTGAACTCTGTAAACCCGCACTAAGCCCGCTTCGTGGACTATATAGCCTTATCCCTCTCATTCTGAAAGAGACCCGTGCCTACCAGCGGGACATTTAATGGGTTGATGATGAAGATCTACAAAACGATGATGGCAACGACACACATCCACCATACACTCACAATAAATTACCGTAGGTACTCTATTAATTCATTGCAATCACTACAATTCCAACACTGATAATCTATGTGGAATCAGTTTTAATTTATCCTTCCGTACAGACAAACAAAAGAAGATTATGTCAATATGTTTCCAGTTGTGAAATGTCAATTAGCAAGGCTGAGTGTTAAGAAGAGGAAATAATGGGGAAATGTGCCGTTGTTGGAAGGCTTTGTTTAGAAATGGCTGCCTTTATTTTGTATTTTTTTAATTAACGGCGTGGATTACCTTCTAATTGGTTGCTAGTTAGATAATTAGTTAGTTGGAGAGAAGCAGGGTAATATTCTGATTATAATTTAATAACTTTTAATGCTAATCTGCCTTATTTATTAGTCTAGTAAGGGGTCCTACTAACTATGACCAGCCCGGCTAACATGCGCGCCACGACAAAATTTTGTCTACTCCTTTGTCTCGCTCTTCCTCGTACGAAAACGAGACAAAAGCACGACATAAGCGTCGACAAAATGTTCTCGCGGCGTGCATGTTAGCCCCGCAGGACTAGCTAGTGATTTTGTCCATGAAATAATTGCCAGTAGTAACTCGAAATTTAAATGTTTAATTGCATTAATATGTGACATAAAAACATATTGGTGAACATGGGTGCATTCAATAGTAAAATCAAATATAAAAAAACCATGACAATACTCTTAGGCCCTGCATGTTACAAATTTATCTTGGCCCGAAACAACAACAAAAATTTTGAGTTTACAAGTTTTGTTTTAAAACAAAAACAAACTTGAGCCAAATCAGAAATAAAAGATAAATACGAGCCCGCACTTCAATAAGCCCTGCAAGAATTCGAATAAAGTTAAAATTCGAAAAAGCCTTATTGGATGAAAGATTCGAATTACTGAAACTCGTCGAAAAGGGTCAAATATCGAGATGAACAATTATATTAATAAGGATCGCTGGCTTGTAATGAAATCTATTACTTGTAATATTGTATTTCAGGGATCAGATGCTGCACCACAGCGCGTTAAATTTACGTTGAGAGAAAGGGACGGCGATATTTATCGTACGTATTTAGCGGCACCCCTCTCTGTCAATCGCAAAACGAACACACTATCACGCTGTGGTACCGGGCAGCCAAATTAAAACAACTTAATTAAAATGCAGTAAGTATATATTAAATGGATGCACATTAATTACCGGTATTATTTTTTTATTCACAATAACCATACTAAATGCTAGGTCGTAAATTAAAGTAATATAAAAGCTGCTTTTATTTCATAGCATCGGCGATATTTTTATAGACTTAAAAATTTTATTAGATTTGAAATAGCTTAATTATGTTTAGTCTGTAATAAACTGCAATACGATACACACACGGTTTAAAATAACTTGTAGTTTAAAGTTTTACTTTTATAGCTCTTTACAAATCCTCATAAATTTTATAAAGAGTTATAATATTAACTAGCTATTCCCCGCGGTATTACTCGCGATCATAATTATTTTCCCAATCCCGTGGGAATTTCCCATAATCCTTTCTTAGCAGATGCTTACGTCATAGTAACTATCTGTGTGCCAAATTTCAGCGTAATCTGTTCAGTGGTTTGAGCTGTGAATTGATACATTATTCAGTCAGTAAATATACAGAGATATAGAAGCCTTGTAAAAGGAAATAATCTAGTATGGCTTTAATAAAGACATATTATAACATACTGATTTCTGACACTTAAGCGAATACTAGACATTGAAATAAAACTACTTTAACGCGATAAAACACATTATAACATTTTATGAAAGTATTCACTGCCACTATTGCCTTTACGCTATTTTCAGACTCAGGTACCCATTAAAAAGGAAACAAAAAGTATTGTAAATACATAATGCAGCATGCATTGGTAGGATTTATTCTATATCACTGAAGAGAATGAGAGGATTAGTCATTAGGTACTTCATTAGCAGTTAGCACGTTATATATTAGAAAAAATACCTACTAATGGTCACAAAAATAATAATTGATAACATGAACGTTCAAAGTGTTTAGCCCATCTTTATAGGAACGCATTATTAAATCCATATCTTTTAAATTATTGTACGCCTACAATAATTTAGGTTAGATGAGAAAGCATGTAGGTTAGCAGGTTAGGTTTTGCTTTGGGATATACATATTTTCAGTGCTGTAGCAAATGTTTCATTCACACATATTTTCAGAATGTAAAAATCTGAAAATCTAATTTTCCATAAACCATACAAAATATTTCTTGTATATTTATGCATATACTTAGCATGAAACCATGCTGTCTAATAAAAGTCAATATAATATTTTCATGAAAAAAATGTATAACGGTACCTTTTCTCCATCAATGTCCCAACTGAGTACCGCCGCGGGGTAGGACCGTCCCGACGTACAATTCAGGAATAAGGAATCCCCTCTTCTGTTCTCCTGTTCATTGCCTGTTATTCTCGGGCCTTCCCTCGGTAAATCTGGACAAAAAATTGAATAACTCAACACACAAATGAATGAGTTATCTAATTCTGAAATTGTTAAACTAATTATAATAGTTTATAACATAGCTAACAAAATATCTCGAATCGAAACAATTCCTCGCATAAACAAAAACCCGTTATTGGATTTGGTTTATCCATTCAGATAAAATGCCTAAAGGTTTACATAGGGGTTAAGATCATGTATTGAAATTCCGAATAGCCAATATTTGGTAAGGATCCAAAAATGTGAAATAAACAATGATAAAAACCGGCTGCCTAGTTGGTCTAGTGGTCTCAAGCGCGACTGCTACGCTAGAGGTTCTGGGTTCGATCCCCGGGTCGAGCAAAGTGTTTTCTGTGAAATTCTCAGTAGCAACTCGGTGTTTGGATTTGGGCCCGGTTGATGGCAAAGCAGTGATAGCCTAGGGGTATGACCACTGGACTGGTACGCATCTCTGACTTTTCGAAAACATGTGCGTAATTATCACTCGCTTTAACGGTGAACGAAAAACATCGTGAGAAAACCTGCATGCCTAGGAGATTAATCTCGACGGCATGTGAAGTCTGCCAACCCGCATTAGGCTAGCGTGGTGGACTACAGCCTAATCCCTCTCATTCTGAGAAGCCCAGCCCATGCCCAGCAGTGGGACAGTATATGGGTTGAATATTTGATGGCAATAGGCTCAACTCATATTACTTGGGACCTAAATATACCGGCGAAATGTGGGTGTGCAGTAGTACGCCACTGCCTTACCGTTCAGGGAATACAAAGCTTAACCTAAAGGCATGCAAAGATCCGAAACAGCGTGTCAAATAATCAAACATCATGTAATAAAATGACAAAAGACAATGGGAGTAGATCCGTCGTGCGCCGGGGGCAATATCACTGAAACTGCGGTTGTAATACAAACTCCAAATTGAAATAATGGCTTTCTTCTGTTACGTGCGCCTCTCGTCAAAGGGAATGAAATTGGAATTTTTACGAAATTAAACTCGTAAGTAAATGAATGATATAGATCATGACGTTACGAAAACAACAAAGACATACCCGAGCTTAATGACACTTGTGCCCGCTATGAAGTATGTTCAGTTTTTTGGTAAAGAAATTATATTAACAGACATATTTAGAAGTAAGATACGTGTCTTTTATTAATATATTTTCATAGCGCTTTTATTAGTTTTGTATAAGTAACAGAATCTTTGAATGTGATTTTCACCCCTTTCAAAACTTTGCACAATTATCAAGGACACGATGACAATGCAATAATTTTTATAGTTTGTCTTTGTGGATACCCAAATTAAAAAGTAGAAAATAAATAACTAGCTTAAAAAACTAAAAAAAAAACAAGCTTTTATAGAAAATCAAACTAAATAAATTATTTAAAAAAAGCTTAAAGTGCTTTTGTTAAAATGACTTCTACCAATCTGTCAAGAAAATATTTTAGCAATTGACTTTAAGCATCCCACGCTTTTATACAATAATTATTTTACTTTTTAGTTTGACTTTCTAGAACGTGTTTTTTTTTAAGTTTTTTAAACGACTTTTTACTATAATTATGAATGTTTATCAATAGGTAACCTATTTCGTGGAAAATATTACACGAGCAAATCAGGCGTAGTTGACATAATGATGAATGATTATGAGTTATTTACATATTATCTAAAACGATTTGTCAAACAAAATGTATGAAAATGACATTAGTGACAGCCCGATTTGTCGAAAGCTTGTGTCATTTCCATACATTTTGCTTGTCGATTCGAATGTCAAAATGCAACTTGTCTAGCCCCCCAGATGGCTATGATATAGTGTCGACATACTTTTAAATTAAAAAAAAAATGTTAAGTATCCTTATATTGAAAGAATTGTAGACAACTGGTTCAATTCAAAATCAAGACAAATAAGGTTGTTAATTGAATAGATATTTCAAAGATAACACTCACAAATAACTTCCATTCTTCCTTCTCCAGCTGCTGACGCGAAGCTGGGCGCCTCGGCTGACACCTCGCACCTGTACATTCCACTTGACTTGAGCGTCACCTGGTGCAGCATGACTCTTCGGTCGTCAGACTTTTGTAACTGCACAGACAAAACATCTCAAATAAGTAATATTTATGGTTTGTTGCGGATGGGGTTGGCATGTCCTGGTTGGATAAAAACCCCCAAATAACAAATAAAGATAAAAAAAAAATGGTTTGTTGCGCGTCAAATTAATATTTCTAATGGATACTACAATTACCAAAGAACTCTCTATTATTTATTTATTATATTTGTTAGAAAGGTACATGATACACCTTAGGAAATAATATAGTGTCCCAGAAAGCTGTATACTTAGTTGTCACATAATTATTAGTAATATATAAATTAGTTATTAGGCTGTTAATAGTAGTTATATATATAATTTAGTTATTAGTAGTAGTTAGTGGACTTTCCAAGAGTTTCTAGACAATCAGGTTTGCCCAAATATTAAAATGTAAAGTACCAACTCCTACCTATAGCTAAATAAAGTAGGTAAGTAGTAGGTCATCTGTCATGTTCAACTTTATCGTCGTAAATGACAAAGACAGATAGATATATTAGGCGAGAACCAGGGGGATATATCGGACTCCTAGGGACTAAAAACGCGCCCCTGCATTTCATTACCTTATAATGAATAGTCGTGGCCAAGAGAAACTGTGGTCCAGTATAATGAAAGGACCCTTACCACTATCATAAAAATACTGCTAATTCGAAACCACCCGCAAGTTTGTTTTTTTTTCGAATTCATTCTATAAATAACAGTATTGTATCCTAGCAAAAACCATCCATGAAGAAACTTACTTGCAAAGACTAAAAACTTTTTACTCAGTGTAATAAAAATACATTTTCCATGAAACACTCCGTAATGAACTAATTGCCAGAAGTCATATAAAAGTTGTGCTATTAATGAACACCCTCGTTTCTTGCTGGGATATTACAAACAATATCTACCTTCTTGGGAATTCTAAAATTGCTTACTGGAATTTCGCCGGCATTTGCCACCTACTCTTATCATCATATTGAATATACGTATAACAACTACGTGATTTGCCGAAAATTACATAAAGGTTCTCAAATTCTGAATCCAGACCGGATTTTCTCAACTAACTATTGTCCGTGATTTCACTTGCTGCCAAGAGGACGTTTTGAGACCGAATGTATAGTAGTTTAAATAAATAAATAAATAAATATCTTGGGACAATTTTACACAGCACCATCTAGTCCCAAACTAAGCAGAGCTTGTACTATGGGTACTACACAATGGATATAATACTTATATACTTTTTTTTTTATAAATACGTACTTATAATATATAAGAAACACCCAGACAAACACAAACACTTAAGTTCATCACATAAATGTTTGTGTCCTGTGGGAATTGAACCCACGACCTCGTGATCAGCAGTCCGGTACTCGAACCACTAGACCACAGACGTCGTCAATACAGTACCTACAGGTAGTTTACAGGTATGCTATCTACAACAATGTTTGAAAGTTACGTTTCTATCTGTAAAGTATCTGTCTGGAAGGGATCTGTTCAGTGCTTTAGGCATGATAAGGAGATCAATAAAATGACTTTCACACGCTAATATTACAATAGCGTCTAAGATTTTGATGGATTTAGTATGTATTGATATAAATTATACTATTTTGACCTACTGAAAAGCTGTGTTGTGTCTTAGTTATCTACCTAAAAATAAAACAGCGACCCATTTTCAAAAAAAAATGAATGAACACACAAATTCTCAGTGTATCATGATCAATAAGGAAAATTGAATCCTACTAAATCTCCAACTACAAGTAATTTTGTTGAGCACGTTTCCACTAGCTTAGACGATAGTATTCCTCAATATTCTCGTATGGATTGTGTGGCTTCGGCTCATTTCTATCCCGATCTTTTGTCAGTGTGCGACGGCGTACCCTATTGTCCGCCCCAAACTCGAACTATATAACCTCTTTAAAGAATGAGATTCCAAGAAAACCTTTCAAATTATCCGATAATTTGCCTTTTCAACCTGGACCATCGAATAGAAGCGGCTTTATACTATCGCAACAAAATGTTAAGGCCTGCCTGTCAATAACGGATTTATAAGGAGTTACTATTTCCGATTAGTTGGCAGGTAAGAGTTTAACCTGGGTATGTTTTGATAAGGTAAAGGTGAGTACCAATTTTATTCAGAACTGATAGTAGGTACCTATATCCAATGCTGATTATGTATAATGCTTTGTACTGTGCTATTTTACCTTTTTGTCCAAAAAAAATAAAAATACCCGCTACGTTTATGGCGTGTCCCAGGTTGACCAAAGTGTCACTGAGTTTTTTTACGGAATTCTCAGTTGCAACTCGGGAGTTTGGATACCTATACGTCCAGTTAATGGCAATATGAGCCTATTGCCATGCCCTCTATTACATGGGGCATAAACATGCGAACTGAAGGTGTACCTACTGTATACATATGTAGTATACATATGTATACAGTAGGTACACCTACTGTATACATCAAAGGTAGGTAGGTTAAGGCAAGCAGTAGCTTGCCGTAACCTTCGAGAAATACAAGAAACAGGCGTAATTTATGTAAAAAAAAAATATGTCTATGTATTAAGCACAAAATGTACCTAATATTCAACATTTTTTTTCTTAAATTTCATAACCTTTGACATTACATTAGACCAGGCTAGCATAGATCTTATTTCGTCGTCGACTATGCATAACACAATTTACCTACTCGAAACAGCTAATATTGTTTATTGAATAAAAGAAACCTCAGTTCCAAATAACTGCTCAAATATGATGAAAGTAAAATTACTTATAATAAAACCTATAAAGGAATATCAAAGTAGATATATTTCGGTCGACTTCTCTTACAAAGAGAATTTATAAGATGGAAATTTGTACTACAGTTGATGCGGTTATCTGTTTAAAATAAAGCATCATTTACAGACGAGTAATTTTCTAAAGTAAATAACGGATGAAACAGATCTTAATGTTACATTGACTTTCGAACTTTAGATATTTAAATATCACAGATTATATTTCATCACTTACGTCAAGCTTATGGAAATTTTGTTTAGCTTGTATATTAGTTAAATTACATTAACTTTATCACGATATTTGTGGATCTAGAATAATGGTAAATTATTGGCACCTTAACAAGTATACATACTAGGTACATATACAATACCTACAACATACAATAATTATGACGAATTCATGAATATCTATATATTATAAATTCAATGTTTGTAATTACTTCTATGTATAACAATTTAATAATGACTTGTAATTAACGTTACCAAAAAATACAAAAACAAAAAAAAACATAAAACGAACTGTTGTAGATACCCACTTAATTTACAACAGACTTTTTAAGTTGGAATAATAAAAAAACTAAATTAACTTTTTAAATGCTACCCACTACTAATTTATATTTAAAACTCTACTCTGCACTAGTAATTTATACTTTGAAACCATTCTTCTGTACAAATTACGAAATAAAACCACCCATCCATCCTTTAAAGACATCTATTTTGTATAAAAGTGTAGAAATTATGTCTGAAGTGTCTGTTTGTATTTTCAAATTAACAGTCTTTCACTAAATGCACATAAAAATTTTGTCTGTCTGGCTAGACTGGACCGATTTTGACGGAACTTTCATTCGCGGATAGCTATTAATATAACAAGTAATAGGCTAATTTTAGTGCAGAAGTTTTATTGTAGTAAGATACACAGAAACATACATCAACCGCAGCCTATAGATGCCTGTCAAAGTAAGTGGTGCTCTGAGGTTGTTGCCTGGTTACGTTGCCCTTCAAACCGTAATACGATAATGGTAGCACATTACTGCTTAGTGACAGAATATTTGGCAATGCGGTTGTAACCCCCCGAAAAACTCACGCAACGAAGGCCAAAGTGCCGTTTCTATTTTTATGCCGGATAAATCCGACTTAACGGTTAAAGGGTTAATAAGATTACATCAGTACTTTCTTACATCTTACAAGTATACAACTTACATCAACTTTGATCCCTTCCAACTTGTACGCGTGCTTCGGAGGATCATACTTGGGCATGTACCGATAAAACTCTTCATTGTCTCTGTACCATTTGACAGAATATAGGTTGTCTTCACCAAGTTCATAGTCGCATTCAAACTGGGCTGGTTGCCCTCTCACTCGATAAGTAGGCACTGACACTCGAACTATTTTTAGCAGTAAGGACTCTGGAACAAAGAGATGAAATATTAAGAGCCTGTTGCATAGCTTACTGATAAGTCTCCTATCTATACAAGGCGGAAGGGACATCGACGTACAAACGTCGTGACAAGGTTTCACTCAAGGTCAAAAATAAAATGACCTAGGTCATTCATGTAGAAAATTATCGGTTATTACAGATATTGACATTTTTGAGAGCGCAGTGTATTGCTAAAGACGCGAATATAACGCTCCGCGGTGTATGTTATCGCGCGCGCGATCCATCATTAATGAAATAATGATTTTTTAAGTATAAATCTAATTTGGGTAGATAGAAATATTGTTTCTTTTCACGTTCAAGAAAAAGAACTGCAGAAAAAATTGAAAAAATGATGAAAAAAGTTACGGAAAATTGTAATGAAATTTTAGTACTAGTACATAGCGAAGCGACTACACTAGTATATAATATGACGACATCTACAATATAATTCAAATATTCCCGTCTCGATTATTTCCAGATCTCGGAACGACTGATGACTATTTTAGATTCAAGTCAAGGTCAAAAACTATATATTGCATTGCTAGCAGATGACACTCGAAATAAGACTCATTGTTAAAACAATCTGTAATAAATATAATATGCTACATTACATTAAAAGTAATATAAAATACATCGATCCTTCTTTCTACTAAAAGTTAAAAGATTTTTTGTGTGTTTGTTACTCGCTCACGCTGTAATTGCTTCACGAATTTTGTTGCTTATACCCTGGATTAACTTATGCGATACTTTTCATCCCGACCGCGTTCGTGGGTAGGACTTATTACCAAAACCGACTTTTCCGCAGCCGGAACTGTGGGCAAGTACGAGTACATCATAATTATTAACCATCGGAACACCTATATACGATGTTCTTCGAAGGATTTAGCAAGCCATTAACCGGACGGTATAAGACAGAGTACATACATGACTATTAACACGTCTCGGTACAACAATATAGTATTAGGTTCTATGGCTGTAAGGCAATATAGTGGCAGGTTGCCAATAAACGTTGCAAAGTAACGGTCGTATGAAATGACAGTAACATCTTGTGTAGGATAGTACACACTAACATAGTCACTATTGATGAATCATAAATAGATTTATATTTTTAATAAATAAATTATTTTTAAACAAAAAATAAACCGCCGTATATTTATTGTAGACGTTTTTGGAGGCGGTTTATTTTTTGTGTAATAATAATTTATTTAAAAAGTTATATTGGAATATAGATGTATTTTTTTGTATCCATTATATTATATGGGGATGCCAACTAAACCTACTGCCCGGCACAGACAGCGAGGTTTCGGAGAAAACTATAATATCATCTATGTACACAATTTTTAAAATTTCCGTCGATATTTTTACAACCGCTCAACGGATTTTGATAAAATTTATATGGGACTAATCTGTAAGCACCAGCTTTCGAATAAAAAAAAAAACCATTCAGTCGAATTGAGAACCTCCTCCTTTTTTTGAAGTCGGTTGAAAATACTTGTAGTTAGTTAGTTAGCTAAATATGAATTGATTGAAAGGGAGCGAAATGTGAACCTACATTTAGCAGTTCCTCTAAATGAATTCAGTTAGAATAATTTTCTAAGGTGAATCATGTTATGATTCAACCTAAGACAGACCACGTGTCATAATTCAGTCTATATCACTTTATGGGCATATTTAGGGTAGGTAGGTATATAGATATTTTCGAATAAAAGAGCAATTCTGGAAAAAATAGAGATAAGAAATAGACCCTGAAGGCACATTTATAAAACTAACAGTTATTGTTTTTCATCAATGTTGTAACAAAAATAAGAAAAACTAATATTTCTACTGTAGTATTATTTCCTTAGTAATGAAAACTAAACAATTGCTTAGATAACAAGATAGCCAAGTTTGATATAGAATAGTTTGGGTAGTTCAACTAAATAAAAACATTTATTGATTATTTATATTTCTTTTACATTGTTATAATCTATACAGACTTTTAGTTAAAAGTAAGTAAGTAATTTTTGTTTATATGTCCTCGAAAACAAAACGGATCAATAAATAATGTTTACGACGAAGTATGAAGTATTGCTACGCCGTAGCTGGCACAACACTCGCTACGGCTACGCTGCTACGAGAACTTACCGGCGTAGCACATTAAGCAAATATTCACTAATCAATTACTTTTAACTTCGTTGTGCATCAGCCGTGTATATACCGGTATTTTTAAATTGAAAACCTCGTAATTTTTTCAGAAAACACTACTAGCAATGTGGGCCACATATTACTGGCATTATTGCTACCCCTCCAACTAAGCTAATGTTATGTTATTGCTAGGAGTGGTTTCAAGTCAATAATGCAAGGAAATGGGTGGATCGTCAGTACATGCGGTGAACTATTTATAGAAGTTGTTTTAAATTAAATAACAAACGGCCATTTGAAAGAATAGTTAAGATTATGAAACAAGACTATTAAATAGAAACTATCAATCGTATCGTCAGGTTCAGCATTCGACATTTTCGAGTTCGTATGCTTTTATTGTGAATATTACGCGATGTTTCTTTTTTAACTGATACTTCACTAGTCGGTTTTGTACAAATTATTTTTTTCCGACCATAAGTGCTGAAGATACAACGTTTGTTATTAAACTCTCCCAAAGGTTAAAACATCCCAACTAAAAGCTGTTACATTGAATTTTCATTGGAATTTTACAAAATTACAAGTCTACGCCTAGGTTGCGTTAACTGATTGATGTTATTTTGTTTATGTCCTCTTTTTTATGGATGAAGGAAATGATAATCCATCAACGTACAAATTCGTTTAGCAAAACGGGTCGTGGAAAACCAATGGTTATCTATCTTTCCGCCAAACAGATTTTTTATTTGGGCAACTAGGTAATTTTATTACGTCATAAATATGGCGAGTAGTGTTCTAATGCGGTAACTGGATTGAATTATCACTTTATATAGATATCACACAATCACAGATACTAGATCTAAAGTATTTATGAGCAAAACGAAAAGAGCTTGTACTTTTAATTTGCGAGTTATTACAAATTTTATCAAAATTGTATACAGAAAAGCCTTCCATTTTGTTCTCATTACTTTTAAGGCATATTCTGTAACGATCATTCTCTAAAATGGATGAGCAATATTAGAAGTATGTAAAATAATTCAATACAACTAGAATAGCAGAAAAAAGTAACACTATAGTGTATAAAAGTAAGCGCACACAATTGATAACGTTTAGAGTTCCACAGGGAATTACGCTTGGCCCTCAATCGGTCCTCTATTAATCCTTGTACTCACATATTTACTTATAGTTAATAATATAAATAAAAAAGTACCTGTATTATTGGATTTATTGAAATAAAATCTTTGACATTAAAATTACAACATATATCCTCCAATATCTTTAGCTTACATTACACCTATTTTATTGGTATACCGTGAAGTAAATAAATAGGTGTATACGTAGGTATCTATGTACTGAACACATCCCTGAAAATATTTTTACCAATCCAATATGTTTACATATGCAAATAAAATAGTTCAATTCTATGTCATATTAAATCAAGAAACAAATACATATTGTCGCATGAACATAAATGGAATCGAAAAACCGCTGATATCATAAATCCAATAGCAGACAGTTTGTGTAATATTGACGATATTTATTCGGTATGAATTTATTGTAGACGTTTTTGAATAGAGAAAATATCATAGCCTAGATATTGGAACTATGGATTGGATATAAATCTTGATAAGTATTTTCTATATCTGTTGGCCACTAAACGTATTTCAAATGATCATGGGTGTAAAATGTAATGCCGAATGGCATTAAGACCGCGTTTGTACCATCCGTGCATAAAGTTTAATAAATAAATAAATAAAATAAAATGACAAGACAGTAGCGACCTATGCGAACTATCCAACAAAATTTGGCCAAGCGAAACAGTTGGGCGTTGGTATTATTCTACGACAGCAATTTATTGTTGCTAGATCGATAGTAAAATGTCAATGAGGCCTTTTTGTCATGTGCACAATTGTGCCACATGGGGAGGCGGCAGCATCCTTACTTGCTAGCTAGGAAAACTGGTCATGGCCATGACATCAAAAACACCACATGCATGGTTGTGGTCCGGTGCAACCACCGGACTCCCATCAGAGCAAGGTCTCACCCTGTTTCCTGCCTAAAGCGCACATGGATTGCCGCTTCACGTTAATCAGGCCTGTCTAACAGTGATTTATAAATCTCTAATTTATAGAAAACTAGCTTTCCGACAGTGGCTTCACCCTCGTGGTCTTATAAATTATAGCTTTCTAATGGTAAAATGACTTTACTCATTACAAACAAAATACAAATATTTTTCCTTTATAATATTAGAATATTTACATTCTTTGTACTTACTTACCTACAGTATAGATACATATAAATGATTGACAACAGCGGCAGTTGGGACTTGTTGGGTTGGGACACGCACGCCCGCACGGCTCTCACCTCCCTATAACTTACTTAGCGAAGTTTACCTTCAACTTCTAACTGTTTCTGTCCCACCGTTGATTTATAAATTAGCTGTCGTCTACGCGTTAAATTGCAAACAATTTGATTTGTTATCTTCTGTTGATGATTTAGGATTTATGTGACTTTGATAGTTTACTGGTCGCGTCACAAAGTTTAAATTATTTTCTGTATTGGAAAACTTTGAAGATATCTTCGAATTCAGTCGTTATTTTTCCGAGGGCTACATTAATGAGACCGTCTATCAAAATCTGAAATACTATTATCAATGTAGGGTTTTTACGAATCCATTAATTTATCGATTTTACATATGAAAAATTTAATAGGTATAGTTTGTTTTACATCACGCAATAAGCCGGTCATCAGGCATTATTCAATCGATCGATATATCGAGTGGTTTATGATGACTTATTAACTAAAAAATATGAAAAAAAAAACAATGAAATAAAAAACCCAACAGCGTTAAAACTATAAACAAGCTCTGTGATGTTGGTAAATGTATAGCAGGTGGGACAAGCTATTCGGTCAGTCTAATTATGTAGAGTGGATGCATAATATACATAATCTATAAAGAATTTCGAAATATATCATAGAATACCATGCAAGCCTTTGTAAACAATATTTTGATAATTCTAATTGTGATATGATATTAAATAAAACAGTTCCCATTAAATGTACATGAATGTCTTAAAATGTTCTGTACCTACAGATTCAGAGAAAATAATTTCCATCGGTCCTGATTGTAAGCTAAGCTTTTCCTTTTGACATAACTACTGTCATATAAAAATATTTGCGTTGCGTATTACTTACATTGTAACGTTTTATCGTGGAATGAGAAAAAAAATTGTTTGCATATAATATCAATTGAAGCGTATGTTGCTACTGATACTATATAGAATTTTTATAATACTTTTTTAGAAAAATATATCCAAAATACTGTTGAACCATTTTTAGCTCTTATAAGGTACTCTGCTCGTACATTTACTCTTATACATTATATTTCAAGAAAAGCTTGTGAAGCCCTATACTTTTTTACTTAGCACAATGCTACACACATCTCAAGTCAGCTTTTACGTAGAGAAGATTTGTCACTGGAGCATTGCAATGATAACTTGTTCAAGAATTTTCTACCATTACGTCCGTATATATCATATTTTCCAACGTATATTCAACACATTTTTGAGGTAGTGACTACTAAAGCATTCAAGAACATCCATGTATTTATGCATCCTGAAATGTAAACGGCGGTAGTTTCTATTTTATAATAATTTGTTTGATTCCAAAAAAAAGGCTAGTTCATTCATTAAAAATACCGGGTCGAAAATAAGGATTTTTTAAGGATTTTAGTTTTATGCTAAAAAGAGATTTAGATTTAGATTTAGATTTATTTTATTTGCATAAAATGTAGGTATTTAATACAATTAGGTGTTACAATATTTTTGAATCCATATACATTCTGCCTTATGGCGTGCAAAATTTATTAAATTACAATCAGGTGAAAAAATGTGAAAAACTTAACTAAATAGCTTTGTCACTTAAGAAATCCGATACAGAGTAATAGCATTTTTGAACTAGTAATTTTTTTAGGTACTTTTTAAATATTCTTAAAGGCTGCTCTTTAATCATTTTTGGTATATGGTTATAAATAAGAGGAGCCATACACATAACACTCTTTTTCAATAATGCAGTTCTATAACCACCTGTGCATAATTTATCTTCGTATTGAGTTCTTAAAGTTGTAGTCCTGTTTCTAGTATTTTTAATAGACGGGAATAGGTGATCAATTGTTTTAACAAAAATAGCTATCTCTAATATATAAAGGCATGCAAGAGTCAAGAGGTTATATTCTTTAAAAACAGGAACACAGCTGTCAGTCACATGAAGATTAAAAATAGATCTAATGCAGCGTTTTTGCGCTTTAAAGATACTTTCTCTTTCGCTACAGTTGCCCCAAAATATTATACCAAACCTCAATACAGAAACAACTAGACTGTGGTAAGCTATTAATACTGTCTGAATGTTAACTTTTTTTGACAAACTATATAATGCATAAGCCGCTGAACTTAGTCTTTTGCATACGTCATCTGCTTGAGGTTTCCATGTCAATTGGCTATCAATTGTTATTCCTCGAAATTTTGTAGTATTAACCTTATCTATTGATTGTCCATTATAACTTATATCCATATTTATGTCTAATATTCTTTGATAAAAATGCATTACTTTGGTTTTCTCTAGATTTATAACTAAATTATTGTTATTAAGTATTAACATTGGCTTCATAGAAATCTTTATTATGACCTTTAACTATTAAAGTGCTGTCATCAGCAAAAAGGACCATTGGATTTGGCATTTGGCTTGGCAAATCATTAACATACAGTAGAAATAATAAAGGGCCGAGTACGCTGCCCTGTGGGACACCAAATTTAATATTTCTTCTAGAAGAAACATATTTTTCTTCTTTTTTTGCTTTTGCACAGACTCTGGAAATTTCAGTAAATTGTTTGCGTCCTTTAAGGTAAGTTTTAATAAGATTAAGCACATTTCCTCGTATACCGTATGTTTCAATTTTATTTAAAAGTATATCATGATCTACATAATCAAACGCTTTTGATAAATCAGTAAACAAGGCACATATAGGTATTTTTTTATCAATATTTGGCATTATGATATTTAAGAAGTCGAAAATAGCCATATTAATATTATAATTTTTCCTAAAACCCTTTTGCTCATTACATAAAATATTAAATTTTGATAAGAAGGAGTTTATTGAATTGTAAATTACTTTTTCTATTATTTTGGAAAAAATAGAAATTAAGGAAATTGGTCTATAGTTTGATATTTCATATTTGTCGTTCTTTTTATAAACTGGCTTCACTTTAACGATTTTTAGTTTTTCAGGAAATTTTCCAGTTGATATACATGTGTTAACTACATGAGCTAGTGGAGCAGCTATACAACTATCGACGTATTTTATGACCTTTGTAGAAACCCCATCATAGCCGAAGTTTTTTTTGTCTTTCAAAGATTTTATTATGAGTACGATATCTTGAGGAGAGAGCGTACTATAATGCAATGTGACGTCAAAACGTCACACATCATACAAATTCTATACTAACATCGTTTTGCGGGAAAGGGACATAGCATGTTCTCTGTCTTTTTCCTATAGCTTCATTAATTACAATATATTTGCAAATTCATAACTAAGGAGGATCGCAAACAGAATAAATAAGTAGTTAACAAGGCGAACAAGATAGAAAGCGTCCAACTTACGTAAGCAAGACGTATGGAAAGTCTAAAAGTTAGACGTCTGAAAAATTAATTCCAGAACTGAATAACGATCCTCGGCTTTAATAAAATATTATAATTTTGCACGAGACGAAAGAGAGATTCGTTTTGCAAATATATCCATCTCGCTTTATTTCCCTTGAGATGAGCAAACTGGACTTTACAACAATTATTCGGGAGTAACAGAAGCGAGACCTTGTTAAAGCGTAACAAACTTGTTCTGTTTAATCTGAGCAAGTCTCGCCTTTAAGTTGGCGATACCAAGACGTCACTAAGGTAACTTTATTGTTTAAAGTCGGTTAATTAGTGGAGGTAGCCAGTTGCCGTGTTCATTCGCTAGTTTACTTCACACTTTTAACAAAGTTTTATTCGGGCAGTGCAGCTCTATTACAGATAACAGTGACTTAGAAGTATTTCTTATGCAAATTAGCATGGCTCACCGCACGAACTAAATTTAAGTAAATTTTAACAGTAGATTTACCGTCTTTAATAAGGTATCTTATCGATTCTGAACTCTTTTGTGTAGAAACAGAAAGTGTTTTCCCGCGTTGCGGTTAAGGGGACATCTTAACTTTCTACGGGCCACCCGAGGGGTCATAAGTTTTCGTGGTTTATGGCTGCATACCCTGACTTTACGGCAATTCAGCAGCAGGATTGTGGGTTAAGTCCCGGAAGACACTCCAAAATGTTTCTTAACTCGTTATGTTAACATTGTATTGATATATTTTATGATATGTTTTCGAGTTTAGTTATGCAGGATTATATTCAATGACTAGTTAAATTTTCGCCTGTCATCAGTTCGGTTCTAAATTCCTATAAATTAAAATGATTTTTTCATTCATATGGCACCTTATCGTTTATTTATCTATGTCATATTTATAGATTTTGATACCTATATCTTTAATTGTAGGTATTATTTAAAACAGTAGGTAGGTAGGTAGATTAGTTACTACACTCTTCTATACAAATGTTGACTAAACAAAAGAAAGACAAATATTGATTTTAAATTGTTGTATGAACCCCTCATCTTTAAAGCATTTAATATGAATATATAATTTTCGCCCCAGGAATCGAACACAGGACCTCTAGTATAATAGTCACACTTACTACCACTAGACAGTTGAACGAAAATGGGGTTCGATAAGGTTTTCGAATTTGTTTTTCAAAGCATCAAATTCTGCGAACAGCCAAGTGGATATTGGATTAATTCAGGAAACCTTTTAACATTTTAATATTTTGTTTGCCTTTAAGAGTGTTCGCTTTCAGTTGATTGTATTGATTAACGTTCCTTTACTGTTATTAAGAGTATTATTTTCTTGTTTGGTTATTATAATCGTTTGAGGAAAATTTACTGTATGAAAATTAATAAGACAATGGTTTATTAATTAAAATACCGGTTTTTAGTTAAACATTTGGCTATCCTTACCCATGTAATACTGGTATTAACTTTTTATATAAAAATACTCATAGATCTGGCCCGGTAACTCAACCTATTTCTAAGGGCAACTGTTACGCTCGGGTTCGATTTTCAGGTCGAGCAATATAGTTTTCCTATGAAATTCTCAGTAGCAGCTTGGACTTAGGATTTGTGCTTTGTTAATGGCAACAGGCTCTCCCTCTATTACATGGGGGCTAAACATCCCGGTGAACAGTGGGTCTACAATAGTACACCTTTTCTTATCCCTTCCCAAGTTCCACTGAGTTTTGGTCGTACCACTGCACACTGCTGCACAACCACTTGTATACAACTTCAGACACGCACAGTTATATTGACCGTTCAGGTTTCGCTGGATATCCAAAAGTCACGAGGTTCATGACTTGGATACAAAACTGTGACTTATGGCATAATAATTCATAGCATTTTAAAATAAGTTTTTAGTATCCTGGGGCATTTTACACAGCACCATCTAGTCCCAAACTAAGCAGAGCTTGTACTTTGGGTACTAGACAATGGATATAATAACATAATATAAGTTTTTTTGTAAAAACGTACTTATAATGTATAAGAAACGCAGACAAACACAAACATTTAAGTTGATCACTTAAATGTTTGTGTCCTGTGGGATACGAACCCACGACCTAGTGATCAGCAATCCGGTACTCGAACCACTAGACCACAGACGTCGCCAGTTAGGTACATAGTTCATCTAACAATAACATAAACTACCTATCTATATAGATTTTATGTATAAATAGATATCAGTTTTATACACCTCACTTATTTCCCTTTAACCTTTAACGTAAAGGTTGTCTATAAAAGAAACAACCCAACAGAACATTTTACAGTTCATTTGATGGTTACTGTTTCAAGTAAAATTTATTTATTTTACCAAACAATACAAGATTACCTTTTAAAAACAAAATTCAAACGCCGCAGGTAGGAACTACGAAACGCTACGTGCTACGATCCGAAAACACGTACTTACTTTTCGTTTTATCGGCGTGTTACAGAAAAAACAAACAACTGCTTTTATCCCACATTAAAAAGTACGAGTCAACTAAGTAGGTTGTATCAGTTGGTTATGTCGGTGGCACAATATCGACCTGTCACAACTTATAAACAGCTGTTTTAACTTCGTCTCCATCAGTTCCCAGGGAAGATGTGAAAAATGAGTAACGGATTAAACCGGGAAAATATGTTGAGAGATTTAGTGATAATACTGCAATATCATTTAAGTTCTATTGGTAGTGAGTGTTGCAATATTGATCAACAATTTGTCAACTGACAGAAAACAGCCTTAGCCTATACCTGTTTCCCCCAAAGGGTAGGTAGAAATGTACTGATATACACCCATAGCTACAGAAGCCGGTCTACTGCCATTTACCATCTTATAAACACCATTGGTAGAGAATCAAGAACCCTTCTTCTAAGTCCTGACCTATCATTGTCATCATTATCAACCCATATACTGTTCCACTGCTGGGCAGGGGTCTCCTCTCAGCATGAAAGGGATTAGGTTATAGTCCACAGACCGTCGAGAATCTCTCCGGCATGCAGATTTCCTCACGATGTTTTCCTTCACCGTTAAAGCGAGTTGATTTCGAAAAGTCAGAGGTGCGTGTCTTGGATTAAAACTCGAGACCTTTGACTTGGCAGTCCAGTGGTCATGTCACTAGCTATACTACTACTATCACTGCTTTGGGCCTATAACTGTATATGTATCTTATATGTATAAAGATATTGGAATTTAACTTCGGGAAAAGCAATAAACGAGAAACTGTTTTCCGAGAACAATAAATAGTGAAACAGTAAATAATCATATATGGTTATGTAAACTGGTATTAGACAGCATTAAGCTTATAATAAAATAAATATTGTTACCCTTCAGCCTTACGTATTGATAAAAAATGGTTTCAAAGTAAAGCTAGCTTAAATTCTCACTAAACAATTTTCCAGTAAGTGAGACAAAATTTCCAATAATTTGAATATCGATTATGGTAGACTTCTTGGTTATTACCATAAAAAAATATATGAAACAGGGACACAGTTTGTATTTTTAGGGCTCAATTTGCTTTTAGCGACCCGAGCCCCCGGCAGGCCTGAATAAATCTAGCTGAGAGCCGCTCCAGATACGCAGTGATGATTTAATGACGTGTTTTGTTTTTCATTTGGATCATGGAAGGTCTATATTATATGTACTAGCCAGTGCCCAGTGCATGGTGCTACTCGCGTTTATTCCCTTTTTCCAGTCCCGTGAAAGTAAATCCTATCTTATCGGTTCCTAGTACTTAGGACCGGACTTAGGTACCAAATATCACGTTCCTAGACGCAACAGTTTGCGTTGTGTACTTTTTATGTAAGATATTCTAGAGGAAAAGACATAAAAAATTATACCCTAGTTTGCTCCTCCAATGGAGTTTTAGTTAGTAAGTAGTTGGTTTTGTTTATAATGACAAATACCGATTTAAATAAAGATAACATTAAAACAATATGATGATAGTTTACCTTCTTAGAAATGAAATTAAACAACTTTTCTTAAAGATGACGTTAAAAAGAACTACTGCCCAAAACTCATGTCTAGTTTCAGTAGTTTAGGCTCTGCGTTGACAAATCGGTCAGTGAAGACATTCAAGATAAAAGATATAACACTGGTAGTAAAATGATAGTTTGTATAAATAAAGAAATACAAGCTCTATTACAATCGCATTGGTCAATCTGCTAAGTCCTATGGTGAATCCACGGATGATTGGCAATTATTAATACATCTAATAGGTACCTCAAAAAACACGGTAAACAGTCGTTCCGGGTGAACCTCTGTGTATTAGATACTAAAGCTGAATAACTAGGATTTCCCTGCAAAAGTCTAAGCTCACACGATGTGGTTCAAAACGGCCTATTTGGTAACAAAAATCAAATAGTAGATACTCCGTATAAAACATTCGCAAAGACTGGTAACCGTTGTCCTCATAATAGAGATTGAAAAATATATGTACCTATTTCGAATATTTAATTAAATCGTCAATGATATAATAATCATCTTTATTCGTAAATAACTGTAATTCCAAAGAAATATAAACAATTCACTGTCGCCTCGAAGAAAATATGTAGATCCTGATAACCCACTAAACAACGTTTGTTCTTACAGCGTCACCCTAAGATGAATAGCCTTTTTATTATAAAGCCTTCCTCGGTCTCCTTTTCATGAATAATAACTTTATGCAATCTTATTTCCTTGTGGTAAATGAAGCTGCATTAAAAAGCGTAGTCGACACTGACGGTTATTGTCGCCCAACGCGGGACTCGGTTATTCGTTTTCATAACTTACATTCATTAATAACTGTGTATAGTTTCTGCTTTAATAATAATAAGCTATTTTTAAACATATAATTTAAATTTTTCATAACACAGTCTATTCACATTATTGATATTACCTTTTATAAGTAAACTGAGTACTGCCATTAAGACATACATCCTCATTAAGTTTTTAAACAAACAGTTCCATCACATATCACAGAGCGTTATCCCTCCATATATTGCCGTAAGCACTTTACTCACACACGGTTTTAATTAACATTTCAATCGGAGAGTTGAGTCGAGTTATAATGAAGCTCACGTAATATTTTGATCGGGAGCGCGGCGCGGACGACCGGCGTCGTCGGCGGTTGACACACGACTAGAGAGTGTTCCCTCTCTCCGTTTGTTCGGCTGCGATCGCAGTCACTCGCCCCTCGCCCATCTAGGGTCACCGCTTACAATTTTCGTGACCTTATGGGGCAAGTCGATAATCGCTATAACTATAAATATGACTAATAAATTTAGTAAATCGAGAACATGTTATTAGATGTTCGAGTGGTGGTGACAGGTGCCAATTTTCAGATATTGTTATAACCGTGTAAATGAAAACTTTACGTCTTATCAGGCTGTTGCGCATTACCGTTTAATTTGGATTTTAATTATTAAAATAATTAAATCTGTGATTAATTTTATTGATGGACCATGTTTTTGTAAAGTACGATACTTATTACTTAGCTATTTTTAATATATACCATTATTTTTTGTTACCATAAATTGATTATAATATAGTTAGTTACCTGTATTTTTCATAATAATTAATTGAGTAATTGATTTAGAATCCATTTTACTAGATTATTGTTGTACGCAGTAAAAGTTAGGATTATCTGTATTTTTTTTTATAAATTTAGCTAGTTTAGATAGTAATCCATCATTTCGTATAAATTAAATGGAAAACATTAATGAATACCTATTCAATTACGTTTGCCAGTCTGTAATTTGTGTTGATTTCATTTTCTTTAAATAAATCGATGTTCTTCTTTATATTTGTTTCGTTCAGCTTATTGATTTAACGACTGTTTAAGACATTCGATTTATTTTTCATTCGTTCATTCAGAGGTTTAGATTAGGTTAGAGATTCAAACGCACCTACTGTTGTTATTGACGTTTGAAACTGACATTGTCAGTAATGTTTTGGTTGACAATAAGTACTTTAGAATTGTCGACATCGGCAGCGATTGCCAGGGAGAAAAAAAGAATAGAAAAGGTACTTTAAACAACAAAACGTATGGATACTCTTGTTTCCAGTATCATAATTTTTGCAGAAATATTTAACCCTTTTTTAAAAGAAACGTGAAACCTTTATTTGCAGTCTTTATACTAAGCTTATCTTTAAAAGCACTTGAAAGGATGAACAATCCACTTAGCTAGCTTACATGGAAGGCTTGACAATCTTATTGTATTCCATGATCCGTCATTTGTAAGAGAGCCCAAATAGACTTCAACAGCGTCCTTCATCTTTAACCCTGCTTGTGCTTATCATCGGACATTTAAAAGGGTTTTTATATTTAAATGTTTTTCAGCCAAACACTATTTTTAACCCCCGACGCAAAAACGACGGGGTGTTATAAGTTTGACGTGTCTATGTGTATGTGTGTGTGTGCATCGTAGCTCCCGAACGGATGAACCGATTTTAATTTTGATTTTTTTATTTGAAAGGTGAATTATTGTTTGATGAAAATCGGTCCAAGATGGCCGCCGCCACAAAATAGCGAATTACATATTTTTTCACAACTCCCTCAATATGGGTATCAAATGAAAGGGCTTGACTAGTAGAATACTATGCAGTATGATAAATTTCAAATCCAAGATGGCCGCCACCACAAAATGGCAAATTACATTTCGTGTCGGGGGTTTTCTAAATTTTTAATTTAGGTTAGGTTACGTTATGTATTATAACCCGTGGATAGGTAATGTCTTGAATAGTGTTTTTAATATTTGTGTAGAGAGTAGAGAGTGTGTGAGTATTTAGTTGCTACAGTAAAGTACAGGAAATAAAATTAACGACTGCGCAAGTTGGCAGAAGATTTAAACCAGATTTATTATTAAACACGTATATTTTATTTTGATGTCTTGCTGGTAAAAAATAAAGTTATCGTCTGCCAAAGATGTTTACTTTAAAACTGATTTTATGAAAAAATTATGTTTCTTGGTATGGCAATGATCTGGCGCCATCTAAGAGGGGGCTGCACGTGCACCCCAGCCGTGTGCTCAGGCAGCCGAGCTTTCATTGACGTTAGACCATGTTTTGCTAATTTCAAGTCAGATAAAAAAGTACTGAAGAATTAATGTAAATATGTTCTATTAAGTTCAAGTTCAAGTTCTATTACTGAACCACCAAAGAAATTTACGCACTGAACAAAAAGATATCCTATAAACTGTTAAATATACCTAATGCTTTTTGATATCCCTAATAAAATCGAATAAAACACATTAAAGTTAAATAAAATACACACCAGATTCGTGTTAATAATGTAGCTGTTGCTTTGATCACTGTTTAATCTACCTAGCTGTTATCTATTGTGACCTGTGATTTCAAAAGTCAGAGGACAAACCGCCGTTCCTACTACAAATTATGTTAGCCGTGATAACCTTGTGGGATCACTGTTTACATTAACAAATATAACTAATTTTTACGCAGTTAAATTCCTTGCAAAAAAAACACCGCTTCATTTCCTGACAATGGCTTTTTCCCATATTAAAGTGACACCAAGCCTACATGTTGTTATTAAAGTGACACCAAGCCTACATGTTGTTATTAAAGTGAAATATCATTAGCCCCTTCCGTAAGGCGACTTGTACGACATTTTTCCTTCTCATTGGATAGGTCGTAACACTTTATCGTTATTGTACGACCATATTCGAGAATGGAGTAGCATCATAAAATCATAAACACCTTCAGTTTTCGCGTTATCCCTTACAAATTCCTTGGGGTTGCGTTCAATCGCCGATTATGAATTTGGTGTTCAATACGTGATCTGTTTATTCGATGATCTCTTGTTATTGGGCAGTCAGATGTATTGAGATGTTTGTGCGTTGTTCAGACAACATAATAAGTTTTGTATTAGAAACACTCGAATACACATATATGTATATTAAATAGCTGAAAATGTTGAGCGTGTACGTAATATATTTTACTAGCTTTTCGCCAGTGGCTTCGCCCGCGTGGTCCGGGTATTTATTACAACTTTAATCCCGTATTTCAACCCCTTACAGCACTTTTTTCGCATTAAAAAGTATCCATGTCCTTTTTCAGGTTCTGGACTATCTCGGTACCAAATTTCATTTAAATCGGTTCTATAGTTTTGGCATGAAAGCGAGACAGACAGACAGACAGAGTTACTTTCGCATATATAATTTATATATATTAAGGATAGTAAGGATTGAGTTTGCTGTTAACCTTCTGCTTCTAAGTAAAATTCCTCTACCTAAATAAATTCTCACTTTTGGTAAGATTATTAACGTTTAATACTTTTTAGAATATTTTTGAACGCTGCTATTATAAACTCTGCGTCCTAATTCAAGAGAAACATTCACCCGCAATTTGCTCTCCTCACCAGATTCACGGTCACGGATCCGCCGCTCCTAATCAAACATTACAACGCACACTTTAATATACTATGAGTGATATATATTCCGTTGCGGAGATAATTACCACTTCATTTGTTGATAGACTGAAAATTTTCCTCGTCGAAATTGTTGCAATGCAGCTCTCCGTAATGGGGCAAGGGGCACGTCGCTTCTTTGGGTATTACCGGGTGACAACCGGGCACAGGCGGCGTACTCCCAACGCTTTATCACTTAATTTGAATCGTGTCTTGAATTTAGAACACAGGCTGTCCTTAGAATTCGAAAATTGTTAATCTGTTCTGTCTGGATATTCCAATTCCAATCCGAATCGCAATAAACGAAGACCGGCTCTCAAATAAATTTAATAGTCAGCCCCTCCTTTGCAGTCGTCAGGTTAAATAAATTCCCACTGAGATGTTATCAGATAAATTCTAAATAAAAAGTACTTCGTTTAAATTTTATCTGCCAAATTTATCATCTTTGTGAAAAAATATTTTCTTTTATTACAAATCTTATTAAAATTCACGTGGTAAAATGAAAGTCAAATGTAAATGTGGTACCAGACCGAGCAGTTTTTTATTATTCAATCATCAAAATGAGCCCTAACAATAAATCATAAAACGAAAATGCGCATGAGAAACGAAGTTTACGATATCTACCTCCGAGGTAAGCATGCGAGGGATAATTTACAATTTGTTAGAGGACCAATTTTGGTAATTTCGAGATTCGAATGGAGGTCGGTTTGAAAACACACGCTTTATGTCCTCGACTTTTTATAAAGCGCCTTATTACGTATACGTTATTCCAAAACGTTCATGAAAATTCATGTACCTACTTACTTAAACACAAGTGGAAATAAAATACTCGTGTAACGGCAGTCCAAAAACCGGCTCGTGTACGTTTCGCCTTTGAAAATGATATTCGCGAAAGTAAGAGCACCATATTTTTAGTGGGAACGTCGGTAAAATGACAACATTCACCTCCCTCTAAATCAAACATGCATAAATCCAGGCCGCTCCCTTTACGCTATTATGTCAACCGAAGCGATTTATGATCGCATCTAAGAGATTTTCACAAGGGAGAATATCGCCGAGTAAATAGTATTGAGCGTAACTCAACAATATATCTACCTATGCGTTATCACACGAGCGAGTTGCGATCGTGTGCCTTTTATTGTGTTTTTGATGTTTCATTTGATCATCTTTGTTATTCGGGCAATATATTATTCTGATTTGAAATATAAAACCTACGTTTATTTTTTGTCATAACGCATCACGCCTGTATTCCCCGAAGGGTTAGGCAGAGATGTACTAGTACACTCACATTTCGCCAGTATGTTTAGATCCCATAAAGTTAGGAGCGACCCTATTGTCATCAACCGGGCACAAATCCAGCTACTGGGAATTTAAAACCCAACAACACTGCTTGACCCTGGAATCGAACCCAGGACCTCTAACGTAGTAGTCGCCAGGGGGACCACTAGACCAACGAGGTAGTCTGATTTTATGTCATTTATTCATATTGGAATAATTCTACAGTGCGGTATACCTACTCGTAATAGTATTACTAAACGAGTTGTCTCTATAGTTTTAAAGTAGGTTATCCTACAATCGATGTAGTTAGATTGTCTATACAATGAGATTATCTTGTTGGCAACACTGCCTGACAAGTTAAGGAACGTGTCTGTAGCCTCAACATAGTGTACAAGTACTTATCATGTACAGAATATTTCAGACAATACATTTAATTACTTGTATAAATACTTTGTTTTGAAACTTATACAATTTGCTACACTAGAAACTCTTTATATAAGGCTTTTGGTGTCCATCTATAGCATCTCCAAGACGGACCTATCGATTTTAATGCATTGTTTTGAGATGTGTAATTTTTTTTCTGGAAATCGGTTCTATTTTTAAAACGAAATTTACATCGGGATTTTTTTTTTCTAATAAAGAATTTATATCTTGGATACGGTCTCCGTTTCTCTTCTTCCTTCCAATATGTCCAACTACAAAAAAAGTGTATTAAAAACTGTTTAGTTTCTGGACCATTGATTATTTTCGTTGGCAAACCATAATAAAAAATAATAGCTAAAATTACAAATTATTATTTAAATCCAATTTGGTTAAAATCCTCGATTAATTATACGAAAAGAAATAACTTGACACCTTACGAAAATTTCTTGCGAACGATTGTTTAAACAATACATACGAGTATTAACATAGGTACCGCATTAATTACGTTGACAAACGAGTTGTATATAACACGAGGGCTAATAAAACAGGGTGTTTCGCCTCTGGACGCACCTGGGGCGCCGGTGATGGTAATGTAATTAATGTACAACCTTTTTATCAACGTGTGCCAGGTAAATGAGATTTTTTGGCCGTCCTTATTGTGCTCGACTGATTTCGGCACTTTAGTTTTTTTTATTCATTATATAAAATAGCATAGCAGTGATAGCCTAGGAATATAACTAGTTACTAGACTTCCTAGTAAGTAGTAGGTCTCGAGATCGAAACCAAGGTATTATTATTCGCGCCTCGGAGTTTTCGTAATCATGTGCGAAGTAATAATTAAGTATCTCTAGCTTACACCATCATCATCATCGTCAACCCATAGACCATACCACTGCCGGGCACGAGTATGAAAGGGATTAGGCTATAGTCCACCACGCTAGCCTAATGCGGTTGGCGGACTTCACATGCCGTAGAGAAAATCTCTAAGGCATGCAGGTTTCCTTACGATGTTTTCCTTCACCGTTAACGCGAGTGATAGTTACGCACATGATTTCAAAAAGTCAGAGGTGCGAACCTTGGATTCTTGGCAGTCCAACGTTCATAGCTCTAGGCTATCACGGCTTACACCGATAATATCGTGAGGAAATCTGCATGCGTGAGAGATTTTCTCGAGGGAGCGGTGAACTATAACTTAATCTATATCATTCTGAGAGGAGGCCGGTGTCTATTGTACACCATAAAAAAAATAGTACGTATGTTAAAAATGTTATGAAACTAAAATAAAATAATACACCTTCGAAAACGTTTCAATCAACAGTGTATTTTATTCGCCGGTTCGGTTATTTTTTGTGGAAATTGGTTTTAATCTCGTCACACTCACAATTTTATTCAAGTCAGTTTACAGAATGGTTGGCTGTCTGCTGTGGCGCCGCGATACATATGAACCAGCCACTGCGTAAATTGAAAAACTGACGCTCTTCCTATATTATTCCGAACTTCGACAGAATAGGCCAGTGCCCGACGTAAACTGCACGTAAGCAGAAAAAAAAAACGGTACAAACAGAAAAAAAAATTTGAAGTCAAGTCAAGAATTATTCGAATTATAAATTTTTCGAACTGAAGTCAAATTTAAGCAGAGACGAATCCAAACGGATATTGGATTCTATTTGTAAAGTTACGTAAGATAAATATTTATTTACTTAGGTACCGATATTTATTTTTGGAACTGTATTAGCAATTTAAGATACAACATGATTTACATGATTGACCTGTTATTTATATTGTGCGTTAGTAGCATTATTTACTAGAAGCGAAATAAACTGAAGATACCTACATATTCATTTGTTTGTGACGAAAATATTTTTATGTTTGAACCAAAGGAAAATAGTATAATGAATCACGATTACATTATAGTAGATAGACTAATAATATAAATTAAATTCCCTTCACGACTCTTAATCAAAGAAAACGAAGTACCTAACAGTTCTCAAAGATAATTTTGTATTTATGATTATTGATCTTACGCACACATGTTGCATTTTTCCACACAAAGACATAATAGGTAGGTACAGCAACTTACTTATGCACCTACGTTTACAACACGCGTGCAGGCAGGCACGCAGGGTAGTATAATTCTATAGTCTACAATAACTGTAATAAAAGTCAATTGATTTGAGAAAAAATGGGTATGAAGGGAATTGCTCTATTAGAAGAAAATCGCTTTTAAATTTTGCCTACGAGTAATAATGTATACATCATTTTTGCTTGTGACTGTACAAGTGTACAACTCTCCCTAACATTTCGGGTGTACAGGCGTGGTGATATGTATGTTATCACATGCCTTTCTGACTAAATGGTTCAATATTACCAACATACTGCGCTCATCAATACCATTCCAAGCGCATCGACACATGTGCACGTGGGTGCAATGGTGCAATTTATGACTAAAATCATGGTTCTACGAAATTGTGAAACACTGCCATATTGAAGGCGTATATACAATTGCAAGCATCATGATAACTAAACAATGGAGTGTCAACACGACCAAATTGATTAAAATTATTGTTCTATGTATAATGATTTTCAGATGCCAAAGCAAGACTTTAAGGAACACCAGAATGTACTTAGTTACATCGATGTAGTTACCGTCGATTATTTGACCGAGTTGATAAAATCTAAGCATCCATAACTATGTGTCATGTGTCATGCACTTCGTACACATATTTTTATAAATAAACTCCAAGATCTTGTGTGGCTAAAAATCCTCTACAACCAATTCATATTCGAATTTCGTAAATTTTCGATTTGTAATTCGTAGCAAATCCTTAATTCTTACCTGAATCACCTTATGTTTCGTCAAAGGCTAGCTAGCTCTAGCTCTACTGTTCACTTTTAAAGACCATCATAATTTCTTAATTCTAACCTTGCCTGCCTGGGTATAAAGTCCGCCTCTTAGTACCCATTAATATAAAATAAATAATATAATTCTTATTTTAATCAGTCATCCGTCGATATACAGATTATACATTTGCACATACTGCTCCATTTGTTCTTACTCCGTGGCGAATAGAGACGCTAGTTAAAGCTGTACGCTATAAGAGCCCAGTCACTCACGTTCACGTACGAGGTACGACTGGAGTTGGAGGGAATGTACTTAATTTACGTAATTGAACTATCTCTTGAGCAAATGCAAGTAGGATGTCCGCATATAGACTGACAGTATTGATTGAATGACCTACTTTTGGTAATAATTTTACTTGATGGCCATTCTTGATGATTCCGATGATCCGATGATATTTTGTTTTATACTTTCAAATACAGATGCCTACTACATGAGCAAGATGGCATTTGTACAACACAATTAAGTTATCGTCGTATAGGTAAGTTGTTGACCCTTGTTTTTCAGACACAAATACAACGGAGAGCAGTATGGTAACTAAATCTAGAAAGAGTCGTAGGGTCGTCACTCGTGTAGTACTTATTAATTTAGTTATTCGGAAAGTCTTACAGGCAAAAATAGAAACGAACTGATCATTTCTCTCTTCAAAATAATCTAATTTTAATTGAATGAAGCCTTGATAAAATAACCTACGTATAAATGTTAAGGGACTAAAATTACATTCTGACAAAAAATCAAATAATTGTAACCAAATGTCATAAGTAGGTAATGGCTTTAATTACAAAGATAATTCACAATAAAGTTCACTTTCAGTTGCTTTTTTGGTTGAAAATAAAGTCCCCGTTTCGGCACTCGATCCTTATTCCCCATCGTGACAGACAGAGCCCCATATCCGGCTTCCAGGGGTCATAACACGCGTTGGGAATTTATCATTTTTATTTATCCTTCGACGTGCTATGTTTTCCTTGAACGTAACTGCTAGATATAAATTCAAAATTCAAAATTTATTCGTTTGAAATACAGAATTGTATATGATTTGTGTAGTTTTGAAGAAATGGAGACTTTATATATAAATCTTTGCAATATATTGTGTGTATTACAAAAAATGCGAATAGGCAGGTGCTATATTTTGCTCTTCGTTATTTCTGTAACCTTCGATCCCAAGTTAACGTTACTCGTATCCACAAGTAGCCAACATAAAAAAAGAAAATTAAAACCAATTATTACTAAAATAACGCATAATACTCAGAAAGACTCACTTAACCCAAAAATGATATGAACCCACATTACCCTTTTTTTGTGAATTAGGTATTTTCAAACTAAATGGTTCAAAGTGATTTCATATTCAACAGTGGATATTGAGGCATATTTTAGCTGAACATGATTTATTCGACGATATTACGCACCCAGGCCTGGCTTGAATGGCATTACGTTGACAGCTTATGAGGTCCTTTATTTATATTTGATTTATGTAGTGAGCACAGATACGGCCGCTCCACGCCGCTTCACGGTTACCGAACGTTATTCGCTATTTAAATGGGGAAAAAATCGACATTAGTTTGACCTTCCCAGCAATAACTTACTACCGCAATAGATAAAGTTACAAACGATGTATAAATCTCTGTAACTAGAACTAGGCTTTTTATATTTCTTTCCTAACAAAAACGTTCTTTCAGCGTTAGCAATTTTCTATACAAGGTAATTTTTTCCTCGCATGGTGAATATACTCGTAAGGTGTTCCGCGATGTACTCAAGTCTGAACCTATCCTTAATGTGCCGCACAAATTGGCAGCTCGTCCTCCTGTTGCGTCCACATTTAGAAGTTCACTGAGCGTATAATATTCATACATAATATTAAAAGTCCAAGAGCTATATTCACTTGAGCATTCACGAAAACAAATCGCGTTTGGTGTTTGGCAATGTCATGCAAATTTCACGAGGGCCGCGGAATCCAGTGTACAAAACAGCCATTGTTATAAAAATAATTGGGGTCACGTTGTCGTTAGTCCTCTCGAACCATTATTCTGTTTTGTCCAAAATATAATCCTGAAATCTGACAATTTGCTACATTCAGAGACCCGATTGGTCGTCAATTTAATAGTAGTAAGTATTAGTTTTTAGAAATAAGACTATAATATAAGAACCTGTCTACTATTTCTGTGTAAGTAATTATATTATTTAAAGGTTTTGTTTTATTTAGGTCAACTTGGTGGATTATAGTCTAATCCCTCTCTTACTGCCCCGCGTCCAATAGTGGGTAAGTAAATGGATTGCTGATGATTGTTTTATTTGCGATTCTGAAGGCACACAGCTGTTAGTATTGAATTACATCGCTCTTATGTACCTAAACGTGACCGTATTAAGTGTTGAATAGACCAAATACGTACCGTTTGTAAGTGATAAATCCTGGATTAATTGAATGAAACCCACGTATCCATTTTCATTTTATTGTCCGACGAGAATAAAATATATATCGGGTATTTGGAAAGTATACGTAATAGCTCGAGGGTATTTTTTTATATTCTACCGTCTCACGAGTCCATTTTTACACACGCATTAGCCGTTCTGTGTGCGAGTGCTTTGTTCTGAATTTTGTTCGGTTCATTATGATACACATTTGTTATAATTACCGGTTGGCCCACGAGATTTGAAACCGACCTAAGCATACTGAAATGCTTTTATTTTAATCAATACGTAATATCAAAATGAGTACATATTGTTCTCTTACAACAATTTATTGGTCCCGGGGGCTCGCGCTCAGCGGAGCGACGCAAACCAAATTATTATTTACCACTTTCAACCGCATTTTATTACTAACCCACAAAAAGGTCAAATAATAAAAAGAAGTGCTCGCATTGTGGGTAAAACAATAGACCGATATTTATGATCTTTACTTCTGTGAACTCTCGGTTTTCGAAGTCAACTCGGCCTTAGTAATTTAGAATAGCCTTTATTACTGCGGCTGATAACCGCTATACTTTTCATTGTCGAACATACGTCGCTAAAAGTACTATGTGTATGTTTCAAGAATATGTAATTTGGAAGTTTGCGGAATGGGTCGTAAGTGAGTGCCTTGACCTTTAGTTGGGGGTATATACTGCCAGTAGCCCGGGGCAAGCTGTCTCTCTATGGTTTATTGGGGAAACAATGGTGGTCAAATGTCAAACTACCATTGTGATGTATTACCCTCTTTGCGAGCGAATACTGGACTGCTCCGTGCATTTTATTCATTATTAGATATAAAACAAACTGACTTAACCACAGAGCTATAACTTTAGGATGCGTAAAGATACATGAACGGTAAATTGACGTTTATTTTACACATATTGGCATTAATAGTATAAAAAATCTTGCACTGCGGTAATAATATACAAGTTCTCTCTTATACTCAGCCTAGCTCTAAACGTTATTAAATATATGAAAACCTTAAATATATTAACTAAATATATGAAAAGCTTAATCGTATTGTGAACTTAATAAAATGTTTGTGAAAGCAGTACAAACACTGCGGTAAATAATATACCAAATTTATTTACACCTATATTTTTTTCCAACTTATTTAAGCAGTTTTTTAATAAACCAGAACATTTGAGAAATTAAATCAAACGCATTTTTCAGTAGATGGAAGTACTTCACGAGTGGTGGGAGGCAAATCTTTTGTCAAAAAGGTAAAAATCCAGTTTGAAATAACCCGGAAAACGAGCTTCGTCATAAACGCCCGCCGAGCCGGATATTTGCTGATCCTTACCTGTCTCCCGGTACACAGACTAACGGGTAGTCAACTGCAGAAACAATGTCACTCATTATTACTAATATATATTATATATATAGCTCATAATATTGCTTTGTGCTTTGTAGAACCTGTATGAAGCCGCTATCAATTCTATATCGGTGGTATGATTTTCAGCAAAGAAACGATCATCCTTTTTGCGCTTTGAGTACCTATCATGAAAAGTTTCGAAATAATTTTAAGAAAATTAACAGGAATTACTTTCTGTATTTTTGTTTGAAGTACGATCACCTTTTGAAAGTGATCAATTGAAGGAACATATGAAAGCAAAAATGACAGGAGACTTCCTATTTCCCCCATTACAGAAGAAATCGATTCATTAATGTTAAAACGACAATGAATTTTATAAAACCGTTAGTACAGGCTCAGCTTAATAGGCTATCTTTCTAAAAGCCTTCGTGCCCAGCTGTGGGTCTATTAGGGTCTGAATTACATCCTATATTTGTACACTATGATTAGGCAAAAACCTTGATAGTACGCTAATGTATCTAAACAAAGTTTTCAAATTGTTATCGTCCCCTAAAACGACGCTACCCTCGCTTACAGTAGAAACAGTAGTACAATTACGAGGCACTATATCGTACATTCCAACCAAACGGCAACACCATTTCGAGCTGAGCACCCAGATAGTACACAAATAGGTCACAGAATTCTCGTTCTAGCCCATCGTCTGCAAGCGCCATTAAGTTGGCCAGTCACCCTCGGTTGAGCCTTACAACCTGTGGGGCAAACCGTATCATATATCAGCTGGAATAGCATTTTAGAATGTATAATATCATGCTAGTATTCTCTATAGAAGATAGGTAGAAAGTCACATCCTGTTAAAATGCCATTTTACATTGGAGTACCGAGTCAAATTCTAATTGTAACCCCAAACAGAAATGAAATGTCTAACAACATTATTCCCGATTTGAATAAAGAAACCAAGCCCTCAACGGTGGTACGGTGGTAGCAGCTAAGGTTGCAACCCGACAAATGATGAACTTTAGAACATAAAGTAAAAAGTGAAAAAACCATTTCCTTCCAATGAGTACCTCTAGTTTTTCTCCTCTACAAAGAGTGAAGGGTGAACGAGTACTTACTTGACTGAATTTTAAAAGCTTTTATGCCGTTTTTATTCGTGAGTCTCTAATTACAGTGGCGAAGGCGTCGCATAACGCCACCTTAGTCATTACAGATGCCGTGAGCGACGCTATAAAGCTAGAAAATGCTTCATGCAAATTATTTTACGTGCCTGTGTTACTGTGTGCCTCCGTACTATGTTAATACACATCCTATTAGTATACGCCGCGCGACACTGATGTAATTAGCTGAAAAAATCACGGCATATACGTTAAAAATGTACGGTTTTAGACTAATTAATTGACCGTCGCTCATTATCACGTTCACGTTGAAAATTTCCGGATATAAAAAGCTCTCCGGGAAAATATTACGTCACGTCGTTTCACAGGTTGTCAGGAATTCGAATGCCTCTTAAAATGTAACAAGTTTATCTGCGAGCTTTAATTACATAACGGGTGTTCTATTTTTTACCGACGATGAACGCGTAAAACGCAATTTGCAAATTTTATTTTTCGAATACTTCGAATTATGAAGTGTATGCAGAAAGCTAGAGCGTGCCTTTAGGAAAATGTTTAATTGAAGTATTATCTATTTATAAATGGCTTTTTAAATAATAATTACGTAAGTATATGTAATGTAGTATCTGCAGGATCCAATCTGGTTAGCTAGGAATTGTTATTAAAATACTACCTATGTGAAAAAAAGCTCTTTTGAATAGGTACAGGTAGGTCTGCTATAAAGTTATTGCAGGCATCCTCTCAACTGAAGCGTGAACAGAAGAATTTCTAATAAATACCCATATTTCTAATATTTAATTAAAGAAAATGAATTTGGCCTCTAACAAAAACAAAATATCTTTTATAATTTTTTTTTGAATTAGCAATGATAAGATGAAATGATAATGGCTTTTCCCGCTAAAAAATCAACGAGGCGTAGCTTGACCCAAGGGGTGAGTCCAACCAAGTCACCCCTTTGGGGCAAAATATACCTGCCTGCAAAAAGCTGTTTTTGTTTTACAGATATTTTTGGCATAAAATCGGTCCCCAAATTGCGAAATTTTTAAGTAAATTTTCGCGCTTTACTTGAGTTTTATTATTGATTTATTTCTCGCTAGCATTTGCCTGTGACGATGTTTCAACACTCCGGTATGACGGCATTATGACACATATACCGCTTGTTGTTGAAAACCTACGCTATATAAACACGAAAGATCGAAATTCGATTAGTTTTCGTACCAAAAACTTTTTTTGCTTCGTAGTTGTTTTACATTTTCATGTAAAAATGATTTGTTATTATTACTCATTAGAGAATTTATTGATGAATCATTTTGTAGCAGGACTGCTTCGTTGGTCTTCATTGACCGTAAGTGCGACTGCTGAGCATACGGTCCTGGGTTTAATTCCACCAATCGGTTAGCTATTCGGTTTTTCTATGAAATTCTCAGCAGCAACTGGGAGTTTGAATTTATACCCGTTCATACCGACCAAAAAACATACCGTCAAATTGTGGAGGTACATCAATAAACCTTACCTTTTGTGGAGATTCATGAAATAAGCTTTTCAATGAGCCTAGAGGAATGGTAACATTTCTCAGAGATTGCGGTCCTCCTTCAAACAACATGTGTACCTTGGGTCACACGTACTTAAAACGTGACCCGTGTTACAACCGTTTAGTGTTGTTGTTTTTTTTTCTCGTAACAAAACCTTGTAGGTACAACACTTAAGGAAACTACGAAGTGTGTTTCCATGTTTCTCCATTAGATTAGGTACTACAAAGTTTATACACCTTAATGAGCTGTTATCTAACGGTTTGCTTGGGAGTTCCATTCCTTTGGTTATAACACCTTCGCAGTTGAATTTATAATATCTACGCATAAATACCTTTAGAATACTTCGTAGACTTTATTTTCATTCGCATATGGAATAGATGAATATCCTCACGGAGTAAGAGGATTCAGTTCAAGCCACAGTCTGTTAACAATACGGTTTCAGCAGACTTTATATTGAAAGTCAAATACTCTGTAAAGTATTTAACTGTGCAAGTTTTATTAATTTGTTTTCTTTAATCACCTTTAATGAAAGAAGGAAAAAAGATAACTATATTTTAAACACACACAAACACACAACAAAAGTTGCTCAGGTTGCAGAACTGTTTACCAAAGGATTTAGGTACCATAAACCAATACTCGTAAATGTAGAATCAAAAATGTTGCTATCAGCAGCTTTTCGACCTACCTATTATAATCTGTTACAGTATTTGTTAATTATTACAAAACCTTCGATTGGAAGGGAAGGGAAAAATACCTTGAAACAGTTCGTGTACACCCCGAACTTGTACAAAACTTTGTCTGACCTACTGCCGAGTCCTTTTTTCCGGGCGAAGGCAACATTCATTCAACTTTGAGTCTTCATTTAAAATGGTAATGTAAACCCATAATTACGTGTTACAAACATGCGTGTGTTTACAAACTAATTTGTTGGGTCGTAGTTTACTGGTGAAATATGCCTACGTACATATTTCCTAAATATTTTGAGCTGCTCGTTAGATTCAAATGTGCGGTGGCGTTTGGAGTGTAGAGTGAATTCATTATCGCGGTCGGGTAGTCGTTAGTGGTTTACAACCCTGTTCACAAACTCTTTGAAATAATGCTCCCCGGGTGCCTTGACGCGTTTCAACACGAACATAACGTACACGAGCGCCGTGAGAGATATTTAAAACATTCGTATAATTCCTCCCACAACGAAACAATCGGGGTTGTATGTTGTTATAAAGCAAGCCTCTGCCAACTGTGTTGCCGGTACAAAAATCTGCGACGCGATATCATCATAATGACTTTTACTGCGTTTGTTTTGCGCTCCGATTGCCGCTTAAATGGGAACTGTAAAATTGAATTATACGTGTATGTGAGTGCGGTCATGTTTATTTTTTCTTGCGGGTCCAGCGAAATTTAAAGCGGAAACATCGTGAGGTGAATAAAATGAGTAAGTACCCTTTAAGGCATATCACGGCAATATTGTGGATTGAAGTTATTTGCCTCTTCTATAAACATATTATTTCTAGTTGTAGTGTAGGTACTAACCTAAACGATACGTACATTACCTATAATTCAGCTTTACCTAAAACTACTAATTAATATACCTAAGCACTCATCCAAAAATCAAAATCTAATCTGATTTTATTTGAAATAGACACGTAATGAATAAAAAAATACTAACGACAATTGACAGGCAATATAGTTAAATATGTAGATAAAAACAACTACAAAATAATAACTCAAAATGTCTTTTTTTTAACCGACAGCTACAGTTTAGTAATAAAAAGCCTCGTTAAAGGGCAATCGTCAAAAAAAATTCGAGCTTTTGTAATTTATTTAGCACAATTTACTTTTTCGCCTTCCCTTTGCGCAATGATTTTGTCATAGGCCGCCAAGTAATAATTATCCTTATTAATTTTCGGTCACGGGTCAAATTTCGGTGTTAAGCTTGTATTTAAAAGGTCAGTGAGCAGTAATCAGCTCAACAAGGCTCTGCTTTGTGAGGGTAGTAACGTCGAAACACATTTTTCCTGATAACTTAGTTAGTGGGTTCTCGTCAGTAAAAGGTTCATCAATTTACGAGCTTGTTTTAATGTATTAGTAAGTAGTTAATGGTAATCTAGACTTACATAATACAATATGATAGAATTTTTACTTTCAGTCTGATCTTATAAATTATGCATCATTAAGAGTGCATCATCCGTTATAAGAGTAACAAGGAACTTGTTAAAGTAAAGAACTGAAATGAATTAAATGTAAATTCAAATATCATGACAAAATACATTGATCTGATATTAAAAATGACTAACAAGCAGTGCAATCCGTTTTCACAAATATTTTTTTATTAGATATCTACATAAGACAGATCTTATGACAAGTACAATTAATTCCTTCTTTCGAAATCGTACGTCATAAAACGTTACGTGATAATACTATTATTGTAAGCCTCAATTTACCTCCAAAATGACAAAGACATAATACTAATACAATAATTATCCAAGTTTAATAATAATAAGCAGCAGCAATAGCAGCACTGGGCTGCAATAACAACTAAGTGGCATCCCACTTCGAGGCGACGACGAGGACGCCCAAATCGTAGGTGGCGGGACGGTTTGGATGGTTTTCAACCAGACTGGTGAACAGTCGCGTGCAACCGACTGGCATGGAAAAAGAGGGGAGAAGCCTTTGCTCAATTTTGGGACAGTTCGAGCTAAAATAAATAAAAATTATGATAATAAATGTATTGAATTCCAAAAAGGTGTACAACATCCACTTACAAATTGAACTCTGATACCCAAGGTAAGATTCAACTTGTGAATGGGTAGCTGCGCTCTCACATAATATGCACAAAGTTACATTGCGATTGCTGATTCTTTACGATCGGACACAGATAAACGTTATCAATGACTTGCAGAGTAAAAAGAAAAGAAAAAAATATTTCTATTGTATTAAATTTTTAAATTGTTACGAAAGCCCTCAGAATGGCTCTTTATTATATCCAGCCACTAAAAATATCGCAACACGGCACATATTTCACGTGAGAAGCGCACCACGTTGTATACGCTGAGATTTTAAACTGAACTGACTGCAGTGTCTGCCATGAATTTTGGGCCTCTTGCCAAAGTAGCCTGCACATTAGTTCCACTGATAATTGAAGCCGATCACATAAAGATTTTGTAACCAAAGCTATGCGGTACCCAGCTTGATAAAGCGGTGCTTGAAAAATGACTACCGTAATATATATTTTTTATGTTTACTAATAAAATATAGTTTGCGATTTAACAATTACAACACAATTGCAGTATCCAAAATTAGTTTAGATCAATATCTAAAGATAAGATTAAAAAATCAGTATCTACATATTATGTACTCTTGCCGAAAAATCAAAAAAGAATTCACCCTTTCTCTAATATCAACGCTACATTCTCCACAAAGACATAAATTAGTACAATCTTTGATAGCGTAATAACGACGTTTTCTCTCACGAATATTTTTTCCTTATTCAGCGTCTAATGAGGCCTCTTTTTCTATACTTACCCCGAGTTTTTCCTTCGGAATCGTGATGTCCATGTTAGTAAGCTCACCCTCGAAAAAAGTAGCTTATGTTGCCATATTATTGCCTTTATTAAATATACGGCAAATTATGGATCCTCCCGTCTTTGATTGCCTACTGATATTGTTTATCATAATCTTTAAATAATGAGCAAAGGGGAATGCGTGCAGGAAATTGTGTCATACGAGAATTTATTCTCACGAATATTTTCTGCTGGCAATAATCTAATATGCAACGTAGGTGAGTATAACTCAATTACATATTTTGATGTATAGTCCGTTCGTCATAAGCATTCAGTGATGGACTCTACCACCTAAAATGAAATGGTAAAACAACACTTGGAAAATCTCATTAAAACGTTAAGCTTTGATATACCTAAAAAAATAATAATGAAATCCACCGACCAACTTTTTTCTCCACTCACAGTGCCCTAAAATAGAGTGGTTCCAAAATGAAGCAATTAAAAATAATACCTACCCTTCACTGAAACAAAGTAGCGATACATAGTTGACAGCTTTTAACCGTTCGCAACTCTATCCAGGTGGGTCGGACCACCTACCGCATTAAAGCCACGACGAAAGCCTAAGAACCCGAACAATAAAAAAGGAAACGCCCCCCGACGTGCGTGACCACAGGCTCAATGCAAATTATACTTCCATCCATTTCATACAATAAAACCAAATGAGCCCTTTTAACGCAACATGAGAAATCGATAAAAAATACACGTCCGAGCTTATGCTTGGTACATTCGAGTATTGTAACGTAAACGTTTTGTAATGGGTATTATTAAAGTCGTTATTAATAGTTGCGGAACGCCATATGCATTTGACGGGTTATGGAACGTGAGGATAATAACAGGCTTATTAGTTATGATAAGTGAAGTATGCGCAGAAGCTAAATGCTTATTATAATGTTTTCTTTTAAGCAGTTTCAGGTTGAAATGATCGGTTCGTTGACATTAAGGAAAATTTACCTGTACCTAAATTTCATTCCTTCCTCCGTAATAACGTTATGGCTTTGTTATAAATAACTATTATTAGCTTTATACAATAAGTAACAATTAACTCTCAGATTAAAGGCTCTGACTCTTTTTATCTGTGACGATGAGTATATAAAATAACATAACTGTGATAATTATGACAAGTAGGTACAGGCTGAAAAAATCTAAAAAACCGTTAAAATTCTAAATTTATGTCCACTGTATATTTTCCAAGAAATAACTGAAAATGTTTTTAGACATTTGTCATGATAAAGTAACTTTCCCTTAATTCAAAAAGTCATGTTCAAAGATAAGTAAGATACCCTACATTTGTTTGTCACAAAACACCTGAGTCCGTAATCCAAAAGAAAGGACGTTAAGGCCTATTCTCACAAAATACTCTTTGGGTCCACGTCTGTAACGGGCCGAAAATATATCCAGGGTAATAAAGGACTGTCCCCTGGGCCTGCCCTGACCACCGTCCGATCATAACCCAATTACAAGTCAACCGCATTTTTATGCTGCCATTACACCTTACGGGAACAAAACCGATGAATTTATTTTATTTTTATACTCCACGGCCAGTATTTATTGTGGATATACCAAATATATACAGTTTCGTTACGCGTTGGGTTGTTGTGTATTTTGTTTTTATTTGTTCATTGATTTTTATCCATAGCTGGTTTTATTTTGTGCGTGAACTGTTTATAATAGTGAGCTTTTATGGGTAATCGAAATATATTGTAGTACAGCTCTCAAAACTGTGTATGGTTATGCTGAGCCCTTAGCTTTAACAATGGGGATAGCTTAATTGATCTTTACAAGGTAAAAGGTACAGACTACCTCTTGAGTCTAGTAGCTGCAAGTGCAATTACTACGCTAGAGATTCTGCGTTCGATTCCACGAAGCTCCGCACTCAGAGACGTCAATTTACACTAAACAATCGCTAGATGTGTGTGTGTGTGTGTGTGTGTGTGTGTGTGTGTGTGTGTGTGTGTGTGCGTGTGTGTGTGTGTGTGTGTGTGTGTGTGTGTGTGTGGCATCGTAACTCCCGAACGGATGAACCGATTTTGATTTTGTTTTTTTTTATTTGAAAGGTGAATTAGTCGGGAGTGTTCTTAGCTATGTTTGATGAAAATCGGTCCAAGATGGCCGCCGCCACAAAATACCGAATTATATATTTTTTCACAACTCCCTCAATAGGGGTATCAAATGAAAGGGCTTAACTAGGAGAATACTATACACTATGATAAATTTCAAATAAAAGATGGCCGCCACCACAAAATGGCAAATTACATATCGTGTCGGGGGTTTTCTAAATTTTTAATTTATGTTATTCCGTGTTTGAGTTTGTTGTCAGTGTCCAAGATATATTGGATATCTATTATTTAATTATTCATTACTTTAATTGGCGTCTCTAAATGCGACAGTAAGACCATAAGCTGCTACAAAACAAAGGCTTTATTAAAACAACAAATTTAAAATCTATTCGATAGTGAGTATCGATCGATCTGATCCTCGAATAACGAGGCCCTCTACTGCATCGGAGAGCCAATTAAAATATCGGTTTCGATTTTCATTAGTACAACTATGATAATCGTTTGTCAGAAGCCTTAGAATCTCCCCAGGGTTATTGACCTTGTAATTAGGTGTGAAGTTCACGGGTGAATTGTGCAATCACTCTGTGTAAAACCTATTACTGAGTAAGTCTATGTAATAATTAAGTGATCAGTTCGTTTGATATTTTTGGTGGTGTGTGTGAATAAAAAACATAGCAGGAAGATTAAACGATTAAAAAACCAAAATTAAATATTCCATTAAACTAAAATTAATATTTCGAGTGAAATGTGTGTGTAAAATACGCCTATATTAGTTTCATCGATTTTAGTCAGCGCCTAAAAATAAATTTCAAATAGGAAATCGTTTAGGTTCAACGTAAAAATTTATAGCCCTAAATATTTTCTGCTAAAATTCTTATATATTTTTCTTAGAACTTCCTAAACTCCACCACATTAGGTGTAACCTTTATTACACATACTAAGTAGTTAAGGTGTTTTAGTAAACAAGAGTTTATATCCATGTAAATACATAAATCATCATACCATCGCGCCTATATTGACCAAAGGGCTAGACAAAGGTGTACTAAGGTAAGAAAGAAAGTAAGCAAGTTTTATGAATAGGTACACTTACAGTTCGCCTGTATGTTTAGGTCCCTCCGGTATGGATCCTTCATGTTGTCAGGGCGAGCCTATTGCAACAGCACAAATCCAGACACCGAGTGGATTTTTTTCAGAAAATCCCAACAACACTGCTCCACCCGGGAATCGAACCTAGGATCTCCAGCGTAGACACACTTGGGGACCACTAGATCAACGTGGCAGTCCATTTTAATAACAGTTTGTAAGTGTTGGGTTTTTCTGTGAAATTCACACTAACTTCTAAGTGAGTAAACTTCACTCGCTCAAGAGTGAGTAAACTTTACTTGCTCAGAAGTGAGTAAACCGATGAGCGTCCGTTAAACAACGTCACAGGATCACTGCACTAAAGGAGACAGCATGCAAACGAGCATTATACTGCGAACACTGTCGTAATTGTAATTACCCAGTGTGAAGGTAATTGCTTTTCCTCGTTCCCTTAAAAGCACTACTTAAGTACCTAGTGAAATAACAGTTCAGACTACATACAAACTTCGTCAACTTGTCTGTTTCTTAGTAAGTTTATTTTGCGTTACCTGTGAGGTATGTTGAGATTATTATTGTAATAAAACTACTTTTTACGGACTATCTTTTTGTATTTGTTTAGCATTTTCTATGTTAAAGTAATACCAGTTATTTTACCAAGAAAAAATCGATTGGCGTGCAGGATTTGAACGCATCATCTGGTTAAATAACGGGAGATGCAGGTTTTACTTTTATGGTTTTTATACCATCATAGCATCTCGCTTTTATTTTCCGAAGGGTTAGGCAGAATGTTTACGTTCCATGTAATAGGGGTGGGCCTTTTTTCGATGTGTTGTGTGAATTTCAGAGAAAAGCCCAATAACATTTTCTCGACCCGGGAATCGAAACCAGGACCCCGAGCGTAGCAGTTGCATAAAGGAATCCTTAGGTATAATAATGATATAGAAATTCCGTCAAACATACCTAATTAAAGCTTCGGAGCCGGAAAACTAAAAGCAGATAAGAAACTTCTTCAAAAGTGAAAACTTATTCCGTGTAACGTTTTCTTATGCTATTGGACGTTTCCTTTTGATTAAAGCAACGGGTCTGCAAACTACACGAACAATTCTTGCATGTAACAACTTTCTGTCTGTACGTGGAACGACTGCTGTAACTAGAACTGCAAAGCTCTTTGACTGTAAAAAGCTAGTTTCGCCAACCTGGATACACGGGTTCAAGCCCAGGGTCCACAACGTGTTTTCTGAGGAGAGCGAGGGATGCCGCTCTACACATTAAATAGCGCCATCCCTTTCTCACAAGCTATAAATGATCACTATACTACATTAATAACGCCTGCATTTCCCGAAGGGTTAGGTAAGGGAAGGCAGAGGTAGCTGCTGATCACGGGGTCGTGGATTCGACTCCCCCATGACGCAAATATTTATGTGATGAAAAAGGTCTTTGTATTTATCTGGGTTTTTCTAAAAGTATGTATTCACAATAAAAAATATATACTTACCTATAAAATTATCATATCCATTGTCTAGGGAAGTAGTACCCATAGTACAAACTGTGCTTAGTTTGGGACTAAATGGTGCTGGGTAAAATGTCCAGACATATTTATTTATTTTACTTGTAAAAGTTCCTTAAAGTTTTATTTACAGATTTGATTAACATTTTATCAATTAAAATTTTTTTGTTTGAATAAAAACTATATTCAGGTACTTCTATAATACCTATTTTAGGTCCAAATGAGTCGTTTCCATAGCAGAAGAACTCCATAGTGACATAGTACATGTAGTTTTAACTATCGTTCCGAGTGATACGCTGCTAACGTGTTTTTATAGCACTATAACAACGTATGCCACGTCTTATTGCTGCACAGCACACGTAGGAACAAGATGTATGAGTTTTATTTCTGCCAACAGCTGCTAAACTTATGTCTGCAACAAAAATAGGTCACATAGTACAAAATCTTACTTTTTACAAAAACAAAAAGTATATTAAAAGAAATATCTGGACGTAATTAAATAATTTTATGTTTTTGTTTTTTTTGCATTTTCCATAAGCTTTTTCATTTCTGCCCGCCAGTCGATTGTTTCCTTCATTAAAATAAAATAAAAAAATAATAACTGAATAGTTTTATTTAAAGGGTTAAGATAAGGTGTAGTGGAGGGTAAATAAATGTTAAATCCAATAACACCGCTTTGAGAATAAACCCTAGGATCGCACGCTACGCAGACACACTTGCAACTACTAGACATTAAGTCCGCCCGAGCAAGTAACAGATCTGTTTTTTTTTACAAGCACACTTTGACCCACTGCTGGGCAACTTATGCGTATATACCTCCTACATATAACACAAACGGCCTAGACAAATTTACCTATATTTACATATTATTATACAACTGCCTCGTCTGTCTCCTGATCGCAAGCGTGAGGTTCTGCTTGTGCTTAGGTAAATAGGCAATTGCCACGCCACCTTTACATAATATGGAATACCTCTACCTACGAAAAATGATCATCATACCTGTACCTCAGAAGGGTTACCTTCTGAGATACAGGTATGATGATCATTTTTCGTCAAATTATGTAAAAGAATATATGCGACTGGAATTTCCAATTTTCCTGTTCGATTTAGATGATCAAAACGTCAATCACATGTTCAAACTACTTATATACATTCGCTTAGTTTTCCAATACTAAATCAGATCTAATAAAGGCTATAAACTGTACTTAGTCTGATTTTTATCAAAGAAAATCTCAACCCAATAGATATCATTCGAAGTAGAAAAAACAAAATTCATTGCGACATAAACGGATTGTCCTATTTCTCTGTCTACTTGCTTTCCTTGCAAACCGTAACTTTTAGTAGTATTCATGAGTAAGCACAGTTACCCTCGTAATAAAACCAAGATTATCAGTAAATAAGGTCTACACATAAATAAAGTTGATTCCCCCGCAAATCAGACGGATGCTCGAAACATTCAGAGATCTAACAAAAAGGGTGGGCACACACAGTCGGCCTCCACCATTATGTCGCATGATACGTGACGACTTTGTTCGTTCGTGTGTAACATTTGTGTGTTGCTAAAAAATCGAGATCAACATATTTTGCCAAACATTTCCATTCAAACCCTTAGGAAAAAAGGTTCCAACAATTGATTGCTATTTGGTTAGTGCTAAATGTGTTTGTCGTTTACATCTCTTCGTGTTGGACAAAATACGGATTAGTCTTTGCAACACGCGATCGTGTGCGGGTAACTTAAGGTCTGTTCATAGAAATCATGATAATAGGTAGTGAAAGTACGTGCGTCGACCCAACATGGAGTAATACTTGAAGGAAATCGAGTACAATATGTGATCAAGTTTTTGACGTTGCAATCTATCGTTAATTTCCCCCGAGGTTCACCTGCCGCCACAATAAAGAAACTATTTTATTGTTACCCATATTGTACAGTACTTCTAAAGTATTTCGATACGTTATTATGACAACATTATAAAAGGCTCTATTGTCGTGACTGAGATTGTTAGTACTCTATTTCTGCTTTCAATATAATATACTTTACTTAGTTATTTTCGAAATGTCACCCCACGATACAAAGTTTTCGGGGAAAATAGGTACACAACACAACAGACAATAGGTACGAAAAGTATTTATTTTATTAGATGGTAAATTACACAGCACACTAATTAAATCATCATATCGTTACTATGTTTTTTTATGTTTAAATGTCTACTTAGGGACCAAATTCAAAAATGGAAACATAATTAGTATGAAATATTATCTCCCCAGTAATTTAACGGAAGCTTACTAGGTATGGTGAAACAGTCCCTAAACGTCGTTTAACATCACACATCTCTTCGCTATTCTCTTGCCATTATTCAAAACTCCTCAAACTTCCATAAACCAAAAAACAAAAGAAAGAGGTTCCGTCTAAAATTCATTCAGAATACTCGAATGAAATAAACATTAGGTGTGGGGCACTCCGAAGTACGGAGGGAACTTCCAAAAAGTCCTTATTGCGTGCGTACGATTTCCCCGGCCCTAATGGGCAAGCGCGATTTTGCTGACAAATAAATATGTACCGCCCCCTCTCGACGAGAGTAATTGTAATTGTGTGGCCTTAAAACCGGGAATCAGTTTAGCACCCCGTTAACTAACAGCGGTTTAGTATACGATATTTACAACCTTTAATTTTATTTCCACGTGACGTTGAAGGTAGGTACTTACGTACTTTTCAGATTATTCTGTCTTAATAAAAAGCCCGATTTAGAATAACATCACAATCAATCAACTAAATAATACAAAACGTAATAAAAAATTTAAAGGTTAAGTTAACACGATAAATTAATGTAACTAAAAGTTCACAATTCATTTTAATACCGATTTAATATTAACATCGCGTGTTAACTGACAAAAGTTCAAAGAAGGATTAAATAATTTTACCGAAGTAATGGGTTTAAATTAAAGAAAGATTAAATAACGTGCCATTGAATACGTACGGTGTTAAATACATAATGACCTATTTAATTCGGTTTTTATAGTAGGTACTGGTGGAATAAACTGTGTATGTAATTATTATTAAAGTTTAATATTATGAATACGTATGTATTGATAAATTTAACTGTCACATTATTTATTCAAATATCATACAGGCTTTATTGTTTATTGCTGTAAGAAGTTTTCATTTACTGTGTACAAGTGTATTTTTAACGATGGTTTCAGAATATCATAGTAAAGTGATCGATTTCAAGTTAAGAATATGTAAACAAAACGACCGTTTTTCTAGTCTCATCTATCATAATTCAATTTTGCGGTCGTTCTCACTAAGTGTGGCGAATGGCACATTACTGTAGCCACGGAAGTTCCAAAACGCTGTTATTAAAGCCCCACCAGGGTGGTTCAGTGGCATGCAACGCGATAAAGCGCCGGTTAACATAAAAGGAACAGGTATTTTCTTGAGTAATAAAAAGAAACGCCCAAAGCTGTGCGTGACCACTGGAGCTCGTGAAAAATCATATTTTCGTTTTTGTTTCACAAACTAAACACGGCACCCACTGTTCCAACTCACTGGATTCTTTAGATTAAAGTTATCTCTTCTGGGAAGATAACAATTCTGTCTTCAATAAGACAAGATTATATCAAATAAAAAATACTCAACATCTTTAGAACTGTTTCTCGTAACAGATGAAAGTGTTTCGTTATTTAAAAGAAACAATTTTATCAAAAAATCGATATGGCGTTGAAAATAGAACTTGAACTGAGATACTTATACCAAAGGAAGGTCTAAAAACAACCAATCAAAGACCTTGGCTTCTATCTCTTCTCTCTTCTCTCTTCTCATTTATCCACAGAGCTATCACAGTAATTACTACTTTCCAGTACATTGCGTTCACAAAGCAGTACGATTACGTTTTTGTCGACTCAGTTTTGCACCTAAACACATAGACGAAATGTCAATATTCCAAAACGTAAACACGTGGGTCAACCGTATTTTAATACAGTTAACGGTGTACCAAAGAGTGCGTACACTACCGTATTCTGACCCACCTACGATATGTATCCATCGGACCTTAATTTCCCACGGGCATCTCAGCGTGACCACGAACAAAGGCTCGAAGCTCCCGATAATAAATTTATCGACAATAATTCTGTGAAACTTTACTTCCGAGCTGTGATAGTTTCATTAAGAATTTCATCTTCGACAGCTGACAGTTCATACAGGTTATAGTATTCATCGCGTTAAGCCATACGTTGAAAGGAGTTCGGGAACTACTCTTACATGCTTGGAGCCGATGTAACACGGCAAAACTTAGCGGTGTACATTCCCAGAGTTGGCCCGTTCTATCGCTAGTTCGGAAGTAATCAACGAGATACGAAGCAAAACATTTTCCAACTGACTTTAAACTCTTTCTAAAGTCTTACGTTCCAAAATGTTATTAGACAACAATCGGTAAGCTGGCTGCACCATAAATTGCCATGTTTTACTTAAAGCTATCCACTTTATCTAACGACTTGGCAGTGAAGGAAATTGATGGTAGTCTACTCGTAAAAGGATTAAATAAAAAATGCCCAAGTGCGGGCTGAGACTTGCATGATTTGTGTTTCGCATTATGTCCGTGAATGCAATCCTCACTAAACGAACGCTCATGTTTATTAGCGTACTACATTTATATTAAAAACAAAACCTAAAACTTTATTTAATTACTAGCTTACGCCCGCAACTTCGTCCGCGTAGAAGTCGAAAATGGTTCTAATAGGATTTCAAATTGTTTTTTTACGTTATTAATTTTGATAAAATATAAATATGAAAATGTTTGAATACTTATATAACCTAACCTAAATTAAAAATTTAGAAATCCCCCGACATGAAATGGAATTTGCGATTTTGTGGTGGCAGCCATCTTGGATTTTAAATTTATCATAGTGTATAGTATTCTCCTAGTGAAGCCCTTTCATTTGATACCCATATTGAGGGAGTTGTGAAAAAATATGTAATTCGCTATTTTATGGCGGCGGCCATCTTGAACCGATTTTCATCAAACATAGCTAAGAACACTCCCGACTAATTAAACTTTCAAATAAAAAAAAAACAAAATCAAAATCTGTTCATCCATTCGGGAGCTACGATGCCACAGACAGAGACAGACACACACACAGACACACAGACACGTCAAACTTATAACACCCCGTCGTTTTTGCGTCGGGGGTTAAAAATATAACAATCTTTATTATGTTGTAGGGATTGAAAGGTTAAGAAAGCATGAAAATAAAATAAAAAATTGATACATTATATATTTTATGAACATTAAGCTCGGTCTTCGATCTGGTGTAAGTTACATGGTGTTATTATCTATTATCTTTTTACAACGAAATAGAAATACTACACCTGCCACAGTATTTCTTTGTAACAATATTTTTTTGTTTTTTCTTCGGACGCTAGAATCAACAGGTTACTCTGTGCGCTTACTCTGCAGCATGCCACATACTCTGCCCGCGGGAGAAGCAGCTTTCCCTCAAATCTACTCCCGCTACCAAGAGTTTGACCTTCAGCTGTGTTTATGGTATAGTAAAGTAAAGCAGACTTTGACGGGAAACTGCACTCTCTTGAATTCAAATCCTAGGAATAAATACATACTCTCCTCGAGAACAACTGGTCAGTATAGTTGACTCGATTACATTGCGATGCTTGTTTTCACTTGAAATCTGGTGCCATTGCATAATTTTGTGTGTGTGTTCTCAATTTTATATGTTCCACCATTTCCTATTTTAAGAAACGGGTCTGAGAACTGTCCACAAATGAAATCGCTTCACGCGCTTTTACTTCTGAGCTCTACTGGTAAATTCTGTCGGAAATCGCCTGCCGACAATACAGTAATCCCCTTTAAGAGTCATAGTACTCAAATACCAAACTTCTGCCATAGTACTTTGTTCGGGTATATTGCAGTGGGGTTTCAGTTTGTATCAAATCGAGAAGACCTTTGAACGCAGTTTACCAGTGCAGTTTTACCTCCTTCCATCAGCGTGGAAGCAATTCCGGACGATGCGACCGCTAAGGCGATATCACGATTGCTTCTGACTTTGGCCGATGTTAAACTTAATAAAAGTCAATGGAAATAAAATAACTTTCTACCCCCTTTTTAACCCAGTTAGGGGATGAATTTCAATAAAATACGAAACACGTCTTCCATCAATTCTGTTAAAGAATGTTTATGCAAAATTTGAAGTATATTGGACCAAGGAATCACGTTGTCCCATACAAACTTTGCTCCCCTTTTTCACCCCCTTAGGGGTAGAATTTCGGAAAATCCTTTCTTATCGGATGCCTACGTCATACAAAGAACACACCCTCCAAGTTTCAAGTCTCTACGATTAGCGGTTTAGGCTGTGCGTTGATCCGTCAGTGAGTCAGTCATTCAGGACAAAGCATTTTATATGTATAGATAATAATTATGCGTAAAAAGCTGGCTACGAGATTGTTGAGTTTACAGTTGAATATCTATACTAATATTATCTATACTAATATTATAAAGAGGAAAGATTTGTTTGTTTGTTTGTTTGTTTGTAATGAATAGGCTCCGAAACTACTGGACCGATTTCAAAAATTCTTTCACCTTTGGACAGCTACATTATCCCCGAGTAACATAGGCTATATATCATCACGCTACGACTAATAGGAGCGGAGTAGTAATGAAAAATGTAGCAAAAACGGGGAAAAAATTATAAGACCACGCGGGCGAAGCCGCTGGCGGGAAGCTAGTACATGATATTTATATCTGCAAATAGACCTTTTGAAGAAACTTTAATAAGTAAAGGTTTTAAAGGTTTAAACTAGATGGCGCCGCCGCCGGTATTTCCTAACTGACGACCTCTGAGAAGAACCGAAACTAATTCAGAGAACCATGGTCTCTTTTCAAGTCCAGAATGTGTGGTACTAACCATAAATCGTGATTCAAAACCAGTGAATAAAATATTATTCATGCATAATTATGTTGTATTTGAATGGCTTTGTCACCAATGCAATAAAGCGCCCAAAACTTCTTATGATATTTTGGAACCATCACTAATCAGTAAACTATAGAAGATTCATGCATATTTTTTTACTAGCTTTCCGAAAGCGGCTTCGCCCGCATGGTCTAATAAAGTATAGCAGATTTTTTTAAATTGGTGCAGTAGTTTTTGGGTTTACTCATCCATAAATACCAAACATGCAAAAATACACATATTTTATCATTATAATATTAGTACATAATAGATAACGACCTTACTCCATATATTATATTACATAATCAAAACATTCCTCCGTCAGGGTAGGTAAACAAAGCCGTGGAATACAAGGATGGTCCACTAACGGAAAACAGATTTCTGACTCAATGAATCGAGTACGTTTATACTGAAACTTTCTGGTGGAATCACGGCAAGATCGTCCAACTGTAAAAGCAGAAGTTATAGTATTAGTTGTGTCTTATCCTTGGTGAATTTATTTAGGACGTAGAATGAAGGCTCCGTGTTTAATATTTACCTAAGTCCGGAGTCTAGGCCGACACGTAAGACCACCTTTAGAATATATTGGCTTGACGTGAGGCAACACCGATTTCTGCAAGCAAAGATATTTGTTCCATGAATTGAATAATAAGGGTGGTTTGTTTAAATAATAATTTCTAATACTATTCTTGTTTAATGTAGCAGCTAAAATATACTTAACAATGTCTATATGTTTCACATTTGATAACTCAATCACTTACCTATATCTATATTCTATACTATATATATAATAATTATTATAAAGAGGAAAAAGATTGTTTGTTTCCATTGAATAGGATCCGAAACTACTGGATCGATTTGAAAAATTCGTTCACCAATACAAAGCTACATCTTTACCGAGTAACATTATATGGCCTCTGGCGGAAAGCTTGTAAAATTATAAAAGAAAATAATTTATTTTTAGGCGGCAGCAGGGTTTCTGTAAAATCTATTTAAAAAGTACTAAAACTTACTAATCACCTGTCTGGTCTAGTTGAAAAACGCGCTTCTGTAAAAGATAAGTAGAAGAGAAGTTCAATTCCCAGTTTTATACCAGCGTACTGTTGGAATACGTAGTGCACGCTTATCGCTTATTACCAAAGTTTCAAAAAATACTGGAAAGGCGGTATGTTTATTACAGAATTATTTTATCTATTCTGGGAATCATTATTGTTCGATTGCTTTCACCCAACTATCATGTCGGTTTTCCGTGAAACTAGATGTGGCTGCTGTGTATCATAATTTTACGCCTCTAGTACTATACACTGTCGCATTTCTAGTACTCAATGTTTTCCGGACGTAAGTAATTTTAGACCTGCATTGTTCCTGTAATGTTTTCCGAAATCCAACTAATATTATAAATGTGAAAATTTTAATGGATGGATGTTTGTTTGTTACTCTTTCACGCAGAAAATACTGAACGGATCTGGAGGAAATTTGGCAGAGATAGATTATAGTCTGGAATAGCACATAGACTACTTTTTATCCCGGTAAAATTTATGGTTCCCGTGGGATAGATTTGTTTTAAGAAGATGAGTAAATTAAATAAATAAATATCCTGGGACATTTTACACAGCACCATCTAGTCCCAAACTAAGCAGAGCTTGTACTATGGGTACTAGACAATGGATATAATACTTATATACTTTTTTTGTTGTAAATACATACTTATAATACATAGGAAACACCCAGACAAACACAAACATTTATATTCATCACATAAATATTTGTGTCTTGTGGGAATCGAACCCACGAATTCGTGATTAGCAGTCCAGTACTCGAACCACTAGGCCACAGACGTCGTCTCATAGACAATGAAGTCGTCAACATTACAACAGTATAACTTATTTAAACTTATAAGAAATACCTAGACCGCGCGGGCGAAGCCGCTGGCGGAAAGCTAGTAGTTTATAAGTACCACTCTATAGTCGTAAAGTACCCCTGTAACACAGGATTTTCCTATTATGGCGGTAATTGAAAATTTCCTGTGTACCAAGCTATTAGCACTACTAATTAAAGTGTCACCTGTACCTATCGGTATACTCCTTTATGTCAAATAAACTATAATCAACTGCTTCGTTGGTCTAGTGGTCCCAAGCACGACTGCTACGCTTGAGGTCCTGGCTTCGATCCCCGGGTCGAGCAAAGTGTTGTTGGGTTTTTATGTGAAATTCCCAGTAGCAGCTCGGAGCCTAGTTTTGTACCCGGTTGATGGGAATAGGCTCGCCCCATAATACATGGGACCTAAACATACCGGTGAACTGTGGTTGTTCATTAATACATCTCTACCTAACCCTTTTAGGAATACAGGCGTGATGGTATGTTATTTTATGTTTTAAATTATAATTATAGTACTCAAATGTAGCAAATTTTAGTAGATATTTAATACAAACAATCGCCATTATACGAAAGAAAAGGTTTTAATTACACTAAACAAGGTAAAACCAATTGCCAAACAAGTTTTCCTTGTATATTTCCCCTTTTGAGAGGATAAATGAAATTATCGTAAAATCTTCGTAATAATTGTTATGCGGGGAGCTCAGTGTATGAAATAGCTTACGTTGTGACCGCTATTAGCAACTCTTTGAAACATTCTGATATATCTTAAGACAACATGATTTTAAAAATTGTTTTAAAAAATACGTTGTTCTATATTATATTGTACTTGGTGTTATTTTTATGTTATTTCATAATTATATTATTATGCTTATCCATAGATTACCTATCATTAACCACATTCTATTCCTCATCATAACGAAATAATAATTTCTGTATTACGGACACGAAACGTAGGTACAGTAATAAACATAAATATTCAAACATTGATTTCGGTTTGTGAAGATACGAAACGTATTGTTTCCTACACAAACACGGTCCATTTATCAATCCATTGTTTCAAAGCCCATTTCGCTTACGTGTCACGTATTCTTAATTCTAGTAATTGACATATCCTTTTTTAAACAAAAAAGGCTTTCGGATGCTGATGTTGCGCCACAGCCAAAAAAGATCTTATCAATGTATGAGTAAAATGGGAAGCGGGTACAAAAGGTGATTTTTACAAGATAAATGGATTAAAGGGTTGCTTCGTGCTGATTCTGTCAGGCCTATATTAATCAAAATAGCAGAGGTTGGATGTGGTAATGTATAAATTGTGTTAACTGTCAACAGTTAAAGGTAACGGGGTGGTCACGGCACGACAGCGCCTGCCTGGCGTTTTTTATTGTTTTTTTTTATTTGTTTAAAGGTATTTTTGTCTCTCATTTATAATTAATCTTAGTAGATTTGGCTTTCTATCTAATCATGGTGCGTTCAATTTGTTTAATATAAAGTTGCGATGGATATCAAAGTTTAGTGTCTGTCAAAATTGTGGTTTATATGGAATTAATGTTTCAGTGTAAATGGCAAAACCTGTCTTCCAGTGATCATAGCTTAGTGACTTACTCCCAATTCTGGTGGACTATAGCCTGACCGCACTTAATCTGAGAGTAGACCCGTACTCAGCACGGAACCATATGGGTTGATGATATTAAACGACCTAGATTTAAGAACTAAAATCGCACTTAGTCACACCTAAAAATAACCTCTTGCTCTGTACTTAATTAAGGTAACTAGACAAAGAGCAAGCAAATGGTAAAGTTTTACGCCTGAATTAATAATTTCACTTTCGGAGTTTTCTTTTCATTACATTCGTTACACAAACTCTTCTACTTAAATAAAACTGGAAAAAATTATGATAGGTTAATTTACCATTTCCTTTTCCATTTAATGACATTTCGGTTTAACAAAATATTAATTTAATGAGTACTAGCGATCCGTACGCAGCTTCCCCAGCGATTCCCATTGTAAAAAATGTTACATGCAAACCTTGATCTGACATTATCGAACACAACAGAAAAAGAATTATCCAATTTGATGCAGTTGTTCGGAAGTTATGCGCGTAAAACCATTGTGGCTATCCATTTTTATTTATATAATAGATAGAAGTACACAGATATGTGTATAGATTAAAATAAATTACTTTTTCGGGACGTCTGACTATGCCGTTATGATGGAAACTGTAAAGGCCTAGATGTATAACCCAGATATTCGCTACCGCTGTCGGTAGTGAAAAATACTAAACGGTATTCCGCATGGTATAAGTTCCGTGGCTAGATCGAATCTAGGATACCGTCTCGGCAGGCGATATCTTTTACACCGGACGACGACGGACCAAAATATCACGTGTATTTGAACACGTGTAGTTGAAAATCAATCTTCGGCTTCACTTTATAATAATCTATTATCACGCGACAATATCCGTAAAAAGTATTATTACCGATGAAATAATAGTTAGGTACTTATATTTTATAAGTACCTAATATAATATTGTGATCTAACATTACGAAGTATATGAACAAGTACCTATGTTCTCAACTCAATGTTTCGAGTCGATTTTATTACGTTCCATAACATATTTCCGAACTGGGTGAAATGTTAGTTTTTTTATCACTTATTTATTATCAGAGTTTGTGAAGTGTAAAATTCGATAATTCGGTTAAGTTTCCGCGAACCCTTTATTCGCTCATAACATACGTTATAAGTGCCTAATATATCTAAATTTGTGAGAAAAATTAAAAGTTTCAGGGTTGAAGTTCAGTATTTATGAAACGGCTTGTGGCAGTTACTATTTTACGAGGTCATTATGGAAGCCATTAAATGTATGATTACAGGGGGTCCTGTTTTGGGCAGGGCATTTGTATAAGCACATCAACTTTCCGTAAACGACCTGTGCCCAAAGTATTTTAATTCATTACGACCGCCTCCGTGAACTTTAAACCTCGCCGCTGGATTTTATTACTTCATAAAGTGTGGTGCGGTTGGTGTTTTATTGCAACCAGCTTATTGTTCACCTGGTTCGATGAACCATTTAATATACAAGTCTCTTATGGAAATTATTGTTACATACATACCATCACGCTTGTGTTCCCCGGAGGGTTAAGCAGAGATGTAGGTATGCCAATGTACATACACGCACCAGTCCATCTTTAAGTCCTTTGTAATGGGGGGCCATCCCATTGCCAGTAGCCGGATTTATTTATTTATTTATTTATTGGACATCCAGTAGTTGTTACATTTCTTAAATTCTAGTGACATATTTATAACAATACTGTGTTAAATGCACAACTTTTTAAGGTGTCACAGCTTGCACGATTTCGAGGTGGTAACATTTAATTATTTTAAATTTAGGCCGTAACTAATAAATTTTCAATACAATTTTTTTCTTAGAATAAAAAAAAAACAAAATAAAACATTGTTCTAACTTACGAAGAGTATAAATGAAAACGCAGAAGACAAGTGAAGTCTGGACATAATTATGACTTTAATGATTGCTCATGCTGCGATCTTTTAACAGCCCCAACACCTTGAATTTTTTAAAACAATCGTTAAAAATGTCAACATCTCTACTGACCAGATTATAAGTTTTTGAAATTCTTGATATGGTAGAAAATTGCTTTAGATTAGTTCTCGCGCGGGGCTGGTGCACAATTCCGAGTGTAGTGGCTGTACGCCTTGGTAAACGAAGAGGAACACGTAGCTGAAAGGATTGCAATAGAGTTGGGCAGTCAATTTTGTTTCTTAATATTTTATAGAGAAAAACCATATCGTGATACTGTCTGCGGATTAGCAAGCTATCCATTTTAAAGTGCTTCAGTTTTTCAGTGTATGTAGGAAGTTGTTTGTGTAATTTGCATGAGAAAGCGAGATGTCTCAAGAATCTCTTCTGAATGCGTTCAATTCGTAATTGATGTATGTTGTAATGAGGTGACCAGACTACACTGCAGTATTCGACTTGGCTTCGCACATATGCGTTATAGATAGAAATTTTAGTGCTGGGTTTCCGAAAAAGTTTAAATCCAAACTCCGACAAGTACGATAATTTAGGCTCATGGGACGAAACAATACTTTTTAATTGCATTATAATTTTCGTTCGTTGATTCGTCCTATCCATTTTTTTTTTTAATCCACCGAGTTCAATTATTGTTACAAAAACAATTAACTTATTTATTGAAATTAAACAGAAAGAAACAAAAAGGGGAGCCCTATCACCTTTAAATATATACGTAATATAGACAAATTATTACAATCATGAATGAAAGTTGGTGTATAAGATACAATGTATAAACTTATTGAATAAATTTAATCTAAGACGCTGGCGAAACCGCAGGCAACAGGTCATTTTATCTTCTCATAAAATGCTCTTAATTTACCTTAACATCGTATATAACTTTAAATCTTGTAAAAAAAATTAGAACGAAACTTATTGACACCTTTACGCGAGGTTCAAAGGTTCGTCGACTATTAAAACAACATTCTTTTATGTAGCTGTTAAAGGCAAGACAAAGTTTTGAACACCCTTTGAACCCACGGTGTACAGACGGCAGCGGCGCATTGCTCCCTTCGTTAATTATGCAATGTTTTTATTCAATTAGTCGTGTGGTCTACCCTAATTACGGCCCATAGGGAACGCTGGGATGCGGGGCAAGCCGAGCTTGCGCAAATGGAGCGATAAAAAAGGAAAAAAGAACACAAAAAAAGAACATTCTCGTCTCTTTGAGAACAATACAGTGTGTACAATGTGTTATGCCCGTAGGTACTGCCATTTGTCTTTCTGTCTAATCTTTCATGATGACGTCGTTGTTTTACGATTTGTGTTTCCATTTTTACAATGAGTGTCCGTTTCTATTGCTTATTCCGCATTCTGCATTAATTTGTTGATGAGTTTCATTGACGGACTGAAATTATACTTACTTATACTTCTCGCCAAACTTATTGTCCGGTTTGAAGTTGGCACGAGCTAACTTCAACCCGGCCGTAAAAAATCGGTTAAAAGAAAAATATTGGACTGTTATAAATAAAAACGAAAGCACAAGTCCATAGGCTAGGTCGTTTTAAATAATTATAATTCAATAATTTTCTTTCTCAGATTTTTACGGTCGGGTTGAAGTTAGCTCGTGCCAACTTCAAGCCGGACAATAAGTTTGGCGCGCGTTTGGACGATGCCTTTAATTTATTGTTTTTTACATTTTTATTGTATGCGACAGGAAAGATGCAATATGCATCCATCATCACCATCATGCATCCATCCTTTAATGATAGGTATGGATACTGCATTTTTATATCGGGTTGAAATACTTTGTGTTCAAAAATGCAATTTTGTACCACTAGTCACTACGCACTCATTTACTACACATATATAGATGGTACCAGTAACAGCAGTGCATTAGCGACGACATGTTGCCAACCCTATATATTATTATATCACAAACGTTTTCTCTGGAGTCTTGAAAAAGATGATAAGCCGCCAGTACTTACAGTCTTCAGGCTTTCAGTCTGTGGAGAGGTGGCTGCTTTTGATAGGTTAACTGATTACTGAATCCGTGGTCCGCCCGCATAATGGAACAATTATTCTTCTATTGTCTGCAAATTATTGTTACTTGATAGAAACAAATTAAAACGACTGTTTACTGATCTTAAAAAATAAATAGTTGGCATGCCAATGTAAGTATCTACTCGTAAATATCACTTTTTAATTTTCGCATTATTCTGCTCCCTTTTCAGTTGATTTCTTTAATCTTCATCAGTTGAATAAAGCGTATAGAAAGCAGATCGTAAACTATTATAGGATTTCTACCATACATAACTCAATAACAAGCATAATAACTGATTACTACAATTACAGTATCAAAGTAACTGTGCCTCCCTGAAGTTGTATACAATTGCCTGCGCAGTAGTCAATTTACGATAGCGGTCATCTCGTGCTTTCTCACTCACTCTAAACCTATCTCATTTTCGACTCGAATGAAACAAAAGACGTGAGCACCAGCGCGGGAACTCTTATCGTAAACGTAAACATAACAATAAGCATTTTCAAAGTAGAATACCATGTAAAACGGGCCCTGTGGCGACACAGACAACCTTTGCCCGCAACAAAAGCTTGTCTTGTCATTAAGACATCAAAAATCTACATTACAAATATTTTATTATGAGTACATACATGTAAGGGAAAATAATTGAAGAATTATATCCATACAAGCACCGGTATTTACCCCGTTATAACCTTTTTAAAAGTGTGTATTGTTGGACGAATGTATAATTTTCCAATACTACCAACTATTTTTATAGTGTCAATACGTCACAGAGTGCACAAAAAGGGGGACTGAGATGTCACGTCTGACACTTTGCCGCCAGTCGTTGAGGGAGGAACATCGAAACTGTCCGATCCGATTTTGGCTTAAAGCCTATTCAATATTATTTTAAGGTTGCCATCAAGTCATCGCGGGTATTTTCCTTACTGATTAAATTCTATCGTGTATTCGCAATAAAATTAGTGAAAATAAACTTCCCATCACGTTTTCTAAAATTGGAGAACCGAGGCAGACGAGGAATATTGCAATTAAAATTAACTGTACTGTAATGCCCAAATCATTTCTCAGAGACTAGAACTGCAAACTCAGTCGACAATGTGCATGGAACGTAACGTATCTAATTTGTAAAGCATGTTACCGCGTTCTTGTACGTATCTCTAATCTAGTTTACTTCTTTGTCCCTCTTGTTGCAGCGGATTAAGGCCGTCTGCCACACAACGTTGTTGGATTAAAGGAAAACTGGCTAAATATTTCTCTTTAAGCTCTGAATAAATGGAGTTTTTAATGGGTTACGGCGACGACAGCAATGTTCTTACTGATCAAAGGAAATGTTGTGTTTAACTCCATCCGACTAAAGAAAAATATACGTATTTTCGAAAAGGACAGATTAGATTAATGAATGACAAAGACTCGTGAAACTTTGCGGACTTATGCTGACTATAACATCAGTTTCGAAAAGTGGTGATTTTTTTTAGGCCCGGCCACACTGTCGGATAATATCTGTCGAATTCGTATGTACGCAAGACCACAAGTCACCATACATTGCCGTATAAACGGACCTCGTATTGTTCCAGCTTTCCGTACAACAAGCAGCAATAAATCTGTTCACAACCAACAATGCTATGCGTGAAGATGCGTGATGAATATAACCTATTCTTTTGAACGAATTGATGTTGATTTTCAACAAAAAGAAAAGAAACCATTCACCAAATAAAACGCCTAATCCATACAAAGTACCATAATTAAGTACCACGAAACGTAACCGTATATCATTCGTGTTCGTACAATTAAAAAGAAAACACAGAGTACAATGCTCCGTTGTGCAGATGTCAAGGGTCTCTCGACGGCTAGATCGTGTTCTATCTCGTTTATACCGAGACCGACGTTGCCGGGAGTACCGCAAGTGCATCCCGGTACTAACTACTCGAAAATGTATCAAGGAACCAATGCAAATGGACCAATTAGCTTATTAGACTGTTTGAACAGGACACTCTTGATCAATTGAGGGATCGGAAGTTTTGATAAACGTTAATAATTACTTAGGTATCTAGTTTTCAGGTTGTACCACTTTACTTTTCAATGATGCCTACCTACCTCTCGATTCTCACTATTTTAATGACCTACTTTCTTTTGAACATTCACATTTAGGCAGAGGTGTAGTTACCCACAAATTGTCATTATGTTCAGTTCGCTTGTAATAAAGGAAGAATCTGATCCAGAACCAGACATGTGCTGCTACTGACGGATTCATAAAAACTTGACCTAAGAATGCTGAATTCTTAGTTAGCATATTTAAACTAAAAAGATATCAATAAAAACTATAAGTATTTTAAAAAATCCTCCCTGATGCAATGCATAATTAAAGGATTCTGCAGACAGGTGCGAAATACTGGCTGGAATACCGGCCAATAATACCGCCGACGGAATGTGGCGTCCTGCGTTTTTTCTTTTAAAATAAAAACTAATAAATATCGAGAAAATGCATTATGGACATTCCTGTTGATATATTATATACCTAGAAAGACAGTCTTTCGAAAACAAAGCACGATCAAAATTATTCGTTAACCTTTATTTTCTGGACGATTTCATCTCAGTGTTGATGATAATTCATTAAGGAACTTTACGCCATTTAGCGATAGCAATGATATTTGTCTAATTGTCACAATAATTAACAGAATGGGACGAGTAATAAAGTGCAGATAACTTGTATATCAACGTCGTCTGTCTGCCCTGTCAACGCTATGCCAGTTACATTTATTCGGTCAAAGACTACAAAATAATGTACAGTAGACTAAATTATTGTAAATTGGACGGAAATATAATCCAGGAGTAAGTGTGAAGAATATTTCTCTTACAGTTCACTTATACGTAACCCACCTAATAGATAACTGAAACATGCTTATTTTGTTTGGACTTGCAGAGCTACGGTGTAGATGTAATTTATGGTGATTTAAAATAAGGGGTATAATATAAGTGAATCAATATTCTTTAAACCCAGTAGCGTGGAGAACGTGAAAAACAAAACATAATGAACACAAAAATAAAATATGTTGTAAATTCAAATCCTTCTCCAGATTAATGTATTACACAAATAGGTAGCTATTTTTTTCGGGTATACGAATCCAAGAGTTTGTAGTGGCAAGGTTATTATCAAGGTGACTTTAACCGCTATCCATTAGTACAATCAAGTTTGACTTAGCGTTAAGGAAAACCTCAAATAATAAACCTATGAATAAAGATTTATACCTATGTTTTATTCTTAGATAAATCAAGGGCAAAAATGATTAAGTAACACTCCAGAAGTCGCTAATCAGTATTACGTTGATGGAGGTTCATACATAAAATAGATTAGCCTATTGAAGTAGGTTCCTGTAAGTATTTTATTTATGTTATATTGTATGTCTTTGTTACCTGTTTTTTAAGCCCAAGGTAAGGTGAATCGGTAGTATATCTTCTATTTACAATCACATGTATCTAGGCAAAAAGGTTAATAAAATTTAAAATAATATTCTTTGAGAAAATACTGTATGCACTATTTTATAATTACGGCTACAAAAATGTCTAAGAAATTCATTTAAATTGTATGAACGAGAGAAGAAAACCTATAAAAGACTTTTTCTATTCAAGAAGAGAATAAATAACATAAAACGACCTGAAGTGTAAAACCTTCATCGCCATGCTATTGATGTCGTGCCTACCAAAAATCCCCAACTCAGCATATGCTGTGCGAAAAGCACCCAGTGCTGATTTTCAATTGCTGTCAACTACGGAACCTACGAGTAGTAGAAAAAGAATAAATATAAAAACCTCTATTCACATAACCTATTTCCACATCTACGTTGTATAAAATCTATTAATCTATGGCAGTTACGAGGGCACATGCAAGTGACGGTGCCATGTTATTGCCCGCTGCGTTTGCCCAGCCGAGTGCTCCCAACTGATGGTAGCGACAGAACTATTCAGCCAGTTCTCACTCAACATTCGCTGTGATAGATTAATTGCGAACTAGATATGTGGATGGTACTGTTTTCGACTTAGTAGTTTGTCTAGCGAAGATATCTAGTGCAGAATTCGGCCTCTGTGCTTGATTTCATTGTATGCGAAATGTTGGCAGCTCATGTTTCGTAGTGAACAGTATGTTTGGGTAAATCAAAATCTGAATTTGGTGAAACAATTGGTTGTGAGGAGTGTAGTTTTCGTTGCTAAATTCTTACTTTCTACAATATGCTTTTGTAAACGATCTAGAAAACTAAATCTGACTTTCTAGAATTACAACCTAAGTAATTTTATATTTAGTTGAACTGGACTTACGTTATTTTTATGCAGGATTGATCACCGTTTGGGCTACAATAAAGTTATGGTGAGATTAAATACTTGCATTTAATATACTGCAATTTATTCGACTTCTATTTACAGAACGCCTGAATATATCTAAGTCCAACATCTGTTCATAACGACACTATCACACGATCGGTAGGCGTTGAACAAGTATTAAAAGTACATAATAATAATTGTTTGTAAGTCCACAAAGGTTCTGACATATTTTATATATACATAAATACAATAGCGAACCGCCTGCAAAAGGATCAGCCTGCCAAACTTCTTCGGCTTATCTTATCTATAAAACAAAGATTAATTAAATTACGAACTCTGTTAATTAAATATGAATAATAAATGAACAAACGTTTGTAAAATAAATAAGTAAATAATATATATTAAAGATTTAATTTTTAAATCAAAAACCTTGACCTGTAGTGTCTGTAGTTAATAGATCTAGGTATTGATAGAAAATAATAAAATTATCTATAATTGTAATAAGGTCAAAGAATCTTGCTTTTGCTCATTGATATTACGAGACATATGGAACGCCACACAAATAAAATGCCTAGTCCACATATTTGATAGGAAATCTAATTGAATTATAGCCTAAGATGTTATTGATATACCTTAATACTATAGGCGAAACGTGTACCTAGTACGTACTTAGCTAATTAATTCTATGAACGTGTCGATACTCAAGACTCCCGGCGTCTTTTATAAGTCTTCCGTCGATTGTCGTAGCTATTGTTTGGATTCTTGGCCTTAATTACACATTTTGTTACATCTTGTTCGACTACTTTGGTTCCTTAAGATCAAATTGCAACCGACATCGCTTTCAATTAGTCTTTTACGAAAATGTACTTTGATCTTTCTGTAAGACCCTTATTATAATCTTATTGTATTTTACGTTCCTTTATATGATAACATACAAAATATTAATTAAATATTAATTTTAACGGTATTAAGGGCCTGTTTTACCATAACCTAGTAAGTTCCTGTTAAATTACCTAGCAGATAATATCATACTCGTAATTTTTTTTATTTATCCGGTTACCATCCAGAAGTGATGAAACAGGCCTTAAATAACCTTGCAAAACTTTTCGCGATTATTATTATTACGCCTGCGAACTTGTACGATGCATTTGCATTTCAGAACCCGATTGAAGTCGTTAAACACATTCTTATCGGCTTAATGCGACTCCACGCAGTAATACTTGGCTAATAAACATTTATATTCGGTGGTAATATATTCTTGATGAAAACGTAAATAATGTCAAGCTTATTCGTATCGAATCTCTTTCAAGTAGTCCAAATATAGTGTGGTACTACGCCCTGGGCTTACTTCCAGGGTTGGATTCCCAGGTCGAATTGCGCCAGGGTCGTATTAGCATTTACTATAGATTACATTGCTTTTAAAGTGCTAGTTATCAAAATAAGTTATTAAACCAAACTCGTACACCTCTTTGAGGAATTTGCGACAAAACGATCGTCTACTATTATATCTAGCCGTCAATATACAAAGCTTATTGCTAAAAATATTTTATTACCATAGTATTAACCATAATTATGCCAAAACAAGCGAAAAGAGCATCCCCTCTTAATTTCAATCAGAATACAACCCCGTGAACTTTGAGACTCGCCACTTAATTGGAATTCGATGGAGTTTCAAAATTAACTCCGAATCTTTGAAACCCTTTCTAATGTACACTTTGTACTCCCCGCGACTTCATTAGTGACTTGTGGACTGTGAACTAGCTATGTTCTTTTGTATAACAAACGGATTTTATATTTGAATTCGATTTATAGGTCTATTGGCCGTTAGCGCGGCTACTGTATGAGATCCCGGGTTTAATTCCACAGTCGACCACTGAAGGGTATTGGGTTCTTCAGTATCAGCTACAACAGTCGAACAGGATATGTAGGTACATCAATGCTCTGCCTAACGCTATGAGGATACCGGCGGCGTGATGTTATGTTAAGTAAGTGCTATGGGTAGTTATCGTTACTATGAAATTGAGATGCGTTCCATTTCGGACGTTTGTGTTACAGCATTGTGTTGTACAAGTCGACAGCGTGGCGAGACATCTTGCGGGGAGCAATTGGAACTCGCCACGTGACAGGATAATAAGCTCACGTGACCCGTCAGCTACAGCCGTTGCCGCCGACGAACCAACAATTTCCGGACTCTGACGAACGCGTTTCCAATTTCAGACCTCGGTAAGCACTTTCCATCACTTGTTTTTGCCGATTTCTCGAGAATGTACTCGTACCTGCTGTAAAAATACGTGTACACGAACAAAATTCACTTTTACCCGATCGCCCGAGGCTATTGTGCAATTTGCCTTCTCTGAAATTGAAACCAAACGAACCAATCTAAGGTAAATATTGATCCGTGTTCCAAGAAAAACCTTTCAAAGAATAATCGTCTAACAACTAATCTATTTAAGCACAAACATTATTGTTTATTCTAAAACACGGTCACAGTATTTCCACTCATCCTCTTTGTCATAAAAACTTCTTTGACGCCATTAACAAAAGGTTCTTACTCAGTAAGGGAAGGTAATGTCTCGGAGAAACCTATGAATGGCTTTCATGAATAAACTTAGATGTATTGGACATTTGTTGTTTATTGAAACATCATAGCGATTTGGGACCCATCACGTTGAAACTATAAATTTGAGGCTAAAACGCGGTACACTCTGAATACAAAGTACGTAGATCCTATGACAGTGGGAGTCTAACCTATTTTAAGAGAATTATACTCATTTAATGTGATGACGTATATTCTTTTATGACCTCAAAACACATTTTTGCAGATTTTAGCAGATATCTCAGACGGTACACTTGTCTCATTATTAGAAGATTATGAGAAATATTTTAAACAGTAGGAAGCTTTAACGGTGAATGAAAACATCGTGAGGAAACCTACATGCCTGAGAGATTTTCCCGACGGTATGTGAAGTCTGACAACCCACATGCGTGGTAGGCTAGCGTGGTACGCTATAGCCTCGACTATCCCTGAGAGGATTACTGAGAGGAGACCCGTACCCAGCAGTGGGACAGTATAATTATGGGTTGATTATGATGCGTAGGAAGCTGGTAAAGCTTCAAAACAAAATATAAGTGGATTCTAGAAACATATATCAAAATCATCCGCTTCCAAGCCATTCTCCAGATATGTTGGGATCGGCTTCTGGTCTAGTAACAGATATAGCTGAATATAAGTAGCAATCACGAAACGACTACAAGCAGACTTTCGTTGAAAGTCGCCGGATTATGCTGGTGTTAGATGAATTAGAAACCATGCGAGTATGCAAATACTTAGCAAGTTTTGACAGACAGCCATTGACTACCCAACAATGGTATCAGTCTAGCTATACGGGATCCGAAACCAGGCCCTAAAGCTAAGGTCAGAATCCCGTTAGCCCTTAGCTGCGGTTGCTTAGTTTGTAACTATGGTTCCGGCTGGACGCTCATTTGGTGCCTCGCCACCTTTCCCGGTAACCTTGTCAAAGTTCCTTTAAACCAACAACTAGGTTTCAATAGAATAAAACAAACATTGATAAATCTATTTTTTTATTTTGGGAATGCAAATTATTTTAAACAAAAACTCAGTTTTTTTCCTAAAATAAAAATTTACATAAACGATAGTTTACAAACGTGTTCATAGACCGTATCGGTACTGACACCACGATTTATTCTTGGTACCTATATTAATCATTATTATAAGACAGTGATTGTTGGCGTTAGAGAACTTCTTACATATCACGTCATGAATGATTGTTGGCGTTGAAGAACTTCTTACATGCCACGTCATGATATTGTCATAATAAGAAAACAAAAAAAATAACCCTCTTTCGGCAGTCTGGTAAAAAAGACAGCCCTATTACGTATCCTATATTGTGGAGGAAAACGTTTAAATATAAATTAAAAATTTATAAAACCCCCGACACTAAATGTAATTTGCCATTTTGTGGTGGCAGCCATCTTGGATTTGAAATTTATCATAGTGTATTATAGTATTCTTCTGGATAAGCCCTTTCATTTGATACCCATATTGGGGGAGTTGTGAAAAAATATGTTATTCGCTATTTTGTAGCGGCGGCCATCTTGGACCGATTTTCATCAAACATAGCTAAGAACACTCCCGACTAATTCACCTTTCAAATAAAAACAAACCAAATCATAATCGGTTCATCCGTTCGGGAGCTACGATGCCACAGACAGACACACACACACACAGACACGTAAAAATTATAACACCCGTCGTTTTTGCGTCGGGGGTTAAAAAGTAACTTGTTTAATAAATACTCGTAAAGACCAATCAATACTGATACCCGAATTACGTCATCAGCATCAAAATAAGCGTGGGCTCGGGGTGCAAATAAATACACGATCGACTGTTAAACTATTACAAAGATTACAACTTTCTATGGTATTATCTCTTTAATTGCCCAGAACGCTGTGATTCATTCACCGCAGTGTACTTAACTTGGGAACTTCGACCATTTTGCAAATAACTGTTCTTCTCGATATTTTAAGTTCGAAGTGAATATACAAATTTGTGGTCACAGACTTAGTGTGCAGTGATAATTTTATACATATTTTCTTTAGATAGCCTGCCTCGTTAGCTTAGTACCTCCTAACTGCTACGCTTGAGGTCAACTACGGTCAATTTCAATTCAATTCTCAGGTCCAACAAAGTGTTATTGGATTTTTCTGTGAAATTCTCATTATCAGGTTGGGTTTGTGTTTAATGGCAATAGGCACAGCCGCTTATATGGGACCTAAACTTACATACAACAAATGCGACCTGTGGCGAGTACATTAGTACACCTCTGCCTAACCTTTTGGGGAATACAGGCGTTATGATTATATTGTTGTTAACATTAGGGTAATGATGTATGTACGAAACCAACATAATATTTTGTAAAAATTTTGCTGATTCATCCGCAAACACATCACATACAGGATTGGCAGTCAGGAGGGCGTTGAGCATCTTAGAGTACGACACACTGGGAGATCAAAGATAATATAGGTAGGTACGTATTACATCGTAAAAAAATATATTGCGTAAATATCATCAAATGATTGGTTCATTTATACAAGAATTTATAGCTTGTTCTGACAATGATCACTCATCGTGACTAGAGTACAATCATCGTGAATAAATCATTTTTCTTTCTTTTAGAGTCGGCTTATTAAATTTTAATTCAGTCGATATATGTAAAAATTTAAGATGAATAGGTAATAATAAATGTACAGATTGCATATATAATTGGACTGTCTCATTGTTCTAGTGGTCCCAAGCGCGACTGCTAGACTAGAGGTCCTGGGTTCGATTCCCGGGTCGAGCAAAAGTCTTGTTGGGTTTTTATGTGAAATTCCCAGTAATAGCTTGGAGTCTGGATTTGTAGCCAATTGGTAGCAGTAGACTCGCCCCATATTACATGTGGGACCTAAAGATACCGGCTAACTGTAGGTGTACATGAGAACATCTCTGCCTAACCCTTCGGGAAATAACGGAATACAGGCGTGATGGTATGTTTTATTGTAGATTTTTTTCATCCAAGTCACCACTATTGGAGTAAATAGGGCGTTACGTTTTTATCCTTCATTAATACGGACGTCGTCGCGGAGAGCAAGTAGTATATTAATACGACGAACATTGGAAAAAGTATTATATTTAAATTATGAACCGCACGTTACTTTACATGATTATAAGGAGAAGAATCATGTATTATTTTAATTTTTAATTACGAACGAAACCACAAACTCGCTGCATTAAATTTTAATGATGATAATGATGTTTGAAAATTTAAATAAATACACAGGTACCAATTTTTTTCAGATTTCCCGTCTGACAAGTTGACGTCTACGTCCATACAACGCATGAATTTCCTCCTGAATAAGAATAATGAATACAACAAAGTTAATAATATAAATTACTAGCTAAAAAACTAAAACATTAAGAAAATTACAACACTGAAAGAATCACGCAATCTTTTTATAAAATACTTATGTTATGAATCCTCGATAGCGAATTCCATACTTCGAATGTTGCAGGATTTATGACAGCAGGTGGTATTTAATTTAATACTTAGGGCTATTTCACCACTTCCTGATAAGATCCAGATAAATTACAATAATTTCATACAAAAGGTCATCGAAATCAGCCCAAATGATGTACCGAAGGTACATTTATTGGAAAAATACACTGTATTACGCTGGTTAAAACTCTAGTCGTACTTTTTTTTTAATGTTGACTGGGGGATGAGAAAAAAAACTTTTAATTTGAGAAAAAACACGCCATTTTGGCACACTATTATCTGTTTCGTAATGATTTCATAGTAAACACTGTCAGTGTCACTGTCAGTTTCGGAATGTCAAACGCACGCCATTACGGCAGATTATTATCAGTTTCATAGTGATTTCATGGTAAAAACTATCAACTTGACAGCTGTCATGTAACTCCGGTACAAATTTGGGCTGAGTTGTATGGGCTTTTGATGACCTCCTTTTGAATTTATCCAGCGGTTAGCGACTATCCAGAGAAACAGGCCCTTAGTGTGTTTTATTTAACTGGGACGGTATAGATCCTTACTGATAAGAATAAGTAAATTGAGTAATTTATTTAAAACAAATTAAGGTATCTCCTCAAATCAGTATACAAGAAGTTATTACATTGTTTAATACAAACTGTTGATACCTGATACCTTCCAACACAGGTATTGTATTCGTTCAGTACAACTAAGTACATACTTATATTGTTCGAAACAATTGGAAGTATTATGCCTAATTGATTTTCCAGTTTTGCAACATGACTTTTATAGTTGGATGGAAAAACCGCGATTAGTCAACATGGTACGGACGCACTGTAGAGAATAAATAATGTTAACAATTTTCTTATTAAAAATAAAGAGCGTGTCGTTATGCAACTACGTCCCGCATTAGACAAATACGGGCTAACAGTGATGATGAAGAGCGTATATGCGAATGATGAAGAATGAAAAAGAATGATGAAGAGTGTATAGCGCATACTGCTAGGATCGGCTTATAGACAGAGACAGGAACGCAACGCAGTCATCCGCAAACACTCCAGGTGTTTGCGGAGATGACTGCGTCATAACCGCAGAACTCAAGAAGACCTCACGGCTCAGCATTCGCATTTAACCCAGTAAACCAATGATTCAGTTATTTAATTCTTAAAGCTTATTAAAGCTGGCCGCATAGTTTCCTAATCAGGTTTCCGTGCAATTGGTACCCTGACCGAATAAAAATGCCTAATTCGGTCACCAATTGGACGGATTTCGTATTATTATACACCAAATGTCATAACGCTACACCTAACGTATCATTATATCCATTTATAACCGTACATCTGAGATCAGTAAATAAATATTCTGAGCTTTTTAGCGATCTAATTGAGATTTCTGTACAATTTGTTCCGTCAATGTCAACAACTGCAAAATTCAATTATTTTTCCTTGTCGATATTGCGATGACATTTTTTTCTTAGATTTTGTTATTATTCTTTCTTTGAGCAGAAGCAAATAAACATATAATTCAGGGAAATATTGAACATTTGTGAATACCCGATATTATTATTGTTTATCTTACTAGCCAGTGATCGCATCGCATCGTGACTTCACTCGGCCAATTATTATTTAAAAGAACATCGCGTCGCTAACCGGTTAGTGTTGTACCAGCGTCCGAGAGAGACGCCGCACCAGACATGAAGCTTCTTATATGCAGTGAGTGTTTAACATATATTTTTAAATTAGATTAGATTAGGATTTGTATTAAAAAACATATCCCTTCCAGTACTAATGGTAATAATACCTTTCCAGAAAAAAATAATGAATACATCCGCGAAGAAGTTATGTAAACTTTTTATTTCATTTTCTCGTTCACCTACATGTTAAAAAAATATCAAGTTTTTTTCCGTTGCGATTGACTGTGAAACAATACATAAGTATGACCTTAGTCCACCTTTGTTGATGGTAATTAATTATTTGCATTTTGTTTATGTCTATGTTTATTTATTTACACAAAAATAATTGTAGGTATCAGAACGATATTAAAGTTCGTTCTATTTTTTTTTATCACTCAATTTCATACATACATACACAATAATCACTTTTAACATTGTATTTGATAGTTTTTAGTTTAGATTGCTTATGACATGAATGACGTAATGAAATCAGGAAACTTGATTTCACGGCCGGTTAAGGTAGACTGGGATTCCCTGACATAAAATAACAGAAAAATTAATGTGATTCAACCGGTTTTCCTTATTGTTTATTGTTTATTTTATGTCTTGTTTGATAAATTTTCAACGTACCCTTGCCATGTTTGACAAAACTGTTGAGTGTTTATAGATACTCCGTTTTTTAAATGCCACGGAAATTTTTCCAAAATCTGGTCTAGGTGCTCTCTTCAACCGCGTTAAGCTACGCGTTGTGTTTAATATTTAAGATTTTTAATACCTAACTAAAAAGAATCAACTGGCAAACTAAGTATACTCAGGTACAGTTTTGTTCTCAAACACTCTATTTTTTTTGTTTTAAAACTAACAGAACTGGTTATTTTGTATTCGTTTATAAAAACGGTACATCATCAGTATACCTATATAAACTGTGCACAAAAAATAGTCGAGCGAGGAAACTAGTTCTGGTGTTGGGTAAATAAACTCGCAAAGCAGACAAACTTGAGAAACTTGAGAACTTGAGAAGTCTTTCTTTCAAGCATTATGGTTTATCACATCTGTTCATAGTCATCGAAGGGTTAAGCAGAGATGTACTGTTGTACACTGTGCTGGAAGTAGGGGGCGAGGCTATTTCCACGAATTCGGCACAACCCAAACTGGGAAGTTTATAAGTAAAATCCAACCACACTTTTTTTTATACACTATGGGCTTACGTTGTATGCTTGTAGAAGGCTGCTAAGTCATAAGTGCACTATTATAAAATCTAACACCTTATTTATACACTTAGTACGCAATAAATCTTTTGAATTTGAATTTTGAATTTTACGTTTGACCATACACACTGCTTAAAACGGGAATATAAACCAGGTTTTCGCCTACTACCACCAATGAGACAGTTTAAGCATTTAATAAAGTTAAGATGTCTTATTACAATCTATAGATATTGAGATTCATAGACTACATTTTAATTTACCCTACTTGAGTAGAATATTATAATTGCTATGTAATTTTAAATCAACTATTGAGTTACGTAGACAACATTGCATTGTTAACACCTTCCCCCAGGATGTAACCTTCTTTGACACTCCGAACCCAAGTGGTGTAATTCAAATCTGTTGAAGTGGGGATATCTCGACAAAACGGCTGCAGGGATCGGTTGTGGAACTGTGCCGAAAACAATGGTGCACCTCCTATCCTGTCCTTTGTGTCGCTGTGGAAGTAGCAAAGTTTTGGGCACACCAAATTTAATTTTTAAAAAGTCCTACCATCTACATGAAAAATAAGAAAGAACATTGCATTACGTTAAGACACTAAAATACCTTATAAAAGTAGCCTAAACAAACAAACCTAACCTTAACTTAGTTGTAAAAAATTGTTTTATTACTATTTAACCATTTTCTTGTATTATTTCAGTTTTCGCCCTAGTGGCAACAGCGATGTCAGAATCAACTGAAGAACTGCTCAGATCTAGTAGCGAACAATTCACGTTTAATTTTTTTCAAGTAAGTTACTTATTTTGTTTATAAACTTCACTAACTATTAACAATTAATAATTCCATTTGAAAGGGTTAATATACTTATCAAGTGCTTTTGCAAGAAAAGTAAGCTGTAATATTCAAAAGGAAAAGGTGACTGACCGATTGACTGATCTACCAACGTACAGCTGTAAACACTGAACAGATTAGGCTGATAATGATAATACTTTAAACATAGGCATTCGTTTTCAAATAATTTTGGAAAATTCCTACGAAAATCATAAACGCGTTAACACCCCGGGGAACAGCAAATAATCGAAATATACACGTTTCTTATTAGAACCAAGAAACGCAAACGAAGAAGAATAACATAGCATTGACATATTAATCATAAATGTGTTTACTCCCATATTCCTTCAGCATAATACCCTATCAAGTATCATATTCTGCGAAAGGCAGGCAGAGGTTTACAGGTGTACAATTGTACACATAAAGTTCTTCAGTATGTTTTAAGTCCCATGTAAAGAGTGATAGACTAATTGCCATAAATTAGACACAAATCTAAACTCGATAACACTAAGCTCAATCTAGTGTTTCGTTTCTTAAACAAATTATTATTACATTATATCACAAATTAAAAATCTAATAAAAACAAGCTCTGTGATGTGATTAGTAGTTTTTACGCAGTCGGGTTTTTTGTTTCTTTTAATAATTGATTTTATTTCCTTCTTTTTAGTTTATAAATCATCATATTATAATCACTAGATAGATCCTAAATGATGATTTAAAATATAAATTGATACAACTCAAGATCATTTTCAAAATCAGTTCGCACATTAAAGCGTATAAAATCCGACATATTGATTTTTTAAAATTTCCTGTACCCAGTGACAGTCGTGCCATCAAGACGAATCTAATGAGGTGTCATTTATCTAAATCGGTTGAGCCGTTGAGTAGTTACGACCGGACATAGGAACGGACATACATACATACATATATACATACATACATACGCGTCGAACACATAACCCTCCTCCTTCGGCAGTCGGGTAAAAACACTTCACTTGGAATTTATAGCGCTTAGGTATACATTTTAGTGATAATTTTTGCAAATACATTCAAGATTTCATCAATCGAGTATTTAGTTCAGTGACTACAGTAGTGAGCCAGTACTATTATTATGTATATACAGGAGCCATGATCACATGTTGATCAAATATTTCATTTCATTATTAAAAATACACTGCTCCGATCATGATTACTGCTTATTAAGTAAGTCACTATTCTATGAAAAATAACAGGCTTGAAATATCAAGCCGGTAATTTTTATAGAATAGTGACCTAACTTTTATTGGATAAATGTTGCTGTGAAATGTCACAGCAACATTTATCCAATAAAAGTTAGGTACTAAAATATATTTATGTCATGGTAACCAACTAAGTGGAATTTTCTCAGAAACTAACATTACCAATCATCTTATCGTCACTGCAAGGTAGTACTTCGATCAAATTGTGGTACAAAATAACAAAAGCCGTGACGTAATCGATCAAACAAGTCGTATATTTATGTTCACCTTTATTGGACATCACTGTTCCACGTTCCTTGATCTGATAGTCCATGAATAAATGAATGAAGTGCTGTGGAAAAGCCTAATGCGATTCCAGACCCTAATACTCTACCAAGCATTCAGGGTATTTATGAACATAATCTTAATGCCTCAAATTGTTTTAAATCTTCAGGAAGCAGCGAAAACCAAGACAGGTGAAAGTTTTGTGGTGTCTCCCTTCTCTGTGTTGTCACCCCTCGCTCAGCTCGGTCTAGCTTCAGTAGGGGAGTCTCATAATGAAATCCTGAAAACCATTGGATTACCTAACGACAATGCGGTAATTTTTTTTATGTTTGTTCCATTTGAGTACCAACTATGTAAATAATCTATTGATAATTTCTTCATAAAAAATGCAACCCATCAATTTTTACTCATCGTCGTCAATCGTTTGAAACTCCACTAAATGGCATGCGTCTCCTCTCAGATGGTGAAAGGTAAGGCTAAGATAAAAGGTAATGAATTCCTACTCTAATGCTCTAGGTATCTCACGTTATTCTTCTCTGGTATTAAAACAAATAATAATAATTAAAACCTTGAGATGATTAAAGATTCCCCCTTACAGGTAAAAGCAGTTTATAGTGACGTAACAAAGCAACTGCGCACTGTGAAGGGTGTGGATCTCAAATTTGCAAACAGAATATATGTTCGTGAAGGTGAAGCACTGAACGATGCATTCGCTGTCGTGTCTAAGGATGTCTTCGATTCCGATGTTAAAAATGTGGACTTTGGAAAAAACACAGCCGCTGCCCATGAAATTAATACTTGGGTAAATTATGTTCTTCTTTGTTTTTATGTATCTACATATTTCTAAACCTTAATTTAATAATATACGATAACCCTTTAGAGATAACAACTGTTTTTCTGTTATGTCTGCTAATTGTTACTTGACAAGTAAATCCTCAAGCAAGTAATTAAAACGTAAATGTTCGAATAATCTAGTATGACTGTATAAATTAGTTTGTGTAACATAATTTGCAGGTTGAAGAAAAGACAAATCATCGTATCAAGGACTTAGTATCGCCTGATTCGCTGGATGCATCGACAGCTGCCGTCCTTGTTAACGCCATTTACTTTAAGGTGAGTTTAATTGAATTATTGGAAATATAATAGAGCGTTGCTGAGATTTGGAATGGATGGATATTTTATTTGCCATTGTCACGCTAAGAAGAAGAAGATTATGTTATATTAGGTATGATCTAGCAACGAATAAATTTGTCGAAACTAGAATGCACAATATGATATTGAGTTAAGGGAAAAATGGAGTGATAGGATCTGGAATTGGATCTGAATGATAAAAAACTTAGCGTGGCTCCACAAATATCAGATTTTTTTTCAAATATGATACCAAAATAACACAATTTTTGTGTTCTTTGGCATCATGTGACCAATTAATCTGGGATACAAATAATTTTAATGAATTGTGCATGATAAACAATTGCATTCATTATTATCTAGGGTAAATGGACAAAACCTTTCGAGAAACATCAGACCCAAGATAAAGATTTCCATGTCACCAAAGAAAAAACTATTAAAGTACCTACGATGCAAAAATTTGAAAGCCTACGGTACGGTGAAAGCAAAGAACTCGACGCTAAGGTATGTTTCAATTACAATAGATTTTTTATTTGAAATGCCAATTACCAATGAAAAAAATTTGAAATGCCAATTAACTATCCAATGTTCGTAGCCAATTGGTTAACTTTGTTAGTTATTCATGGAGTTCAAAGGATGCAAGTACCGTTGACTTTTTGAAATCATATATTGATCGTAAATTGATTATCATTGGCATGAACTAGACGCAGTGTAGAAAAATATTTTATGGAAACAATAAAGATTTTAAAACGTGTGAAGCCGTATCGCTCTAAATATGAAATGCTTGATTAAGAACACCTTAACCTATTATGATTATTTTTAAAACTACACAAATTGAATACGTAGGTAAACTTAACACAACAGAAGAGATTTTTTTATTTTAAAAAGCTTAGCTGGCAACTACAACATTTTCTCTTTGGTATTTCAGCTTCTAGAACTGCCATATGAAGGAGACCAATCATCACTTCTTATCGTACTTCCAAATGATATCGATGGCATTACTGCTCTGGTTGATAAACTCAAAGACCCTTCAGTGTTATCAAAGTCTGTTAACGAAATGTATATTAACGACGTTCAATTAGAACTTCCGAAGTTCAAGGTCGAAACCAAAACGGACCTTGGATCGATCCTCCAAAAGGTACGTACTAGGTTTCCAAATGTTTTCTACTCGATATTTTGTCTTGTAGTCTGGAATAATGCTAAGGAACGACAGCTTCAGAGAAACGTTTCAAAATGGATATTGTTTTTTAAATAGCCGCAAAATAATTATGATATCTAGGAATTCAGTTCACTTTTAGTAATATATATATTATGTATATTATTGTTTACTTTTATTAGTCTTAGTACATCATGGACTGCCCCCTCCCCTCATTTTTCTAACTTTCCTGTCCTTCCAAAGAGTTTCTGTTAAACATAGCTTTTAGCGATTAATACCACCATTGTATCCTTAATTTTAAAACCGTTTCATAAGGCCAGATGCGATGCTTAACTTGAACAAATTATTTCAGATGCACGTTAAAAAGTTATTTTTACCGGGTCAAGCTCACTTAGACAATTTGATAAAAAATCAATCGGATTTATATGTAAGTAGTGCTATCCAGAAAGCGTTTATTGAAATTAATGAAGAAGGTTCAGAAGCTGCAGCTGCTAACGGTGAGAGCAATCTTATTATTCTATTGGCATCAACATTTTCTAATAAAACAGATATAAGATTATTATCAAAAATAACACTACAGGAAGCTTTTTTTCTTATCACTTGACATACTTATTTGACTGTAATGTCAAATAAGTATACCTATGTCTATTCCTATATGTCTACGATTCAAATATATATTGAAATTAGACCGGTTCCCTATCAGCACCAACTTATCTGGTAGCTGTATAATTTGGTATAACTTAATATTCAAATAAAAATACGTCTTCTCAAAATGCAAAAAACAGAACGCGAATAAATTATGAAATAATTTAAATCGATAGCAGACAGTACTGCTTGGAAAGAGCGAAGGGAGGCCTTTGCCCAGCAGTGGGACAAAGTGGGCTAGAAAAAAAACAACTAGTAAATTGTTTTGTTATTCTTTCAGCAGTTGATTTTGATAAACAAGCATGTATAGTCGACCATAAAATTGCTTTACCACCATCAGAGTGAATGTCGTTCGCGCATCACAAAACAATAAGGTCTATTTCTGCTTACAAGACCAAGTGACAGATTGATAATGAGCCTTAGTGAATTTAGTTTTGACGGAAGTTTTTGCCAAAAGTGGTAATGCAATTTTATGGTTGACTATACCTAATCTATTCCAGTTATAATAGTGTCTTTATTTCTTCATTTATTGTATTGCAGCTTTCATCGCCTTTTATCAATCAGCCAAATTTGGGTTTGATAGAACTACTTTCACCGTAGATAGGCCATTCTATTACGCCTTAAAAACCAACACGGTAACACTATTCAACGGGGCATTTTACCGTTAGGTATCGAGTCTAATAATTATGTTTACTATGTATGGAAATGCATTAAATTGTTAATGGCACGCGCAAACGCCCACTTATGGTGTTGAATTCTCCAATATTTGTATTTAGCTATTTATTATAATCATTGAAATGGTTTACAGAACATTCATGATTGATACAAAAACACTGGTTACATGGAAATACAGAAACTTTGCCGCAATTATTTTATCGCAACAAAATTATCTTGCACGCAACAAATTCTATTTCTCTTCCCGTTTTCAGTATTTATTCTGATTATCTACTTACCCCTATTGAACTAAATGTCACAAAAATAAAAGATTTGGGTATTACCATTTCTTGGTTTACATTGTAAGCATGTTGTTTATTACGGATATGTAATGCATCCCAACTATTTCTGCTGTCTTTACAATATGAGCAAACTCCTGTTATTTTATAAAAATGGATGCTAGTTCTTTTTACTCGATTATTGCAATAATTATATATTTAACAATATAAAAAGTTTTGATCATCAAAATCCAAATAGGTACAATATTATTTTTAGTACCCTTGAAATATCAAGTGACAAACACCTTGACTTGTTTTTTTAGTTCCTTGTGGCCCTAAGGTCTGCAATAGATAGACCATGATTTATCATCCATGATATTTTTTTATTTTATTCCTTACGATGATGATTTCAGCGTTCATAATGATGGGTGCTTCGGGTTCGGAACCTCCCCCAAAGCACTTAAAGGTTGACCGGCCTTTTTACTTCGAGCTGAGAATTAACAATTTGCCTCTCTTTGAAGGAATTGTTATGAAGCCCCACATCTTAGTAGCGTGAATACTGCAATCTTATTTGGTATAACATTGATTATTTTATGGGCTTTAACCCGAGGTACTTGTATTCTCATTGAGGTCACTAATATGCGGTGTGTACTTTAAATAGCAAATTAGCAGCCTTACAGGAGCTTACGCATAGGACATCAATCGATAAATGTAAGATAAAGTTTGAAGATTCGTGCGTAACCTCCTCGTGTCATAGGTTAAATATTGATTATAAACTCATTGTTACTCACTCACTCACAAACAGTGGTATACCATCGAGTTTTTTTTTATTTACATTATAAAGCCCTCCGTTTAATAGTATTTAATAGTAATCTTGTGTGATGCTCACGTTAATATTTTTATTGGGATTCATTTTATACGTAACATAAAAACAAAAAATAATGTAACGAGCTAACAGGCTACTTTCATATTAAGATCATAACTTAACATACCATCACGCCAGTACAGGCGTACTGACTGCCGAAATTAGAAGTGTACCTAGGTACTAATGTAACCCCCATTTCGCCGGTATATTTAGGTACCAAGAAATAGGGTCGAGCCTACTTTAAAATAGAATAGTTCATGTTTTATAAAAAGAAGTTCAATTAAATATATCCGACTGATATTTTAATATATAATTAGTTTTTGGCCTTTAGGTAATTGGTGTGGAAATTCAGTGTAGTGAGTTCAGACTATTTTAACATAGAATTCACAACATTTGATAGTTCTATCGATGAATATAACATTATTAGTTTTTCCCTATCTACTATAAACTATGATCCATATCATCTTCGTTTCATTGCTGTCATTTGATGCATTTTGTATATTCATATGAGATTACTGAACCCAGGTCTTTTACGTCCTTCCTGACTATCATCCACTAAGTATGACCAGATGTTGTAAATATTTATTTTTTAATTTAGCAAACCGCAATTATATTCACGATCTGACAAATATTTTTGATAAAATATCAAACAGTAAATAAAAAAAATGTTTTAAACACAGAATTAATAGTTTTTGAATAATAGTTTTCTATCTGTTTTTTTTACATTAGTAGATAATATAGTAGCTAAATTATAATGGTTATGGTATTTGTGTTTTCTATTCTAAGCGTTATTCCCGCGTTTACATTGCAGTAGTTAATATAGCGTTTTTGAGCGCTGTTATTTCGGAGCCAAAACAATTCAACGCGGACCATCCTTTCGTGTTCTTCCTGAAGGAGGGGAATAGCATTCTATTTAGTGGAGTCTTCCAGTCTTAGGTACATACTATGCTGATGCCTGATTTGCGGCTAGAGCATGTCATGATCATACCAATAGCTTCACCTTTGCTCTGCTTTCTGTTCCTATGGTATTATGAATACCAATTTGGAACATCTCTTCACTGCTAATTCACGCTATCTCAAACTTTCATAACTTGGCTTTAATTAAAACCTTTTAATATCTGTAAGTGCATGATTGTTACAAAATGTATTTTATTAAACATAATAACAAATGCCTAAAACGATCTAACAAAACCTGTGACTATGCATGTACTACGGGTATTTCTCTTGCATTATATGATGAGAATAGTAACGTATGATGGGGCAAGCTTCCGCCTACAGGGTTGAAATCTATAATCACCTGGCGCACGCGCAGTTCAATTTATTAGACGCAACTGTGGCCCAAGCCTAGCTTATCTCAACGATGCGTTTATAATAATAATATCAGCAAAGATCAGGTATAGCAAAACTGTCGATGGTTATATTCTCATTAATCGAAGCATTTTGTCAAAATGTATCACGTATATGTACCTACTATATCATTAAAATTCGTATTCATCAGTCTTTCTAACATTATAAATTAATTTAAACGAACATTTCAGATGTAAGCCTTGATGTCAGGGCCGCATTTAGATCGACCGCTGAATTCGTAGCAGACCATCCGTTTGTTTTTGCGATACTATGTAAAAGTAGCGAAACTAAAAGACTACTAAATGCGTTCACTGGAATATTTGTGAGATAACTCATTACATTATCTTAGTATGTATTGCTTTCTATATAAAGCATGAGGTTAAGAATAGTTTTAGTGAAACTTGCATTGCTGCGAGTTTTATGTGAAAAATTCTAGAAACGCAAATAAATGTAACGAAGCTTTCCTAGATCTTTTTCCTTTCTAGGTTTTTATCCTAGATTTTATAGTGGAGTAAAATAATAATAATTAGTGAAATTCGCTTCTCAATCACGTACAAACTTTATAGTATAAATCAAAATGGTGAACACATCTTCTACAACTGCATTATCGAAGTTATCGTGTTTTTTTCTAAAATATAATTTATTCCGTGCTATAAATACCTGTATGAAAGAGACAGGTACATAAAATTCGCGGCATTGCAAAATTTGAAAGGATACTGCATGGTAATGTAAAAATTAAACGCATGAAATGTGCAAAGGCGATCCGTCTCTAAAATACGCTATTAATATGGGTTATAATTGGTAACTAATAACAATTAACTACAAATGCACATCACATGGTGGAGGCTATGCTATGCATACAGTCAACTTACAAACAGTAACAGTTATAAGTTTATAACTATTAACACTAACGTGATTGTGACGGTGCATGATAACAACAGTGAATTGGAATACAAACCTTTTATTTAATTAAATAAATGTCCCAACTTTTTGTTACACCACCAACATTTTACAATCTCCTTTTCAAACTATATTTCAAGAAATATCAATTTTAAAAGTTTAGAGAAAACTTTAATCCATAAAAAAAACATTTACTTTTTTTTCAAATATACTAATATTTTCTTTTGTATTTTCAGATCTTTTACAATGTAACAATAATACGGACTGGGTTGAAGTTAAGAAACCCACGTTATTTGAAATCAATAAATTATTTTTACCTAAAGTTGTCGTTTAAATTTTCTATAAGTACGAATATTATACCTTCTCCCAAGCAGCTGGCTGAAACGTGCTAGTTGCTGTCTTTTACCTACGGGCTGGCTGAATTACTTAGGAAGTACCTAAAGTAAATAGTAAGATAAATAAGTTCCACTTCTCAGAACCTGTTTCACAACCTCTGGATAGCCTCTAAACGCCGGATAAATTCAAAAATGGAACATAATTTGTATGAAATTATCTACCAAGTAGTTTAACGGGAACTTATCAGTAAAATGTGACAACTGCCTTTTTTAAATGTAATACGGAAAACCCTCATGGATCACCCGGGAGGCGACAGTGTATGTGGGAACTCACGACACCTACCCACTAAATCCACTTGCCTTGTCTTGTCCTGTAGTCAGTCGAAGATGTCGAAGTAGATTTCGCTACGTCTCCTTAAGACGTAAGTTTAGAATGTGAAGGAAGATTTTGGCGAGTGTACCGAACCAGAAAATGCAGGTTCGAATCCTGCCCGTCAGCCGATTTTTTCCTTCATTAAAATAAGTGGTATGTTCCGATTATAGGGTTCTCTACTATAATATGCATGTGTAACTTTCTGCTGGAATCACTATCTATCTATTGCTGAAAACCGTATTAAAATCCGTTGCGTAGTTTAAAAGATCTAAAGCTAATATTCAGAGACGACGCTAAGCGAATAGCGGAGTAACGTTTACGTATACCAAATTTTAATTTCAAGTAAATAGCTAATGTTAACGTTTATTTGTAAATACCCGATATTATTATTGTTTATCTTACTTACCGGGATTGCATGACTGAAGTGACTTCACTGACTTCACTCTGCCAATTGTATATTTAAAAGAATATCGCGTCGCTGCCTGCTTAGTATTGTACCAGCGTCCGAGAGACACGCCACAGCAGTCCAGACATGAAGCTTCTTATATGCAGTGAGTATTTATATTTTAAATTATAAATTTAAATTTTATATTACAAAAACATTTCCCTTCCAATACTAATGATACCACATGGTAACACCTTACAAAAAATTATCTAGTTTACCTGGTTTTTGTCCCTCAGCGGAGAGTTGTTGGTAATTATTGTTTATTAGCTAAAAGCTATCCAGAAAAAATATATAACAAAGTTCCATCACGTCTAGTTTTAGTAATATTTATTTATTTATTTATGTAAATATAGGAAAAAATGGTATTAATAGGTACTAAAAATATTGAAAATGCATAATTTTCACTTTCTGATCTTTCTGATTCAATTTCAAATTCTCATGTCTGTGTTTGTAACAAAACTCCTCCGAAACGGTTTGACCGATTCTTATGAAATTTTGTGTGTATATTCAGTAGGTTTAATAATAGGACGTAAACCATTTTTCATACGTGTGTGTTCCCCCTAAGTGATAAGGGTAGTCCATCCCAAATTTTTTTTTTCCCAATTTTCACCCTTCTGCCACCAACCCCTATTTTTTAATAGAGATATTAGCACTTTAATAATCTACGCTCGGCGGCAGATCAATTCTTGCCAGGCGTCTCTTCTCACCAGTGTCACTTCCCATCCCGTAAACAGAGTAGGAATGAGAACGAGGCCTCCTGTCTTTCTCACACAATAAACTTTCTCTTACTCCCTAAAGTTTAGGGCCTACTAAACCATTTTCGCCCATTATTATTGTTTGTGCATCGATCATCGCAGTTTTTGGGATGATTTATAACTATTATACTAATATACATACACACACTCGCGCCTTTTTCCCACAAGGCTAGGCAAAAACTGCGTGCGATGGAGCGAGCTATGCTTGGGGTTTCTCTGAAGGATCGAATCCGAAATGAGGATATCCGGAAGAGAACCAAAGTTACCGACATAGCTCGCAGAATCTGTAAACTGAAGTGGCAGTGGGCCGGTCATGTCTGTCGAAGGTCCGATAGCCGATGGAGCAGACGAGTCCTAGAGTGGAGACTACGAACTGGCAAGCGAAGTGTGGGACGCCCTCCAGCTCGCTGGACCGATGACCTGAAAAGGATAGCCGGTAGCAGCTGGATGCGGAAGGCAGAGGACCGGGAGAAATGGCGCGCCATGAAGGAGGCTTATGTCCAGCAGTGGACAACAGTAGGCTGAAGTGATGAGGCAGAAACTAGAGACCGCGACTTGCTACGATTCTTACATACTTCTTTAGCTTCCTCCACATTCATACATCTTGTCATACACACGCACGATACTAATATTAACTGTAAATATGTTTATGCGGCCTATTTTAACCTTTTTATGGCAAATTTATAAAGAAAAATAAAAAAGTATAAAACTGACTCCATTTTCAAACTAAAATAAAGATAAAAAAATATAACTTGATGAAATTTGAAATTCTATAACTACCCGCGCAGCTTCGCCTGCGTTTCCTGGTGGACCGACAGTAGCGCCACGTACCGGGTCCAATGTGGTATAAAGTTTCATCGCAATTTTTATGTTATCCTTGTTTAATCCATAGTGGAGTGCAAGAAATATATTGAGTATAGAGTACTTTATTCTTTTTTTTTTAATTATCAAAATGATACAAATAGTCTCAAAAAAAATGCAAAACGAGTCCATTTTTTTCCCTACAATTTTATTCCACAAAAATATGTGGTATTAGATGGCGGTCCTTCGCGTAAACTTTCTAGTTATTTTCTCGTTCACCTACATGTAAAAATATATCAAGTAATTTTCCGTTGCGATTGACTGGAAAACAAGTATGACTGTGGAATGATTAAGGCATAAGTGTGCACTTTGCACACTTGTATTGATAAAACTAGCATTTGCATTTAGTTTGTCTATTTTATTTAATTTTACACAAATAGTTGTAGCCAGACGATAATAAAGTTACCGTTAACATTTAATTAATGAGTCATTTTCTTACATACACAAACAATTTACCTAGATCCATAACATTATATTCGATGTTTTTTATTTTGGATTGCAGACATCACATAATTAAATCGTGAAATTTGCGTTTCTTGGGCTTTTTAGTGAACTTAGGCACCCCGCTCTGTCCCGCGTGTCCAGACGACTTAATGCGCATTTGAATCGGGCAACTGGTCCCGTTGACAAATTTTGTTATTTGTTACCTACAAATAACAACGGGACCAGACCTACCTACCTACCCACAAAATATAGTCGGTCGAGCACCATAAACTATTATTACCATTACTATTCCTATCTTGTTATCATAATTTGTAACAGACTGTCCTATTAATTTGTGAATGATAAATAAATAAATAAAAAAACGAATTCTGGTGAAACGAAGTGTGGACGTACTTTTTAAGCATTAGGTATGGTAGATATGGTATATTCTCATGTCACTAAGCAACTACTACGATTGTCTAAGCAACAACTGAGGACAATCACGGCAGCCATCACAGGTCATGGGTTTTTCAATAAACATCTGCATGTTTTAGGTGTCACTGACAGCCCGGCATGCAGAGCCTGCCTGGGTGAGGACGAAACAGCGGCCCACGTGCTTTTGCACTGTACTGAGGTCGCCACATACAGGGCTAAGTACTTCGGAAACAAAAGTACCCTCCGAGAGATCGTCAGCAACATCAGAAATGTGCTGGCGTTTCTTGAGGAGTTAGGGTGGTTTGAGTAGACATTAAATATCCCCACCCGTACGCAAAATACGCGCATTGACGTGGAGTTGCGGAAAACAGCCCGCTATACCATACCATACCATACCATAGGTATGGTATAACAACATTCCATCACATTCGACATGTCCTCGAAGGGTTAAGCAGAGATGTAGGTACTGTTGTACACCCACAGTTCGCCCGTGTGCTTAAGTCCCATGGAAAATAAGGAGCGAGGTTATTTCGATGAACCCGGCACAATCCAAACTAGGAAGTTTACAGAAAACCCCAACCACGCTGCTCGAACTAGAATCGATCTCAGGATCTCTAGCTTAACAGTCGTGCTTACTGCCACCAATGAGACAGTTTAAGCATTCAAATTAAGAAGTTTTACTACAATCTATAGCATTTTAAAATTATTAGTACCTACTACTACTACTTCAGAAGCTACGATAGCCGAATAAATCGATAATAAATGTAGAATCATTTATAAACATAAGTTGCTACAAACTGTACCTACATAATTATGATGCACAACGTTGGATTTTCGTTAAAAGACGTTAAAATACGAGAGTCTGTTTTGGCGTCTCTGGTGACACGAAATCAGAAACTCGTAACAAGTTACAAGTCTACCATGAACATCTTCTTGTATTATTTCAGTTTTCGCCCTAGTGGCAACAGCGATTTCAGAATCAACTGAAGAACGGTTTAGATCTAGTAGCGAACAATTCACTTTAAATTTTTTACAAGTAAGTTAATTATTTTTGTTTATAGACTTCTTTATGTTTAGAGGAAAATTAGGAACAAAAGTTTAACGCCTCAAATTGTTTTAAATCTTCAGAAGGTAGCGGAGACCAAGCCAGGTGAAAGTTTTGTGGTGTCTACCTTTTCTGTGTTGTCACCCCTCGCTCAGCTCGCTCTAGCTTCAGTAGGGGAGACTCATGATGAAATCCTGGAAACCATTGGATTACCTAACGACAATGCGGTAAATGAACACGCTTATACACACCCAAACTGATACACACTCACAACCATCACTCATGCTGACACGCACACATGCACATGTAAAGTAGACACAGAAATGTAGGTATCTACTAAATAGTGGCTACTGTATTAAATATAATTTTGTACCGAATTACCTGATATATACAATAAGCTGATACTTGTGGGATCTAGAGCTTCAAACAATAATGTAATATGGTCCTTAGACAATAAATTATTTTCATTATTTTCATGTTTTTTTTTTACATTTAAGTACCTATTATGTAATTATTGTACTTATTGATAATTTCTTCATTAAAAATGCATCCCATCAATTTTTACTCATCATCGTGAATCGTTTGCAAATCTACTACATGCGTCTCCTCTCAGAATTAGAAAGGTAAGGCTAAGATAAAAGGTAATGTACTCCAACACTAATGCGGTTACACAGACACGGCAGACCTTACGAGCCTCTAGATATCTCACGTTGTTCTCCTTTATTCATTAAAACGAGTAAATTATTAAGACCTTGAGATGATAGAGGGTTCTGTTTCTTTAGACAATCTAGAAACTTATGTACTTATGTAGTAATAAGTGCACGAAACATACCTTCCATCACGCCTGTATTGCCCGAAAGGGTAAGCAGTTAAGTTAAGTTAATGTATACCCACATTTCGCCGGTATGTTTTGGTCCCATGTAATACGGGGCGAGCCTATTGCCATCAACCGGGCACAAATCCAGACTCCGAGCTTCTACTGGGAATTTCACAGAAAAACCTGCTCGGGACCCCAGATACGAACCCAGGACCTCGAGGGTCAGTGGATACGAAACGGGGCACTATGAAAAAAAGACTTAGAAATTTTTTGACCAAAAACCGTCGCCTAGTGAAGCCTTCGGGACCCGGTGGGATGTGGGAGTAGTAGGGTGGGGGAACATAATGGGACACCCCAGGGTCATTGACCTTGACCTCAGGGTCATTGACTGTGTTCAAGGTCATCGAACGTAAGATCATAGTCATCGACCCTAAGGTCAAGGTCATTGCCAAAGGTCAAGGTCAAAATTCAGAAATTCATAGTCCGCTATTCTCAGGTGTTCTAAAAGGTCATGGTCAGTGACCTTGAGGTCCAGGTCAAGTTGTCTTTGGCGTCAAGGACAAGTATAGGCAATAGTAATAAGGCGCAGTTGCCGGAGCCCCGCTTCGCGGGGCTCCTACTTCCGGGTGGTTAAAAAAAAAAAACCTAACCTGTCCGAGTCGGGGTGCCCCAAGTTCTGAGCTCGCTTCGCTCGCTCTTGCCTCCTAGATTCTCCTAGTATTACTACTACTAATCTATATTATTGCATATTATACCGATCCCTTCGACATCGTTTTTACGACAAACACCTAGTCGGAGACAAAAAACACCAAGACGCTTTTAACCTTATATTTATGTGTTATATACGATAGCATCACGAAATCAACGATTTGCGAAAATAAAATAAAAAACATTTTAAAAATTTTCTAAGTCCCTGACGCCTTTATAAGAGGAACCCTTCGACATCGTTTTTACGACAAACGGCTGGTCGGATTCAAAAAACACCAAGACGCTTTTAGCCTTGTATTTATGTGTTATATACGATAGAATCACGAAATCAACGATTTGCGCAAATAAAAAAAAAAATATTTAAAAATTTTCTAAGTCCCTGACGCCTTTATAAGTGAAACCCTTCGACATCGTTTTTACGACAAACGGCTGGTCGGATCCAAAAAACACCAAGATGCTTTTAGCTTTATATTTATGTGTTATATACGATAGCATCGAGAAAATAAACGATTTGCGAAAAAAAAAAATTTTGCCAAAAAAATTCTGTCTTTTTTCCTCAGTGCCCCGTTACGTACACTCCAACCCAATTGTTTCTATTATGTCTGTAAATTGTTTCTTGACAAGTAAATCCTTCAAGCAAGTATTTATAATACAGTACCAAATGATGATTAAAGAATACAATTCAATAAATATCAATGTTCTAATAATCTAGTATAACTGTATAAATTAGTTTGTGTAACATAATTTTCAGGTTGAGAAAAAGACAAATCATCGTATCAAGGACTTAGTATCGCCTAATTCGCTGGATGCATCGACAGCTGTCGTCCTTGTTAACGCCATTTACTATAAGGTAACTTTAACTCAATTACATTATTATTTAATTATACTATTATAAGCTGAGTTTTGGGCTGGCCAAGTATGAGCCCATATATTATTTTATTTCACAACGACATGCTAATATAGTACATTATGATATAAGTGCGGTAAGTTGAAAATTACAGCCGAGGCGATATTGCTACAAGAAAGCAGAGGCTGTAATAGGGAATATGCACATTTTTTTTTAATATTTTTAAACGATAATCCAGCGCCTTAAAACTAAAATTAAGTAAAAAAAGAAATTTATTAAATTATGAGACAGATATTGGCATTTTAAACACCCGCGATTTTGGCGCGCTTGCCGTGACGTCAAAGTCTACGTTCTCTCAACCAAACAACCACGTACAACAGACACTGTTTTAGTAGACTTTGACGTCATATTCCATTTGACCGATAGTGTTGCGTTTCAAGTGATTTGAATTTCCAACAGTTTTTTTTTGGACTTTTTAATAATTATTTTCTCATCAAAAAAGAAATAATATAAAAAATATCTACATAGACATAATTCTAAAACGATAAAGTTCATAAAAAGAAATTTGACCTTTTTTTAAGTCAGACGCATATTCCCATTATCCTAGCGCACGTATGTCATACGACGTTTTATAACATATTTGCGGGGAAATAAAAAATACTCTGACTTTCCCAAACGAATAAATCACTAAATCTTTAATAATAATGTTTACTTGTTCACAAATTAGCGATGCTCGCGCATCAGAGCTTTTTAGGCAAAGGCACAAAAACCAGCCAGTATTACTAATATAGTTAATTAATACTTTTATGTTTTTATTACAAATAATTTGTTGTAATTTATTGTCAAAATTAATTAAATTAAAGAATTAAATGTTTATTTATTATATTTTATCTCCCAAGTTAATTATATTCAGAAAATGTTAACCACTTTTCTGACAAAACTTTTTGTTAAGATTTAAAAACGTACCGTTCGTTTTTAGACTGAGCATCATGATAATATACCGTGCGTTTTACATTACATTACCGCACAAGTACGTAATGAGATACAATACGATATTGAAATTGGTGAATTATGAGACCCTTTATGAGCAAATGTGTTATTATTGATATTACCTATGTGTAATATGACGATCTAGCAACTAATAAAATCGCCGAAAGTAGGATGCACAACTTTTATTGAAATAAAGGGCAGATGGAATGGTAGGGCATCTGATATCGGATCTGAACACTGAAAAAACTTAGGTTGGCTCCACAGATCTCAAAACTTTTTCGAAGTATTTTCAAACTTAAGTTTTTTGGCATAATAATTTATGACATATTATATAAATGATGGATGGATAATAAATAACTGAAATAATTATATTTATTTTTATCTAGGGTAAATGGACTAAACCTTTCGAAAAAAAACAGACCCAAGATCAGCATTTCCATGTCACCAAAGACAAAACTATTAAAGTACCTACGATGCATAAATTTGAAAGCCTACGGAATGGTGAAAGCAAAGAACTTGACGCTAAGGTATGTTCCAATTATAATAGATTTATTATTTGAAATGGAAATAACCAATAAAATAAATTTGAAGTTAGCTTAGTTAGTTATTCATGGAGTTCAAAGCGGTGGTATGTAAATACCATTGACTTTTAGAAATCATTATAATGATAGTAAATTGATTATCATTGGCTTGAACGAGGCACAGTGAAGGACAATGTTTTGGGGAAAGAATAAAGATTTAAAAACGTGTGAAGCCTCTTAATCTGAGAAGCTTGCTCTGCTTTAATATACCTGCCTTAACATTATATATTTTTTTAAACAACATTGAATAGGCATACTCAACACAACAGGAGAGATTTCTTAATTTTGAATAGCTTGGCTGGCAACAAAAACATTTTCTTTTTGGTATTTCAGCTTCTAGAACTGCCATATAAAGGAGACCAATTATCACTTCTTATCGTACTTCCAAATGCTATCGATGGCATTACTGCTCTGGTTGATAAACTCAAAGACCCTTCAGCGTTATCAAAGTCTGTTAACGAAATGCGTGTTAACGATGTTGAAGTACAACTTCCGAAGTTCAAGATCGAAACTAAGATTGACCTTAGACCACTACTCGAAAGGGTACGTACTATGTTTCCAAATGTTTTCTACTTATTTTGTCTTGTAGTCTGGAATAGGTAGTGCTTTGAAATCGAGTCTGTATTTTGTTTCGTAAGCTAAGGGTAACGGTAGCTTTAGAAAATGTATATATTATTATAATTATAAATGGATATTGTTTTTTTAATGGCCGCAAAATAATTAAGAAATTTAAGCCCTATTTCACCACTTCCAGTAAGTTCCCCTTAAATTTACAAATTGTGTTTCAGTTTTTATCTATCCGGTGAATAGCGGCTGTCCAGAGTTAGTCTTAGAACATCATGTACTGCTCCCTCGCCCTTATTTTTCTTATCTTTCCTATATAATAATAATAATAAACATTTATTTCAGACTAGGTGCATATTTTGTTAGTAACAATAGACTTAAAAACTAATGTTAGTATTATTAGCATATAAAGTTTATCCCATAAATAACGCTTTTAGCGATATGACCCCCACTGTAGTTTTAATAATTATTGTATACTTACTGCGGTTTTATAATATGGATCTATCTATCTAAGGAATTATTGTAGGTGCTCATTATTAAGAAAAGAAATTACGACCTAACTTATATACCCGAACAAGCTGCTGTTCTATGAATGTATATAATAGAGTCTAAACGAGTCTGCACTCTGCATATATCAAAATACATGGTATCTACTCTTTTGTGGGCAACAGTGATTTAGTACGCCATATTACAATACAGACATCCCCAAGACGCCCGCCCTTCGCAGCTTCACTAGCACTATCTCATGAGAAGAAGAAGCCGCGGAAGAAACTGCTCTAGCACATTTGTCTGTTATGAATTTACGATTATCAAGGTACACTTAAAATACAATATAGGTAGTCACGTCAGTCAGTCAGACGTCCGCATGAGTCAACCACCAAATATAAGTGTAAGAGAGAAGAGAGTCTGCTACTTCTTTATCGGATGTAGTTTTTAGCTCAAGGGAACTTTAAAAACTTAACCAGGCTTGGTGGCGAGGCACCGCGTGCCTCTAGCCAGGACTCTGCGCTGCCGCACCTTTTATGTTCCATCTGTGACGTTGTTGGTACCATTTCGTGTCACCAGGTGGCGCTGTCGTCTGAAACGGTTAACTATTCGTCCGTAATCACGTTCGATACGACATATATAAGGTGTTAAAAAATTAAGTCTTAGAAATTTACAGAGTTGTTTATAATGATAATTAAAAAGTAACCATAAAGAAAAAAAAATCCGTTATACAGATATGCAATAATTTTCATTACACCCAAATTATTGAATATGCACACAGTACCGTAACATAAGTGTCCGTAAATGACAACAATGACCGTAACTCACGCGGATCGCGCGGCACCACGAGACGCCGGTGCCGCTACCAGCGCAGCCCCATGTAAAGTGCGCATTAAAATCATTTTAGTAGATATTATTTTTAACAAAATATTAAAATCGCTAGAAAAAAAAACATTTTTTTTGGAATAATATGATAGTTTTTCGATACTGAGTCACCACATGAAATTCTTAGAGTTAATTTTGTAACAGCTTATATATGGTATTATTATGGTTATTAAAAAAAGGTGTGTAAATACACATAATACTATAAGGACCTTAGTAGAACCTCACCCCTAACACGTTTTTTTTTTCCTGATTAAGTATCTCCATCATCATCCTGGGCTTTTTCTGACTTCCAGTGTCCATTAAAAATTTATTCTCAATCACAAATTCAGGATTGACCTATATGCTTAACGATTCATCGGATTTAATAGTAAGTAGGGCTATGCAGAAAACGTTTATTGAAGTTGATGAAGAAGATTCAGAAGTTGCAGCTGCTAACGGTGAGAATAATTTTGCATCAAATGGCATCATTTGGCATCAAAATTTTCGCGACTGCTACGCTAGAGGTCCTGGGTTCAATCCCCGGGTCGAGCAAAATGTTGTTGGGTTTTTCTGTGAAATTCTCAGTAGCAGCTCGGAGTCTGGATTTGTGCCCGGTTGATGGCAATAGGCTCGCCCCCTATTACATGGGACCTAAACATACCAGCGAAATGTGGGTGTACATTAGTACGCCTCTGCCTACCCCTTCGGGGAATACAGGCGTGATGGTATGATGATCAAAATTTTCTAATATAACGGATAAAAGATTGATATAAAAAATAACACTACGAGAAGCATTTTTTTTTTACTTTACATATTTGACATTCTTAAATTTTTATGTTAAGAAATTAGACCAGTTCTCTACCAGCACCAGCTTATGTGGCAGCTGTATAAGGGATAACCTAATATTTATTACGAATAAAAAATATAATAATAATAATTTTTATTCCAAAAAATCACAGTGGCTTACAATAATACAGTGGTTTCCGAAATAGGCTAAGCCTGTATTTTGGAACTCTGATTTGAGTTGAGTTTTAAAGTTAAGTCACTATTACGTCCTTACTTAATATTATAATTTCGAATGTAACTCTGCCTGTCTGTCTGTCTCGCTTTCACGCCAAAACTATGGAACCGATTTAAATTTAATTTGGTATACAGATGGTCTGGACCCTGAGAAAGGACATAGGCTACTTTTTAATGCGAAAAAGGGATAAAAGTTGTAATAAATACCCAGACCACGCGGGCGTAGCCGCTGGCGGAAAGCTAGTTGGACATAATTATTAAAATAATATGCAACAAATAAAAAAAAATTAAGCAACAAAAAAAAATTGTTCATATGCATATTCTAATAACATTATTCGTTTTTCCCGTGTTACGATAAACTGTGATCCTTATCATCTTCGTTCGACTGCTGTCATTCGGTGAATTTTGTACATTCATTTGAGATTAATGAACCAAGGTCTTTTATGTACTTACTATCGTTAACTGAGTATGAACAGATGTTGTTATTTAGTCTTAAAACGCGACGCTCATGTTTATTTTTTTTTATTTTTTTTATTTGTTTAACCGCAATTTTATTCGCGATCTGACGAATGTTTTTTTATAGGTAATTAGGTACATATCAAAACAGTTTAATTTATAAATAAATATTTTCAAACAGAATTCACAGAATTGCGCACTGTTATAAGGAAGCCAAAACAATTCAAGGCGGACCATCCTTTCGTGTTCTTCCTGAAGGAGGGGAACTACATTCTGTTTAGTGGAGTCTTCCAGTCTTCGGTACATACTATGCTGATGCCTGATTTGCGGCTAGAGCATATCATGATCATACCAATAGCTTCACCTTTGCTCTGCTTTCTGTGTGTATGGTATTATGAATACCAATTTGGAACATCTCTTCACTGCTAATTCACGCTTTCAAAAAGTGCACTGATTGTTACAAAATAAAATATGCCAAATGCCTAAAACGATTTAACAAAACCTGTATACGACTACGCATGTACTGCGGGTATTTCTCTTGCACTATATGATGTGCCTAGTAACGTATGATGGGGCAGGCTTCCGCCTACAGGGTTGAAATCTATCACCTGCCTGGCGCACGCGCAGTTGTCTATTCGACGCAACTATGGCACAAACCTAGCTAATCATAACGAAGCGTTTATAATAATAACATCAGTTATTTCTTCATGCGTCTTCTGGTTCGATACACCAGACGCTACGACCGCTAAGCCACCGCGAGCCCTGCTCTCCAACTCGAAATCTTCCTGCACATTCTATACTTACGTCTTAAGATGCCGTAGCGACATCTATTGTGAATGCTTCACGACAGACACGACTAACTTTAAAGGTAGTTCGATGTCGTATGTTGCCACCCTACCTATTAACTATCTTTTGGTATTTTTTTAAGCATTTTCCATTCTCAGATAACAAGTTATTATTTCTAAGCTCTGAAAGCTATGAAAGCTATGAAAAAAATATCATTTCCTTGTTTCCAAAAAAACTAACTTTTCTTTTGTATTTTCAGATCTTTTATACAATGTAAGTATAATACAAACCGGGTTGAAGTTAAAAAAACCCACGTTATTTGAAATCAATAAATTATTTTTACCAAAATTTGTCGTTTCCATTTTCTATACGAATATTATACCTATTCTTTTCCCAAGCTGGTTCAAACATGCAACTAGCTACTGTAATTATTGTCCATGGACTGGCTGAATTACTTAGGAAGTAGAGTAAATAGAGAAATTAATTTCACTTCTTTTAGTGAAAGCCTTTTATAATACTTACGCAAAACCCTCATGGATCAGCAGCCACCTAGAGAAGCCGCACGGTACCTAAATATGTCTAAGTATGACTAAATCCACAATCCGGGTAGTTTAAGGCTAATGTTCAGAGACGACGCTAAGCATAAAAGTAACGCCTCCGTATGTCAAAGTATTACTATTTGACATACAGAAGCGTAACGCTTAGTTTCCTCTCTCTCTCTCTGATTATTAGCCTATTACTAGCCGTTTTGCCATAGCAAGTATATTTTAATAATGGCCTTTTAATTTTTTTTAAAACATCCTATATAAATAAAGAATTTAAAAAAGAGTTGACCATCCCCAAAAGACTGCTCGGCGTCGTTCTACTCAACCATGATTCAGGGAATAAAACGACCCGACACAACGCCACCATCAGTATTCAGACCACGAGTTACCGGAGTGTAAAGTATAATTTAAAATTGCATTGCAAACAGGGTATAGTACAGCATTGGCTGGCCTCTTTGATTGGCAAGGTATGTTCGCACAGACACACGTGTAGCACCTCTAAAGGTTGGGATTCCGCCACCCGAGCAGGCAATGGCCCCAGCCTATCCTGGGTATGGAACTCGAAACATACGTAGCATTCGATACAACCACTAGGCTCATGTAATGAGGCAGTTAAATTGAAATTATCTTATTCGGTAAACAAGCATAGAATTCCAATTATTTGTCGTTGTAGGTAAATGGTATTCGATTCGATATACTTAGTAATTTTTCGAATTGTTGTTGTGTACCTATTAGGCTAATAGTAGTCATAGCTGACTGGACGAATGCGGACACACAGCGGACGCGTGCTTCATGGCACAAGCACTTTATATAATGTGAGTATATTTACTATAAGTATAAGTAATAAACCTAAACCCTCTTAGTACATAAGAATGTACTTGTAATTTTCTTTTTAACAAAAAAAAATTACCGACAAAAATAGTTAATTAAATGGGAAAAATAAACCTTTTTATTTTAGTCATAACTAATATTAAGTCGGTGCTCGTAAGATTATGTTTTGCACGCGTATCTTGTCATGTTTAAAACTAAACTTTTCAAAAAAGGACCGAATATTAATCTGTGCACGCACTGAACAAAATTTTTTTCATCATAATACTTATTTTTCTCACAGGTAGTGGAACAATTTACCAACTTGACGAAAAATCTGGAGGAACTGAGCTCGGTTGAGCTTCATGTTGCATATAAAATATATATCAGAAAACAGGACTCATTGAATGACGAATTTGCTTCTCAGAGCAAGGATGTCTTTAGCTCTGAGGTCGAGAATGTAGACTTCTCACAGCAAGAACAAGCAGTTTCTACAATTAACAGTTGGGTAAGACAAATTTTCGCCACAAATTGTGTCTTCCCTGCTGAACCTTTAGACTTATAAGTAGGCAACTTCTCTTGGGTTATGAGGTCCATCAGATACCTGAAAATTCTTCTAGAAAGATAAAAAGCGGGGGAAATTTACTGTCTAGGGTCGAGGCTACCAGAGGGAAAAAGATATAAAGATACCAGAGGGAAAGAGAATAAATACTAAAAAATTTATTTATTTAATTTAATTTAATTCATACATTACGTTACATAAATACAATATATAAAATAAGTTGTATATTAAATATAGTACCATAATTTAAAACAGTTATTATTAATATCTTTAGAATAGTTGACATAAATTAGTAGTTCCTCTCTCCTATATTGCTGTGCCCGACAGGGTCCACAATGTACTTATATTAATAATGTATACTTACCATCCAAAAAAACTTTGTGGAACGCAATAAATGAATGAATGCTGAATACTGAATACTGATTATATTTGATAAAGTATCTAGTTCAAGTTCAAGTTCTTTATTGCGTTCATGTGTTACATATTTAGGTGTTACATAAATGTTAGGATCAACATGAAGCCCGGTAAGGGCACAGCAATATTATAATAATGAGACATGATAAGCATAAAATACTAAAAGACTAAAATACTATTATATTATGCGCATTTGTTTACTAACTTATTTGGTATTTAGTAGGTAGGTTATTAAAGTAAATTGCTAGGATTAAACTGGATATTTTGCCATTTTAGTGTTATTATTATTTTTAGTTTTAAGTAAATGAGTTTTATTTGTATTTTAAATATAGTTTCCTCTGACGACTATGTCTCTTTTGAGTGCTATTTTCTTAACATTAAAATCATTAATTAAATTTATAAGGCAGAGCGCCGACACTACGACAATTTCCACGTTATCTATTGCCCAGAGTCGAATTAAATAAAATACATATGAAGTGGCAATGTAAACACTCTTTTGCGTTGACGTTGCCATAGCAATGTTTGAGGAAATATTTACGGTAGGACAAGCGGCACCGGCAGAATGTAAACGCGGTATTGGAGAAGAGCTGGTAAAAAACTGCATAGACAACTCTTGTAAAAATCCTTGGTTTTACCCTTTAGGTTTCTGATCGATGCAACCATGTGGTTGCAACTGCACCTGCAGTCCGCCAATAGTGACATGCAATCACTGCACGTGCATCCTGCAATAGCAATTGACTAAGAGACCACGCATTGATGCGCATTAGAGTAAAAGTCAAACAAATCTTGCCTACCCCATTGTTACCAAGTAAAATTTAATAGAGCCGCCTTACGGCTGGCGAGGCAAGTAAACAGTGGCGTCGGTAGTTCCGTTGAGAATTGCTTTCATTGTCCGAACGCTTCGCACATTACTCCACCAATTTGTTAAGGAGGAGCACGAGCGTCGCGGAAACTACCTGATAGACAACGCTTTTGTGCCTTAATGAATACTGTCAGACGAACAAACGTTACACCACGGTAAGACTAATGTGGGCCACCTTCCACCCTTGTTATCTTTATGGCCGTACCTATTGTTTATATTGAGCGATGTCATGATTTACCGCTCGCCCCTTTTAGCCAGCTGACTAATTATTTGAATTAACGGAACTCATATTTGCTTCTAAACACGACGGTAAAGATTCATTAATCTTTTAAATTGATGTCAAGCAATATTTAAGAGGCTACAGTCATTTTAAAATGTGATTACACGTTTTATTATAAATTATCTCGACGCTGTCCTTTACAAAAGTTACTAATTTTGCAATAATTTAAAATGAAAAGCTTTTTTTTACTTTTAATTTTATTTTCTCCAGGATATTCAACTAGTTAACCCGCACGAGGCTAGCGTGGTGGCCTAACCCCTCTCATCCTGAGAGTGCCCAGGAGTGGAACGCTTAATGGGTTGATGATGATTCAACTTAAAGTATACAGTGACATTTAAAGCGCCGAAGCTTCAAAGATATCTATTGCCCTCCTCGATCTTGAGTAGCACTCCTACACAGAAGTCGGAGAAGTGGATTTGTAGGAAGAGTTGATGAAGTTTGGGGACAGGATACTCATTTGCAAAAACATTAACAAATTTTATAAAACTACTTATAGGCCCTGTTTTAACACCTCTGGATAGCTGCTAACCGCCAGATCAATTTAAAAATGAAACAAAATATGTATGAAATTATCTGCCAACTAATTTAACGGGAACTTACTAGGAGGTGGTGAAACAGGACCTTAGAATAACAAAGATACCGTGTAAATTATACTTAATTTTTTAATCTATTTGAATTGAAAACTGTAACCAAACCGCTGCGGTGTAGGGGACGTAGATGGCATTGCACCAGGAACAAGTTCAATTAACGAACAATGCACAGAAATCTTAACAGCATTTTCTTGTTCGGCGCTGCATGAAAGAGAATCAATTAGCCCGTAAAGTGAGTTCCAAAGAGACAATGGCGGGTGTTGGGTTCCGCGTACCTCTTGGTTTACTTTCGCCTCAGTAAATTTGAGCTAACGTCGCCCTCAGTTTTGACGACAAATTCACGAAATGGTACTAACGACATTTGGTTACCGAGTAAAGCGCCTAATGTGCAAAGTTGCTTTGACGATAAAGGCTATCTTGAATTTACACTGGCAACCCCTGAAGTAGGTTACTAATAAAATGATTCAGATTTTTATTAATTATTATGAATCGAGGTTTTTATATACATTTAAACTTTTAAAGTCTTTAGAAAAACAGTGACATGCTAAATAATGTTGTGATGCGAAGTCATTAACTGTTTTAAGTATGAATCGAAACACACACCTTTGAATGATTAAAAATTATCTTTTGTTACAGACATGAATGAATTAAATGTTTTCACATAAGAACAGAATATTGAACAGTTCATCCAAAACAATTCGAATCCTAACATATTTTGCTAGCACATACTTACATACATATGGACGTATAGCTGGACAAGCGAAACGAATGAATAGGAGTGACGACAGCAGGAATCTATACTCTACAGAGAGGGAAAAACAAAAAAGCAGTTAAAAACATCGATGAACATTGCCTCGCAGGCTGGATGAGTAAAATGGGCGTTTTCCCAACTTCATTCTCCTATTTGGAAACTTGCTGTTTTGAAGCTTTCGATTAGTTTTTTCGACATTTATTTGTAACGTTGGGAAATACAGATTGGATTCCTACAATCTGTTGAGCACGAATTTAAGTTGACGTGCAATACATATTTCTTAGCTTAATTGTCTGAAACATTAACGTTATAAAGGTACAAGAAAGAAGTAATGGTGGACGGTAGACTACATGAGGCCTATAAATCTAAATTGTCTATGAAGTTTCTATTCTATCTTACAATATAAAAATTCGGCATAGGGTCATTCTAGGGGGCTAGACAAGTTGGATTTTGACATTCGAATCGACAAACAAAATGTATGTAAATGACATTAGTGACAGCCCGATTTGTCGAAAGCTTATGTCATACATACATTTTGTTTATCGATTCGAATGTCAAAATGCAACTTGTCTACCCCCTGAAGAGACATTGCGGTAGAGTACGTAGGTATACGGATCGATTCGTGTCATTTGCCAGTACCAGCGCGCCTTTTTAAATAAAATGTTACGTATCAACTGAAGGAATTGTTTGTACTATTAATTAATTTCTTTTGCTTAATTAATCGTTAGCACTAATTGGAAGCGGAAATCGGATGTTCAATTGTTTTCATGTTTTATTACGTAGGTACGTTTATTATTTACGAAAGGGGGGCCTATTACCATTAACAAAAAAATAAAAATCTGGAACTAGGTACTTATTACAAACACCCACCAATTTTTTGTTTTAATTAGGCGTATTTTCAGATAGCTACAGCTTTTAGTATTTCCTTTTCCTATTTTTGTAATACATATTTTATTTTAAGTTATTCCACGTACTACTACTACCACTATTTAGTTTTTATTGCTGCATATTTTTACGCTCACTGTTGATATAAACTACCAATTCATGTGTTATCGTTAGCATATTATATATATATATTGTTAATAAACACCGTTATAAAACTTTACTATAGGTACATATTTTATTAGGTACATATTCAGTAAGTGAAACGAATTGGCAACATAAAATCTATTTGCGATTGTTAGTTGTTAGTGACTGACTAATTTAAAGGGTTGTTAAATATCAAACGTTTCAATTTGAACTTCGGAAATTTCATTATAACTTTATCTACGAATTCAGTGTAGTAAATTGATAGTGGATTTTAGGGTACCGATGGATGACAGAAACCCAATTAGAAGGTCGACTTGAAATAATTCACTTAATAGTAATTATTTAATTTAGAGAGGTGGAACGGTAGACACGTTTATTTTATTCATATTTCTAATATAGGTAATTCTTTATTCTCAGGCAACTAAGAAAATACAAAAAATGTTACCTTAAATTAACATAATTCCTGAGTCCATCGCTTAAAAACATTACTTAGCCTATTTCACAGCTTACTGATAAGTTCCCTTTAAATTAGCGGCAGATAATTACATATTTTGTTAATTTATTCGGCCGTTAGCAGCTATCCAGAGGTGGTGAAACAGGCCCTTAGTATTGTCCGATTTTTAGATCGAATCTAAAGGTGTATTAATTTAGCATATGTTTTCTGAATTAATTAACCACGGGAGTTTACTGGCGTGTTATAATTTATAAAACCAACACAGCCCTGAATAAATTATGAGCAACAATGCGAGCGCGGGCCGTTCCACACAAAGATTATAACGCAAACTTCCATACCACACATTTCCTATTAATATGCTACATAGAAAATGCAGTGCGCTCTCCCGACTCCCGAGCTATCCATGAAGGCCCAGAAAGGAATATAAATATACCTTCATATGTACAGGGTGCCGAACATTGACACAGAGTAACGAGAGGCCCGTGGCATTAAATTTTCAGCGCCCACCGCATCGCCGCACGACATGGGCCCAAATTGAAGTAAATCGGACCACGTCGACTCGGTGCCCCGAGCTTACATTATATATGTGACTACAGACATATTTATCAGCACGCATATTTTCACGAATTTCACAGATTTACAGATAAACTTGACTGACTTTGATTATGATACCCGTTAAGTAATTAACCGAAATTAAGAATATTTCAGAATAAGTACACACAACTGTGTAGGTAATTGTGTATCTTCTATTGCTTATATTTATTAAGTGCGACTGCTATGCTCTTCCTGGGTTCATTCCCAGATCAAGCAGTGTTGTTGGGGTTTTTCTGTGAAATGCCGAGTAGTCTGTTTAACAGCACACGGAGTACACCTCTGTCTAACCCCTTTGGAGAATACAGACATGTTATGGTATGTTATGTTATTATTACCTTCCTATAATTGTCAAGATATAAAATAAATAAAATAAAAGTTACAGCTTTTAGCGAGAGATCTGGCAGGCCACTTTCCTTTGTTATTCTGCATGTTCAGCTGAAATAATTAAATTGGAAGCGAGATGAAATGTTTTTGGACTTTATTTTGGAATTGTTCTTGGGAAAAATAATTCATAAAAATAATGAATTCAGGTAAAAATGTATTTGCGATCAGAATTAGGATTATCTAAGTAACTAACAAAATATGTTTTCTAGGAAAGTCGGCAAATTTAAATTAGCTTTGACTTTATTGCTTCATTTTATGAAAGCTTAAACAAATCCTACTTTTTTATTTAATAAGTGTAGCTCGGACGTAAATTAAAACATAATTTCCCAAAATGTTATAATCTACCAACGAAGCCTCGAAGGCCCAACTTCATTATTTATTGGCGTCAGAATGTGAGATTATCTAAATTGAACATTACTCCATATAAAAATAAGGTTCATGATTATTTGATAATAAGACAGTTAATGGATGATGATTCGTCAATCCATTAACTGTCACTTAACTTAATTAACTGTGTAACAGGCATGCAGGTTTTCTCATGATGTTTTTTTCTTCACCGTAGTAAGCCTAATAATAATAATTGTTTGTTAATACGCTCATCATAAAAGTAAGAGGTGCGTGCTTTGCATTCGATCTCGTGACCAACGACTTGGCATTGGTCATATCCCTAGTATTTTACATGAATAGAAATGAACACACCGGCTAATAAAGGATATAATGGGCTTCACAAATTGTGTGCATAAATTAAACAGTCATTCCGATATTACAGCGACTGGTGTTAATTCCGGTTAATATGCGAAGTGTAATTCTGAATACAGCGTGGTGCAGCGTGGTCTCATGAATAAAGAATCCGATTAAACTGACCTATCGCGGCGCGCCAGCCACCCGGCCGACGCGGGAGCTGTGAAAATTTTACTAGTGCCAATCATAACCTGGATTATAATTTTATAGCATGCAACGCAACACTAGACTTCTTTTCTGTGTTGCCAGTCTCGAGTTTGTTTATTTATTTATTTATTCAAGGCACATCAACAATATAAACACAAACATTGATATTTTAAAGACAAAGATACTTATAGACTAGTGTTTACATCAATTACAGACATGCACAACACTTTTTACCTAACATTTATTTTGCAACTGCGGCAGTAACTATAAATAGACATCCAATAATAACATTCAACCTTTTAATCTCGTTTCAAATCTTGTTTCAAAGGTAGGAGCGCGTTATGGTTTTTCGCGTGAAACCTTTGAGCAAATATTTTTGAAAAAAGTATGAGTCAATGCATCTGCTAGTTAAGTCCCGTCAAAATCGGCCATTTCAGAGATTTGCCAAAACAAGCAGACGGTCAGACAAAAATTGTATAATATTTTTTATCATAAGTCCTACCGTATGTACTTTCATATTATTATTATGTATTAGATTTTAAAAAAACATTACAAATGACACTTAAAAATCACCGTGTTGCTTCGCCCTCTATTCATTATTTGTTCTAAGTTCCTTCACGCCAGCCTCCTCATATCCATTGCTACATTTAAGTAGACAATCTACATGTCTGATGTTAATCTTTATAATACAATCAACAGAGTCGCTCGCAAGTTCCCATCGACGACGCGGAAGTCGTGTGTCACACCATGAGGTTAACTTAACGGAAATTATACGAGCGTTATCTGACGCGTTTGTTCCGCAGTGTCACGCGCGTGTTCTGCACACGACGATTGACAATGTTTCTTGTACGGTTTAAGGTATTGGAAGAACCCATAGTATTCAGCCACTAGTATTTACTCACAGACCGCACTGTTGGTTACCAACAGGTTAAGCAGCGGACAAACAGAAGCCTTAAAAAAGATCCGCAAACACCAAGAACGGATCTACCAGTTGTAGGCCATACAAAAAAGTGTTACGTCCGGGAATTGAACCCAGTTCAATTCAGAAGCTGCAGAAGCAGCACAGGCTGATCGTGCATTCATGTTAACTAACGATTTTAGGGTGTTTTAACATACCATCGCCGTAAACGGTTAGGCGAAAGTGTTTCTAAGTACACCCACAGTTCGCCGGAATATTTTAGATCCCATGTAGCGGGCGGAAGTTTGGATTTGTGTCCTGTGGCAAGCCTATTGCCATTGCCTATTAAAAGGACACGAATTAAAACTCCAGGCTAATAAACTAAGAATTTCATGAAATAAAGCAATTGCGAAACACCCCGGGGTATTGAACCCAGGGGGCCTAGAGAAGTTGCAGTTTGTTGAAAGAAGTGACACCCCGATTTATCGAAAGCTTGTGTTTCTATTTGTTTCTAGATTCGAATGTCAAATTGCAATTTGTCTGCTTGTATAGGCGACCAACCTCTAGCATAGCAGTTGTGACTTTACTAAAGCTGTTTTGTAATGATTCTAGATTGAATTAATATTGCAGCAGTATGTCCAGGTTCTAAATACATTTTTCATTCACGAGTATGTTACTGCTGTGGATACTTTTGAGCCGTTAGTTGTGTTCACGTCAGTTTGCTAACATAACTACACACTTCCGTCTGTAGCCGGTGCGCCCAAAGCACACACCAGCTTCCAATGTATGCGGACACTAACGTCCCAATTGGAGGCTGTCCGTGTACTCTGTGCTTTTTATGTTCCGGCTTTCGATCATTTTGTAGAATAACTAAAAAATTTATTAGCGATCTGTTTCCTGTTCAGGGAGACCCCAATATGAGTGATATAAGTAGGCATCCACATGAATATATAGAATAGAAAGAAAATCGGATTTATACACTTTTTTCATTTTTTTAAAGTGTTACTATGTTCTTCTAATATGTGTCGACGACAACTTGTTATCATATAAATTGGTACTACTTCAATATTTCAAGTTGTACCTAATTTTTGGTTTGGTTTGTCATTGGTTTATCATCAACGATGTATTTACTTATTATGGAAGTTACTTCGTCCTTTTCAGTGATAGGCCACTAGTCAATTTTTTTTTATTTATTTATTAAACTTTATGCACTGTTTGTAGAAAGGCGATCTTAATGCCATTAGGCATTTTTTGCCAAATGTTTGTCCTTTGTCGTGTATGTCCAAGATTTGACCTTCCTTTTAGGAATTTAATGTTATTCGTATGTTTGATGAAGTCATCAAATCTCTTAGATTAAAATGACATTGGACAAAGAAGACAAGATTATGACGAGTGGCATACCACCCTTAGCTGTGTCATCTCGTTGACCGTCTGTTGACTAAAATAATCGTACATTTTAGTTGGAATCTTAAAGTTTAGAAAAACTAATTTTCGATTTGGAAAAAAATATAAATACTATTAAATAAATATTTTATTTTGGAAAATAATATATGGATTTTATTAATTTTATATATTCATTATAATGCTACATTGTGATATATTATGCAAACAAAGAAGAAAACCTAAAACCCCATAGAAGATTACTGAATGTCTCAAAGACCAACAAAAGGCGGAGCTTCCCGTCAAATCTGATTTTGCGGAGAAAACTCGAGGAAATTCAATGGGAACTTAAGTTACAGCGAAAGTGTGCGGTGGCTAATACCCCAAGCCTTTAGGGTAAAAGCTACCTGTAACTTACTTCACGTTATAGCTTTCGACATAACTTCCCAGGATACCCTGATAATATAAGTAGATAGGTACTACAACGCAACCACTTTAGGCGAAAAAGTTTCAAAAACGTTCAAGCTGAAATTTCACAAGAGATTGGAAAATTGTTTTTGTTGAATTTTCTAACTCAAATCTAAGTAAACTGCGAAAAGTGTGGAGATATTAATTCTTTCCTCCTGGTTATATTTTTATTATCTTATTAAACTGTCAGAAAGTTAAAGATTGTACCATTTTCGTTCCCTATTCTATTCGTTGGTTAGAAAGATTTACGAGAGAGGGAAAGAACCTTTATTTTATTATCCGGCGCTTTGTGGTGAATGTTCATTTCATTTCTTCTAAAAAAATTAGTTGAGTTCCTAGCTTTCTCACTATTACTGAACAGGGTTTTTATAGATAGAATTATTAGGTCTCAAGTATTTAAAAAGTATAAAGTAAAAAGGCTACTAAAAATCGTTGAACAGAACGAGTCAACGAGTTCGATTCTTGAGTCGATTAAAGTGTTATTGGGTGTTTCTTTGGAATTCTGATTTGAAATTGAGTTTGGATTTTTATCTGGACTAGTCCCTATTACATGGGACCTAAACATACCGGCAAACTGTGGGTGTACATTAGTATTTAGTACCTACACCTCTTCCCAACCGTTCGGGGAGTGTAGGATTTGATGTTTAAAGCGTCGGATCTTTTCTGTTTCAAGTATAGATTATAATGTACAAACACAAGGTACGTAAAGTATAAGTAGGTAATCTTCTCCTTCTTCGTATCGATGGTACGATTTTTTAAATTAAATTTGGTGTGCCCAAAACTTCGCCACTTCCACAGCATCGTCAGTGGCAGCGCAGAGGTCGCTTTGATTGCAAGTAGCGGGGCACAAAGGACAGGATAGGATAGGATAGTAGGTAATTAAATATAAAATTAATACAATTTATAAAGCTAATTAGAGAAAATAACAACTAGACATAATTACAATTTTTAACAAAAGAATACATTTGTGTATGACACGTCTACTGTCTCCTTTTGTTCTATTCCTCTTAAAATATATAGATAACATGATCTACACGGCAGTAATCTATGCCATGATGAAAAGACTAATCAGACATCACGTAACAATCGTCACTCGTTCTCTCTCTTTTAATACAGTCCACCCCTATGTGCTGAAGTGCCAAAGCTGACAAACGTAAAACTCGCACACATTCAAGTTATTTGCCTTTTATTCAAATAAGTCTCGACCGATCCATGTAACCGACTCAGTCCCGAGTAAAAGCATCATTTGTAAACGTGAGATCGCGAACCATGAGCCATTTAGCTTTCGATCCCCTTCTAAAGAGTTCCCATTTCAATCTCTAGGTCATCAAGTCATTTTTATTGCAGCACGAAATTCCAATTAAATGCTAGAGGTGGTCGTAAATTTAGAAAAGCAAACGTACGGGACCCTTCGATTCCCCTTTCATTAAATCGATTATTGCTTCAATGTTTGCAGTTCCTTTTATGGAGGTGAGGACTTTGAGCGCTAAATTGCTTTAAAAACAAGAGTTTGACCTCGTTTAACGTGTCGACGACCTCTTGCAGGATCTTTCCATTAGCTTGCTCGTCCGTCGACACATTTAGAAAAAGTTTAACAAGTTACCAACTATTTACCCTGTGCGACAAGTGAAAGCTGGGTACTTTGTATTCTGTAGAAGAACGTTTACAAGGTACGAATTTTTACATATAATGCTTGTGACAAACGATTTTTAGGATTTAAATTTGGAAACTGTGAAGAACATTTATTAAAACAATGAATAAATAATTAAATCTTCTATTAAGCCTACCACCAATGCAAGCCTTAATAATTTTCTTGTTAATTAATATAAATAAAGCTCATAAGTCACATGGCGTCACGAGGGAAAGGGTCGAGCGAGGTGGCAGGTAAGCCTGTCTTATTGAAATAAACGACTTGTGACTTCCCCCGCGTGCTGTCCCGATATAACCCCACCTCGACAGTGTCCCTATAATCATTCATATTTACTTTACACGCCCAGCTCATATGGTTTGCATTGTTATACGCGAATAGAAAGGTGTGTCGAGTAGAACAGCTCTAAGTAGACAGCATTTTCTCGACTAAATTGTAGCATTTGCTCTAATATTACTCACCATTCACTGTTGAAGTTGAAGTAACTCTACATAATAATCATACGATCTCCATTCTCCATAGTATGTAAAACGATTCATGCAGAATGAACAATCTGGAATAGACCTAGATTACCATTCTACCGTAGAAATGTTATTATCTCTTTTACTCCGGATTCGCCATAAGCCATGCCCACGTCTGGCCATATGACTTCGTGATATTCTTTGACAGAATCCCCGAAAAAAATATGTTTATTTATTTATTTATTTTATTTTATTCTTTATGTATATAAGTAATGTACAAAGGCGGTCTTAATGCCATAGGCATTCTCTACCAGACAACATGTTCGTTTCTGTAAAGCTGTCAAGTAACAATTAGTAGAGAAAACAGAAAAACATTTGTTTTGTGATGCGGGCGAGCCACGATTTCGTAAATGAATTAATCGGATTGGAAGTTTTGCAACTAAAAGATTAATCGGTGTTTGTATTATTACTGCTATTAGCAGTGTCAACAAATCAGAACAATTTGTTACACCCAAATAGTACTAGGTATATTAATCCCATGGCAACTACAAAGGTTAAATTGAATATTTATACCGTGATTCCAACATTTATGTTTTATTAATAAGCCAATTCTGCTGTGATCAAGTTGCTTCAAATCGGAATTGAAAATACACATTCATGGCAACCAATCGATTGTATAACAAAGTGAGATAAATGTTAATACCCCAGTCACCACCTACCCGTATCGTAGCACATTCAAATCGTTCTCCATCCAGGCGAAATATCAAAAGGAGAAAATTCTCTGCGTTTAAAACATGCAAGTAGATATTTCGTGGAGTTACATTATCCTTAGTACATTATTCATGAAGCTATGTCTTGGTAACGAGCTGGATTGAGAGCGGGACCTACTGTCGATAATGAACTAACGTTTTTATTACAATACCAATTCATTTCATTGCTTTCAAATTACGAGCACGATTGGCTCCAGTCTTTATTCTGACACATTTCACTGGAAAATACATAAATGTATGCGTCCCTGATATTTTTTGGGTCGTACATGTTAAACAAAGGTTATTAAAGCTTTTGGCAATGTCATTTACTGAGTGAGATAACGTTTGCTTTACAAAGAGCACAAGTACATACATTTAATGTTTTGAAAGGTATGTCTAATATTACAGATTTATTCGTCCTTTTTCGTGTATTTTAAGATAAAAACTACGAAATAGCAAAACTTAACAAAGACATAATTAATCCTATTATAAAACGAAGCTAATCTACTCCGAATCTGTTAATCCCGTGCAGCTGATAGCTAATAAAAAAAGAACTAGTAAATGTTGTCTAGCCCATTCTTCCCGAGAATCATTAATTTTATTAAGCTTTTCCGTTCAATTTATTTATAAACCATCCATGATACTATGCAGTGTGAGGATGCAGTCCTATCACTAACGTCCAAATTGGTGGCTTATTTGGATAATGGCTACAAGTGTATAGGAGTTTTTTTGGATCTCCAAAAGGCATTTGACACAGTATCTATACCTATCCTTTTAACGCGCCTTGAGAACGTTGGCATTAGAGGTGTGGCTCTGGAATGGTTCATAGACTATCTATCGGGCAGATCACAGTCTGTCCGAGTAGCAGAACACGAAAGTGATGCTTCTTTCTGTAATTATGGTGTCCCACAAGGCAGCACGCTTGGCCCTACATTATTTCTCATATATATCAACGAACTTGGTAATATTGCCGCCTTGTCTAATCTTGACTTATTAATGTTTGCTGACGATACCGTATTAGTTTTCCATGGTAATACTTGGGAGGCCGTTATCCAAAAGGCAGAAAATGGCCTTTCAAAGGTAACTTCCTGGCTAGAAGATAGCCTTCTATCCCTAAATACCACTAAGACAAAATATGTCTGTTTCAGCAAGACGGTAGCTGGTAAACCCACAGCAGAACCAACCCTTCAAATACATTCGTATCCTTGCAACCGGCAGACTAGACGCTTCAATTGTAATTGTTCAGTGCTTTCCAGGGTCTCTACCATTAAATATCTAGGTGTGACAATTGATGACCGACTTAACTGGAACGCACACGTGGCAGCACTAACATCTAGAATCAGAAAGATGATACACATTTTCAAAAACCTACGCACTGTTGCTGATCTAAGACTCTTAATCCAAACTTACCAAGCCTTATGTGAATGTATAATTAGATACTGCATTTCCGCATGGGGTGGCACAAGCAAAACTACTCTTATAATGGCAGAAAGGGCCCAACGTGCGGTGTTAAAAGTACTCATGTACTTACCTTTTGGGCATCCGACCACCGACGTTTATGCAAAGGCTGGGGTACTCTCCGTGAGGAAGGTATACCTGTATGAAATCTTACGTAGATACCACAAAAATTATCCATGTGGCTTACCATCAAGAAGAATAGAACGTTGCCCGGTTCCTCGTGTTAAAACAACCTTAGCACAAAAACATTTTAATTTTATAGCCCCCTTTGTGTATAATAAATGCAATAAAGTATATAAAATAAGAGAACTTAATAAGATTAAATTTAAAAAAGTAATATACAATTGGCTTATAAACCTCGACTATGAAACTGTGGAAGGCCTCCTTACAGTTGTAGCCTAATATACAGACAACACACACACACACACACACACACACACACACACGCACACCCACACACGCACGCGCACACACACACACACACACACACACACACACACACACACACACACACACACACACACATGCGCGCGCGATTTGGTTGTTAAACTTACCTTTAAGATTCTTAGTTGATTTAAATTTAAATTTACTTAGATCTGTTGTCATAAAATCAAATTGTAAGATTATTGAAATGAAACGGAAGGACACTGGCCTCTGCAACACAGTTATATTACTAGCGCAAAGGTCAGAGAATTCTTTTAATTTTGTACATTTATTTTATGTCAATAAAGATTATTATTATTATTATTATTTAGTGTACCTACGTACGTTTGACGTAACGTTTACTCTGAATTATATTTGTGGAGTATGTATTTAAAATTAGATTCGAACACTTTTGTCATGTTTCCTCCGTCTTGACTTTCAACCCTGATAATATTTTGTTAACGTTAATTTGCTTGCAAATACAAAAGCACGCCCATCGTAATTTATTGTACGAGTAAAGTCTTATAAGAAATCTGCGTCGCCCCTAACAACAACGCTCCAGTTGCACATGACATCAAAGCAACCGCGTACTCTTTGACTCCCGGTCTAGAAGTCGTCGAGTATTAGCCGAGAGCACCTCACTACTAGCACTTAATATTGCTTCAATTTTGTGCCATTATTATGCTAAACCGCTCACTGACGTTTTAACTTTTTCGTAAAAAATCCAATTTAATATTGTTTTTCTCGAAGGGTTGGTAATAGGTGTTACTACTACTGCACACCCACAGTTCGGCGATATATTTAGGTTCCATTAGTGTGGGTAATAAGGGGTGAGCCTATTGCCATTAACCGGTCACTAATCCAACTTCTGAGCGGCTACTGTCAATTTTACAGAAAAACCAGGACGTCGAACGTTACAGTGGCGTAGGAGCATTTTACCTCGTTAGCTTCTGTTTCTTCTTCTTCTTTTTTTAAATGAAATGAAAACAATGGATAGGATGTTACTGGTATCAAACTGAAAATTGCAAAATACTGTATTGTATCTTGATACTTATCTTGTACATAAGTCGCAGAACATTTTATGTTTAACCAAACATTAATGTTATATTCAAAATGTAAGACGTGTTCTTATGTTATGTATTTAGCATATTCGCAAGTTAGCTTTGACGTCATGAATCATGTCGTGTGGTGCTCCTTAACATACCTATTTAGTGTTTTTAAGTACGACTAAGAGATTTAATTGCTATTCCGCCGAACGGTGAAATAACTTTCTATGTCGTTCGTATTATTGCTGATTCAAACATTTTTTTCAATCTTAAAATAATTTATTGGTTTTAAAATTAACAAAATAGGTAGTTGTTTTTTTTGCTTCAATAGTTGGTATTCTGTTAACAATAATCATTGAAAATATGATTACCAAAACAAAGTTAAATTGCTTCTAGTCACTCATGATACAATGCTACTGATATAATTAAAAAAAAGCTTATAAGTACTTTAATGTCATTAATAGTTTTAATTAATAACCAACAAATACTCGTAGAACGATGGAAAATTATAATTAAATTATTTATGTAACGAATTAATGGCTTGTGTTCCAAACATAAAAGATTATTAATGTAAAAATATTTACATATTCAAGCGCACCTTACAGCGAGTGACTCGCTAATTAATTGGAGAATAAACCAAAGGTGAGTCTACAGAGAATCTTGAGGAGCTCGGCGCTAAGAAGCTTTGCTACGCTTATATGCGAAATAATTCAAAGGGTTTGTGCGTAGGGTCTAATTAATCAGCGTCCCTCGCGGCGCCCGCGCCGTGCCCATGCACCTGAGACGACCAGCCTTAACTATGTTCATTACACGTATCTATTTATTTTACGACCTAGTTGTAATGTATATTCATTCTGAGGGGAACTCTTGTACGTCAGATTTAGGTAAACCAATAATAATATAGCAGCCCATTTCATTTGGCAACGCGCCCTGTTGTCCGCTATTTGATAACTACGTGGTAAGGTGATATTGAATAGCTAATTAATTTAAGTACTTGAGGAAATTGTTCACAATTCGCAATGAACCTAGTCGTCATCAAGAACACTGACTACTACGCTTGAGATCCTGAGTTCGATTCCCAGGACGGGTAGTGTTATTGGGTTTTGGTACTACCTCAGAATTAGAATTTGTGCCCAGTGAATGGCAATAGGCTCGCCCGCCATTACTTAAATAGACCAAAACATACTGGAACTATGGGTTACATTTGTATACCTCTGCTTAACCCTTCTTGAAATACAGGCATGATGGTATGAAATCATAAAATGATAACTAGCTTTCAAAATAAAAATTAAACGAAGTTACGTAAAATCAATTTTAATATAGCTTAACACAAAAATGTAGTTAAACGGGTGGCCACTTAGCGGATAGTTTCAATCTAAATTTAATTCCCGGTAAAGCGTCTCCTTGTAACTTAATAGAGTTCCTGTTGGATTCTTTTCCGCTATATTCTGCTAGGACAAGGTGATGATCCTCTTTCATTCTCAATAATGTAGCATAGAAATCGATATCTGTAACTTGCTCGCTGATTTCATTCATATTTATTCAAACAAAGATTTTATCCAACTGATATAATAACTAGGTACTTTCAGACTACAAATATTTATTTAGTAGCCGTTTTAAACAGTCGTGGGTTCTGCTGCTAACTTTCTTTGAAGAAGTCATAAAATACGCGAACCAAGTTTTTTTATCTTTTTGTTTTATACCTACAGAAATTATACGAATACTTAGAATACATAGAAAAACCAATAAACACTTCTCGACCCGGAAATCCGACTTTAGTACCTTGAGCATAGCAGTCGCGCTTTGGAGCACTAGGCCAGCGAAGCAATAGTAAATAGGTAATATTATTATTGTGTTTTTTTCTTTCTATTTAAAACAGTTTACGTCCTTAACCTATGAGAAATTCATTCAAACATTGCTGCTAAAATTGCTAAATGAAGTTATTAAAACTAATGAACAGTCATTTTCCACATTGAAAAATAATTTTCTACGCTTGTAATTACAGCTATTCCAGCTACTTGCAGTTCGGACAGCTTCTCTATTAAGAGTAATTTTCTAATCTCGAAACATTTTTTGACAGTCCTACAAAAAAGTTATAAGAAATTCCAAATATAGAATATTTTATAATAAATAGACGTATCGTGAAACACTTTATCTCTAGGTACCTTAATATAAAAATCCAGCCCCGCTAAAATACTTCTAATTAACCGTCGGCGATGTAGTTAAAAGTTTTTAAAAACGAATTAGACTTGCGCTAGATAGATGACAAAGAAACTCTAACCGTTTAAAAACTATCCCCGGTCCAAGGGACCATGAAGCCGACAAGATTAAATTGTCTCACCCGACTCGTGTCTTTTAGTCCACTTAAACTTACAATAGGAAACTTCGGACGCGATTATCTTGTTATCTTTGTAGTTTATTCTCTTTGGCCCATGCCAGCTTTAGGTACACGTGAGCTAGCGACGTTTATTTCCACAACACAACCTAAAAAAATAACATGCCAGAGAGACACCAACAAAAGAGACGCCAATATACACAATAACCTCCCATGTTACCAAACGCGCTTACAATAATAGTTTTGTAAACGAAAAAAAAACAATATCAACAAAGAGACAAGGACAATATCCTTTTACTTTCGTAAATACTGAAGGAAAAGACTCCATTATCATGTTATAAAGAAAACAAATACCTACACATTGAATGTTACGTTTATTCAACAGGGTAGATATTGACGATGTAAAGAATATGTTAATTTATTTTATTAACATAATATATTCTAGTTTTTGTTTCGGCGTTGTATTCCATTAATCAAGATTTTGCATCGATTGAATGTCGGCGGATGCAGTTTGGCCGCGAAAAAAGTTGCAATGTGCCGCTTTGTACGTTGTGAAAGTTGGCTGCAGTTATTTATTAGGGATCGAGCCAGTCGCCGCGATCACTCTGTGTCCCGCGCTACCAGGCTGGGCTATAAATTCTGCCAAGGCCCAGACTGCACTGCAGTCTGCTTCCGGCCTTATGCACCCCTGGACATAAATACACGATGACTTTCAAAGGGTGAATGGTGTGTCGATGTGTACATCAAGCTAATTACGAACTACCGTCCGAGAGTACCTCGGAAGATAGGTAAGCTGCCACGCTTTAACAAGTTTAGTATAAAAATCTACCGCCCGCAGCTTTACGGACAAATAAACTTAGTTATCGGCGACATGGAGCTTCATATTTCAATATTCTTTTTTCGCCGCCATGTTTATGCTGGAGGAATTTTTTTAATCAAATCCGCGTTGTTGTGGGTCTGCTCTAACATACTTAAATATGGCTGATGCAAAACATGGGAAAAAATTTATAGTTGAGTTATAATAATTATCTTTAGTCATTGAAAACTACTCGTTATAATTAAATTGCATTTGCTTTTTTATTTGGTTAGGTACAATATCGTTGTTGCATAAAAAAAGACAATCTACTGCTAATCCTATTATTATCGGTCTACTACATAATTATATCGAAGCTTTGCTTGCCCGCGTAGTTTATCAAAACACCAACTACATTTTCTTGTTTTAAAAAGATTATAATATTCAGATTAATGGACAGGGCGAGCTTCGTAAAACATTTACGTGTTTCATCTGGAATGAAAATATTCGTTCGACTAGTATCTCGAAATCAATATCAGTGTCTAGCACTAATTCAGGTCAGAAAGCCCGGAGCTCCATTAAACTAAATGGACCTAAGGTGAAATGGTAAGGGACAACACACATTATGTGTGGATCTGTGTTCTGGATGTAGTGAATGTGAATGCTAGTTTGTATACACCCTCCTCATTTAGGTATTCTAACTCCTGTATGCTAAGGGTCGTGACCTCCCCTGGATTTACCTGGATTTAAAACTGTGAACAACGGAGTTCACAATTTTAGTGGTATAGGTTATATATAATTTATGATGAACCATAATTATCTAGAAACGGATTAGGCTAGCACCGCACACAAATGAGTTCTTACAATACAAAAAAAAACCGTATCTTCCTAGCTTTTCAACCATTTCAGTGTTCAGTGTTCAACTGTTCATGTTCATTGTTCATGTTTGATGGTAGTCACAAAATGTCATGGAGCAACCGGAAAACGGAAACATGCATTTTTCTGACTTTTCTAAATCTTCTTGTTCTGCCTGCCATGGTGATTAATATTTATGTATAGGTATATACTTATGTAGACATGGGCTAATTAAAAAATTCAAATAAAAAATTTATTAAAAATAAAATTGATTTTAAAAATAAAACTGATTTTGATTCTTGTTTGATATAGGTATGAAACCTATATCAAATTAAGAATCAAAATGACACAACTAAATCTGATAGTACGTTGTCTTGCAGTACGTACTATTGTATTTTTATACTAAGACATAATATTACTCGTAATACCGACAACAACAAAAGATCCGCTCATCCACGGACTGGGGATGGAGGATATAACACTTATATCAACAAAGCCAGCGCATGATTATTTTTAAATTGCACACAACATATCGCCCGCCGCATTACGTATCAAAATCATTTGTCAACGGGCTTTCCTCATCACTTATTACGGCACGGCATACACCTGCTCCTAACCGATAAAATATGGTGTAAGTAATGGTGTTGGAGAATCAACTCCTTCCGTAGGTAGGTTTTGTACGCGGCTGATAGAAGCAGAGCTGTATAAGTGTGACCAAAATCGTTCAGCGAAACGCGAATGGAGCCGAATAAGTGCGCGTGGTCCCTTAGTGTACACCAAAGATGATATTCCATGATTTTCGACAAAACTGGGTGACAAGAAAACACATTTATTTAAACTAGCACACATTGACTGTATTGTATATGTGTGCACTATATACATATGTGTAGTTGTGTACATCCACAGTTGGCCAGTATATTTAGGTACCCCCTATGACATACATAGGGGGTGAGCCTGATGCCATCTATTGCATAGCCTATTGCATTTTTGTAGCTGCTACTAGAAATTTCATAGATAAAAATATGCTATAATATACTTTTCATCCCACCATCTCGGAAAGTGTATTTTTACTCTACGATATCTGAGTGCAAAAGTCGGTTTTATCCTCTAGAGAGACAAAGTAAATTGAATTTAGAACATCGTGCTTTTACCCCCCTGGCGCCGAATTTATCATACAACTTTTTTTTAATTTGTTAAAAACTCAGACTTGGAACCTTCCCTAGGATCCGAGTCTAAACGCAACAAAGTATCGATATAATATGTCGAATCGATATTTTTTGAAAATATCGATACTGATATTTTTATTTAAAAATATCGATATATGGGCCTAATATCTATCTATATATCTCTATATCTATCTATAATATATCTTAAAAACCAAATTATAAAACAACAAATCAAGTCGACCAAAAACAAAAAATACATTAAATATAATTTGTTAAAAAGATGTTAGTATAAAAAAAGTATTCCTTTTTGGGATTTTATAATCTTAAAACTTATAAATGTTTATTGGTCTGTAAAAAATATAGATTTTTATACCTTTTCGATACTTTGAATTTTATATCGATGCATACATATATATCGAATTATTAAATAGCGCTCAAAAATATCGATACATTAAAAAAATGATATCGATATATCGATATTTTTTTAACAAGCCTACCGGAACTTTCTTGGTGTACTTTTTTAAGTCACTAACACCAACATTACAATACCTAACAAAAATATTACACTCAAGTAATTGTAGCAACGTTACTTTCAATTTCTCTTAATTATACCTAGTATTATTTGTTATAATTTAAAGAATAGGTATTCTGTAAAATTTATCTATCATATAGTATTTAATACCTAAACTGAAATAAAAGTATCTTGTGGTTGTAAATGATTTTTTTAGTTATTTCCTCGCTGAGGTGGAATGAAAAGTTACGTGTTGCACTCGAGTGCAAAGATTTTTCACCTTGTGCTCTTTTAATTCCCTCGCTGACGCTCAGGATTCTAATTTTTGAATCACTCGCTCCGCTCGTGATTCAATTTTAGAATCCTTCGCTTGCTCGGTCATCAAAATTGAGCACGCGGTTAAAAAGCAACTTTGCACTCTTGTATAACAAATAACTATTTCATCCCACCATCTCGGAAAGAGTATTTTTACTCTTCGATATCTGAGTGCAAAAGTCGTTTTTATCCTCTAGAGAGACAAAGTAAATTGAATTTAGAACATCGTGCTTTTACCCCCCTGGCGCCGAATTTATCATACAACTTTTTTTTAATTTGTTAAAAACTCAGACTTGGAACCTTCACTAGGTTCCGAGTTATCGATATATGTTGAATCGATATTTTTTGAAAAGATCAGTATCGATACTGATATTTTTATTTAAAAATATCGATATGTGGGCGATATATCTTAAAAACCAAATTATAAATCAACAAATCAAGTCGACCAAAAACAAAAAATACATACATACAATATAATTTGTTAAAAAGATGTTAGTATAAAAAAAGTATTCCTTTTTGGGATTTTATAATTTTAAAACTTATAAATGTTTATTGGTCTGTAAAAAATATAGATCTTTATACCTTTTCGATACTTTGAATTCTATATCGATGCATCGATATAGAATATATTAAATAAATATTAAATAAATACGAAATATTAAATATCGCTCAAAAATATCGATACATTAAAAAAATAGTATCGATATATTGATGTATCGATATTTTTTCAACAAGCCTATCGGAACTTTCTTGGTGTACTTTTTTAAGTCACTAACACCAACATTACAATACCTAACAAAAATATTACACTCAAGTAATTGTAGCAACGTTACTTTCAATTTCTCTTAATTATACCTAGTATTATTTGTTATAATTTAAAAAATAGGTATTCTGAAAACTTACCTATCATATAGTATTTAGTACCTAAACTGAAATAAAAGTATCTTGTGGTTGTAAATGTTTTTTTAGTCATTTCCTCGCTGAGGTGGAATGAAAAAGTTACGTGTTGCACTCGAGTGCAAAGATTTTTCACCTTGTGCTCTTTTAATTCCCTCGCTGACGCTCAGGATTCTAATTTAGAATCCTTCGCTTGCTCGGTCATCAAAATTGAGCACGCGGTTAAAAAGCAACTTTGCACTCTTGTATAACAAATAACTATTAAAATTGATATAAAAAGATAGGGCTTGCGTGCTCAGATTTGTTACAATGCAATCTTCGTGATGACCTGCTGTGGTCCATTACTAAATTGGTTGTGCAGTTCTACTGTTTTAATAATGAAAATGTGTTCAATATTACATACTTACTTACTTTAATGCCCTCGTACGCGCGACTGCTGTGCTAGAGGTCCTAGGCTTTCTCTCCATCATAGGTTAAATTCCCGGGTCAAACAGTATTGTTGTGTTAGCCTATCCTATCCATTGCCAGTAGCAGCTCGGAGTGTGGATATGTGCCCGGTTAATGGCAATAGGCTCGCCCCTATTACATGGGACCTAAGCATATCAGCGCACTGTGTGTATACATTAGAATACCTCTGCCTAACCCTTCGGGGAATAGGTATAGGCCCACGCCTATGGTATGAATTTACAGACTCCATAGTTACAATTTTATCCAAGTCGCATTTCTGCAACTTATTATGAACAGAATGTCTATGTACTTATTCCATGTACGGCACCACATCACATTGCAGCTATCAGAACCCACACGCACTCCACTCCACTGCACTGCTGCCCACAGGGCGCCCTCTACCAAGTACCTACCCCTTGTACTTCATAGTGACGTTTTTAAAACCCGTCTGTTTAAGATTTTGTAGTTGTTTTTCACTGTTACGTTGGGCCCGTAATTCGCAATCTATGCGAATAGGCACTAAGCTAGGGTTGCCAGGGCACTCGACTTGTTATGATACAACAATACAATAATATACAAAATCTATCTACCTCTTCATATCTTTTTTCTTTATTATGTCATAAGTCAACACAAATCTCACATACAGGCCAGACCACTTAGACGACGCCACTCAGACACAGGCTATCTGTAGGATACCTACAAATTTTTTTTACTTGCAGAAATAGAATCAGAACTGGTAGATTCTAGACCTCAACTGAAGCTACAAACCTTACGCCACTAAACGGATTGGACTGAAATTTCGCACACATTTATTATGACTTAGTCATCCTACCAAGAAAGGATTTTGTAAAATTGATTTGCGAAAAATTATACAAGGTGGAAGAGACAACGACGCACATCTGAATACCATGAGTTCAGTACATGATTCTGGACCCCCTGCGTTGAAATTTTCCGTAACTTTTTTCATCAATTTTTCAATTATTTCTGCAGATTTTTTTAGCTGAACGTGTTAAAAACATTATTTCTATCTATCAAATTAAATTTATAAAAAAAACATTATTTCATTAATTTTGGATCGCGCGCGCGATAACATTCACCTCGGAGCCCTATAATCGCGTTTTTAGCAATACACTGCGCGCTCAAAAATGTCAATATCTATAGGTAATAACAAATCATTTTCTACATGAATGACCGAGGTCATTTTATTTTTGACCTTGAGTGAAACCTTGTCACGACATTTGTGCGTCGATGTCCCGTCCACCTTGTATAATAAAAATCATCAACACCATTATACTCAAAATGCCCGTACATAATTAGCAATAATTTACTTAATAACCCTTCTTCAGCAGTCGGGTATAAATATGCAGACAACGGATGCATTCTAAGCGGTAAGTTACATACTACAAGCGTACGTTACAACCATTTAAGCCTAAACCTGAACACAGGTATGTTTGCAGCCTGATACTCCGGTGTTTGGAACACGACAGCCCTATGTTAAGCTGTCGAGCCAGCCAGCTGCATCGCTGCAATTTTAATCCGTCTTTATAGCCCAAGACGGGTCGGGTGGGGCAGGGCCCGGGCACAACGCTATCATCGACATTATTGATATGTATTATGAACTTCTAACACCAACTGCAGTTTCAGACCAAAGCTAAGCTACCTACTCTGTATTCTATGATATTGGTAGGTTAGCAGTTATTTAAGACGACGTTTGTGGTCTAGCGGTTCGAGTGCTGACTGCAGATCACGAGGTCGTGGGTTCAATACCCATATGGCACAAATAATTATGTGATGAACATAAGTGTTTGTGTTTGTCTGTGTGTTTCCAACCTCGTGATTATATCCATTGTACAAGCTCTGCTTAGTTTGGGACTAAATGGTGCTGTGTAAAATGTCCCAAGATATTTATTGTTATTATATCGTTTGTAGTGTATATAGGTTACTAAAGATAGCTTTATCTATGAGTATCGTAAAAAATAGAGTATCTTAGCTTAGAGTACTTATCTTAAAAACTTTAGTAATAGTAGTCCTAAGATTTTTATAGATATAAATGTTATTAGTAAATGATTATCTCTCACTAGTAATTACACGTTCAAATATATTAATTATTTCCACTAACACCCTAAAATAATTAACGTTGCGCAAATATCTAAAATTTAATTTATCTACCCTATAATTAGGTGGTTCTACATTTAAGTGTCAACGACATCAGTATGCAGATCTGGTTTAGATATGTATGTCACGCGCATATATTCCCGATTATGAGCTAAACTAATCGCAGTAATTTCAAATCCAACTAAAATATGCTACCAATATGAAATCAGAGTTCAGTTGTTTACTTTTAACCTTACGTATGTATTGATAATTACTGCTAACAAGCGTACCTATAACATACTTAAATGCGTTATAATAAGTAGTTTTAATAAAAGTTAAAAATATTAAAAGATCTACTTTAAATATAATGCAGAAAATCGATAAATAATTTGATATACGTAGGTACAATTAATAGTACATGTATAATTAATAGTTTCAGAAGTGTCAACATTGATGAATGTTAAACTCTCTCTGTCTTTCAATAATTTCATGTGATTGCTTCATTTAATTTAAATAAGCAAAAACTTCCGTAACGTTTTATCCAAAAATGAGAACCATCGCCTATATTCGAACGTCTATTAGAGAAACTTTAAACAAGTCAAGAGTAGAAAGCAGTATAATATCGACTTTAACTATAAATAAATCTGGAAGCCAGCCGCAGCCAACGTAAATATTCTTCCAAGTGAAGAAATAAACCATCTTTATTTCTTCACCGCAGGTAAATACGACTTGTATTATGGGTTTAAGGCGGAAACATATTTAGTTTATGTTACGGCATTCTCCGGCCGGACGATACACGATACAAACAACTGAGCCTGTACAAAATATTGGTGTCCGACATGAAAATTTAAACACAAAATAAGAATGTTTATAGATTCAGTCTTTATAAATCCAATTAAATAATGCAAGCATTTATCATTTAGCATTCCTTAAGATTTCCTCAACAATAATTGAGTTTTAATAAAAAAATGTAGGTAGTTAGTAAACTCGCAAGTGTGGGACTGTAGGTCCAACCCCACTATTTGCTTATAAAACGGGGTTGCCGCCATAGTTGTGAGTCAGTCTTTGTTGAGTTTCCGTGAAGTTAACATCAGTGTAACGAGAGAGGTTCCTGTAAATTATGTAAGTTTTTAAATTAGATAGACTATATTTTTTTATAATCTACGTATATTATTATGAATATGATGAAATATGATGAAATAATTTGATGATTATTATTGTATTTGTTTTGTGTATTTTATATACCAGAATAAACTACAATAACTATTAAGTTTATCAATATTAAGGGTTAAATAAATTATCACAATGATTCGTACAATTAATTACTTATTATAGATTAAAGAAAAATTCAAAATGGTTTTTAATCAAAATGAATTAAGTGTTTTCTGTATAGGGAATACTAAAATTATTAAACCTCCAGCCGTTACCCCCGGTACCTATAGTATAAAATCGTTTATTAGTATTTCAAAGCAAATGCCCATAACTTCGCGTATCGTGTAAAATAGCGAGCGTCTTATAACGTAAGCTAAATACAATACAAACAGAGTAGTCCGCAGAGTATTGGTCCTTCCTTATCATCCTTCCCATTGGACGGACACCGACACTAGAAGCTACGGAGATCCCCGCATCACCAAGCTTTTTACTCGGATTTAACCGACATAAACCCTCTAGCGTACAAATAGATTTGCCGTTCCAAATGCAAACATTTTTGCACGAACCGATGTACCTACGAATATGCGGATCATTCGATTGGGACGATTATTCGAATTCACGACCAAACTACTAAGCCACGATTAGTCCGACAGACCTTTGAATGAGGGATCTAAATCCTCTAAACTTTGCAGAGGTATGTTAGGTTTTAGGTCTTATGTTCGCATGTAGTACCTATCAGCTCTTAGATGCCTGTAAATCCTGAAACGTTCAAAGTGTCATCATACGCGTGAGTGAGTTTCTTTACGTAAATTCTTAATAGCACCGAAAGGTAAAGCAAATAGTACATAGAGTATAAAATTACTACCTAGGTAAATAGATGCGTGTATTCTCATCTGTTAAATCTTTTCAAATATATACCTACAATATTTACACAACGCATCTTATCCCTTAAGAAGCTTACTATTAAAAATCGTTACATATTCATGTTGGCGTCAACCTTACCTAATTTTGTTCAAGTTGCTAAATGTTTAAATGTGGTTTAAATCTTCACCGATTACCGATATATTGTACAGATTTGTATTATGCCATGGTTAAACTTTTATAACATACCATCATGCCTTAAGCCGCAAAGGGTGAAGCAGAAGTGTGTTACCCTGTACCCTGGGTGTACACCCAATGCCATACCTAATGTGTTAAAGTCCAAGGATGTAATACTGGGGATAATAAATTGATGAGTACTAAAATTTTGCCTCCAAAGAATACACTACGCTTCTAAACTGCAAGAACTACTAACTATTCCCAAAATTGACAACATTGCACGAGCATTTCATTTAATTCTCGCTAATTTATGCATGCTTACCGTGTCCGTATGTGTATTTACACTTATCCATGTGTGCGAAAATAATTTATTCATCGGCCGGTATCTCGGTCCGAGGCTGCGCGCTGAACGCGAATTTACTGCAAGGACCGCTTTTAAATTTTCAAGAACAGCCAAGAGAACAAAGGACTGTCGGACTTTATCAGACGATAAAGAGAGTAAAATGTGTCCATTGCAGAAGCGCATAGAACACTGTTTATAGCTCACAAGAACACCGCAGCCACCTGCTTTGAACTGCAGCCGAAGTGTAAGCTTTTAAGCAATAGCCCCTTATTTCCTTCTCTTTATTTAAACCTGTCATTCCATAGAACAACAACATAGACGCTTCCAATAGACTTGTTGGTTTTATTGCGTTTGTTGTATCTATGTATGTCAGCTAACAGACGGCCATGAGGGCAGCTTTATATTGCACATCATTGTGGTATTTTATCAAAATCTTGGTCCCATGACAGATTTTTTTATACCACTAAGATAGCAAACAAGCATACGGCCCGTTAAATGGTTAGTTAAATGATGTCCACGTTTAGAAATGAAATCCGATGAACGTCCATCATTTAGCGGCATATCAAGAAGCGACATATTGATCACAATATTAAATGATAAAAAAACGAAGTTCTAAAACCAGATTCAATAAAATTGTGTCTGAAAATAGAAGACTACTATTTTCACTCGGTATTGTCATTCATTTACGCATAAAAACCGGATGCATTTTGTATAAACCGAGTGTTATACCGTTATATCGGTGTCATAACTTTTCGGCTCAGAAGTGAAGTGAGGAGATGTGAGGATAAAGTGAGTGAAGTGCATTGTTAAAACTTGTTACACTGTATCAGTTTGCGTTGCCCTCAGAATTAATGAAGACAGTCTAGTCTTTCAATTTAAACTTCGTAATTAATAGAAAGGCTATATGATTTGGAAGTTCTGCGACAGTGCTGCATGCAGTTTAAAGCCGAGCCTGTGGCCAAATATAAAATTACTAGCTGTGTTCATCTAGTTATTCACAATTCCCAATTTCGTGGGAATTCCCTTTTCTTAGCGGAAGCTTACAGATTACTACGTTGTAGACTTAATAATTAGGGCTTTGCGTTCCTAGATCAGTCAGGTCTCCTTTTATTTTTCCAATCTTTTTAAAATGCTCAAGACAGTTTTCATTATATTTTCTACTGTAGCTGGTTTTAGTCGTGGCCCAAACTACGTAACTAATAATTACAAATTTTATTAAAAAGCTTGAAGAATCGCGGGTACCATGTACCCATTAGTTGGTAATTACACTTGTACAAATACCGAATACGTCTTGTTTAGACACATCTATACAAAGACAGAGAACAACTCAGGTTTTGACTTTGGGTTGAGTGTGTATTTTCAGCTTTATCAACCTTTTGAAAGAATCGAAGGAAACCCTAGACCGCTGCTACGTACCTACATATGTACCCGCGGGCACACGTTTCATACAAATTTTTCAAAATTTAAATAAGAATACCTTTTCTGAAGAACCGTAAAAGACTGCAAAAGAATTTTTGGCCGTAAAGTTTTTCAGGCAAGTACAAACTTCCTTCGGCTTATTGAATTTGGTTGAGAAGTTTATAAAGGATTTTGCTTGTTAACTCTTGAAGGACATTTTATAAGTACGAAATAAGCGGCCATCGTCGACCCGAAGTCTAAAGGATTATTCAAAAACTGAACAACTACAATCAGTAGGGCTGTAAAGAAAGTTTGTAATGTGCTAAAGATAGTAACGCTATAAGACTGCTTGTTGCAAACTACTTTCGTTAGACTATCTAAGTTTTGTGAAGTGTCGGCATTCTTTGAAGGTGAGCCATCGGGTTAAGTTGAAGGCTTCGACTACACGGCACAGACCCGCTTATAAAATCAATGCGGGCTTAACAGCTTTGTGCTAGTTAAAATGTCGGAAGTTCGCGTGCCACTGGCAACTTCAGACGTGCTGCTTACTCGTTAAGACGCATTTGTAAATGACTTGTTCGTGGGTGAACTCGATGCGAGCTTAGCTGCTTTAATAGAAAATAGAAACACGTGTATATTTTTAAAATTTACTAAAGATATAAAGATAGTAGTAGTAAACTCGTAGGCCGAGTGAATATTAATATTTCTGGCAACAAAATCGCATAAATACATACTTAAATATTTAATGCAGCCGCTAACGAACGTCGCTATCATAATGATTAGTTAATCAGTACCATTGGGTGTCTCCTCCAGAATCACAAATTAACTTGAAACGATTTGTAATGGAGACGCCCAGCAATCTATTTAAGAGGCGAGTGAATAATTTATTTTTCATCCCACCATCTCGGAAAGACTATTTTTACTCTTCGATATCTGAGTGCAAAAGTCGTTTTTATCCTCTAGAGAGACAAAGTAAATTGAATTTAGAACATCGTGCTTTTACCCCCCTGGCGCCGAATTTATCATACATTTTTTTTTTTATTTGTTAAAAACTCAGACTTGGAACCTTCCCTAGGTTCCGAGTCTAAACGCAACAAAGTATCGATAATGTCGAATCGATATTTTTTGAAAATATCAGCATCGATACTGATATTTTTATTTAAAAATATCGATATATGGGCGATATATATTAAAAACCAAATTATAAAACAACAAATCAAGTCGACCAAAAACAAAAAATACATTAAATATAATATGTTAAAAAGATGTTAGTATAAAAAAAAAATATTCCTTTTTCGGATTTTATAATCTTAAAACTTATAAATGTTTATTGGTCTGTAAAAAATATAGATTTTTATACCTATTCGATACTTTGAATTTTATATCGAAATATTAAATATCGCTCAAAAATATTGATACATTAAGAAAATAATATTGATATATCGATATTTTTTCAACAAGCCTACCGAAACTTTCTTGATGTACTTTTTTAAGTCACTAACACCAACATTACAATACCTAACAAAAATATTACACTCAAGTAAGTGTAGCAATGTTACTTTCAATTTCTCTAGTATTAGATACCTACCAACTAATGTACACATTATGGAATGCAATAAAGTATGGAGTATTGAGTATTGAGTATTGAGTATTGAGTATTGAGTATTGAGTATTGAGTATTGAGTATTGAGTATTGAGTATTGAGTATTGAGTATTGAGTATTGAGTATTGAGTATTGAGTATTGAGTATTGAGTATTGAGTATTGAGTATTGAGTATTGAGTATTGAGTATTGAGTATTGAGTATTGAGTATTGAGTATTGAGTATTGAGTATTGAGTATTGCGTATTGAGTATTGAGTATTGAGTATTGAGTATTATTTGTTATAATTTAAATAATAGGTATTCTGTAAAACTTACCTATCATATAGTATTTAATACCTAAAATGAAATAAAAGTATCTTGTGGTTGTAAATGTTTTTTTTAGTCATTTCCTCGCTGAGGTGGGATGAAAAGTTACGTGTTGCACTCGAGTGCAAAGATTTTTCACCTTGTGCTCTTTTAATTCCCTCGCTGACGCTCAGGATTCTAATTTTTGAATCACTCGCTCCGCTCGTGATTCAATTTTAGAATCCTTCGCTTGCTCGGTCATCAAAATTGAGCACGCGGTTAAAAAGCAACTTTGCACTCTTGTATAACAAATAACTATTAATTAACCACGAAAGTCAGAGTTCCATTTTTCTCTTCCATCTTATTTTGCGGGTTTCATGATGGCGGCGTTCTTAAACTGCGACATTCATTCAAAAAGTTTGAAATCGAATTAAATTCGCCCCTTTAACTAAACTCAATTTTCTTTCACGACTTCATTAAGCGAAGCTATTCCGGTGAGCCTCAGTAATGACCTCAAAGGACGTTAAATCAAGATCGAAAGAGAAAGATAAAAAGTAACTGAAATTTAATACTTTTATCAAATCGCTATTGACGTCAACCTTTGTAGTCTTTTTGTCTTTTTTCTGAGGAACACAAAACCTTTTACGCTTTTAATTAGAACTCTCGTTGACGGTAAAATTTTTCCTTGACATTAAATTTAAGTCTTCAATCGAAATTCTGTTCTCATCATCATTTACAGAATCGAAAATACATAAGTTTGGTACTAATCTATACTAATATTATAAAGAGGAAAGATTTTATTGTTTGTTTGTATTGAATAGGCTCCGAAACTACTGGACCGATTTGGAAAATTCTTTTAGTGTTAGATAGCCCATTTTACGGGGAAAACCATATACTATACCATCACGCTACGAATAATAGGAGGCAGAGTAGCAATGAAGCAAATGTTGCAAAAACGGAGGAAAAATTTATAATACCACGCGGGCAAAGCCGCTGTTTATTCATATACCTAAGCTAAGTTTATATTATGATTATTGCTTCTTTAAATCACTGACACTGTCACATACGCTTCGTTCTCCACAGATATCTTCAATTCACTTGAAAAAGAAAAAAAGAGTACGTTCTAAAGTTGACAATCCTTTTAGCTACGAGTCCGTTGTATCGTGCCTCCGCGACATTCGCTTTCAATTGGACAAGATAGAACGCCTGTACCAAAACGAAAATACACGACGGAAATACGAGAAAGAATGGAAGGAAAAACTTTACTTCATTAAAGCCGACGCGTAACCGTGAAACCTTCAATTTGGGAATTATCCTAAAACGACTGCTGAATTATTCAAACCTTGAATTATCGACGAGGATCTTTAAGATACAGTATCCAATGAGAATTATTTATGGTAATGCGACTTAGTCAGTAGATATCTCCAATATACTTACTTGAAATTTAACTTATCGTATTCTTCAACAATCAGTAGGTTGGTAGCGAGGGCTAGTGCGCTGGACGATCATTCATATTTTTGTTAAGGTGGTACGACTCCTGCCTGTGTAGACCCCTGCTAGGGTTTATCTGGGTAGGTGTACCACCGCATAATGTGCTAACATGAGTGTGTTCCGGTTTGAAGGGCAATGTAGACTGAAATCACTAGGCAAATCTGACTTTCAAGAACTGAGGTCTCAAGATGGCAATGTGCTAGTGTTATTGGGCGTTGTAAGATAGATTACATAAATACCCCTGTATTCCCCGAAAATAAACAATTCTCCGAGGGTTTACTAGCAAGGGGTGGAGAACATAGGGGATTTTTATAAAAAAAACTAACTGTGCTCGACCCGAAAATTGAATCCAGGACATCGCAGTCACGTTAACGAACACTTATCGACAATGTAAGTGTAATAGTAATAAAAATAAAATTTAATTTTGTAAGTGGTATTTACTCTCATTTCGATTACTTTACATAAGCACCTATTTCGTGTAGCAATAAATACGATTTCACTAAATTGCCTCGCTGCATCGCATCTCGCTAGACGTGTGAATTTATAAAGACTCCATCGAGACCTATTGGGATAAATTGCTATCTGCATTTAAGATTTTTATACTCCCAGACTTATTTTTTATTCAATGCTTTAAACAGATTTATCATCTCCCGACCTACGATTAGTAGATCTTGCAATAAAACCTACCCACGATGACACAAGCAAGTCGAGCAACTGTAATTTTCAAAAAGCGAATTAGAAACCATTTGAAAAATACAGGTAGGCTTGGTTTTTGCCAGAAAATTTGATACCAGAAACGTTTTAATATAATTTCAGTACTGCCAAGGGAAATATCCGTACCACTATTGCATCTCAGGGTACAACCTGAGGATTAGTTGAACAAACAAATATAAAAACGGCCTCAAAGCTTTTCGCCCCTATACGTGTCACATCATAACGAGCGCTGAAACAAAGGTGGCCCTTTGAACAGCGACATTATAACGCAACAAATCTGACTCCTTTGTTGTTAAACTATAGGGATAAATGTCACCGGCATGCCTTCACCCCGAACCTCTCTCCCCCGGCTCCGGCCTCCGGCGAACGTATCCATATCATGTCACGACTACCAACAGTAATCTAATTGTAGAAAGGAGAACCGTGTATACATTTCATTTAACCACGTCACGATGTCAGTAGTACCTACCTACAACTTGAGTAGCTACAGTACCAAACACAAGGCTATCTCTGGACAGCTCGTAACACCAATTTTCTGAGTTATGGGATCCGTTATAATGTACAAATTCTGTTTTACAACTTTCAAAATATCAAATACTTACTTTCAAATATAAATCTTGAAGGTTTCGTTTATTACAATGTATTAATATTGTTATAATTGAGAATAGAGAATGTTTTCTGGTTCTGCATCTGAATAAGCTTAAGGGGTACCCTTCAGGAATAAAGTAAAATACTTACAAAAAATAAATACTTAGATGTTCCTGTAAACAGTATGCTATAAGTTCTACCATTGTACGAAGTGTCAGAATTATTTGGGAACTTCGTAACTCCATTCTTATTTACCCAAAAATATGTTTTAATGCTAGTGTAAAATAAGGTAACAAATCCAATGGATTTATTGCATTATTTGAACGAAAATATACTTATATCAACAATTTCTTAATGTTACATTTAAAATATTATACAATTCGACAACGTCTTATATCTATAATACAATTTCACGACGTCTGTGGTCTACTGGTTCGAGTACCGGACTGCTGATCACGAGGTCGTGGGTTCGATTCCCACAAGACACAAATATTTATGTGATGAAGTGTTTGTCTGGGTGTTTCCTATGTATTATAAGTATGTATTTACAAAAAAAAAGTATGTAAGTATTATATCCATTGTCTAGTACCCATAGTACAAGCTCTGCTTAGTTTGGGACTAGATGGTGCTGTGTAAAATGTCCCAGGATATAAAAAAAAAAACCTTAAATATTCAATAGACAGTTTTTCTTCCTCCTGTAAAATTTACCGAAAAGCACGCTTGGGGAGGTTGATGAACATAGATGAAGCGAAAGTGGTGTGCCATAAGTGGATATCTATATAATCTCTGTCTACTCCTATGAGAAACAGGTGTCAAGCTATGTATGTATGTAAAATTTACCAAAATGGATTTACGAAGTTTGAAAATTAAGCCATCAACATCGATGAAAGTTTACAATAATCATGACATAAGGTAAACGTCCCTATTTCCGGCAGTGTCCCAGTACCCGGTAACCAGTCAGTTTTTTTTGTTTTCTACCTTCCTATCAATAACAAATTAAATTTTGTAAGCAGTAATACATTCTTGCTAATATTTTGTACCGTTATAATAGAAAAACTGACCAAAAAGTTTAATGGTAGCAAAACTGTGCAACAACAAAAGTGTGCTCTGGGAAAATATTTAAAAAATTCTAAGTTTTGTCCCTGAACTATGAGATCACCCCTTCGTATTGTTGAGTTTGCCATGCTGCTACGGATGACCATACGGTAAAGGGGTTTATTTATTAAAATATTTAAGTAAACTATATATCGATATAACCTATAAAATAAGATGAATCTAATTGAAAAGTATTTATTTTTGCATGTCACATCTATTGGTACACACTAATCCCGACCTGACCTAATACCCGGCATTTTTTGCCGGATATTGGTGCACACAATGACCACTGTACCGATACCCGTTATTGTATCCTTATTGCCTTGGAATAAGTCTCATTTTCCTTTGATACTGGGGTATAAAGATCTGCCGGGTAATACAACGTAGATTAACAGTTGTATAATGATTCTTATTACCTTAAATTAAGACTTATTTTCCTTTGACTTCATTTTAAAACTGTACTTAATTTTAAAACCATGTGGATTTAATTGGTTTGTTAGTTTTTTTGTATTATTTCTAATCGATTACGACTATAACAACTATATTCCATGCCACGCTACGCGGCATACCACTGTACACTGGGACCCAACAACTCGTACAAGGTAGTGCTACAAACTGTCATTTTAAAATGGGGGTATTTTAATAAAGACTCAGCTGAAGGTCGTCTTTAAGGGGCTTGTGGCTAACTTATAACTACGCTGATCAACCGATAAGCTACGCTTGCCGCGGTCAGTTCATGGATGGGTGACCATTCTTAACACATCGAAACCCCTCCGTGCCTCGGAGAGCACGTAAAGCCGAACGCCTATAAGTACTCACTCCAGAGAGCGGGGAAACAGCGACGCGAACTAGAGAAAGGATGCTACAAGAAGCGGCTGGACTTAATCTTTGTCTTCTCAATCAGGGATCTGTCGCAACATGCGTCCGATGGCAAGGGGATTCGATTTATCATGGGCGAGACCTAATGCTTTAGTGCCTGGGTGGAAAGTAGCGTAGGAGGTGGTCACATTATCCAACTACCGTTATCATTTTCGATGTCCTGATCCAGTCCTGATCAATTGAAACAAGAGACCCTGCAATGCCACTCGTCGCAGCTGCCTTTGTCGCTGCGTGGCCAACAGAATCGAACACCGAATATGTCCTGCCCGATCCGGAAGTGGACGCAGCCTGGTATAGGGAGTAATGCAATACATCGATGCTTAGGGTAAGGTGCGCAAAGCTTCGGTCAGTGTATTGGTGGTCAGAAGACACAGCTGAGACAAGTATGCTTAAGGTCTTGATGGCGGGCAGTATTCGCGCACCCGACGTCGAGCTACAACCGAGGAGATAAACCTGACTTATGTGGAATACTGGGCAGCCACAAAGATGCTCCAAAAGGACATTGCAGAAGCTAGGTCTCGACCTTGGTTAGATCTTGTTGAGGGACTGGACTGGATCTGTGGGGGAAATCATATAAAGTGGTCATGGGCAAACTGCGTCCTTGAGTCCTCCCACTTACAGAAACCCTTGACCCGGACTTGTTGGGCAGACTTGTTAATACGTTCTTTCTAACAGTTCAGGAAGGTCACCCATTACCCTTAAAATCCGCGTCAGACTGGTTTAACGAGTTAGAAGTGACAGAAATGGATCTGGACTGAACTGTAAGCGCCCTGAGGGTCCGCAACGCAGTGCTAGGCCCTGATGGAATTCCAGGTCGGGCATGGTTGCCGGTTGTGTTTGTTCTGAACCTAGGTTATGTAGATAGTAAATAACCGCTACACGGTTATTGATAAGCTTCCTTCATCATAGTATGTTCCACTCCAGCTAGAAATAAAAAAGAAGGCCTCGTATCGTCCCATATGCCTGCTTAATGAGGCGTTCCAACGGCATTTGAGAGAATTGTTGCAGGGCGCCTTGTCAGGCATCTGTCACGCATCGGCCCAGACCTAGCTGTACGGCTTCAAGCAGCAGTGCTCTACGGTTAACAACTGGTCACCATCTTACGCGTTTGCTTGCTGTCGGAACAGACAGTGTCTCGGAGTGGAGTAGCGTCGGCGTAAGTTTTGACATCGTCAAGTGGCGTCATCGTCACAAAGGCAAAGCACAGCAGGGCCACCGGTGCGTTCATCAGAGAACCCGGAGCCCCCTCCATAGTTGACCGTGTGTTTTTAATCGGTCTCTTCTTCTTCTATTTAAGAGCTACGTTCTTGTCGGTGCAGCGTCTTTCACTGCTCTCTGTTGAGAGCCAACTCCTGGACCTCCTTATACGTCGTGACTTTCAGTTTCTCTTTTATCTGTGTTATGTAGCTCATTCTTGGCCTACCCCTTCCTCTGCTTCCCTCTGTCTTTCCTCCTATGATATTTTTTATGAAGTCATCGTGGCGTATAAGGTGGCCTATCATTTTACCCCTTCTGGTCTCTGTCTTGTAGGAACCACCTTTATTCTTTTATTTTTTGTAGAACTTCTTCGTTTGTTATTTTCTTTGTCCAACTGATTCCTTCCATCTTTCTCCAGCACCACATCTCAAAGGCTTCTAATCTTTTTATATCTTGTTTACGAGTCCGAAATAACTCTCTGGCTTCCCTTGTGGGAGACGGAGGTTATCCATTTATCCGTTTTCCGGTTGGGTATATAATTATGCAATTTTTCTGTATGTGTATTAATGCAGATTTAATTGTGTTCTTGGTATTAATACTGATCCCTCTCTCTCTCTCTTTTAGGTTCGAATTATGTTTGTATTCAAAATTATAGGGGTTAGTTAAATACAAGGTGGAAGGGACATCGATGCGCAAACGCCGTGATAAGGTTTCACTCAAGGTCAAAAATAAAATGACCTAGGTCATTCATGTAGAAAATGATCGCGCAGTGTATTGCTAAAAACGCGATTATAACGCTCCGCGGTGAATAATATCGCGCGCGCGATCCAAAATGAATGAAATATTGTTTTTTTAATTATAAATCTAATTTGGCTAGATAGAAATAATGTTTTTTTACACGTTGAAGTAAAAAAAAACTGTAGAAAAAATTTAAAAATTGATGAAAAAAGTTACGGAATACTACAACGCAGGGGGGTCCAGAATCCTGTACTGAATCATGGTATTCGGATGTGTGTCGATGTCCCTTCCACATACAAGGTACTTCCCAAGTAAATTCATTAAATATAACTTTAAGTACTTTTCAAAAATAATTTGATTCAAAATTATAAGCAAGTCAATGTATAGAAATGTCATAAAAAATATTTGATGGTTACAATTTAAGTAATTAATTAATTATTAATATGTTTCAAGTACATATTTAATTAGAAATAATGTCGCTTCTTTGGATACACATAATCCCTATTTTTACCCTATTTATTTTTAATCACAAAAATGCAATAATAAAACTTATTTCTGTGAACCTTAACGTCAAGCAATAGAGTTCATATTCGCGGTAACAATTACCGGATTCTGGGACAGTAAAACGATTACTGGTACAAATCTACCGGATACTGGTACAAATGGCCCTTTTTAATTATTTTGTTGTATTATTGTATATTAACGTTTATAATCATTTAGAAAAAAGTAATCACAAAAGACTAGAATAAATTACCTATCCATACATGTAAATATCATTGTTGTAAGTCTACTGGTTTTAGCACAGCAGACCTGCAAAGTCGGCGAAGTTCAAAACTTAACGGTTATTGGGACGTTTACCTTAGGTAGTCTAACACCAATGTTATAGCAAGGTTTAGTTTATTTCGCTAGTGTTGCACCACATAAATATGTTGCTATCTCTCTTTTACCCTAAAACTTGCTTACCTAGATATATACTATATTCCGATTGCCTTCCAGCTTCTAACCCAATTCGCTCAGCAATAATTTATATGGACTGAAAGCTATCTTTCCTACGTAATTACTGGGCAATGCCGATATATAAAGTTAGATGGATTTAGGAGACGAATTAGGAGATCTCGTTGTAAATCTCTCATTTATTCACAGTTTCATCGCGACACACGCAATTTAACCTTGCACATTGATTGATCCGTGTGACTTATTTACCGACGAATGTAAACATACAATGTGCGCTGTAGTACAATTATAACATAGATGGTAAAACGTAAGTATTGTGACAAAATCCATTCTTGTTAATGAGATTTGCATCTTGTTTTCGCAAGTTAACAAAACAAGCTGTCATTCGATTTCATACCTCATTCGAACGCAAAAAGAACAATTTGGTTGTTTTATGAGGCCGCTACAGCTCGGAATAATTATGTATACGTGTCAACCCATGAGTTTTGGTACAATATTGTAAAAACCTGTTCGATTCACTTGTAGGATTCTAAAGATATTTCGCTAAACTAGAGGACCAGTCAAAGAGCGAAGGAGCTGCAGAAAACAACCTTCCCGCTTTTTATTATATTGTATATCTAATACAACACTTATAATACGAGTGTACTCGTATTATAAGTACCTAGCCTACTTGTCTCCGTCTTCCGTAGGTATTATTTTTCTATGTACATAAAAGCGATTAATATGTATGCCTCAATGCGCCTACAAAGGCGTGCGCTGTATGTCGTCTTTTTATAAAGCTTTCATACCCGCTACACGCCTTGTATCTATTGTATTGTGATTTCAACCGTGACTGCGAACAGCGATAAAAATAAAACAACATCACGCCTGTATTCCCCGAAGGGTTAGGTAGAGGTGTATTAATGTACACCCACATTTCGCCGGTATGTTTAGGTCCCATGTTATAAGGGCCGAGCCTATTGCCATCCGAGCAATTATAACGAGTATTGAATCCAAGCTGCTACTGGGAATTTCATAGAAAAACCTAACAACACTGCCCGTCCCGGGTATCGGACCCAGTAACCCTAACGTAGACGTGCTGCTAGGGAACACTAGACAAACGAGGTAAGTAGGCCAAAAAATATAGGCAAGGACCTGCTATCTAATCTAAAAATAAATAAATTAATGTAAAGTTTTTTGTTGGAAACGATCTCAAAAGGTTTCGAGATTTCTTTGCTTACTTAGGTACCTACTGTTAAAAGTGTACCTGGCAATTATTTCTTTTGTAAGCTTGTCTACTAAGCTTTATACGGATATTTTTAAGAAAGTCTTTTTAAGTAACAGTGTGAAAGATTAAAGATTGTATCGCAAAGTATCCCGGGCAACGCACGCACGCAAGCCGCCGACGCCGACGCGTAACTTCGCCTCTCCACTTTTTGTGTCAACGCTCACAAAGGATGATATACGGCCAAGCTCCCTGTCTACCATGTCCTATAAATCTCTTTAGGTCTTTCAAGAATTAGACGGATATCTATTAACTCCCTGTATTGCAGGTGCCGTATCTATATCTAACAGTTGTCTACAAACACTAAAGGTTCTGTTCAAGGCTCGGATGTAATCTTACTTCGTAGTAGCTCCGCGGTGGAATATCAGTACGTCAACCATGAGTTCTATCGAATGGCTTTCGATAGGTTTTTTACGCATCGAAACGCTGTAATCTAATATTTTACGGCGTCGCTAGCGAGTCTAGTGAGAAAAACTCATGGTCGAGGCACAGACCCAATTTTTTTTTTAACTATTTTAATTTATCAAGGGATTTTTTATAGACAGCATGTGAAGTCTGCTAACACGCACTAGGCTAGCCTCCTGAACTATAGCCTAATCTGAGAGGGATAAGGCTATAGTTCAGAACGCTAGTGCCTGTGACCGGCAATTTAAGTGCTGATGTAGGTAATTAGATAGCAAAATAATTGCATACCTAATTGAATATTGACATAAGTACCTACATACTAAGTACATACAGTAAGTGATGAGTTAACATTTGAATTACATAATTTTGTAGCGTTCCTACACCAAACTCAACCATTATAAATTGGGTCAAATGTTGTATCTACGCCCAAATGTTTGAGAATATGACATTACAAGAGCTACGGTTTACACAAATGCTGCTACGGGCGGCGGCACCCACGCGCGTAGCCAACCGCCTACGTGCAATATCAATCACTAGTACCGGATTTGAAGTTTGAAACCACTTTAGTACATAGTATATAGGTCTACGTACTCTACTACTGAAATTAGCCGTAAATAAGCTAATCTAAGATCGCGTTGGCTGTAATTATCCTTAAAATAGTAGTTTTATAAGTAGGCATACTTCTGATACAATGCCATTAAACCACGAGTGCGTAAAATAAAGTTTTCCAGCAAATAGAAAGCTTTTACCGAAAGGTTGTCGTATTTGCATAAAATGCATGTTCTAAGTATGTACCCACTTGGGCACAAGAGCTCATCTCAACTCAGTCATCGCAGACAGCGAGCAAAACACACAGAATTTGTCCCGCCATTACAAAGTATTAAAGGAGCTCGGGGAGGTTTTAGAAAACAAAGGACTAAGCCCCGGGAGAAACAACAAAGTGCTGTGATACTTCTGCGGATTGTAGTCTTCACGGATGACATTTTAGTTTAGAGAGATATCTCTTTGCGGGAAAACGTTTAAGTGTCTTCGCGGGTTTGCAAAGCACACATTTACAAAGCATCATAAACATTTCTCATAAAATATAAATATTGTTAAGATTTAAGAGAAGAATTGATTGACGACGTCTGTGGTCTAGTGGTTCGATTCCCACAGGACATTTGTGTTTGTCTGGGTGTTTCTTATGTATTATAAGTATATAAGTAATAATAATACTTATATACTTGTTTTGTAAACAAATATAAGTATGTATTTACAAATAAAGTATTTAAGTATTATATCCATTGTCTAGTACCCATAGTACAAGCTCTGCTTAGTTTGGGTCTAAATGGTGCTGTGTAAAAAACGTCCCAAGATATTTATTTAATTTCAATGAATGAATTATTAATTTTATTAATACAATTAAATTGAAGCAATAATTGCGTGAGATATTAGTTTTATTACGCCCCAAAATATTTATTAATTATTAAATAGCCCCGTGAAGCTACGAAATTATTCCTTGCAGAAATTATTCCAGTGGTTTTAAACCGTTTCAACGGTTTCAACTCGACATAATAAAACCACTAATAGGTACTGTTTGTCGGAAAACAACCGGAGGCTGGAAGACTATTACCGACCATCTGTAAGTGGAACGGTACCTACGCTATTAGTCCTGCCAGATGCTGTCATTAATAACCTAAATAGGAAGTATTTTCACATCAACCAACCCTAGACAGGACCCCTTGGAAAATATATAATTTTGTACAGATACCTACGTATTTTCCTATGTATTTTCTACTTTGCAGATGGGTACTGGTCGTACCCAATCGCTAGAGGTTGAGTTCGATTCCACAAGTAGATATCATGGGATTTTCTATGAAACTCTCAGTAGAAGCTCGGAGTTTCTATTTTTTTTTTATATCCTACCTGGACCTAAGTCACATAACTAATATTATACTTCGCACTTGATACTTGACCATGGGCTACCCTTGGTCTAACGTGTCTACGTTAAAACCGTATTTTTTTCATTTCCTACAATCTGACCTAGAGTGCCGGGATCATCACACCCCACATTATGAAAGTGATACCAGTGAAGTGAAGCGGACCACAATACGCAGCGTTATTCTATTCAAACCAGCGCGCGTCTTTGATACGGTGGAAACGTGACGTGCAAAACGCACTTGTAACTGATACCATCTTTAATCTTCGCACCTTTTTGTGTGGTCCGGAGCTAGCCAAGCAGTTTATAAATAGAGAGCAGCGACCGCTTTGTGACCTGAAATGAGACTAGCGACAGATAAGAATCTTGAAGGTGCTCCAACACCGCGGCGGGCCGCGTCAGCCGTGCGACGTCAGGGGCACTGCATTGCATCTATTGCGCTTTTCATTACAAGTACTTAGGTATTGCAACACAATTCTTTATTTGCACCTCTACGCGCGCGCACACGCACTAGTTTTACTATAAGTAGATACCTGACCGAAACAGCGATTCCTAATTTTCCTACTTCTTAAAGCGATTTCCTAAATGTTCCGTAGTAAGTCATCAGGATTCCTTAGCTGGGACTCCACTGTCTACTGTACTCTTTTTACTTTGTTCTTTACTGGTACTGATTTCAAATTGCTCTGTTTCACTTATTTATTTATTGCCACTGGGGTGGTGTTCCATATAGTAAAAAGATATACCTAAAAAGTTAAGGAGCCCCTGAACTAAAAGAACGCACAGCCACATCCCTAGACGACCTCTAAAACGGATTTTTTTGAATAATTTGAGACTATAAGACGTGATATTTAAAAAAGTAATGAAACAACGTTTTTTATTTTATTTATAATATATTTACTTGTAAATAACTAGACCAAACTAACGTTTAGCAATAAACTGACTCAGGTAGTATTTGCCAAAAGAATACCTATAAATCAAATCTTTGAAATTCTCCAGCCTGCCCCCTGAGTCTACAATATAATCAAAAATACGTGAACATCAAAATACGTTAATTTAACAATAAAACAATTCTTCTACACATGCGAATAGTGTTAGGAGGCTGAACAGCTTTAAATGTTATCATTGAATGTCACATAATACTAGGATTTCGAATAAAGCTTAGTGTAACATGTGGCTAGCTACCTGTCACAATAATGAGATAGTTACGATTTTATTTAACTCTACGTACAGATTAGGTAACGACATACATTCGAAGATTGACTACAGACAAAATAATAATAGTATGCGTCGGTTTATACAAAGCATTGGATGTGGGTGTTGTTCCTTACAAAGTACCGTTCACAACGGCGGTAACTATGAGCAAACTAAATCTATGTGTAGGGGCCGGAAGGCTGCAAAGCAAAACGACCTGTCAGCGACGATGATGCTAAATTATTTATTACATACATTATATGTACTACGGTGCAATTTACTTTAAACTGGTGCCTAGTTACTAGACAATTATTCACTAACTAATAATATCTCATGTACATATCTATAAGCGAGTTATTGAATGATGTTATGGTAACAACCGCATTGGCGAGCGAACAATTTTGTAGCTGTTATAGTCAGTGTAATTAAGATTTCAATTACTGGCTTAATTAACTTGTAAAGTTGATGATATATCTTTTATTTTTAGGTTATTCTTTTATGTTAGCCTTCATCTGTCATAACAATAGTTGCCTATTTTTTTCGACCTTTAAAATTATAAATCAGGCCGTTTGCAATAGTCATAAAGATTTTTTCTGCTACAAGCATCTAAAACCTAACATTACGAATCTTATAACCCAATTAAATTAAATAGATCATTGTATGATTCTTCTATTTATTAATTATACCGTATTATGTTAATGCTTCGATTATTACACTGACCTTAACAAGAAGTATTTCTATCATAATACTATAATTATATTAAAGTAGTGCAATATACTACTGCAATATCATGGGCGCAACAAAAGGTTTTGGCGTCTACACCAAAACACTTCGACTGATCTCAACTTATAAACATTCCAATCCAATCCTTTTAAACCAGCTCCAACCCGTTCTCCTGTTCCGACCCAAAAGATTAGCAAATTTACGGATAATAATATAAATTGTATCGCTCGCGAAGTACGATTACTGCGCTACATATTTAAATTACCGATTATATGTACGTATCCCCAGACTAGTTAAAGGAACGTTATATTTTCAAATCCGTAACGATAAAAATATCCAATAATAATAAAAAAATAAAACATCGGTTTATGTACACAAAAATAATATAACTATTGCGCATTAACGCTTTTTGTAATAAATGTACCATTTTGTTACTGAATTAATTATAATCTAGTACGCAACATCTTAACGAAGTGGAGAATACGTGAGACTACGTTATATTGCTTTAACAATAAAAATAAATAATGTCGGTCCTACAGATCGCGTATGCTATCATAAGAAATAAATAATAATTTATCTAACTAATCTACCTAAACATGAAGAGAATTACAACAAAATACTGAGAGTAAGGAGAAAAAAATTATTTTAACATTATACAAAAATAAATTTCGTTCGACAAATAATTGTTTATGTCAAAGATACATTACGTTTCGAGATAGATTACGTAGATATTAAGATGCTATTACATGTGTTTTAATATGGCATAAATCTTGTTGTGTGCTTTATTTAAGCTATCGTTATCGGTTTACATTCTTATTTACGTTAGCGGTATTAAACCATGAACGGCTTACTGTTTTTGAAAACGTATATAAATTGTATCTAGCATTAGACCATGTCTGGTGCATTAGCGAGCCATTCAGGTTGCTGTCGGGTATGTTCGAGTGTGTGGACTTCGTTTACAGTGCGATGAACTCTTCGAGGAGGTTCCTCAACTCCTTGTTATGCGCTGCCTTGGAGCCGGTGGCGGGGGCCGCGGCGACTGCACGGCCGTGGTAACTAGAATAAAGAAAAATGTTTTATGACTTACCATCATCTCCAGTAAAGGCACAGACAGTGTCAGACACAGATTCTTGTCGTTATGGTCCTGGACTATATGATTTTGTAAGACTGTTTTGTAATAAGTGACCATGCGATATCAAACAAACCTGGGTAAAATAATTCAAATCAAGTACAATCTACTAGTGTACTAACTGTGTAATATTAGTACCACAAATTAATATTGCACTTTTAAGGGGATTTCATAATTCTGCCACCTTCTTTCAGATAATATTACGGTATAGGTTGATTTCCACACACACATTACATAAATATAAAAATCACGAAAAAAAGATTGACCAAAAAAAGTTTATTATTTTATGGAAACAACCCTCGCAGCTTGAGTTCCGTCTTATGATATGCACAAGCATCAAATTTATGACTGTAAAAAACACAACAATAGCAATCATAGGGCGTCCAAGAAATGTATGCTACGCCTCATGCATTTTTATTTAAATGTCATTTAGATTAAACAGACAAAGACCATAGCACCAAATATTTTGTTTATTTACACTTAATTTAATATAATAATTATTAATAATGTTTAATTGCATGAATTCCAAATGAAAGCAACCAATTCCAGATTTGATAAGCATAATGTCAGTTTGTCAACTAAACTCAAGTCTGTTACCAAATTAAATCAGAACAATGTTATGAATAAATAGCTGAACATATTCCATTTCACTTTAGCAACTTGAGTTTAATTTTATAATAAGGGTGTTTGCCCATTTAAAAAGTTCATGACTATTTATTGCTTTTTTTTTGTTTTATTTCTATTGCTATTTCGAGTATTTTCGAGGCTTGCGATCTTGACAGGTTTACATAATATTATTTTTTCAGTAATTTCCATTGACCAGTAAATATAAAACGGTTTAATTATCCTCATACCTGCCTCAAGCCTGCATTTTACGTAAATGTTTAAAAATCTCAATTCAAAACAGTCAAACACCCTTTTATTTGACCGTGACTTCGGAATGACTCCGTTGGTATTTCGCAAAAAAAACAGAATGAAGGATGCTAAGGGATACGGAAGGGGACGCCATATGCCGTATCTCACCTAATGGTGCGCGGCACTGGTTCATCGACACATGGGGCGGGCTTCTCTTCCCGGCCGAAAAGTTGGGTAAACCAATTACGCCCTTGAGGTTGAGACTTTTTGCTGCAACCAATAGCCAGTTAGATTATGGCGTTATGTTTCTTAGCGCCGTGTTAAGGAAATATGATCGTTTTACGACGGATTGCGCGAAAATAAACGCTACAGGAGCCGGTCATGTTATTTTATGAATATAGCCACACATGCAATTTAAATTAAAAAAACCATGCAAGCCCAATTGTAATGGTCTAACCGAAGCTCAAGCTGCTAATTTTGATGTCAATTCGATTTTGTAAGATATTTATTATATAGTTAATAAAGCTACTTGTCACTGCAACTTGTTAATAGCATTCCGACAAAGTAAGAATTGCTCTTTATAAAATAATGAGCATCGAAATAGGAAGGCTATTTTCACGGCAGCTGTCGCTCAATTTACAAGTACCTATCTGATATTTTGGAAATGATACGTACCCGATGCATCTCGTGTTTTGCAAGAGCGTACGGAATCGTGGCTCGACATAGCTCCAGCAGCCAGAGTTCTTGTGTTCTTCCTGGCTCCAAACAATGGTCGCGTTGGGGTACTTCTCGACCTCAGCCTTGATCAGATCGTAGGGGAACGGGGAGATTTGCTCAACTCTGTGAATAATATTTAAAACGATGCATTCATATAGAATGTTATAATTTCATAAATTTTTGCTATTGTTCAGCATATTAATTCAAATTACCTGACGATAGCAATCTTATCCTCGAGTCCCTTGTCGCGCCTGTGCTTGAGCAGGTCGTAGTACACGCGCCCCGTGCAGAACGACAGCTTGCGGACATCGCTGGGGTTCTTGGCGGCCGGCCCGTCATCGGGAATCACCCTGTACGGACAGCCGCATTAAAGACTCTTTACATCATTTCATATAACTGATCAAAGCAACCATAGCAGTACATTGATAAACTCGTAACATAATAATTTTGATTCGATGTAAACTGGCATCCCTTGTTTTTGCAGTCCCGATTAATAAACTTTACAAAAAAACACTGCCAAGAAACAAAATCAAGTTTTCTTTGAATACCGTCATTTACCGAAAGCATAGGAAATAATAGATAGCACTCTTATTTACAGCTAATCTTACCTCCTGAAGCTGGTACCGTCCTTCATTTCATCGAAGGAGGACTTGGCCTCAGGATGACGCAGCAATGACTTGGGTGTCATCAGGATGAGGGGCTTGCGGAAGGGCAGCGCGATCTGTCGCCGCAAGATGTGGAAGTACGACGCGGGGGTCGAGCAGTTGGCGACGATCCAGTTGCAGTCGTGCAGCTGACGTACTACGCGTACGAAGCAGAAACAAGTTAATCTCAAAGGTATGCTCTAAAAGATCAGCATGTAGGTGTAATGTATAAATAACTAACCTTCATAGTCGGGGCTCTCGGGCGGCATGTAGTCGGGGTCGTCGGAGCACATCTGGAGGAACCTTTCTGGGCGAGCAGAAGAGTGTTCGGGACCCTGAGAAATAAATATAATTCGAAATTTATTATTTATGTTACGTTTTCCTTTTATTCTTTCCTTTCGTGGACAAAGGGTTATCTCTTTATAGCTTCATCTTCAGGCTCTCGTTACCCAAAGAAGTTGGTAGCGGCGTTCATTGTTAAATATATAAATAGTATTATTCGATTACAGTGGAATAATTTTTTAGGAAGATATATTTAAGATATGTTGGGTAAGTACCATGCCCTCCATGCCGTGCGGCAGCAGCAGGACGAGTCCGGACTGGCGCACCCACTTGGCCTGTCCGCTGGCGATGAACTGGTCGATGATGCACTGCGCGCAGTTGTCGAAGTCTCCGAACTGCGCCTCCCACAGGACCAGCGCGTTCGGGTTCGTTACGGAGTAACCAACCTCGAAGCCGAGTACACCTGAGTTACAAATACAGATATTTAATATATTCTGAATGTTACTAACCGAGTTTAAAGAGTCAGTATCGTGTATAATACGGAGACTGGACGGCCATTAGCTAGCCACATACGCTCTTGTAACAGCTCTAAATGTAAGGCAGGGTCAACACGTTGAACGAGTCATGGTATTATGTATTGTAAACCCACTTTCTAATGTAAATATTGGTTGTTCTCGTACATCGACTCAAGGCACACAGTGAAGGTCAGTTTCATTAACCTAGAAAGTGATTTATTATCTGAACTTACCATACTCAGAGAGTGAGCTGTTGCACACGGTGTAGGGCGCCTGGTCGGGGTACAGGTGGCACAGCGAGCAGTACGTCGCCTTGTCCACCTTCTGGTGGTGCAGCACGTGGTGCCTGTACAAACACATTGTTCCGTTATTGCAATGAACGGCAAACATTAACAGATTATTAAAGAGACCTATCTGTTTTCGATTTGTACAGTCACGAGCACAGCATATATATATATAAACACTAAAAAGCGTTTTTTTTTATAAATGAACGATTGCAACTTTGCGATAACACCAATGTCACTAAAGTATTGGTTCGTAAATACTGTGTTCGTAATATCACAAAAGTTCTATTAGTACTTTAGGAGAAAATCACTTTAACACTTTTGTTACTATGACTGTACAAAAGAGTGGCTTCTTTTTGTGTTCTGGGATAATGGAACAGCAGACTAGACTTTGCACAGTCACAGGACATAAGTTGCTACACAAGTTGAATATATGAATTACGCATTCAAGAATCGTTATGTCCAGAACTGTTAGCAAATCGATGACAAAAAAAAGCAGGTGACCTGTGAGAGAAGGTGCCTCTCTCGACGTCCTCTCCGGAGAGGCGCACGTGGATGCCCTCCTTGAGCAGCGAGCCGAAGGCCATCGCCTCGCCCAGCGCCCAGTCCACGCTGCGGTTCTCCACCATGGTCATGCGCGCCTTCAGGATACGCAGCAGTCCTTTGTGGATCTCGAACTCCGCTGCGTTGGGGGGAGGCGAAGAGAAGCGCTTGCCGATATGGACCAACGTCTCTTCTACAACACCAGTTGGGGACATCTGTAAAAATAGATAAAAACGTAATTATACTGTTTACAGAGAAAAGCCATTGTAACTTCTTTGATTCGAATTCAGTATATTTTTTAAGATTTTCTTTATTTATTTTCAGACTGTAAATAAAGTATACTAACATTATAAAGATGCACTAAGGGTGCTTTACCTTGAGTGGGTCCTTGCCTTCGAAGAATCCGGACCAAGGCGAGTCGAGCCAGTCCTTGAACTTGATGTGTGTCTCCTGCTTAGCCTGGGTGTAAGCGTCTTCGCAAATTTTGTCGTATTTGTCTCTGACGTCCTTAACTTCTTCCGCGGTGACGACACCCTCGGCAATCAGCTGATCAGCGTACTTCTCGAGTACTGGAGAATAATTATTACAAGGTCAAGAATGTGCAGGTAATATCAAAGCTGAGATTTCACTTAGATCGACCATATGGTTAAAATTTTATTAGTACTTTTTTATTGAATGACCATAAGCCATAATTGCTGATACTGAGAAGGATAATACCTGGTTTAGTGTTGCGGATCTTCTGGTACATGAGGGGCTGCGTGAACATGGGCTCGTCGATCTCGTTGTGGCCGTTGCGGCGGTAGCTCACGATGTCGATGACGACGTCCTTGTGGAACGTGGCGCGCCACTCGGCCGCCACGTTGCACACGTGCATCACGGCCTCGGGGTTGTCGCCGTTCACGTGGAAGATGGGCGCGTTCACCACGCGCGCCACGTCTACAGACATTCGTAAAAAAATGTTCAATCCACCACATACACGTAATTACATCACACACCTTACATATTTGCCTAGAATTTCTATTTGCATAGAACTACGGCAACCTTGCAAAATCCTAATACCAAGTGCCAAAAAAAATTATGGCAATTGTAACAAGAATTTAAATAATATCCCCTATTATAGATCCCGAGGATTGTTGCTATTAACTCCCGACGCAAAAACGACGGCGTTATTAGTTTGTCTGCCTGTGGCATCCTAGCTTCTGAACGGGTGAACTTATTTTGATTTTGTTTGTTTGAAAAGTTAATTAGTCGGGAATGTTATTAGATATCGTGATTAAATTGGCCTAAGATGGCCGCCGACACCAAATAGCGGATTACCTACATATTTTTCACAACTCCCTCTATATGGGTATCAAATGAAAGGGTTTGACTAGTGTGACACTATGATAAATTTAAAATCCAAGATAGCCGCCACCACAGAATGGCAATTTACGTTTTGTATCGGGGGTGATTTTATGTTTAATTTAGTCTTGTTATAAAAATAAAACATAATGATTATAATAATAAATAGTTAGTTAGTAACCTGTGCAGTAGGCGGAGGAGCGCGAGTGGCGCGGGTCGGTGGTGAACCCGATCTGGTTGTTGACGACGATGTGGATGGTGCCGTGCGTGGTGTAGGCGGGCAGGTCCGACAGGTGCATGGTCTCGAACACCACGCCCTGCCCCGCGAACGCCGCGTCGCCGTGCAGCAGCAGCGACATCACCTGACCACCACTCATACCGATTAACACCTAGTATTTCGATCAGCATAGGTATTTGACAGCATGCAAAATGTAGGATCTATTGAAAGCATCCATATTAAATACGAAATTTGGAAACTAACTATTTAGTCAGTTAAGAAAAATACGAGATATTTATTAAATTATTTTTTTATTTATTTTATTAAAATACTTTAGTCACGTGATCGTATCGTAATCACGAAATAGTGCTGTTTGCAGATGATACGTCACTACTATTTAAACTCAAACGTCAACAAATGATTACTGACGATGTAAACGGTGCCCTCTCAAAAGTGGTACACTGGTTTAATGCTAATAATTTACTTTTAAATGAAACGAAAACTAAATGTATTAAGTTTACAACACCTAACGTAAAACAGGTGAAAACCAGTGTACCTATAAATGGCAAAGAATTGGAGCTTGTGGACACCACTGTATTTTTAGGCATAACTTTAGATTCAAAACTTCAGTGGGGCCCACATATAGATAAGTTGTCGAAAAGGCTTAGTTCTGCAGCATACGCAGTCAAAAAGATACGTAGCTTAACTGACGTAGATACTGCGCGACTGGTTTATTTCAGTTATTTTCATAGTGTGATGTCGTACGGTATTCTGTTGTGGGGAAATGCGGCCGACATACAAACTATTTTTGTGTTGCAGAAGAGAGCTATTCGATCAATTTATAATTTAAGTCCCAGATATTCACTGAGGGATAAATTTAAGGAGATTAATGTGATGACTGTTCCATCACAGTACATTTATGAAAATTTACTGTATGCACATAAGAATATTAATCTCTTTAAAAAACGTAGTGATACACATAATATTAATACCAGGAATAAAAATAAATTTATTGTTCCCTCAACTAGGCTCCAGAAGATAAGTAATTCATTCAAATGCCAATGTATACGCTTTTACAATAAAATCCCAAGCGATATTCAAAACCTCAGCCTGAACAAATTTAAGACGGTTGTCAAGCAGAAGCTGTATCATAAAGGTTACTACACGGTGAAAGATTATATAGATGACAAAAATGCTTGGGATTGAACTGTTCCAATGAACCAGGTTATTGATTTCATTATGTTTTTTGTTTTTTTTTTTTATCTGACATTTATTTTATATCATTACTTGACATTGCAATAATCTGACATTTAATTTGCATCATTATTATCATTACCTATTTGACATTGCAATAATTATGCTACGTGATTTTATGTATGTCTTATTGTGTCATTTTTTATTGAGAAGTGAACTTCATTAACTGTACAGTATGAGTATTCTGCAGCTTTTGATGTTGCTTTAGTTATTCTATTAATGTATAATATAATAAAATTATTACCAGCCCGAGGTAGAGCTTGTCATGCTCACTTAAATGTCCTGCTGATAGTGGCGTTGTGTGTCGGGTCTTTTTATTCCCTACAACATGGTTGAGTCAAACGGCGCCGATACACACGTCATGCTCGTGAACGGGTGCTGTCTGTCGGGACTGGTCAGCTCTTACTGCAGTGGCTATGTTCTTTTGTTTGTTTTTTTGTCCATTTTTTTTTTAATCATACACATCATACTGCATTATACTCACACTATTCATCACAAAATTTTATTGTTACTCGCCTATATTTTTTTTAAAAAGAGTAACTATGGAGTTTCTTGCCGGCTCTTCTCCATAAGTCCCACTTTTTGGAACCGTGCAACTAGTTTGACAATTCAAAAGTGCCTATTTATATGGTCTAATTGAAATAAAATATTTTGAATTTGAATTTGAATTTGAATTTGTAAACGGCTGTGATTGGTCAAATTGAAGACGTCAACTACTTGTAAACAGTTGCGTGTAAAGTGTGAGTTTCGTACATAAATACAAGCAGATCACGTCACGATGACATGAGGCGCCATATTGTCAGGAAAAGCGGTTTCGCGAGATATTTTAATAATATTTTTTGTTTTCATTTTTCTTGCACTATAAGTAATGAAATGAAAAATATAGATTAAAAGAGTCCTAAGACATAAAGTGATTAACGTAAAACCGTTAAAAAATCTGTCAAATACCCTACCCTATTGGAAGTGACGAAAAGAAAAAAGAGAAACAAAATCGAAAACAATCATTCTAGCTATACTTCCTGCATTCAGCCATAAAAACGATCCATACCTTCTTGCCCTCGTTGTCTCCGCGGTAGAACTGCTCGGCGCGGGTCTTGCCCTGCACGATGGGGTCCACGGCCTCCAAGTGGGAGGGGTTCGCGCACACGGCCAGCCTGATGTTCTTGTTCGTCACGCGATTCAGACGCTCGATGTATGTACCCAAATGGTACTTTACGTCACCGGAGCCCTGTGATGCAAAGTAACATTGTTAATAGGTATTTTCGATTTGTGCGTTCACCAGAGATCCCGGAGTCCCCTCCACAGTGTACTAGAGACGGCCGTGTGTTTTTAGTCGGTAAGAGTCCGACATAACTCTCTGACTTTCCTTTTTGGGGAGCCGGACAGTACATGAGGATTTTCACACGAAAAAAAAATAAAAAAGGTATTTTCGATTTAAAATACCATCAGTATATACCTTAGTTTAACTTTCTGTCTGTGTCATATTACTATTCATCATTCATTATACTTCATCTTTGTTTCAGGTGAGACCGCGGACAAAGTGGCGATCTAAACAGTTTTATTTATCGAGCATCAAAAACAATACTTACGTCATCCTCGGCTTCGAGAGCAGCGAACTGAGTGAACAGCTGGTGCAAAGGCTTACGGCAAACGTTAGCCACCACGTTCAGACGACCTGAATAAAAATCAGATTCAGATAAAGTGAGAAGAGATTCCTTAAATAACTGCAAGATATCAGACACTATATAGCGTACTCCGATGGCTCAGCGACTCAAAAATTTCTTTGTTAATTGAGATATTTATCTTCCCTGTTATGTATGTGCGCTAGGTATCCCAGTATTAACAAGTCAACAATATTACCTCTGTGGGGCATTCCCATGATGATGGATTCGACGCCAAGGCGTGTGGACACGTCGATGACCTGCTTCATGGCCGGGATCAGGATCTCGCAACCTTCCAGACCGAAACGCTTCTCCGATGACCATTTCTTCGCCAGGAAGTTTTCGAATCTGAATATAATGGATACTTATTACTTGACTTGTTTTCATTATAAAATTAATGGGTTTAGGAAATTTTCCTCACAAAATTTATATAATCATAAAGATAATTTTATCAGCTTATATAATAAAATATTTCTTTATTATTAATCAAATACGCTCTGCAATTTTAAAAACAATTGCAATCCATAACCTGAATTTCACATTATTGCCTGCGTCATATCAACGCGTAAAAACCCATGACGTGGAATATTTACTTTTGACTAGACAGACGTGCAAGAATATATTATCTGGAACTGCGGTACCAAGTGCGGTACCTATGATCTTAGATATTGTCTACTCTAATAATGATAGTTTTAAACATTATGCAACAATAAAATCCCTATTATATAACATAAATACCATGTGTGCATGTAGCGTAGTTGTTTGATCAGCGAATTATATACAATCGTCAATGTTTCCACTTTCCACCCTTATTATTAAGAGCACTCTGTCGAAAATTGATCAACCGACCATAACAACCCAGGATAAACGATACCTTTTTTTACAAAGGATAGCTTTATGTGGCCTAATTATATTACATGCTAGCAGTCTTATTAACCTTTCCCACTAGACTAAATAGCGCGACCATCAATATCATTTTATATGCCTAATAATTGTGTTACTGACATCGCCATGCCCGTTTTATTAAAGTTTTAAATAAATAAAACACTTGTAGTACCTTTATAATCATTATTGTCTGTAGAGTTGTCTACTTAACACGTTTTATAGTTATCAGCACTCGACAGAAGATCACAATAGCTAATCACATTCGTGGAGAGGTTTTTATGTTTGCGCTAGGTAGATAACCAGACCTATATCGTTTTATTACCAGACAATAAGAATTATCTGAAGTAAATATTATGAAGTTCTTACTACATTGTGTCAATAATTTCTTTCAATGAGATTCGTCTGTGGCTAATTATACCTTCTTATATCCTTGAAAGTCTCCTGTAATAAGTAAACTTTCAACTTTACAATAGCAAAAGTGCATGTGACCTGCATATTTAGCATATCTTTAATTTTGCATATCACAACTTAATTATAAGGTATTTTTCATCCTATATTCCTAGCCTTGACCTTCACCAAGGTTGCAAAGTTATATTACGGAGCAATGATAATGATAAGTCACCTATCAAACATGACTGGTAATTTTAAAAAGAAAACTGTTATGAGACAGCTAAAGTGGGCTAATATTTACCGCCATTTCACTTCATTGATATCAAAATTCTAGTGATAAGTGTCATGAGTGGGCTTAGTAGAGATTTACTAAGCTTTGGAATAAGACGTGGTAGCTTATTTATTATTGTATCTTTGTATTCCTTCATGTGCCAAGAAATATACCTACCATTTGTTTCGTCTGTGGTTTCTTGAAGTAGAAAAAAACACATATTAACTTACCCAGTGGATCTGGTAAGTCGAGCAAGGATCAACCTCTTCTGGTCGGGGCTCATTTTGCCGACGTTGGGGGGTTCGATACGCTGTCTGATCCAGTTGCATTGCTCCAGAGAGTTGATGAACATAAACTCAATGCCTATGTTGTTGCAGTAAGCCTGCTCGAGTCGGTTCAAAATCTCTCTGTAAAATTATAACGATGTTAATTCAGTTACTAATTATATTTTAAGAATTGTTTCCCTTCCCGTATACCACACAGTTTTACTATTCAAATTTATACAGTTCGTTTTGTATTTAAAACGAAAAATGTATGATAAAATTCTTCGAAAACGAAAAACGGTATGGTATTTTATTCTATTAGTATTCTAGGTACTGATAATGGTGACGTTACATAGGGAAAGGAAAGACTGTAAAGAGACAATTTAACAGAGGAGTTGTAAACCTAAAATGGAGAGGTCATTCTGCTTAATCGTGTTTTCTAAATAGCTCATTATTTGTTCATAAATATCAATCCTAATTACAATTATAAGAACACAAAAACGTATTCAAGACAAATAATGATGCCTTATTTCGCTGTTTACGTAGGTACATAACATAAGTTTATAACAATTACCTACATAAAACGCGACACAAATCAACACATCCAATTACACTATTATTATCAATGTAAATTTTACAAATATTTGGTTCTAAAATCGTTTAAAATCAAAATAAACAATAATTGTTTTTTCTTGTTTAGCGAAGATAATTAAATACAATCAGCTGTGGGTTATTATCAAAGTAGAGTTCGCCACGGGCGTGTACGAAAGACAAGGTTAAGGTCTTTTCTGAACACTGATAACACTAGTCTATATCTGGATCAATAACACTTCGAGATTATATATTTTACAAACATTTCATAATACATACGAAAAAGTATGTGATGGGATTCAAGTGTTACTTCACTATCTATAATCGTTGTCACAGGCACTTAATAAACAGGACTATGCGTTTTATTTTATTGCTTTCTTATATAAATTAAGGCATTTAAGTAATGCCTTAGCTACGGTATTTTGCTAAGGCGTGTTAAATATTGCTTTCATAACTAATACCTAACCTTGCTAATACTAAACTTACCGTTTCCCGATTGGTTGATTTGAGATATACTTGACGAGTCGTGATATTAAATCAAAATTACCTATCTTACAAGTTAATGAAACTGCTTTTAAAACCTACCTTAACGGTAACGCTTTTTCCTTTTCGCCAATAAAAGTAGTAGATGGCAATTTGAACACTCTGTCCATATCAGCTTCATCTAAAACATAAAGGACCCAATCAGAGTAGGACCGTTAAAAATAAGCCAAATATTGTGCCAACCAATACAGCTGAAGACCCCTTAAATAAAGCACAAACAAAAGCAAATTACCAGTTTAATCATATCCCTTTACTAGAAGTATGTAACCCGGTGATTTCTAACTAACATTATTATCCCATATTTACAATATCATATATTGAAAAATTCATACATATAATAGGTATGTTGTGCACCCATATGGAAATGATATCAATCTTCGAAGTATATCAATGATGTTGACATTAAAACAACACTTTACACGAGGCTTGTAATGCTGTGGCGACTATCCAAACACCTGTCAATATGAAATAAACTTTCTTCCAATGCCAAACAACAATCAATCTTTCTATTTTTTTAAATATAACCACCAATGAATATACTTTATTTTTTATAATCAAATTTACATACATTAATATATGTTTAATGTATTTAAATACATAGTGCAGTAACATGCAGTTTAGATACAAATACATGCTAATTCTCATACGATCTAGAAAATACAGGACATGCAAACCAAATAATATAATAATAATAATAAATAAACCATATGAATAATCGTGCAGATCATGAATACTTTTACATTGAGATGAGCAATCGTGCGTGCGAGCCGAGGACCTTGTGCGTTACATCCACATTATGATGCTGTAGTTATGGCTACCAGCGTCCGAATCGATTTACGAACAGACATCTTGAAATAAAACATAAACGCAAATAAAAATAAACACATCTAATGACATTGTATTTTCTATTATAAGAAATTCTGTTCATAAATAGTCCAAATATCCGACTGCAACAACAAAATAAAAACAGTTATAAATTTTGAGCATATCCGCATACATTAAACTGCCGCCTGAAGATATAAAGCGATATAGGACCCACTTGTAAAAGTACTATATCCGGTGAAACCGCCAGTTTTTTGATCGTGTTGCAAATGGAAAATTTAAGACAAAAATTGATTCGCCGCCATAACTACCTACTATGAGATACAACGAGCGACCATAGTGCTTTCTGTTTCAGGTTCTCGTGTGTTCTTACCAAACCTGTAGCTGCTGTGTATCACCTCCCGTTTGTTTTTACCGACCAAAGCGCAGTTCGCTATTTCCAACGGGTCGAGATTCGCTATGTGATGTCCTCGGATCTGTTTTTTAGTGCACAACATTCTCGTTTAGCGTGTATTATGTAACTGCCGATATTTTTAGTAGTAGATATTTAAAAAATAAATAAGAAGCATAAAATAATAAATATTAATATCACAGATTTATTACATTGTATAATAAGCTAAATCACTTTCATCGCGACTTAAAAAAACATAGCGTGAAGAATGTCTTCTTCGTGACAAACATAGAGCTATTAGGGATTAATTATTTCGCAGGCCAGCAGATTAGAAGACAAAACATTCGATGTTGTTCTGGGAGCAAAACCATACAAAAGTGAAATATGCTGGTGGAAAACTCAGTGTTTTAGTTGATATAAAGCAATTGTTAAGAAAGTGGTTATACCTTATTTCTACTTTAAAACATTTCACATTTTTAAGTGAACTACTTTTTAAGCTCCAAAACTTAATATATTAGACTTGATCTGACATGGTATCATATTGCTAACTTAAATAAAATATAGATGACTTATGTCAAGTAGATACATAATGACATAGTTTTGACTACCTATTTTTAAACCATGTACATTAACAAATACTTATAACATTCTTACTTAATGCATCAATAACACCGTAGTAATTCCTAGTGTTGGACAACAGTTGTTTATAATATTTAAACGTTGACGTCCTATAAATATACGTTTACACTACGCTGACAATCGCTCAATCTCCAAAAAAACTTCTTAGGTCCTACTCTTTGTTATCATTTAACACACACCTCAGCATCACAGTAATATCTACTCTTTCCTGCACCCAGCAGACATTAGATACTATTATTACCCGTAGTAATTTCAATATTTTTTTTATATCACCATCATCTGCATATCACTGGTTTACAATGCGATAAAGTTGTCATACTTATAATATTAGAACATAAAACCTATAGGTGATTCTTAATATCTTTCAAGTGGCCTATAGAATTGAAAATATGAGTATATTGGGTGAGTTTTCAACATGTCTAATATGCTATAACTACTACCATCACCTTTAAACTCCCACTATTTCCTGGCTCATTGCTAATAAATATTTTTACTAATCAGTATTTAGGTAATTCTTATATACAATCTATTTTCTCAGTATATACAATCTCTAGTAAAGGAATATGATGCTAAAGCCATTAGTTTTACGCAGTTTATGTATAGGAACCAAAACCTGGATTCGTTAATAATGAAGCATCTTATTTACATTTTTTTTTTCATTTTAATGGTATTTCAGTCATATTTATTAATAAATGAATTAGTTGAATTTTAGTGCACTGTTATTAATTATATGACCGAGTGTTCCAAAAAGCTAGTCTCAATTATTTACACTCCAATAAATCAGTCCAATTTAATCCGACTCATAATTTTTGTAGTTACTAACATTAAAATCATTTTTTAATATTTTGTTATATATAAAATAAATTATTTTTTATCTTCCATCTCCAATATAACTACTAGGTAAAATGTCTACAAACCAAGCACCATAAAAGCAGTACTAACTACATACGATACCTAATAAAAGGTGTAAAAGTACTCGTGTAAACGCAACAAAATATGCGTAGCCGCAGCCGGTGCGAGAAGTGGTAACGAAACTAACCCCCCTACAAAACCGTAAGTTTCGAGTAACGCTTTCGGCATTACTCAGTACTTGAACTAAGTTGATGTCAAATGGACAGACATGATGTTACGTAGAAAACCAATTAATTATTTGTTTGGGTTCACAATTCACACTAGCATTATCTTATCACTCTACTAATGATGTATAATTGCGAAGTCCATTTGACATCAGTATTGTTCAACCGAAAACGTGATAGAGTTTGGTCGTTCATACCGAATCTGACGTGCTCTCTAATGACTGCCTCATTGGCGAAGGCTCGTAATCCGCCGTGCCATTCGCCGCTCGATATGGGGTCCCCGGTAGCGATGCCCAGCGGGTCTAAGTGCGCCACTAGGTGACCACGTGACTACATCCAACGTAAAAGAAAATCTTCGTAACAAAACAGTTTAGTGGCTGCCCCTTACATCCCGTCTTCAGATACATAAATATAAAGCGGTAATAAATACATTCGATGCGAATTTTAAATATAGGAACATTATGTACAAAATAATTTAAAATAAATAATAGAAGTACAGAAAATGAATTTGCAATGAAGATGTTACGCAGCATACGTAAATTTTAAATAATTTATAAACCTCAGTAAATATTCCCATAAACGTGCATATTATTTTCCAGCGCCTAACATAACGAGAAAATAGGTTAAATACGACATAAAGAAGAAAAGAAAAGAATTGTTCGTTTAGTTTCGAATTTTGCATTTTTGTATCATTTGAGACTAGCATTTTATATCGGTCTAGTTAGTTAGCATGGCAAAACGTTTAATGAATGTTTTATGGATAACTGTAATTTATAATTTTGCTGCATTTAAATGTCAATTCTAAAGTAATTTCTTTCTCTAAGTAAAATGTCATAAAAGTATGAATTGGTTACAATTGTTAGGATTACATTATATGAATCTCGAAAACTGCTTGAAATCAAACACTACAGCAAAATAAAACCTTTGATATCTATCGATAGCGAATATTATCACACACATGCATATGCAAGAAACAGTTTCCTAATATAAATGGCTATTACACAAGCAGTGTAGTTTGAACAAAATGTGTTATCTACAATAGGATACGAACTTTATATTATACACAATTAATCAAACGTTTCAAGTCTGAAAATAACACGGTAACAGTGATTTGTAAAACATGATGCATCGTTAAAGCTAATGTTACGTGTTTGCGGGTGTAAAAGCTACGACTATCCATAGCTGGACAAGGCCACGTCTCAGCACGTGTGACCATTCTCCCATAAGCATGACTAGTTAAAAATATGTATGTGTGTTATAAAATCGCTTACGAAACACAACAATCAGTGACACGCAATGCAATGTTGAAATAAATAACGAAACGATAATACGATTGTGATAGCGTCCAAATACGACAGCGACATTTCCCCTGTCTCCTGCGTACCGAAATTGAAATATTTCCTCATGATGAGCTCCGAGCTTGGTGCGCGCATGCCTAGTGCCGGCAGGTTGGCCGTCGTGATGCCGAGCGGGTCCAGGTCGGCCGCCAGGTGACCGCGAGCCTGTCACGCACCCGCCACCACATCATACTTTAGCCCAAATTGCAAATATCCACGATCTAGCGACTACAACTGTATAAGCTATAACAATTATTCTACATACAAAGGAGGTCGAGTCAAATTCATAGATAGTTAACAGTGTTTTAATAGCTTATAAATAGATGGTCTTGTCGCTAGGCCGTGTAACAGAATTTAGACTTATTAAACGTCTTGAAACCGCTATGCCAATTTTTCCACACGCAGTAACAATGACTGTTTCTTGAATACATAACAACTATTTCAGTATAGCTAATCCTAACCTACTAGTCCTAAACATTAACAAAAGAAAAATAAAGTTCAACATTACACTATTCTTTACGAGAACTGTTGTTGTACGGTATTGCTTATGTAAATTAATTAAGTAACCGCGGCCTACTAGTATGTGAAATTAAATAATGAATAATAAAAACAAACACTCCCTAGACCTAACAAAAAACATTTCATAGGCATATCTCTCAAACTGGGAATAAAACAAAGGAGTGAAACACATCTTGTTAGGGAGCTAATTAACGGGAAAAGTTTTTTTTTAAACCAAAATGACAATACAGGTAAAATAAAAGATTTTTTCACGTTCATGAGCTCCGTAACTATTAGCAAATGTAACGTGTAGGGGAAAAAGTGCAAACAATAATGAATGTTCAACACTAATATTAACACCAATATGTTAGGAACATTCTTCACCTGGTAACTCCTGATGATGGCCTGCACAGCGAGGTGGTCGTCGATTATCTTCTCGTTAATTGGAGACCCTGTTAAAAATTAACTAACTGTAGTCTTTACTAAACATTATAATAATAAAGTATCATTCCATTTCGCGTTTCTCTTTATATTGGTAATATTTCGTATAAAAAAAAATTGTTGGGTTCTTGAGGAGAAAATATGAGCCAACTAAAAATAATCTTACATGTCCCACAGCAGGGTTGGTTTCATAGGGCCATTTTGATAATTAATATTATAAAGATTTTGTTATGCTTTCGAATCGAACCTTATTAAAAATACCCGGTATGTTATGTTTTTTTAGAATTATAGTCTCCTTCGTCTTTCATGTCTCCAGACTCCATGTTTCAGTATAAAAAAAATCAGTTCATATAAAATAATTAGTCCATATAAATTGATCAACAAACCTGCAGCAATGGATGGCATACCAGCGCTGGCCGGTACGAGCGATGTAAGAGGAACCTCGTTCTTATTGTAAGGCGCGAGGTTGGGCGGCGCGGTATACGCTGCACCGGGTTGGGCGCCATTCGTCGCATTGCGGAAAAACGCATCCCACGACTATAACAATAACAACTTCATTAGTATTATCTTATCAAGTGTAATATTATATTCTTAGACGTTTTGCCAAAACTGGTGAGATAATCACGCTGTGATTGTATTATTACTGCGAATCGAGGTGTGTAACATAAATTAGTTTAGAAATAAAGAAATATCTGATTTTCAATATTAAGTTAAATGTAAAATAATTAATCATAAGCCAGTAAACTTGTAGCATCGACAAAAAGGCCCGAATACTAAGAGACCATGAAAATCGATTACACTTTGCATGCATAAGTACCTACCTACCTCAACAACTCGAATGGAAATATATATTACGCGGAACGTTTAACAATTTTCCTGTTGATTCCGAATACGAGAACATTTTTTTTTTGTAATACAGTCATTGGTATATTTAATCGAGTAGTGGATAGTGTGTATTTTTAATAGCGTAGTACTTTATCTTGATATTGAAGAGATAACTATTGTTATGATAAGATATAATATCATATATTTCTAGCAACAATATTTTTCCTGACGTCACTATTCATGGTAACAATTTTATCGTCACCAAATCATATTATATATTGTATCTATGTATTACAGTGCTCGGAACTGTCGTTATTTAAATGAAATGTATTCTGTAAGGGGAAAAGATCTAGACATTTAACTACTAAACTGAAATAATAGGAGTTATTGCAACTTTAAGCCAAGAAATACACTCATGACAGAATACTAATTCCTAAATTAGACAGTGGGAAGCACGAGTCAGTGCGCGTCCACTGTCTTGTACTAGGAACTAATCAGTTTTGTCTGCATTGCATTCATCCACCAAACCAGATAAAACTAACCGAGTTAGAACTGGCTCTAGTTAGTAATCACGTGCAAATTGCTATTGCACGCATTAACGACTCGCACTCGTGATCATCTCTTTTACTTTATTGGCGGTATTTCGTCGATGCCCTTGACTGACACAGTTCAATGAAATCCACAAATAAATCATTTTAAGCTCTCTAAAGGAATGATTTTAAACACTTCAATTAGGTTCCAAGAATTAATTATTCAATAGCTTTAAAGACAACTGACGCGGTTGCTTATTGATGTGAACATAATTATATTGTGAGATAACACGCTTGTTATAGTAATGAAGTTCCTAATATAATACACGGTGTATTGGGAACATGGCGTGTGATAGTTAGCCTTTGAAGTCGGCTAATTTAATGAATCCAAAACTACAAACCACTACCATATCTGGGCTTTCTAAACCGCGTTCTACATAAGTGTATGCTTTTAGGCTAAGTTCACGCTTAACTTTGTTATTTAGATATAAAGGGTGAAGATTTAATTACCTGCATCCTTTTAGCAGGTTAATCAGACCACGATAAACTACATATCAATTAAGAAAAACACAGGTAATACAAATTATAGATTACAAGTGCCTAGATATTTTAAACAATTTAGTACACTATACATCAATCCAAATACAATGGTCGTCAATTACAATGTCAAGGCACTAATTACACAGAAACAATTCAATAGAAAAACCTATTCTTATAGTATGACAGTTGCCTTGATTGTATGTATTGTTCAGTTTTTTCTTTTTCGTGATTATAATATATAAACCTGATACCATAAGTGTCCTTGGCTTTTATCCGAATGGGAGAAGTTGGGTGCGCCTAAGTTAAAGTTGAGAGCAGTTAGAGGTTCTATTTCAATTTTTTATCGCAAGTGATTAAAATTCAATCGAAGAAGGCAACACTACAACAACACCTGGCTAATCAACTATTCGTTTATAATTTTCTTAATTAAATATACGTTATAGTGTATAATTAAATAAAAACCACACAAAAACTGAGAAATACCCATATCTTACTAAACATTTAATCAGACTGATTTTCCTTAAGACCCTTACGTCACTAAAAAGTTGCATGTCCTTTAAAACAAAACTGGTAAAGGTGTTAAATTATTATTTTAAACTGAAATTTTACAGATGTTTGCACGGTGAATCTTGTGAAAAATTACGAATACGGCTAAAAATATTATGATTAAGAACTTACCGCGTGTACAGAGCTGGAGTCTGCGAGCCATGTGTTGTACATGGTCTCCACGTACGCTGAACTGGAGCCATTGAGGAACGGTTCAGCTGCCGCTGAACTTTTATGTCTGTAGCCATTTACAGCTGCCGGGGCCGCCTGTACACACAAAATAAAGACCTTAGGTACTAACTTCTGTTTCAGAAAATATTTTGTCTATAATTTCGGTTCAAGTTTTAAATCTGCAGTTTTTTTGTCTAAAGTTCTCTAAATCATTAAATAATTATTACTTAATAACGTAACAACAACTTACAATACCACGTAACATAAGTGGCCACTGGCGTGGTTCTGAATAACTTATGAAAACAAAAAATGAGCAGATATGGTAGTTCCATACATAATTGCTTTAATTGCATAATCGTTATCGTGTCAACATTAATACAAGTTCTGACAACTACGAAAACGGATCTTAATACAATATGCATTATTATGGAATGTCCTGATGACCTAAATTATACTAGAAAGCCGAACGGTTTATCTAAGTATATTATTGTGTTGGTAAACGACGTAAACAAGCTGTTTATGTTTATGACGTCAATATACAGAACAGCAGAATACCATCGTTAGCTTCAGCAAATTTTAAACATGGCAACTGAGAAACACATTTCGTTTGGCGAGCCTCCAATAATTGTATTGTCTTTGTAAGCCAGAATCTGTTCTAGAAGTATTACAGTAATAAACTCAATCTTTAATTGGTACATTGTAGATACCTAATCATTAGGCATAAAAAGTTTTATTTAAAGCGATTACAGTTTATAAATTACACAATGTCAAGTTAAACAAGTCTGGTATAAAAAAAACACTAGCCAAATGATAACGATGTAGAACAAAGTTTATCGGAGACCGGAGTCACAAAGGGGCTCGCCCACTTCGTCATGATGAATCAGATACAGCAACTGGGAGGCGCGTTACACAACGACAAGTAGGTAATAGTGCCGGTGCCTATAAACTACTAACAGATCGATCGGACGGATGTTTAGACGGTTGGGCCTGCAGTGTAATCTGCAATGTAATGTTATTCTTTCTTATTATGATCTCATTTGACAATTTGAATTACAATCATGAATTGTTTATCTTTTACACAACGAGCTATGGAGAGCACCGAATTTACCCGACCCGTAACTATGAGTAGAGGACACGGGTACGACTACGGGTATAAAGAAATAAATGGTCAAAATGATTTAAAACCATTAAATTACATCTAGGCATAAATTTCAACTGTGATTGATTAACAATCACATTTAGCCAGATGTGGTGATCGCAGGATATCCCTAACTAGAATTGCAGCTGAATGAAGGACGAATTTAATAGAGCGTTGACAGAATTACGGCAAGATAGATCGCCGAGGTAAAAGTTATGGAAGCAACAACGTTCGAATCGACGAACGAATCGAGTTAAATTGTATGAAACGGTCATACGAAGCATGATGCTCAGATAAGGGTAATTAGCGAAACATCTTAATTTTGTATTTTCTAAAGCATTTTTGTTCTATGCCTCAATCTTCTGGACGTGGGCGCTAGTGGCTGCGATACAGTTTCTAACAAATGCGGTTATTATCATACTCACAAATTGTATCTGTTCTTTTTTGTTCCAATAAATAATTTAAAGGAAATGTCTTAAGATATCGAAGCTCCATCACTTTCTCTATTACATGGGACACACCTTCACTGTTCACCTTGAGCAATATCAATCAGATAACCACCCGATAACATCAGCAGGTGACTTTATCAGCAATAAGTAGAAGGTACTTGGTACAAATACTTAATATGCTTAACACCTATACCTAAACTAGTATATATTCTGTGACCAACATACGATAGATAAATATTAGGTTCAAGTTTTAAATCTGCAGTTTTTTGTCTAAAGTTCTCTAAATCATTAAATAATTATTACTTAATAACGTAACAACAACTTACAATACCACGTAACATAAGTGGCCACTGGCGTGGTTCTGAATAACTTATGAAAACAAAAAATGAGCAGATATGGTAGTTCCATACATAATTGCTTTAATTGCATGATCGTTATCGTGTCAACATTAATACAAGTTCTGACAACTACGAAAACGGATCTTAATACAATATGCATTATTATGGAATGTCCTGATGACCTAAATTATACTAGAAAGCCGAACGGTTTATCTAAGTATATTATTGTGTTGGTAAACGACGTAAACAAGCTGTTTATGTTTATGACGTCAATATACAGAACAGCAGAATACCATCGTTAGCTTCAGCAAATTTTAAACATGGCAACTGAGAAACACATTTCGTTTGGCGAGCCTCCAATAATTGTATTGTCTTTGTAAGCCAGAATCTGTTCTAGAAGTATTACAGTAATAAACTCAATCTTTAATTGGTACATTGTAGATACCTAATCATTAGGCATAAAAAGTTTTATTTAAAGCGATTACAGTTTATAAATTACACAATGTCAAGTTAAACAAGTCTGGTATAAAAAAAACACTAGCCAAATGATAACGATGTAGAACAAAGTTTATCGGAGACCGGAGTCACAAAGGGGCTCGCCCACTTCGTCATGATGAATCAGATACAGCAACTGGGAGGCGCGTTACACAACGACAAGTAGGTAATAGTGCCGGTGCCTATAAACTACTAACAGATCGATCGGACGGATGTTTAGACGGTTGGGCCTGCAGTGTAATCTGCAATGTAATGTTATTCTTTCTTATTATGATCTCATTTGACAATTTGAATTACAATCATGAATTGTTTATCTTTTACACAACGAGCTATGGAGAGCACCGAATTTACCCGACCCGTAACTATGAGTAGAGGACACGGGTACGACTACGGGTATAAAGAAATAAATGGGCAAAATGATTTAAAACCATTAAATTACATCTAGGCATAAATTTCAACTGTGATTGATTTACAATCACATTTAGCCAGATGTGGTGATCGCAGGATATCCCTAACTAGAATTGCAGCTGAATGAAGGACGAATTTAATAGAGCGTTGACAGAATTACGGCAAGATAGATCGCCGAGGTAAAAGTTATGGAAGCAACAACGTTCGAATCGACGAACGAATCGAGTTAAATTGTATGAAACGGTCATACGAAGCATGATGCTCAGATAAGGGTAATTAGCGAAACATCTTAATTTTGTATTTTCTAAAGCATTTTTTTTCTATGCCTCAATCTTCTGGACGTGGGCGCTAGTGGCTGCGATACAGTTTCTAACAAATGCGGTTATTATCATACTCACAAATTGTATCTGTTCTTTTTTATTCCAATAAATAATTTAAAGGAAATGTCTTAAGATATCGAAGCTCCATCACTTTCTCTATTACATGGGACACACCTTCACTGTTCACCTTGAGCAATATCAATCAGATAACCACCCGATAACATCAGCAGGTGACTTTATCAGCAATAAGTAGAAGGTACTTGGTACAAATACTTAATATGCTTAACACCTATACCTAAACTAGTATATATTCTGTGACCAACATACGATAGATAACTAATAAGTTTAACAAGATGTAGCAATCTTTATGCAACACTATTAATCTGTCATCCTTTGTTAAGTTTTATCCTCACTGAAATAAGCGGTCTATAAGAAAAGAGGCGATGTTATACTCACCAAAAACTTTTTTTTTAAACTGCATAAATTTACTTGTGTGTTATGCAGTTTTCCTTATCATCATCTTATATCAAATATCTTTTGTTTTTGTTAAGCATTAAAAAATGTATTGATGTAGTAGAATACCTACTCAAAGTAATCATACTTTTTAGGACTTATTTTAAATTGATTTCAATAATGAGGTTACAAGATGATCACCTTGTTTACAAGAACCTTTTACGTAAAGTAGGAAACAGAAAGAGCAAGTTTGAGCATCAATGCTATATGTATAAAGTATAATTGTGTCGTCTTCAAGAATAAAAGGAAGATTACATTGAAAGAAAACATTATGAGTAAGTATCTAATTTAATATACATAATTATGTAAAGGTTGTCACGCAGAAACGCTCCGTTAGTTCTAATTTAACATCTGAGGATCGTCGTCCACGGTCCCACGGCCTATGCAGTAATAAACAGCGTCTAGGAGCCGTAAAATCCAGATAATTTATAAGAACCCGAGGCACATTGCACGCTATGTCAAAAATGCCAATTGGCCGTATGCGGCCAATCGACCCGGCCACGTGATGGCCGCATATGGCTCAGCGCAGACCAAGAGAAGCGCAGCGGAGAGCATTTTTTTATGACACTATAATATTTTTTTAATCTATTGATATAAAGAGCATAAATGTTTGCTCACAATCATGGCCTCGAGACCGCGCAAGCATTTGTTGTCACGTTTTCACATTTATGCACTTGATATCAATAGCTTTAAAGTTTATTTTCGAGTGTCATGGAAAAATGCTCTCCTCTGCGCTGCACTCGGTCTGCGCTGACCCTAAATAGATCCGGCCAAGGTTAAAGCCGCGACCAGGGTTAATAGTTGCATAAAGCGAAAGAGAGCTAATTAAAAGGTGCCTAATTGAGTGAAAAAACAAAAATTCGGTTTTTGCGACATGGGGATTATCATTTTATATGTATATGCGCAAAACATATACATATAAAATGATAAAAAAAAACTAAATAGACATGAACAGTGGTGCGACATGTGATATGACTCATACATTACCGTTATGACGCCAAAGCGCGTTAGTATGTATACACGCGAATACGTCCAGCTATAGTTTCACTACAAAAATCCCCGCTATTGCAAAGGAATATGTGTGTTCCAAAAGATAAACTGTATAAACTTGATATGTCGCCACAAAGTATTGAAGAACTGTCTAATTCTCTATAAATACTTTCGTTTTGTTTAACGTCATAAGGGATTTATGTAGATCTGACCTAATATGTATGTAAAAGGTGAAACTACCAAAAAATGTCGACAAGGTCGCACCGGGCGTTTATTCACAGTGTCTCATTCGGAGCCCTTGAACCTATTGCATTGAGGCCCGCGAGCGTTTTTAATATAACTTTGTAATTAGGTTGTTGTTGTTACGTTATTTTTTATAGTTTACGTCGGCAACGTGCAGACGAGTGACCGTAGTCATCGCGTGGCCGGCGGTAGGTGTCCATGCCTTCCATAGGCGACGCCAAAAAACTTGTAACGTAGCAGAGGCTACACCAGTAGAGTTGCTGGTCCTTTAAACCAGTATATTATTGAAAGGACCCCATGTTGTAGCCAATGGGAAAACCTTAGCAGGGAGCCTATTATTCCACATGTATATTGTCTAGTTTAGGCAATAGGAATCCATTAAATTTACATAGCTTAAATTGCCTCAATCTGCTGCATTACATAATAATATACTATTTAAATAAATAGGTACTGTTGAATCAATGGTCACTCCTCCAACAAAAAATATTCAATTGTAAATTTACTCACCTGGGGTTTGTTGAGGAGCCATGCAGCAAACCTGTCATTACTGCCTACTTTATTTGAGACTTGAAAAATTACTCTTGCGCGATACATCTCTTGATTGTTTAGCCTTGCCCTAGTGCCAGATCTGTAAACAACAAAACATTCTCAGTAAAGCACTAATTAATTATTCAAAGAAATACAAGTATTATAAAAATGTTGAAGTTAGAAGAAGAAGCTCTGTCTATCATATTGTCTATTCACACCTAAACTGCTGAATAGATTTTGATACATTTGGCAAAGGGAATAGATTTTAATGTCCCAAAAAATCTCTGAAGTAGTTCTTAAAAAAAACATCTTGCCAATAAAACAATATGAAGTTACAAGAGGTAAGCGAAATCGGCCCAAATGATGTACCAAAGGTACACTTATTGGAAAAAATACTCTGTATTACGCTGATTAAAACTCGTCGTACTTTTTTTTAATATTGACTGGGGGATGAAAAAAGAACTTTTAATTTGAGAAATCACGCCATTTTGGCACACTTTTATCTGTTTTGTAATGATTTCATAGTAAAAAGTCCAGTGTTGCCAACAGTTTTACAGGCTTTCCACCAGATTCAACTCCTAAAACCACCAGAAAACCACTAACAAAAATCGGATGTACTTTAAAAATCGCAAAAATTTTCACTAAACAAACTTTTACAATAAAAAAAGGAAGTAATTAGGTTTCTTTATAATACAATATCATTAAATATCAACATATTTCAAAAAATAATAACAAAATCAACGTACAAATCAATAAGTTAAAAGAGGGTGCGCTTTGGTAGCTAGCGAAATTCAAATTTTCTTGCGATTTTTGCAATTGACAGGTTTCGCACCGTTCGTGTTTCCCACAACAGACAAATCTGCATGAAATTTTACTTAGAAAGATAATTTTTATGGTTAAAATTATGTATATACGTTTTTTATTAGCATGTCATATTTTGATCGAGATACAACCTGGCACTGACCGACAAATTACAAAAAACGCAAGAAAATTTGAATTTTGCGGAAAAAAAAAAATTTTTTTTTTAGAATAATATAAGAATATTTGAGCCAAGAATGCCGAATCTTTTGCGTATATTGTGGTTTGTGCATAATTATTACGCACAAATTCGACACACGTAATTTAAATCTATATCTATACTAATATTATAAAGAGGAAAGATTTGCTTGTTTGTTTGTATTGAATAGGCTCCGAAACTACTGCACCGATTTAAAAAATTATTTCAGTGTTAGATAGCCCATTTATCGGGGAAGGCTATAGGCTATAAACTATCATACTACGACTAAAAAGAGCGGAGAAGAAATGAAAAGTGTTGCAAAAACGGGGGAAAAAGGTATCCCACGCGGACGAAGCTGCTGACGGAAAGCTTTGCATATAGAAACTATAAATACTACTTTAAAACATTCTACGGGGCATCCCTGCGTATATTGCATTGAGCGGGATGTGGTGGGATGAATCGTTTGACGGATCAGTGTTGGCTAACAGTAAAAGTAAATAGTACTCCTGAAAATTAAATTAAGTAGAAATAATATATTTCGTAACGTGTTAGTGGTTTAGTTGTTGAGTGATATCATATTCAGTAATTGAAACTGAATTCTACTAAACCACTAGAAAAATCCACCAGCCACTAAAAGCAATATTTCGCCACTAAACGGGGGGTCAAAACCACCAGTTTTAGTGGAAAATCCACTAAGTTGGCAACACTGGTAAAAACTGTCAGTGTCAGTTTTGGAATGCCAAACGCACGCCATTACGGCAAATTGCGGCAGATTATTATCAGTTTCATAGTGATTTCATGGTAAAAAAACTTTCAACTTGACAGCTGTCATGTACCTCCAGTACAAATTTGGGCTGACTTGTATGGGCTTTTGATGACCTTTCAATTTTATTTATCAATTCAAAGAAATCCATCATTAAATTGATTAATATTAATATAATTTATATTACTAACGCACCAACCAACATTTTTTTAAGAACATCACAAGATCAAGATCCCTTATTTTTTTTTACATTTCAAATATTTATATATTTTAAATTCCTGCAGATTAAACTTTCAAGTAGCATGTTTTAATGTTCTTGTTATGTAATTAGAAAATTATTATATTTACAAGATTGTTTAGCACCTAATTAAAGAACTAAAATAAAGTACAGAGACTTTCTTTATTTTCTTTATTTCTAAGTAATATGCCTTGTAAGTCTTGCAAAGATACAGTAATTAAAGCACTCTATGAGTACTTAACATATTAACTACATACAAGCAAATTATATTATTACTATGAGCTAATACTCTGCAAACAATGGTGCTCTAGATTATATGAAAATGTTTCAGAATTTAGGACAGCATTGTCAATGTCCCTGAAACTGGTTCACTAGAATACTATAATTTTGATAATGTTTTGATCCTATTAGAGGAAAATTAAAAGAAAAGAGGTCAAAAGCAAAGATATCAAAAATTTAAATTAAGGCATAAAAATAATGTTTGTTAATAGAAGTAATCAGGAGTATGAATGAATTTCCCTGATACATTGGTCACACAAACCAAAAAAAAAACAATAAGGTTAATTTAACAGTTATTATTAAATTAAATTATTGAATATTATTGAATTAAAAAGCTATTATCCATTATTATTATTATAGACCTTTGACTTCTGTTTAATTGCAACAGAATTCTATAAATCTTCTTTCCATCTACTTTCTATTATTTAAATATTTGGCAAGATGTCAAATTGTTTGACACTGTATATTTTAGAGTATTATTAGACTGAATTAAATAGTTCAAGGCTACAAGAGAAATTACTAGTGTTTACATTATCCAAACATAATTGCCCAGTGAAGGGCACTAACAATCTAGTCTACCAACCAGCATTAGACCAGTGTAATAAACTCAGTATATACTAATATTCGACAGGTAATAGTAACACAATAAAATGAGTTAAGATTCAAAATAATTTCATGCTAAAGTACAGCATAGATTTAACCACAATATGAAAATTATGTGATCAGCATAAGATGCACAAATTGTCTCTCAGGTGCAACTAATTCTTACAAAACTTATTCTGCATTGTTGTTGGTTACCCATAAACCCTTTACAAAATACTTGTTAATAGTTCTGTAAATAAATCAATATACTTCAGCATGGAAAACCTTGACTGGTTTGTTTAATTTGCACTCTTATATGTTATATTTTATAATTTATATTAGTTATTAATAATTTATATTAGGTACTAATACAATTTCAGATCAGTGCAGCTTGTGGTCAGAAAATGATAACAGATGTCAGTTTATAAAATAGAAAGGTACCTACAAAACTTTGTGGCATGGTGCAACAGAGACTTTCTAATTGAATAGATTTTCTGATGTGCCAGGATTATATAATCATAACTGTATGTAGTTACCAACAATTAATTTATTTTAGTGTCAATGTAAAGACGAAGATCAGTATACACTAGTTTTCCTAACCTCTCACTCGTTGCGTCATATAATGCGGATATATGCGTTAACGTTACAGAAAATGGAATTACATACCTGTTAAGTTTTCCACGCAACTATATTTAACAGAAATATAAACTGATCAATACTGAAGTCTCGTGATTCAAGGTTATATAACTCACTCTTTTCACGTACCAATTTATGATAGGTATATTTGCGGCGAGAGGCTGGTGAATCAAATATATTTCCGATCTTATTTCATTTTACAGTACTGGTTTTGCAAGTATTTTCTAAGTTTATTTTTATCTCGATTATTAATTTACCTTTGACACTATTCGAATGTGTAGTGTATTGTCTTGTCTGGCAAGCGCAGTCAAATTTGATTGAAAGAATTTAAAAATTCATGCTTTTCGCTGATTCGCTACCGTCGTCGGTCGCTTATTCTTCTGGAAGGCCGTGCCCGTGGACTGTCAATCAGTCAATGACTGTCAAACAAAGGTAATAGATAATAAATATAAGCTGGACAGAGAATACAAAATATTTAAGGCAAAGACGCAACATTTTTATGTAAGAGACATTCTCGTTGCTCTCATCGATAAAGCTCAGATAAAACCATCATGGAGCTAGCATAGTATCATGTCAAACTAGGAAACTACATTTACCTCCAGAAAATAAATGTTAGCATAAAAGGAAGCGATTATATTCTCTTTTATTTCGATGATCTTACATAATAAACAACGTTTGACAAGTTCATTCAAGTTCGTTGATCATGGGATCACGCGATAATGGCGTATTACGAATCATTATTTTTTGTGTCTTCGCCTCGTATCCATATTATGACAAGGCGAAGCAACAAGCAAGCAAATCAATGAAGGCTATCGCGCATGAATCCGCCGCTTGAAGCACTTGTGTAGCATGAGGTCTCCAGCGCTTGTGTTGTAATTAAAACATGTTGTGAATACTTGGTAACAACTCAGATTAATTATGGCAAATATGAGTTACGGGTAAATGTAAGTGATTTACAAAACAGAACTCCGTTTTGACAGCCACATTCAGAACCTCACGCGGCAGTGGTGGCATCTAGTAAGACAAACGTTAGCCCTCTTGTCTTCTTCTTACTTCTTGGTGCACACCATAGTGCATTATATATCTATGAATGCACACCATGTGCACACCACTATGGTGCCCACACCAGCACCTGTTGTCACCTGTCACCAAGTTTCACTGTCACTGTGCTGTCAGTGTCAAGTTCCCTGGTTCTCACATCACATTATCACAAACAAATTGGGGATTGGAATTGGGAATTGGATTGAATTTCATTGAAAATTGTTGAAAATGTGGCAGTAGCACTGTAAAAGTTATTAATATTTACAAGAAAAATAACCTGTTTGCATTCTAACTGTCTGTATATTATTTTTTCAACATGTATAGTGTTTATTCACGCTTCCTTAAAATTTCAACCGAGTTTTCTACTATACGGAAAGTTGTGCCCATTAGCACAACAGTATCATCAAACAAAACTTTCGATCTGCGTCGAACTTTTAATACGAATACGGACAGAGACTATGATAATACTAACTGGCAACAATATCCATACAAATACTTGTGCTTCTCAATGTTATTTGGTGCAGCAGCGTATACTTCCTACAAATTGTGGTAAATATACCAAGTGGTAGCTTTGTGGTCAGACGGTGTTGTCTTTTTATTTATATTAATAATTTAGGGTAATGGAAACAGAATAAAATACAAGTTTATTGCAGGAAGTCTAAAATTATCACCAGTGACAGATAAGTTGAAAGGAAATTGTTTGTCTTGGTCATGGGACTAGAAAAGTGATCTGAATGTGGAAGTATGGAAGGGTAGAGAAAAGGCCACAGAAAAGATTAGATTGTGTTAATTTTGGAAGATAAACATATGCTGCGCTGACCCTAAATAAATTAGGACTAGGGCAGGAAGATGATGATGACTGATAATTTAGCTTTCTGTGTATGTTATATTATGTTTAGCAAAATATGTACTAATATTATAATGAATTTTAGGGCTCAATATCAGATATTACCCTCTATAAATGCTGCTGAAGAAATTGCAGAATCCGACTCTGATTCTGAAGTTGATAATAAAAAGAAGAGATATAGAAAGGAAAAAATTGGTTTTCGAGACAGGAAGGTAAAGCTAATGAAGTGTTTATATTTTGCATTCATTTTTGGTTTTTGATTATTTCATTTGTTTATTGAGATATTTATTTAATTTTTATTTACCACAGATCATAGAATACGAAAATCGTATGAGGTCATATTCTACCCCAGACAAAATATTTAGATATTTTGCTACAGTAAAATTAACATATGGTGAAAATACAGAGATTTATATGACACCTGATGACTTTTTACGAGCAATCACACCTGGCATGAAACAGCCTGATGGTATTTATTTTATTTTATTTCATTATTTCTGTTATAAAAATTGGTTACAAAAGTACAATATTAGATTTACACAAAAAAGAAAAATAGTAATTATCATAATAAATATTTACTTTATGTTTTTGTTTAGTTTTATAATATACTGTAAGGTAATCTAATTTCTATTTGAAAACTAATCCAAGAGTAGTTTTACAAAGTAGAAACTACACAATGAATACAATGTTTAGTATGTTCTTTGTAAAACTATATAATATAATATTTTATTTAACATTGTTGTCTTTACAATATTCTTTTTTATTCTGGACGCTGCTGGATAGATTATTGAGTATGAGAACCGTATGCGCCAGTATTCTACACCAGATAAGGTATTTCGGTACTTTGCCACCCTTCAAGCGCAGCATCATGATCAGCATGAGATTTTTATGACTCCTGATGACTTTCTGCGCTCTATGACTCCTGGTGTAAAACAACCAGATGGTAAAATTATGAGTAGTATAAACCAAATTATTACTTTTACTCTCAAATACAAAAATAAGTTGTGAAAGGTAAAAGGAGCCTTTGTCATGATGTGGTCTTTCTTGATGTGGTTTGAAATAATTTCAAAATTCTCATAAATAGTTATACTGAGGGCCACTAATCACTGAATCAATTGAAAAATAGAACAAATAAATTCTGCGCAAGGGCGTCTGTGGTGGTCAGTGTAGGTGTTTAATTTTTATTGATATTTCAAGCAATACCCTTTATACACAGCTAACGAAATGGCGACGAACCTGCGCGCCCTCTGCCAGTAGTAACCTCCATTATACATCCTCTACTCCATTTACCTATCACACTCTTAAAGGCATCCAGTATTACAGATATTTTTGTATATTGTAACATTTTATATGAGAAAGGTACATTTCAATCTCTTTGCTGGCCCAATTAACGAAGTATTTCATTTGTTGTTATGTTTTATCAGGTTTGGGATTAGACCAGTATAGAAGATATGATCCAAAGGTAAGTTACACTATTAATTCTTTGTTGTTTATTTGACTATGTAAATAACATGTTATCACAAGCAATGTTTCATAGACAACATTGATTTTATAGACATTTTTACAGTGTAATTATTATAACATGTTATATAAATATATATGTTTTAAGGATATTTGCAATACTAACTTCTACATCTAGATAATATCACGTATTTACAATCTGCTATAGGTACTACTTTGATATCCCCACATAATGTGTTTATTATTGTTATATAAAATTGCCCTGCATTTTTAATATTTATAACTATGCAATAATTTAGCACTTTAACAAAAGGTTTCTTTATATTATAGAGGGAGCAGATTTTCTTCAAGAAGAATAAAGAAAGTTTACAAAAAGTATTTCACTCAATATTTTCCATGTTATCACATAATTATTATTATATCCAATTTTAAACTTTAGGAACACATTACCCAATCACTGATGTTATTAGTATACCTACCTATTGCTTTAGCAACCTATGTTGTTAATGGACGCTCTTGCACAGTCAGCACCGTCTTTTCAGCCACTTACATCACTTTCTTGTCTTTTCAGAACATCGATGAGGTACTGTCTTTCTCCTCTTCTTATTTCTCTACTGCTCTCGACTTTGTTTTTTTTCCTTCAAGTGCACATCTTTGACTTGGTTACGTACCTGTCAATATACATGCCATCGCCGGCCGTAGGCCTTTTCGAGCCTCAATCTAGCTAGATCACTACTATAGATATAAAGATAATGTTTTTTCTACAATTTAGTATCTGCTACGGACCTAAACACGCTATTTTATGCTCTTTAATTCAATTGCAATGGTCTTAGATCCCGCAAATTATCTGCATTCTCAGTTGTTACCTTCGTAGCATGTTGGTCGGGATTTTATTATTTTTTACGCATTATAAATATTATAATTATATTTCTTTTTTTAGTCGTAGTGCTAGCTGATTTTTACCATCCTAAAGTATTTTATTTTAGTAGTACCTTTTTAATTACCTACACTAGTTTCATATCTTTATTTTATACTAGGATTTATCTCAATAGAATTTGATAAATCGACTAAGTATCAATAAGCTGTAACTAACCATTTTGCTCATGGTTGTTTATTATTTCATTAGTTTAATGTTTGGGTGCCTAGAGATATTTAGCTTATCCATTTGTAACAATTCTGTACGCTAAACACTTTATTTTCATGCAGAGCATCAGTCAACGTCTCAATCTGGACCTAGACGAGGACTCCATTTTTTATAAACTCGGTTCCTCGGGACTCATCACATTCAGTGACTACATATTTCTTCTAACTGTTTTGTCAAGTAAGTACCCTTTTTACCTTTTCCTATACATTCTTTATTTTCCGCCAGCTGATTCGCCTGCGTGGTTTGGGGTTTTTATATACAAATTATTAAAACCCAATCTATCCCACGGAAACCATACGCTTTACCGGGATAAAAAGACTTGAAGACTATAATCTTTCTCTGTGCCAAATTTCATCCAGATCCGTTTAGCCGTTCTGGCGTGATTGAGTAACAAACATCCATCCATCCAAACTTTTACATTTATATTATTAGTAGGATTGCATCGAATCTTCTCTCATTTTGAGTAGTAGTGCAGATTGACAGGAATACTTGTAGGAGAAAAAGACCTCCAAGTGTTAGTTGTCTAGAATACAGATTAAGATATTGGAATCCCCGAAATATGTAATTACAGGCACATGAAAAACAACTAGCTAGATGCCTAGTCCACCAAGGTATTATTATTCTATGCCCACATTAATAAAAATAACGATATTTTGCTGCATCTGGTAACTTCTGCAAAACATGTTATTGAAACAAAAAGTTAATTTTAAATATTTTTATTTTCTAACATAACTTTTATAAACTTTGGCATCATATCCGAACATTTCAAAATCTATACCATATATTTTCAACAGATCATTAAGCATATTTTCATCAAGTTGACTATAATAATACTTTAACAAGGCTGTCGTATTCTTACCATCGCGAGATTTATTCATTACAGTACGTAGTCTCGTCCTACGATCACGAACCTTTCTATGTAATACATGACCAAGACCCAGTTGTTGTATTACAAACATTGAATCTCTTGCCAATGTTTCTACTTTCGCTATCACACTAAAATTCACGGCACAAGGCGAACAAAACTGATAATAAGGTGCCCAATGCTCGTCAAAAGTGTACTGCTTAGACTTAGTGTCATTATACTGATCTATTAAATGCTTGACAAACTCGTAGAATGTAGGTCCAAAATTTGTAGTCGGTCCGAAAATTTCAATTGTGTTTGCCCTATATTTTGCTACTATTGACCTTGCTAATTTTCTGTAGAATGGCTGTATTAGGTTCTCAAGCTTATCACGATAAGCCGATAACAACCTCACAAACGGTTCTCGCACTACTAAAAGTGAGATTACTCCCGGCGTATTCACTGCATCTTTTAGTTCTTCCACGCTGGGTCGAGGGAATTTTTTTCTAGCTAACGTCAGGGGTGTTTCCCTACTTCGCGCCAAAAACTTCTTGTCGTATCCCCCTGAAAAACGTTATACAAACTTCTTAGTTAAAAATATCCTTAGGTTATTTTTTGAAATATCCAACATCATTAAAATATTGTAGATTAAAATTTAGGTAATGAAGAATTAAGTAGATATCTGGACTATCTGTCACACATCAGAGCGATTAAACTCTAATTGACGTGATAAAACAATATATTTATAAAAATAGATTTTACGATTTTAGACATTAATGGATTGTGGCCTTTATTATATATTTTTTGTTAAGGTTAATGTCAACTATAATTTATTGAAAATATTATAAAAACCTTACCCAATATGTTAAAATTATACAGCCAAGAAGAACTGGCGGCTTTAAAAATATTGCACCATACGAGACCATGATAGTGGTCAACAAAGAACTCTTTATTGTTAATTGACTGTGTGGAAAGAGTTCTCTTATCACACACTTCTTGTACTGTTGCGGTTCGGTTTGCCAACTCAGAAAGAGTGACGTTATCTGGCTCTGACCACTCATTAGCATCACCGCTTGGCTCTGGTTCATCGTCGCCTAACACTGGACCCTGCAACTGTATTAATAACACCCTTGCATTACACTTAACACTACATCACTCGTTTTTAATACTACGTCGTAAAATCAATTCACACTGCACATTACCAGCCACTTGGTGTAATTGTCAGGTACCATCGACCAGTCCTTCACCGGGGTGCTCACATTGCTTTTGAATATTGTCATTTTCATAACAACCATATAAAGCGCCGCCCAAAACAAAAATGTTGCGGTCTTCGCCCCACATCGTAAATATTGAAATGCTTTTGTTTTGATTCTCGACCGAAAACGTTTTACCGAGATTAACATTTTTTCGCGTCATGTGGTACAAATTGGGAGTAAAAATTGGCAGGAAAAACTTAACACAGTTCAAATTAAATAGGAGCCACTAAAATATCACTTGAACATGGTTCAGATAAAAGATTTCTAACATCTGTAACGTACGTACGTACATACGTTGGTATAAACTAATATACGTCATTGAAGAATTACGCAGCATCCGAAGGGGATGGGGGATCGTACGGGGCATGAGCGAATCTAATGATTTTCTCTTCCTACGCGCGCCTCACTTATCTGTGGGGAACTAAAACTTCCTGCTTTATCGTGGAAAGGCAACAGTTTTGTTTAGAATGTACTTCCATGTAACCGTGAAATTAAGATTAGCGTTCTACTATAAACAAAGTAATAGAGTTGAATTTCGGATTTGTCCCTTTATATAAAGCACGAGATTTATTTGGATTACATCAACAAAATGACAGGCTGTTATGCCGAGACTATAAAATTAATAATTATAATGAATGTAATTAAATTATTTTTGAATACTTACCAATGCAAATAAACACAGGAAACTGTCGTAATGCCGAACGCACATAATTTATACTTTTATTCTTTTAACTTTTTTATCATATTCAGCAAGTTTCACAGCGTTCACGGCATCTGTAGTTAGGTACTTAGCTACTAGTCCGTATATTTAGGTACACGAGCACGTTTACCTAAATATGTCATTGGCATGGTTTGTGAACAGCATCTTCGCTTTATGAGGAACCGAATTCAAAATTATCTGTAAAGTTAACAATAACATAATTAATGATGTTACTCTTACTGTCAACGTGCCATTGCAGGACTAATATCGCATAGCTCGGACACGATTGAATATCATCTAATAAATCCTAAAGTTAACGGCTGGTGTTTAAACATACGTTACCAAACAATAACAATAAAACCCAGATTGAATCATTAGAAACTCATTCCTACGATACGAACACATAATTAAGTAGATAATATATACCTTCATATAACATACAGAGTACCTATTGTAGGCTACCTTCTTAAATGTGTCACCATCAACCCAATGAATACCTTTAAAACAAAATAAAATTAATGTTACGCAGATCAGAAAAAAAATTACCAGCATCGTGAAGAAAGGTGCACGTCTAAGTTCTTGAAGGTGTCTCAGACGTCTGCCAACCCACTTATTGCCATTTTATTGGATATTACCTACTGACCCGTGCCCAATATGCCCGTTGCCCAGACAACAGTAAGACTGATTGACCGAATTATTTAAAAAAAATTATAAACAAATACATACCTTATAGCGTTCGCTTATAGCTCTGAGGGTTACTGTCGGGTTGAGCGTTGTTCTATAAGTGCCGACACTGACACCTCTTTAATTTAATGTCTGTGAAATAATTATCGAAAGTAAACAATGTGAAAATGATATCAAAACAATAAGATGCAAACAAAATAGGTATGTAATCCTTCGTCTCAAATTATAACTGTGTCACACTGCTCTGCTTGCGTACTCTTACTCTTGCTCATAATAAAGTACTAGTATTTGTATTTGGCCTTTCTGTTAAAAATTAAGAAACGCGCTATATTCATAATATATTTTTGTTTTCCAAGCAGAAATTAATGTGTTTTCAAACCTTTGATATCACAGTTACGCGTCGCAAATTAGCATGGAAATTACTATTAGTATTTATTCGCTGTAATTCCACGGCACGAAAAGGTAGCTCCAAAATTTAACTACTACGAAATCTTATCCATTAATAACACACACGCACGGCACACCATGCGATCATCACCACTATATCCTCGAAGGGACGCAAGTTTTCCTGATATACACTCACAGTTCGATGTGTTGGTTTCATGATGTTCTTAGGGTCCTTATTACCATTAACGGGGCATAAACCTAAACTCCGAAAACTTCTTAGATGAACCCAATAGCACTATTCGACTTGGTAATCCACCCCAGAAATTCACAACAAGCCAATGCAGTCGAAAATATAGTACCTATTTATATTTCAGCATCACGTCGTCATTTTGAGATCGCGTTCCGTATGTTTGATCTGAACGGTGATGGAGACGTAGACTGCGAGGAGTTTGAGAAGGTGGCAGCCCTCATCCGACAGCAGAGCAGCATCGGCTCCAGGCACCGAGATCACGCGAATACTGGCAACACTTTTAAAGTACCTATCTACTTATACCTACATAAAGTTGTCCCATTATCTAGCACTACGGAATAGGTATGTTTGTAGGCGTCGGGTGACTACAACTTTTAATAAATTAAAAAATTGGTAACCCATTGCAGACGTGACGTTCAGGTTGATTTCTGGATAGGACTGTGCATGATTAAATTAAGCCTTACCGAGAGTCCGCGCATGTTCGGTAATTAAAAAAAGGAGCATATCGAAATGAGCAAAGACAATAATCACGAATGCAGAACATTTCGACCGCAACTGTCTACACACAAAGTTTTTATCATAGAATTTACCCCCTTACTGCGACTGCCCAACCACAAACCAAAATCAGATAGCTATAAATTTACCTTGCAGGGTATCAACTCGGCGCTGACAACATACTTTTTTGGTCCGAATCTTAACCAGAAGCTAACGATTGAAAAGTTCTTGGACTTTCAACAACAACTTCAGAGAGAAATATTATCTCTTGAATTTCAAAGGAAAATGCCTGGTACGTTAGTATTGCAATTAATTTGTAAATTTAACTGAAATAAATAGTTTCGCGAAAAAGGTGACTAACGTAAGGAAGTCATTCATTTCATTGCAATTTTATTTTTTTTTTAACGTAAGGAAGGTAAAACTCGTTTTACAGGAAGGGACAGAGCATGTCCTCCCCCCTCGAATCCCGCTAATAACATTAGAACATTATTCATTTTTTAACATACCATCACGCCTGTATTCCCCGAAGGGGTAGGCAGAGGTGTACTTATGTACACGCACATGTAATAGGAGGCGAGCCTATTGCCATCAACCGGGCACAAGTCCAGACTCCGAGCTGCTATTGGGAATTTCACAGAAAACCCCAACAACAGTGTTGGACCCAGGAATTCGAACCTAGAACCACTAGCGTAGCAGTCGCGCTTGGGACCACTAGACAGACAAGGCAGTCAAATACATATCAAAATGTTTCAGATGAAAACGGTCGTATATCTGAAGCGGACTTTGCTGAACTTCTGCTGGCTTATGCTGGTTACCCAGCCAAGAAAAAAGCGAGAATGTTAAAACGAGTTAAGAAAACGTAAGTGAATCCATCCATCCATGAATCAGTATCTTGCCTAATCCTTGCTCAATCTAAACTTATTCAGTTAACACGATAGTCTATTCCTATACTTTTATTAGCCAGTTTTTATATGAGGACCCTTTCAATAAATTTTATTAAATACAAGCTTTTCGCAAACGGCTTCGCCCGCGACGTCTGGGTATTTCTTACAAATTATAGCTTATGTCACCCAGGAATAGTGTAGCCCTCCAACGGTGAAAGAATTTTATCAGTCCAGTAGTTTCGGAGCCTATTCCATTCAAACAAACAATAAAATCTTTCCTCTTTATAATATTAGTATAGATAATAATATGCACTCTTCTGCCTTCCAGTTTCCGCGACCACGGCGTGGGTATAACCAAGGACGACTACCTAAAGTTCTTCCACTTTCTAAACAACATCAATGACGTCGACACGGCGCTTACGTTCTATCACATTGCTGGTGCGTCCATCGACCAACCGACACTGCGGCATGTGGCTAGAACCGTAGCACATGTCGATTTGGACCCTCACGTCATCAACGTCGTCTTCACTATATTTGATGAAAACAGTACGTATTACAAGTCCCTATATTATAGACTAGCTATCCGCCAGTGACTTTGCTCGCGTGGTCAGGGTATTTCTTATAAATTATACCCTATGTCACCGGGGATAGAGCAGCTTTTTCAAATCGGTCCAGTAGTTTCGGAGCCTATTCAATTCAACAAACAATCAAAAGTTTCCTCTTTATAATATTAGTATAGATAATTATAATAGATATAGATTTATTATAAAAAAACGGTTTTTTATTATCAAGCTAAAATATATTTAATTTTAAAGTACCTTTCATAAAATGTTCTTATATACCTAAAGAAAGAGCAAATACTATCTTCATAAAGTTCAATAGGTGTACAAATTTCTCATCGACATTTCCAAATTTCTTGTACTTCGTCACCTGGATCTTACCTTAAAGGAGGTCATCGAAATCGTCCCAAATGATGTACCGAAAGTACACTTATTGGAAAAAACCTGTATCACGCTAGTTAAAACTCATCGTGCTTTTTTTAAATGTTGACTGGGGGATAAGAAAAAAATCATCACGCCATTTTGGCACACTATTATCTGTTTCGTAATGAATTCATAGTAAAAACTGTCAGTGTCAGTTTCGGAATGTCAAACGCCAGATTAATATCAGTTTTGGTTTCATGGTTAAAACTGTCAACTTGACAGCTGTCATGTACCTCCGGTACAAACTTGGGCTAAGTTGTATGGGCTTTTTATGGCCTCCTTTTTCTTATACTTGTAGGAGAATGTTTGTATGAAATTCTGAGCAAGTACCATCTTAAATGACCGTTTCTTTAATTGCCTGAATGCCTCATTCTTAGGGTTTCGTAATAATAAGAAGAAAAGGATAATTCATCAACTTGGTGAGATTGTGTTGTCTGTCTCATCCTTGTCATTTAAAAACCTTCCGACACTCCCTCTTAAAAACACTTTATTACATAGAAATTGCATTATTGCAAAATAAGAGATCCTATATTGGCACTTTTGAGTCTAGATTACGAGGGTACCTCATGATCTAGTCTAGTCCAGGTCTTTAACAGTGTATATAAATATACCACTTCCTTTTACTTGTATTAAAAGAACTCATAGTACCTAAACGAGGAATGGGTGACTTCCTCGTGCCTGCATGTCCATTGTCCAAGTCGCGAAACAAACACTGTTTTGACAGAACAAATTGAAAATAGAGTTTGACAGTGTCAAAAGTGTATTCAATAGATCTATTTACAGAAATTAGTTTTATTGACCATTTATTTATTATTTGTAGCCGCACCGCCGAACCTCAATAATATACGACTATTATTCGAGGTTTCTTTCATTAATAAGAATTCTTTAGAATAAATCATTAAAACGTTAATTGAAACCAATAAAAAAATTGTCCGTGCTACTAATAAAATTCCATTAAAAATGCTGTTAACAAAATGTAACTTATTAACGTATTGAAAAGATTATAATTGTGCGTATTTCCCCGCAGTGGACGGGCAACTCAGCAATCGTGAATTCGTCGCAGTCATGAAGAACAGACTGCTTCGTGGCCTCGAGAAACCGAAGGACACAGGTTTTGTCAAACTTATGTATTCGCTAATAAAATGTGCAAGGGACACCAAACCAGCTATATTAGACTTTTAAAATTATAATACATACAATATGTAAAAATACATATTATAAAGTAAAAAGAACTAATGCTAAAAATACATAAAGTCTAATTTTAAACCACGTTTGTTAAGTAAAATTGCCTTCATAAATGTTCGATTGGAGTGTTATGATACTAACTCTTAGTTTAAGAAAAAAGCATAATAAGCACTGAGGTGTCGGTTAACATTAATTATCAATTTCGATCAGTGTTAGGTTTTAAATAAAAGAACGATGCCTTATGATAGTTATGATACACTTACATGTACTCGTTTTTAAAACTTGGTAAATGAAATAGTCTCGCAAGTTGTAACATATCTAACAAAAAATAATAATTATAATCTTCATAAAACTTAAAAAAAAACATATAAAACTATTCATAATTTATACCTAAAATCTTCTTCAAATAACTGACAACTAACTCTGGTATAATGTCTGATGTAAGTTAACGACTACATTATCTACGAACACTACATTTACTAACTTTATTCTAACTTAACATTTATTATAAGGTGAACACTTTGATTAGATGTCCTATAAAGTCTTGCCAATGTGCCCACACAAACTGTATAAAAAGTAATTTATTTTTGTGTGAATCACGTTTAACCGATTCAGTGCAAAAGACAGGCCAAGCGCGCCACTAATTATTTTTATTTAGAGGTAATCTAAATAAAATAAAAAAAATATGACAGGCAACATCCATACATTTTTTGATAGAGCACAATTAATGTACAGAATGTGCACGATTATTGACATTATTGTGCTTCGATTCTGTCATATAAACGACAGATCGTGACCGCCAGTTCTCGTTGAATTTCTCTTTACTTCTTGAACCAATTGGCTGTTGGAGTTTAATTACTGGAATCCATGAAAAACTGCATCTAATTATTTTATACAGAAACGTGTTTAGCCATAATGGACTATGACTAAGGCTGTTTGTCCACCGCCACCGGCACCCAACGAGATGACGGAGAGATTATTTTTGTTCGAAATCCCGTTGACGTGATGGGCGTGCGGTGGACACACGGCAATAGTAAATGTATGTATCGCTAAATCGGCGCCGTGAGCTCCTGCTGGTGACGTCCCGGTGGCGGTGGACAAACAGCCTAAGACCATGCCGGTTGCCACCCCTCCTGTCATGAAGGAATCGGTTTAACACTATGTTATTTTATTTTAAGCTCTCTATTCTGGTCATAATTATATTTATAAATAAGTACCTAGTTATTTTAGTACCTTATTAGTGAAGTTTTGTTTCTTACGTAATAGTATTTTCGTTAAAAAAAAATTGAGAACATTATTATTATGTAGGTATGCTTGTAGACATGATATTTGTAAAAAAAATGTTTGATAACTAAATTGTAAAAAAGCATTGGTAAACAAAAATTATGTTTGGTTTATTTGTATGTATAGTTTATCATTGTTATTATTGGTAATTTAATATAAATGAATTGTTTCGATATTTATGATCTTGTTTGTTAAATCTCAATAAAATTTTCTATCGATACTATGTATTTTTTGTATTATGTTATTTATACAATAATATTAAATTAAGATTTAATTATACAATTTATTTTGACAATATTATCTCTTACATATAGTTGACAAATATAGCTAGCTGGCTTAGTGGATAATGTGTAACTGCGTACCTAAGTATAATTATTTAAATAACATTAAATCTCGCTTGCAACGACATTCTTGAACTTAGTTATTAAAGAAAATTGGTGCAACCTTAGACTTATATATTCTTTTTCAGGGACTGATCCAGCTTTCAAATTAGGTTCTGATCACGATCAAAATTCAAATTCAAAAGTTCTATATTCAAAACTGGAATTGGAATACATAATTCTCTTTATGAATGTGAAGTCTGTCTAAAACTTAACTGGAATGTGAAATCTGTTTAAAACTAAAGAGTTTCTGTATAGCGGAAATTCATGTTGTATGCCCGCCGTCCGGGGATGACGACGGGCCGGACTTTTGCCGACAAAACATGTAATCGACAACCCTGATTATTTTTGGTGCCCACTATTGGCAGATTCTATCAGCCATGAGGCCGGATTCCACATCCTTCTCAGAAGCACGCGCGTCGCCATTTCCGGTCATTTTAGTGGTTGTATAGTAGACTTCCCCGTCGCACTTGAGGATACCGCTCCTCCGCTACCGCTTTCGTTAGTCTCAGAAAGAGAAGATTGCTAAGCACGCGTATTTGCTCTCGACTGTGGATCAAATCATGGCCAGCTGTGGGTGATTACAATAAATTGACGGCACTGCTTTGCCTACAATGGGCTCGTCTCCAGAGATTTTGCAATAGTGTCTGCAAGAACCAGGCCTTTGAGAAATGGTTTCTGAAACATCTAATTAAGCTAGAAGTTGAAGCCTCTGTGGAAATTGCAACAACTTATCTATAATAAGATTTACAGCTGCTGAGGTGGTGGGCTTCTTGATCCCTTAGATTTGGTTGAAAACGTTGAACGTTATGTCGTGATAACATGAAACATCGATTGTTAACCCCACTCTATTGCCTCCTTGTGCGACACACATAGCTTAATCTCACGGTATGGCTCTGACAAGTCTGTCTGATGTCATCGTAGCCCAAGTACTGTTAACCATCAATTTGACATCAGATTGGTCTAACACTTTTCATGAGCATTAATTTGTGGTCCAACCTTCGGAAGTGGAGTCCCATCAGCCGTTTACGATGATGTGCCGTTTTGAGTCTAGCTGGAGCCAGAATATTGACGACATTAGACATGATGTGAACGCCTAAGTCTTCGGTACTAAGGCCTCACGGACAGCCTTAGGTCCGCACCCTATAGGACATGACACGTTTATTCCCCGACCCCACCTTTCCTGAGCAATTTGCTCAATTTGCCTACAAGAAGGTTGTGGTCGTAGCTACAATGACAGTATACTTACGCTACTTTTCGGAAAAGTGTTTTTTGTTAAATAAATTGTCTATTTATTAGGTAAAAATTTTGGTGTCTTGTTGAACATACTTTTATATATATTTTTTTTTAAATACTATTGTCGACATTTTTTTAACACTTTTTAAATATAATTTTGAATTTTATGTTATTTTTAAGATTAAAATTTTTATTCAAACATTTATTTTTATTTTCTTAATATAGTGTACCGTTAACAATAAGTTCATAAACTGTTGTTTCGTATGCATTCTTTGGATGCACCTAAATGCATGTTAATATTATCGAGCTTTTATTTTCTTGTTTCTTTATTTATACTTATACCAATAAGGTATTTCGACAGGTGTATTTTCTGTTACGGGATACATAATTTCTTATGTACATACATACTTATGAGTTCATCGTCCGTAAACAGATTTTGTCATTGCTTCGTTACAAGTCCTGAATCTCCTAGAAACGTCAGAAACGTCGCGATATCTGCCGCAGACGGCCGAATTCCCGTCGAGCATTGAACCGGTGTCGAGTATTTCCAAGGCACTGTGGACGCAGTGTTGCGGATCTCTGTATTAGCCCAGAAACAGCTCATGTGTGGCTCCGACTTGTAAATCACTCGAAGCAAGAGCCGTCGAACCGACGCCCGCCGCGACGCGAAAAATAGATATAGTTTGATGTTACTCCCGAATAATTCGAGATAATAGAAAACGGCACTGGCCGAACGGCTCTGAACAAGTAACCACGCGACGCGCCCTCTGGTGAGTTCGCCCTAATATTCTAGTACTTCCCCCCACTACAGCCGTGCCCACGTGGCGTCTAATGTGCTTTTTTCCTTTGCTCGATTGTCCTTGTCCATAGAACAGGTGATTTATTGCCTGAAAATCTTGCCAAACACCTACGCTTATGCATTATGAAATTTCACTGACGGCCGATTATAAAGAGATTGTGATAGTATTACTACAGCATGCTTTTGAACTGCAGTTGAATTTAATAGAAGTATTTTTGTGTCAGTTTCGCTTGGAACCAGAACTAAGAAGTGAAGATGCCAATGTACGAGCGGCCACCATTTTGGCGAGTGCCCCATCAGCGTGAGGATCCTGGAAGTGAGCCCAGGGATTTCGGACAAAGACGATACGTAAGATATTTTGCATTTTATTTTTAAAATATGTATTTCGCCAAAGACGTAGTCGCTTTGCACTGTCCCAAATAATAGAGTAGGTAATATTTTCTTTAATTGTAGAATATACCGATTCTTTTAAAATATGCAGTCTCGTAAATTACAATACACAGGAATTGGTCTAATATAGTAAAAGTCCGTTTATGAACCAAGTGAAGTAGCGTTATCTATAGGGCCTCATTGTAATGGTATCAGATTAACAAAAAAAGCAAAAGATTTAAGGTTTTGTTTAATAAACGTTTGAAATTACATTTTCCAAGACAAAGTCAAAGTCTTCCTCGTTTTTTTATTTTTTTTAGTATAAACGTATTGGGAAGAGGTCTAGATTTACAATTTTTATTAAGTATTTCGCTCAGAATATAACTCATAAGTCACACATTTTAAACTTAACGATTTAAAAATCAACCTTCATAAAATTACTACCGTTTGGCAGAATTATTATAGAATCGGTGTACGTCATGTGCAATAACTTGAGATTTATGTAGGCCATGTCTAATGCGTCGATATTCCGGGAGTAAACAAACACGACGAAGAGTTACCGGAACGACTGGATTATCAGGCGTCGATATATCCCAGTTTCCGTAAATCGAATTAGGTCGATTGCGAAGGCAGGGTTACATGCAGTGCAGAACTAGGGGGGCAGGGGCAGTGCGGGTTTGCGGTGAGGCTAATTTAGCGCGCACTACGTCGCGTGTTCCCGCCGCGCTCACACAGCGCCTCTCGCACGCGTGCACTGTGCAGTGCAACACTCAGCACCATGGGCCGGCTGCACACCTTCGTGGTGACGCTGCGCCGCGACTGCCGCGAGGTCAACTGGGGCCTGCGCCTCGTCGGTGGCGCTGATCTCGCCACGCCGCTCATCGTCACCAGGGTATAGCTTCCATGAATATTCGCAGGAACGGCTACGTCACTCGGACGCCGGTGTAAACACACCCGGGCGGCGCTGGAGTTGTACCGGTCTGTTTGTAAATAAGACGCTATCTAGTTGTACGAGAACTCTGGTGACCTCAACTTCTCAATTTAGTTAATCATTTCAAACTACATTGTGCATAAATAGAGGCCTAGGTTATCTTTTTAGTTTTTTTTATATAATAGTATGTCCATCCTAGATAAAAAATATTTATAGCGTTGTCAGTCAGTCTGGGCTTTACTAGCAAGCCAACAGTATGAAGCACTTTAGCTATTTTTGTAATATTCAAGTATCTGGTGAGCTGTTTTAAAATATCGAGAAACGACCGTTGTGTAAAGATTATCTAGAACATCATTAAAATATATGTAGAGCGTGGACCAGCTCTCTATATAACAGATATATTCTTGGATGTATCGTGTCGTTCGACAGCTGCCGACGACGATGCGACGCGACCCCGTTATCATTAGTATCATACATTTTAAAACTTTTGCTAGCTTAAATGCAAATTTGAGATTTTATGTAAACTGCACTATTGTTTACTATGTTTTGCTCATATTCTATAGGCCACCTTAGTAATGACCTTTCTATGGTTACTATGTACAGCTATGCATAACTGCAGCTTTGTAAACCTAAACAGGAACCATAAGCCATCACAAATAATTTGTGTTCATAACATATACAAAGTTGGAACCTTGCTCCAATAACATCAGCTTTTGACGCAAAATAGTAAACGACCTTACGTTATCACACGCAACTGTGTATACTAAAAATTGATTTTCAAATTATACTATACATTAAGCAAATGTCAGTATGAATTTTAAAAATAAAGTAATTATTAATAATAAAATTTTTTTTTTGGGCTGGGGTTAAAGTTTAGAACGTTCCACATGAGCAAAAATAAAGAGATTGATCTCAATTGTTGAGAGTACATCCAAACATTCAGAAGGTAGGAAGAATAGGTAATTAAAAACCAAATATTATTTTCGATCCAGTGTTATAATTTTTTGCCAAAGAATGTCTATTCTCCCAAACTTAAAAACAACATAAAATGCTAACTAGTTCTTAACGATCATCGACAATAATTGACCCCAACTTCACATTTATAGCACTGAAACAAGATCGTTAATTTTGTAAATTACAAGAATTTGCGTTCTCCAATTATATACAGAAAAAACGGAAACAGGATACTTGACCTAGATATTCGTCTAATTCAGTCTGAAATTATGTGCACTGAACTTATTCTGAGTGAAAATCTTCATTGATATTCAATGGCCGGACGGAGTCCTATCGACCAAAACAACATGTTGGCAATATCCCGCACATTATTAAGATTACTTTTTGTATTTTTTTAAGAATTTTCCATGCTAAGAATACTTATTATCAAGATTTTCTGTGCATTACATATAATACTGGGTGGGAAGTCACATGCTAACAACGTACTCAGGGCAATGGCCCTGGCAATGGAAAAAATACAATCGTACAATGGTTGTCGGTGCGTTTGAAATGATTTAAGGAATGGCTGGACTCTGCCAGGGAACATATCCAGGTGTAGCTATCTCAACACCTATGACTCAATTGCGTCCCACGCCATACGCGTATTTAAAATAGCTAGTATGCATTTTTTGACTAGGTCGGTGCACAAAGCAGACAAAGTAGAGCGGGATCGAGAGGGCTCATTCTGCTCAGAGGCGAAGGTACCGGCTAGACAGACGGAGGCCCAGATAAGGCAAACTGACGCATCTCACCACATAGTGGGGAAAAATTATGGGGTCGTACTAGAACTGAAGATTACTGTCACAGTCGTGATCACAAGTCCTATAGGGCCCCGACCATAACACTGGAAGACAAGTTCGCAAACGCGACATACTCCACCTCCTCTACTGTGAGAATGAAATAAAAATTGAAAAACATTGTTCAGTGACACACTGTCAGTGATAAGTAGGTCATACCACCCAGCATAATGTTGTGCTATCGGACCATACCAGAGCTGTTTTTCAGGGGCCACGTAGTGACGTACGTTTATGGTATCGAAAGTGCATACCTAGTATTTTAGGCTTAAGTTGCAATGTAATCTCAAACTGCTAGAGGTAGTGTTTAATATATAGCCATCATTACATTGACTCAAACGAAAGATATAATCGAATTGTGGGCAAATTTTTTTTTTTTACACTGTTTAGAAATATTTGTTCGTATTTTTACACATGATTGTCGCAAAATTGAATAAAATTTGCACCAAGTACTAATAAATAAAAATGGTATGTACGTAAAACGGAGGTATAAATGGGTATTTACGTAAAGTTTGGGTTTTCTCCAGGTAAACACCGCTCGAAGCGGTTTACTGTCCGGTAGCATCAGCCACGTAGCTAAAAAGATTTCCATAATATCCAACGGTGCAAATTCTGGACGAATATAATTTGCAGTACATCATGAAAATACATAAGTAGACCGTAATATTTTTCTAATGAATCAGACAAGTTACGTGGCTAGTAGCGTTGGCGCTGATTAGTGTTTATTTATAAAGGAAAGCCTGCTCTGAAATCTTAAGGTTCAGACAAATGAAATCGTAAAACATAATCTAGGGATTTTATTTAAGAAAGATAATAGAAATTCTCTGCATTATAAATAACAAGTCATCACCCGGAACTTTGTGCCCGTGTTTATTTATAGGTAGGTTGACCCACTACAGGGAAAATACTCCAAATTCTCTCCCTTTGCGCTCATCTCTAGATCTCCATACTTGTTTATTATATCCACAACTTGAAATATGAATTTGAAGAGAGCTGTTTGCACGGAAACTACAAGTTTGGTAAAGTTCGAATGTTTTTATTTCTAATAAGCTTTTACGAGCATTTATGAAACATTAAGGGCCTGTTTCACCAGCTCTGGATAGCCACGAACTGCGGGAAAAAATAAAAAAATGGAATAATATTTGTATGAAATGATCACCACACCATCAGTAATTTAACGGATTTCAAACAGACTTTGTACCTGTCAAAATGTGTAAAATTAAGGTTAAATTTGAAATAATTATAAAATTCACCTATTGTATATTTTAATGGCGAAAAAAATAGTGTTTATAAAATTAAATAACGTAGTATCAGGCAGGTTTATGAGGTTTGAAAGGTTAGTTCTTTACTTGATTTGGGGATGGAACTTTACGCTCATTAGTAGCTCTGCGCTAGCGACACATAACATTTATGTCATTTATACATAAAAAGATTTCAGTTCACTGTAGGCTGTCAACAAATTTAAACACAAAACGCGCCGCCTTGTCAAATAAACAATATTTTTTTAAATATTGATCAATGGTTGTTGCGCAGTTCCAAAGATTAGTGCAAATGCTTGATATTATCATTGAGGATTTGCGAGCATGTTATGTGTCCTAAATCTTGACATGGTTTATTCTAGTGTATGTAATATGTGAACGTCAATTTTGGCCTACATAAGTTTGCTACTGACACAAATACATACGTGATGTCTCGCATCTGGCTTCGCTTTTATATCGCTGATCGAAATGCACTTAGCAAATAATCTCACCGTTGACCTTGACTATCATAAATCTTTCAAACATAGCCTTGAGCCATTTTTCTTTAACGTTGCCATTAAAATGCCTTGATTACTTCCTCTCCATATGGCGGCGATGAGTCAATCGATTCGGTAAATTTTCATACATTACTGAATTTCAATTTCTTAACCCAACCAATAAAATAAAAAAAACCTAAAATGTTGCTGAACTAATGATATATTTTAATAATTTAGCTGGTAATTAGCAACTTCATACTCATGTCACTTTCTGGCAATAAGCCCCAGCACCTGCTGATTAAATTTCAACGCTATGTAGTAGGTATAGGTTTTTAATAATTTTATTCAACGTCTATATCGTATATTATTATACAAGGTGGAAGGGACATCGACGCACATCCGAATACCATGAGTTCCGAACATGATTCTGGACCCACCTGCGTTGAAATTTTTTTTTCTTTAATTTTTCTTCCTGCAGATTTTTTTACTTGAACGTGTAAAAAACATTATTTATTTATACCCAAATTAGATTTATAATTTAAAAAACAATATTTTATTTATTTTGGATCGCGCGCGCGATAACATGTACCGCGGAGCGTTATAATCGCGTTTTTAGCAATACACTGCGCGCTCAAAAATGTCAATATCTGTAATAACCGATCATTTTCTACATGAATGACCTAGGTCATTTTATTTTTGACCTTGAGTGAAACCTTGTTACGACGTTTGTGCGTCGATGTCCACCTTGTATAATGTCGAGATTCGCTAATTACACACGTTAACACCATAAAAATTGATCTTCCTATTTCGTTGTTTTCTTATTTATTTGTATAGTTTCGCATATACGATAACAATTCAGTTTTATTTATTTGAACTTGATTTCTTAATCTTCATTTCAATATAATTTAACTGCCTCATTGGCCCAGTGGTTGTAAGCGCGACTACTCCACTAGAGGTCCTAGTTTCGATTCCCGGGTACCGAGCTGCTAGGTACAGCTCGGAGTTTGGATTTGTGCCCGGTGAATGGCAATGGCCTCGCCCTCTATTACATGACAGCTGTGCATAACCCTTCGTGGAACACGGGCGTAATGGTATGGTATATATTATGTAGTTTATATGATTTTTTTATTGGTATATTATTATAAACATAAATTACGTAGTGTCAACGGACATAGCTTGAGAAATGCATTAAAAACCGTATTCTATGTAATTCACTACATGACTAATGGTTATATGAATGAACTACGTAATATATTCCCGCCTTGTGAATCTTTGGTTGGTAAATTTGGCAACATAAATGGACTTATATATGTAAGCTTTAGCTTATTCAAATCAAGGTCGCATGATGCATCTTGATTCGGAAAGCTAAAACTATCAATGATCACAATAAGAGTTCCATAATGTATGTTAATATAATGCATCTTCTTCAACCTAGATAATTATCTGACGTCAAAACAAACGCTACGCGTCACCTGCTTGTGAATGTAATGCGGATGGAAATTAGCCAGCTGTAGCCTTATAACAAATTCGTCAAACAAAACTAACTAGAACTGTTGACGTCCCCACAAAATGTCGCCGCGACCCACGGTGATGGACAAAAGTAAATATAGATGAATGTCCTCGCCATTGACTCGAGGAAGTTTGTGATAGATTTGCGCAGGTCGAACCGTCGATGCGACGCGGCCTCCATCCGATCCGTCGGTTGTTTTCAATAAAAAATGTCAGGTTGGCGCGGCGTCGCGGCGGACGCATTTAGCCTGGCCATCAGCCAAACACAGTGCATGCGTCCCGCGCCCTCTCCTATACCCCAGCAACAAGGTCGAGCGTACTAACGCTGTATGTATATTACACCCTTCATAATTTAATTAACCCCCCTAAAGAACATGGTCAAATTGAGTATGGGCGACTGCCCCGGCAATGTATAAACATTGAACCTAGTAAAAAATAATACTGAATAGCTGAACATTAGTATTTCGCATGAAAAGGTTTCGAGAACTCTTCGGATCTATCGACTAAGTCAAAGATATAAAAACGAACGTCAGTTCAATAACGAGTAGGATGTCACATTTCTGACGTTTGACGATACCTTCAAAAGTAGTTTTACTGGCAATATTCTTATTGTCAAACAAAAAATCAAGTTAAAATGTTGCATTTAATAGTTTTCGAAAGTTCTACGACAATAATAAAAATTAAATAAACACAAAAATTAATTAATTAATATTTGAATGTTACGAGCTAGTGAGACTTTCTTATACATGTCTGGGTCATTTAGCCATGTCCATTCTATTTTAGATGAAATAATAAAATAAATACGTGCCATTCATTTTTGGTTGAACTAGGAACTAATTAAACCAAAAAAAATATCTCAAAAGACGTAGATTTTATTGAAAAGTAAACAAGTTGATTAGAAAATTTGTTGTGACACTTACCCTTGGAGGTGACCGAACGAATTGGACGGTTGGTTCAAACTTCAGAATGTCACGGCCCGTCTGTTAGCCTTCTAAATCCGTCGCATATCTGTGAGAATATTATTATTACACGTGTTAGAACTTTAAACAGTTTTACAATCATTGTTTAACCTACATAAGTACATATATACTCACTCACGGCTTTTTTCCACAGGGGTAGGTACCTAGGCAAAAGCTATAGCTACGGCCACTTGCTTGTGTGTGTAATAATAAGATTAGGGCTCGTTGCAACTCGTAAATTAGCGCAGATAAAATAAAACGATCCTTTGAAGTTTGCCGGTTTTCTATAGAATTTCAATGGTTAAGACTTCAAAGACCACCATATTTTCACTTTGAATAAATATTAATGTGTCAAGATTGACTTATCGGTTGCTTTGAACTTTGCTCAAGTCATATTTACTTGCAGTTTTATGGCCACCCCATACAGTACGCGCGGCATACCTTGGCCGGGGTGAAGTTGGACGTTTGAATGCGCAGTGAATGCCTGTGTACTGCGCAACCAAACACTGACAATCGACAAACTTCAGTCCGGCCATGTTATGTCGCACGTACTGTACCTTTCACGGTATCTTGGGCTTATAAAGTTTTGTTAATGAAATAACATTTTAAAGACCATTATCTTTTGTTTTAACGCTATTTTGTGAATTTCAGGTCACGCCAGGCACTCCCGCCGGCAAGGAACTGGTGCGCGGAGACATAATCGCGAAGATCGATGACTACGACGCACGCGACCTACGACACGAGGATGCACAGAACCTTTTCAGGAATGCGCCCAAGCAGATCAAGCTGGTTGTACAGAGGTAATGAAGTAGATAATTAATTCTTCCTTTTTGTAATACGGAATTTAATAATAAAGAGAACGACAGTCAAAGTAATAATGATATCACAGATAAAGTCAATGTAATAATGTTGAAGTATTATAGATTCAACTCAAAAGCATTCGACTTTAACATCAATCAATATTAACTACAGTTCTCGCCAAACTTATTGTATGGCTTGAAGTTGGCACGATCTAACTTGAACCCGGTCGTAAAAATCAGAGTGAGCAATATATTGGATTGAAATAATTTAAAACAACAGCCTAGGACTTGAGCTTTCGTTTTTATTTATTACAATCTAATATTTTTTCTTTCTCCGATTTTTACGACTGGGTTAAAGCTAGCTCGTGGCAACTTCAACCCGGACAATAAGTTTGGCGAGAACAGTATGTTCTCTACGTTGCTAAAATGTATTCCGCTGGTCATAGACTTTTCCCAGATGGGAGGTTATGCTATATGTCCTAGCTAATAATTTCTTGGTAAAAAGGATAAAGTGTAACCACAGGGGCGGCGCAAGCGCACACCTATACTCATTGCCCCGCTCGCCGGGCAGTTTCGTAGGCCGCGTGCCCACGCCTACCTTCTATCACGAGTTCGCTGAGTAAGACTTGCACTAGGTGTCATTTATGTTGCCCTTCACCTAGATGTTGATTTATGTCAACGGTGATACTGAATTTTTAGGAATTTATTAATTGGGTTGCATATTATAATCAAGCAATTATATTACTTGACCAATGTTTTTTAAAGTCGCTTTGCAGGACACTACTTATACATTAATAATAATACATCCTTGGTGTCGTATCAATTATTTTTTTATATTTGCGAAGAATCCTGACTCGTAATATTAACTGGTTTTGGACATTTTATGATTTAAATTTATTTCGTTAACTTCGCGCTCCTCGGATCCAATAGCTCATATTAAATTAAATACAGCATAATCGATTCAGTATCACATTGCATTTTGAAACAATCCGTCGTATCGTAAAACTTTTTATAAATATAATGCCTGCTATATTTAGACTCCTCTCTAAATCCGTATCTAAAAATTATAAGCATGGTTAATTTATCGTTGTTGTAAACAATCTTTACGCATAAGTATAATATTTGTACACTTTTAAAGAATATTTGTTATTGAAACAGATGTTGAGTTCCAGACTCCGTCAATACACACGTAACATCCTGTCTGCTGTCGTCAATATAACATGCATGAACTATATCTATCTACCCATTTTGTATTCTATGTATGTTATGATTCGTTTTCTGTTAAGTATTGATATAGAAAACAATCTTACTATATTATGTTTTTAGATGACCACTTTTTCTACTAAATGCATCAAATACCTCTAAATGTTGGTTGAAAAAATACGCCACAAGACTAATTTTCAAGATTATTTCAAAATTGTTGATATAAAGAACAATATGTTGTTTTTAGTCGTGTGGCTGGTTTTTGTTTATTTGTCTCGTCAATACGTCATTTTAAAATAGTCATGGACACTGCATCGTATTGACGATAATCCATGTTTCAGTCATGTTCATTGTGCACGTTGTGTAGGGACGTGGACCGCGAAGGGCCGCGAGGGTCGGGCACGCCACTAGCGCCACGCTCGCCCATACCAAATGCTGCCGCAGCACCATACAGGTATCATTGCCATTTCATTATTTATGTTTCATGAATTATATTAAAACTTCTTTATAGCCTAGTTTAGTCAACTGCGAGCGTATGATCTTCGTTGACAAAAATGACGATATAGAGCATGGGACTGGTCTCAATGTTGTCATGCTATATAAACTGCTTTAAAAAAAATACTATTGGCAACACCAAACAAATATGAAATCAGTCACTGCTATTGCATGAGATCACTCATATTTTTCAGTCTGTCTAAATTTTCCACTTACCACTATGGATGTTTCACAGCTGGTGATCAAGGACTCCCATTATATAAATCATGGATTCAGTTCAGAGCTTATGCTCTGAACTGGATCCATGATTTTATTTATATAAATAAAGATACATCGTTGCCAAAGTCATGGTACGACCTGTCTGAAAATCTTTAAATTCCAACGTTAAAGTCGGTGTCCCCAAAGAAAGAATACATTGGAAATCTTATTTACAATAAAAACATCCCGACAAAATAAAATAAATACAGCAACGGCATACCTTGCTGAGAGATTGAGCCAAAGGTCAGTCTCATTGATTCTATTAAAAGCAAAGTATACAAACCATCGAAGTCGAACTGGGGATTACTCGATTGGAATTTGGAATTAATAATATTAAGTAGGTAGGTAAGTGATTTCTGTGCGCTTATCGCAATAGTCCACTACGTTTTGCTGACTGCAATCGTCATTTTTTGCTCTTCAACTCTTGGTAACCATTATGAGTACAGGCTGTCAGCGCCTGACAGGATATATCTTTTACACTTAGCCGTTGGCCTCTGAACAACAACGATGACTGATGCTCTCTTTTCCCCGGCCAAGCTGGGTAACTGTTTTTAGTAACTTTTTCCTTAGCCGACCTGGTTTTAGCCATATATAAACAGATGTACCTACCTACGTTGCCGCACTTTTTGGAAACTAATGGACTATGACGTATGGAGTTAATAATGCAGTGTACGCCATAGTGCATACCCCTAATCTAGAATTTCGCTCAATCTGTAGATAGCGAACTGCACTGCATTATATATTATATAGGTATATTATTATATTATATATAGGTATTTAAATTGGATGAGTATCCTATAAGTAACAGTTTCAGATCACTGATAGTTATCAGTTACAATGAAATTTGTGCTTAAGGCGGTTGCCTTAATTCAAATGTTTTTAGTGAGAAAGCCTAATAATTTTACAGATCATAAATTTTACTTACTGTGTAGGTGCAATCATCATGCTTTAGCGCCATTTTGGAACACTGGTTTATATAAATCTTGGCCTTAAAATACTGACTCCTGCAGTTTCTCATTTCATGACTAAACAAATATGAATGAATACAGAACGCCAAGCCCGCTGCCAGGCTGGCGCGGGCCCGAGTCGCTGCCGCGTACCCCGGCGCCGACGGGCCCGGCTGGCCCGGCTGGCCCGGCCGGCCTGCCGCACTACTCGTACCCGCTGCAGCTCGAGGGAGACTATCGGACGCTGATGCTCTCGCCTTCCTCCACGCGCACCGACGAAACGCTGGACGAGTCCATCCAGAGTCAGGTCAGTGGTAACTTGATCATTTACAAAATTTTACCTACCTCTATCTCTAAATGCCTCATTGGTCTAATCCTTCGGGGAATAGGAAAAAAATCTATGATTATACCCAATCTGTGAAGTGATTCTGTGTGATTGGTAGTGTTGTAGTGATGTCAGAATAGTGGTAGACAAATTGAAGAACATCAACTTTGCCAATGATGATCATAATTATATATGTATGGAGAAACTACTCAAATTGCAGCTATTCTTCTAAAAACAATTCAATTCTTTCATCTTGTAAAAAAATCCACTTAGAATTTAGTTCAAGAAAAAAAAACATGTTTATTTTCAATTGAATGTAGTTTTATGCATTTTATGAGGACGCCCAATTACTTTCAATCATTATAAAGGTATATTGGTTATGTACCATTGTATACTTATTTTAATTTGAGGTCATCATTTTATGAGTTCATTTTAAAATTTATAACCATTATACTTCATCATTTGTTATTTGATGCTGTGCCAAATAGTCGGCAATTTTTTTCTGTACATCTCTCCTCAAAATCTAAATACTTTGTAATGGACTAAACCTAATCTTAGAATAACTACTACTGAAAGGTTAGATCTACTTACTAAGTTGGAAGTTTGCTACAATTTGCTTCAATTTGCTTCAAATTATTTTCTCATATTTGCGTCAACCTACCATGTATCCTTGATTTTCAACAAATAGGTTAACTGTGTTATACTAAACCAAACCCGTGCGTGACGTACCTTGGAGACTCGCCAAAATGGCCAAATTAATGATGTTAACTTATTAATTAGAACCACTCGGATTAGAACACCCGACAACATTGCCTACATACCTGCTACTTTATAGCTAGGCCCAGGCAAGTTACCGAAAAAGTAGCCATAATTCATCGAAGTTTAGAACGTTCCCGAGCTAGTCTAAATCTGTTTTCTGAATCATGAATCACTTTAATAGATGATCGCTGCGGTCGTATTTCTAATACAATTCGCAATGGAAGTAGTACTGACTTCATCGTCATTGAACTTTTGTGTACTGGAAAAGCCAATTTACGGAATTTTCAAAACACCGGCCAGATTGAGCTGGACGGTAAAACCCTGGAGAGTAGGTTTAATTTTTCGGGCGTTCTTTAATTCTGAATCATTATTACTATTGCTTATAATATTTAAAATAACAGTATAAATTTATATATGCTTTAAGTGGCGCAAGGCTTTATGGGTGCGCAGGAGGTTCTCGCCCACGCCAACGCCTATTTTCCCGCCATATTTCCAAAATAGAATGCATTGGAACCGCGTTGTTTACTCGGGAGAGGCCGACTGGAGCGGCAGTCCGCGATCATACGCTGCACGGCACACGTCCGCGCAACTGGGTGCTACCACGATGGCTGTCAATCCTAATTTCTTCCCCAACGGTTACCAGGATCCCATGCATCCTGAGGACGAGGTCGTCACGAACTGGGTGCGTGCGGATAATATACATCCATAACTTTAGACTCTAACTACTAAAACCCTAAATCCTCGTAATCAGAAAGTGTTGTACTTAATTGATACTAAATTGCAAATGATGTGAAACGTCCGCGATTCAACCGCTAGGTACATGGGATGTTGAAGCACAATCTAAATTTGGAGACAGGCGCGTAGTGTTACAAAATATGTGATGTAATAATTCTGTAAGATTTTATAACTTCTACGATGTAATTTTCCTGAAAAGTGGTTTTACATACAATAAGATCTCCAATTTATGAGATTGTGAAACTATCATTGACATTGACTTTGTTTTGGTGAGCCTAAATGCATTACTTTCTCCTTCGTTAAATAATAAATTGCGGCTTAGTCTTGAGCTAAAATTAACACGAACAATTTATTTTGAACTATTAAAGTAATAAAGACTCTTATTTAATGCAATAAAAATTAATAAACCGTCTCACGACAAATGTAATTATAATAATTTATTTATTTATAAAATAATTTATGTTAAATCATTTGTTGGTTTTAAATAAATCAAAGAAATAATTGTTAGTGAGTTTTGCTTATCTAAAAGATTCTCCTTTTGATGTTAAACTGCCAGCTGTAAGTTATTTTAGTATCAATGTCACGTCTCTAAAATTTTTACACCCACTTAATCTTTCATCACGAATATCCGACGTGATTGTTCCCATATGTAATGTTAATGATGATTCTACCCTCGCGTGCCGAGAACGGTTTGTGTACTCTATATGTATACCTATTATAATAAATCCTTTAAATGATGAACCAAATTTAATTAACTCAATACTTAACAAAATTTTGTTTATTTATCCTTGTAATCGTTATAACTTGGTGAAGTAAGAGAGGAACGCAGTGTTGGCTATTTGTAATCAACTGGATATTATACGCGGTTTCGCTCGCATGCCTAAGAAATTCTTCTACTAAGAAATCTAAGGCTATCTTGAGACAGGGGTTGTCTATGTCTTTCCTCAGGATGCAAATATTTCCTTCCTTACCATATTTTATCAAAATCATGTTCAAAATATTTTTAGGAATACAAATGTAACAAACAGGCAAACTGAGGACTTTCTTATTAAATTTATGATATTAGTATGGACTGAATTAACTAAAGCTACAGAGTGACTTATAAGCCTCTCTCTTATGCCCTGCCGAATTTAGATAGTTAATCAAACTTCTATGGTTGACGAAACGCAGAAAAACGCAGAAAATGTGGGAATGTGAAATCGATGGGTAAAAACATGAAAACTTTTCACACCTTAAGACGTATTCGACGAACATAGACCGTTGCGTCAGTGGCGAAAGCCCCCGCTTTTGTAAACATCGCCGCAAATAAACGAAGCTTGTTGTTTGGTCATTGGCACATTTGTACGATACTGACTAATACCTACTTGGTATAAATAAGTACGGACAATTCCATTCCATCATTATTACTTTTGCCAATCAAGTTAATGGAAATTTTTTGGGTGATGGAATGGAGAGTTGGGTGAGACACTAGCATCAAGATATTCGAGCTGAGTCAAAATCAAAATCATTGTTTTGCAACGGCTAAAGTAACAAGCTTTCATTTACTTTCATAGCAATCGTAAAAATCAATCTTACCCAATCTAATCACGAATAACAGTTCGAAACATGACCGCGGCCCGAATACCAAACAACCGTATAAATATAACGAAATCGTGTCAGAAGTCATATCATAACCCACATGGAATAACCTCGTGTTATTATTAGCTTCGACGCGAAGTACGCCACTGAGTATAGCGGCAAATCTTTGAATAAATATTTAACATTTTTCTTTTAAGAGAAAGGTATGCGATTCGTGTCCTTCCCCGGACTAATTTACGTGCTGTTTGAAGTAAAACGTTGATATTAGATTTGTTTGCGTCTGCGACCTTCTGTAAGGACACTTGTGTGTGACAAACTAACTTTACTTCAGTTAACCAAAGCATTTAAGCAAATCAAAGTTTTATGTTCAACGCCGTTTGTTTTACGGTGTTATTTTAGTTTATGTGCCTAACTATTTTTAGAGTGTGATGTGAGCCAACTATTCTAGATCATGGTTGTATGTATATTTGATACAAACAACACTGGCTTTCCCATTTACAATTTTATTTCAAGATTAGACAAGAACTACTTTCCCCATAATTGCCTCCTCATGCAGTTTAATTATTACCATCCCTTTCGTTCTATTACCTATCAAAATTAAGACGTTGATCAATTCTTCGCAAATGGGTATGAAATATTTGCAAGTCGTAACCAGAAGCTGATAATTAACGGCACGATCTTTGCCTGATACCTCGTTGAATTAATTATAGATTTTGATTGGTTGCATAGATCATGTATCTACACCACAAACACAATACGTACTTACACGTAAAAAAATATTCTTCCTGAAACGGAACGTTAAACTATGTACCAAAACACTGCAAGCTGAATTCTTGCGGTGGTTATACCTTTAAAGAGCAAAAAACAGAATTAAGATTGTTCTTTAACTCAAAAGCTCTAACCCAACGAGCTGTTCAACATTTTTGGGGTAAAAGGCCACAAAGCGGTTCAATTCAGTTAATTTAAATCGCGATACACCATCAGAAGGATGGTAGAGCGACTAAAATATTTTCATTAGGAATGGTGAAAAAATGACATTATACTAATATGTCGTATTGAATGTTTTAGCCGTACCGCACAACGCCCCTGGTGCTGCCGGGCGCCAAGGTGCGGCGCGAGCCCGGCCCCACCGAGAGCTACCTGCGGCACCACCCCAACCCCGCCATGCGCGCGCCGCCCAGCCACGACTACCGCGACACCCTTATGAGGCAGAAGGTAACTTTAACATTCAATTTTCTTACGTAGGTACGACAGGGCAGAAGTTAGATAATAATAAGTGCTTAAAGCTTAGCGTCCACTGTACGAGTCGTCGGTATTTACATCGGCATTATCGGCATTTTCAAAACGATCGGGTTCGCATTTTCTGAGAAGTTTTAATTCTATTACATCAAAATAAATATAATGTATGAATATTTTGATTTATTAGAATTAAAACTTAATTAAAAGTTCTTTGTTCATCGTGAATGTAAATGTACGTAGATAGGCACCGTTTAACGTCGCAAACACGTCAGAACTAGAAGCGATCGGGATCCGAATGGCGCGAATTGGCGCGTTCACTCCGTCATTGGCAGAAATACCGATGTCTGGCGCAGAGATACCGATCCAGTGCACGCTGTACCATACAAATCAATACAAAGTAACACATCTGTACGGTCCGTACGCTCCGATTCCGACCCAGTGGACGCTTAGCTTTATATTCTCAAAGCAGGAACTTTTTAGAAACAAAAACGTTCAAATGGATATATAGAGTGATCCAGAACGTGACGATAACTCGACGTTGTCGACAGTGTAAAGAATTACTGGCAGGACCGGTAACAAAAAAAATCTAATATAACGATGATTTTTTTACCGGTCTCGCCATTAGTAAGCATTTTCCCCTATCACAAGCTTATTATCGTCACATTCTGCGACATACTGTATAATTCCCGTTCTATCTATCCCCAGCTTAATCGTAGCGTTATGACGTCATACCTCGATAAAACCACTTGCGTGAGTCTTATTCTGTTTTTACAACACGCATTGCCAGAAATATACATTACGCATAGAGTTGGCGCTATATTTATTGCTAACTTGATTACTATCTTTATAATATGTGTATTTATTTACAAGGATCATTTTAAGTAGTATGTGTATATAATAGATCATAATAATGGATAATATAGTATGTATATTATCGTTATATTGGAGTATCAAACGATTATTGTAGTTTCTCTTGTGGATACATAAGATGTTGCACGTCACACGAAACACGCACTCACTATGCACGCACGCATTTACATACTTCTCTATTTCTCACACTAAAACTAAAATAAGAAGTCTTAGACTATGAGTAAAAATATAGAAGTTTTAAAATACATATTTCTACAATCGTTGAAAGTAATAAGAAGAAAAGTCTTCCCAGAATATTCAAGAGTTCCTTTTAAAATACATTGTATCCATTATAGAACGTTAGTTTTTGTTTACACTAAAGCCGAAACACGTCAAATTCATTTTAATTAGATAGGCTTAGGCAAGAAAAAGATACAACTTAAAAGAAATGTTTAAAACTTAAACGGTGACGAGCTCTGAAACTTAGTAACCCCCCTGGTGCACCGCGGGCAGGGCGTGGTCTGCGCGCGCGCGGATGGGCCCAATGTATCTAAGGGCGTGAGTGACTTCCCTGTTCGTTTATTGCGCCGATTTTCGTAATAAAAATGGGTGTCCTACTTGAATTATTTTTTTTATTTTTTTGAGAAAAAAAAATAACATAGGTTAAAAACCATTGCAATCGAATCTGCTACTAATTCTGAACAAATTACTTTCAGCTTTCGTATAAACAAAAACTAACGTTGTATATAACAAACTTATTTTGTATATTCCTTCTTATTACTTTACAATAATAATTGAAATTATAATTTTAACGGTATTAACGATAGTGCACGTGTTGTATAGTACCTACATTAGTATTTTTCACAACAACTCAGGTGGCAGAGTCGGTGTTGCAGCGAGTGGTTGGCGAAGAAGCGAACAAGGTGGTGCACTAAATGACTTGTGTGAACAGTATCAGCTTCAAGCATGTCAGCGACAAACTTCCGTTACGAAGCCGGTCGACTCATCAAACGATAACTTGCAAGAATATTTTTTCTTATTTTGCGGAAACAACTTTTTGTATACTTATTTTAATCCCAAAAAATATTTTGAAACATGTATTTCCATAATAATCTTGCAATGTATCGTCATTCTCATAAATTCATATGTCTATACGCCATCTTGTTTGAGCTTTCATGACTTGAAAGAGTTTATTTTCTGTCATACTGTATAATAAGAGAGTAACTACTTCCCCGTATTTGAGTATTAGTTCTAGCGGACCAAAATTAAGTTCACATGACGCGGACGTTATAATTTGCTATCAAAACTATTTGTTGTTTAGCAATAAGAAAACTCCAACTTAACAAAAAAAATTGATTTCGGTCTGCGATTTTAAAATTATACAGTTTAGTAGCATTTTCTGTTTTATCTTTTTAACTGTTATAAACAATTGATGTTTTAACTTATTTCGAATGAGATCTTGTAGCTGCTCTCTCACACATTTTTATTGTACGTGTTAGTAGTGTTACTTGTTAAGTGTACAATAGTAAATAATGGCCCGTATCGCTTCAGGTGGTGCACAAGCAGTTCAACTCGCCGATCAATCTATACTCAGAACAGAACATCGCTAACTCTATTAGGCAACAAACTTCGCCGTTGCCGTGAGTACCTCTACAGAAAGTAATATTTAAAACAATTAGTTAATTAGGTACTGCATTACTAAAAAGATATAAGTATGCCACTTTGACGGCAAAAGGATATGAAACATAAATATTCCACACGCCTCTGAAGTGTGAGGGTCTGGGAAACTCGTAGAGGCCCCTGGTAGGATGATACTGTAAGTTTGACAATGAATTAACTTTTCAAAATGTAAAACACAATTAAGATAACGCAAAGAATACGTAGCGTCAGTCATCCCGGCCTACGCATATCTTGGCAATGAATTTAAACAACATGGACAAATGCCAAACTAACATTACATAAGAAAACCACTTTTCAGTAGGAATAACGGAATTTCTGTAAATACGTGTTCTTTACATTTGGATATGAAACAGAATATTGCCAGCTTTTTGCAACAATAATAAGCAAACGAAACCTGTTGATCGAGGAACATTTCATTGTGGTAAAATGTTTTAATGCTGCAAATACAAGAAATACACCGGAGGAGTAGCATAAGTGTTACATTACACATAATAATGAAGTATTTGTTTGCTTACTTAGCTCTAACGGCCATTACGGGCGGCCGCACGTTGTCAAGAGGCAAGTGTTTTACTAGAACGCCGCCAAAACAACAGTCGACGCCCATCCTCATGACGCATTAATGCTTTATTTTATTTTTATGTTGCTCTTTTCGTATCTTGCGAACTTGTTCTATTTCACTCCACGCTCAGTTCTTATCGTCAAGCATGGTGACGACGTCGACCTGTTGACAGCTATTCTTCGTGCAGGAGTGCCCAACATTATATAAACGACTCCTCATGCGCCCCACGTCCACTCGACAACATTGTGTGATCAGTGTGGCGATAATTATTACATAAAGTAGCTTAAGTTATTTATACAATCGAACTTAATAATATAATTAAGGTAGAGAACTTATTCTACATAATTAATGTTAGTATTTTTATCGACCTTTCCTTCCTGAAAAACAAACAAAACTAAACTTCCGTACTTACTAACCGCTTCCGCGTCCCCCTAACGTCCTACCGAGTCGTATCTAATGTGTTTTCTCTCTATTATTATATTGCGCCCGCTAACCGACTAAAAACTAACGCCCCGCCCGCCGCCCGCCGCCCGCCCGCGCCCGCGCAGTCACAAGCCCACGCTGCTGTACGACCCGGCCAAGTCCGACACGTTCCGCGCGCTGCAGGAGGAGGGGCTGGGCGACGTGGTGCAGGAAGTGCCTACGCCCGTCCAAACCAAGGTCTTCACGGCGCCCGCCAACAAGGTGCGAACTCTGCCTACTATGCGCACGAACACTTACACCTTCTCTCAATCGGGAATATTACTAACAAAGCAAAGACGCCAATTGTCTAAGCGTTTGCCTAAGGGGCCAATGCATAGGCCATTTGCGAGTTTGATCCAAGACACGCACCTCTTGACTTTTCTTAATCGTGTATTAATAATAATCAATTATCACTCGCTTACTGTGAAGGAAAACATCGTGAGGAAACTTGCATGTCTCAAAAGATTTTCTGACGGCATGTGAAGTCTGCCAACCCGCACTAGGCCAGCGTGGTGGACTATAGCCTAACCCTTCTGAGAGGAGACCCGTACCCAGCGGTCGGACGATTAATGGGTTGAAGATGTTGATGACATAGATCATTAATTTTTTTCGTAAAAGATCCCGAGATTCTTCTAAACGGCTAATTTCAAATCTGTACAATATTTTATACTATTACTATATTTTATTACGTTAAAATTAAATACTACAGACCCGGTATATTTTGATTTCAGAAACCAGCGCCAACTCCGAGACCCACGAAACCAGAAGAGAAGCCGAAAGGAAAACAAACGACCTTCGTAAGTACAAGTTCAATAACGCAGGAGTACCAGGAGTAGGAATTATAGTACATTGATGTATATAAAACTGTCATTAGGTACTCATTCCCAAACACTACAGACATATTGAAAACTACGCAATGTGCATCAGTTATTGTGCCTGGGCACAAAATTTTAATTATATTTTCACAAAGTTTAAATGTATGCAGTTCTCTTAGCCCTTCGCAAAAGACAAATCGTACACATACAATTTAAATATTGTAAACAATGTATTAAACTCAAGAATTATTAATTTGCTAATATAATGCCATTGATTTTAGTAGTAAGTAGGACTGCCTCGTTGGCTAGTGGTCCCAAGCGCGAATGCTACGCTATAGGTCCTGGGTTCGATCCCCGGGTCGAGCTGTGTTGTTGGGTTTTCTGTGAAATTCCCAGTAGCAGCTCGAAGTCTGGATTCGTGCCCAGTTGATGGCAATAGGCTCGCCCCCTATTTCATGGGACCTAAACATACCGGCGAAATGTGGTTGTACATTAGTACGCCGCTGCCTACCCCTTTGGGAAATACAGGCGTGATGGTATGATGGCAATAAAGTAGGAATCTTATATTGTATGTTTCAGGTGAATTTCCTGCACGAAGAGCACATCCAACAGTCGAACTCATTCAAGCGCTTGATGTACAACGTGCTTGGAGACACTGAGTTTTAACGGTGCAGCTACTCTCCAGCGAGACAGTATTACCTGCCGTCTCAGTGCAAGTTCCTTAACATTATGGCAAACAAAAACAATACTAACGCCATATTATAGTGCCAATGCAACGCCATATACAACCCGCGGAATATGAAATAACCAGTCACACGACGTTACAATTTTATGCGTTGTATGTACCTTGAATAGCGACGTTAGTAGTTTGCCGTAATTATATAATGGACTGATTTTTAGTATGGTTATATTATACGGCGGTTAGCTACAGGCGCTAAATAATATTAGATGTAATGACTTGTTGGGTTAGCAACGAATAAGACTAACAAAATTAATTTTAGGAAGCTATTATAATAATGCTCCTGGCAGTGTGTAATATTATTTTTCGGTGGATTTAATTATTCTAATACTCGAGTATTAGTGATATAATTTATATTTACATTAAGTAGAAATATAATGTATATTACTAAGTGTTGATTTTCTGTTTGTACAGAAATATATTGTTTATGAATACTTATGAGAAATGTTGAGTGTACAGTCTAGTCACTGCGACCCGAGCTCCGGTCGTACCCACAAGAATGAAATTCGATCAACCTTAAATAAAATATTTATTTTTATTTATTCAGTTGTTTAATTTTTTGCAAGAAAATAAAATCTAAAGGAATAATAACAACAAAGTTAATTCAAAATAACTATATTCATAACTCGAAGTTTACTAACGATGTTACACAACAAAATAAAATACAGTCTTACAAATTTCATGAACCATAAGTACACAGATCAGATCGAAAGGAGAAAGCAATTTTGAGCAAACAAATAACACTAATAACTTATATCACAAGTCACATCATACAGAACACAGGGGTGACGTCACGTGCATAGACAATATTATAACTATAATTAATAAATTGTTTCATATTTTTATACCGATAATAAGTGCGCTGCAACCGAAGAAGTACAGTAATAATTCAAAAGCAACTGGCTCGATAACCCCAAAAATACAGGCTGTACCTATATTTGTGGGATTGAAAGTACCTTATACAATAACATCATGAAAATACCTATACCAAATTATGCTGATTCAATCTACTGCTATTGTAGTCCACTGCAGACAATAGGAATCTGATGGAAATTAGTTGGATTTGCTAGACCGTAAAATTTTCGAACTTACTAAATCTTCAGATAAACGCGAATTATGTGATCATGTGCTTTTTTGTGCATTTTCTGTGCTTTTTTGTGTGAATGCATGGTACTGCAATGCATGGTAGGTCTTACAGTCCCTCATTATTTCGAGATTATCGAGATGTCTAAGAAATAACAAATGCAGTATCTTGATTTAGCATACGTGGTCGGCGTTAGTAATGACTATTGGGATGTGGACGCAGCAGTTAATATCTTGCTAATAACCACCGCAATGACATTGCTTGCCGCGGTTCTTATCTTTTGAGACTAACAATCGATATTGGAAAGTAACTTTCTTCGTATTAAATTTTTATGGAAACACTTAAAATATACGAAATTAAGTTTCAAACACCAAATAAGGCACTACATTCTTTAATTTTGAAACAAATTCTTTGGATAAAGCATTCATAGCACGTGAGACACATGGAGATGGATAGGTATTCGTTACAAGTATTGGAGATCATACATTTATAATTTCGAAGCAAATATTTACACGAGCGTTAGTACTTAATACTTCGATTTTATAATGTGATATGTAAACACAACATAAGTACACAAATTAAGTGCATTCTTGCATGTAACATTACGATACATCTCCAAGCACCCTACAAAACATCACTTATTATTTTAACTTATACCACAGACTGACCGTTCATCATTATAATTATATTAGGTTTTATTAGCCATATACTTACAATAAATTTACAAATTAAATATGAAGAATTAGTTAAGTAGCTAATAAAAAATTTGACCAAAAAAATGTTATTGTAATATTAACAGGAAAGTTTAAACATAGTTTATATGTATATCAAGGAAAACGACTAGTTTGTATATTTAAACAAATGATTATACGTAAATCAAGGAATATGTTTTCCTCGACATAAATTAAATTATAATGCTAGTACAGTTCAGGGAATTTTATTTGCATCACTTTGACATCTTTGGAAACAATAGAACAGGAGAGCCAAACAGTAAAACTATAATCAACCATTCTAGGTGATAACATTTAATGGATGCAAATAATATTCCAAGTGCTCTACTAAAACAATTCGGGCAAAATACAAATAATTATGGCACACAGTATAGCATGCGGGAACCGTAAACAGTTCGGATTTTTTGTTGATGGTTAAAAAAGATTATGCTCATTAGTTATGAATGGCACGACTCATTACATAGAGTACGTGTTTATAATTTCGAAATTTACAAATTGTTATGATTACCCAGCATAACCTAAATGAGTACATCATGAAATCACGACATTTCACCAACTATCTTCAGCGTACTAAAATATTATGTTACCTAATTTTGGACTGATATTCACCTTTTATTTAGCACCAAAGTCCGAACTATTTTATTTAAACACTATCTATCTAAAAACAATAGCATTGATTACTTTACTGAAAGACCGGTTTTACTATTCAATAATTTGTGGTGCATTCATATAGCAAATGTAACATAAATACTTATTAGTACATACCTACTCAGTTTCACTAGCAAAGTTAATAAGTATTAATTTCGCCAGTGGTTTATTACAAGGTACATGAGTTTAAAGGGTAAAATATGATTATATTTATCATCTATCATGATTATCCAGTTATCATGTGGTGAAACTTATAAAAGCATTGCAATTTCTTATCTCCAAAACCTTATGCAGAAATAAGTTTTATTCTACAAACAATAATATTGGCTACTATTTTTATAAATGTACGCATCGCTAAATATCAAGCTATACCTTTCTGGTATAAGCTGACTTCACATTGAATGCAAGGTCAGCTTATGGTGGAATGTTCCTACATCTTGATGTGTAGCCATGTGTACTAAGCACTGTTGATGTGTTTATTCGAAAGGAGCTTAAATTTATTAAGGTTGTGGAACATAAGTTGCTCGTTATCATAGGTATTCACTATAAGTCAGGGTATATTATAGTATCGCAACTGGCGCATATGTATGACAGTGTATGGATAGCGAAGCAATAAAAATATGTAAAAATCAAAATGAGTAAAGAAAATTTAATACAGTTCCTACCCTCGAGAAAAAAGCGTAGGTATGGAAAACATAACAAATTTCATTGATTCAAAATTGTTCCAAGTTGTGCCACCTTTTAAAATACACAAATTAATGATTCGTTCATGTCAATTTCATCTCTGTGTGTGGTAATAAAAGACACACATCCTTAAGACCATAAAAATAAATTAAATGATTATGTAAAATAACAATCATTAAGCCCCTGTTTCACCACCTCTGGGTAGCCGGTAACCGCCGGATAAATCCAAAAATGGACGAGAAAAGGAATTTACAGCGAGGTGGTAAAACAGGCCCTTAGAATTTTTGTTATGAAATGACTAACATGTAATAACAGACATTCATTCGTTAAAGAGACCTAACGTAACCAGAGGGTCGATAGAACAGTGTGTTAGTGTCTGCTAATTGATCCTGGATAGGTTATTATTTTATTTATTAAATTAATGGAACATGCATCAGATCAGCGTCATGGTCGTGTATCATTATTTCTATTTTAATAATAAAGTATATAAATAAGTCAATAATGAAGTTAAATACTTAACTAGATGCACAAAAAGTGCTGAAAGTGCAATTATTGTCAATTAGGGGAACCAACTAGAAATCCAAAACAAACAGTGATAGATATAGTTGAACATTTTCATATTAAGTTATAATAATCTTTCCTTGTGTTTGGGTCATTATAAGTTCTTTTAAAGTAGCCTCTTTACAATGGCCTGCTCGTTGACATAATTATCCAGCGAATATTGCACTTATAAGTTACCTTATGCTTAAAGACGCAAAAGAATCTCATATCATAATAAATTTATATTATATATTGCAAATAATTCCAATTTGAAACGGGTAGCCTAATATGATACTCTGCAATTTTGTTGCCCCATTTGAAATTTGAAATCTATCGTTCTGGCATTTTTTTTTAAATGTTTTTGATACAGACATTAATGCAGTATTCAGAACAGTGTTGCCTACACATAACAGCGTACTCAACACGTAGGACAGCGGGGCCACTGCAGACCGCTTTGCTTCGTTTGATCGCCTTTGCGTTGAGTTTACATAGGACACAGTGTTACACCTTGAGCACATTTATTCCACCACACACCTAATATCAGATCATCCCCATAAAATAGAGACGTCGGATCTTTTAGCTATGTAATGAAACTTTAAAATACCCATCTTTGGCATCTAGATTAATAATGATGATGATGAGAGACAGAGGAATATCCTCGCGGGACAATTATGTATGACAAGAATGTTCATGTGACAAGATGACTCACAAGTCAAGAGTTCTCCATTCTAGATATGTTGTTTTAAAGAGAGCCAATGTAAAACATGTTATATACAACAAGATGAGATTCCAAATTTAAATTCACTACTACGTACATTCATATAAATAAATAAATAATTATTAAGCTATGCACGGCTTCAATTAAGTTCAATGAATACATATTTAATGCTAGACTCTTGGTAAAAAAAGCAGTGATAGCGTAGGGGTATGACCACAGGACTACCAAGGCGTAGGTCTCAAGTTCGAATCCAAAGCACGCACCTCTGACTTGTGTGTATTAATAATTAATTATCACTTCGCTTACAACGGTGAAGGAAAACATCGTGAGGAAATCTGCAGGCCTAAGAAATTTTCTCAACGGCATTTGAAGTCTGTCAACCCGCACTAGGCCAGCGTGGTGGACTATAGCCTAACCCCTGTCATATTGAGAGGAGACCCGTGCCCAGCAGTGGGACGATTAATGGGTTGATGATGATTTCAAGTTAATAGCTGGGTTACCAATGTAAATTTTCCACCCATTTAATAATTGTTTTATTGATGTCACCTATGTCATCGTGAAATCATGAAAACTCCTGAAACAGTGGAACTAGTTACTATATGGAAGTACGAATGTGGAAATAGTGTAATCTAAATACCAATAAATCGAATGCGTTGTCTTTCAGATAAGATTTCGCTGGAATATATAAAATTCGTAGTAGTTACAACGGTATATTCACGATGGCGAAGATGACCTAGATCATCGGTTCATAAGACGAATATAGTATGGTATTTCCCAATGACATAATAATAATTATAACTAAATAACCAATGAAGAAGAAAGTGCGCGGCACCGAATTATTCGTACTGGTAGTAGTTCTCAATGTTGTTAAAAACTTATTTTACCGGTACACACTACACACACAATAGGCGAGTTATTGGCAAAAATCGACTGGATACCTAGACAAATGGAACCATAAATAATCATATATATATAATACCAGGAAGATTTTTATCGGGTGAATACATCATTTTATTAGTATGATCCTCGTATATTATTTTCCTTTAAAAAACCCGAGATGTAACCTAAACATGTGAAGCAGCATTACTAGTGCCTGTGAATCACATTTTCCTCAACTCACAGGGGACAGCGTACCTTCGCGTGTCACCGTAAACTGCGCAACGTGCGCCGCTCAATGTCTGGGGCATCAAATCAAAATTATAATTAACTATGTAATAAAGGGTGGGGAATCTTTATCTACAAATATTAAACACGAAGTATGAAATTTATGGATAACTTCTTACAGGGTTACCTGTGGCAGCATAATTTATTATTACAATATATGTCTATTTACGCTTTATATTTTGAAAGCTGTCTATTATGAAATCTTAATAACTTATGATGCTATTCCCAAAAACATGAGGGTATAGTTTTGTTTACACATGCATAGCACAAACAACATATTACTCTTCTTTTCTGTGCCGACGTATGGACGTTACTATGGTGAACATTTAAAGGTCAGGGTATAAGCATCCTAACGCATAGGCATACGGTGACCTAAACGAACGATGCCTGCACTATTATTATGATAATTACTATTTACATTATCCGTCTCATTTTGTACACGTAACACCATCGAATGCTCATTTTTAACCGCCTTCAAAAAATATGGCGAGATACTTCAAAAGATATGGTGCGACGCGTATTTTTTTTAATCAGGTACAGGTGATAAAATGGAGACAACACCTGCACTCGCGGTAATAGCAACAGACCGGCTGGCGAGCGATACGGGCGAGGGCAGCGGCGCGGCCCGGTGCGGCGCCGCTAGTAGACCGTGTCGTCCGGGTACAGTCGCAGCGCCGGCGCGCGCGCGGGGCCTCAGGAGGCGGGCGCCGCCGGCCCCGCGCCCGGCCCCGGGCCCGGCGCCGCGCCCGGCCCCGCGCCCGCCGGCAGCAGGCTCTCGCGGCTGGCGCGCAGGTTGGGCAGCGAGCGCGCCGCCCGCGCCGCGCGCCGCGCCTCCAGCGCCAGCAGCGACCGGATGTCGGCCTCCAGCGGGTCCACGCTGATGTGGTACACGCCGCCCTGCGGTGCCAGCGATAGCCCGTTAGGTTAGGTCGGCGCGCGCGGCCGCGGCGGGTGTTGGTCACTCACCTCGGCGGCGGCGGGCTCGGCGGCGGGCTGCGCCAGGCGCGTGTCGGAGTAGCGGCGCGCGTCGTCGGCGCCGTCGCCGCGCAGGCGCTGGTCGGCGAGCGCGGACAGGCGGCGGTGCGGGTTGCCGCGGTACGTCTCGAAGCCGCCGCTCTCGTCCTCCTCGTGGTAGGCGGCGGGCGGCGGCGGCGGCGGCGGCTCGATGTTGGCGATCACTTGTCCGCGCGCGCTCCTCTCGCGCCTCTTCACACGTACAGGTGGGGAACCACCGCCGATTGGTAATTTTTCCGGTGCATTTTGAATTAACAATATCCTAAGGAAATTAATACTGTTTCAAAAAGGGTAAACCTTAATATACAATAAACTTAAGCTTAAATAAACAAAATTATACAAGGTCGAGTTAGTTACACCATTTATAACTCGAGAAAGGATGGACCGATTTTTATATTTGATTTGTTGACTTTGTCTCCGACTGGAATTACAATAACTATTAAAAAAATCACCAAAAAAGTTAATAAACCTGTTAAACCAAATCAACAATAAATATATTTCCTCAAAATATGATCATAGCTTCCGACTGACCGCCGACGTTAGAGTGGTCACCAGTCCAAAAAATGTATCATAATGCCCCTATTATGTGCCCCTATTATATGGGACCGAAACCGAAACATACCGGTCAACTGTGGGTAGACCTAACTCTTTGGGGAATACACATAATGTGATGATATTATCAAATTACCATACATCTTATGTACTACTTCTACCATTCATATTCATAATCTTTCTCAATATGTATAAGCTGAACAGACACTGTGATAAATAATAAATATTTATTCTTACCTAATAATACTAAATAAATAATGTCATATATATATCACAATATATGATTGGATTGGAAAACAATATAAAAACGACTAAGAATACCTACCGATTATGGGCTCGCCAACGGTTACAAAGATGCAGATATTGGCGGCATTGTATGTACATAAAAACAGCGCCCCCAGTGAAGCCAACAGCCACTACTACCAATTTTGTCCAAAATGGCCACGCTGAAACATGTCACCATCTTAATATTAAATACATAATATTGTTCGAGGAACCAGATTTCGAGTTTTTAATGCCCGGGAGCAGAACATACGGTCTGCTCTGTAAAGATTGGTACCATAAGTGTGGAGTCCGTACGTCACAATCAATGTGATACTTCTTCTAACAGCCTAAATGTAATAAATACTTTTACTGTATCATCATCGTCGTCCTGTACTGACATATGCATAGAATTCCAGACTTCCTATTAGTCAAGTGTTCGCAAGCGCGATTATGCAGTTATATCTTAGGTTCAATTTGCAGGTTGTCGAAAGTAGGTATTATTAAATTATTGATTTCTTCTATTAAATTCTAACTAACAGCTTGGACTTTATGAAGCATTTTATGAAGATATGAGACTTTATTAAGCTTTCAGATTTGGGCTCTGAGTTTGAATTGGCTTATTGACAGCAATAGGGTGAACTTACTTTTACAATTTGTGTGACCTCAAATATACTGACAAACTGTGGGGGTACAGCTAGGCATACTGTATACTATATTATGTACTACATATAGTATGCAGTATGCCTAGCTGCATATGTATATGTAGTACATATGTAGTATGCAGTATGCCTCCTAGCCCTTGAATATACAGGAATGATAAATATTATGTTGTTATAACCTATTAATAGGTACGCGGACTTTGTAGTCACAGAGTGAATTAAACACCTACATACTATTTTAACTTTTATTATGTATTTTTATATTTTTTTAAAACTGGTTGGTGTCTAGCCGCGACGTCTCGTGACACCATTACTTACATAATATTGAGCAGATCTGTTTCTAGTTGTGTTATTGATAGATACTTTCGTTAGCGTTTAACGAATCATACAGGTAACAGTGAATATAAAATAATGTATATTTTATCTATACTAATATTATAATCTATACTAATATTATAAAGAGGAAAGATTTGTTTGTTTGTTTGTTTGTTTGTAATGAATAGGCTCCGAAACTACTGGACCGATTTCAAAAATTCTTTCACTTTTGGAAAGCTACATTATCCCCGAGTAACATAGGCTATATATCATCACGCTACGACTAATAGGAGCGGAGTAGTAATGAAAAATGTTGCAAAAACGGGGGAAAAAATTATAAGAACACGCGGGCGAAGCCGCTGGCGGGAAGCTAGTTATGTATATTTTTATTATTAAAAATTATGTATATTAATTATTTTTACAGATTTATGATTATTTATTCTTACCTATCATGCCGCGATTGACCTCTTCTACCGCCCGCTCTATAAGTACAAACAGGGACCACATGACACAGAGCGCGGCGACACAGTGGAACAGCACGGCACAGCACAATCTTCGTCGCTCCACACCGGACATCTCCAGCAAACGCCACTGAAAAATAGCAAAAATGCATGCTAGGGTTTTAATAACTTAAAAGTTTTTTAAGACAATTAACTAGAATACTGAATCAACTGCAAAACTAGAAAAACATCCTTGTGATAGTTCTTAAATATGCCTAATGCCCGCAAAATGTCCCTTTCTCAGAATGTCCCTTTCGCAAAATGTCCCTTTCTCAGAATGTCCCTTTCGCAAAATGTCCCTTTCTCAGAATGTCCCTTTCGTAAAATGTCCCTTTAGCAAAATGTCCCCTTCCTCAAACAGGCATTAAATTACTTTCATCAGTAAAAAAACTGGTCAAGAGCCAGTGTACAACACAGAGGGGTACTGTATTAATGTTCAATCATTAAAATATGGGTAGGTAGGTGCATGCACATAAACTAAAATAAAATAATAGAAATCGAATTTTGTCAGATTTACTGTCAATCAAAAGATCAATTTACACAAATAAACAATCAACTTATTAAACAACTCAAATACAAAAAAAATAAGAAAAAAATAAATGTTTTACAATCATTGTAATATTTATTTTGATAATAATCGTAATTTTTTTTTTTATTGTTTAAGTGTTAACTCATTATTTTCTAATTTAGCTAATAATACTTTATATTTCTTGTCGAAATACTTTCATCAGTAAAAAACCTTTCAATTCATGTATTGGCAACACTTTAAACAAAAACTATGAGGGTACTTGAAAAATAATTCAAAAGTTATATGTCAGTTTCGCATTGTAATATTTGGGTAATTTATCTTAAACTTAAACTAACCATTTAAGATTTTCAAAATGAATCAAGAATTTGAGTTAAGTTTAATAAGTTGATTGTTTATTTGTGTAAATTGATATTTTGATTGACAGTAAATCTGTCAAAATTCGATTTCTATTATTTTATTTTAGTTTATGTGCATGCACCTACCTACCCATATTTTAATGATTGAACATTAATACAGTACCCCTCTGTGTTGTACACTGGCTCTTGACCAGTTTTTTTACTGATGAAAGTAATTTAATGCCTGTTTGAGGAAGGGGACATTTTGCTAAAGGGACATTTTACGAAAGGGACATTCTCAGAAAGGGACATTTTGCAAAAGGGACATTCTGAGAAAGGGACATTATGCGAAAGGGACATTCTGAGAAAGGGACATTTTGCTACCTGTAGTCATTTTGAGAAGTGGTCATTTTGCAACAGAGCCGATCTTATATCTGGGTAAATAATATAGCGACATCAATAAAAAAATATTGCAGTGAAGGTGTTATAAATGAATGTATGCTTAAAAAAACAAATTTGGTGTACCTCATTAAATGGCTTTATTTTGGTATGCATAATAAAATTAAATTTGCAGAGTTCACAAGATCTTGTCTCTGATGCAGTCAACCACTGTTGTAAACAGCTCTGATGAACATATTTTAAACTTCCTGCAACAACACACAATTAAATTATAATTGCTGTAAGTTCATGATATGTAAACACTTCAGTATATTATATAAACAATTTATTTTATTTCAATGTCATCATTGATTATGTATGTCAATCATGTAGTGTGACACTTATTATTGCTATTATATATATGAATAGCAGAATCTCTAAGAAATGTAGTGTGTTCATGAGAGGTGAGACACCTATAGTACTCTGCCCTAATTTTGTTTTCATACCACAATGGTGGCAAACAAGCCTGTGGCCCGCTTGTTGGTATGCGGTTACCACATTAAGGACATTTACAACGCCAAAGTATCTCTCATGTGTTGCTGACCACACAAAATCCTCTTAACTGCTTTTTAGATTTCAGGAAAAACCCACTGAACAGATTTTCATAAAATGTGCCATAAAGACTGTAACCTGATGAATTTTTGTCTTAAATAGTTGTTTTACTGCAGGCTAGTTGTTTCTATAAAGCTGTTAATACAATCTAGTAGGCAAGGTTTCTTTTTGTACAATAAATTGCTATTTATTACAATACATCATTCTAAACTACTTTTGTTGATGGTTAAAACCAGAAAACCAGCAGATAAGTCACCAATTATAAGGGTGTTCACCAGCCAGTTAAACCCCAACAGGTCCTACCACAGAACAAATTATTATAGGTACTGTAAAGTACATAATCAATACTTACATTAATATTCAAGTTTAATACCTCAAGTATTATACAAATGCCAGTGCATGATAACTAAAAACGTTTTGTAGTTTGATTACAACAAAAATGGTTTTAGGAACTATTCAACTACTCTGCTTCTAACATCCATATAAATCAGTGCCTTATTTTAAATTGATAATTTGAAATAATTATTCCCTGCTATCACAGTTATTCACTTGTACTGTTTCAAAAAACATTATGTAAACAGAGAACATCTGTGCACTTCGGTAATCAACGCTATGGCTTGAAATGCCTCTAAAATAGGATCATCATTACTATTAGCACTAACCTGAACAATAGCATGGTGCAAGTAGAGGATTGTGAGGTTCGCTCTCACAATGACATATGCGGCAAATATCTCCGCTGGAATTGCTACATGACGTGCGGCTGCTCCCTGATCCCGTGCGTATCACCTTTCTACCACAAACACCTCCCCATTCCCAACTTTCGATATCCGACGAGTTTTTCACATTAATTTGCTGAACAGGCATTGTAGTATATTTTTAAATACTTAATTGAGCCTACATAACATTCACAGATTTTGTCCGCAATCACATTGGACATCGACAAAGCAAACATCTAAAAACATGTCACCTCACACGAATAACTTCTGTTATGTATGATGTGCAATTTACTTAATTACAATTATTATTTACAATATTGGTGTGGTCAGCAAATTCACACTCCATCACCTACTCTAATAGTAAATCTAGTTGACTGTAGAAACAAAATCCATGGAATAAAATCGTCAATTATATCGGTTCTCTACTGTCTAGTATAGTCTGTCATCACAGCCACAGATTACTATATTGTAGCAAGCTAATCACAGCACACGACCCACAGAACACATACGTATACCCAGTGTTGCCAACTTAGTGGAATTTCCACTAAAACTGGTGGTTTTGACCCCCCATTTAGTGGCGAAATATTGCGTTTAGTGGCTGGTGGATTTTTCTAGTGGTTTAGTAGAATTCAGTTTTAATTACTGAAAATGATATCACTCAAGCACTAACACGTTACGAGATATATTATTTCTACTTCATTTAATTTACAGGAGTACTATTTACTTTTATTGTTTAGGAAAAACTGAACCGCCGCATCCCGCTCATTGCACTATACGCAGGGATACCCCATAGAATATTTTAAAGTAGTAGTTAGCTTACAAAACTGAGTGAACTCTGTCGCGGACTGCTCAGTGTGTCGTATTATTCTCGCGAATTTTTACAAGCGTAATAATTACTAATAATTATGCCCAAACCACAATATACACGAAAGTTTTGTGTACCAATATACACTACGGGATTCTTGGCTTCAAGACGCACATTTAAAAGACTAGCTTCAAGCTATTTAAATATTCTTATATTCAAATATTTTTCTTTTCCCGCGAAATTTTAATTACTTGCGTTTTCTGCAATTTGCAGGTCAGTGTCAGGTTGTATCTCGATCAAAATATGACATGCGATAAAAATAAATACGTATTTATATCATTTCAAACATAAAAATCATCTTTCTAAGTTAAAGGTCATCAAAGCCCATACAACTTAGCCCAAAGGAGGTCAGAAGGCAAACTCATCCCAAATTTGTACCGGAGTTACATGACAGTTGTCAAGTTGATAGTTTTTACTATGAAATCCCTATAAAACTGATAATAATGTGCCGTAGTGGCGTGCGTTTGCATTCCGAGACTGAAACTAACAGTTTTTACTGTGAAATCTTTACGAAATAGATAGTAGTATACTAAAAAGGCGTGATTTTTCTCACATTAAGGCTGAGATTCAGAGAAGAGATTCAGCATGAACTTACGCAAAATGCAAAAAACGCAAGCAAGATTTGAATTTCACGAGATAGCACAGCGCTGAGCGCATCGTCCTTTAACTTGTTGATTGGTACTTATGTTGATTAATAATAAAATTGTTATTAAGATATCTTTTTGTATTTTTTTTGGCATTTTCCATGCTTTTTCCTTCATTAAAAATAACTTGTTATTAAGATTTAAAATATGTTGTTTTTTTATTTTTTTATTTACGTTATAATAAAGACCTAATTAATTTTTTTTAGTGAAATTTTAGTGATTTTTAAAGTACATCCGTTTTTTGTTAGTGGTTTTCTGGTGGTTTTAGAGGTTGAATCTGGTGGGAAGCTTGTATAACTGTTGGCAACACTGCGTATACCCTAACCATAGATATATAATATACTCCATAGATTGGAATATGAGTAAAAGAGAGCTACTGAAGTTAATGGCACTTTGGTGTGTTAGAAAGAAAAACAGAATGACGCTGTAAACGTGACATTACATGTATACAATTGCGGTGAATAGGGGTTCCAGCAAATGTAAACCTGCGAAATTTTGGGATTATTTACGTGTAGTTAAGTGTGTATCCGTATAATATTCATGTGATTACGATGTTAACTTGTGCAGTACCAGGTTGTAATTCTCAAAAGATGGAAAATCCACAGGATTACTAATTTAATCGGTATGTTTACTATTTGTTTACTATCATCATTTAACTTAATTACGGCCGGGTTAAAGCTAGCTCGTACCAGCTTCAAGCCGGACAATAAGTTTGGCGCGAACTGTACACAGACAGGCAGACACCAAGTGTTGCAAATCCAAGAATCCATGTTTCGGGAGGTTTGCCGGTTAAAAATCGGTAGAATTCGGGAGATTTTAGTAGTAACCTTTACCTGTCAATAAAACGAATATTTTCTTACGTATTTACGTTTATTATTAATATCGATACATACAAATCATACGACCATTTTTAAATCATATTCCTATAATCTAAAAGTAACGTATTCTTATAAAAAATCTACTGATACCACCTCTCTGATGACATTTTAGCAATCATATTTTTGGAAGTATTAAAATCATTACAGTTATCATCTCCAATTAACCTCTTTGTGGAAAGGCGGTTTAGTTGTTTATTTTTAAATAAATTTATCGAAGAAAATATGCGTTCCACATTGGCAGATGAATGTGTAAAGCTAAGTATCTTAAAAACAAAGGAAATAACAGTTTTAAACATTGGTGGTAGTGGTAAACGGCTCTGGATACAAGCCCTTAAAACATTAATCAAGCTATTCAGTACTAGTGTTGTAATACACCTACTGCAAGAAACACTCTGTTGATGACAACCTCATGAATCGCAGACCGACAGACAGATAGAAGCGGGGTAGTCCGGTCAATTTAGACAATTGAAATAAAGAAAATTCCGACAGAGCCAAATCTTCGTAGAGACCTTAGGTTTACCACAAGGAATAAAGTGTCAAAAGTCCCCATCAGTCCCATGTGTGCTTAGGGACTTATTCGGGGCCCAAGGTCAAAATTTTAGGTTTTTTAGATTTTTCTCGAAAACGGTAAGTTTTATCGAAAAAGTACCTTAGAGCAAAGTTGTAGATCTTAAAATTTTCTATAAAAATGGCCCCTATAATTTTTTCTCTAAGACCCACTATTTCCCAGATATTGCGCTTGTAAGAATCACGTTCTACATAATATGCACACATTTCCACTACACCTAAAAAACCTAAAATTTTGACCTTGGGCCCCGAATAAGTCTCTAAGCACACATGGGACTGATGGGGACTTTTGACACTTTATTCCTTGTGGTAAACCTAAGGTCTCTACGAAGATTTGGCTCTGTCGGAATTTCCTTTATTTGATCACTATTTTTATGTCTAAATTGACCGGACTAGGGGACTTCGATGCAACATAGCCTGGGTCCCGGGGACTATATTATGTCAGGTTTTTTTATCCACAACGACTGTCACCAACATCAACCCGGCCGTAAAAATCGTAAAGAGATATTGGATTAATATAAATAAAAAATTAAAGGTCAAGTCGTTAAAGCCGTCATTTTGATTTATTTCAAAATTTACTTCTACCGTAAATATCGGAGACAAAATAATATTGGTTATTTGTCTCCAATATTTACGGCAGAGGTGAAGTTGCTCATGCCAACTTCAATCCGGACATAAAGATTGGTGAGACCGTACGACTGTCGGATCCGAAAGTTCAGAGTTGCCAATTTAGTATCGTTGTCTCTAGAAATGGTGACTTTTGCTTCAGAAAATAGTTTTAACGACAAAATTATTTAGCAACCTGTGGCTCGACCATGAGTTTTTATCACTAGACTCGCTAGCGACGCCGTAAAATATTTGTATGGAAAACCCTCGAAGCGCCTCTAGCGGTTACGTATAGAACTAAAATCTGCTATGAGATTACAGCGTTTCGATGCGTAAAAAACCTATCGAAAGCGATTCGATAGAACTCATGTTTGAGGGGCTGTTTGACGACCTTCAGCTATTTATGTACCTAGTTTATATACAAGATTTTTTAGTAATACCGGGTTTTTAGAACTACTAATAGGAGTCGTGATCTGTATGAGACGAAAACACTAAACTATCGGATTAGAAAAACGAAAAACCTGACGTCATTCCCGGGCTAATTCTATGTTGTCTATGGTAATATCAGGCTGCTTATTATCTATGGTTGGCTTAGTGTTCGTGATGTTGATAATAGATTATTGTCATCATAGATTTATAATCCATAGATTGGCATTGTCAGTAAAAAAATGAAACTGAAAACCAACTGTTTATGTGTGTGTGACATGTTAATGTGTGCGTTAAAAGTGCAGCGCCTGAAGTTAATAGGATTATTATCGATATCGATAACGGTGGACGATATCTGTTTTACTGCTGCATACAATATTATTTAAGTGTGGGGAATAGCAATAATGCAACAATATTTTTTCTTATTTGTCCCACTAAATGACTAAAATATGGGGGAGATCAGTGGCATCCCACTGGTCAAGTGAGAATACACAAACCATGTATCACCAATGTAATCAGAAATCTTGGAGAAGGCCAGAAAAATCCTTAAATAAAACACAGATTTCAAAAATATTAATATTAATTAATTAATAATTAATTTTAATAATTAATTAATAATATTACTATTCATATTACAATTATTACTAAAAAATATGTACAGGTAACTTTCGTGTACAGTAAAATATCTATAAATAATTTTATAATCTTGGCTGTACATATTTAAACACTCATTTTTCAATATATTAATGTTAATATAAAAATGTATATTTCTTATTTTCTTACGACAAATAGTTAAAACAGAACCACTTTATAGTTTTCGCCTTGTTTTACCTCCTGTTGATAAGCAGTGCTCATGGTAGTGTTAACTGCTTATTGTTGTATATTTGAGCGGATTCCAATTTAACATGCGCAATCACTTTTTACTGGATTTATGGGAAATCTGCAAATAATGACTTAATCTCATAAATTCAATTCAAAGTAGGTATCTATCTACCTAACTATGAGATTTTGTCAGTGCATGAACTTGCGAAATCTGAATTTGCGACTATGGTCTAAATTGCTTACGTAAATTGGTTTACCTTCACTAAATGCACCTCAGACAAATAATATTATATAATACCGACATGTTGTTCACCGACCACCAAAGTCGATAATCGACACCATCAATATAAACAAATCAAGTCCAAATCCATCACTAAAAGTGAGGTTATAAATGCCCTCATATTTCCGTATTTGTTATTTCTTTAATATGACTGTTTCGTGATCTGTAATGCATTTTAGTGATCTAATAAATAAATTTAGCATTATATTTTCTACAAATTTAACACATTTACGTAACAATTATTAAGAAATGATGATAGTAAACAAATAGTAAACATACCGATTAAATTAGTAATCCTGTGGATTAACCATCTTTTGAGAATTACAACCTGGTACTGCACAAGTTACCATCGTAATCATATGAATATTACACGGATACACACTTAACTACACGTAAATAATCCAAAAATTTCGCAGGTTTACATTTGGCAGAACCCCTATTACCGCAATTGTATACATGTAATGTCACGTTTACAGCGTCATTCTCTTTTTCTTTCTAAGACACCAAAGTGCCATTAACTTCAGTAGCTCTCTTTTACTCATATGCCAATCTATGTATTATAAATCTATGATTGTCATAATGGATTAATCGATAACGAGACGAAAGTGATAATCGATTATTAATCGATCATCTAAATATTTTTGTAACTTATTGAAATTGGCCGGTACACTTAAGTAAAACTAGGATAATAGCTTTATGTAATTCAATTAATCTTGTTTTATTAAGTAAAAAATACCAGAACTATAACAAAATAGCAACCGACATTAAATAAAAATATTTCCTCAATCTCGTTAAAGTTTTACTATGCAGACTAGACTAGACTAAAAAATCCAATACCAAAATTTTGGAAGTACGTAATAAAATTACAAAAGTGAAACTTGTGTTATTTACAGGTAGTTACAGTATTATTTGTTAGACATAAATAAGAAATATAAAACAAATCTATAAATTTCTTCATAACACATAAAAACGTTATGTTTCTAGAATAAATATTATTGTTATTAATTATCAAATATATATAATATATCCTTGTCCATATCCTGACTAATATCACAGTTTAAATGAAAGGAGATCATACAAATTGGGCTAATATTTTTTTTGCCGGCCAACTAAAATAAGTGCAATAATTAAATAGAGCTATCGTCATTTTTTATTATTCCACGGAAGCTCTAAACCCAAGTGTTACTACAGTAATCATGTTGTCACTCTCATAATCTTACCAAAATATCATCTAAATAAACTTTCGAATGATCATTCGATTGAATCATTCGTATTTATCCATCACTAGTGTTCACTCACTTCTCTCCAGTGTTGCCGTTTTGGCATTTTTAATACTAAAATAAGAAATTAAAATAATATGCGAGTGATACCCCTGGTGTTGCAAGCGTCCATAGGCTATGGTAATTGTAACCGCTTACCATCAGGCGGGCCGTATGCTTGTTTGCCACCTTAGTGGTATAAAAAACAAAAAAAAACTGTTGTAATTTAAAGCATCAAAGTTTAGTTTAGTAGTAGAGAATAGTAGAGAAATATTTTTTTTTACACTGGCCAATCTTAGAATGGTAGGGTACGTAAAAATTATAATCTTGATATTCGCTCTAGATCTAGGCGATTGTAGATTTTATTTAAAGTGGGTGGCCAAAGAGAAAAGACTTTTGAAGGGTACAGACCAGGAAGGTATAGGTAAAAAAGGTTTTTACCTATACCTTCATGGTACAGACGTTCCTACCCACAGGACAATATTACTTGTTGTACTATTACCACTGACAAATAACGTAGGGCTTGGTTAATTTTTTTTAATGAAATGATCTATAATCTCAAGTAGTCATGCCGAAACTGAAGGTATATTGAAAAATATAAGATGTAATAACTACTGATTTAATTTAACAGTACACCGCCAGAGAAATATTTATATTAGTGTAATGTGAACCTGTTTGTTGTTATAATCCATACTTTCGAGCTGAGGAATGCGGTATTAATATTACGAATAAATATTATTTTAGAATTTAATACAACAAATTTTTCGATCCGATCTTCCGATCCTCATGGTATTTGTATCGATCCTCTAACGGATTAAAAGGCATTGTATCGATACAAAAATCGGTTGGATCGTATCCACACAAGTCTCGGATCGTACGAACATCCCTACTCAGTGTCTCATCTCAGTGTGGTTTAGTCCTGTGTCGATCGGTCATTTTCTGAGATCTCGGTCAATCGTGACCGAAGAGTCTAGTGACCGACAGAAAAGATTCGATCAAAACGTCGGTCATCGGTCACGAGAACCGAAACGTAAAAAAATACCTTAGCCCATAAACATAAAGTCGAATTTAGCTCTGCAATCTTAGTTTAGCGCGATTGAGTCATGCAAGTCAATCACAATGCTTCGAGTCTTTCTATGCCGAGAGCTTTTAAAATATTATAAATAAAATATGTAGTCGAATTTTATTAAATAAAAAAAAATAGTAATAATCGACCATTTTAATTTGATTCTGTCTAATTCCGGGAGACGAAGCCGAGAGTCGGTCCTGAGTATTGGTTGGGCATTGTATCAATCGCGGGTCGCACGCCGGTCGCCGGTCATTCGGTACTGGTCGAGTGGTCGGTCGCCGCGCACACGCGCATGTGCCGCGGATCGTGGGTCGCCCGTCAATCACGAACGACCCGGGTCTTTAGAGATTGACGACCCGGTCGGTCACGCAGAGAGCGCGATTCGTTCATTTGGATTCGTTCAATCACGATCGACACAGGACTAGTGTGGTTGTGCCTGTGTGTGTGACAAGCGGTGGCGTTGGATTTCGATTTCGTTGCCGTGCCATTCATTTTTGGGAAAAATTTAAAAATGGGAGTTCCTGCTGAAGTTCAAATAGAAGCTATTTCTATAGTTCATCAATTTTTACAAAGTATTGACAAATCGTTGGCGCAAGAATTTCTTAAGAAAACTAAAGCGGTAAGTCCCATCTAAAAAAAACCACGTGTGGCCGGCCAACACACGTGTTCGAAATACCTATGCAGTACAGAACTTTATGTTTTTGTATTTCTTGTTGTCATGTAGTTTTATAAATTACTCTCTAGTTAACTCTATATTCCGATTCAATTAAAGTAAATGAGTGATTATATTTTGACATAACATTTTGTGTGTTATAACTTATTCGAATTCTATTTTCGGGAGTCGTGTGGATAATAAATATATTCTATATTATAATTTTTATCGTGTCGACCTGATCTGTCGTGAGCTAAATATTTTTTTTCCCTAATTTTAGAAACCTCGTGTCAAAGGCTTGCCGTCACTTACCGACATAATACAAGAATTAGAGAAGCAGAAGAAACCACAAAAAGCAGCGGAAAGGTAAGTAAAACACATAAGGTACCCTATTATTAAGTTATTAGTATTATTTAAGGGCTACGTTGAGCAGTGGATGGCAATAGGCTGATAAAGTATTTTATAGGTTATAATCAGAACTTAGAATATATAGAATGTCTAGTTTCTGCCCACCCCTGTGGGAAAAAGGCATGAGTGTATGTAGGTATAAATTTAATGGAATAGATAGAGTATTATTTGACATTACTACTTTCTTACAGATAGCTCTGATCTCTGATTATAGGTACTTAATAGGGAACTATATTTTTTGCTGGCTCTGCTGCATGTTTATTTTGCATAAAGGCTCATATTATCTATTGATACTAATAATTATATAATTAAATAATAATTAAAATAACATTGCTGTAATCCAGATCTAACATTATAATGGTATTTCTTGAATTTAAAATGAAGGACATGTTTAATATTTAAATAGACTTTAGTGTAACCATAATATATATAAGACAATTTAACAAGAACATTATTTATTAGAAGACATGCAATGGGAGGCATTACTGACTTCTAGGCAACAAACAAATTGCAAGTACTGTAAGGTCTAACATATTGTTGTGTCCACAGTTTAAATAATTATGTCCATTCTTGTTAGTTCTGATGATGACTCCAGTGAGGGTGAAAAGCCACAAAAGCAACCTGTTGTCCAAATCAATGGTAAAGCTGCTGCTAAAAAAAAACAAGAATCTTCAGACTCTGACAGTTCTGAAGATGAAAAACCGAAAACCCAAGTATGTTTTCTACTTTTAAATAAGTGTTATTTTAATGTGCCTTTTTGGTTATAATGATGAGAAATTTTCAATGAATATATGTGATTTTAACATTCAATTATTCGTCACTACCTCTGAATAAATACATTTTTGTAAAATAAAATTATTAGACAAGATCATTCTTTAAATATCAGCTTTTTTCTAGGCTAAACTAAAACCAGCAGCTGCACTAGCTAAGAAGCCTGAATCATCAGATGACAGTGACAGTAGTGAAGACAATGCAACTTCAGTACCTAAAAAACAACCAGTGAAGCCAAATAATGTGGCACCAAAAGTTATTAAGAAACAAGACTCTTCTGATGATGATAGCAGTGAAAATGAGAAACCCAAAACTCAACAAAAGGCTCCAGCAAAGGCACCTCCCACTAAAGTTCCTCCTAAGAAGAAACCAGACTCTTCATCTGATAGTGATAGTAGTGAGGATGAGAAAGCTAAAAAACCTGCTGTTGCTCCAGTTAAAGCTGCTTTGAAAGTTACACCTGCCAAGAAACAAGATTCTTCATCTGACGATAGCAGTGAAGATGAAAAACCGAAGACTGTTGCTAAACCTGTAGTTAAACCACAGGCCAAAGCAACTTTGGCAAAGAAACAGGAATCATCATCTGATGATAGTGATGACAGTGAAGATGAAAAACCTGCACTAAAAAAATCAGTACCTACACCAGGAAAGACTCCAGTTAAAGCTGCACCAGCTAAAAAACAAGAATCATCTTCTGATGACAGTGATGACAGTGAAGATGAAAAACCAAAGGCAGCTGCTAAACAAGCTACAAAAAGCAGTTCGGTTAAGCCCGTAGCTAAGGCTGTACCAGTTAAAAAGCAAGAATCATCATCTGATGACTCTGATGACAGTGATGATAATTCTAAACCTAAAAGTAAGACTCCACAACCTCAAGCAACTTCTGTTAAATCAAAACCAACACCTGCTAAAAAGCAAGAGTCCTCGGATGATAGTGATGACAGTGATGAAGATCAAAAAGTACCTCAGAAGGCACTCCAGAAACCTCAGCCGACCCCTGTGAAACCTGCCATTAAGGCTGCAGTTAAAAAGGAATCATCATCTGACAGTGATGACAGTAGTGAAGATGAGAAACCTAAAGCTGTTCAAAAGACACCAGCAAAAACACCATCTAAAGCACCAATCAAAAAGGCATCATCTTCAGATGATAGCGATGACAGTGATGATGAACCACATAAACCTGCTCCTAAGACATCTGTAGGTGCGGAAAAATCTAAACCTGCAGCAAAAAAACAGGAATCCTCTGATGGTGATTCAAGCGATGAGGATAAACCAAAACAAAAACCAGCAAAGAAACCTACTCCAGCTAAAAATGCTGGATCCTCTGATGAAAGTGATGATAGTGATGAAGATTCCCCTCCAGCAAAAGTGGCCAAAAAGGAATCAAATGTTCAGGTACCTATTTGTTTAATTAAATGTATCATAATAAGTATCACATACTTTGACTAATGTAATATTTCTTAGGCACCTGAAAATGGAGTTCAATCTGGAAAAAAAAGGAAAGCATCTGGAGGCGATTCAAGTGGTCCTGCAAAGAAGCCCTACAGCAATTTTGTAAAGGTAATATTTTTCCATTGCAAAAAGTATATAAATTATATAAAAGAGATATAAAAATGAATCGCCGAAATGTTTGTACGCATATAACTTTCAAACAACTGCATCAAATTGAATTCACTTTTTGTTGTGTTCATTATTGTCAGGACAAGGTTTGTATATTGTTTTTAATTCACCGGGATACACAAACAAACCTGCGCACAGGTCGCTAGTTTTCTATAAAGATATCTTTGGTTATTATAACATGATAATTATATTTATCATGCTGTTGAACTAGTTCAAAATGAGAAAAAATGAGATAAACATGTTACTTACATATATTATCTAATATTATTATATAAATTGCCATGGTACTCTTCCTGTAAGGAAACCAAAATTGAACTCTATAATCAATTTTAGGGAACTGTCAGTGTTTCAACTCCCAAAGAAAAAGATAGTGGATTGGGTAAGCCAGCTCCATTCCGCCGAGTGGCGTCGCAACCCATAGAAGTGGATCCTAGGCTTAAGGATAATTCATTCGACGCTAAGGTAAATGCCCCAAAGTTTGAGAAGCCAAGGCAACTCCATGTTATGCATAACTTGGTTATTTTCGCCCATGGCTTCATCGCCTGTGGCTTGCAACAACATTTTTGGGCATTTACTTTTTACAATCACTTGGCCTTCACATAGGGTTGTCTTGGTTATAAAATAGTGCTTCTCTCTGTCAGGAGGGTGAAAGCCAAGAAGGTGACGAAAATGAAGAAGAATCTGAAGGCAACAAATCTGGAGGGTGGAACCAGCACGGACGCGGCGGATTCAATCGAGGCAGAGGTTTCAATGATAGGGGCAGAGGTGGATTTAGAGGCCGCGGCGGCGACAGAGGCCGCGGCGGGTTCAATGACAGAGGAGGTCGTGGCGGTAGGGGTGGTCGGGGCGGTTTTGATAGAGGGGGTCGGGGTGGATTTGACAGGGGAGGTCGGGGCGGATTCGACAGGGGTGGTCGTGGTGGTGACCGAAGAGGACGTGGTGGTCGCGGCGACCGTCATTCCTGGGGTGGCGATAGGGGAGGGTTTAACAAAGGAGGCTTCAATGATAGAAAAAGTTTTGAGGGAGGAGATAATTCTCAAAACAAGAAAATTGTATTTGATTAAGTAGGTGAGCATATAGAAGTTTATATTTCATGACTTTAAATAAAATACTGCTGTAAATTATCATCTAAACCAAGTTTTTAAAATTTTGTGTCTCTTGAATTAATTTTCTCATAAGCAAAAATTAAAATTTGGACATCATACATCATTTAAGAGTCAATATTAAAATATACAAAGTGGGTGGGTTGTTTTATATTATATTTTATTTACCTGCCTCGTTGGTCTAGTGGTCCCAGGCGCGACTGCTACGCTAAATGTCCTGGGTTCGATTCCCAGCAAGCCGATTGTTGATTTGCCAAAACCGGTATTGATTGAACCTCTAGTCACATGTGCAGCAGTTTTTTTGTATAAAATACACATTATGTAATAATTTATTTTGTTTTCTAGAGTGGTTCACGAGGTTCATGGGGTGAGCGTGCTAATCAAGATTTAAAGCATACACGTGGCAAGTCATTCAAGCATGAGAAGACGAAGAAGAAAAGGGGTTCGTATCGCGGCGGTGCGATCGACACAGGAGTTCACTCTATAAAATTCGAAGACTAATATAGTACGTAACAGTACGCGCGCTATAACTTGGCCGGATCGAAATTAGCTGTTTGAATACGCAATGGATTGTTTAGGTTATAAATTGTATATTGCACAACCAAATCGCTAATTTCGGTCCGAATAACTTATGCAGCGCGAACTTTACCTACACCGTGCTCATAATGCTATGTGTTATTTGCTTCTCAAATAAAACGTCAGTAGTACGCAACCTATGGATCAATATTATTGGATCTTAATCTTGCTAGCTAATAGTCATTTTATTCAAGTGACATAATATTAATTATGACTTACATTTTCGCATTCCGCCCCTTTTTCTATGATGATATCTGTTTTTTTTCTGACATACAGACAAAACCTGTATTATTTTTTGATATATTACGACCTTATGTCAAATACACAAATCTGATTAAATAATGCTATATTCATCCAGATTGAACACTTGGATAAATATTATAATTTTACTCTAATGTGCATTTGTGTAGTGTCTGGGTGTTATATAAAGAGGTTTCTTGTGGAAATAATATAATAGTGTAATGTTGCTTAGGTTGACAAAAGAATGAATTTATGACTATATAATCTATGGAAATAAAACGATTTAACTAGAAATTTATTTTATCATTAGCAGCTCAGTTTTATTTGTGCTTATTAAAAACCATAATTATTTTAAGTGTGGGTAAAGAAGACATTTGAAAATGTGTTTGATGGTAAAATTACCATGTTATATTAAAATTTCAATTTGTTATCACAAATTTTAGTTAGGGTGAAAAGACTAACTGCTGATAACGATAAGATTTTGAATATTTTAATTTTCATAAGTGTTGATGTAAATAGACGTACCTAACTACATAAGTATGTACATAGGTTAATTTAAGGTTAAAATTAAATATAATTTTAGGAACGACAATAGGGAAAATAATACAATATTGTATTTTAAGAAATACCTGTTTGTTTTATAGATTGATAAGCCCGCCTTTTATTATAAAGTTGGAGTATGTAATTAACAATGACTTTTATTTAAATAAATAGCAGGCATAACAGAATTGAAATCTGTTAAGCAATAAAGTATAAAAAACCAGTGTGAGTGGATCACCCATACATAGTGGACATCGTGGGAACATTATCATAATATAATAAGCTACCCGCAGGGTAATTTAAATAAAAAATCTGGCACCTTACCAGAAAGTGGTAAACAAGCCCTAATAGCGGAGCTGTACGGTATCGTCTTGCCTGCGCAAACTGGTTTGTGTACAAAAAGACGGAACATTGGTGACTGCGTGAGCTACCGTCTTGCTGTCCACACGCACGCGCTCATGTGTAAGATGGAGCGGGTAGATGGGCCATATGGGGCCTCTTTTCCTGTCACATGTTTTAGCGAAGGCGGGTTTCACGTATGATACTGAAATAAATAAATAAATGACACACCCTCCGGTATACGCATGAAATGCACGTGACAGCAAAATGGTTTTATCCAGAACTAGCGTACAAGCAGACGAACCAACTTATGGTAAGGAAGTAGTCATCGGCATCGCCACCCATGTACATTACAAGATCAAAGGCGTTGCTGATGTGATGCGCAGTGCCGTCAATAGCCTTTTCTGCGGCCTGGCCCCTGCCTGGTCGGGCCTTCTTACGCCCCCAGAGTCTACGCCCTGTACCTGAGCAACGGTGGCACCGCCCTATTTACAGCACAGGTGATGAGTAGCCGTTAGTATGTCTATCCTGATGGCCAAGCCACTGCAGCTACGGTCAACCCGTAACTGCCGTGGCTTGGCCACCATCAGAAATTTTAATAACAAAAAAATTGTCGCCGAATATTAGAATTACTCCGTCACCGGTTCTAAAATTATAAGGGTGGGTGGATCATAGATATTATATTATATATCTATGGGGTGGATAAGCCGGGGTAAGTAGTAGTGTAAAGTGTGTTTTGGGCGTAGACAGAGAAAGAAACGCACAAGAAATCATTTTTCCGTGGAGAAACCGTAGACTAGGTAGACGACAACGGTCTACCTTGAAAAAATATCGATATATCGAGGAAGCACTGTACATTACCACCCGGCGATTTTGTGGTGTTTTTTTTTTCGGGTAGAATATAGTGTTTTAAGTGTGTTTTTGAAAACCGCAATTCAAGCAAACCTATAGGCTCTGAGAAAAAAATCGCCAAAAGTTTCTATCGGGCCAGGTGGGATAGTGGGAGTATTAAGATTTGACCCGCCAGCCGCCACGCAATCTTCCCCACGAAGATCGCATGGCGGGTCAAATCTTGCTAACAAGAAATACTAAGGTCAAGGACATCGCCAAGGTCAAGCTCCAGCCCCAGAGGTCAAGGTCAAAGAAAAAAAGCCCAACAATCGTGAGATTTTCACCATATTTTGTTGAAGGTTAAAGAGAATTATTAAGGTCAAGGTCACACAGGTAAAAATGTTACTTTTTGTAATATTTTTGACCTGTATGGCCTTGACCTTTGCCTGACCTTGAAAATGGATGAGTACAGACTTGTACTCATCCACCTTTTAAGGTCATTTACAAGATTGCTCCTATTTCTGTGTCAAGGGTTTAAAGTAACCTAACACGAAGGGGATAACGGGGGCTTTGATCGCTCGCTGCGCTCGCTCTCTAGCCCCCGTCATCCCCTTCTAACCTAATCTATTCCAGTTGGGGTGCCCCGAGTCCCGAGCTCGCTTCGCTCGCTCTTCCATCCTAAGTTCTTCTGCTAAGTTAAGATGTCTTATATCTAATTTTATAGGTACTAAGTGTATACTAAGAAGAGTTCTACACAAAAAAAAAACAATGAAGCCCTAAATCGTGATAATGTACAGAATTCAAAGTATCGAAAAGGTATAAAAATAAATATTTTTTCCAGACCATATAAAAATTCCCAAAAATAATTTGTACCTACTAACATCTTTTTAACAAGTTGTATTTTTTTTTTGGTCGATTTATCTATATAATAAATATAGATATAATATTTAAAAAAAATATCGATACGATATATATAGATATATTTATCCGTAGACAACTAGACATAGACAAACTATGTCATACGCATAGACGTCAATCAGACAATGACATTTGAATTTATTCTCATTAGTTACCTCATGGAAGTAGTAAGTATACTTAGTATACAATAGGAATGTGCACTTATGAAGAAAAACGGTCTAAGCGAGATAGTTAGGGTGGAGCAACTCATCTCGCTCTATTAGAGTGACCATGATTTTTGTCGTCAAGAGAGACCATGTCAGTTTTATGTTATATGACAGGATTTGTGAAATTAGTTTATTTTTCTTTCTACTAAAGAAAAATATTTGCAGTAAGCATAGGCACTGTTGTTGTAATTGCATCTTGCCGTCTGTCGCATAAAAATTGGTAAAAGCGTTGAACTGTTGATCATGAGATAAATATATTTATGTGATAAGCACAAGTGTTTGTGTTGTTCTGGGAGTATGTTATAATAATAATATAAGCCTTTATCCAGACAACTATTGCATTAATTTAACATTGACGACTCTGGTGAGTCGATGACACCGACAACTTGGTCTGTTTGCCCAGCTTTGGCAAAGGCCTCCTCCAATTCTTTCCACTCTCTCCGGTTTACCGCTTTTCTAGTCCATGTTTTCCCGGCTATTGCCTTTATTTCGCCTTCCCACCTTCGAAACTATCTACCTCGTTTCCTCTTTCTATTTCTAGGATACAAAAATACAATATTTTTGTTCCATTTTTCAGTGCCTCTTAATATGTGACCTGTCTTTTCTGTTTTCTTTTTCTAGTTGTGACGTTTTCTATTTTTGTCCGTTTCCTAATGGTTTTATTGTTGATTTTGTCCAATTTCTTTATATTCAACATGCTTCTCTCCATTGCTGTCTGGCATGTTTCTAGTCTCTTGATTGCGCTTTAGTAAGTGCCCAAGTTTGGGAGTTTCTTATGTATGTACCAAAAAATATGCATTATACCATGTCTAATGCGCTAAAGACGGCACCACCGAAGTGTAGTGCGCGATGGCGCCCAGACGTCCACTGTCGTCTCAAAAAGTCAACTGGTCGTTCGTAATCATCAATAAATAATTATAGTCGACATAACTAATATTTTTGATTGTCGTCAAAACATACATGTCCTTTTAAAGTCTGACATAATTTGAAAACATTGTCACCCGAAAGGCCCCTCAACCCACCATTTGTGACGTACATTTAAATTATATTATTGGTAGACTCGGTCCCATGTACCGGGATTTTCAGTCTTAGATTTTGCAATAATTAACTTTAAACATAAATACTACCAACATTTTCAGCAAAATGAATAATCATGATTATTTAAAGTATAAGTAGGTTGATAGTTTGGTTATTAAAATACATTGATAATAAAACAAAGGCATCTTATAAATAATAAAGCTCGTTTATTAGTATATACGATTTCACTTAAATAATCTCTGCCTACCCCTATGGGAAACAGGCGTGAAGCTATGTATGTATGTATGTACTTAAATAATAAAAAAACAAAATAATAAAAAACAACAGTTAAACAGTGAAATAGTTGGAATTTTTCGATACGTCCGGTCTCGTAGACATTTACGTTACCATTGGTGGGTTAAGTTTGTAACCTGTGAGTGGATTTGTTAGAGCCAGTATATGATTAATTTCCACATCCTTTATACGCAACACCTTTTCACTATTTTATACATTCTTCACAAATAAAATAACAACAAAAAATCACGGAACGAAAATGACGCGATGTCATTGCCTTGTTTTAAAGTTGTCATATCAAAATTTCAAAACTAACCATAAACCTAAAAAGTTCTATTATATTTCAAGAATTTACTCAAAAAAAATACTTTTGACTTTTCTTATCTTTATTTCATAAAAAGATATTTTACGCAGTAGTTTATCTAGCAATGTATAACTCTATAATATTTTTTGGATCAGATACCCTAGCCTCGTGGCAAATCTACTAGACGATTTGAAAATTCTTGTATGGCAATTTATTAAAACGAGACACAATCCCCTACCCTAACCTCTCTATCTGACCGTAACGTATTTCGGTTTAAATATAAAGTTTATTAGATTGCAATAAGGTCGGTTTTACGTTGAGTTGTTGAGCCGAGTACGCATTCCGGATGTAAACGAAGTGTAACGAAGTTTGACATATTAGTTCCATGAGTTACCTACATTGTTTTTTGATGGACTAAATGCCTAAATGGACTTTAGTGAAGTTTTGTGTTGTCGTTGTTTGTTGACACTAAATTTAGAGGTTAGAAAATCTTCACTTCTATGAAGATTTGTAACGTAATTGACATATTAAATTTCATTAAAACAATATGTTTCGAAACCTTAAACCAAAGTCAATAGTTAATCAAAGAACCTTTAAAAATTTTGGTCATAAACGACAGCCTATACCTGTTGTGACTACACTGTGGCATGGATTTTTAACTTGCACATTCATAGGATTAGGAATTGAATGGAAAAGGTATGCACGTACTTAGTAAATTCTATAATGTTTCATATTATTTAACCTTTTCACATGCTTATCTACAAACAAGTAATCTTTTTTATAGAATCTATTTACATGTAATTTCTCTGCAGAAGTAATATAATTTGTTAACAACACCTGGCCTGTTTCACCACCTCTGGAGGTGGTAACGGATAGCCGCTCACCTATCATCAATCAAGATCAATTGAAAAATGGAGCATTTGTATGAAGTTATCTGCCAGATAATTTTACGGGAACTTACTACGAGGTGGCGAAACAGGCCCTAAGTATAAAATAAATTTTCCAACTAGCTTCTAGTACAATTCGTGAGCTTATGAATTTGAAACTATGCTATTTAAAAATAAAGAAACAATAACTACCGGAAGTTGTGGTACCTAAGATAAAATAAGTGCTTATTTGAACACTAAAAACTGAACGTTTACCGTCCTATTAAAAAAAAATTGTGTCAAGATAATATGTCTATTTCAGAATCAAAACAATATTATTTGGTGAAGAAAATGAAGATGATTTTAAAGATATTTCTGAAGTAAAACATCAGTCTCATGGAGCTTAAATAGGTATTCAAATTATTTGTTGTTATTTATTTTGTGGGATACAGGATTTCAGGGAGTGTCAATATTTAATTTTGTAGGCAGTATTCACGTCATTTCAGAAAAATGTAATACTACTACTGTATGTTTAAGGCTGATATTCAGAGTTAAGACAACATGAACCTATGCTTCCAAATGTCAAAACTGGGTGCTTACATTCATATTTTTATTCAGAGGTGTTTGGAATGCTGCTTAAACTTTGTGTAAACTAAGCTAAGCCTAAGTAATCAATATCAGAGTTATATAATATGTTAGCACAGTTTACTATAACAATGTTGACAGCAAAAACAGTTCCTATCTCAGATATTATTGTTTCGCTCATTCTTATTTATTTATTTTATTCTTTAATTAATGTACACCAGAAATACAAATAGACTAGACTAGAATAGACGACAATCTTCGTACTCCTTTAGTTATAAAAGAGTGTAAGCTAAGCTAAGACCAACAAAGTTTGAGACAAACTATGTTTCTGAATATGAATTTTAAAGAGCTAAGCAGATTCTTAACTAAGGCTAATATTCAGAGACAATGCTAAGCATAAACTTAGGCTTCCGTATGTCAAATTGTCATACAAATTTGACATATGGAAGCATTACTTTACACTTAGCATTGTCTCTGAATATTAGCCTTAGACTAATTTAAGCCTGTCTTTAATAAATATCAATGAATATCAGCCTAAGTTACTTCCCAGCTGTTACTTTTCTCTCCCTTTCTCTCTTTATACATACACATATTACACATATAATATTTCCTGTACTTTTGATGACATTGAGATCCAGTAGACTCATGTAAAGTTATAAATATAAGATACTTAGTTGAACATAATAAATAATTTCTTCAAGTTATAATTTATATGGCCTTCAGTCCTTCACAGTTTTTATACCCACATACATTTTATTTTGCTGCTCTCCAGTAAATGATTATTAGATAAACAATAGCTGCGTGCCAGCCTGCTGAAATGATGAAGATTATTGTCGTGCTCACGTGCCTAGTGTTGCCAGGCGTCCGAATAAAGCCATACATAGTTAGACTATTTGATTGTGTTTGGTCAAAATTAACGGTTTCTGGCTTTAGATAGGCTTTTTACCGCCGGTGGGGGGGGGGGGGGGGGGTTCGATCGTCGGGAGGGTGTCTGGTCTGTCTGGCTATTAGGTTTGGTGACCTGGCAACCCTACATGTGCCTGTGTTAAAAACAAAGCAGGATATTTGTTAGATATGTCCAACTATAGACCTATTTCAGTGGCAACTGGCAACTATAATAGTAAGTGTTAGATAGCATTCTGAATACACAATTATATAAATACACTCCCTCCTGCAGGGCCAGGTTTAAGGGAGGGCAACAGGGGCTACTGCCCCGGGGCCTCCACAAAAGAGGGGCCCCCACAATAGAGACTGAAAAAAAAACCTTTAAATTCCGACTAGTAAACACTAGTAAAGAACTTTCCCTTTGATACTGATATTTTTTTTTGCTGTTCTACCGTTACCTCTACCTTTGTACAAACATGATTATGATTATTTATTGAAAAACTCGAAACTTTTTTTTTTCGTTTTATTTGGGTAATAGTTAGGGGTCAGATGACCCCCTGACCCCAAACTATTAACCAAATACTCTACGTCTACTCCTTTGTTACCCCGAGGCCTCCACACCTCTAAATCCGGCCCTGCCCCTCTGGATCTGGAGCTTGGGTGCAGACATTGATGAGATAATTATAGTAGTGCCGCTAGTGCAAGGTTACGATTTACTTTTGCGTTAAATAAAAAAAAACCTTTTGCGTGTTGTTTATAAAAATAGAAAAATACTAGCAATTTCTTGCTTTTTGTTGCCACAAAAACGACTTTGTTGCCACAAAAACGACTTTGTTGCCAATTAGTAGCCACAAGACCTTGTGAAATCAACACAGCATGATAATCGGGCCAATCGTGGCAAAAAATCATCCTTACTTCCTTACTCATATTATAAATGCGAAGTAACTCTGTCTGTCGCGCTTTCACGCCAAAACTACTGAACCGATTTAAATGAAAGGTACACAGACAGTGTAGAGCCTGAGAAAGGACATAGAAACACTTATATTGAAATATAAGTGTTTAGGATGTATAGTCTGTAAGCTTATATTTAAATAAATAAATAAATAATAGGCTACTTTTGAATGCGAAAAAAGAGCTGTAAGGGGTTAAAATGGGGGTATAAAATGAAAGTTATAAGGAATACCCACACCACGCGGGCGAAGTCGCTGACGGGAAGCTAGTCTATACTAATATTATAAAGAGGAAAGATTTGTTTGTTTGTTTATTTATTTGTATTGAATAGGCTCCGCAACTACTGGACCGATTTGAAAAAGTCTTTCAGTATTAGATATCCCATTTATCGGGGAAGTTTATAGTCTATATACCATCACGCTAAGAAGCAGAGTAGCAATGAAAAATGTTGCAAAAACGGGGGAAAGTTATCAAGACCACGCGGGCGAAGCCGCTGGCGAAAAGCTAGTTTGTTATAAAATTTATCGCAGCGCTATAAACCCGCTTCTGTCGAAACTAGCCGTAGACAGAGAAACCAAAATGAAACTAGCTATCAAAATAATTATGTGCGTGGTATAGATGCATCGCTGAAATCGCTACATAATTTTCGTGGGTGTATCAGTGTAGCTTTGAACGGTCTTGATAGTTAGTCGACGAGTAGTCTTCATTCGAGTAGGGAATATCAAATATCAAGACATAAAAAGTAGTTAATATGAAACAAGTAATTTCTTCGAGAAAATAATTAGACAATCAAATAAAATAAAATACTTTATTTAAGCCCACATAATATTTATGTGTTATCCTAATAATGTGCAATAAAGTAAGTCTAAATAAATAGTTGTTAAAATTAAATATTTACCAACCGTAAATATATAACATTTTGAAAGTTACATTTATCTACTTTATATTATTACATATGTAGGGTAAAAAAGTAATTAAACAATATAATGTAGGTACGATAGAATTTCGTAAAACATATACGAGTACACATACTTGTATGTATAATGTATAACATTATTCTAATTATTTTGTATGGTTGGTGCACCAATAAACTTACATTTACGAGTACCTTCATCGGATAATTATAATTTTATTTTATATGCAATTTCTTACGCTTTGTCGATTTCATATCATTAAGAACTACTGTTAATGTTAGTAACAGTTTACTGCAACATTCCGTAAGCTGTATACAAAGCCTTATTTAAAATGTGAAATATCACAATACTGCCAGCAATTAAATTCATTGGATAGTAGTCAAAAGCACCAAATTGTTAATTATAAAGTATTATTGATTCACAAGAGGCAAGAATGATGTTACTGTGACTATTTACACCTTAAAAATCAAATTGGTAATTACATAGAAACAAAACGTTCCTGAACTCAATGACTAGTTTCGTTTTTATCGAATGTTATTCAATTTATTTTTTTACTACCATGACAGTTTTGTTTTATGTACTGATAAATGAGATTATATATAATTAATAAGAAGCACAGGATCGCTGCGTGATAATGTATTGGCATATTATAAATAGCACTTAATACTCCAGAGCGTTTGTCACTGAGACTGTTTAATTTAGACATCGTCGTTTCATTCTTTACAACGGAAGATTCTGGTGTTCCTGTTTCATGTCTGTATAATTTATCTTCTCCATAATCTAAAAATCTTTGCTTTTTTTCATTTGAAATTTGTTCTATTGTCGTCGTTATGTAGTCAACCTTTTCTTCATATTTTGCTGCAACGCGAGATTCTTTATTTTCGATTGGTCCCATACTCTCTCCTTCAATGAAAACCGGTGTAGGAGTTAACCGATCTTTAGCTCCTGAACAAACTTCTAAACTCTCTTGCAAGTAACTGTCTATTTTACTTAACTGTTCTGATATCAAATCATTAGCCAATGGACTTGGGCCTCTTTTTATTGGTTCAAAAATATCAAGCTTATCTGTGATTTTGCAGTTTATTTGCAATTTATCTTTTTCAATTAAATTTTCTTGACTTGGTGAATTAATAAAAGCATCACAACTCTCCGAGTTTCCGCCCTCATTTAAGTTTGTTTTAAAACTAGCTTTTTCAAATAACTTATCTTTACACAAAGAATTTACAATTTTGTAGCTCTGTAAATCTTCAAAATTATCTTTAATATATGGAACAGGGCTCTTCTGTTGATCTTTGTACGTCTGAGGTGTTAGCAATCTCGGAGAATCGAGTTCTGGTGGAACGGGGGTAAATTTAACTGTTATAACATTTTCATTTGTAACTGTTTCTGTTTTAACGATATCATCTATGTGATTAATTCCGTCAGTTACAACGCTAGGCGAATCGGTTATATCATGCCGTGACGACCTTTGAACTCGATCTACGGTAACTTTGCTGAGTAATTTGCCATCTGTACTTCTTATGTCAGAAAACAGTCCTCCATCGAAGTGGAGGGGTGTTTCCAACTTTCGTGTTCTTTGCGGCGAGGGCGTGTCAGTAGGAGGCGTGATAGGAGAAGGAGAGACTGGACGAAAAGTAGTAGTCGTGTAAACAGTATCAGAGTTATATATTATATGCTGAGGACTTCTAGCGGGCGTGTGTCTTACAGAAAGGTCTTCCTCCCTTGGCGAAGAAACTCTGTCCTTCGAGGTTCTTTTTGCACACCTGTAAATAATACGCAAATAAAATTAATATTGAAATTTCCTAAATTTTAAATCACTAACTATATTTTTTATTCGTACGTAATAATTATCATCAATTTCTTATTTGGAATTTTTATACCTACATACAAAAATAATATTAATCTTCTACAAACAAACACAACAACACAAGTAATAATATTCTGTTAAAAACATAATTAACTATTGTAATAAAATACATAAAATAGCCAAAACTACTCAAACCGTTTCAAGAAAGCATTTTTACAAGCAACTACATTGATCAAAACACGCCATGATTAACTTCCTGAACTTTGGGAAGTCGGTATAAATGTTGTAGGTACATGTCTTAGTTATTAAACATACAGATAAAAATATGATAATACAATTTAATTGCACACACAAGATCACCGTTATTGGTAGAGGGGGAGCAAAGTGGCAGCGTATGACGAGCTATGTATATAAAAGACGTAAGTCGATAATCTTTTCATGTTCAAGTCATTTTTATGTAGGTATTATTTTGAAACTTCGAAATGACTTTAAATGAATGATATTACTAATATTGAAAAGTAACAATTTTGTTACTGTAAATTAATAAAGAATTATACAAATTTAATGGATTTTGAAACTAAGTTTCTGGATACTTGTATGGATTTGTTATCTTAGGGTAAATGAGGAATCGGGTAACGCGCTTCAAAGTTGAAATGTGCAGATCAGTTTCAATTGGGATCAATAACGTCTAAGGACCTAAGTAATGTTAAGTATATTAAAATATGTAGGTAAATGAATCTTCTTGATATTATTTTATGCTTAGATTAATAACATAAATCTAAGATTTTATGTATGAAAATGATACAAAGTCATCTTTGCAACAGAAATAGCACGTAAATATTGACATTACTAAACTATCTTATGTATTTTATAATTCTTTTATGTAGTACTTGCAACTTATGGGTGGATACTGGATACTTAAAAGAAGTATTTATTTATATTTCTTTTCCAAATATCAAAAATATTACAAACAAAATAGTCTTTTTATACAGTGTAACTTGTATGTGTGTGTGTAAGTGTATTTTAGTAGGAGTCTCATCATACGCACCGTGCAGTTGAAGCACTGACTGTGGTAGTTATTGTTGAGCGCCTCGACCCACCTGTCGCCTGCCTCCACAGGGAAGCCGCAAGCGAAACATTTTGTTGTGAACAGGTCGTTCCAATCTATCAAATATAAAAAAAATATAATATAAAGCCACACATTACGAGTAAACCACAAAAACGATAATTTTGTATCAGATTTTAATTTATTTACCTACTTAAAAATCTAATACATACCAGCTTCACAATATGGTAGACCATCCTCTAAGAAGAAGGGATTATTTCCGAACAACTTTCCACAGTATACGCAGTTGAAGCATTCTGGATGGTAGTGCTTGCCGATAGCATTTAAGCAATCCTGTAATTTTTTAAGTGTATATAAATAAGCAAGATGGAAATTATATATTTTTTTTATTAGTCAGTTTTCTACTTACGCCTTTAATTTTGGCGTGGCACTTATCACAAGCGGGCGCAATGTACTGTTCAAAACAGAATTCACAGTAGAGTTGTCCATTTTCTTCAACGAAACCAATGTCCTGGAGCGGGCGCCTACACGTTGCGTTTACGCAAATGAAGTGCTCGGGACACCAGATGCGACCCAAAGCCGTAATGAATGGTCCCCTGTTTACAATATACATTTTCGTTATCCTTGTATCAATCAGAAGTTATAGTAACGTAGGTACTAATATTTACTACTTTTGACAACAATGGGTTAATTATGTTAAAAAACAACATTCGTGCTTGATTTGTACAAAAATTACTATAGTTTCCATTAACTTACTTGAAGAAATAATTGTAGAATTCGGAATTCGTAATACGTAAAATTACATTACCTGGTTATAGCCTGGTCACATTTGTGGCATACGGGGTAAAGTCCATCCGCTACGTCTGCACATTGGATTGTGCTCAAAGGACGAGCTATAATGTGTGAATCCCTTCTACCATCATCATCTCTTGAGGTTTTCTTTTGTCTACGTCGGACTACTATTTCTTCCTCTAAGTTTTGCTTTTCATTACTATCCGATAAGTTCTGTATTTCGTCTGCATGCGCATTATCGACATAATCGTTTCTTTGTTGATGACCATTCGTAGTAGTATTGTTGGTAGAATTTTTAAGTGTATAAAATGAGTTATTATATAATTGATTAGAAAGTTCTTTATTTTTAATGACTTCATCACCTTGCTGTGGGGATATTATTTTCCCGCTTTCGACTTTAGATATGTGCTCAAAAGTATTGGTTTTATTCAAAATGTTAGTATCGGATACATTATTCGTTTTGTCACTTGCTTTAGTAAGGTTGTTTATTGAGTTATATAAACCTGTATCTGGTTTTTCAAATATTTTTCTTTTGTTCAAAGTATTTGAATTAATATTCGTACCATTTGATCCATTCATGCTATTCAAAAAAGAAGATTTATCTAATCCAGTCTTTCGTAATGTTCCCATATAGTTGGTTTCAATTTTATCTTTATTTGAATCTTCACTACTAGAGTAACCACTACCGTTATAAGACTTTTCATTAGTATTGATTATACTCTCATCCAAAACCATACTAGTATTCACGGTATTGGAGATGCTGTCATATTTCTTTTTGTCACTGTTGCTATTGAGCGAATGTCCAATTGGAGTACTGTGAACATTAAATACCGGTATTGGGGAGTTTGGCAATGGCGGGGGTATTAAGATGTTAGGCTTAGATATGGATTCAACTGTTGGATGGTTATTTTTAATAGTATCCTTAATTTTATCACCAACACACTGAATATTATCATGTGTCTTATATACTCGTTCTAGGCTTTTATTCGAATTAGTCTCTGCAACAGGTAAATTGTCTGAATTCAGAGGATGTTTTGTAACAACTGTGTCCTGTATTTTATCGGCCATTGATTGAATGTGATCGGCCGGCTTAATTTTTCTCTGAATACCAATTTCATAGCCATTCAGTGCCATTTTAGCCATTTTTCTAATAAGTCTTTCTTCTGCTGGACTTTTGTATTCCGTTTTGTGTGGACTGCTTGCCGTCAGCAGTTCGTTAGCTGTTAGAAAATCAAAACATCACACATATACAAACAAGTTAGAAGCAGAATTACTATATAGCTAAGTTAGTTTATAAACTAGTGGTAGTATAATTCTAAAGACTAATATGGCCGCACTCAGAGATGTCAATTAACCTAATGAATCATTACCTAATGAGACCCAGTATATCTTAGTACACTGACAACAAATTCAAATATGGAAAAATAGGGCAAGATAGTAACCGCTGTTTGCGTTACGATTCATAAGCGTTAAGTGACGTCTATGAGTTGGGGCCATAGTCATAATTTCAAACAAATAAGTCAGTGGTGCAAAAAAGATTCTCCTCGTAACCATTATACATGCTTTCACACTTAATTCATGCAACACTCAACACGCTAACGCAAACTTTTACGTTTCAATCACCTAATATGTCCATTACAGGAAGCACATAGTGCCACACGAGAGCCGGGCAGCGCAGCTTTATTCAAAACTCCCCTTCCTCGTTTTGGTGCAGATGATACACCGAAAGTTTTGCCACGAGCGGCAGCTCCTACACTCGAACCTGTCGATGGGGTAGGATCACACACTGGACCTAGGTTAGCACCAGATATCGAAGGCTTTGGATCGTAATTGTTTATTGTTCTATTGGTGGACGTCGTATTTTGATTAGTAAGGTTAAAAGATGAACTCTGTTGTGTAGGTGGCAAACTCATCGTAGGAGGTGGAAAAATTTGTTTAGGGTTAATATTGGAAGGCCGAATGTTAGAATCCATATTTTGCTCATATACCCCAGAAGATGACGAACCTCCCTTCCTGATTTCAATGAATTTAGCAGATTGTGTCCTCTCGAATTCTTCAAAAGTTTTTCTAGTAGTTTGTACAGTTGTACTGCCTTGCTCAATAACATTCTGAGATTGCATTCGTCTTTGGCCATGATTTTCCTGTATTACGGAATCTTCTTTAAATTTCATATCACCCTTCGTATAATTTTCGCTTTTATATCCTATAGTTGAATGTCTTTGTTCTTTAATTGCCGGTGGTTGAGTTTGCCCCAAGTTCTTGCTACCACTGGTATTATATATCTCTGCGGCAGTTTGGAAATCTCTTTGGTCCTTTTCATGTTGCTTCCGCAAATTTGAGGGATCTTGAGATAAATATGTATCCTTTGCATAATATTGTGGGTCAGACGCCTTAATACGTGGTGCTTGTGCTTTTAACGGATTAGGAGGAGGACCCTGGGCGGGAGAGCGTGATCGCGGTTTCGGTGTGGGAGACCTGCTACCTTCCCGACTAGACGGCTCATACAAATGACTCTCTGGAGCCAAATGCTCTACTGTTACTAAGTTCATCTGGTAATGGGGTATAATGGGCGCTGGTTTATTGATTAAACTAGGCGTGGTAGGACGACTGCGTGACGGTGAAACTCTCATGAAGTTCTCATCCGTTACTGGTTGAAATGTCATGGTAATAGGAGTATCTTTCCGAAACTGAACAGGAGGCTGTTGAGTCGGTGTTTTAATTTGTGGAGCCTTTGGGGCTGTATGTTGAGGTACTACGTAGGGTGGATTTGGTTCTAGAGATCTTTCCTTTGGTTTGGTCGGTGGTTGAGTTGATGGTGTAACTGGCCTTTGCAGAACTGCCGGTGCATTATACATATCTGGAGAAATTCCTCTTTGTGACGGTAGTTGCTCGAAATTTCTTTGATACGGTGGAATACTATCAGGCTTATGTAATCCAGATTTAGATCTTACAGCAGTTGATGTTAGGCTTTCCTTTTTGTCTAACTGTTCAAAATAATTTTGGGCAGTTTTAACTGATGAAAAACCTTGTGTAGCCGTGTTAGCCGATGATAGAGAAGATTGTTGCATTACCATTGACTCTGAAAAAGTCGTTTCTTGCTTCGATTTAGTAGCCTGTGTGAAACTGGTTTTTAATTCATTGCTGATAGGTGGAAAGTTTGTTAACCTACAAAATTCTTCCGGCTGAGGTGGGGGGTATACTTGTTTAGGTACTGGTCTAAATGCAGACATTTCAGAAGATGATTGCAATTTGCATGTATTTTGCATAGCAGAAAACTCGGAATGCATTTGATCTGTCATTTGAGTTAATGTTTGTGTCGCAATTGGTTTTACAATATCTGATAAATTTGTTTCAGTCACATGTGAAATTGTACTTGTCATATATTGGGTTGATTGAGTAGTGCTTGTAGCGACAAAAGGACTGTAGGGTCTATCTGGAGCGATTGTTAATGCATCTCTTAGTGACCCTCTTCCTATTGACTGATTCTGATCATGAGTTATTATGGGTGTAAAAGGCCTATCAGGTGCCGTAGTCAAAGCATCTATCAAAGGCGAGGCTGTTGCTTCACGGGGGATTTTAGGTTCTATAATAATTTTAAAATCAGGTGGGATATATGGTTTTGTTTCCTCAGGCATTTGTACAGGAGGCGCAACATTTTCAGGAGGGTTATATGGCTTTATAGGTGGTATGGGTGTTATGCCACGTTTTTCCTGCAAAAACATAGGAGAAGGTTGTGTTGGTAATTGCATACTATCTATTTCGGAGGATCCTTTTAATTCAGACTTTTCTTCTAAACTTTGTTGAACGGTATTATCGTCTGAAACAGTTTGCCCCATTATGCTTATTGGCTGTGGTGGTGTGGGCAAAGGTGAATAAGGACGATCGGGTGCCGTTGTCAGTGCATCTACCATGGACCGTGCAACATTTTGAGGAATTGGACCCAAGGTAGTACTTGATTGAAGTGTTTCCATTGCTGCCACCTTCTCATCTACACTCAAGTGTTTGTGTTCAAAATATGTATTTTCTAATTCTGTTTTATCATTCGGTTTGCTTAATTCATCTTGTTGATTTAACACGATCTCTTCGGTTTCCATTTCGTTAATAGGTTCGGTATTGACTTCCTGATCTCCATTTGTATTTGTATTTTTGATTCCTTGGTTAGTAAGACAACTTTCAAATTCAATGCTTTTATCGGTTGTTTGAACAGCCTGCATCTTATCATCTCCAATCGTATGCTCTGATACACTGGCCGACAGAGCTTGTGCAGCGGATTTTGACTGCATACTTTCTTTTGATTCAACCATTTGTACTTTATTGATGTTGGTAATATTAACAGCTGGATTATCAGACAGTTTTGGAGAGCATGTTTCTGTTTGATAAATAGTTGTACTCTGGCATTCAGAAGATTCCTGAGAAAACGATTGAATTGTTCGACTTGTCGATTCTTGCGTTACTTGTGATTGTTTACTTTGTACTACAGATTCAGATTTAGATGTTGATGTCATTGAAGACAAAGCTGCAGAAGCATATGAAACGCTAGAAGAAAATTCTTCACATTGTTTCGAGGACGCTGCATATTGTTCCATAGATTGCTTAACATGTGCAACTTTAGATTCAGAATCGGGATTAATTTTGTTATTAACTACCCGAGACATTTGTTCTTTGTTGCATGAGGGTGCGACGGCTTTCAAGTTGATACTTGATTCATACTTCGTCGGTTCATCATCAGAGGGATTTGCAGGTGGGGGCCACACAATACTTTTTACATTTTGTGCTGTTAGTAGGTTTTAGAAATTATTATTAGAAAGGTTATTGAAGGAGAGAAAATAGATGAAAATCAATATTAGTAAAATTGAAGAAGCGACTTAACAGACTGATGTAAGCTAATTTACTTATGAAAACTGTTTAAAAAGCCAGAAAGTTAAAACTGATTTGATAGTAGGTATTATTACATTTTATTAAGTGACGCATTTCTCGAAAGTGTCATGGCAGTAGTTATTTTAATGCGGTGGCTGGCTGCTAATGATATCGGCTCTCCGCGTTGCGCATTCACACTATGTTTGTTTATCTATATACATATCAATTATTAGCTAAAATAAGCTGCACTGCGCCTGTTTATATATTACCTTTAAAAAGGGAAACTGGGGTCTCTGTCGGAAACAAATAATTATCTTACATTACTCAATTCCAGTATCTACGTAATTTTGGTTTACAGTAGTAATTTTAATTACTATGAGCGTGAACAGAAAATGAACAAGGCACTATTATAAAATATTCTGAACAAAGGTGCTTTTAGTGGTTTACCTAAATCTAACAACAGTAATGTAGGTACCTACCTAATGTATTTAATGTCTTCTAAAAATGAATGTCAATACATATAATGCAGACTAGAGGAATAGTTTCTAAATGACTAACTATTAATATTAGTAGATACCTTTTCAAAATATAACTATTATTATGTAGTGATATCTAATGGTAGGTTTAAGTTTTAAAATATCTTCCCAATTTGTAAAAATCAAAAAATTATTCAATAAATGCGGTACGTACTTATCCCATTTAAGTCAATATATCTAATAATATAATTAAGATGTATGAGTACCTATAATACGTAATTCTCCTTGACTGTACAAAAAAAGTTTTTGTCACCAAAATAGCTTTTGACTAAACAAAGTTGCCTAGTATAAGTACTTATTATTTTTACTTAACATCCAAAACTTTCACAATTTGGTTATGAGTCTGTGGGTTAGTGAAAAAGTAACAAGTAAATCCTAAGGTATAATCAAATCAAAGTTATGAAATCTTCAATTAAAATATTCTTATTATTATTTAGTAGTACTTTCACTGTGATAGTTTTAGATGTCGTAGGTTCTCCAATAATTAAACAGCAAAAGTAACTCTCTTACTGGGGGCGAAGGGTGCTGCTGGTTGAGGAGCAAGGACCGGCGCGGCAGTGGGCATTGGCGCAGGCACCGGCGCCGGCGCCGCCACCGGCCGCGCCGGCGACATCGGCGCCGATCGCGGGGACAGCGACGGCGAATACGCCGATCCGATCGACGAGCCGAAGGGCTTCGGACCCGACAGGTTGCTAGATGGCTGTACCGAAATTACATTATAAGTTTGCAGCTGAGCTGGCTTGAATAATTATTTATTTTTTAAGATTGTTTTTTGAAATACTTACGCTGAAAAGCGATGAAGATCCGTTTGTGTAGTTATTGGTTGCTAGAGGCGGCAACGGAGTCGAATACGTGTTGGTTGGGATTCGGCCACCACTGTCAATAAAAATTTTGGATTAAACTGGATCTATGTAACTTCTTTAAACACCTTTACATTTTAGTCGTTTTATAGATGGGAGGATAGCATTGTACTGATCATTCTAAAACTCGAAAGATTCTGTTTAATTTATAGAAAATGACAAAATGTAAACTCACGGTGGTACAGTAACAGGTTCAAGATTGGACGCGGGCGGGTTGTTGCGGGCGACGAGCTTAGCGTGGATGTCACAGTAAAGCTTCCCGTTCAGGTTGTAGTAGCCCTGATTTTTGAGCGAAGTGCCGCACGTCGAGCATTTGAAGCATTCCACGTGCAGGTTCTTGTCCTTGATGCGCACGAATACACCGCTATTACATACAAACACTCGTCAAGTCTATGGCAATACACATTACATCAAAGGTGGTAAATATACAAATGTTAAAAATATTTAAGTAACTTCTTACTGGGATATACATTATAAATATTAATATATACATGTGTAAAAGGTTTTTATAATAACGTAGGTACTTGCTACAAACATGCTCACCGACTTGCTCGTGCTTATCCACCCATCTGCCACGCAAAATATTAGACTGGTGCTTATCTAAATAATGGATAGCGAAGTGAGGACATGCTGAGTGAAGATATACAGTGGCACTGATACATTATTTCATTCTGCCTAACTACGACTAAAAGTATGAAGTGAAGGTAGATAGATGTAGATAATATTAATAATGAATAATGATTTGGCTTTTTAGTACAAATATCGTGACAAAGAGAATGGTGTAAAAATGTGGTTTCTTTAAACACGATATATGTACTAACTTACATGTCACGTCTCCTTGCAATGCCGTATCAAATTAACAACATAATATGAGAGAGGAGCCGCAACACGCAGGAATCACATCGAATTATTATAACTACACGATAGAACTAGTGCACAGGTCGACACGGTCGCAAACACGTCAAGACATTCCGTGGGATGTCGCTTACATAATGTAGCGATTACAGTCCGAGCAATAAGGGGTGTCGTTGACGACAGGCAGGGCGTCGCGCGGCTGCGGTAGTGCGGGCGCCCCCAACGCGATGCGGCCGTCCGGCATCACCTCGTGGCAGCCCATGGGGATGCTGGGCCGGTGCGGCGGCTCGGGCGCCAGCTGCTCCTGCGGCGTCTGGGTGCCGGCGCAGGCGCGCGCGGCCGCCGGCGGCTGCGGCGTGGCCAGCACACGCGGCGTGCGCGAGCGCGACCGGTGCGTGCGGTGCAAGCTGCACGGCGTGCCTGCGCGCGCCACGCTCGCTCGGGAGTAAAAGTGAGAAGGCTCTGCTGGCCCGTAATATCGGGTTATTTCCTATTCGCAACTTGACGACATAGCTTACCAGGTTCAAATAAATTTTCCAGACGAATATACAGTGACTGTAATTCAAATCAAATGCCCTAAACTACACGCGAAATAAAATTTTGCTTGTGATATGTGCTACCGTGTCGGCCCGCGCGTTTCGTCCGACTTACGTGATGAGCCTTTCGCACTCCTCGCAAATGTTCTGTCCGGGGGGCAAGCCTCCGGTATTGTTGACGGGAGCGTCGGGCCGCGTGACGGGCGCCTGCACGTGACGGAGCCCGCTCACCGGAGCAACAGGGGCGGCCGTTGGGCCCACCGGTTCGACTACTATGCCAATTCAGAGGTTTAATCATATCGAAAATATATTTCATTGGATATCTGATTTAATGTATATTATGTATTATGAGAAATAGTTATTCACTTTTTTAGATCGTCTATGGCAACGTTTAAGTACTACCTACCTATACAAGCGAAAATTTTGTTAAGTACCTATAATGTTCTGAATCCCGTGGGTGTTGATTAATCCCGTGGATGATTGTGTACATCTCATAAAGCTGATGTTAAATGAAGTAGGTACTTTGAATTTATGCAATTAAGATAATTATATTTTCTACCTGGCTCAGGGTCGTTCTGTTCCTCTTGTAGAACTTTGAAAACAGCGCTTTTCTCTGCGTCGTATGTCTTTTCATTCTTCTTAAAGTTCACTCTGTCAATCACAGACAACATCATTAAATGTACTCAAATGTTTATTTTGGTACTTGATAAAGGAGCTGATCTTAGGCATACCTACATACCTACATGTAGGTAGGTATTGTGGACGCCAGTAATGTAATATACCACATTTAGTTCATGGTTGTGGAGATAATGCCGAACAAAGGATAAAAACAAGTTAGCAATGTTATCAAATATTGTTCATAATATCTGCAAGTTACGAACGTAGGACACCAGCAGTGGACTGTTCCAATCATGTAATCTAAAAGTCTGATGGAATGCTTTTATATCATAATAAAGATTAATATTAAGTAAAAACCCTATATCAACACTTGCAGGCTGCAGCTATAGTGTAGTGTAGATAAACTGGTTTTTACTTAAAAACATGTGACAAGGTACTGAAGAGTTAGGTAGGCATATGAAGATTGTTGTTCTCTTAGCAGTTCTCTTAGAAATCATAGACTAGACTTGAGTCAGGTTCACGAAGCAATTATAAAGTAAAACCTTACCCGAGCACGCCGCCCGCGAGAACTTCAGTCTGTGCCGACAATGTTTCCGCAATTGTTTTGTCGCTATACATGTTGACTGGGGTATTGTACTGTTTGTTTACTATGCTCTTTACTGAGTCGTTTCCATTCATCTGCAAACACAATTTGTAACCTCATAAAAAATATTATATATAAATAGGTAGGTATACAGTTCAGCAATATTGAATATGTGCACAATGACGAGATGACGGCTAATAGAGATGTACTGACATACTGCGACGACCACCCCAAGTGAATTAGGATAAGAGCAGGAAGTTGATGATGAGTGAGGCCTATACAATTGCAGTGTGAACATCAAACATCAATGTGCACTTGTGCAGTTACAGTGCTATTTATTATATCTATCGATATGTAAGAATTGTTATTATTTGACGAATACTAACATAACCAAAAGGCTTTGCGACATTGTTGTGACCGGAACCAAAGGCGCGTGAGGGTTGCGGCGTGGCTTTCAGAGAAGTATTGGTGACGAGCGTTGGGGTGCTCCCGATGGATCTCGACCCTGGCCTGGGAAGGCTTCCGGTTGGAGTTACCGTAGGACGCCAAGTGCCGCCACCGCTAAGTAATATAAGAGGAATAAAATTACAACAAATTAAAAAATCAAAGAAAAGTATAGGTATATAATTATTATCTTTCCATTGTATAAGTGGGCACACACGGCTACACATAAAGCTATACAATTCCAGTCAAGCGGGGGATTGCGACCCCAAGGGCGTCTATTATATTTTAAAATATGATAGTTGTGCCTTTTTCTTACCGTTGTACGGTCAGTTCGAGGTTACCGCCGGCTGCGCGGATAGCGTCCTGTGCCTCCTGGTGACGCAACAGGTACACGTCGGTGTTGTTGACGCGGATCAGCGCATCACCTGCCTGGAGACCAGCACGCTCTGCTGCGCTTCCACCATTTACCTGAAGACAAGGATTAGGTATATATAAATAAAAAAAAGTAAATAACCCCAGTTAGATTTCAACAATATTCCCATAAGCTTCCAAATTTAAATCTCATCATAATCGCAATGATCTACCTAGGGCACACACATGCCCTAAGTGCAGATTGCGAACCAATGACAGAAAAATTTGGGCACGGAAAAATAGGTAGGTACCTACTTGGTGAAGTAAATATTGTTCATGTGATAATTTTGCTAGAAACCATGAATTTCCGAGAAAAACAATGATTTTGTCGTGCTATTATACCAGATTATACCCAAGAACAAAAAGTTATGACGGCCTACTAAAGGCGAAATTGTAGATCATTTAAAAAATAAGTACTTATATATAACTTAATAATGCTTAAGTGACGGTAGGTGTAAAGTGAAAACTAATATTTAATGACCCCAATAATTATTGATCCACACGTTATTTTCTTTTTTTATGCGCCAATGAATGATCTACAAGGAAAATGTGTTAATAGCGAGTCTAATAATATCCCAATCAGCTAGTTTATAATAAATTAGTGGAATAAACCATCTTCATAATTTTATTATGCATTATAGCGCTTAAAACGTCATATGTATAGGTACATAACTATTTATAGTAATATATTGGTTTGAGACGGGAGCGGAAGGAAGCTGCGATGATGTCATGATGAGGTCAGCGCTTGCACAGTCTGGTCTGGATCGTCTCGCCAACTTATTACTTTGCAAGAGAACTGGCTTAATTTGATATGGCTTTATCAAATACTTAGATAAATTAATTGAACCAACACCACTGGTCTACCCAGTAATCGAACCAGGACCTCTAGCGTAGCATTCGCGCTTACGACCACTAGACTAAGGCAGCCCAAACAGAACCGGATTCTTGGTTCCACAATAAATATTTATTTTTTAAATATAATAGATCAGTTTCACCACTTCCCAGTAAGTTCCCGTTAAATTACTTAGTAGACAATTTCATATTCCATTTATGAATTTATCCGCCGGTTAGCGGATAACCAGAAGTGGTGGAACAGACCTAAGTAAGTATGCCTAGTTTTTATGGCCACACGCTGTCATAAATATGAATGTTTTTTAAGGAGAGGACATCTTTACGGGTAATATCACGAGATGGTACAGCTGGATCACAGATAGCAATAATGGCAACCGTCTACGTCCTCTACCTTGTTTGAATAATATAAGGGCACCTCTTTGTCGCGCGCTATGTTTATTTCGTATTGCCACGTCTAACCTGCTATGATTTATTATTTCGTTACTTTAAAATATTAGGACTTAGTTTGTGGTTTCGTAGCCCGAGTACACTTTGACCAATGTCAAGTATATTGTATGTAAATAACTGTATGCAACTAGGCCAAATTCCAGCTGGGGTATGTTTATACATTCCGGAGAGATTGAGTTCATATTGATATAGGTAATAGGTACTCGTTTATGAACTCAATCTGACCGGAATGTATACATACTCTAGGCAATTAGATAAGGTAGGTACCTACCAAGAAAAGATTCCTAAATGAATTAATTATTCTATTAGGCATAATACCTAGATACTCAATGTGATATAACGACAGACATCGATCGAACCTTGAGCTTGTTCTAATATTGGCATTGTTACATATTAGACTATTAGAGAAACATTTTATTATAATTAAACCGATTTCGAAATCAGCGCAATCTCTGACTTTTCGAATTGTTTTGTCTATAAGAAATATAAGTAATTGATCAAATTATGGAATTACTTAATTAGTTTTCTCTTATAAGTAGATATATTATTAATTATATTTCTCATATCATAAAGATAAGTAAGTACTTATATTACTTATCTTTTGCTTCCATGGTGAAGGAAACAATAAGTTCCTACTTACTTAAGTACCTACCTATCTAATACGAGGGTGAATCAAAAAGTTCTTAGAATCGCATATTCATATAATATTTTAGGCGGTAGTTTTATTATTAATTGTGAAGAGTGTTAATATTATAATATTTATGAAAAATTTAAATCGATTTGATTTTAAGTTAAGTTAAACATTCAAATATGGAGAAAAGTCAGTAACGGTGCAGTCATAAAATACCCTCCGCCTGAAGAAAATTTCTTTTGGACATTCAGCAAACATTGCCCGGGCCTAATGCTATATATACCCTATTTTACGGTCGCTTACTGGGTTGTTGAATTTTAAAAGAGTTAGATCGATCTGTGAAGATGTGACTCGTTCTTGGCAGCCTTCAACATCTATCATGGAAGATAACATCAAAACGGTCATTAACGGTCAACATTTGGCATTGGAAGATTGAAAAAAATCGACTACAGGATGTTATTACGAAAATTTAATATCAAAAGTACGCGATCCTATAGTAAAAAACGCCTAGGACGACTGACGTTAGGCATGTTGTTTCACCCCGACAACGCTCCTGTTCATCGGTCAAAGTTGCGCTTCAACCAATCCGCAGTGCTGGCTTCGAAATATTTGACCACCGTTATTCTCCGGACTTACCCCTAGTGACTTTTACTTATCCCTTATCCCTGAAATTAAAGCAAAATATCCGGGGGAAGAAATTTAACGATGATGACGCGGTTATGGCTGCCGTAGACGAGTTTTTGGGGAGTGGGGAAGAAAACGATTGTTTGAACAAGTATTGAAGTGGAAGGAAATTATGTAGAATAGTAAAATATTTTTAGTTGTATTTTCTTATTTTTAGTGATTCCAAGAACTTATTGATTCATCCCCGTACTTAAATAAAAAATGACTGAAAATTAGGAGTTCAAAGAGTGTAAAGTGTGACGTGTCGCCTTACGCCAGCTTAGTGCATGTACCGTACCTACCTTCTCAATCTAAGAGGAAAGGTCGCTGGATGTGGAATGGCCGTCATTTTGTATGTTTTTAAAATTAATTTTTGTCCGATATTTATTCACAAGCTCTTACCCGCGTTCATTTAATTTTTCCCAATCCCGTGGGATAAGTAACATTTATATATGTATAGACTATGTTACTCAGGGATAATGTAGCATTCTAATGGTGAAACAATTTTCCAGTATCGCCCAGTAGTGTTTCGAGTTTATCCGTTACATACCTATTACCTACATACAAAAATAATAAAATTATGATAATAAGTACCTACCCGATGCAAAGCTAGGTAGGACGGATCGTTAGTACCTATAACTACAGTTCTCGCCAAACTTATTGTCCGAGTTAAAGTTGGCACGAGCTAACTTTATTTAACCCAGCCGTAAAAATCGGAGAAAGAAAAATATTAGATTGTAATAAATAAAAACGACAGCTCAAGTCGTAGGTTGTAGTTTTAAATCATTCTTATCCATTATTTTTCTTTCTCTGATTTTTACTAGTGCCAACTTCAACCCGGACAATAAGTTTGGCGAGAACTGTACATAGGTACGTAAGTAGTCAGTAGGTACCTGACCTCGACAACAATGGTACACTACCCACTAGTATTTTAATTAATAATAGTTTTAAAGTCCAATGGAGCGACATAGTCATGTTTGACAAAGCTTCTAAACAAAGAGAAAAAACATATAAAATAAAAATAGTTTTAAATAAGTACCTATCACTTTTTATGCCTGAACACTGAGCCAGCAGACACTAGCTATAAATTCAATAAGACAGTTATACACTTAGAAACCACAACCACAACACAACTGATAAAAAATTACATATCACCAACTATATGCGGACAAGTCAGAATGATTAACCTCCCCCTCCCCCTCTCCTTCAGACGTCAGGTAAGTTTCCTTCCGCTTCGTTCACTACCGGTAATTGGTAACTTGACCCTACCCTACGCGCTAAAGATTTTTTTTATAGATCTGCCCCTTACATGGCGCGAGGTATGGTAATAACTTGCACGCGCAAAAACTGGCATTCCTATAGGGTCGCTAGCCAGGTGGAACTGCATGCCACCTTGTCTGGCCTATATATTTTTTGTTTTGCAATTTCATAACGTAAGTAGGTCTAGGTACTTACTTATGTAATTATTATAACATCTGAATATTGTAAGTAATGGAATTTAAATCTTTTAAATTGCTGAAGACGTGGATATATTTTACTGTACTCTGAGTGAATTCACAAAGATAGCCCTGTTTAAAATTTGTTATATTAGTTAGTAATAAAGATACCCCAATATCGCATTGGATATAATCTGTAAAGATATTGTTGAGAAATAAAATAAATAAATAAAAAAAATAAAAAATAAAATTAATAGTTAGGTCGAGGATGATGTTTGATCAATTCACTGTTTTTTAAAGAAGTGTACCTATGTATTAGTTTAATAAACGAGTTGATTGATACATAATTATATTAATTAAGGTAGGTACAGATGAGTACCCCAACAATGAAATTAAAATCAAATGTATGAAAGTTTCAATACGTAAGTATATTTTATCCAAAATTTACAGGTGACAGATTAATAAGTATAATAAACGGAATTTTAACACTTCAGAAGTCTTTGTTAACAGTCTAAGGGTGAGTACAGATTAAGTAACATAATTATTTTAATAATAACGCTAATAACATAGCAACATATAACAATACTGTAGGTACAGATTAGAATAACAATGCAATACAACATGTTATATGACATCGTCGTTCTGCAGTGCTGTAAACAATGTCAAGATATATAACATTGTTGTAAATATTAATAACCTGTTAAATAACTTGTTATTATAACACATTTGATAACATTAGTCTCCACATTACTGAAACATATTTAAAATTAATGTTATATATAGAATTTTTTTGTTATATAGCCTGTACGCACTTTTATAACATTTTCAATGAAACAAAAAAAAAGAAATCAGTGATACTTAGCGTCTTTTCTTCTACTGACTGGGGTACGTGAGGTTAGATAAGGTTAATAACGACTAACTTTATACAAAGTTAAGATCTTAATTTTCGAGCGCGTTTTTGAGCATTTGTACCAACAAATTCATAATTATACAATTGTGACCTCAGAACGGCGCCGCACGCGCGCTTCCCATATACGGCAACGGGAGTTACAAGAACAAGAAATTAATGCAACTCCGCCGCGCGCCGCCGCCGCGCCGTGCCGCACCGCCGCCGCCGCCGCCGCCCCGACCCCAGCCGAGGCCGCCGCACCATAATATGTTTTCTTTATTATCTTCCATTCTTCTCTCGACATACGCAGCCGGTGATCACCACGACTTCACGATCGTTATCCTGCTAGCTTTTAGCGATATCCCAAGTTATTCGACTACGTCTATGGTCTACTAGTCGTGGGTTTGATTCCCACAAGACGCAAATATTTATGTGATGAATATAAAATATAAATGTTTTGTGTTTGTCTGTGTTTCATAACTAGGTATTATAAATACTTAATAGTATGTCTGTATGTACCTACTTATTTACAAAAATATATTATAAGTATTATTTCCGTTGTCTAGTACCCATAGTCCAAGCTTAGTTTGGGGAGTTTGGGACATTAGGACTAGATGGTGATGTGTAAAATGTCCCAGGATATTATTATTATATTGTTTACAGGTAACACCTTTTTTAGTTGGTCCTGATATCAACAAGGCCTTTTAGGGAGGGAGGTAGATTTATATAATATACTTACTTACCTAGCTGATATTCATGTATGAATTGCGGATTTTCTTCTAACATTGATCGCTGCAAAACTGTCGATGGCATTCATCCAAGTTTTAAATAGCGAACTTGATCTACGTACGAGTAGATACATCTCTATTGCACTTGACACTTTAGTTCTACGTAAGTACCTACCTGTGTATAACCTACCTTGTAAACCTTGTGTTATAATTTATCTCAAAATGAATGAATCAATTACTATGTAGGACATTAAACCATTTAGGCAGTCTGCGACCCGCAGCTGTGGAGCGTGAGGCGCGGTTTGATTCGGGGTCAAGCAGTGTTATCTATGATATTCTTAGTAACGACTTGCGAGTTTGGATTTTTGACCGGTCCACGGCTTAGGTGGCTTAGGCCAGTATAGGCTCGCGCCCAAAAACATACCAACATAATAATATACATAGTCACAGAATATGGGACCTAAATATTAGCGAACTTCGAGTGTAGGTACATCTCCTCTAGTCGTCCACCTCTCACCCTTCAAGGAATACAAGCGTGACAGAGCTGCTCTAAGGTTGAAGGTTGAGAGCATTTTTAGTATACCTATCGATATTGTCTGCTATGTAACCATTCATATTTATCGACTATATCGCTAGAAACAAGCGTTGTATGTAATTAGAATAGACAAATAGCGATAATCCACAGAAGGCGTTGTTGTCGTTGGTTGCCGTTCCAATTTCAAAACAAATCCCTGCCAGTACGTGACTCAGATTGTGTTCCATATAAACGACAGAACCCGAATAGTTACGCAACAGCCAATGCCCAGCAAGCTCTGCGCGATTCCGGTTAATAAGAGTGAAACTGGTACCTACGTTGTTGTGGGCATAACACGTCAGCAAAAAATAGGATTGCTGGTTTAAAAATTAATAATCTTGCTAGCTATAAGCAACATACACTGGAGACTTGCTCTTGAATAAGTGTACAATTTAACTTGGTATAAAGGTGAGCTCAATATTATGCGGATGAGCTCAGCTCAAAAAATTAATATCTTGCTAGCTACAAGCAACATAATATACTGGAGACTTGCTCTGTTGCTCTTGAATAAGTGTACAATTTAACTTGGTATAAAGGTGAGCTCAATATTATGCGGACGAGCTGAGCTCATTCGCTTAAGCTTGAGCTCAGGTTCGACTCCCAGGTCGGGCAAGTGCTTTATTACACCGTTGCCTTCAGTAGTAAGCCGGGTAGGGTAAGCCCACATAAGAATAGCGCGTATTTAGGAGTACCTACTTACTTAGGTACATGTTAGGCTCATGTTTTGGTAAGTAGGTAGATTTATTCAATGGCGTGTAATAGCTAGAACACCTTTTTTGATAGAAGACTGGATATAGGTATTAAGTACATGTGCTTTACTGTGTGTGACAAATAAATTTAATTTAATTTTCATTTCATTTCATTTACATTATCATCCACAGTTCGGCATTTTATTGTAATAGTCAACACAAAAATGTACCTGCAATATGCACGAAAGATAAACGGGGATACCCGTATAATTTTTTCCGCTGTGAATATTTAACCGTAAACTGAACAGAGGAAAATAAATATCCATATTCAATACGTTAGGTAGGTAGGTGCTTAAATATCTTTATGGCCGGCTTAAAAGGATGGAGGTCAAACTTATTTTTAACACTGCATAAAACGAATATCAACGTAATACAATAAAACAGTAGGTACCAGTAGGTACCTACCAAACTGAATATCGTTTGCAAAATCGTCGTGAAACTTGTACCTATTAGTTATAGGTATTATGTTAACCGAGCATCATCACCATTCATCATCAACCCAACTGTCTACGCATTAGTCTCAGAAATAACAGGGCATAGGTATCACATCATTGTTACCAAAAAATATAAAAAATAAGATCATCAACATCCTTAATTAGTCCTTACTAATATTATGAATGCGAAAGTAACTCTGTCGTTCTGTCTCGCTTTCACGCCAAAACCACTGAACCGATTTAAATTAAATTTGGTACACAGATAGTCTAGAGCCTGAGAAACGACATAGGCTAAGTACTTAATGCGAAAAAAGGGCGGTAAGAAGTTGAAATTGGCGATGAAAGTTATAAGAAATACCCACACAAGACGACGCGGGCAAAGCCGCTGGAATAGTTTATATGTTTAGGTAGGTATCTACGGGTTTAAGTAGGTACTTATTGTTATTTAAATTAACAACGGATTAAAATATCATTACAGGTAGGTATGTACTTGTACTTATTCAACACGGTTCATAATCTGTCAAATACAGTTTAAAAATCTTATTTACATTGTATGCCATCAAGCCATCAAGGCTTAGATCAGTACGAGTGGGTATTAGGTACTATTTAGCTAAACACATTCACGAAACATCTTAGTAGGTAACGCATGAACACAGAAGTACCGTTGCCATCGGGCGTTTGGTAAGTATCTACTATTGACATTGCTAAACGTCATAGTACCCTGATAACTAAATATGAGGCCAATCGGTTCATGTCGGAGATAATATACGATTTACTAACATTTTGCGAAGTGTTCTGTAATTACATATAGGTTCGTAGGTAGGTACATACTGGCCATTATTATTATTATTTATTCTGTCTAACCCAGTAGTAGATCTATTAGGTTAGACATAATAAAATCAACATACATATTACCTACTTATAGATAAGTGCATGATGTTATTTTATTTATTATTTTTACCAACTGTTGTTCTTGTTTATTCTTTTGCCTTTTTAGAGAAATCATACCTAGAGCACAGTCATTATTAGTTTTAAACTAACTGTTCCCACGCGGGGTTACTCACGTTCATCCAAATGTTGAAAATAAATAAAAAATTTAAATAAAAATAGCAAAGTTACTCGTTATAACATTAGCTATCTGCAAGTGAAAGTCCAGTCAATATCGGTCCATCCGTTTCAGAGATTAACCGGACCAAACAAACAGACACACAAAAAATTTAATAATTCTAAAAATCTAAACGTGACATAAACAATTACTTTGTATGGAATTCTGGGCTTTCTTAATTAATTAATAATCTGAATTCAGATTATGAAAATTCCGGATGCGTGAGGCCGGTCTAACCGTTACATTTTTTTAAATATATAAAGCCAAAAGTAGTGCAATTAGTATTGATTCTTCTTCCATAAAGACGATTGCATCTGCCGTGAAATGCGAGACTACTGATCAATCAGATTTTTTAAGATATGTGCCGGAATTCAGATTATGAATTCGGAGAGACATTTCGGATGTGTGACGCCAGCCCAAGTGTTTTTTCGGTTCCGTGGGTAGATGCGATAATTTTTTTATACTATAAAAAAATATTTGAACATGGTGTAGAATAGGATGGGGGACATAATTTGTGTTTACAAAAGCAAAGTAATATATCACTCCTTACTTCATCTAAGTGTTTTAGAATTTTCCAAATATTTTTTGTAAATCAGCGACGAGTGTCAAACAGCACACTCAACGGGGTCAGATAACCGTTAATGAGTTGGTAAAAGCTCCTTCGGATAACTTATCGTGCATTATTAACAAAGTATCTTGTACAAAAAGATACACATACTTAGATATGTAAAACTACTAGCCTCGCTGCGCACCTCGTACCTACGTACTTTCTATAGTTTTTTCATCAACAAAAATTTATTATTTTAATAAAATTATAACGATTTTATATTGTTATTTGGTAGGTTTAGGTACCTCATAGCATAGTCCTATTTATTATCCAAATGAAGTCAGAAAACATAATTTATAACCGCTACGTCCGCTACCTCGCTATTTTGCAGAGAAAAGACGACATTAATTTGCGAGATTGTCACCAATGGTCACCAATGTCACCTTAGAGTGAGTTCAGACTATATGTATAACAAAATTTTGGTAATGTGGAGACGAATGTTATAAAACATGTTATACTATAACTTGACATTGTGAACAGCACTGCAGAACGATAAATGTCATATAACATGTTATATTGCATTGTTATTTCAAATATGTATGTACGTACAGTACCTATTGTTATAATATGTTGCAATGTTGCATAATGTGGACGTGTTATAGGTATAGCATAAGATATAAGTATATGTCACTTCTTCATGTTACTTCATCTGTACTCAGCTTTAAAATTCAATACATCTGAGTGAGTTCCATCAAAAGTTGCAACCAGTGGGTAGTGTACCTATCTCAGTGAGAAGAGATATTATATAGAGGGCTTGATTGACAAAAAATGACTCGAACATGATTCGAAGTAATTAATATACATATTATATCCCTCTTTTTAACCATATACATGTCTTTTTATGCCACCCAATCATGTCAATGTTGACAAATGATTAGGTTGCAGTCGAATCAGAAATTATGAGATCAGCAGAAACAGTAAAGTACTTAGCTGAAAATAGTTATAACAACTGTAACTGGACAGTGCGCCGGGCACGTATTCAATGTCTTTGCTTAACTTTATTTCAAGCTGTAGTAGAACGTGGTAGAATAATGAGGAGTAAACCTATAACAACCTACAGTAACAATATTATATATGTAATCATAATTATAAATTAAATGTGGGTTTGATGCCGCAATCAGCTAAAAATAGAATGAATTCAGTACACAACTATACCGGCAGGAAACCGTTATAGGACAAAGCCAAGGCGGCTTTGAGTTGCTTTATGAACGTAATGAAATCAAAAAAAGCTTATTTCTTGAGTGAATATTATGGTACCTACTTGATATTTTAAACGTCATACCTATTACTATTAGTGTATAATGTGTATATACTATATTCAACTGCTGTTCCGGTTTCAGCTGGCTATTGCTTTTGCTTTGTGGCAGTTCCGTACTGTGGTTGGGTGCTACCATAAGCTGTTGTGCTGTTGGGTGTACGCGACGGCGCAGCGGGCCGACGACCGCGTGGGTGGACGGACGAAGAGCAAATAATTTAAAGTTATCTTTTTAGTTCTTCACTGTCGACTTTTCGTCCGGTCAAAAGACATAAAAATACTTAGCGGTTAAATAACAAAAATTTCTAAAGAGCTCAATTTTGGTAGAGAACTCGGGCACACCATTAGAAATAATAAAGTATCAAAAAAGTCCCCATTGATACCAATGATACCATGTGTGCAAAAAAAGTTATTCGGGGTCACAGGTCATTTGAAGTTTTGTTTTTGAAAAAAAAACGTGTTGATTTCTGACACGGGAATATTTGACATTGAAATAAAACTAGGTACTTTTGACAGATTTATATAAATTGTAAGTTTTATTTCAACGGTAAGTTTTATAAAAAAAAGTAACTCGGACAAAAATTATAGATCTTATAATTATATATCTGATTTAGGTATAATTGCACAATGCACATACCTACTTTTATATACACAGTCAGGACAAAAATGCCTATTTGTGTCTCACTGAGCAAGAGCAACCGCGTCGGCAACGTCTTATACCGCAGCGTAAACTTAACAGGTACCTAAATAGGTAAATGACGATTCGAATTGTTAAATTAGGTACTGACCTTTTGTACGACAAGGGGCGTGCCGAAGTCTTTGCCGCCCTGCAGACGGAAGCCCAGGGGCTGCTGGTCGGCTTTGTTTAACCGCACAGTTATCAACTGTGCCATCTGTCAACAATAACACAAAGAACACATTAGTCGTTATTAAAAGACCATATGCAATCTTCAATCTATCTATATGTATTTATGACCGAGTCGTTTGTCTATGCTAACCGTACTTAAACGTACCTACCAAGAATCAAATCACGACACGCCACAGACAGACACTAATAAAAACGCAATGAATCGTCAAATTATTATTTTGGCAGTATTTTTAGTTTAGGCAATCAGGTAAAAACAAAAATCATTGGGTACCTAGGTACCCATTGAAGAGATAGGTAATGGGTACAGACAGAATAATGATTAAGTACCTACGTAACGCTATACCATTAGCCTGGCATTTGATTGACCTAATTGAAGATTTATTTTCTCTTCGGCCCAGCCTCACTGACCGCGCACTGTAGTGTGCAGACATCTTGCGATCTATTTTATCTTTGATCAAGATCTAAGTGCAAACCAAAAGACATCAGTGAAAGGAGGCTGAGAGTGAAACTCGTTTATGTATACAAGGAATAAACAATAATCAAATCATTTTATCGAATGTCTTAGATTTCTCTCTGTAACATTTAAATTTGATTAAAAAATATTGATAGGGCAATTCAATAATGCTACATGGGTGTACGTACCTACTTAATTAACTACATTGGGAATTTAAGCCTGTTTTTTGAAAAAACGTATCGCATTCAACCAATTTGTGATTTGATCTGCTATACTTTATCACTCTATTAATTACCTACTTGTGCTTTGAGTTAGGACTGTGTCAAAATACTTAGTAGGTACAGCACCTAATATATAAAAAACAACATAAATATTATAAAATATAGCCAATTGCCAACAAATCCAAACTCAAAGCTGCATTATTAACTAAGTACATTAGGTTTTTTTTTTCATCCCTTCTGTTCGAAAAGTGTCGCTTTGTTCCTATACAAGTGGGAGCAAAATAGCTTTTTTCCGATAGGAACTTTTTAGCGGGCGGAAATGAAATTTGCCTTTGGAACATATATCTACTATGTAAAAATAAGTCGGGTTTTCCTTCCTGACGCTATAACTCCAGAACGCACGAACCGATTTCCACGGTTTTGCATTCGTTGGAAAGGTCTCGGGCTCCGTGAGGTTTATAGCAAAGTAAATTCAGGAATAATTTCAACAGTAAAGCGGGTTGAAAAGGTTATCAAGACCACGCGGGCGAAGCCGCTGGCGGAAAGCTAGTCATTCATAGAATAGAGATGCGCCGAATGTTATTAGCAGCAGATTATTGAATGTTCGTATTCGGTTAATTTGCCGAATAATTACCGAATATTTAATTAAAAAAATATTTTTTAAGAGTAAGAGTTCTGCTTATCGTGTCAATGGTTAAGCAATAAAGAACAATGGACTGACCAGCAAGTGTGACATACACATGTGGTTGCTCTGGATCACCGCATTCATATTTAGCAAGTTTTGGATCTCTGATTCCCATTTGCAAACATTGACTGCATCTGCCAATCTGGGTCCAAAGCATTGATATATAAGTCAATGGTCCGAAGTCGATTTAACGATTTCCACACTGGCCTCTGTAAAGTCATGCCCAGGCAGTAATCTATCCTTTGGAACAACAAAGTCAAGAGGTGTAGGGTGACGTTCAATCCAGAGTTTGCATCTTGCGGCAGCTGAGTGGTGGTGGGTTCTGTACTGTGAAGATAGCTTCTGCGACTGAGACGCGCAGAGGTTCCGTGATGTGGGTTTAAGGAAGCCAGTTATCATTCGGCAAGTGTCATTGTCGTGAATGCTGATCTGCTCCTGATCCCATGGCATAGGGCGAGTGAGGTTTTTAGTCGGTATGAGTCCGACATACCCTGCCGCCTTTCCAGATGGCGGAGTTTCGTGAGGATGAACGTACCCAAAAAAGGTGTCATTGAGTGCCACATTGACGACGTTGGCATGAGCGGAGCGATGCAACACTGATTAAGCATATTTTCCAGCAGAAAAACACAAAGCCATTCCTGACGTGCCAGGAACTTTTTGGAGGAGTCTTCCAATGTTTACAGTGAACAAAAACCATGCATGTGATACTGTTCTTTTCAAAATCATCCCTTATAAGGCTACTAAGCTTGAGCGCATGACTACAACAAGCTCTCACGTGTCCAATACCTGGTTGTTCAGGGATAAGATTTGGCTCTATAAATGGAGTCAGCGGCTTTGTAAAGACTTCCCAACCTGAACACTATCACTGGTCCATGGTGTTTTAATCTTTTCGACCACTACGCCATCAACCCCTGTAGCTTATCCATATTTAAAAGACCCAATAGCAGAGATTATTCAGACATTAGCGGGCAAAGGGTCCACTTGTGTTTTAAGTCGTCTCATTGTTATTTGTTGACTTTATTCTGCTTACCGTTTAGTCAGTTTACAATTACCTAAGTGTTTTTATTGTTACTGAAATGGTTCTGGAATTTGTTAGCCTTGCCCGATGCATCAGATTCAGAGCCAATCAAGAGGACGCGTCTCCCGACACTCTTCAGCCGACACTTTACGTCTTCATCAATTCACTTCCATTCACAATAAAAAGGGGGTAAGTAACGAACTAAACAAGCCGTTTGTTGTTAATGAGATTTCAATTTCACAACTGTTCTTGATAGAAATATTCGATTGCAATCCTACTATCTCTAACATATGAAATTCTCGTGTCGCGGTGTTTGTTACCAAACTTCTCCGAAACGGTTGGACCGATTTGTATGAAATGTGTGCATAGGTATCGGGTAGGTTTAAGAATCAGCCAACATATTTTTCATACCCCTAAATGATTTCTTTTAAGGTGTGTTTTCTTAGATGAGAAAGACTTTTTTTAAACAAAAAACAATCCGCCTTCAAAAAACACATAGGAACTAAAAAGCAAAAAATAACATGCATCCATTTAAATTACATGCCAAACTACTAATTTAATTTAAATATGACTTTCGTTGATTGTTTGTTTGGCACCGGCTGCAAATTAGTTAGAAATCATAATGTAAATATGTACCTATTATTTTTAGCTTTTTATAAGATCCCAAGCAGTGGGGCCTACCGCCTAGATGACGTCGTTACAAATTCACAATAATTATGAATAATTAGGTATGTACCTACCATAATTATACAAACTATTAATGTAGTTTATGCAAATCAAAATAATATTTTATTATTACATAGATGTAAGATGTAGGTAAATACCTACTAGGTACTTACTTTATTATTAGTCAGCTTCTCGAATTATACTTTCAAATAAGTTATTTTGTATTGATTTTCCTGCAACGACTCACATCTCCGTAGCATTGTCGTGTACAATGTCATCCAATGTCTTTGTGATGGAACGTAGTTTACGGGAGCCTGCGTTATCGCAAGAATGCTGTGTATGATAATTACTTAGTACCTATAGCTTTTACGATTCAAGCAGGCCTTAATGAGTTTTTACATTCGATTCTACTAAGCATTCCATTCCATCATCCATTCTATTCCATTATATTCAAATTTAATGAAATAATGATATTTTCCAGAAGAAACCTGCTCTTAGCGAAAATAATATTTGTCCTATAAGGCAGGTGTATTGTGTGTGAAATACAACATAATAGGTATAGGAGAAAAATATTGTCTTGATAATAAGTATGTTTGCAAAATTATTCACACTATACCTTATCCCTTATACCTTAGGTACTATGGAATAACTGTAAGAATATACCTATATTCCATTAGGAATTAAGCATAATTTTCAAGAATCACAACACACCACACAACTGCTGCTTCATGTTACTGTACCTAGTACCTACCTACTTACTTAACTACAGTGTCTACAGACCACATGAGCATAATGTAACAATTTATTACACTGGGACATGAGTAGCAGACTACAGAGTTCTATTACACTGAGCTACCTCTGAGGGCATCTCTGGTGTGGCCATTTTACGTACCTTAGCAGATACAGAGGAAAATAGCGACTTCCTCAAATATTCCGCGATTCTTCCGAGAATAACCAAAACGTAAACAATATTGTTCTATACTTTTACACGTTTGATTTTTTTCATCGAATTTGTTAGTCATGCGTTAATCGATGACGTCATCGGTGAGTAACCACCAAGGCCCGCGTCAGGCCGCGTCCGCTGGCGGTCACAAAAGCGATTAGGTACCTTGGTATTTAGGTGAAATGAATAGTCTGTGATATGTTTACGTCTCCTGCGAGCGTAAGCTGATGGTTTTAAGGATAGTTACTACTTACCTACTTAACTGTTTTATTTTTTACTTATTATTTACCTATAGGTAGGTATTGTAGGTAAAATAATCAAGTAAAATGATTTATTTTATTAGCCTGAAACAATTTTAACTATATATATATAATGTCATTGGCCTGAAAGCACTGTAGTGTACCAAGTAGAAATGTTTGTGTTCAATTTGTATACCGAATATGAGAACCAGTTCTTTTTTAAGGACAAGGTTTGGTCCATGGTTGGAACCGGTAGTTTGGATTATTAATTACTTGCACATATTTATTTAAATTAGGTAGGTTAGGTACCTACTTATTTACTTGCATACATACAATCATACTAGATTGCTAAAATAGGTACTTAGTTACCTACCTTTAGGTTTAAATGGCATAACAATTCGCACGCAAGTAATATACATAAATTGTCAATGCCTTCAAGTGCCAATCACGGTGCCAATTCGAAAGTTTTTTTATCATAATATTTCTGTATGGTGCTGTAGGTGCTGTAGGTACCTAACTACCTACCAACATTTTATTATTAATGCTAATATTATGTGCATGTATTCGAAATGGCAATTTTTAATATTTTCGTCAATTGCCGTTCGTGGACTATATTAAATTTTATTTTACGTATGGCAATTTCGTCATAGTAGCTAAAATTAAACTACTTACTAAAGATGTGGTGTTATTTATTTATTCATTTAATTCACAAACAATTTTCATTGTATTTGAATTTGTCGTATACCGATTAAACGTTTATTTTTTAAATTTCAATGTACTTGTTTGCTTGCTTACTTAATTAAACAATAATAGGTGTTTAATTTGCTTTTACTAATCAGCCTTTATAACTTTTTTTTCTACATAGTAGAAAGTAGAATAGTACTAGCGGCCCGTTCCAGCTTCACACGGCTAGACATTACTGGAACCAGCATACAACGCCATGTTTCATGTTCATGCAACCCTAGTACTGTAGTCTGTTAATCCGAAGTATCTCGGAACGTCCACAAAACACAGACCCCACGAGACGAAAACCAGTACCTGGTCTACTACTATCTTCGTACAGCTTATGCTACCTTATTACTTTCCACAGATTGCCGAAATTTTTAACCAGCAGCTGTGATGCCCGCCCCTGCAGGCTGCATTGCATACGAAAAATTTAAGTATGCGAAAACGCGTATCTTTATATTTTTTCCCGTGTTTTTCTAATGTTACATTATTGTAATTCATCGATATTTGCCTTCAGTCATAAACGCAATTACTTACCTGCTATAAAATAAAAAAGACAAAATATATTATTTAAAATCGGAAACCACATCAATAGTAGCTATTAAAAATTGCCCTTCGTGGAATACGTCATTGCCATTCGGATTTCGGATAATTGCCAGTCAAATAATTGCCATGTGTGTGATGATGCTAACTAATGTGGTGTGGGATGCGTGGGAGTTAATACCATAATAATAAAATAGGTATAGAGTATAGATCTACAAATGTACCGTTACTTGGAACACCCGTAACATTACATCTATAGGTACAAGTCAAAAAGGAGGTAATAGAAGGTGAAGTAGAAAATTACTTTGAAACTAAGTATTTACTTATGTTGAAAGTGAAATATTGACAATACAGAAATGATGCCATTTTCTGTGTTTTAATTACAAAACATATACCTACGTGTGCTTAAAATTGTTTACACAGCTGTGGCCTTGTGAGGTCGTGCTGTCGACGACTCAAAGGCTCAAAATACGATCGATACTTGATAATAAGTGCGAAGCGATAATGTTGTAGCGTGATCAATAAAATGTGTAGGTGTTGCGCGCTGTTTGTTGAGCATTGAGTTGCGTTATGCGTATAAGACAAATGCATATTGCATGCCAGAGCAGAGTCCGGTCAGGCCGAGTCGAGGTGCCGAGGTGTCGCAAGCGCAACGCAACATTGGCGTCTACTGAACTATTTGAACCAGCTGACGCGCCATGGCGCCGCCGCCTTCAAAACGTTCGTGCTGCGCTAGTTGACTAACCGATGAATGATGTTGCACATTTTATCAATTTACTTACAGTAGGTAGGTACGTACTTACTTAGGTACTCTTTTACTTATTACTTTGCCCGTTTCGTCCTCGTGGTTATTTAAGTTGTTGAAAGAACCTGTGATCAAAAGTACAAGTCATACAACTTTTACTTTTAATAAATTTGGATACTATACTACCTATGTGCTGGTGCAGATGAAGACAATTTGCAACTGCAAGAGCACAGTACATCAGCAGAGCCGGGTAAAATGCGGTCCGTAAAGGTGTACCATGCACCTGGTTTAACTTTTGCATTTTGGAAATCTCTGTAAACAAGCAACTGGGTGGGGAATGTGGGTAAAGTAACGCTTCGCTTACTGGCACGTCCATATTGACTCAACCCAGGTTTCAAGCGACACGATAAAGCGCGTTTTACATTATGTAAGTACTTAGTAGGATTTTTTGGGAATTTTAATTTTAGTTTATATATAGATTGGCCTCGTCTTATTTCTGTTAGCGCGAGCGTGGTGTCAGTTGCGTCTCGCGCACTGGCGGAAACTTGGCAAACACTGTCGGCCGACTGTCAAAAATGTCGTCGCCGCCGCAGCAAACGCGCTCTTGAATTTAATGCTTTAGTTTACAACTAATACCTATGATATAACTTATTTTGTTGTATAACCCGTATTAATGTCAATAACCCCCAAACTGCAATGTAAAACCTTGGTGGTGCTGTAAATATAAAGTTACGAAAGTGTTGGCGATTAGCCATCGCGTCGTTCGGAGTCAGACGGACGCCTCATTGACAACTAAACAACTTCTTATTTTGCAAACAACTAAAACCATTTCAAGTTTGATTGTGATCAGATAAGCTTGAAAAACATCGTAATTATTAGTGGTAGCATTACATAGGTTATACGTAGGTAATCGGCAAAGTAGGTACATAAGTAGCTAAAGACTTGGGTAAGTAAGTAGGTACTTAGGTAATATTACTTGTCGATTTATACAAGTAACGGATATTTAAAGTCTGAAATGAAGTCTGACTTCTTCCACCCCGCATTAGGCCTGTTGTGATCACGGAACAGAAAAAACTGTTTTTTCTGTTGTAGTTTCCATGTGATCAGTGGACCTGTCATGAACTTATGAGTCAGTCAGACATTTACTAGTCCGATGATAATGATGTATGTAATTATTATGATAAATCCGTAGCGTGTCTACATATTATATTATAGATACACCAATTAGGTATGTCCCCAACTGCGAATGAACTGTGTTGATAAGGGTGCGTGATCAAAACTTGGAAACAATGACGTATTGCTGAATTAGTGGTGTATCAAAGAGGAGTAAAACGACATGGGTCGCTGGGGTCATGGATCTCGTGGTAACAATCCTGACAGGGTGTGGTGCTATTTTTCAGCCTGTAATCAGGTATATTTTTTTTGGTATAATCTTAGATTCATTCTAAGGGTAGAATGTTATCAGAATCGTTTATACTTTCATCTCAATAGGTTTCTTGATTTTGCATAAAAATACACCTGTCTAATAATAACTTAATAAGGTACGAAAGTAGGCGTTATGGCTGTAGGCTTATACTTATTTTTATGGTGTTCGTATAACTAAGTAGTGAAGTGGAGAATAATGGATCAAATAAGGATGCGTTCATGAGGAGTAAAGCGACATGGGGCGCCGGGGCTAGTTTCCGGTAATTTTCTGCGAGTCTGCTACCCTGACCCCCCCAAGGTAGCACATTCCGATGGGCTATTATTTTTCAGGCTGTAATCCTCTCTCTCAACTAAATTTTGGTACGTAGAGTGATGGCTTGGATTACTTCTTGTAGCTTTGTACATGCGCAGCTTGTGGTTCATAAGGTTCAGTAAGAATATTGCATTGTAGGCAGCAAACTCAATCAATGGCAAAGAGCCGGATTCGGTTCATTCAACGTTTGACAATAAAAAGTCGCCGTACTTATATAATTGTTGTGCCATTGATAATTTGATGCGAGCTGCAAACGGCATAACGAATACCACGACTATTACAATACTTGTGACGCGTATTTTCAAATGTTTAATGTAAAAATAACATCCATTGATGCGAACACCAAGTTCAATGTTTTCGTGCTTAAAATACTACTTTACGCATAACATTGCTGTGGAATTATTTGTCATTGAAAATGACTACATACCTACTATCGTACAACCAGAGAAAATTTTTAGAATAGCAACAACTGTTATGTATGAATAGCATATTGTGTCAAGATGTTGTACAGCGAAATTTTGGCAGACCACCAACAATATTAAACTACATATCTCTATCCAAGATTCTATAAAATTAGATGGGACCGTAACCATGAAATTAATTTACCACAGTACCTATATAGCTGCATTTTATATACATTATTTTTTCCTTATGCAATCTAAATCTATATTTCTACCCCTCAATCTTCTCGTCTTGATAAATGATCTTGAGTCTACACAGCATCAAAGATTTGTTGCATTGTAATGCAGTTAGGTATCTCCTTACTAGTATTGTGTGGTTATTCTAAGAAGTTACACTACATGTATGGGCTGATGTTGGCGTCACCGCGTTCAAAGCATATGATATGAGTAACGAACGAAATAAATAGCCATGTTATTGTTCTGGACTAATTGATATACTTACATAAATAATCAAAGTAGGTATGTAATATATGAGTTATGAGTTAAGCACACAACGGATGTGCACGACTGATCCCGGTGCCATGTTGACATCTTCATGGATGACACACGTGTACCTTACCTAAATAGGTGCATCTACGAGACAAAAATATAGTTAATATGTTGAGATGGTTTGGGTATCTCAACAATATAATATCACTATTCTACTCACACGCTTTTGCACTAAGTACAGTCAACTAACATGCATGCAGTTATTATAAGCTAGATGTACTTAATTAATTTGAAAATAAAATACAGCACACGTTATTTGGTGAGTTTGCCTATTAAAAACAAACATATAAATATACGAACACAGAAGATTTAATTTTTCGGTACATGGAATATGCTAATTCCAATGCAGTCACCTCCTCATTAAATCCTTTTCCATCATATCGACTTTAACACAATCCATACATCTTTTCTTTGACCTTTCTCCATCTCTCCGTCCTTCAGCATTAAATATCATCACTCTTTTAGTTACATATGCGTTTCATCTCTCCTCATCACGTGCTCATACCAAGACAAACGATTCTCGTGTCACTGGTGCCACTTACAGACTTCCTATAATGTACTCGTACTTTATTTTGTCCATTCTAGTCAGCACACATCCACCTCGAGGCAAGGCGAGCTTGAGATTAGCTCACAATAGCCTGTAAGACGCTCCGTTGCCCTATTGACACTCCTGATCTGCTTCACATGCTGGCGTGCTTTTTGTCCCAGACAATTACTGCCGGGGCAAGAAACACAGGCTGTTTGTCGTACCTCCATGCCGTACGTGCTGTGCTAAGTCACAATTCCTCACACTCTGGCCGCGCTAAATGATCTCTTGGATTCTAATCCAACAGACGATCCGTTTGCGGATGGGTGGACGAATATTTAATTACTATGTCAGAAGTACTGTGGGAGGAAGATATGAAAGTGTACTTTACCTTCTTTTATTTACTTTGTTTTGTAGATTTTTATAAATTTTGTTAGAAGGGACTGTAGGTAATTGGTACCTACACCGTAGTATTAAATAAATAAATAAATCTCAACATTCTCATCTCCGCTACATGTACTTAGTCTTCTTTCATCCGTCTTCTTAACGGCCCAGCACTCTTTTCTTATATGGACTGTGACTCCATGTATATAAGAAAATCCATACAATACTTAAGGTCTTAATAATCGATTTAGATTTTGCCCTTTAGCTTGAGAGGTATCCGCGGCCGGTTCGCAAGTTGTTTCTGTGTTTTGTCGCCATTCCATCCAACCTGAGTTGCAAAAGTAATGGATGCAGGACTAAAAAGGCCGCCGAAATCGCAGAGCAGATACTCTGTTTTGGCACACAACCTCACGTGGAACTCGGTCGTATGCCTTCTCGAACACCATCATATTTTTATGTGCATTTCTGTACTTTTCGCATAACTGGCAAATAGAAAAAATTGTGCATCCGTTCCCCGACCAGACATAACACCGAACTGGTTCTGTGAGATCACACTCTTTTCTATAAGTCGCCTCCCACACTTTCATACGCAGTTTTTGCACTCCTACATCACCCTTGTTTTTAAAGGTAAGTACTAGGATACTATTGGACTATTTATAGAGAATAAAGCCAGCCACGTAGACCCATGCACGATGCCCAGATGGTATTCCATCTGGACCAACTGCTTTTCCATTTTTTATTCCATTCGCTGCTCTTTCTACTTCATCCGCACTCACCATACTAACAGGAAACATTGATATTGTAAGAGAAATAAGGCGCGATCGACTATGAGTAATCTAAACCGTACCCAGTACCCACCAAGACAGACGACCCTTATGATTCATCGTTATAAGTAAAACCCAAGTAGGTAAGAAAAATATGAAAATAAAAGACGCTATGAGTGAAGAATATTGGTTTTATGCAGATCAATAACAAAGTTTTTTTTTAATTTGTCTATGTATTAGATTAGGTGGGACCGTGGGATATGAATTATCAGTATGTAGGTACCTAGTACCTACCAATACTACCATAATTAATTTCTAATCGTTAAGATAACACAGATATTTCCATTTTGTACCAATAAATACAGACAAATGCTAATGCATGCATATATACATGCTTAGAAACTGCTGCTGCAGGAGTGCAGGAGTAGGCAGTGTATTATAACGTTCATTATGTATCAGTTCTGTTCCTACCTACACTAATATATGTAGTTTTTATTAGTTAGTGTTGGTCCTAAAATCCCTTGCCTAAGTATAGGTATAACATACCTACGTGTAATATAAATAGTGCCAACATTAACGAGTAATGCAGCACAAAAGCGCGGATGACTCTCGCATACTTTACTGATATCAAAAGTAAACAATGAACACTTGGTGTGAAAACTTAAATAAAATAATAAAAATAGTAGGTAAGTAAGTAGTTAAATGTACCTCTTCCACTTAATTGGATAATCTTAGCTTATTTATAAAAAATAATATCTACAGCATAATCATATCCATTCATCCGTTACTATTATTCATTGGTACTGGTACAGTTGTTTTGTATGGTCCAAAAATTTATTTACAACCTACGCTGTTCCCACTTTTGGATAAAGTCGACAAAACTGTGAATGTGCAGCAGTGTGCCATGATGTGGTGCAAGGCCAGCCGGGCCGTTGGCTTGGCATGTGACGATGGGAAGAGACCAGAGAGTATGTCACTGTTGCCTTGGAAGTTGGGTAGGCGCGGATATTTAGGGTTGTTTGAGTAGGTCAATATTTTATAAGTTTTAATGATACCTACTATACATTTTTTTTTTTTTTAAATAACTCAGAAAAAAAGTTTTCAAAATGAAGTATGAAATATAATTATATTTTTTCTATCTGAGTTTGCAACCTGAATGATAGTGTATTTACTGAATATATTATTGTAAGTTTAATATGTACAGTCACGACTAAAGATATATAAACACTTACAAAAGTGCTAAAGTAATTTTTTATGAATGAACGATCGAAACTTTGAGATAACACCAATGTTATTATAGTATTGGTTCGTAAAGACTATGTTCGTAATACCACAAAAATTCTTTCAGTAGTTTAGGAGAAAATCGAATTTTGCCTAGTGTATACATATATTTTTTTTGCTCATGACTGTACCTATATTATAACACCTTTTAATTAATTGGTGACTCAAATGTATTTTTATACGTCAACACCTAGACTACGTAAATTAGTTGGAAATTGGTTTATTCGTAAAACTTGGTCAAGTAAAACTGGTAATAGATAATAAATGTGGCAAACGAGTTATTTGTAGCAGGAAAAACGTAAGTACCTACCTACTTACCTCCTATTTCATGACAACAATGCTGGTTGGTGATTTCATTGCAACTTAACAATTACAAAGGAAAAATATTCAAACAAAGTTTAAACGAGTGTCAGAGTTTGTATTATTTATTAGATTTGAAATCCTTTTTTGCATTTGAAGTGAGTACCTACATACCTATTTCGCATTTTATTGTAGGCAGGGTACTACTACGTGAAGTTTTTCTCTTCATCTAGGTATCCTACTTTTCGTTTATCTTATCTACTTAGATAAATGTACATAATTGATCCGCCATTTTCGACTTGTAAAGCAAATATTAGAATTAGGTACAGGCACAAAACATCTGGGGGCGTCCATAAATTACGTGAGGTGTTTTTTTAAATTTTCTATCCCTCCCTCCCCCCCTGGTGAGATGTCGTCAGATTTTATTCAACCCCCTCCCCCATCCCCCAATCTCACGTGAGATTTTTCAAAATGTGGGTTTCTTACGTAAACCTGTTGGATTGTTATTGTAAAAAGAAAAAAAATGCTTCGTGCTTTTATTTACGACTAGACTAGTAATCAATATTGCTGAAAGTTTAATTATAAGTGTAATAAAAATAGTTTTTTTTTTGTTTCTATGAGAAAAAAAAATTACGTGATAGGTATTTGCCGAGACCCCCTTCTCTCCAACGTAAGATTAGATGAGATTTGACTCGACCCCCTCCCCCCCTTAAACATCTCACGTATTTTATGAACGCCCCCTTAGCACCTGTATACCTAATTCCCTACACACAATAACTTAAACTTAAAATAAAATGAATTGTGCGGCAACAGCAAATAATGATAGGTACATACTTATAACGAAGTCATGCATTATGAAATCAAAGGGCTTGCAAGTATGAACGTTTTAAAATTCCCTTAGTTTGGGCCGTTGCACTCTCTGGCTGCGGGACTCGTCTAACCGGCCCGCTATCAGTCCGCGGTTCGATTCATCGCGCACACGCCCCGTGCCCAAAGTGCTGGGATATCACCAATCGTAACTGCAGGCCATATTCAAACTCACTACAAAGTATCTATGGTCTATGGAAAACAGCTCTATTGGTACCTACCATATTGCTACATAGTACTACATACTCGCGAAGCTGTTAATCTTAAGAAAAAGAGGACAAAGGTATGTTATAGTTACCTAATTATAGATGATTTCTAGACAGAAAACTAGCAAGTACCCAGGTACGTATTATTTCTCCGACGATTCCCTGAACTACCCACATACCTACTATTTAAACGGATGAAATAAATATATTCAAGGTTATCGCATTACGTACTGCGTTTCTTTATAAATAGACCAATATTTTATTTGTTTTTTTGCAAGAGGATTTTTATTTGTTCATGAAAAGCATGATGAGAAAAATCTTCATGAAAACACCCGTCGAAGGAAACATTTGTAAGTAAAAAATGTGAGCATACGTAGGTACCTAATTGAAAATGTTTGTGTGTATGGAGTGTATCAGATTGGATTTATGCAGACATTTGCGAACATCAGTATAAAGATTATATATACAGATTTAATTTGTAGATACCAACATTCAAACTAATTGCGCTTCACGGCTTCACGATTGTTATTAGTATTCAGGAAATCGAGTTATAATATTATTGCTGAGATGTTGTTAATAATTACTCTGACAATGAAGCAAAAAAGCGGTAATAGGTACTTATTATTATCAGGTATTTCATGAGGTTCTGTCGGGGTCGTAGCGAATGTGATCGTGAGTCCCATGGCGTTCCCTGTGTGACCATATAGCAAGGAAACGAAAGTGCTTTCAGTCACTACGAGTCCGACTTACCCAGCCGTTTTTCCTAGTGGCAGAGAAACAATAGGAATTCATAGGATTTCCCGCGCCATAAAAAAAGGATCTCATGTGGTTTAGTAATAATTCCCGCGTCGACTCTCCTGTGTAATTGCCAATTAGTTTTGCAGTAGTTGCCAACAACTGTTTGTAGGTTTTTATCGACAAACACACACTGAACTGACTCACTGGCCGCGACACTTGGCCAACAATTGAATGCTTATGCAATTGACCAGGTTCCAAAACCGGTAGATAGGTACCTACTACTTTCGGTATTTTTTTCCTAGATTTTAAATTTAAATAAATTAAGTTCATCACCTGAATTTAGGCACCGACAAGCTATTTGATAAAGCGCAAAATTCGATGATAGAATTGACTTTAAAGACATGATCCTAGTAATTCCTGGTATAGGTACCTAATTCCTTTCATATAAAATATTGCATTAATAAATTTTTAAATAGTAGAACTTCGATCCTAGTACAATTATCTCTTATTACTTTGTACCTACTTAGTTTAAATGAGTCCTAATTAATAATTATTCAGTCTGGATAATTATTAACCCTGAAAATAATTTCGATATGTTCTGACCTTTTGGCTTCATAAATCCTGGCAGAGTCTATGTCATGTGACATTAGCTGAAAGCGTTCCTTGAACTTATTACTTCAAGCATACTTTATAAATAGAACATAACGAGGTGAACATCCCTCAACACCTGAATTTTCATGAATTTTGGCAGTCAGAATTTTTTATATGTATCACTATTTGTTTGGCATCCGTCAATAATTACGAACTTCTCGAATTTCTTAAAACCTCCGCTAAAAGCGTTCTCCTAATTTAGCACGTAACCATCAGCGCTATAGTTTCCGAGAACAGCTGTTTATTTTAAAACCACGGTGCGGAAAAACTGTAGATACGATACAGGGTCGTCTTGCCCTCTGGGGGATACTCACGTCCGATAGCTCGATGATCGGGGTAGTATTCTTCACTTAGCACTATCAATCACTGGTTCAAAACACGGCGCGCGACCGTTTCTAAATTGGCGATCGCGCTTGCGAGTTATATTTAGAGCGGTAATACGACACCGGGCGCGGGCGAGAGTCGTTCGATCGTGAAGCTGTAGCGAGCGGCGGCGCGCGAGTGAGACGCGGCCGCCGCGAGCGCCCGAGCCGCGCCCCGCGCCCGCGCCGCCGCAGGACGATACCCTCTCGGGACCTCGCCTCGCTAACGCGCAAGCAAACCAACACCCCTTTGTGCAGCTAACACACCACTACATGCTACATGTAAGCCGGCTGCCGGGTCATGTAACGCAGCCCCCACATTCTGTTAATCCGAAGACCACGTATCGTCAGGATCCTCGATTTCAGATTCAACTATCTAAGTAGGATTTATATTAGTTTCATATAGATGTCATAGACAATCATTGGCAACATCAGCACTGGCACCAGGAAGCTTCAAAGCTACAAAACTTCAGACTCTATTAGATATCTGACCACTTTATATAAAGGAATTAGTATCAACAGTATCATATTATCGGTATATTATAATGGATTATAGGTAAAATAAAATATAACGTTTGGATATAAAATATTATATTCATTCGCTCTCAGACCATACAACAACCTATCCGCAAACACCTTCATTAATAAACTCTATAAAAATAACTTAGTTAATCTCCTACTACTCCTCTTCCACTTCGTCATCTGTTGTAAATTCACTTTCGTTTCCTCCCTGTAAAAACAAATTATTCATTAGGTATTTTATCCTAATGAAGTCGTTTTCATGAATAAGAACTCATCATGTAAAAATACTAATACTACTCCTGTACACTGTTAAAGGTGTAATTTAAAGTTCACCTGATCATTGTTATCCGTGTCGGAGTCGCTGAGGTCCCACTGCGGGTGCTCCGCGGGCACGGCAGCCGCCTCCTTGACATCAAGCTTCATGTCTTGCTGCTGGTCCATGCCAATGTAAGAGTCTACACAACAAAGAAATAATCATGTTAGCTCATGTTAGAATTTACTTGAAATAAAGTTCTAAGTAAGTTCAGCAGCGAATGTTGTTAGTCACTGCTATCGGAAGTACACGAAAAACATTTGTTTTTGTATGAACGGTGAACCAGCTATGTCGGATTAATTAAATTCCTACAGCTACTTATCGTAAATATACTGTGGTACAACAGCCACACATCGTGGCGAAATAGACCCCACAAAATTAGTAATTTCTGCTAATCTGCGCCAGATCAGTTCAGTCCAAAACAAGGAACTTTTTTAAATAAAGGACCGTACGTGGTGTAGTAATGTACTAAATTGTGTTGGGAATGTTTTATTAACCAGTTACCTGATCTGAGGCAGCACGCGAGTGTGTAGAGGCCTGGCCAGCGCGGCGCCGTGAAGCGCAGCTGCAGCTCGTGCGAGTCCACCAGCGCCGTGACGTGCGCGGGCGCCGTCAGCAGCGTGTGCGACTTACGATCGCAGATGTAGCACCACCAGTACTCTTGTTTCTCCTATTACACAATAAAAAGTTGTAGTGTTTATACATAGCAGATGCTGCATTGCTGCCCCGGTTTTAGGTATAACAGAATCTAGAACAGAACAATCTAAAAAGATTAAGTTCATGTGTTTTTAAAAATAAAACACGACATAGGAATGAAGAAAGAAAATACAATTAAATAATTGTATTTAAAAAAAATTCGCCTGTATTCCTCGAGGGGTATTCTAATATACACCTACAATGAAAGAGGGGCAAGCCTATTGCCTCTAACCGGGTACATATCCAAACTCCGTGCTGTTACTGAGAACTTCATAGAAACACACGATTATATTTAAAATCTTTAAATCTAAATTTTATTAGACTTGAAAACGTGGACAATTTCCACATATCTCAAATACTAAAAACCTAAAAACGAATCCGTACTCTTTTAAGCGGAGTTGACTCTACTATCCTACATTCGGAAAGCACACCAACTGCGAGTGCGTCATACTGTTACGTAAACGACTTCTACTTACACCTGACGTACAAATGTCATGTCGTAATTAAAGTCAACTAAATAACGGAAGTCAAGAAGGTCAGGCCAAGGACAAATTCCATTACTGTAATGTCAAGTATTCATAGAAGCTCCTGCGGGATAATTATCACAATTTGCACTAGTATATAAACTTCAAAACCGCGCACTTTTTATAGTAGATAGTATTGACAAATGCCATCACGAATCATGGTTGTGGTTATAGAGCAAAGGCCAAAGGAGCAGGTACGAGTACAGGTCCGAAATACTCTGGTCCATGAGGATTTTCCGCGCAATACAAAAACTTTTAACACCTGACACAACCGCCTAAAATCTGTTGCCAATTTTAGCAGATAAAGTATGTCAGTTTATAGACTGACATTTTCATTGCAATTGTCATGGATTTCCGCAAAGTAACGCCTGATTCCATTAATAAGACTGACATTTTAATTTTCGAGTGTTTCTGAATACACTTCTACTAGATCACTACAAAAGATAATTAGGTATTTCAACTAATTTTTCATACAGAAGAGACAGACATTTTGAAATTGTATAGACACAAAATCACGTCTTGTTGACTCACAGTTCGGTTGTAACATAAAAACATGCCTTTACGCGATTGCATCAAAAATCACTGCATGTGTCCGGTTAGTCAGCAATGTTATGTAAGGAGTATTAGGTACACGTCATCTATTGCATTTAAAAGAAATGATTAGACTTGTTAATTGCGTCACTATGACTGTATGTATTGCCTTAAAATGTCTAATTAAACAGTACCTAATAATGATATTCTAACAAAATTATTGGATTTGTCAAAGATAGACATACCTGAGGGAAGTATGGGCAGTGTACAGGATGCGAGCTTTTCGAGCGTCCTTCCAGGCGTTCCCGTTTCTGTATTCTTTTCTGGAACTTCTCCCACTGGTCGTCGTCGTCCTCCGCTGCAGAAGACTTGTCCCGGGACTCGTCCTCTGACGCGTCGCTATGGGACCCTGACTCATCCGAACTGCCCACTTCAGAATCATCACCTAGTTGAAGAGTAAATATAAGATACCCTTGACATTTTAAAAACACTGCCTGCAATGTAAAGTTTCTCTTCGACATTGTTCGTCTGAAGGTGACGTCCGTTGGCAACATAAATTGGTGACACATGACTATGTCCTTCAACCAACATGATTTATTTTACAGTGAGTTCATTGCCGTACTGAGTTAGTTATTGTTTATTGTATGGGTGTTTGGCATAAAAAATTGACAATATCTCTAGATAGAAATTTTAACAAAAAAATACGCTTATTAGTCATAATTGGAGTTTACCTGATTTTTTATTTAATTTTATTTTCTGTCCACAAATCTAGCATGCCACAAATCTAGGCCTGTTTCACCACCTCCTGGTAATTTCCCGCTAAATTACTAGGCAGATAATTTCATAATTTTTTTATTTCCTCCGGCGGTTAGCGTCTATCCAGAGGTGGAGAAACGGGCCCTAAGCCTAGAAAATGCACTTTCGAAATTTAATACTCGAAAAATAAAAATAATAATAATAATACAACACATATAACAAGTATAAGGGCCTGTTTCACCACATCTGGAAGGCCGCTAACCGCCGCCTGATGAATTAAGAAATGGAACATTTGTATTAATTTATCTGCGAAGTAATTTAGCAGGAACTTATCAGAAGGTACTGAATATTGTATTATTAAATGTATATAACAAGTTGCTGCCCGCGATTTTATTTGCGCCCCAAAGGCATAATTAGTTACTATAATTATCTGTATAACAAGATACAACTGTTAAAAACGCATTCAATTTCGTGCAGGTTTTTTTGCGTGATGCGTAATTGCGTATTAATAAATACGAACAACCAAAAAATCTAATTGGCATGATAATTGTTTTGGGCTCCGATTGCTCTGGTGACGCAGCAAAAAATACTAATGGTGCTAATTGTAATAGGCATGTGGGAAGCCCGGATGATAAACTGGTAACCCGCGGTTCGCTATAGTATGCGACGAACTGTGGGTCTGAAGGTAAGGTTAGGGGTCTCGTATGACGGTATGACTTCCTTAAATGTCTCTTTATGTTTCTGTACGGATACCAGCCAGGTACATAATAAAGTAAATGTACATATTTTGGATTCATGAGACTGTATTATAGTTTACCCGATCCTAATAATTTGCAAATCTACAAATATTTTCAGTTCCCTGAATCAAACAATGGAACATACGCCAATTCTATCCATAAACCAAATATTGACTTGGCCATATCCAATAAAACGCTTTAAAAAAAAACAATAGTCTTTTCTTCTAAAGCATATCGGTTCGTTCGGTATTAAAGATGACAAACCATATTTTATAAACAATTACTTATCAAAGTTTACTTGTTTTATGGGTCGATTAAATTAGTTATTAACAGTTAATAAATACTACACCGCACCGCACCGGTATCATAATTTACCGCCCACACGAAATAAAGATCAATGGCCACTGACTGCCTACAAATATACCTTGTCATTAAAAAAGTTGAATACCTACTACACACTTCAATTAATTGTTAGCACTTGTGCGCCATTAGATAAGGCCTAAGGGTATTTGTGACGCGGCGACAGTTGTCTAATTCCTCATCCTAATTAATGTTTTACATACACCATGATGACTCCGAAAGTCACCCAATTTTACTATTACTCGAATACCGAGGAGAAAGTAAAACCCTAGTGCTGTTAAGTTAGAAAGAAAAGGTAAAGAAATAAATTGTGTGGGTGGTAGGAGGATCGATTGTCTGTCTGAATGACTAGAATTCTATTCGATTCAGCTACGACGACTAGCTATTGACGGCAGCAGTTGCGATTGGGAGCGAGTAATTAGGTGAAAAATAAACTAAAAAATATCTACCTTCCTCGTCTTTCTTCTTTGGTTCTTTAGGTTTCTTTGTTTCGTTATTTGGTGGTGGGGGCGTAGATGTGACCGGCGCGGCAGGTTTAGCCTGTACTTTAGCTGCCACTGGTTTTTTTGACTTCTTAGACTGTGGGTGTTTCTTAGTCTGCTTCATCCAAACCGGCCTCTTGAATGTTTCTTTCTTATCATTCTTATCATTTTTCTCATTCTCAGTTTTCTCACCATTTTCAACGGTAGCACCTTCATCATCATCCCTATTAGAGCATTTTTAATTTAATATAAATTAATATATAGGCAACGAGTTTTGTTGAGGTTGGGGTGTATATTTTGACTGCATCATATAAAGGTAGTGTTAATTTTTCTAGGTACAACAAATAGGTAAGTAATAAATTTTAAGGTTGGTGGTTACTACTATAGTTAGCAAAATACGATATGATAAAACATTTAAAAAAATTGGTTTGAATGTAACTTTGTTGTATATTTATAGTATAAATAGGTAAAATTCTTTGAATGTAATTTGTCCTGTCTTTTAGAATTATCCCCGAGCTACAAATGTAACAATAGGCTGTTCTACTGTATTTGTATAATCTAGCAAATACAACACTTGTTATTATCTGGAACAATAAATTCATGATGCTAAAGTAAGTTAGCGTGTCACGAATTTAAATTAATGTAATGGTGCCATTGATAATTTAGTTTAGACTGGATGTATTAAAATGTCAATGCCGTATTAATGTACCCACTGACGTGTTTTATAGTCTTTTCAATTTACCCACGATCTGCGATGCTGCTGAATATCAAATTTTCCATTGATCATATTTGCCCTTTAGTACAGTGTGTAGGTAATCACTACCTTAATAGCCCGATTTTGATGAAATTAATTACAGAGATAGTATAGAAATTGAAGGACAGGTTACAGCTTGCCGCGAAAAAGAATTAAAGACGTTGAAATAGGGGACGAAAGTTTGTATACGTGTCCGTCATTATTATCGATGTAACTTTGAATTTATTTACTTGATAAGAAATAAACATTTCGCACCTTCGGTAAGACAAAGGCATAAAAGGCATAAATTCTTAAAATGAGTTCAGTGTGCATTGGCACACTGAACGGTGTTTTAAAAACCCAAAAAAATCTTAAAATGCCTTATTGAAAAATAAAAAATAGTTTTGGAACATTTTTACACAGCACTATCTAGTCCTAAACTAAGCATAGTTAGTACTATGGGTACTAGACAATGCATATGATACAATACTTATATACTTTTTTTTGCAAATACTACAAACACTTAAGTTCTCATCCTCCTGCCCTTATCCCTATTCACTTGGGGTCGGCGCAGTATGTCTTTTTCTTCCATACATCTTTATTAGTATTCCTTTGTCACATAAATATTTGTGTCCTGTGGGAATCGAACCTACGACCTCGTGATCAGGAGTCCAGTACGCAAACCACTAGACCACAAATGTCGTCAATTTCATTTAAATCGTATTTTCTTTTATCAGGCTCTAGACTATCTGTGTACCAAATTTCATTTAAATCGGTTCAGTGGTTTTGTCGTTGGGGAGATTGACAAGAGACAGACAGACAGAGTTACTTTCGCATGTAGCAGGTAGACCATAGAAGACTTACTTAATTATTTCCTTTTCTTTAATGGTGGTGTCTCCGAACAGTTCTCTCATGTTGGTACGTCTTAGGAAAACAGTAACAGTCACTATCGCACCTGCTGTTACTACTGTTGAGTTCTCGTCGTCAATGACTAAAAAGAAAAACATTAATGGGTTAGGTTGGGTTAGTTAGTAATTTTGTTAATACAAATGATCAGCAGAATGCTCTAACCAAATTGACCATTCTCCTTTGTATAGAATATCATAATATGTACCAATATTGTCATATTACCTTCAGTATTAACTTGGAAATGTATGTAAGGCATGTTGCCAAGCACCTTCATTAGGTCATCATACTGCTTGTCATTCAAAAACCTTAGCACTTGTCTTCTGTCTTCACCAGGTAACTGAGCCAACTGTAGAAGTGACTTAATGTGCTTCTTCCTGTTTGTAAAGTACTTGAGATGATCTTCATTAATGTACGGTAATTGAAGCAAAGGTGATTTGTACTCCCAAAGACCTTGAACTATCATTGGCGACAACTTCATACAATTTTCTATTGTTTCAATGGTTGGCAGGCGTGGTACTGAAAATAAATATCATTTAAATTACCTATTTATAGAGATTCAATCAATTTATTTACTATCTATCTATCAAACTGAACTGATTGGGCTGAAATTTGACAAATAGACGTGAATCTTCGGCTTGGGTGGCAACTCGACCACATGAAACTCGGCCAATGGTCGAGTAGCCACTTTTTGAAAAGATTAGGCGTCAAATCGGCCATTCGACTACCAAAAATCTCGGCCAATGGTCGAAAGGACACCTTTTAAAACTGTTGGTGGTCGAGTCGACCAAAAGCTGGAATTTATCAAATAACTAAATAAAATGTAGGTAATAATCAAAATTTAGATGTATTCCAGGAATAGCAATGATTTGAATAGCAATGATCCGAAAAGCAATTGACGTATTCCACGAATGGCAATTATCAATATTTTTGTCTATTTTGGTCAATTGCGATTCGTGGACTATATAGTTAATTAGATTTATTATTTCGGTTATTGAGGATTTATAATAATTTAATAATAATAGATTCGTGGCATATATTTTTATATAAAATTTTATTCCACGAATGGCAATTTCATCATAGTAGCTACTAGTGATGTGGTTATCAATTTTTAATGTTAGTTGTCTTTTTTAAATTGGGGTATGATAGTTGAAGATAAACTTCGGCAATCGGACAGAAAGTACTAGGGTAGCATATGCTGTACGAAGATAGTACTTCGTTGCGTGGAGCCGTAGTGTATGATGATATTGACGTTCTGGGAGATTTCGGAATACCAGGCTACAGTCTACAGGGCATCTACTAGGGTTGCATAAAACATAAAACATGGCGTTGTATGTTGATTCCGGTAATACACGTCTAAAATGTCTACCTGTGTGAAGCCGAGATGGGCCGCTTGTACTTACCTATATACTCGTATAAAAAGGAATGCGATATTATAAAGGCTGATTTAGTACAAGCACACTGTCCTAATTTTTTTTTAATTATAATTTAAATAATAAACTCACTGGTGATTTTTATCGATATTTTTCATTTAATGACGACCTAAATAACATATTACACATACAACATATTACACATACAACATATTACACTAGATACCATGACGAAATTGCCATTCGTGGAATAAAATTTAATATAAAAATATAGGCCACAAATAGCCATTGACCAAAATAGACAAAAATATTAATAATTGCCATTCGTGGAATACGTCAATTACTTTTCGGATCAGTGCTATTCAAATCATTGCTATTCCTGGAATACATCTAAATTTTGATTATTACCTACATTTTATTTAGTTATTTGATAAATTCCACCTTTTGGTCGACTCGACTACCAACAGTTTTAAAAGGTGTCTTTTCGACCATTGGTCGAGATTTTTGGTAGTCGAATGGCCGATTCGACGCCTAATGTTTTCAAAAAGTGGCTACTCGACCATTGGCCGAGTTTCATGTGGTCGAGTTGCCACCCAAGCCGAATCTTCACCAATGTGTTCGGTTCCTGATTCTGATTCATAAGATCAAAAATAGCTAAGGTATTTTTTATAACGGTGTATACCTATTCCGGTAGGGTTGGCACAGTAGCATAAAATTAAATAAACAAATATTTTTACAATCTCCTTTTCTTTAAATACACAAAGCTTTTTAAAATAAGCTTTTTATTAAACCACAATGGCATAATGTTTTTTCTATAAATTACTTATTAATTTTTTTTTCGAATTTTGTTTTTTGTGTCTTTTATTTGAAAGGTTATAGTCTCACAAAGTTTTTTTAAATAATCTAATGGAAAACGCATGTCATATAAAATTTCGTGCCGATATTTGTACCGAATTGTATTCGATGCATAACATATCTATCTATCTTAGTAGATATCTACCACATTAAAATAATAAATTTAATAATCAAGTCGATATAATTACTTAGTGGAGTTTTAAGGATACCTAACAAAAATATGTTATATTTTTATTCTTTCTATTATTGTTCATAATATAAACTGTACAGTAAACCATATTTGCAATTTTTCTTATTAAAATACTTTCAAACTAAAATAATAACAAGCACGACTCGTCGCGAACGACGACTCAGCGAGCTCTGGGGCAGGGCACGCGCCGAGCTAGTCTAAATTGGTTTCGCTCCGTACGTGACAGGCCGCGCGTGCTCACGCACACACGCGCCTCACGTGTGTAGTAGTGTGCCTATCGCAGCGCAGTTGTATGAAACTTATACTCTGCTCCGTTACTCTGTGTTAGAAGCTTAAACTCTGTTCCTTGCCTACTCATGTGCTTTAAGCCTGCCATGTTATTTGGCATTTTTTGTACGTTCATAATAATATGTCCAACCTACATCGTGCACCGCGATTTCAAAACAAAATTATAATGGCCCGACTATCCCCTTCAAAAACAAATTATTTTTAAATAAAAAACAAACCATTGGTTATTACAGTCCCCATCACCAGTGAATAGAATAGGTATCATTAGGGTATAATTTGATATTACATATTATGTAGTGTAGTACTCTTAATATTTACTCGTTTAGTAAAATATTTTTCTATCTACATTAGATTAAAAATCGCTTTGATTCAATTTAAACAGATCAGGGGCGTAGTGCGTTGACCACTGGGGGCCTAAGCCATGTACACTGTTATCTTTCATAAAAAAAACAGTAAACATTTAACTATACAAAAAAAAAAATAACAAAATACTTACTTCTTCTGGCATAAGCCAAAGCTATGAGCTGGTTAACACAGTTGACCATTTCAACAATAAGGTCGGGGCATCGTGACACGATATACCTTCGGTCGCACTCAAGTGTGTCCAGGGGCAGCTTCATACGCGACAGATGCGCGTGGAGCAGCGCTCTCGCTTTTATACTGTATGCCCGACAAAGTGGCTGCTCTTTGTTTTTCTCGCCCAAATTTGGGAGCTCACGCAGTAACTGGGATCATAATGTTTAATCTTATATTAATATTAATGTCAAATACAAAACAAAATGAGTTGGGGTGGGTTTTACCTAAAAATAAACAATGGTATAGTATTGAAACATTCAATGTTGTCAATTTTTAAGTAGGCTATCAAAATCCATTAGGAATAATTTTTATAGTACATGTGTCTTACCTTAAACAGACTGAAGTTAACCATTTGACATTGAAACGGCTAACTGTAGTCATTCATTTATTTTTAAATGAGATGAAAATTAATTGAATAATGTAATACTTACACTGGGAACTTCCTCATTATCGGTAATTCTCTCAATAATTTCAGAATTATGCCTCCTATCAAACTCACAAGATGCAGCAAGAATCATGAGAGCTCTTTTCAGGGGCATCGATGGGGTTTTGTGGCAGAAATAGAAATACATTTGTGTAGTATCTAATAACACTTGCTCTCCTGAAAATCGTATAGACCGATACCACCAAGTACCAACCTGAAAAGGCCACATAGTGAAACTAATTTAATCAGCGCATATCTTGATATACTTCATGAAAACCATCTATTTACATAACAAAGTTCCATTAATTAGTGAGTGCTCATCAACTCAGTACAATAAAAATTTTGGTGAACCTTGCAATTTCTATGAAAAAATAAAGATTTGAGTTGAGACAATAACTAATAATTATTATTCTGCTAGCCTTTTCCCAAATATGTTGGGGTTGGTTTTTAGATTAACCAGATGCAACTGAATATCAATATTTTACACTAAGATACTGCTATTATAAAATGGAAAAATAATGAGATTATACTGGGGTTGAATATAATTATGGTTACTCACAGCAGTTGGCAGTGCAACCATGAATACTAAAGCATAGAGGCCAAGCACCCACACACTGTTCTCCTTTTCTACAATCCAGCTCGGCAAAGCTATACCAAAACTCATAGCACCAGGGCCATCAGGGTTTCCATACTTTTCCCAATTACGACGAGCCTCATCATCTGTGAGTGCCTGAAAACAGTATTGAATTCAATGAGTTTGACAAATTTGGTCAAACAGTATCCGAGGCACAGCAAATAAATTAAGAATAAAAATTGAATGACAAATAATAATTTAGTGACTTAAAAATACAAAAACCCACCTGATAAGCTTTTGTAAGCCTCATGAATGCTTTTTCATCACCAGTCTCTTTGTCAGGATGCAGGATTAATGATTGTTTACGGTATGATTTTTTTATCTCAGCCTGTGTGGCACCAGGAGGTAGGCCCAGTATTTCATAAGGATCAAAATTGGACATTTCATAGTCAAATTGTGACACTTTATAAGCCAAGAATCCAAGTAGAATCCATCCTGATATTATGGCTAGTTTTATAAAGAAGTTTTTTACACCCTTGTAGGGTTGTGATTGTTCTATTATGAGCTGTTTGTTTACACAATTTGGACACTGACATAATTCTGCACGCTTTGCTGGATCTAAAAAATAGGATAGGCTCATTACGCATTCTTTCCTCTTCGTGCCGAAAGCTATTACCATAAGCGACAATATACCGCTTCATCATCGGTGTATAACCGACATAACAGTATTGTGTTACTGTACGTATGTTTGGCTATAAAACCATTACTATGAAGCAAATAAGCAAAATTTAAGTTACCATTCATTTACTTTTTGTATAAATAATATTATCACGCCGTAAAACATAATTCCTTACCTTCTTTCCTTTTTCTTGGCCAGTAGTAAAACGTCGCAGGTACAAGTATTAAAGCAAGGAAAGATAGAACAAAGTAAAAGAATGTTGATCCACTTTCATCATATTCAAATTTTTGCCCGCCCATGGTTAATTTTTAATACATTGAGAATGAAAAATCATTACACGCTACACAAGTACGATTAGTAGGTAGAAGACGTGTCATTTAGTGATGGGCCCAGGGTTGGATTTAGACATGTTTAAAACGATAGTACAAAAAATTTAAAAAGGATAGTATTTTTTGTACAAAAATTATAGTACACTTGGAATTTGGATCAAGTCATTAAAATCATCACCAATTTATGTATAGGTGTGTCAGCTCTGCGTCAGCTCAATGACTTAGATCGCACAGATTTGAGCCGTTGAGCTACAGCCACAGGCTACAACTCAGCAACCAAATCACTAGCTCACGGCTCAATTCAGCTCCTGTTGTATTTGTGAATCCCTCCGATCCAATTAATAATATAAATAATAATAATAATAAAATGTCTAGCTCGCAGAGTTAAACGAACTGTTCCAGCTCGGCAACTCATTCGCCTCGATTCGATTTCTAATCCCCCAGTCAACATAAAAAAAAAGTACGATTAGAGTTTAAACCAGCGTAATACAGGGTATTTTTTCCAATAAGTGTACCTTCGTTCGGTACATCATTTGGGCCAATTTCGACGGGTAAAACAGGCAGGATGTTGTTTTGTATTAATGTCTAATTGTAGCAGACTCTCATAAAATTATTGTTTGGTACAGATTTTAATGGGAAAAAAAGTTATGAGTCTTTAAAGGTACAAAAAGATGTAAAAAAATACATTTACCCGTCAAAAGTAAAGATATTCGAATTTAAAGTTAAAAAAAACTTGGTAATTTTCTGTGAAATTAAAAAAAGTAAAAAAAAAACGGTGAGGCCTAGGTCAAATAATTTGGGCCAAGTGGGTAGCAGATGACCCCAACTAAGCACCATTTTCGTATGTTCAACGTTCTACCAAACACTCTGTATATCAATACTTTTTGCATTTCCGACATCCCTAGAGCGAAGTGACGTTTCACGTTCCGGCAAGCCTTCTATTATACATTCTCACACAGTCATTATGAAAATAGGCGGGTAGTCTGGAACATTATTTTTATAAAATCCCTAACAGAATATTCTCTTACAAAGAAAAGTCTTTTCGAAGGGCACTTAAGGAATGACCGAGTGGATGACGTTAATTGTGAAATTTATTATTTTATTTTGTGGTTTTTAGTTATTGGTTTGGTAGTAAATGGTTTTTATATTAGTCATCAATGCAAAGTACTGAAAGTATAGTATTTTTCGTACTATTCTTAGATATGGATAGTATATAATGATTTAAAAAGACAGCCTACAACTTGAGCTTCTATTTAAGTATTAATCATTCCACAAGGGGACAAGACTGGTGTTGAATTTGTTAGTAATCACACGCTTTGTGAAAAATATCATTAGCATACTTCAAATATTGAAAATAAATATTAAATCGACTAAGACAGGAGGTCATCAAAAACCCATACAACTCAGCCCAAATTTGTACCAGAGCCGGAGGTAGGTACATGACAGCTGTCAAGTTGATAATTTTTACCATGAAATCACTATGAAACTGGTAATAATATGCGGTAATGGCATGCATTTGACATTCCGTATTTTTTACAAAAAGTGTACCTTCGGTACTTCATTTGGGCCGATTTCGATGACCTCCTTTCTGAGATAACTGCGTTAAAAGTTTTTTGTGGCAAGGAATATAAGTATAGTGCGCTCTTTATTTTGCATAAAATTAAAATGCCTTTTTTAATGCTCTTAAGCTTCGATCAACAATAGCTTTTAAGTTCGTTATTTTTGAACCAATTTGAATTTTATTTTTGATAATCGGCTCTATTTATGGCCAACTTTTTCATGAGAACTTACAACCAGTCTAGCCTAATTTTGGAAATATAGAACAGTAATTAAATAAGCATACGATTAATCTGTATTGTAAAGGACATAGCTAAATTAAGTATAAATAATTAAGGAATGAATTATTCAGTACCATTTCTTACTATCTAAGCTTACTCTTACTATTTAACTCTGTATTATTGTTGTGACATGTAACAGATTGTAACAGTCGACCATAGACATATATATATGGACTGGAAATACCTACAAAAAAAAAGTGCATACCTACAACTCTTCCGAGCGCATAAAATGGCTGCCATTGCTAGGGTTGTGTCAATAATGTTACTTGTAACGAATATCGAATATCGATACCAGATATGAGTTTTACTAGATATCACGTTTGGATGGTGTAATAACATTACTATTTTATATATAAGTAATATTGTAGCACATAAATAATAAAAGATTACTTAAAGTCCGTTGTCACTAAAAAGATGAGTAGGTTTATTTACCTTTTGTTACCTATCTGAACACCAAATTTTCTGCACAGAATTAAAAACGCTTAGGATATTACAGTGAAGGAACAGCGTAAAGCTATACAAAGGCTGAGATTCAGAGAAGAGACTCAGCATGAATTTACGCTTCCGTATGTCAAATTTGTATAACAATTTGACATACGGAAGCGTAAGTTCACGCTAAGTTTCTTCTCTGAATCTCAGCCTTAGGCTAATATTCAGAGACGATGCTAAGCGTAAAGTAACCCTTCCGTATGTATTTTTTATACAAATTTGACATACGGAAGCATTACTTTAAGCTTAGCGTCGTCTTTGAATATTAGCCTTTGATACATAATCCCAAGAAAATGTGCATTCGCTTATTTTATATAGCTTTTATTAGAATGCTCTAAGAAGTTGGGTACCTACTTGGCTGGTACTATGTTATTCTATAATGTTTATGTGTTAATGTGTGATGGGAAAAAAATAAAATTCATTTGATTATTGGTGTGATAATGTTTAATTAACGTACTTACGTAACTTTGATCAGTAAAGTAGGATTACAAGGCAGTTTCTAGCTACCTATTCATTTCTAAGCAAAATTAGCTTATTTAGAAAATGTTTATATGACACTATTCTGATGCTCTTTGACCAAGATATTGAAACCTTATATTTAGGACGATCTTAATTACAGATTTAACGAGGAATAACTTGTGGTTACTGTTATGTTCGGAGTCCACATGAAAAAAATTGATGATGACGCTTCGTATTGTTTTTTCCTGGTGCCTGAAAAAAAATTGCTACTGTATTATAATAAACGATAGACATTATGATTTAGGAAAATTGGAAAATTTAGGGAAAATATTATAATATATAACACACATGCTAGGAGGGCTAGATAGAGGTGTACCCAGTCCCATAGTAGGTACACATCCACATTTCACTAGTTATATAGTCCCATGTGTGCTGTGTAAAATGTCCCAGGATATTTATTATTATTATTATATTGAAAAAGTCCTAATAGAAAATTCTTGTAATTAACACTGCCCAACCTGAAAATCTAATCCAGGACATCATGCTCAGCAGTAGCACTTGTGACCAAAGACCAAAGAGGCAGTCAATTTTGGAATTTAATATATTTTATTTCATTAGTTATTTCAGGCTCTTAATAAATCATTTTAATACATACCAAAAATAATGTCGAAACAGAGTTATCATGTAGTCTCATTACATCAAGTGTTCTATTGGAACAGCTTTCTTCACAGTTGAGTGAACAGAGGTACCATTCTTTATTAGTTTTGCTTTAATGCTTCATTTTTAGAAAACCTATAAAAAATGCAAGTTTTTATCAATAAATAAATCATTATGATTAGCTGCTAAAATAAACAACGAATGCTGTGAGACGGCCGTCCCTTGGTGTCGTGTACCATGGGACAAACCTAGCAAAGATCCTAATTCACTATGAGTAACCGATTAAGACATGCGGAATGAGTTCAGATATTGTTTTAGTGAAAAAACTAGACTGAAAATATTATAGCAATGGTGCAACACTATTACATTATGACATAAACATCGTAAAATAAATGGAATGAAATATTGAATAATACAACGGTTTAATAAGCGGACATTAAGCCAAACATCAATACTTTAGACATAAATTAATGATCGCGTAAACTTTGTTTCAAGAATGTGTATTATCATTATATAATGCACAAAAACCGGCTACTAACCTGTGCAAACACAATTGAGGTTGATTTTTATTCTTTCTTGCAGCACACTCCACAACACAACACACAGGCATGTTGACTTTCCTTTTTTACAACATTTACATACAGTTTTAAGGATAAAGTCTTCGTAGTCTTCTCGCAAATTTCAATATTACAAAAAATAAACAAACACTTGACAGCTAAACTACCACAAACTGGGCGCATAAAATGGCGGACACGGCACTTACCTACAGCTGTCACTACGTCACCGTAAAATGTTTCCATTATGAGCACTAACTTAAATATTGTTGCCTCTTTTATCAAATACGATTACTCTATTTGAAAGAATGAGACAAAAATGTATTTCACATTTTGTATTTCACTCATATTTGTATAAGCAAATGTATCTATAGAATAACGGGGCCCCTCCATGTATTTTTTTTTTAAAGGTTATGGCTCCATCGACGAACATTCGATGATTTTGCCAATGTCAAGGTACGAGATGTTAAAAATGGTCGGTACTGAATAACAGACAGAAACTGTGATGACTATTGATCGGTTCTTTGTAGTGATGTCATCTATTATTTGCCATGCTACAACAAAATAAAACATATAAGACAACACATAATAAGAGTGTTAAAACATCAAACATATTTAAACAATACAAAATAGCAAACACAATTTAATAGTAATATATATATTATAAATAGATTTTATTTATATTAATAAATTTATAAAGAGTTTTAACAGCGAGAGTATGGGCTAAGGATAAAAGGAAAGGAATGTTAACTGGGCGAGGACAGTCAGAAGGGAGTAGGTCGTAAAGGGCTCCATGTATTTACTAGCTAGCTCTTTGCAGTCGACAGCAGGGTTGAATTCAGGCCCTCAAAAAATTATGCTACATGGACAATAAAATAATACTATTTGTCTAAAATTATACTACGTTTGACATTTCACGTTTTTTTATCGAAGGTATTTTTAATGTTATTTTTTTTAATGTTATGTTTTCCTTTTTCCCCTTAAGGGTAAAAATGCATTTGTAAATCTTAATTGTTTTTTTTATTCAGTTAAGGCGTAAGGCTTATGTATTACATAAATGGAAGTACCAATAATTTTTATTTTATTTTATTAATTCCCAGAAATACTAGAGATTTGCATTTTTTTGTCTATTTGTAAAAAAAATAGATTTCTAATTAGCTAAAAGAAATTATAGTAACTAAAAATACTTCTATTAATTAGCACCTCTTTATATCGAAAAGCGAGCGCTTAAAGTATTTTGATGGTATTCCAAAAGTGACCAAATAAATGTGTAATACAAATAATTTTCGGCGACAATTTTTTTCTCTAACGCTAACACTCAGGCAGAAGCCGCCACTTCTAGCAACGAAGTTGCTAAATTGGCAACACTACGTTTGTATTAATACTATTAATCCTATTATTATAATCCTGATTAGGTGTTACCGTACATACAGAAATTCCCGACATTTTAGGGTAAATATTATTAAGTAATCTCACTTAATACAAATCGGTCGACATCAAAATTATGGTATTTTCGCGTAGTATAGTGGCATTACGATACTACATACTACACACTATCAAATAATGGTACAAATTCAATAATGGTGGAAATTCAAAAAATACGGGAATCGGTCTGACTTTGAAACCTTTAAATTACTTAGAGACAGAGTTAAAAGACTTGAGTCTGATTGTTATCATAAGTACATATTATCAGTCGAAAATTCAATTAAGAATAACCCTAAATACTTTTGGACATTTGTCAAAAATCGCAGAAGATCGTCTTGTATTCCCGGATCTGTCACATATGGAGATGCCATAGCTAACACTGGCGAAAGTATTTGCAATATTTTTTCTAATTACTTTTATTCTACTTTCCTGCAACCTTCTCATGAACCATACTCTCATACTCCTCATCCAAACAATAATTCCTTGTGCGATATATCCAGCATAGAAATAAATAGTACAGATATAATTAAAATTCTTAAAAATCTCGATTTAAATAAATCAGCAGGGCCTGACCAACTACCTCCTATCTTTCTAGCTAAATGCTCAGATACTATATCCATGCCTGTGGCGCTATTATTCTCTAAGTCTATGTCTGAATGTACCGTGCCTTCACTATGGAAATCTGCTTTTATTACTCCTGTACATAAAAAAGGTACTAAGACTGACGTAACCAATTATAGACCTATCTCTAAACTATGTATCCTAGCAAAGGTTTTCGAAAAAATAGTTTATACCCAATTATACGCGGCTTTAAAGGTTAACTTTAAGGATTTCCAGCATGGTTTTTTGAAAGGGCGTTCAACAGAATCCAATCTAATCTTATTAAATGACTATATATCGGATGCCATGAGCAAAGGCAAGCAAGTCGATGTCGTTTACACAGATTACAGCAAATGTTTCGATAGAATAGATCACATCATTCTAATACACAAGCTCGAACATATAGGTATAAGAGGAGATCTGCTAAGATGGTTCACATCGTATATTTCCAACCGCTCTCAAGCAGTAGCAATTAATAACTACATCTCAAGTTGGATAACAGTACCTAGCGGTGTGCCACAGGGCTCGCTGCTAGGACCTTTACTATTTTTAATCTTTGTAAACGACATCGACACGTGCTTTCAGAACTCTTACTTGCTGTGCTTTGCAGACGATATGAAAATTTTTAGGACTATCTCAACAACTGCTGATATTCTAGCGCTCCAAACTGATTTAAGTCAATTGGACAATTACTGTACTAAGAATAAGCTGGACTTAAATCCGTCCAAGTGCACAGTTGTTACTTTCAGCAGGAAAACTAATACCATTTCGTCGGAATATTTTCTTAAAGGACATAAATTACAGAGAAACAGCAGTGTACGCGATCTTGGTGTTATTCACGATCCCAAATTGTTATTTAACGATCATGTTGAGAGTATTGTTAAAAAAGCCTCTCAGATGCTGGGATTTGTAATACGTACATCTAAAAACTTTAACAATGCTAAGACATATAAGATCCTGTTTTGCTCATTTGTACGCAGCATACTAGAATACGCTAGCCAGGTTTGGAACCCCCGCTACGATATATATATCTCCCGTATAGAGAATGTACAGATAAAATTCGTCAAGTACCTATGCTATCGTCTAAAACTTAATTATTCCTCTGACGACTACTTCAAGCTCTGTGCTAGGTTTCATATTCTGCCTTTGGCCGCACGTCGTGAGATAACAGATATTACCTATATTCTGAAGTTGTTAAACGGATCAGTTGACTGCCCTAATCTTCTGGCCAAATTACATTTCAACGTGCCAAGGACAACAGCAAGGCATAACAACCCTATACATCTGCCTTTGGTATCCACTAATTACCGACAAAACGCATTCCTGTGGCGAGCGAGCAGTAGCTTAAATAAACAATGCAAAATTCACAATTTTGATATTTTTAATGCTAAGCCGGAAACGGTCAGACGGGTTCTTAGTCAAGATTTCTTTTTAAAATAGGTTCTTAGTTGTACAACTGGTAATTATGTATTATTAATTAGATTTATAAGTTTAATGTGTTAATTTAGTTCTAATGTTCAAAAAAGTATTAAGTTATTTATCCGCGAAGACCTGTAATTGGCTTCATGAAACTTAGTGCATATTTTTTATCTTGTTTATTGCATGCTGTTGGTCTTCCTAAAGATTAAATAAATAAATAAATAAATAAATAAATAAATAGTATTATAATACTACGGAATCCAACACTGGTCGACAGGCTAACTGGCATTGACATTTGACAGTTATCTGAAGGTGTCAGTTCAATCAATCAGTTGTCATAGTCGTCCGTCAGTCGTTGTCTATATTTTTTTATTGACAATTTGACACAAAATTTGGCAGGCAAAATCGTAGTTATGAAATAGTATTTTTTAATGAAACAGAAAATAGCAACTGCGCGTAAAAATAATTACGGTATGGTTTGGCAAATATGATTTTGTTTTTGTATTATTACATTCAATTTGTTAAAGTTAAAAGTCTATATAATAGAAACGATATTCGTTCATTATTTTATTGTTTTGAACATTTTCAGATGGCCACTAAAACTATAGCAAGTGCGACCGTGAGGGCTGTTAAGAAAAGAATTCTGCCTTCACGGGCTGCATTAGTCTTAACTCCTTCCGCAGTAAATAAAGTCAAAGAGATAATGTCTAAAGAAGAAGCTAACGGCTTTATAGGCCTGAAAGTAGGTGTTCGCCAGAGGGGCTGTAATGGTTTATCATATACATTAGACTACGCCAAAGTCAAAGATAAACTAGATGAAGAAGTCAAACAGGATGGTGTGACTATAATTATTGACAAAAAGGCACAATTAACATTACTAGGTAAGAACATTTTATTATGATGATACTCTAAATATTGTAAATACCTTATAAATGAAAAAAATCTAATTAGTACTTATAATGCCTATTTTCTCATTAAGATAATCTCCAATATTGTAGACCAGGCTGAAGTTTGTAGGAGTTAGTGTTGCAAAGACAAACTGTTTTTAGTTCCTTGGCAAAGCAGTCTTCTTTAAGCGATTATGTGATGCACAAATATGTTCATTCACAAAATTACACATTTCCTTTATGTAAAAGTAAAAGCCGTCAATACTATCTGTTATCTGTAAAACCAGTTGTTGTAATAAAAAACTGCAACCATTTCAAGCAACAAAAACATTATACCTTTTGTCCTATAATCCAATTTCAAGTTCCAACAATGACTGTTTCTGAGACTAGTTCTCGTCCTCAGAAAAACGGCTGCATTTTGTTTTTACTAAAATCAACTACTGTATTTTGTGATTGGCAATAGACTTAAAAATTATAACTAATATCAAATTTAACCCTTTATGTAACCTTTTGTTTTATTACTGCAGTTTATATATTTATGCACTTTGATTATGCATTAACCATAATGATAAACTGTATAATATATAATTTTGCTGTTAAAAAAGTGTAAAAACTGTATTGATGTGATATGGCCTTTGTTTCAGGTACAGAAATGGATTTTGTTGAGAATAAACTCTCAGCAGAATTTGTATTCAACAATCCCAATATAAAAGGCACATGTGGTTGTGGAGAATCCTTTAGTATATAAAATTTGTAGATTTAGCTTATAATTTAAAAAATATATTGACGTTGCTGCTTACCAGTTACATAAATAGTTTCACTTCACTTTTAATAAAATATGAAAGGCTTTCATTTTATATTTTTTGAAGCACTTAGCAAAAATGCCACTATTTTTACAAACAATTCACATCAATCTTTTGTGAAAATTATTATATTTCATAGAAAATTAAATAGAAATTAGTCAGTGACCAATCCTTTCTCGTAATAGCTTTCTACTAGTTAGTAAAAATGTAGTTAAATTTAATTATTCTGTTTATTGTAAATGTTGACTTAAAATACTAATACTATACTATATGTTTAATAAAAACATTATGTATGTAAATTAAAAAATTAAATTAGTGTTGTAAATTATGTATGGCTTTATGTAGTAAACAGAATATGTTGCCTGTGATCATTTTATTACTTTTAAGCAATTATAAGAGATATTATGACTTGTTTTCTCTGCAGTTTTTATAGTAAATCTAGTTGAAGCAACACCAAAAGAATATGGATTTATGGAGCATTCATGATCCACCATGCTCAAATACTTTCTGGTTAACTGTGTAAACAGCATCTACTTGGTCTTGGATGTTGTTGTAGAGCAAATCAGTGATTTTGAAACGGTTTTCTTTTCACAAATAGAAACAGATGTTGCTGTTAAATTTCACAAGACAAAATAAATCGATTTTTATTTAAATCGATTATTTTAAACGATTTTTCCGGCAAAATTTTTTTTTTCATAATCGTTTATTTTTTCACATCCCTAATTCCAAGCGTAAAATACAGGGACTGGAGTAAAATAATAAAATTCCTGTAATAGTTATACTGGTACAGTTCTCGCCCAACTAAATATAGGACTTTAAACCGACTAAAAATCGGAGAAAGAAAAATAATAAATTAGAACGATTTAAAAGGACAGCCTACGACTTGAGCTTTCATTTTTATTTATTACAATCCAATAACTATTTCTCCGATTTTTACGGCCGGCGGGCCGGGTTGAAGTTGGCGCTAGCTAACTTTAACCCGGCCGGCCCGGACAACAAGTTTGGCGAGAACTGTAAAGTAATTTTATTCTTCTCGCCAATACAAATACAAATTGTTTATTGCCAGAAAGAGTTACAACAGTGTACACGAGTAACGGCGAACCCCAAACTAAGCATAGCTTGTATCTTGGGGCTCAGGAGTGCGATTTTTAACTAACTGACATGCTTAAAGATACTAGATAAATGACTACATAATAAAATAATGTGCTTTAGCGCCAATAAGTTTGGCGTTGGCGACAACTGTACGTCATGTACAGGGTTGGATTTGGGCATGTAAGCATGTTCAAAACGAAAGTACCAAAAATTGAAAAGGATAGTATTTGTACAAAAATTATAGTACACTTTATGAATTTGAATCAAAAGTCATCAAATCAATACCAGTATATGCAAAATTTACCTCACCAAGTTTATCAGTCATTCAATATTTGTTTGATCCATAATGGAAATATAGAATAAAATCAGTACAATTACTATTTTTGCGCTACCGCCTATGAATAGTGTTGCCAGTTTGTGTCTTATCTTAGTGAGGTTTATTTACTGAATATTCTCTCACAAAGACAAGACTTTTCGAAGAGCACTTGAGGAGTGACCGAGTGATGACGTGAAGTTATGTAATTTATTGTATTATAGTACAAATAATTTATAGTACGAAATCCAACCTTGGGCGTGTACGGTTTAAGTCGTATTCATGGACTGTCGTATTACTACGATTTTTGGAGTTTCTTGCATGTACTATGTACGACCGAAAGATAAAAATCGAACGTAATTCATACGTCTATTTAGTACTTTTTATAAGCCGGAATAACTACTGGTGCAGAACGAAAGTGGATATCCTTGCTAGCGCACTAGCGCTGAATGTTTCCACTTTGCACATAAAACTTGCCTCGGAGATTACTCAGAAATACATATTATAATTTAATGGACGCTTGGCTTTAAATCTAAGATTAGAAAATTGTTCATTTACTTACGCCAATGTCCCTGTTTCTAAATAAAGTATTCCAGGTATTTTTTATTTATTGTTGAATTAATCATTATAATTGACCTGTCTTGTGTACTATTTTAAAATCACCTAGTCGTCTATAGTATTATCTTTGCCTGACCAAAGCACAAGAGTAAAAAAAAAAACAATCTATCTCCTTCGCTCAAAAGAAACATGGAGGTTGTGCCGTGAAATTAGTTGCGAAGTATAATTTTCTTTGTTTACGTGTCGAATCTGTCGAATATAATAAATCTTACGAGATCTTAGATTATATTTTTGGTGATTTATGGGAATTAGTAAAAACGAACAATATATAGAGTCGTTGTCGTATAGTAAGCATTGAAATGAATAACGGTGAGATCGGTGGGCCAAGAGGCAGAGGCCGCGGATGGCAGCAACCCGATAATCAACCACGGGAGCTCCGTAGGCCGAGGATCGTTGCTGAGGAAACAAAAGGTAATAATTAGTCAAATTATTGTGCTAATTGCTTATTTCACACTTTCACGAATCGAACGGTGTGACGTCGTCATACTTCGCCAGTTACTGCGTTCTTCGTAATTATAATACTTCAGGTGAAAGTAAGGATTTTCATTTCTAATGACGTCGCTGCCTTGTGCTATTGGGCAAAGTTAGCCGGCCGTGCTGTTAATAAATTGATTGTGAATAAAAAAATTGCTATTTAGGTCAACCAGAAGCACAGGTTACAGTATGCAATTATATATATTTGTAAAGAAATTTGAAATCATCATATCCCTTACTTCCAGTTGAACCTCCCAAATCAAATCTGTCGGCCGAAGCTAAGGAATGGTATCCACCTAACTACACTCCGCATGCAGTACCAACTTATACCCCTGATCCAGCACCCTACAGACCTCATCGATTCTCAGTGCAAGATCGACTTCGTCAAGCTCAAGATCAAGGTCCTTATGTCTTGGAGGAAATGTCTTATTCTCTAGAAGAAGCAGAAAATATGGATCTAAGGGTTTGTATAAATACTTACATATCTTTAAAATATTTGTCTCTATTCCTCCATACAATTTATTAACCAAAATTTATTGATCAGTCCGCCGTTCCGCAGGAGAACATAGCAAACTTGATAACAGTGATGTGTGAGATAACATTTGATCCTGGCAAGTTTGATACTTTGTGCGGCCCATTGGTTGATGCATTTGCAACAACATTGCATGATGTCAGCTTCACTAGGCCTCTTGTTGAAGCTATTGTTAATCAGGTAAGGATTTTTTAAAATTATTTAACTTATCTTTATATTTGTGTAACATATTACTAACAAGCATGTTGTAGGTAATTACATATTATTGATTTAGTTTATGCCTATAAACTTAGCATATATGCAAATAGATTAGATAAACATTTTTTATTGAACATTATTCAGGGGAGCTGTTACCACTTCAGTACTTTTTATAAAGAAATAGGTATGCAGAACATTATATCTTTTTAACTATTGTATTTATGGTTGTTGGTTTTTTTAAACTAGGTTAACTATTGTTTTTTAAGGATCAACAACTACATTTTTTTTAAAATAAATATCATTTGACATTTTATACAATACCATCTAGTTCCAAACCACAGATTAACGGAACAGAGTATAAGCTTCATACAACTGCTCTGCGATAGGTACACTACTACAAACATAAGCCGCGTGTCACGTACGCAGCGAAACCGGTTTAGACTCGCTCGGCGCGTGCTCAACTCAGGCCTAGCCTAGTTGTCGTTCGCGACGCATTGTGCTTGTATTTGTTCTAGTTAAGTGTTGTTTTAATAAAAAAGTGCAAATATAGAGTACTGTATACAGTGTGTACGAACAATAACAGAAACAATAAAAACATATCATATTTTTGCTACCCAAAAGACTCGACCAAATAAGCATAATAATAACTTGAATATTTAATTTATTGTTATAATGTGGTAGATACCTACTTAGATAAATAGATACGTTAAGCAATGAAACAAATTCAATTTCACACCTACTTTAGATTTTAAAAAACACAGATACCTACCTAATACAAACATAAAATGTCCGAACATCACATTTCACCAGTTTGTATTTAAGTTTCAAATATTCCTTTCAAACTTATGATAAAACGAAAAAAAATTAACAATAACAAACAATGCGACGCCAAACTGTTCAGTGCTGCCAATGACTTAAAATCAATCTTCCTATTAGGGTTCTTGTTAACGACCGTTTTTGTCAACGGGTAACGGGTCGACGCGAAACGGTTACCTTCGTACACGACCCGCTAAATATAACGTGAGCGCGTCGGTTTCTGTTGATATCAGTTCTGTACTTGAAGGGCGAAGAAGTGCACGTACCTTATGTCGAGTGCAAAGAAAAAGCTTATTCTAGCCTACTATTTATACAAAAAACTAGTGCGTTGTCTCAGGGGAAAAAGTTCGTATTTAATGATTTGAGTCTAACAGATATGATATGTTATATATTTGAGTTAGTGTATGACGTCGTGTAATTATGTATTTAAAAAAAAGGCTAATTTATAAATCCATGGTGATGCACTTGAAACTCCATACCGACGCGCAGTGTATGTCGGGCGGACGGGCCGCCTGCGAAAAAGCGGTGGGGGGACGCCGCTCTGCCCCGCAACCCACCTCATCGTTGACCTGTCTAGACGGCCGAGTCGTTCCACTGTTAGAGATTTATTACACTGTGCTTATACTCTGTTTTCTTTCTTACTCATGTGCCCAAACTAAGCAGAGCTTGTATTATGGGTACTGGACAGTGGATTTTATATACTTTTTTTTTGTAAATACATATTTATTATATATGTATAAGCAACACCAAGACAAAAACAAACACTTATATTTATCACATAAATATTTGTGTCGTGTGGGGATCAAACCCACAACCTCATGATCAGCAGTCCAGTATTCGAACCACTAGACCACAGACAATTAGTAGTTGTTGAAACTTTTTGAAACTTGGCAGACACTTTTTAACTTAGCATGGTGATATGACTTTGGACTACCATAATCTAGATTTTTAAGCAACTGTGTAATCATTTTGAAGGAAACACATTACATAAAGTAGGACAGTAAATGGGTGGGTGTCAATGTCATGATGGTCCACTTTCATGACATTTCATTCAACCTCCATGACATTAATATTAGCATCAGGTTACTGACCCACAGTCTGCAATGTGTAATCATTAAGTATTGGATGACAAGAAACATGATCCGATATGGTTTCTTTGTCTTATATAATTATAATGAAAGACAATTTCCTCGAAAGGTTTTTATAATCAATATTTTTTTAAATATTTGTTACTAAAAAAAAACTATATCTGGGATTTAAAGTAGGTAAATATTTATAGTTAGTGATCTATAGTAAACCTTTCTTTTAAAGTACTCTGCCAAACCCCAAAAGGCTATAATGTATGCTGTAGTGTATACAGTATGTCCTTTGTATATTCTATGTAATTAGATTAGCCTATGTCTTTATGGGGTTTATGCTTAATAATGTAAAAAACAGGTAGAATTACTGTTGTGTTTTATAATTATTAGTATGGATTATTAAAATATATTTTTTCGGTATTAAAAACAAAATATTATACAACTGTGTTACTACACATAACTAAATTTATTGTAAAAATTTAAAGAACTTGTGTCTAGAAAGCCAGCTTGCATCACACTTCCTAAAAGTATCTTTGTAAGCTGATGTTGGTTGAATTGACCTTATTGCTTTGGTCCATCATAATGGTCCTGTGCTGTAGTACTCTCATCTTGCACATGTGTCTGACAAGACGTATGAATGTGGACAAAGCTTAACAAATATACAATAGTCATAACAAATGGGGTTCTGTAGTTTCTGCCTATGGGAAAAAGGGCATGAGGGTAAGTATATATGAAACACATTCATATGTTTGTTTTATTTTTGTTACCAGTCAATAGGTGAGCCTAACTTCCGTTACAATGGGGCGCGTCTCTGTTCGATGTATGACTCTGTGTCGCCGCCGGAGGAGTCCACTTTCCGTGCGTGTTTGCTAGAGCGGTGCTCCACTGAGGAGAACAAGATCATTAGTGGCATGGAGACTTCTGAGGAAAATATGCGCGGGTTCGCCATGTTCCTTGCTGAGATATACACCCAACTAGAGGATAGCCAGGTAAGGTATACTCAGAAATGTTAAAGACTGCAATTATGTATTCCATTATAACCACAAACTTTATAGATCAGGTCAGTGTTTTACAGTAGTTTCTGTAACCCGACATTCACAAATTAATTTACTGTAGGTACTGTACCTAAGGTACTTCAGGTGTGTAACATCTAGGTACCTACATGTCACATATTCCCTGTGTACCTAGATGTTCTTAGTGTATCTTGTAACCCTGTACACTAAGTACACTAACAAGGTTAGGTTACAATTGAAAACTAAAAATAGTCAAGGCAGTTAATAATCTCATAAACAAAATATATCAGATGTTTAGTGCTACTATTTCAAACAAAAAGTTACTATTATCTTTTAGGGTGGCAGGATCAAGAATTTGGGCGAAAGTTTGTGCAAAGTGCTTCTACACCTGCTTGATACGGACAAAGAGGTTAACATTAAAGCTGTTTGTCAGCTGCTTAAAGTAAGTACCCCTATATTATATTCAAATTAAAAATATTTTATTTCAATTAACTACTTATTTAAAATAATACATGGTCAAGTCAAACTAATTGCATTAATAACTTAATATGTTTAGAAAGTAAATAATGATGGATGATTAAGTGATGGGGCATGTAGGAATGGAGATGATTCTTCTCCAATAAGTGACACTTCATTTGAAGACCTAGAAAGGGATTCTAGGTGTTGTTATTCAAAGTAGTAGTAGAGTACCTAATGTGTCATTTTACTTTGAGCATTATTGTAAATTTATCATAAAAAACTGTTTTTTCTTATCATCTAAATGTAGGTATCTCCATAACCCTACATAATTCAACAGTTTACATAATTATATGTATTTTTAAATATTACATGATAATATATATACAAAAGTTCTGTTCTCAGTTCTGAACATACTCGAAACAATACTTCAACATGGTTTTCTTTTGAAAAAATAAAATAAAGGTCTTGGATTTTTGTATTGTTGCCAGTTTCTATGCCCTGTCTCTGTGTTAAAGTGTTAGTAGTCAATTAGTCATATAGCTAAGGCGTCCAGCTGGCGATCTAGTAGTTACGAGTTAGAACCCCCAATCTCTGCACTATGGTGATTACAAGTGTAATGAGCTTATTTGAGGGGTTATCATTTCAGTAAATTTTAGGAGTGCATTTTGCTATTCTTGTCTTTATTCACTAATCGGAACAGGTTTTCAGATACTTGCAACTCTTTAAAGTAGCTAGCCTAATTATCTGTCTCACCAACTTAGATTTTTTTTTTAGCTTTCTTTTTTGCTTAACATGATTGAATCTGTATTGTAGTTTAGAATTTTAAGTTCTCTTAATATATTATTTTGCATACTTCAAATAATCTAAGGAGCATGGTTTAAATTACATTCTATAGTTTCTACAAATGCTTAATATTCTGTGTTAATCTTTGACAAAGTCACGGATGTCGTCGTTTTGGTGGTCAAAGGATAACTCGTTACCAATAGTCTTTTACGGTTTCGACGAGCTCTGAAACTAAACATGTACATGAAAAAGTCGGTGAATGGTACCTAAACAGTAACAAAAATCGACATCATTATGTATGAGCACTTTCGTTCTTATGTGGGTCACGTTGATCAGATGTTCGATCGGATGCACAGCGTCGAAACTAGTGGAAAGTCAAAAGTGGCATCCACATACATGCATCTAAAAACTAATTTAGATGCGAATTGATTTTAATAGCGGATGATAACAAGGAAGATGGCGGATATTTTCCCAGTAGCAAAATCCGGTGGTATTAAAGTGTGGTTGACAGCTGTCGGGCATAGCGCTGGACGCGGACTGCCCGGCGGGCATGCACGCGGCCTTCGAGCGGCTGAAGCGGCGCGCGGCGCTGGCGTGCGTGCGCGGCGTGGTGGCGCTGCGCGCCGCGCGCTGGGGCACAGCCGAGCCCGAGCCCGCCGCGCCGCCGCCCGACCTCCGCCGCAGATACAACTATGGCGGTCAGTCGCTTTATCTATTTATCTTAAACCATCTACATTTTTACTAATCACTCAACTGTATACTATTCCGTAAGTATACATAATATAAGGCATTAAAACCGCCTTTGTAAATTTCTTTACACGACTATGTACTGACTATGGTCAGTAACAAAATTGTGTTGGGATTAGAAGTATACCCTTTGCATGTAGTACTTAAATCTGTTACTTTATAAGTCCGTCTATCAGTAGGCTTTTTACCTCTAGGCAATATGCACATATTTTTTTAATATTTTTATATGATAGATTATCTCGTTACATAACCGTAAAAACTAGTAATTAAAAAAAATGGAATTATCTAAGCTAGGGGCATTTTAAACGCCTACTATCTTGGCGTGCTTGTTGTGACGTCACGGTCTACAACAACAATCTAGTAGCGAACAAGAAGTGATATATATAGTATTGTGCTCTGGGATAGTGTAATTTATCAATATTTGATATTTAACTCTTATTAATTTATAATACCAACAACAAAACAACTACTTTTAAAAAGTATTGTATTGAACCGTCTACGGCACCGTGCGGAACACGGGTATGACCACAGGACTGCCAAGTCATAGGTCAAGTCATAGAGTTCTAATCCAAGGCACGTTTTTCGTAATGCACCTTTGAATTTTCGTTATCCTGTGCGTATTAATAATTAAATAAATATAAATAAATAAATATCCTGGGACATTTTTACACAGCACCATCTAGACCCAAACTAAGCAGAACTTGTACTATGGGTACTAGACAATGGATATAATACTTATATCCTTTTTTTGTTGTAAATACATACTTATAATAAATAGGAAACACCCAGACCAACACAAACACTTAAATATCACTTGCTTACAACGGTGAAGGAAAACATCGTGAGGCAACCTGCATTTCCGAGAGATTTTCTCAACGGCATGTGAAGTCTGTCAACCCGCACTAGGCCAGCGTGGTGGACTAAGCCTAACCCTTCTCATTCTGAGAGGAGACCCGTGCACAGAAGTGGGACGATTAATATAAAACGTAAAAATAGTATAAGGATTCCTTATTCACTATTTACCCAGCAGTAATAACGTAATTTGGTACAGATTTGTAGTTACATCTAAAATAGAGGTGTCATTATAATTGTTTTAAAGAAATATTCAACATTAAGTTTCTGTGAAATCCTTTAGTATTTTATAATTAGAGTCACATCACGTAGGTAGAAATTCACGTTTTGCCTATGTACGGCTTTGCTCACGTGCGAAGGTCGCTTCGGTTAGCAACCGCGCCACGTGATCGACTCCCTTCGAGTCTGGGACTCTCACCCGAATGAATACACGTGATTGAAATGAAACCATTTAAATTATCCAATGCGTTAAGAAATTCTGCAGATGTAAACTAAGAGTAGGTAGGTACTTCTGAATGGAACGGCTCTATAAAATTCATTTTAAAAAGAATCAATCAGCAACATTAAATATGTTAGGTCTAAAGTAAATACTTTAACCCTTTGACCGCCAAGCTAATTACGAGAAACTGTGTTCCCTACGCCAAGCAATAAATTCCTTGTATTATACCTACAAAAAATAGTGATGGGAAACAGTACAGTAAATCGATAAAACATCGATACATTGTGCTTGTGTACATGGTCTATACTTATACTTACTTGTAATGAATAGGCTCCGAAACTACTGGACCGATTTCAAAAATTCCTTCACCTTTGGAAAGCTTCATTATCCCCGAGTAACATAGGCTATATATCATCACGCTACGACTAATAGGAGCGGAGTAGTAATGAAAAATGTAGCAAAAACGGGGAAAAAATTATAAGACCACGCGGGCGAAGCCGCTGGCGGGAAGCTAGTTTACAAATAAAATAATACTTTTACCACTGAAGATTAAATTAATGATCAAATAATCAACATTAGTATATACAGGGTGTCCCAAAACTCAACGATAACCTGGTACCGGGCGAGAGGCCAAGGTATACCAGTTATGAAAAAAATAAGAAAAAAAATCTATGTCACTTAGTCAAGCGATGATAGACATTTTTCGAAAAAGTAAAAAATTTGACACCCTTGGTCGCATTTTTAGGTACTGTGATCGTAATTTTCACAATTTTACAGTGATTTTTTTAATAATGTTATCTCAAATAACAGTGCTATTAATCGTAACCACAAATGAAAGTAATAATCATTGTTAACTAAGTAAAATAAATTAAATTTTGACGAGTTATAGTTTATAAAATTTATGTCAGTCAACTTTGACACTCTACGTTGGAAAAAAAATATACTACACTACCTATGGCAAGTTTTTTTAAAAGATGGCCCATTTAGTCTAGATTTCAAAATAGTACAACACTTGCCACTTTTCTTGCCAATAAAACTGCTATTTCGTATTTTTTGCGAAAGGAACTCATGGAAAATTTTATCAAAATAAAACGGTAAATTATCGTAACACTTTATTATCCTCCTAAAACTAAAGCAGATGCTCAAATTGTTTCCCTCCAGCACGAATACAAGCTCTGCATCGCCTCAGAAATGACCTGTTCACCAGTCTTGCAAATCTCCTCGCATTGATTTCTTCTGATGCTGCATCAATTTTTTGGCGCAATTCTGTTACATTTTGAATTGGTTTTGAGTAGAACTTTTCTTTTATGCATGCCCCAGTAAAAAAATCTACTGGATTCAGGTCTGGGGGGGCCATGAAATTGGTCCAAGGCGTCCGATCCATTTACCGGGATATAATTCGTTTAAATATTCTCTTACAGGCCGGGCATACTGTGCTGGGCAACCATCTTGTTGATACCACATTTCTCTGTAGATGTTGAGTGGTATACATCTTCTAGCAATGTCGGCAAATCATTTTGAAGAAAATGCAAATAGGTGGCGCCATCTAAATTTTCAGTCAACTCAAATGGTCCAATTATTTGACCATTTAATATTCCTGTCCACATGTTGACTTTAAATTGGTACTGGGATCGATCCTCACGCATCAAATGCGGGTTTTCCGTATGCCAACCATGAAGGTTATGTAATGTAAAAATACCATAACTACTATCCATTTCTTTTTATCACTTTTGTTCATTACAAACAATGGAGACTTCGAACTTTTCAAACAAAAGAATATCAGGTATTTTTTTTAAATGAGTGATCCCTACGCATAGCATACGAAATAGCAGTTTTATTGGCAAGAAAAGTGGCAAGTGTTGTACTATTTTGAAATCTAGACTAAATGGACCATCTTTTAAAAAAACTTGCCATAGGTAGTGTAGTACATTTTTTTTCCAACGTAGAGTGTCAAAGTTGACTGACATAAATTTTATAAACCATAACTCGTCAAAATTTAATTTATTTTACTTAGTTAACAATGATTATTACTTTCATTTGTGGTTACGATTAATAGCACTGTTATTTGAGATAACATTATTAAAAAAATCACTGTAAAATTGTGAAAATTACGATCACAGTACCTAAAAATGCGACCAAGGGTGTCAAATTTTTTACTTTTTCGAAAAATGTCTATCATCGCTTGACTAAGTGACATAGATTTTTTTTCTTATTTTTTTCATAACTGGTATACCTTGGCCTCTCGCCCGGTACCAGGTTATCGTTGAGTTTTGGGACACCCTGTATATATGCCTCTGTAAATATTGATTTTGCATATAAAAATAACACATTACCTTGTACCGTACCTAGTCGACGCTTTAAAGCGTAAATTTTAATAAAAACGCGTAACACAAAACGATCTGCTAGTGAAATACTTATTGCAGTTATAATAATTTATGTCTTGAGGGTATATCCATAAAATGTTATTTTCGTCTCGATCAAGTTATTGAATGACGCTTTAAAGCGTCCTTGGCGGTCAAAGGGTTAATTATAAGAGACCTAACTACTAGAGTATTATTTAGGGCACATTAAAATAATTAGACAATTATGTGTATGTAAAATAAAACACCATTCGAAATATTTTAGAACAATTTTTTACGTCTTAGCTGTGAACGGCGAAGTGGAGAGCGGCCCGAGTGACGGCGGCTACCTGGCCGACGGCCACACGCTCACGGCGGAGGAACGCGCCTTCCTGCAGAGTAACCTGCCGCCCGGCAAGAACGTAGCCCTCGATGAAGATATACTGTGAGTGGCATTGGCTAAAAACATACAATATATTAGACCTAATCTTTTAATCTGTCTAGATTGCCGTATTGTACTTGTACCTACCTGATGATGAAAATACTTAGGTTCTCGTGTGAGTGTAGTGAGATTTCGAAATTATAATTCCCATCGATAAGGTATTTGCCCGTCCCGAGATCGTAATTATAGTAATGCTCGTAGCTGCCTGCGTATAATAAAATAATTGTAATCAACTAGAATATAATTCCTCGAAGCCACTGTTCCTGTGACCGGTTGACGAATGTGAAGCATGTTAATGACATTGTGATTTTTTTGGAACTGTTAAGCCACAGTTATAGGTATTTATAGGAGCTGACCTGAATATAATATATTGAATGATATTGATATAGATTGATTGTATTTTAGCGAAGAGTTGGAGAATGATGCGTGGGACACCGGGATGGACGCTGAAATGCAAGCTGGCTTCTTGGAGTTCCTCAAGATGTCTAATCAAATCAAACGATAACCGCACGTTGCGGCGCGCCCCTCCCCTCGCGGGGCACAGACCAAACTGCGTCTACTATGCTAGGACAATGGTGAAAACTATAAAAAAAATATAAAATATATAAAACTATAAAAAAGATTTAATGGGAGCGATCAACCTCGTAGCTATCTTATCAACGATTTTAATATGAGTTTGATGTAAGACGTATCATTGCATTGAGGTGCTGCGACTAATGAATTAGTCACAGGTCGCCGATGTGTACGTGACTATAGAATACGCTAACTGTTAACAATAGCATCTTACTAACAGTTCCACCTTACCTACTTAAAGCGCAACACCAACTTTACTTTAGGTGCTCCATCATAGTGGTTTAAGTAACAGAATTATACCGACTTAAAGCTTTTTAATTTTAGATTTGATAATTATGCCTTTATGTATGACCAATCTAGGATATTCTCAGTAAAAAAAGGTCTTCTATGTTTATTTTTAGTGTGATCGTTAATCTTTTGGTCTGTTGTTCCAGAGGGTTTAAAATGTGTTTACATAAAACAAAATAAAAAAATATCTAGTTGAAATTAATTTAAGTTTTAAATTGCCCAGTTTTTCCTAATATACGTAGACACATTCGATTTATATCACATGGACTAAATGTAAACAAGTGTATAAAACTAAGTGTTTTGTATAAAAAGGTACTGTTATTTTATTGTATTGTTAAGCTGCTGATAATGTAAACTTGTTCCCACCACTGAAATTGAAGGCCATAACATAAGAGCCATTTTCTTGTTTACATTTTGTCTATAATTTAATGTTTAGTGATCTCATAATTTCTCCATTTTTTAGAAAAACAATATTGCAATAAGTTTTATTGGTTTTTTCACATTTGTTCATAAAATACAGAAAATGTTGAAATAAACCTACATGAAATAAATAAGGTACCTTTTGTTAGCAAAAATAATTACTAAAAGGCTAATCACTTCCATTCCATTGTAAACAATGCCCACTGGAGAAAAATGTTACATAATAATACTGCATAAGTTAGAAGGCTGAAATTTTTTTTTATTTACTTAAATGACATTTTGTCCATTTTACTGATGAATTAATTATTATAATTGTATGTAATTATTAATTGATTGACCTACGTTGGTGGGTCTCTAAAGAATAAAATCAAGAAACGTTTTAATTGCGTAATACATTTTGGCACAAATTTCCTTAGTTTAGTGCAATCATTCTATTTTAATTTACAAAAAAAAAGCATTTTACTCCACCCTTCGCTTTTAAAAAGTAAACTGAATTATTTATATACCTAGATTACAAACTTCTAGTGCATAAAGTTGTAATATCGATACTTCCAGTTGCATTTCTCCTAACATTTTAATGGTTTATTCGGTGTCGAGTTGAACAATGTTTTGCCAAATTCGTTACATTTTTGTCGTGTGTTGTAATTATATTTGCCTATTTAAAAAGCATGAGATGGTGTGATAGTTGCCTTGTTTATGAAATGGATTTAACCCCAATGACCTAATTGCTGATCGATAGACCAGTGATCGACTAGTGCGATAAATAAGTTACATAACTAGCAATAAATAAAAAATACCTGCTAAACTAAGCATTTGTGCTGATAATTGAAATAAAACCTTTTCGAATATATTTATGGAATACAACATTAATTTATTTGAAGCAATTAGGAAAATGTTTATAATATTCCATTGTATTTTTGTTGCAGTGATATTATGAATGTTATAAGAATAAATGGATATTTTAATAAAAGTCATTTAAATATATTGTTTTTTATTTATTATCTCCAGTTGTTATCAATGCAGCTCACAATGTCATAGGGATCACACTCATGACGATCTCGTGAAATAATATAATAATATTGTATAAATTATCAAGACGATAAATTAAATAAAAACTAAACACGATAACAGTCATAAATGTTATGTAAATACAGAAATTTATTATTGTGTGGCTAAAATTGAAAATAATTTGAACCGTTTGGGGTCTAAACTCGGGCCCTGGGGTCCGAGAGCACGTGTCCTTTTTAACGAAATTTCTAAAAGACTTATCGACTCTTCGCGTGACCAGAGGGCTGGCTTATTCTTGGGCGAGTAAGTCTGCTGTACTTGTGGCTCGGCGAGTCTGCTCGCCTGTGTGTCACCGCAAGACCGCGGTCTTTAAAACCCAGCGGTTTTAGAAACGGCGGTCTTGCGGTAAGTTCGTTGGCGAGCCAATCTTACTTGGCTCGTACGTCTGTCATCGCGGCGAGGCTGGCATTGTTGCCAAGTCCTTTAAAAAAAAACACTAGTTGCCACTAGAAAATGCGAATGGGGAGTACTTTGACGCCTAGGTGCGCCTAGGGGTTTCTTTGTTATTGTTATTTTTGTACAGTGTGTAAATATAAACATTTATATTTTCATGAAAAAGCACTAATTTGTCTCATCGGGTAAGACCTTATATGGATTAAGAATTCCTTTGGGATCCATCAATTTTTTTAGATCTTTCATAAGTTGCAATGCTGACGAGTCTTTGCTGTAATGTATAAACTTTGGTTTTCTAAAGCCGATGCCATGTTCTGCGCTAATGGAACCGTTGAGTTTACTGACTTCTTCAAAGATGAATGGTTCAAGGAGAGATGATACTTCTTTGGTGTATTCTGGTACAGTGATGTTGATGTGAATGTTGCCGTCTCCTAAAATGTAACAACATTACTAGTAGTAATATTTACTACTTATTAAAATAAAAATGACGGTAAAATCACGGTGTACATAATTATCTAGGTACACAAAACAAAATAGATCGGTTTACAGGGCACACCAACGTAGATGTTGGTGTGCGTAAACTCGATGCGTTCATTACTTCGCCTATTTACTAGTGTTAGCACGCACACATTTGCAATTTTTTGTCATTTTAAAGTTGCAGGGAATATGATGCATACATTTAGCTAATGAATCAGACTCCACTGTGGCGCATTAGTTTAGCGTGCGCTTCTTGTCGCCGGCACCGTAAGATCGAATCTTAGTATCAACGGTTCAACTTTTTGTATGTTTTAAAAAATATTTTACATTTGTTTGTTCAATTCATTGTATAGTATTAGCAAGTCTTCTTTATATTTGGTTTGGATTATATTAATGGTCTACTACCTTCTAAAAATGACAAATCATAATATGTTAGTAGTTTAATTTCATCGTCATAATGCTATTGACTATCGAGTTTCTGTTACGTTTTTAGACATTATACCCTGCGTATTTTGAGAAGTGCTATTATTTGTGAATCAATATGAATCACTTAACTACACTTAAGAGCTGAGATAATTATTTTGCATGAGCAAAACGTTTCAATTAGTGCAATTGCGAGGCGTTTAAAGATATCGGTGAGTAACAAAATATTATTATTACGTTTAGAAGTTTATTATGTTTCAATAATACACATCTTGTTTATTGATGTTTTATGTAACAATATTTAATTATTGTTCACAGAGAAGAACTGTGCAATTGTGGATCCATCGTTATGCAGATTCGGGAAGCATTGATCCTTGCCGACCGGGACCAAAGGCTGGATTTGCATATACAGATACCAATGCACGGCACCGTGATATAGTTGCTACGCATTTGGCTGAGCCCTTCCTCACTACTCGTTCCACGGCGACTAAACATGACGTGACGTTACAAACTGTGCGGAACCACTTGCGTGCAAATGTCGTAGGCCAGCCAAGAAAATATTACTGTCTGATATTCACATGCAAAACCGGGTTCGCTTCGCAAGAGAATATTTGGATTTTGATTGGTGCAATAATATAGTTATATTTAGCGATGAAAAATGTTTTAAGTCGGACAAGGACGGTCGTAAAATATTATGGCGAAAAGATGGTGAACGCTATAACAAAAAAAATATTATTCCATGCAGGTCTAGTGGCCGCATTACGTTGGGTTATTGGGGATGGATGTCATCAATGGGTCCCGGTGAATTAGTGCAGGTTTTGTGCTGGAATATGGTTGCTAGCATGAGGACACGTTTGCAACAAGTAATAGTCGAAATACCAGTCAAGGTTACTTGGATGTTTTACAAAATAGATAGTGATGGCGCACCAATCGGCTATTAAAAAATATCAGGGGGTAATTTGTATTACATGATTGATGTTATTGTTAGTGAGATTACAATTTACAATTTAGGATCGCCAGTATCTTATTATCTAACTTACTAACATGTTTATTCATATCATTAATAAATAAATTACCCTCTTGAATATGAAAAACAAAGAATGAATTCTTGTCCCACTTAGAATATTTGTCATGAACCATACTTTATAATTTGTATTTATAATTTAAAAAAACCATGTCAATAAATATTGTTGTTATCATATTACACATTGTTTAATATTTTCTTCCATATATCATTTTTTCTGGAATAATGTTCTTATTATCAGGTTAAATAACAAAAATAAAAATTCAACAACGAAAAAAAAATAATGATAATAATGCAAAAAGTTAGCGCCGGGCCGGCGTGATTTGATCCTAAGACTAATGTCACACCAGCCGCTTGCATATACACCTATGCCACGGTATCAGTTGATAATACCTTTGAATTTATGCTTCATATTCTTTGTTTCATATATAATGTGAAGCAACAAGAAATTGCAAGTGTGTGAGTGGACAACGGGTTATTGTAAAGCTAACACTAGTAAATAGGCGAAGTAATAACGCGTTGAGTTTACGCACACCAACATCTACGTTGGTGTGCCCTGTAAACTGATCCATTTTGTTTTGTGTACCTACCTACCCAATATCTTTTGTAAGTAAATCAATTGCAATTAGTCTCATCATAAGTTACGGGTTCGAATATTTTTAATAAGTGTAGGTTAATAGTCATATTTTTAATTTAAGTATTTAATACCTTTAAATAAAGATTTGATCCAGAAAATGAGAGCGGAAAGAACTACTTCAAAAAAAGAAGAAGTGGATAGGATTAGTGAGGAAAAGTAGAAATATTATTACAATGATACTTTGCAATTAGGGAGAGTTTATCTCGAAATGTCGTCTTCGTAATTATTCTTATACTACAGTAATCAAGTACATTAATATTAATTTATATATCTAACACAGTTTTTTGAATGGACATCGAAAACATCGTAGATAGGAAATTTTGCTTCCTTGCTATTTGGCAAACGCGAAGAAGGTAGGTAGGTACCTACCTATACCTAATAATGTCAGTTAATAAATTAAAGAGCACCTAGTACAAAAACATCGATATATTGAATATCGCAAGTTTTTATTACAGCGATATTACATTACAGTCATTTTAATTAAACAAAAAGAAACCGATATTTCTACTAACCAACATGTCCGTAACCACATACGATTATGGCTTTATCGCCGAGTTTCTCCCTCAATAATGGCACTAAATCATAATAATTCTTCAGCGGTATAGACACATCATATTTGAATACGTAGCCCGCAGCTAAGCCCGCTCCCGCTATGCTTTCGCGCAAGTTCCAAATTGTCTGCAATACAACGTAAGTACATGAATAATGATACGGTATAATATTTTTTTTATTATGATTCTCCACTTGTTTTACACGTACTGCGTGCCCTCCCTAAAGCCGCCCTTGAAGGTAGGTATGTTTTCTGTATTTACTTGCCTGCATTTTAGTGGGATCTGAAGTGACCGTTCCGTCAACAATGAGTCCTGTCTCCATCTCACTAGTCAGGAATCTTGTTAGCTTCTCGCTATCATGAGCCTCGTCACTTCCATGTGTCTCCACCAGCACGTAGAATGGATATTCTGATATCGGGTTTCTAGTCCAAATATGTTTGGATATTATTTACCTTGCTTACTAAGATTTCTAACATTAGATGTCTGCGAATGAGTCCCGTCAAAATCGGTCCAGCCGTTTCAGAGATTAGCCAATAGACAAACAGACAGACGAAAAAATTTTAAACTTGATGTGTTGATGTATATTATAATAATAAATAATAAAATATCCTGGGACATTTTTACACAGCACCATCTAGTCCCAAACTAAGCAGAGCTTGTACTATGGGTACTAGACAATGGATATAATACTTATATACTTTTTTTTTGTAAATACATACTTATAATACATAAGAAACACCCAGACAAACACAAACACTTAAGTTCATCACAATAAATGTTTGTGTCCTGTGGGAATCGAACCCACGACCTCGTGATCAGCAGTCCGGTACTCGAATCACTAGACCACAGACGTCGTCAACATATTAGTACCTACATGAGAATAGTAATTATAAACGTTAGGAATATTGAAATTTCGGACTTTAAAAATAGGATAAATCGAAGTTGTTATATTACTTAAGCCGATTTCAACATTTAAATTAAACTAAACGCGATCAATTCAAGCTAATCTTGGTTTTCGCGTTTAACTGAGTTCAGAACGCAGGCTTGCATTTCACCAACACAAACTGAACTCAGTTAAGGCTGAACCTAGCTTAAATTCTGAGCGTCCGATTTTGGACGTTTAACGTATCTGATCGCGATCAAGACCTGTCAAAGCCATAAAAGATAACCTAATTCAGAATTCAATTAATTTATTAGAGATATTCTAATTAAATGAGTACCTAGTCTATATTATTGGGTTTCGGCAATATTTCAATAAAACTCGTAAGAATTCTTAAAACACATAATTAATAATTATGCAGAAGCAAATGACATTAGTTTTTATGGAGAAGAGAAACAGTGCCACCAGTGTCATAAAACGGAAACAAAACACATACGTTTATGAAGATACTGTCCAACAAAATGTTTACAAAGACATCTATGAGCTATCTTAGAAATTTATATTTATTCAACATATTGCCTACTGCTTAAAGCTGTATTTTTTTATTTTAATACTCTGCTTAGTTTGGGACTAGATAGTGCGGTGTAAAAAATGTCCCATGATATTAATTTATTTATTTATATAGGTATTCTTTAAAACGAGACAGTTAATAGATACTACTTACGGAAGTTTTAAGTTCTTAACAGTAGAGTCAATCGATCCAAAATCTGCCATCTCAAAAGCTGACAGAATTTCGCCAAGTTTTAACTTGGCGCTTTTGTACAGTTGAAGGACATTTTCGAAACTCTCGACACCTGTAATTTTATTTTTTATGTGCTGGGAAGATTATTCCTTGATATAGGACTGGATATCTCAGGACGTATAAATCTTTCTAGCTAGCAATTGCACCATTTCCCATATTATACAGGTTGGCGATTTAATTACCCCCACAGTGCACGGCTTCAACGTAGTGTTGGTAGTATTGAGTGGTAATTATATAACACGTTAGACATAATATATAATAATTATGTATCTTTAAGTAATCCCATGATAAAGTGATTAATAATTTACCTACATTTTCACGAAATACTATTAATCACCGCGGTACATGAACTTACGCCGCTTACGGGGTTTTAATATACCTAACCTACAGTACCTACTCGCCATCTCTGGGTAGATAAATACCTATTATAGCTACAATCAGTTTAACGTGATCTTACGTGACTTATATCGTGATCTAATTCACTTGCTAGAAGAATGAATGGCTAGAGGTAAATAAATCACCATCCTGTATAGGCCTTACGTACAGTTCTTGCCAAACTTATTGTCCGGCTTCATTATGATTACAATTCAGTAATTTTCTTTCTCTGATTATTACGGCTGGGTTGAAGTTAGCTCGTGCCAACTTCAAGCCGGACAATAAGTTTGTCAAGATCTGGTAGGTACGCGCGACATAACTTGGGCGGACTGAAGTTAGCTGTTTGTCAGTGTTTAGTTGCGCAGTACCTACACAATTTATAATTTAACAATCCATTGCGCATTCAAACGGCTAACTTCACCCCGGCCATGATATTCCGCGCGTAGGTACTGTACATATTCCGAAATCTTGCCGCATCTCCGTCTTCTAGTTTCAACAAGAAAATTAAGCCAAAATAAATTAATAACAGAATTATCTAACATTCTTACCAAAGAATCCCAAATTGACAGCCTTAGGTAACACCGGACAGTGTATAGCGACTTTAGTGACGAATCCTAACGTGCCTTCAGATCCTATAAAGAGATGCTTTAAGTGATATCCTGTGTTGTCTTTCTTTAGCGCTCTGAGACAGTCTATAACAGTACCATCGGCTTTCACCTTTAATTCGAAACAAGATGTTTTTTAAGTAGTGGCAATTTTACAATATAAATCGGCTGAATGGATAGACTAATTTCTCACAGTATGGGGCAGTTGAGAAAGAAATAGCAGTGTCGTCGTCGTAGTCCCTCCGAGTCCCTATCTTCATAAGTGGCTGAAATGTTGGTAGAATCAGGGCCGTCTTTAACCTATTGGGGGCCCTTGGCACATAAGGTTAATGGGGCCTTATAAATGACTAGTAGGCTCAAAAGAACATGGTAGGACGATCTAGTCAGCAACAAATAGAACAGTAAATCGGATGAATTATAACTGGTACGCTTATAACCCGGTCGTGCTAGTTCAATGCTCGATTTTTTTGGGATTTATAATCGAAAAAATATTTCTCAACGAATTAAAATAGTAGTATGTAGGTAGTATGGAGTATCTGTAACAAACTAACAATATAGAACCGGAGATTTTCTTAGTTTCTAACTGTTATCAACCGGTCATGCTAGCCTAAATCTGGTTTATTTTCGAAATTTAAATAAAATAATTTTGTTGCTCGACATGGCAATTATTATTATCGACCGGTATCCTAATAAACCGGTCACGCTAGCTTAACTCTCATATTTTTCGGAATCAATAAATAAAATGGTTTTCTTCCTCAACGCGGCAATAGTTATTGACTCCTGGAGAGTCAGCAACAAAAAAATAGAACCGGACGTCGGATGAACTTTTTCCTTATAAGCCGGTCATGCTAGATTAACGGTCGATTTTTCCAGAACAAACAAAATAATATTATTTCTCGACGTCGCAATTATTATTTATGCCTGGCAAGTAACAAAATATAGAAACGGAGATCGGATGCGTTTTGGACATGTAGCATTATAAACTGGTCATGCTAACTTAGCATTAGATTTTTTCGGAATCAATAAAATAATACAGTAATTGTCATGCCCCTCTTTCCCACTGGGCACTATGGGCACTTGCCCAGGGCCCCCGATGGATAGGGGCCCCCATTGGCGTAACTAAGGTGGGGCCAATCAAAGGGGGGCGCAAAATCGCCAATCATTAAATTTTGTAAATCAAAGTCGTAACCATTTTATACTGCTATAATTATATACTTCGCAATTTTGTACCGTCTTGCCTACAATCTCACACACTTTATTCATAATACATTCATTTGAATTTTCCCTTGTTACTAGCTCCAATTATCTCCTGCCGCGACACTTACCCCGACCCGTCACTCTCCATGTTTCCAAAATAAATAAAAAATATTTGTGAATCGTCACTATTATTATTGGTAAGCGATAATCAGTTTATAAGGATACTGGACAGATATTCATCCAATCTCCGGTTACTTTTTTGGTGACTCCAGGCATTTAATATTGTCACGTCGAGCAAGAAAATGTCTTTATTTATCGAAATGGAAAAATCGAGAGTTATTTTATGTCATACTTTTTACTTTTTAAACCATCAAAGAATCGCTCAATACTTAGATCCTAAATAATAATTCCAAATGAAAAATGATAAAAGATGATTGAAATGATTTTCAAAGATTTTTTTCAGCCCGCTCATTGAAGCGCATCATAATATCCGCCATTTTGTTTTTCTATGATTATACCTACTTACTTATACAGGGTGGCCGGAGACTGCCACGTATCTTGAAGATAAAAATACATAAAAAATCTAGAGCTCAATCGGGATTTATTTCCTGTAAATTGCATTCAAAGTGATAAAGGAGTAACTTTTTTATGGAAACTGGAACAATAAGTCAACCCAGTTGATTGTTATGTAGGTTAGGTACTTATTTACTAAAGTTAAATACATTATACGTAGGTACACAAAACAAAACAGATCGGTTTACAGGGCACACCAACGTAGATGTTGGTGTGCGTAAACTCAATGCGTTCATTACTTCGCCTATTTACTAGTGTTAGCTTTACAATAACCCGTTATCCACGGACACATTTGCAATTTCTTGTCATTTTAAAGTTGCAGGGAATATGATGCATAAATTTAGCTAATGAATCAGACTCCACTGTGGCGCATTAGTTGAGCGTGCGAACAATACTTCTTGTCACCGGCACCGGAAGATCGAATCTTATTACCAACGGCTCAACTTTTTGTATGTTTTAAAAAATATTTTACATTTGTTTGTTCAATTCATTGTATAGTATTAGCAAGTCTTCTTTATATTTGGTTTGGATTATATTAATGGTCTACCCTCTAAAAATGACAAATCATAATATGTTAGTAGTTTAATTTCATCGTCATAATGCTATTGACTATCGAGCTTTTGTTACGTTTTTAGACATTATACCCTGCGTATTTTGAGAAGTGCTATTATTTGTGAATCAATATGAATCACTTAACTACACTTTTAAGAGCTGAGATAATTATTTTGCATGAGTAAAACGTTTCAATTAGTGAAATTGCGAGGCGTTTAAAGATATCGGTGAGTAACAAAATATTATTATTACGTTTAGAAGTTTATTATGTTTCAATAATACACATCTTGTTTATTGATGTTTTATGTAAAAATATTTAATTATTGTTCACAGAGAAGAACTGTGCAATTGTGGGTCCATCGTTATGCAGATTCGGGAAGCATTGATCCTTGCCGACCGGGACCAAAGGCTGGATTTGCATATACAGATACCAATGCACGGCACCGTGATATAGTTGCTACGCATTAAGCTGAGCCCTTCCTCACTACTCGTTCCACGGCGACTAAACATGACGTGACGTTACAAACTGTGCGGAACCACTTGCGTGCAGCTGGTGTGAAATGTCGTAGGCCAGCCAAGAAAATATTACTGTCTGATATTCACATGCAAAACCGGGTTCGCTTCGCAAGAGAATATTTGGATTTTGATTGTTGCAATAATATAGTTATATTTAGCGATGAAAAATGTTTTAAGTCGGACAAGGACGGTCGTAAAATATTATGGCGAAAAGATGGTGAACGCTATAACAAAAAAAAATATTATTCCATGCAGGTCTAGTGGCCGCATTACGTTGGGTTATCGGGGATGGATGTCATCAATGGATCCCGGTCAATTAGTGCAGGTTTTGTGCTGGAATATGGTTGCTAGCATGAGGACACGTTTGCAACAAGTAATAGATAGTGATGACCAATCGGCTATTAAAAATATCAGGGGGTAATTTGTATTACATGATTGCTGTTATTGTTAGTGAGATTACAATTTAGGATCGCCAGTATCTTATTATCTAACTTACTACCATGTTTATTCATATCATTAATAAATAAATTACCCTCTTGAATATGAAAAACAAAGTGAATTCTTGTCCCACTTAGAATATTTGTCATGAACCATACTTTATAATTTGTATTTATAATTTTAAAAAACCATGTCAATAAATATTGTTGTTATCATATTACACATTGCTTAATATTTTCTTCCATATATCATTTTTTCTGGAATAATGTTCTTATTATCAGGTTAAATAACAAAAATAAAAATACAACAAAACGAAAAAAAATAATGATAATAATGCAAAAAGTTAGCGCCGGGCCGTGATTTGATCATAAGACTAATGTCACACCAGCTGCTTGCATATATACCTATGCCACGGTATCAGTTGATAATACCTTTGAATTTATGCTTCATATTCTTTGTTTCATATATAATGTGAAGCAACAAGAAATTGCAAGTGTGTGCGCGGACAACGGGTTATTGTAAAGCTAACACTAGTAAATAGGCGAAGTAATAACGCGTTGTTTACCAACATCTATGTTGGTGTGCCCTGTAAACCGATCTGTTTTGTTTTGTGTACATTACTATAGTAGGGTTTTTTTGGATAGCAGAAATTAACATTTAAATTATATATGTATAAAAATAAAAAAGTTTCAAAATGTTATACCACCTTAACTAAAATACTTAAATGGCCATCACGCTTTGGACTTTGGGAGAGAACGGGTTATCTTGCTCAAACCTGTTTTAAACGAGCATCTACCCTGAAAATCTGGTACCTACCTACTAGAAACCAGTTTCTTTACACATTAGGTGTGGTTGCCGCTCCACTACCTACCGATTTTGTGGCGTATTCGCAAACTCAATCACCACTTTCGTAATAAGTAGGTCTAGGTAAGTTGGAAATTTAAAGAATTCAGAATTTGACCCTCACGCTCTGGGAAGCAATGCGTGTTGTCAACGAATCAAAGCTTAGAAAACGCTAATAGGTACCTAACTATATACCGATACGGCTGGCTACCACTCTCCAAACTCAACAGTCTTTACCATTATTTCTGTCTGTCGCTCCTGTGAATGTGAAGTCATAGCCCGAAAGAAACATGTTTAGTGCCTTCACATATTTTTCTGCTAGTTTTTTTGCCCTACTACAGTGGTTGGTGGACCCTGGGGGTCTCATCTATCGAGTATCGACAACTTAACAATAATTAAGACATAGATTGGACCTAGGTAATATAGGTGCATTTATGTACATGAAGGCATGTACCTACCATGCATTTGATGATGATGATGATGAGACGTAATCTGAACAAAGTTAAACTGATAGGTAATATTACTCTATGGCGATACATACGTAATACCTGTTGTAATACCTACATGAAACCATTTCGTCAGCGTGGCTCAGTGCAGTGTATGTAAATACTAATGCTATATATGTAATTATGTATATATATATTATAAAATGTACTTACTGCCTCTATTCCTAATACAGATCCGTGAAGGTTGCCGTACCGCAGTAACCTCAGACCTCCTGCATTAGTACTTGTGTTGCCGCCAATGTGGCAGGTCCCTTTGGCGCCCAAGTCCAGAGGCATAATGAGATTTCGCTCTCGAACATAGTTATCTAGATTCTCCAGAATACAACCAGCTTCGCAAATTAAAGCCCCTGAAATATATGTTTTTTAGTTGTTTAGATAGGTATATAAGTACTGACCGTAACTAAGTAGTTAAGGTACCAAACCGAGTAAAGGTAGCGAACTCTCCACAAAACGTCATTCGTGTAAGTAATAAGGCTAATATTCAGAAACGACGCTAAACGTATTACGCTTCCATAATTATGTCAAATTGTAATACAAATTTGACATACGGAAGCCTAAGTTTATGCTTATATTCAGAGACGATGCTAAGCGTAAAGTAATGCTTCCGTGTGTCAAATTTGTATGACAATTTGACAGACGGAAGCCTAAGTTTATGCTTAGCATCGTCTCTGAATATTAGCCTATGGCTGAGATTCAGAGAAGAGACTGACGACGTTTTTGGTCTAGTGGCACTAGTGGTTCGAGTACCGGAAAGCTAATCACGGGATCGTGTGTCCGATTCTCATATGACACAAATATTTGTGTGATGAATATCTGTTTGTCATTGTTTGGGTGTTTCTTACACTTACGTCACTTTTTTTGTAAATATATGTATTTACAAAAAAAGTATACAAGTATTACTTATATACATTCTCTAGTAGGTATCTAGTAGGTACTGTAGAGACCACAAAGGTCGCTCCCAATATTTGGATACGACTGGCAAGTTAGCAAGCATTCATATAAAAATAATATAATGACGTAGAATGTTCTAGAGAGTTGTGTCACCGACACAATGTCATGTGAACTTGATTGAGTGCTCCCAAATAAAAGTCTATTAACAATAATCAAGAATATTACTTATCAATACCATAACCCGGTACTGTGGAGGACAAGAGCCTCCACAGTACCTACTACATATACAAGGTGGAAGGGACATCGACGCACATCCGAATACCATGAGTTCAGTACATGATTCTGGACCCCCTGCGTTGAAATTTTCCGTAACTTTTTTCATCAATTTTCCAATTTTTTCTGCAGTTTTTTTTACTTGAACGTGTAAAAAAAATAATTTCTATCTACCCAAATTAGATTTATAATTAAAAAATCATTATTTCACTTATTTCACTCAAAACAGCAATGTAAATAAAACTCAAAAGAGTACTCAGTCAGCTATTCCGCTTAAAGTTCACTTGCAAGGTCAATGCCGCCGGCCAGGACGAGCGGTCCCCTATTTTATGCGCACCGTCAAAGGCACCGACAAAGGCCGCGCGCGGCGCGTCGGCTCAATTCAAAGGAGCGGCGGCGTATGCAGAATTCTTTTGTATTTCGCCGATTTTGAAATTATTTTTTATTAGTTCCTAGTTTTCGCTCGTGGAGTGCAAACGTATGTGCAGTTTGTCGCGAATTTGCGATCTTATCGTAAAGGTATTTTGATACCTTAATCAAAATCAAAATCAATCAAAAGTAACTTTCTTAGTGTGTGTGTACTTGTATCTGTGTATTGTTATTGTTTTGATTGCAAAAAATTTAAAATGCATTCTGTACAATACTTTACTGCCCGTGAATATGGGAATTATGCTCATGTGCTATGGCGAAGCACATAGAGTAGGTCAGTGAGTTTATTAATAATACCTACACTAGATACTCTGAATCTGTTTTAGGGAAATAAGTTTATTTCCTCGCATTTTCATATCCTTTTTGGTATAAAATACCTGTTATCGGTTATAAAATTAATAAACTTGATTTTATGATTGTGGTATCAACGTTTAGGTGATGTTTTGTAGGTAGGTATCACGAAAACAACGGTCGCGGACTCACGGCAACTCGCGGCGGTGACTTGTGTGTGTAAATAGGTAGGTAGTTGCGGATCGCACGCGTGATTACATTCACCGCGGAGCGTGATCGCGTTGTTAGCAATACACTGCACGCTCAAAAATGACAATATCTGTAACCCGTCATTTTCTACATGAATGACCTAGGTCATTTTATTTTTGACCTTGAGTGAAACCTTGTCACGACGTTTGTGCGTCGATGTCCCTTCCACCTTGTATAGGCTCTGCTTTGGGACTGGAGTGCTGTGTGAAATATCCCAGGATATTTTTTTTTTTACTTCAAAAGTCAGTACCTATTTTTTTTATTAGCCGTAGCTGTCCCCCTGCTGGGCAAAGGCCTCCCCCGGGTCCTTCCATGTACCGATGTCCGTACTCTTTTCTTGTCAGTAAGTAATATAAAACATCATTAAATGCTGTGATAATATGATTGCCTAGCTTACCTAAATAGAGATTACGCAACTACTACAAGGTAGGTATAGCCATCCCTACTTATGTAGCATAGGGCACAGTTACGTTATAAACCGGTCAAATGCAAGTCAGAAAAGGGTAGGTTACTGTAGTTAGCATTTTTAAGTATCAATAAAGTAGTATTTTTTGTCGTTATAGTAACACTAGAAATAGACACTGATCTATTGCGGTTCATGAAGTTCATGAAATACAGCCCGCTGACAGACAGACGGACTGATGAACTGACAGCGGGGGCTTGGTAGGTACTAGGGCTCCGCTGGCATTGTTGATCGGTGTATCAGAAAAAAGAAAAAATCTAATATCTAGACATTTTTTACCTGCGTCTTTTAATTTAAATACAGATCCCGGATTTAGTACTGGACAATAAGTAGGTAAGTTTCTAACCAATGGATAAATTGATACATAGCAGATATTTAAGGCCACACAACTTACGTAACATATTTACTTAATTAGGGTCAGGGATCGAACCTTCATAATTTAAGAATAATATTGGTTCAAAAACCAAAAACACGACAGGTGAAAGGAGTTGATTCGACGATAAGCGGTTGAATGAAAACACTGCGAACTGACTGGACTGACGGGGGGGCTAGACAAGTTGCATTTTGACATTCGAATCGACGAACAAAATGTATGGAAATGACACAAAGCTTTCGCAAATCGGGATGTCACTAATGTCATTTACATACATTTTGTTTGTCGATTCGAATGTCAAAATACAACTTGTCTGGCCCCCCTGGGCAGTCAATTAAGTAACTGAAGGAAGAAGTATATATAAACCTGACAGGTCATCAAGGCTGACAATTTTGTTCATCAATGAAAAGCTGAGTACAATCTCGTCGAAGACAGGTACGGAGCCACCGACGAGACCGGTGTTGCCGCCCTGAGGACATACCGCTAGTCGCCTGTCGTTACAATACTTCAGAATTTTTGATACCTCTTCTGTATTCTTCGGTTTTAATACAATCTTTGATTGACCTGAAATCAGAATAAGTAAATTTTGTTTGAATAATTTGCATAGTCACCCGCATAATATGTGGCGTTGGCCCCGTTGGGCGCCAGATAGGTATATTATAAGAGTGCGAGCATTTAAACTTAAACTAAAAGAATAATAATTTTCACAGTTGTTATGTTACGTAACGTCTCTCCTGTACTAGAAATTCAATTCAAAATTCAAAAAATCGGCGGTCGGAACTCAGGCACTGTTTGAATCAATACAATATACTTAATATATAAAATTCTCGTGTCACAGTTTTAGTTGCCATACTCCTCCGAAACGGCTGGACCGATTTGTATGAAATTTTGTGTGCATATCCGGTAGGTCTGAGAATCGGCCAACATCTATTTTTCATACCCCTAAATGATAAGGGTGACCCACCCCTATATGGCAAAACAACGTTTGCCGGGACAGCTAGTAACTGTATAACTTTCCATCTTCAAACTGTGCAAAAAGGGGAAAACATGGTATTAGCACAGCGTGTGAGAGACGTTTATAAGACAAACGTCTGTGAAAAAAACACCCTACAAAACATCATTAAATGTTGTACTAAGTTAGTTGTGTAGAAGCCTAGGTAATGTTGTTGTTGTTAAATGTACTAGGTAGCAGCCATCCATTTATTTCTTTGCTCCAATTTCCATCTTACACCACATGTAGGTACTGTATGTGACCCAGGCCGTATCGCGAATTTAAACGTTTTTACTTAAAAATACTTATATCATTAGTACTTATGGAAATATAACAATTTGACACAACAGTCCATAGATCTACGTCTGTGGGTCTAAAGTTATTTTATATTTCTGCCACATCGATTTGACGGTCCCCGCTGAAATATTTCATACTACATACACAATTCCTGAATTAAATGGTTTACAATTACATGTAACACCTTTTTTTTTTATCTTTATTTAAAGGACTTGGTACACAAAAGAAGAGCGACCATGTCGTCCTAGTAATACAACTTACATATTAGACATTTGAGATTAATAGCACAAAGCTTAAAGTAATGACCAAAATAAAGATACCAATACCAGAAAAAGAACTTAGGAACTATACCCTCACTTTTAAGCCAAACTTAACTAACTTATACAAAGCTTTGGCGTCATCTGAATGTGGCTCAGCAAGAACAATATTGCATCCACCAACAGTATTAAATATATTATTGTTATATATCTGAGTTCTCAGAGCCTCGTTCCGCACACATTCCACCAATATAATGTTGTACATCTTCGATTACGCCACACTCTGAACAGTTTGGTGATGGCACCTTTTTCATCAAATACAAAAACTTGTTTAGTGGAATGTGTCCGGATCGAATTCTGAAAGCAGTAACAAGTAATTTTCTATCTAAGTTGCTCATCTCAAACCAGGGATGACTAAAAGGTTTAGATCTGATAGTTTGATACCATATTCCCTTGTTCGAAGAATTTGTTACAAAATATTTACTCCAGAGCTTAAAATTACTATCTTTCAAACTAGGTAGTACATCAGTGTAGAATGGTACGATACAATATGGGATACCATCCGATGCCGCTTCCTTCGCCAACCGATCGGCTTCTTCATTGCCAGAAAAACCTACATGAGACGGAATCCACTGTAGTATGACTTTTTTATTAGTAGTCTCAAGCTTCCGAATACTTTTTAAAATAGTGTAAGCTATCGGGACACCTCGAAAATTCGAGGTACACCGAGCCACATGCTTTAGTGCGCTTCTGGAGTCCGTCATAATGACAATTTTTCTGCAATTGATAGTGTTAACGTAGGAGAGTTTTTCAGATATAGCCACCAACTCCTCCTTAAGTTCTATAATATCTAAGGCTAACACATACCTACATGACATACACCCACACACCAATCAGAGTTAATGGGTGAGAGCTTAGATTAATATAAACATAATATTAATCTAAGGGTGAGAGAATAGGTGCATGTTGACGCGATGAGAAATACATGTGTTGCTATTAAGTATTATTTACAAGAAGATTACAAGAACAAGATTAGGAATCCACAACCTAATGTAACGTATTTAAAATTCGTACCTCTGCAATTTTTTATCCAGTCAATGTTATATGGCAGTACATCACTTTCATCAGTCAACACTCGCCCTTCTCCGAGTAGTGATTGGAAGTAACCAACATCAGATGAGTTTATCGTGCCAAAGTTTTTTCTTTGTATTTTGTACTTTTCCTAAAACGAACAAACGAAATGTGATATTGATTTTAACCGCAAATAATAATGATATCTTGTGTAGTGGCGTATTCACCCTAGGGGCAAGTGTCATTGGCCCAGGGTGGTATGCAGCTTTGTTCGCCTTTTTTTTTCGCCATGTAAAGTCAAAACGAAAGGCGCACAAAGATGAGCCAACTGAGCCTGAAGATATAAAAATATCTACCTAAGTAGACAAATTGGCGACGAAACGGATGAGTCTTCTTGGAAACGGGTACCAGAAGCCAGAAGATTTTAGGTTCCTTCCTCTTAGTGTGTTAGCCGCCGTCATGGACCACGTCTTCAAAGACTAAGGAATATACGGTAATGGGGACAACACAAAAGATCCCATTGGATCGAAGTGTTGCTGGCTGTACCAGCCCCCATAGCAAGATAAGATAAGAATTTACAAAAATTAAACTCATTTGTACGTGTAGATGCATTGATATACTGTTTCTTATGCGGATAATCCTCATGGATGCCTTGCCTTCCACCTAGGGGCGGGTAAGTATGTCGAACTCATACCGACTAAGGCGGCTAAATACCGCAATTGCCCTTTATGTCATGACTCATGGCCATGGCATCAGTTACATTCACCTCGATCACGACGGGGTCCTTCATATCCCTTGGCCGTTACCGCGTCATAAAGAGTTTTGCACTTCCCCTACAATTGGTACTTAATATACTATTAATAATTATTAAGCTGAAGAGTTTAATGGTTCAACACGCTAATCTCAGGAACGACTGGTCCGATTTGAAAAATTCTTTCAGTCTTAGATAGCCTGTTTAACGAGGAAGGCTATATATTAATAATGACGACGCTATTACCCTACTACTACTACTATTTTTTATTTTTTTTTGTATCTTGGGACATTTTTACACAGCACCATCTAGTCCCAAACTAAGCAGAGCATGTACTATGGGTACTAGACAATGGATATAATACTTATATACATTTTTTTGTAAATATATACTTTTAATAATATATAAGAAACACCCAGACAAAGTAAGTAAGTTCATCATATAAATATTTGTGTGCTGTGGGAATCGAACCCACGACCTCGTGATCAGCAGTCCGGTACTCGAACCACTAGACCACAGACGTCGTCAATATTAATCGTAGGTGGAAGGGACATCGACGCACAAACGTCGTGACAAGGTTTCACTCAAGGTTAAAAATAAAATGACCTAAGTCATTCATGTAGAAAATGACCGGTTACAGATATTGTCATTTTTGAAAGATAAAGTTTTCATATAAAATGCGAAGAAACTTTTCCTAAACCTAGTATTTTTTTACATATTTTCTTGAGTTTACATTACTCATCTATAATTCAAAGAAGTTAATATTGAAAATTAAAAGTCAATGCTAGGTATAATTAATATTATGCATTAAATAGATATCTAATTATGTAGGAAGGGAAGTGCGCATCGGTATAAAAACTTATTAAATTACATTCTTACCGAAGACAGCTGTGGCAGTGCTTGTGACGCATATCTTACTTGCTCAAAAACATTACATAATTTATATGACTTTACAAACAACGTCAATGATTTGATCATTTTTAATAATTAAACGCACGACGCAAAATTACGATACCACTGTAGCAAGCGACTTGCAATAAAATAAATATTCACACCAGACTGACGTCTATACACAGAACACTAAGTTATAGGTAGGTACTCGTCTATCTAATGATAAAGGGGTCAGTAAAATCCGCACTTCTTATTAGGTACTTATTTATTTACTACTGCGCGTGGAAGTTTTTGATCCATTAGTAAATAGAATAAACTAAATCAGCTCCTAAAGTTCAATCAATTTTATTGTTAGCGGAGAATGATTTCGCTTCGTACCTACGTACGAAACTATAATAATTACGTAACAATACTGTGTAAGTAAATATATCTCCTAACTACTCAAGGAGTGTGGGTAAATATTCCACAGCTACAGTGTTATAATATGTAGGTAGGTATAATACCTACTTTATCGGATTTTGTGATAGCGGTATGTTTATTATTAGTGACAAAACCAACTCGTGAAATGTGTATGTACCTACAAGTTTAAACATTTGTATCATGTAGTTCATGTATGATTGAGTTGTTCTATTTAATATATACAGGGTGTTTGGTAGAACGTTGAACATACGAAAATGGTGGTTAGTTGGGGTCATCTGCTACCCACTTGGCCCAAATTATTTGACCTTGGCCGCACCGTTTTCATTTTTACTTTTTTTAATTTCACAGAAAATTACCAGTTTTTTTTACTTAAAATTCGAATATAATTAGACATTAATACAAAACAACATCCTGCCTGTTTTACCCATCACAAGTAAAGATATTCGAATTTAAATTGATAAAAAACTGATAATTTTCTGTGAAATTAAAAAAAAGTAAAAAAAAAACAGTGCGGCCAAGGTTAAATAATTTGGTCCCAGTGGGTAGCAGATGACCCCAACTAACCACCATTTTCGTATGTTCAACGTTCTACCAAACACCCTGTATATAGCCCGCGTTGAGTTAGGAACTTAGGCTAACATTCAGAGACGATGCTCAGCGTAAAGTAAGGCTTCCGTATGTCAAATTTGTATGACAATTTGACATAGCATAAGCCTAAGTTCTACTTTCTCGAGGCGCAGGGGCTTTTTCTGATGAACTCCTTCTTCCAGAAGAAGCCTCAAAGGAAGTGGACCTGGCGAAGCCCCGATAACGTTACAAAGAACGAGATCGACTTCGTTATATCTAACAAGCGCCATATATTCAGAGATGTCTCTGTGATCAACAGGGTCAATACCGGAAGTGATCACCGACTAGTAAGAGGCACTCTGGATGTTAAGGTTAAAATCGAACGAGCGCGCTTAACGAGGTCGACTCTTAGACCAACACTGCCCCAGGTCGAAACTGGTTGCGAAAGCTTCCAGTTGGAACTGCAGAACCGATTCGCCGTACTGCAAACCACAGAGGACATAAACGATGCTACTGATGGTCTGGTACGTGTCATCCGCGAGGTGGGCTATAAACACTTTCGACCCAAGAGTAATGGACATAAGTCGGCACTCACTAGCGGGACTCTGGAATTGATGAAGAAACGACGAGAACTGACAAATGCCATACCGTCTGAGCGTCAGGTACTTAACAGGGAGGTCAAAAAGCTGATAAGACGCGACAAGGCTTCACGTTTCGGAAAGGCTATAGCACCGTGGACCACATACACACCCTCAGGCAAATCATTCAAAAGACCGAGGAATATAATCAGCCTCTCTGCCTAGCGTATGTGGACTACGAGAAAGCCTTCGATACCGTCGAGACCTGGGCTGTGCTGGACTCCATGCAGAGATGCCTTGTCGACTGCCGATACGTCGAGGTGCTGAAATGTCTGTATAAGGCCGCAACAATGACCGTCCAAGTACAAGAGCACAGTACAAAACCAATCCAACTGCGTCGAGGGGTAAGACAGGGAGACGTCATCTCTCCGAAACTGTTTACCAACGCGTTGGAGGACGTTTTTAAGACGCTTAACTGGAAAGGACGAGGCATAAATATTAACGGTCAGTACATTTCGCACCTCCGATTCGCGGATGGCATTGTCATCATGGCAGAGTCTCTGCAGGAGCTGGAAGTGATGCTGAACAGCCTTAGCGATTCTTTAATGCGGGTGGGTCTCGGGATGAACCTGGATAAAACCAAGGTCATGTACAATGATCATGTCACCCCGGGACCTGTTTGCGTAAATGGCGCTGCCCTCGAGGTTGTGCAAGAATACATATATCTTGGCCAAACTATACAAATGGGGCGGCACAACTTCGAGAAGGAGGCGAACAGAAGAATACGCTTGGGCTGGGCGGCATTCGGGAAGCTACGAAATATCTTTGAATCGTCGATTCCACAATCCCTAAAGACAAGGGTCTTTAACCAGTGCGTCCTACCCGTGATGACTTACGGAGCCGAAACGTGGACACTCACCATGGGACTGGTCCATAAACTCAAGGTTGCTCAGCGTGCTATGGAGAGAGCAATGCTTGGAGTTTCTTTGGTGGATAGGATTCGAAACGAGGTTATTCGCCAAAGAACTAAAGTCACCGACATAGCGCGAAGAATAAGCACGCTGAAGTGGAAGTGGGCCGGCCATGTCTGCAGACGGACAGACGGTCGATGGAGCAGACAAGTGCTAGAGTGGAGACCACGTTTAGGCAAGCGTAGTGTAGGACGCCCTGCGACACGATGGACCGACGATTTAAAGAAGGTGGCTGGCAGCGGATGGATGCGAGCTGCCCAAGACCGGGATGGTTGGCGCTCTTTGGGGGAGGCTTACGTTCAGCAGTGGACGGCAATAGGCTGATATGAAGCCTAAGTTTATGCTTAGCATCGTCTCTGAGGCTGAGGCTGATATTCAGAAACGAGACTCAGCATGAACTTATGCTTCCGTATGTCAAAATCGAGTGATTACGTTCAAATTTGTATTCAGAGATGTTTGGAACACTGCTTAAACTTCGCGTAAACTATGCTAAGCCTAAGTAGTCAATATTGGTTACTTTAGCTGTCTAAGCAGTGGATCTAGCGCCACCCGGCGGACAAAGCTGTAGTTATTTTTGGTAGTTTGATATATTTTTATTTACTTAGATTTATTAAATAGCTGTTTCATATCATTTTATTTAGTTTTTTTATAGAATAGATGTCGATGTAAGTAAATATTGCTTGTCAATAAAAACTTTTTATTTTACCATTTAACTTTACATTAAATGTGTATGTGGTGCTTTTATTGTGAAACCAAATCTACTTAAAAACATTATCATTATTATAAAAAAGATATTTCTTGGCGAAAATAATAGATGTTAGCGCTGTTTACTGTGAGAATGTTGCAACAAAAACAATTTCTATCTCAGATATTGTTGTTTCGCTCACTCTCACGAGCTAGCTTTAACCCGGCCGTAAAAATCGAAGAAAAAATAATTATGGATTAAAATTATTTAAAACGACAGCCTACGACGTGAGCTTCCGTTTTTATTTATTACAATCTAATAATATTCTTTCTCCGATTTTTACGGCTAAGTTAAAGTTAGCTAGTGCCAACATCAACCCGGACAATAAGTTTGGCGCGAACTGTATTTATGACTTCAGTAGCGGTATGGTATGGTGGTGGCATGGTGGTGGCGCGGACTGGCAGCACTGATTTACTAATTTCACTATCATAATATGTAGTCCGCGCCACCACTGAAACCTTACGTCACGGCAAAAGCGAGATAGAGATGACTCGTACTCCATAAAACCCGTACTGGGGCTTACGAGTACGAGTACGTGCAAATACTGGCGCCAAAGACTAGCTCCACCACGAGTATTAAGAGTACGCGTCCAAAGCTGCGCGTACACTGGGTCGGAATCGGAGAGTAACACCCCAACTCAGAAACGTCACTTAACCTTAATGAATCGTTAACAAACAGTGGCTACTATATCTTGACCTATTTTTCCATATTAGAGTTTGTTGTCAGTGTACTAAGATATACTGGGTGTTATTAGCTAATGATTCATTAGGTTAAGTGACGTTTCTGAGTGCGGCTCTTTGTGTCAGTTATGGACCCAGTCGGGCACAGCAGTCTTAGTAAAGTAGAAGAGAGGAGGAGCCGTTTCTTTTTTGGAAATTAATTAAAATTTGATGGATGATAGTGTTTTCTATTTATACATTTACTTTTATAATTTACTCAATCATTATTATTTATAGTATACATAGTTATTATTAAGTTATAATTGATTATTGTTTTAATACCATAATTTATTGATTTATGATTAAATTATTATATATTTTATAGTACCTATAAATTATAACCTAATAAATGATTGTTATAGCAATATTATTCTTATTATTTGACCTTTTTTATATATAAATATTGTATAATGTGTGTTTATGTTATTTATATCGTGTATAATCTTGTTGTGTAATTTATTTATTAATGTTATTCCTTATAGTTATTATGTATTAGTTATATAATTTTGAGTCTGTTGTATAGTATGCAGGAGTTAAAAGGATTTATCGTTTAGGTATTCCTCGATTCCGTAATAGCATTTCTTTAGGAGTAACTGCGTTAGTTTGTGTGTGAATATCTTAACCTTTTTCAGTTCTAATTGTTTTTGGTAATTTATTATAATTTTTTATTGACATGACTAAACAGCTAATTAAAAATCGTAGGAATACGACTTAAATTGTATATCTGGCAACTCTGATAGCGATAATGCCGATGTAAAATCCGGATGCAGTGGACGCAACCCACTGGAATGTTGTAAATGCCGACGACTCGTACGCTCCGTACGGGCAGATTCCGACCGTGTGGACGGTCAGCGGTGTCACCAAAACGGACTTTTTTATAGTCTGTGCGGAACTATTATGTCAAACTTCGTTACACTTCGTTTACATCCGGAATGCGTACTCGGCTCAACAACTCAACGTAAAACCGACCTTATTGCAATCTATTAAACTTTATATTTAAACCGAAATACGTTACGGTCAGATAGAGAGGTTAGGGTAGGGGATCGTTTTAATAAATTGCCATACAAGAATTTTCAAATCGTCTAGTAGATTTGCTACGAGGCTAGGGTATCTGATCCAAAAAATATTATAGAGTTATACATTGCTAGATAAACTACTGCGTAAAATATCTTTTTATGAAATAAAGATAAGAAAAGTCAAAAGTATTTTTTTTGAGTAAATTCTTGAAATATAATAGAACTTTTTAGGTTTATGGTTAGTTTTGAAATTTTGATATGACAACTTTAAAACAATGGCAATGACATCGCGTCATTTTCGTTCCGTGATTTTTTGTTGTTATTTTATTTGTGAAGAATGTATAAAATAGTGAAAAGGTGTTGCGTATGAAGGATGTGGAAATTAATCATATACTGGCTCTAACAAATCCACTCACAGGTTACAAACTTAACCCACCAATGGTAACGTAAATGTCTACGAGACCGGACGTATCGAAAAATTCCAACTATTTCACTGTTTAACTGTTGTTTTTTATTATTTTGTTTTTTTATTATTTAAGTGAAATCGTATATACTAATAAACGAGCTTTGTTATTTATAAGATGCCTTTGTTTTATTATCAATGTATTTTCATAACCAAACTATCAACCTACTTATACTTTAAATAATCATGATTATTCATTTTGCTGAAAATGTTGGTAGTATTTATGTTTAAAGTTAATTATTGCAAAATCTAAGACTGAAAATCCCGGTACACGGGACCGAGTCTACCAATAATATAATTTAAATTTACGTCACAAATGGTGGGTTGAGGGCAGTGTTGCCAACAGTTATACTAGCTTCCCACCAGATTCAACCTCTGAAACCACCAGAAAACCACTAACAAAAAACGGATGTACTTTAAAAATCACTAAAATTTACCACTAAAAAAATTATACAATAAAAAATAGTAATTAGCTTGCTTTATTATTACGTAAATAATAAAAAAATTATAAAAATCAACATATTTTAAATATTAATAAAAATTTTACTATAAATCAACATAAGTACCAATCAACAAGTTAAAGGACGATGCGCTGTGCTATCTCGTGAAATTCAAATCCTGCTTGCGTTTTTTGCAATTTGCAGGTTCGAAAATCAGCCAAATCCGCACGAAAGGAGGTCACCAAAATCAGCCCAAATTATGTACCGAATGTATACTTATTGGGAAAAATACCCTGTAATTCGCTTGTTAAAACTCTAGTCGTACTTTTTTGTATGCTTACTAGGGGGTGACAAAAAATACTTTTAATTTGAAAAAACACACGCCAATTTGAAACATATCATCATATTCATAGTGTTTTTATAGTAAAAACTGTCAACTTGACAGCTATCTGATGTCAGTGTCAGTTTTGAAATGTCAAACGCACGCAAATGTGACACATTATAACAGTTTCATTGTGATTTCATAGTAAAAACTGTCAACTTGACAGGTGTCATCGAAATCGGCCCAAATGAGGTACCGAACGTACAGTTATTGGAAAAAACACCTTACGCTGGTTAAAACTCTTCATACTTTTTTTAATGTTCACTGGGGGATGAGAAATAACCTTTTAATGTGAGAAAAATCACGCCTTTTTGGTATACTACTATCTATTTCGTAAAGATTTCATAGTTGAACTGTTAGTGCCAGTCTCGGAATGTCAAACGCACGCCATTACGGCACAATATTATCAGTTTTCTAGGGATTTCATGGTAAAACTATCAACTTGACAGCTGTCATGTACCTCCGGTACAAATTTGGGCTGAGTTGTATAGGCTTTTGACGACCTCCTTTGGGCTGAGTTGTATGGGCTTTGATGACCTCCTTTACATTAGAAAGATGATTTTTATGTTTACAATGTCATATTCATTCATGTCATATTTTGATCAAGATAAAACCTGACACTAACCTGCAAATTGCAAAAAACGCAAGAAATTTGAATTTCGCGGGAAAAGACAAATATTTGAATATAAGAATATTTGAATAGCTTAGTCTTTTAAATGTGTGTCTTGAACATAGACGAAGCGAAAGTGGTGTGCCAGGACCGTAGCAAGTGGAAATCTATAGTATCTGCCTACCCCTATGGGAAACAGGCGTGAAGCTATGTATATAAATGTGTGTCTTGAAGCCAAGAATCCCGTAGTGTATATTTGGTACACAAAAGTGTATATTGTGGTTTGGGTATAACTATTAGTAATTATTACGCTTGTAAAAATTCGCGAGAATAATACGACACACTGAGCAGTCCGCAACCGAGTTCATTCAGGTTTGTAAACTAACTACTACTTTAAAATATTCTATGGGGTATCCCTGCGTATAGTGCAATGAGCGGGATGCGGCGGTTCAGTTTTGCCTAAACAATAAAAGTAAATAGTACTCCTGAAAATTAAATGAAGTAGAAATAATATATCTCGTAACGTGTTAGTGGTTGAGTGATATAATTTCCAGTAATTTAAACTGAATTCTACTAAACCACTAGAAAAATCCACCAGCCACTAAACGCAATATTTCGCCACTAAATGGGGGTCAAAACCACCAGTTTTAGTGGAAAATCCACTAAGTTGGCAACACTGGTTGAGGGGCCTTTCGGGTGACAATGTTTTCAAATTATGTCAGACTTTAAAAGGACATGTATGTTTTGACGACAATCAAAAATATTAGTTATGTCGACTATAATTATTTATTGATGATTACGAACGACCAGTTGACTTTTTGAGACGACAGTGGACGTCTGGGCGCCATCGCGCACTACACTTCGGTGGTGCCCTCTTTAGCGCATTAGACATGGTATAATGCATATTTTTTGGTACATACATAAGAAACTCCCAAACTTGGGCACTTACTAAAGCGCAATCAAGAAACTAGAAACATGCCAGACAGCAATGGAGAGAAGCATGTTGAATATAAAGAAATTGGTCAAAATCAACAATAAAACCATTAGGAAACGGACAAAAATAGAAAACGTCACAACTAGAATAAGAAAACACAGAAAAGACAGGTCACATATTAAGAGGCACTGAAAAATGGAACAAAAATATTGTATTTTGGTATCCTAGAAATAGAAAGAGGAAACGAGGTAGATAGTTTCGAAGGTGGGAAGGCGAAATAAAGGCAATAGCCGGGAAAACATGGACTAGAAAAGCGGTAAACCGGAGAGAGTGGAAAGAATTGGAGGAGGCCTTTGCCAAAGCTGGGCAAACAGACCAAGTTGTCGGTGTCATCGACTCACCAGAGTCGTCAATGTTAAATTAATGCAATAGTTGTCTGGATAAAGGCTTATATTATTATTATAACATACTCCCAGAATAACACAAACACTTGTGCTTATCACATAAATATATGTCGGATACAGGATCTGTATCCTTGGCAGGAAGGCAAGGTAACGACTATCTTGTGGGCAACAGGTGGGTTATGCTGGTTCAAACATTAAAACACAGAACTCGTACTCAACTGTCATTATATTTGGTTTTGACCGAGTACGAAATATTACAATACAGACATCCCCCAAAACGCCCGCCCTTCGCAGCTTCGCTAGTGCTACCTACTGAGGAGAAGAAGCCGCGGAAGAAACTCCTCAAGCACATTTGTCTGTTACGAATTTACGATTACCAAGCTACATTTAAATTACAATTCAGCAATAGCAATAACAATGCAGGTAGAACTATAAAGTAACGCGAGTCCGTCAGTCAATCAAACCAGACGTCCGCACAAGTCGACTACACAGTGTGAAGTGCCGAGAGCAAGTGCAACCGTGCGAGGCACAACTGTAACTGTTTCCCCCACTGCGCTGCTGCGCCTTTTATGTGATGTCGTTGGTTCCATTCGACGTCACCAGGGGCGCTGTCATCTCAATAGTGGGGCTGTAGTCTCAAAAGAGTCAATTGAACGTCCGTGATCATGTCCGATCCGACATATATTTATCTCATGATCAACAGTTCAACGCTTTTACCAATTTTTATGCGACAGCCGGCAAGATGCAATTACAACAACAGTGCCTATGCTTACTGCAAATATTTTTCTTTAGTAGAAAGAAAAATAAACTAAATTCACAAATCCTGTCATATAACATAAAACTGACATGGGTCTCTCTTGACGACAAAAATCATGGTCACTCTAATAGAGCGAGATGAGTTGCTCCACCCTAACTATCTCGCTTAGACCGTTTTTCTTCATAAGTGCACATTCCTATTGTATACTAAGTATACTTACTACTTCCATGTTCCGCACAGACTATGTACGGACAGGGGTGAGGGGCAGGGGACGAACATGAGATTAAAGACAGTGATGACTTGTCTCGAGATATCACACTTAATACCTAAAATAGAAAATAGATGTACCATGCCTAGTAAGTAAACAATAGAAGTGAATAATGAAAAAAAAAACGGACAAGTGCGAGTCTGACTCACACACCTAGTTTGTCTATCAAGGCAATTGAGTTTGAAAGATCCTTGCCCATTTAAATAAAGTACTCGTTTCCAAATAAACTGAGCGCACTGTATTAAGGCCATGGGATTTTAATTATCTATACTAATATTATAAAGAAAGATTGAATTATTTTTAATTGAGAATTTTCTTAAACTTCTTCCCCAATCTCCATAAAAGTGGCAGTTGAAATTATATGCTTTTAGTTGCTATTAGTTTGTGTTTTACGCGAATTATTTTGTTAATTTGTTGCTAAGTAGCTATATTATGACCCCACTAAAACAAAAATTGAGATGCGACAGATGGTGGGACGAGCTAGAGTCAGCAACAAAATATTTTAGAACCGAAAATCGGATGAATTTCTAACCGGTACGCTTTTATAACCCAGTCATGCTAGCCTAACGCTCGATTTTTCCACGATGTAGTATTGATGTGGAACCAGAAATCGGATGAATTTCTGACTCGTAGGGGGAGGTGGGGCGGATAGATACGGTTTTTTTGTTTCGTCGCTAAAAAAGATAGTTACAGTTATTGCAAAAAAAACTACTATTCCGGGTCGAAAATGTATTTGGGTACAAACGTAGGTATACATTTCACTGCAAAAAGGCACGTAATTTTTTTTATGACGCTTTTCTGAAAAATGGTGAAAAATTTGTTTAGAAATTAAATAAATACATTTTGATTCGTTTTTAACTTCATTTATGAATTAATCACAGTTTAATTCTTATTTACCACAAATTAACCTCGTTAAGTATATATATTTTGTATATATGTATTTTTACATTTATTTTTTATTTAGTATCAATTATTTTTTTATATCCTAGAATATCAACTGGGTCCAGTAGTATCAGAATTAGCGTAAGCTCTCTTCTTTTTTTTTACTCGGTACATTAATACAGGTATCAATCTGCCTCATTGATCTCCGTATCAATGTGCCCTGAAGTACTTTTTCAAATTCAAAGTAATATTAAATAAATAATGGAAGTAACTATGTAAAACTGATTATTTTATAGAGTAATTCACAGTATTTATTTACTGCATAATGTAGATGCCTTTAAATAACAACATTAAAACTGCCGAATTATGCACTTTCTAATGTTGACGAATTTTTTCTCGCGACCTATAAAACATATTTTTGATTGTCGAGTCCAGTGAAACAACCGGGCTGCAGCGATCTTCCGGCAGCTTATTGGGTGCGTCTGTGGTTTCTGTGTGTGAGAAAATGAATAGTAAACTACCATTCTTTTAGTTTAGATGACTAGCGTATCTATGTGCCCCGTGCATCAATGTACCCCGCTTCCCCCTATCCTTATCAAACGGTCATGCTAGCCTAACACTCCTTTTTTTCGGAATTTGAATAAAATAATTTGTTAAAAAAAAATTTTGACGCCACATTACCACAGATTACTATCCGAATGACGCGTTCACTGCGGATGACGTCATCGGCAGAAATTCCGGTCTCCGGCGCAGAAATGCCGTTCCAGTGGACGCAATTTCATATAAATCCATACAAGCAATAAAATCCGTCCGCTCCATACGGACCGATTCCGACTGTGTGGACGCGCAGCTTTATAGGGGTTTGTATCTAGGGCCGTGTACCCCTTCCACCAATTTTTAAAACTGTTATTTCCTTGTTTTTAAGATACTTAGCTTACCACATTCATCCGCCAATATGAAACGAATATTTTCTTCGATAACTTTAATTAAAACTAAACAACACAACCACCTTTCTACAGAAGCAATTATTGGCTTACTTCATACAAAGAGGTTAATTCTCCGCTCCGCTAGGAGTAATATTGTTCTGTGGGTTAATTGCAGATGATTTTAACTGTTATGATTTTTATATTTCCAAAAATGTGATTTCTCAAATGTCATCATTGAGGTGGTATCAGTAGATTTTTTATAAGAATATGAATTAAAAAAGGTTTTGTGATTCGTATTCGTTGATATTTAGTAATAAAAGTAAATACGTAAGTAAATCTTCGTTTAATTTACAGGTAAACGTTACTTACTAAAATCTCCCGAATTCTACCAATTTTTCACTGGCAAACCTCCCTAAAAAATAAATTCTTGAAAATCGGTAAATTCGTGAAATCGGTGAATTCTTGCAAATGGGATCGGATTTTACATGAGATCTACCAATTTTGACAATGATTTACCGAAATACCGACTTATGATCTGAATCTCCCGATTTTTGTAAAATTTAATAATGTATTTTTTTTTTGTAGTTTATATACTGGCATCAATGATATTTTTAACTGTATATAATTTCATTGTCTGGCATCTTTACACCCAATAGCAACACTATTATTAAACATTGGTGGTGGTGGTAAAGGGCCGGTAAACTGTTATTTCCTTAATTTTTAAGATTAACTACTAGCTTACATTCATCCGATTCTTCGATTAATTTAATGGTAACTAAACAATGCCTTTCCACAGAAGCAATTATTATTGGCTTACTTCATACAAAGAGGTTAACTGGGGAAGATAGCTGTTATGGTTTTAAGATTTCCAAAAATATAATTGCTAAGATGTCATCAGAGGTGGTATCAGTTTCAATTTTTTTATAAGAATAGTAATTTTATATATGATTTAAAAAAGGTAGCATGTATTGAATTCGTAGATATAAACGTAAATACGTAAGTAAATCTTCGTTTTATTTATAGATAAAGATTACTACTAAAATCTCCCGAATTCTTCCGATTTTGAGCTGGCAAACCTCCCGAAAAATGGATTCTTGATTTTGCAACACTGGTTTTGTCATACATTGAATTACATTGTCTGTAGCTTGGTACAATATAGTAATTATAGTCTGTTTTTTAATCTCAGAGACTAAAGTGACATTACGTGGGATACCAGTTTTTTGCATTTCTTAAATAGTAATGTGCCTCTATCGAAAATTATCGCTAATAAATTGGAAGTGTCGGTTTTTTACATTAAGTTATCCTGAAAAAAATAGTAGGTCTTATTTAAAAAGTAATAATCATGAGTCGGATTAGGTAGAGTTTTGAAGGACTAAATAACGACAGCGAAATCAACATAGTTTTCTAAAACTTTTTTACAGCGATTGATCTAATTTTACTAATACTTTTTTACATCGTTGGAACATAAGACTAAAATTATTAAAGTTCTTTCTTAGTTTTTTTGTAGGTAATTTTACGTCATTTGGTACTTAAAACTCTACGATGACTTACCTTTCATAGACTTTATTGTGCATTCGGACAATTTTAATTAATTTGGGCTTTAATTATACGATTTGGAATAGAAAATTTTTAAGCTAATCGTTTAAAAGTTACGATTCAACAAACCGGTATCGTAGGTACAACCCTATACAAAAAAGCTGGTATCATTATTTGTAATTTTGACAGCTGCATGTGTCAATCTAGTCTCTGAGATTAAAAAACGGACTATAGTAATCTGTGAATATAGTAATCTGTGATTGCCTGTGTGACTGACTGTGTCACATTTTGTCATTTGTAGTTTTTTCTAGACTTAAGATTACATTACACGTGTATATTTTGTGTGAAAATGGTTAAAATAAAGTCTAAAAGTGGTAAGAGAAAAGTTCCTGTTGTTCTTCAAACAAAAAAAGAAGAGGAAAATGTGGTTACTTTGCCGCCCGTTCGAATGTCTGATGATCCGGCACCAAAACAGGTTAGAATTGCAATTTCCAAAATAAACATCTAAGCAGGCAACTAGTATCACTGTGGCTTTTATTTACTGCTTCTTATATATTTGCTTGTTTTATTAATCATCACTTGGACTACATGACATGATGTTTTCATAACATCACTTGCTAAACAAATTAGTTTTTTTATTCTAGGTCAAATGGATTAATAGGCAAAGAGTTTTAGTCTTCGCTGCACGTGGTATTAATCACCGCCATCGCCATCTAATGGAGGATATAAAAAAATTGATGCCTCATCACAAGACAGAGTCTAAAATGGAAAGAAGTAAAAACTTGTATGTTGTTAATGAGATCAGTGAAATGAAGAATTGTAATAAATGTATACTATTCGAAGGCCGGAAGATGAGGGATCTTTACTTGTGGATGGCTAATATACCTAATGGACCAAGTGTAAAATTCCTGGTTGAGAACAGTATGTATTATTAGCCCAATATCTATTTACATTTGCAAATATTTTTCCATTTACTTTATATTTATACTCGAATACTTCTACTTTTCAGTTTACACAATGGCTGAACTTAAAATGACTGGAAACTGTCTAAGGGGATCCCGGCCTCTTTTATCATTTGATCCTCAATTTACTAAAGATCCACATTATAATTTGTTGAAGGAACTACTCATCCAGATATTTGGAGTCCCAAATCATCATCCCAAGAGTCAGCCATTTTTTGACCATGTGTATACATTCATGATCCTTGACAATAGGATTTGGTTTAGAAATTATCAAATTTTATCAGAAGATGGAGCTTTGGCTGAAATTGGGCCAAGATTTGTATTGAATCCAGTGTGTATTTGAGTAACTTAATTCTGATTAATTATTACATACACAGTTTTTAATTATATGTTACTATAGTGGATATAAAATTTTCAGGTTAAAATTTTTTCTGGTTCATTTGGTGGTGCAACATTATGGGAAAACCCTAAATATGTAAGCCCTGCAAAGCTTCGACAGGCTGTATCTAAAAAAGCTGGTAACAAATATGAAAGAAGAATTGAGAAGAAAGCTGTTTATGAAGCCACTAAACCTGAGACTGGTTATCCGGATATAGAGGGTGCTGACTTCTTTAAAGGTGATCCTATGGAAAAAGCCGAAGAAGTGTTAGTCAAAGGTAAATTAATTAATGAGAACCCGATTTGCAGTTTTAATTGTAATAGTTAATAGCAATCTGATCTCCCTTTGCTTCAGATACCTGCTAAGTCATCATCATTATCCACCTGCCCTTACCCAATTCAATTGGGTTGGGGTGCATTATATATTTTGTTTTCCTTCCATACATCTCTATTAACCATCATCTTGTCCTCTTCCGTTATATCCATCTACTATCATACTTAACGACTTGTAATATTATGCTGTGTGTGTGTGTGATTTTTATTTTCTTTATTTGAAATGTGAATTAGTCGGGAGTGTTTGTTTTATGAAAATCGGTCCAAGATGGCCGCCACTACAAAATAGCGCATTTAAATATTTTTTCACAACTCCCTCAATATGGGTATCAAATGAAATTGCCTAACTAGGAAAATACTATCCACTATGATAAATTTCAAATCCAAGATGGCCGCCACCACAAAATGGCAAATTACATTCGTGTCAGGGGTTTTCTAAATCTTAAATTTATCAAAACATACAGTCAAGTACATTTATCTATATTTTTAACAGCCCTTTTTCAGTGTACTTTCGATCCTAAAAATATGTATGTAAGTATGTTAATTTGTACTTTTTTTCAGAAGAGCAAGAAAGTTCGATAGAAGCAGGAAGTGACAGTAAAGTTAAAAAACACGTGTTCAGCATGATGATAAATAAAGCCAAAACTAATCCAGATAAAACAATTAGGCGCAAACAACTCAAAGCTAAGAGTAAGGCAATATCTGATCAGATTAAAAAGAGGAAGCAATTTAAAAAGAAAAAGCCTGGTAAATCATAATTCAATAAAATTTATTATTCACACATTTTGATTTTGTATATTTAATATCTATGGATGAATAAAATTTATTGGATGCCATAATGGAAGAGCTCTATTTGTTGAGGTAAACACAAATGTTGAATACAACAAAATACACACTTCAAACTTTACATTTTCAGTATCAAGTTCTGACTTGCATCATACATATTCATAATAATACTATTTCTTTAAAACCAAGTAAAACAACTGCTGACATGACCAGTCACTAAAGTATATAGTTCTGAAAGCGAGTAACAATACAAAAATGGGTTGTTATGTTACTGTCCGAGATAGCTGTAACTACTAAACAGATGAACACTTTTTAAATGTTTTGTGTGTAATTCTAACAATGGTATGACTGACTTAACCATGGAAAGTCTGGCTCTAATATATCTTAGCTTTTTAAATCAGTAAACAGTACCTATGTCTAGGCACTTTTTTCGCATCTTTTTTGGGTACCGAAAAAATTTGCCTCTTCATAAACTCATCTCTCGGTCTCACCTATCGACGCGCAATCTGCTTGTGTCCACTCCATATCTATACTGTTCTGAAAGGCGATGACATAAACAATATATTTTAATCATCTGTCGTCGAGCCGAACGGGACCAAGAGGGGTCTCTATAAATCACGTCGCTCGCTTTTCCGCCGTCAGCCCTAGCAGTCTTAACATTGAGCTATGTGCGACCTGTCTAAAGTCTTAGGGTCTGTTTCACCACCTCTGGATAGCCGCTAACTGTCAAATAAATAAAAAAATTTAATAGTTTGTATGAAATTATCTGCCAGCTAATTTAACGGCAACTTATCAGTAAGCTGTGAAACGGGTACCTACTGAGCCGATTTCGCGTCGATAAATGAGGAAACCGTTACTTTTATGAACTAAGACCTTAGGTTATGTTACGTAAATATGTATGCAGTTGTCACGCTCCAAACAGATCGAATAAAATTAGGGCTTGTTAACGTTACCTCATAACAAAATAATTACCGTTAACAAACGTTATTTTCAATATGTGATACCTTGACTAACTTTACAAAAATTTAACGTTAGTTTATAACATTACCAGTATTACGTTAATTTAGAGAGGTAGGGCACAGCCATTTATGGCTCAAATCAGGAGCAGCCCATCCGGGGGAAGTACCTCCACCTTACAGAAAACTGCAGCCAAATAACACACTTTATCGTGTGTTGTGTTCCTGCAGTGAGCAAGGTCGCCAAAGCTCCTAAGGATGCGCTGCGCTGGCAGGAAGAGGAATATTCCCTCAAACTGTCGGCGCAGTGAATCCTCCATAAACCTTTAACAGGTTTAACGGTCGGCAACGCGCGAGTGATACCCCTGGTGTTGCAAGCGTCCATAGGCTATGGTAACCGCTTACCATCAGGCGGGCCGTATGCTTGTTTGCCACCTTAGTGGTATAAATAAAAATTCATGACCAATATCGCAAAAATATACGTTATTTTAATTAACGTTACTTGCGTAGTCTATTTTTATACGCTCGCTTAAACATTAAAAATAAATATGTCCAATGTGAATATTCGGCCGAACATTCGACGCATTTCTAGTTATCACTCTCCGGGCCTCTCAACTTCTACCTCACAAGTTTTAACGTTTATAATTAACGTTACTTAAAAGTAACGGTAATTTACAGTAAAAATAACGTTAAATTTGTTACCGTTATTTTAATATTACGGTAATTCTGTAAAAAGAAGATAACGTTATGAAAGTGTATGGCATATAATTACAAAATAAATAAATACAAATTGATTAAATACGTCGGAAAGCTTTTTTTATATAATGGACGGTATCGAGTATAAAATAATACTAAGTATAAAAAATATGCAGACGGTATTGAGTATAAAATAATACTATAAAAATTATGCAATGTGTTAACGATTCAAGTAAGTGTGTATGCTACAGTTGTACATTACAGTTATGTAAGTATGATTCAAATCTTGAGTTGAATACTGAATCTAAAGTAGGTACCTGAAATAATTTGAGCACCATAAAATAACTAATTTAAATCTAGAATTATCAAAAATCTGTGCGTGTAGCATTTGTGTTAATTAATAACATTTATCACTTCTAATAATAAAAAAGATTAACTAAAATTGTAAGTTATTCGAATGAAGGAAAAATTCGGCTGACGGGCAGGATTCTAACCTGCGTCTTCTGGTTCGGTACACCAGACGCTCTGACCGCTGAGCGGTCAGAGCATCTAGCCGCCTGCCGATTTTTTCCTTCATTAATATAACTTGTAATCTTAGCATGGAAAGTGCTTAAAAAATACAAAAATATATCTTAAATTGTACTTGAGATTAGCCTGAAAATGTATACTTATTGCGATTTGCTTCTAAAATGAGAATTAATTTGCGAAGGAACGAGAAGAATACTTTTGAAGAATACCTACTCGGTTCATCTTCCGTACAGTATTTTTAATCATACAATAGTTTTGCTATGTATTTTTCTTAAAGGTATCTTCTTTAACAACTTACTGTGAAAAATAAAGATCAACGAGATTTCCATGTCACTGGATTACTATCCTCCAAAAATATTGTATGTTAACAATGTTAAAAAAGTTACATTATAAATATTACAAAATATCCAAGCTTAACTTAAATAACATAGTAATAGCATTCTAAAGAACTCCAACAGTCGGCCAACGGGCACGTCCCGGCGGAGCAATTGTACATTGTACAATTTGTACATCATTACATGCCAGCCAGCGTACATAAGCTGCTCATCCATGGTGCTGTTATGTAAAGTAAACATTTTCCTTGTCTCTGCTGATGCTCTGACCGCTCAGCGCTCAGCGGTCAGAGCATCTAGCCGCCTGCCGATTTTTTCCTTCATTAATATAACTTGTAATCTTAGCATGGAAAATACTTAAAAAATACAAAAATATATCTTAAATTGTACTTGAGATTAGCCTTAAAATGTATACTTATTGCGATTTGCTTCTAAAATGAGAATTAATTTGCGAAGGAACGAGAAGAATACTTTTGAAGAATACCTACTCGGTTCATCTTCCGTACAGTATTTTAATCATACAATAGTTTTGCTATGTATTTTTCTTAAAGGTATCTTCTTTAACAACTTACTGTGAAAAATAAAGATCTACGAGATTTCCATGTCACTGGATTACTATCCTCCAAAAATATTGTATGTTAACAATGTTAAAAAAGTTACATTATAAATATTACAAAATATCCAAGCTTAACTTAAATAACATAGTAATAGCATTCTAAAGAACTCCAACAGTCGGCCAACGGGCACGTCCCGGCGGAGCAATTGTACTTTTTTGATTGCATTTTTTTTCGCTACGGCACTCCTTTGTTTGCAACAATGGACGTCACCCGGGACGCTTTTCGTGTTATGATTTTTTATGATTACCAACGATCGTTAACCTTCAAAGAATCTCATGGAAATTTACAAGCTGCATTAAGGGTTCCTGCTCCTGCGTTAGCGAGTTACTTATTGGTTTCGTAAATTTAAATGCGGCCGAGAGAACCTAAACTATGACCCCAGACCCGGCTGACCTACAACTGTGGTAACTCATGAAAATGAGACTGAGACTTGTCTGTGGTATCGAAATGTAAACATTAGCTCTGTATCTTATAATTCTAAATAATGCTATTTCATCTTTTATTAGTGCTCAGTGCTTTTAAAACGAAACAATAAATGTGACCAAACGTTTGCAGAACAGAGACTCAAAGAAAACGTACCATTGTGAGCATAAAAACACCATCTATTTATTTTGTATGAACTTTTGTCTTGATACGTTTTGACAGTGCTCCTTGTGATTTGTTATATTCTTTTATCCGCATCAACAAAAATTACTCCCTAAAGCAGCAAGTTACACCACACTACAGTGCGATAAATACGAAAATACAAAATCTATACCGTTTACTTTTGAAAAACAGGGACTGTGAACTTTGGACCCTAATCTAACCAAAGACAATGATTTCTTGAGTGAATGAACTAAATTTATTTCTCTACTATACACGAAACAAAATATGACATGTCGATAAAGTACTGCGAATGAATTTTATTATAGTGATCCGTTACACGGACGAAATAAATCATCTGTCAAACAATCACTACCAGTGTTGCTAGTGTATAATAACTATCAATATTTCGGGGAAATAAAATAAATAAATTTTATATAAAGACAAACTTATCTGATCAATAACAAAAAAATATATTATATTATAAAATGGACATCGAGCAAAATGTAACACATCGCAAGCCCCGACGAACAAGTTCACTGGATGATGTAACGAGAGATGAATCCTCAATTTTTGATACGACTATGATGAGCCTACCTAACACATCTCTTAATGAAAGTCAAACATTAATCGAACTAAATGAAAAAGTAAATACACTTACACACCAATTGGCTAGTGCCCATCAAGAAATAGAAAATTTAAATGCTGAAAACTTCCGGTTAAAGACTGACCTGGACAGAAGCTTAAAACTCGCTGAAACATATAAAAAAGTTAGTCTGTCCGATCCACAAAACACGCCTTTATTAAATCGGAATAAAAAGCGCACCGCTAAGAAAACTACGCCATGTAAACTAAACAGGGAACGAAATCTCACTGCATGTACACTTCAGGAGTCACAAGAAGAATATGTATCTCAAACGCCTATAAACGCCGCATACCATCATAAACTGCTTAATGAAGATGCTTTAAATGTGAAAAAAGATGTAATACTCGTAGATGACACTAATGAGGATGCTAATATTGCTTATAGAGATGTGAAAAAAATGAGTGAAGAAGAAAATGTGGTAAAAATATTAAACAAAAACCAGGATTGTAATTTACGTAAATATACGGAATGCATGGAGCCAAGAAATAAAATTATTGTTATTGCTGATAATCAAGGGCGTCACATACAACACACATTGCAAAAGTTAATTGGGGAGCGTTACCAAGTTAGCAGTTTCTGGAAATCCGATGCTACTTTACAAGACGTACTGATCTCAGCACGCATGGAGATAAACTATTTATCCAAGACTGATTACGTTATTGTATTAGGTGGTATGAATGATAGATCTCCGTGTATTTTTAAGACATGTATAAGTAATTTTCTATGTTGTACAAGAAATACTAATGTAATTTTTTGTGAAATCCCTTACAATAGATATCTTAGTGAACCAAAGTTAAATTATGAGTTAAAATTTCTATGTTCTAAATTTATAAATGTAATTTTTTTAGATATAGGTTTTTCTGTGTGGAGACCTGAGCGTAGATTCTTTGCACTACATGTTTGCCGAGCATTGTTGAGACAAATATTACATTTAGAATATAAGAGTAAATCCGCTGATTATGCAAACAAAATAATTGTATCTGACACTCCACTAGTGGTTCACAAAGCCACCCAGACTGAAAATGTAGTAGACTTAACAGAGTCAATTAATAAAGCAAATATGGAACCTACTCCCACTAAGTCTGATATGTTTTTTCATGTATAAATATTTATATGTGCTGCATCAAAACATTAATGGTGTTATACGTAAATCTGATCTTTTAACTATACATTTAGATTGGCTTGTCGAGCAAGGTACATCTGCTGACGTAGTATGTTTAACCGAGCACAATATGTTAAGAAATGACATTGAATTGTTATCTGTACCAAATTACTCTTATGCAGCTTCTTTCAACCGGATTAGCCGCCGTGGCGGATCCTGTATTTTGGTTCACGATTCTCACGAGTATAAGACTATCAAATCAGTAGAAAAATATGGTGTTTCCGGCGTTCTTGAATGCTGTGCTGTCGAGCTCATAATGCATAGGTTAATTATAGTCTGTGTCTATCGACCACCTCGAAACAGTGTGCATCAACTAGATCATTTTTTTTCTATATTTAATGCTGTTCTCAGATCATTATGCTTCCTAAAAAAGAAAATAGTAGTTTGCGGGGATTTTAATATTGATACATTAAAGAATAATAAAGATACCAGTAATCTACTGAACACAATTTATAGCTATAACCTTAAATTGGCTATTAATAAACCAACCCGTTTAAGAAGCGGCACGTGTATCGATAACTTTATGCACAATATCAGGGGATGCAAATACAATATTTATGAATTCGCTCTATCAGATCACACATGTCAAATGTTAACTTGTCCAGTTAAAGAAACATATCGAATTAAACACTGGTACACTAAAAGGCGAGATTATTGTAAAGAAAATATCTCAAAATTCAAGTATTACCTGCAATCGCTTAGCTTTAACGAAGTATATAATTCGGATGATCCAAATATAGCGTTTGACAATTTTCATGAATTGTTTACATTGTTCTATTATCTGTGCTTCCCATTAATACACATAAAGAAAACATTACGTAACAAACCCTCATGGATATCGAACGGTATACGGAAATGTGCAAAACAAAAAAGACATTTGTTGTGGCGCTATAGAAAACAACCCAATGAGTTCAATAAAAATAATTTTAAATCCTACTCAATGCGCTTAAATAAAATAATAAAACTGACACAAAAGACTCAGAATGACTATATGATTAAAACAGCGTTAAATAAATCAAAAGCAACTTGGTCCATTATTAACAACACCAAGAAAAATAGGATAAAAGAAGAAATCAGGCAGATAAATGTTAATGGAGACATTATTGACGAACCTAAAAAAATTGCAGAAATGTTTAATAATTTTTTCATAAGCGAATGTATAGCAAATCCAACCGTCGCAAATACTAATTTTAAAGTAACAACGTGCTATAATAGTAAATGTAATTCCATGTTCATGAACCCAACAACTCCTTTTGACATAGATAAAATAATCCTTTCGTTAAAAAACACAAACAGCACCGGTTACGATGAGGTTAATACAAAAATTATAAAAATAGTATCTACGATCATTTCTCCTGTTTTAAGCTATATTATCAATTTATGTATTGTCTCTGGTACATTTCCAAATAAATTAAAAATTACGGTAGTGAATCCGCTATACAAAAAGAATGACAAAAGTAGTATGACTAACTACAGGCCTATAGCACTTATACCAATATTTTCCAAAATATTTGAAAAGGTAATTAATAATAGTTTAAGTGCATTTCTGGAAAGCAACAATATATTTTCAGAAAAGCAAGTCGGGTTTAGAAAGAAAAAAAGTATAAATTTGGCTGTATACCAATTCCTGCATGATGTTATGACGGGTCTTAACAATAAAGACTTGGTTTCAGCATTATATATGGACTTGACAAAGGCTTTTGATTATGTGAATCACGATATTTTGTTAAGTAAATTAGAGGCCTATGGTGTTAGAGGGAATATCTGGCGTCTACTACAATCTTATCTCTGTAACAGACAGCAGTGTACTAAAATCACACGCATATGCCAAAAAACATGTAAAGAAACTGTGTATTCATCAACATATCGCGAAATTACGCAGGGAGTGCCTCAAGGCAGTATCCTCGGTCCTTTATTGTTTATCATTTACATAAACGATCTACCTAATTTTATCGAACATAATATGGTTCTATTTGCAGACGACAGCACAGTAATGTTTACCAATCAATGTAAAAATAACTTAGAATCAGAAATGAACCGAACACTTGACATAATAATTCAATGGTTAACAAACAATAATTTAGTAATCAATTTAAATAAAACTAATATTATGACATTCCGAAATAGGAAAAATAATTTAGTAGATCTTGACATACATTATAATGGACAACAAATTTGTGAAGTCGAGAATACAAAATTCTTGGGTCTAAATGTTGATTCAAATTTAAATTGGAAGTCCCAAGTTGAGAGTATATGCACCAAGTTGAGTCAATTTTCGTATGCACTTTTTATGCTTGGGAAAGTTGTGAATCAATCTGCAGTGCTCATCGCATATCACGGATATGTTGAATCGGTATTGAGGTATGGTGTAATTTTTTGGGGTAATTCGGTTGACAAGGAAACAGTATTTAAAGCTCAGAAAAAGTGTGTAAGGGCAATTTGTAGACTAAAACCTACAGAAAGTTGTAAACCCTATTTCATTGACTTGAAGCTATTGACTCTTCCATGTATCTACATATTTGAGGTGTCTGTGTTTGTAATTTCACACATGCCAATGTTTGAGCAACGAAAGAGCAAACGACATAACCAAAAAGTGTGTTTTCCACCAAACAAAACAGCACAATTTAGTAGTAGCATCTTTTGCATGGCACCTCGCGTATACAACCATCTACCTTCGTACATTTTACACCTCTCTAACATAGAAACATTTAAATATCAATTAAAGCAGTTTCTCATTAATAAGGCATATTATAATATTAATGAATATCTCAATGACAAGTTCAACGCACAAATGTAAATATAATTATATAGGAGAATTAAGGACATAAATTCGAAGTAATAGGTATTTTATTTTCAATTAATGACATCATTATTTTTATTATATTGACATAGAGAATCAGAATTGTGACTTGTAATAACTACTATATTATTGTCTGATGTTTAATAATTGTAACTTTAGAATATTAATATTGCATGCTAAAATGGCAGAGTATAGCTGCACAAAATGTTTGTTCTTTGACAAATTTATGTACTTACCATCTAATTGACCTATATTCGCAATAAATGATTGAATTGAATTGAATTGAAAAATTTCATCAGGATAGTGGCTATTGCGAGAGAATACACATATTACACATCAAGAGATTCAGGCTGAATGAAGATTGGATCACAGGCAGTTTCCACTATCCTGTATGAACACCTTAAAGTTGGGAAGCTTGCTTCGCGATGGGTTCTCATTCTCTCACCCGTTGTTGGTTGGTGCAAATTTATGCTAGAAAACTTCGAAAGAGGAACTTCGCAAAATATATCCTACATCCTTATGACTGACGCAACTTGGATCTATAGTTGGGATCCTCTCACGATGCAAGAATCCATGCAATGGGTGTTTAAAGAAGTCGCGGTCCGAGCGTTAATAATTAAAAGATTGCGTTTTTTTCGCTACTGGTACTTACTACTACCAGTAGCGAAAAAAAAAAATTACTGCTACTGGTCTACACCAGCTAGAAGACCATAAAACAGTTAATAGTGAATGGTAGGTATTGCAAAGTATGTCTGCCTCAAGCTTTCGGCGAGTTGAATAGCGAACGCCCAAGGAGCGGTGTCCGTGGCATTCTTTTTCATTTACATTTCGTGGCATTAGGGTTGAAGGGGAATATTTTGAAAAAATATGTTAACTTTTGTCAAATTCCAAAAATTTTTGGAATAATAATATTGTAAGAAGGCTCAAATTGAGCCAGCCAGATATATTGCATAGGCCTTGTTCAGCTGTTCTTTTTTTACAGTTTCCCAAATTGTTCCAGAATATACAACAGCAGTGTCGTCTGCATAACGGTAGTCTATTTGTATTAATTATATTCCAAGTACCCTCCACATACGATATCCGAAGTACCCTCCACACACGTATTATTATGTACCATAATATAGGCAATAATGGAACAAGGAAAACCTGACAACCCTGCGATATGTCGTAATGTCTAGACGGAAGCAGCATTTTGCGGGACTTCAAAAGCGATGGCCAACTGTTAGTTTCTTACGCTGTGGTAAATAGGTACGTAGAGTTGTACGCACCGTAAAAAAATTCAAAAATTGTGTAAATATTCATAAAACATTATGTTGTCATATTAATTGCATTGACTTGACGTTTTACTATAGGGGCATTTCACGCGAAGCGGGCAGCGAAAAAAGTGTCAGGCTCTGGATTTTGTTTATATTTGGGGTAATTAAAATATAGGTGGAATGAAAAAATGTAACATATTTTTTTTTTTACTAGCCTAGTTCCCATTTTATGTGACTTGAAAGAATTGAAAAAAATTGAAGAACGGATTTTTCGAAAGCTATTAATGCAGTTAATAAAATGGATTTAATAATTACTAAATAGTGTTTATGTGAGAACATTAATTGTGTTTCTTGTACAGTGATTAAAATTTGAATCTTTTTCTTTTTTCACATAGTAAACCGGAAGTTAATAATAAAAGTCAGTTTTTTTCTAACTTCGCATTTTTTAATATTTTTTATTTTTACCTTAAAATATAGATTGTAGTATATAAATGTTATGTTAGAAAACTTTGAATGGTATCTCGATTAGTTTAGAAGCTAGGTGAACTGAAGTACCAAGGTGCCGCACGGCGCGCTGTTTTGGGCGGTTTCCTAGTATGGCAATCTTACTCGCTACTTATTATAACTAATCAAATATGGTTTAATAACCATAATTAAGTACAAAATTTAATTATTTTGATTACATGTTATATGTAATTATTAAAGCACACATTATTAATTATCTCAAGCACACGGTCCAGTACTACACATCCAGAAAAACGCCTGTCAACGCGTGTTTCCTGGATCTGTCTAAAGCGTTCGATCTGGTGTCATACGACTTGCTGTGGCAGAAACTATTAAATGAGACTACAGTTGATAGGGGAGTCATATCAATACTTCGTTATTGGTATAACAATCAGACCAATTGTGTAAGGTGGCAGGCTTGTAGTCAGATGTGTATAGGCTGGAGAGTGGAGTGAGGCAGGGTGGCCTGTCCTCGCCTCGGCTCTTCAGTCTGTATATCAACCAGTTGATTGTTGAGCTCAGCAACACCTATCAGGGCTGTCACGTGGACGGGGTTTGTGTCAACAATATTAGTTACGCTGACGATATGGTGTTGCTGAGCCCATCGATTAACGCAATGATAAGCCTGCTCAGAATATGTGAAAGGTACGCGGAGGCTCATGGGCTCAGATACAATGACAAGAAGAGTGAGGTTCTTGTTTTTAAGGCTGGTACTAAATATTACCCTATTGTGCCGCAACTGAACCTTTGTGGTAGCCCCTTGAAGCAGGTTACCACTTTTAAATATCTGGGTCACTGGGTTTCCGAGGACTTGAAAGACAGCTTGGACATGGAGCGTGAGCGCAGGGCGTTGGCTGTCCGCTGCAATATGTTGGCTCGCAGATTTGCGAAGTGCTCGACTGACGTAAAGGCCACGCTGTTTACGGCATATTGTCAGTCGTTCTATACGTGCAGTCTGTGGGTTAACTACACGCAGAGGGCATACAACGCTCTGCGCGTTCAATACAATAACGCACTCAGGGTGCTGATGGGGTTGCCGCGCTACTGCAGTGCTTCCGGTATGTTCGCAGAGGCCGGTATTGATTGCTTTCCAGCAATCTTGCGCAAACGATGCGCTTCTATCATGAGCAGAGTACGCGCTAGCCCCAATAGCATCCTGAAAACCATAGCAGACTGATGGGACAGCCACATACTGGGACATTGGGTACGTCTACATGCCAGTGTGGCGTATAAATAGGTAGGTATAAGTTTTTTAATTTATGTAATAGATATAAGTACTAACATTAGGTTTTAAACTGCCTGTATACTAACAAAATGGACTACGGTCTGAAATAAAAGTATTTATTATTATTTTCCATAAATTAATCAATCAAATATTTTTTTTTTTCTTTTGATCTTAGGTTGGGCATGTTAAATGCAACAATGAAGTGATATAAACTACTTAGATACAATTTATTGTATTTTTAACTACTTTACAGTTCGTGGTGTTCCTAGACGATGGTAAAAAGGCGTGGTTTTTTTTTGTTCCTCGAATGGTGACAGCATTTTCAAGTCGCGGTTGCTAAAAAATTCTGTTGATGTAAGTCTGCGTTTTCGCCCAATCCTGTTTTCGAACAGGGATAGTTATCACTCTGTTTGCCGGCAATTGAAGGCTTGCACGGGTTGCCAGTTTTTTTGGGTTTCAGCTGAGACCATGACAGGGCCACTTTCCGTGTGAGGTTTCGTGGAAATTAATTTCGGGTTCAGTGCTAAATTCTTAAGGTATTCAAACATATTTATAAAATTCAAATGCCGGCAATAATTGGACGAAAACTGCAGTTATTATTGTCCCAAAGAAGAGATACATCAACAGACTTTTTTGCAACCGCGACTTGAAAACGCTGTCACCATTCGAGGAACAAAAAAAAATCACGCCTTTTTACCAACGTCTAAGAACACCACGAACTGTAAAGTAGTTAAAAATACACAATAAATTGTATCTAAGTAGTTTACATCACTTCATTGTTGCATTTAACATGCCCAACCTAAGATCAAAAGAAAAACATATTTATTTGATTGATTAATTTATGGAAAATAATAATTACATATAACATGTAATCAAAATAATTAAATTTTGTACTTAATTATGGTTATTAAACCATATTTGATTAGTTATAATAAGTAGCGAGTAAGATTGCCATACTAGGAAACCGCCCAAAACAGCACGTGCGGCACCTTGGTACTTCAGTTCACCTAGCATCTAAACTAATCGAGATACCATTCAAAGTTTTCTAACATAACATTTCTATACTACAATCTATATTTTAAGGTAAAAAATAAAAATATTATAAAATGCGAAGTTAGAAAAAAACTGATTTTTATTATTGAAGCCGGAAGTAAAAACTGATTTTTACTTCCGGTTTACTATGTGAAAAAAAGAAAAAGATTCAAATTTTAATCACTGTACATGAAACACAATTAATGTTCTCACATAAACACTATTTAGTAATTATTAAATCCATTTTATTAACTGCATTAATAGCTTTCGAAAAATCCGTTCCTCAATTTTTTTCAATTCTTTCAAGTCACATAAAATGGTAACGAGGCTAGTAAAAAAAAAAAATATGGTACATTTTTTCATTCCACCTATAGTTCAATTACCCCAAATATAAACAAAATCCAGAACCTGACCCTTTTTTCGCTGCCCGCTTCGCGTGAAATGCCCCTATAGTAAAACTATTATTATATAATGATGATGATAATTAGGATCATAATGATCGAATAATGTGTATAGAAAATGTTAAATAAGAAATACAGGGTTACTTGTAATTCGACGTATATCCGCCAGGAGCTGATTGGGGGATCAACATGCAACAAATTGAACACCACCTATGTATGGCCGAAGTTCGATAGTTTTCGAGATATTTGAATTTTAGGGAATTTTAGATATTTACCCAAAATTTTAAACTAACATCCAAATAAAAAAGAAACTACACCTTGAATAGGTACCATTAAAAAGTGATATTATAGCTGACACTTCAATTAAGCTACGTACATCATTAAAAGTGCTTCATCTAACAAAATACCTAAATGAATGAGCGATTTAAGAATAATATCGAACCAATATTTTCATTTAGTGCTTCAAAAAATGTAGTCTAGTTAAAAAAATACTATGACATGAATTGTACAAACAACTTAAAAAAACTTCCCTATTCTCTCAGCTTTCCAAAAAGGTATAAAAATAAATTAAAAGACACTTAATTCATGGCATAGCATGCGTTTGAATCGGCGCGGGGAGAAAAATCATCTGTGTTTGTGTTAAAAAGATACTAGCTTTCCGCCGACTGCTTCGCCTCCATGAATGGAGTATTTCTTATAATTTATACCCTATGTTACCCGGGCATAGTGTAGCTTCCCAACGGTGAAAGAATTTTTTAATTCGGTCCAGTAGGGACCGATTTGAACAAGATATTAGGTAGAAATAAGATTTCTTGACCCCCATTTCTTGTCGCAAAATTTGAATAGCGAAAATTACGAAGAGTTTTCAAGAAACAATCTCAATGATTTGTTGGTGGATATTCCCGAGGAAATAAAAAATAACCTCATGTTTCCACATGGTGGTTGCCCAGCACATTACCGATTTACTGTCCGGCAGTGGCTAGACGAGAGGTATCCAAACCGATGGATTGGGAGAGGAGAACCAATTCCGTGGCCAGCACGAACAAGATGTGTATTTTTTTTGATAACCTACACGTTTTTATCAATGCTTTTTCTACTAATATTAAAAAGTGGAAAGATTTGTTTGTTTATTTGTTTGAATTGAATAAGCTCCGAAACTACTGGACCGATTTGAAAAATTCTTTCACCGTTCGGAAGCTACACTATGCCCGGGTAACATAGGGTATAAATTATAAGAAATACTCCGATCATGGAGGCGAAGATTTTTCTCCCCACGCCGATTCAAACACATGCTATGCCATGAATTAAGTGTCTTTTAATTATCTTTTATACCTTTTTGGAAAGCTGAGAGAATAGAGAAGTTTTTTTTGTGGTTTGTACGATTAATGTCATAGTATTTTTTTTAACTAGACTACATTTTTTGAAGCTTTAAATAAAAATACAGGTTAGATATTATTCTTAAATCGCTCATCAATTTAGGTATTTTGTTGGATGAAGCACTTTTAATGATGTACATAGCTTAATTGAAGTGTCAGCTATAATATCATTTTTTAATGGTACCCATTCAACGTGTAGTTTCTTTTTTATTTGGAGCTTAGTGTTAAATTTTGGGTAAAGATCGAAAATCCCCTAAAATTCAAATATCTCGAAAACTATTGAATTTCGGCCATACATAGGTGGTGTTCAATTTGTTGCATTTTAGCCCGCCAATCAGCTCCTGGTGGATATACGTCGAATTACAAGTAACCCTGTATATAAATAAATTATGTAAATATAAAATGCCAAGTTATTACCGAGTAAAGCGTGATTCTTCTTAATTGTAAATAGGCTTCCAATTTTACCTGAAAATGTAATTCAATTATCAGTTTAAGATTATGGAGGCTTTAAGCAAGATCGGATTACTAACTGCCAACTTGTTCACAGTTACCAGGCAGCTGACCTTGCTTTAGCTAGTATAAACTTTCACACCACCGAAAAGAACATTTTTTTTTTCAATAAAAATATCTAAATTAGTGAAATAAACCGATTAACATTTTTGATATTGATAAGAATAATCTACTACCACCAAAAAAAATGAAACACCATCTCCAGCAAAGCACCTTTTTAGTAACAGTAACTTACCATCCTTTTTAATTCTATGGTTATACACCTCTGCTACTTGACTTGTTGCCAAGTTCATGCACGCTAGGAGCTAGGAAGAATGGACCGCGGACAGACCTACTAAATCGAATAAAGCAATAATTACGATACTAAGGCACTCAACGGACATGCTTAAGCCCCCAATAAGCACAACAGGCTTCAAGCTTCAGTACTTGTCTGTCATATTCTGCCACCCAGGGTCATCATGTTCATCAAGTTTATCCTGTCTATTGCCGCCGAGTTCTGCTAATCTCGAATTCTTCCACCTACCATCAGCACCATTCATGTTGCGGTCCTCACAGACACATAGGAAGAGTGAATCCACTACCATCTGTAGAAAAATATTTCTATTGTTTCATCATGAAAGTTTATTTCAGGTGAACATAATTTTACCTAACGTAAATATCACGAACCTCATAAAGAGAAAGTATACAGTGCGCAATGAAGAACGAGTAGATGCATATCACCAATGTTGGGATGGCATAAAAGTGCAATTCAGTGTTACGTTTGAGAAGTAGTAGACCAATGATGCCGGTTACTGCCGTAACAATGCACTTGCCGAGAAACAAAATAAAGTCACCCACACTGTTTATTGTTGCCACTTGAAGCGCGTTATTGACTATTGTGGTGAATGCCTGAAAATTAAATAAACCAAAACCAATTTTACAATTAGGTAAGGTACACAACATAAGTAGGTAATTACTCTATTGAAATGACTTTTGTGAAATAGATATATATTGCAATTATTATACTATAGTCTGCGCGGAACTAGTTGGCCACGCCTTAGGTATGTGAGCGGTGGGACGGACGGGCGGGGGCGCTTGCTGTCATACTCAGTACGTCGCCGTATTTCACGGTGACAACACGTGTCAAAGTTCCGGCTAGTTTAGATAAAACGCACATGAGATTGCAATAGCAAGATGAGTCCGCCGATAAATAGACAAGTTAAAAATGTAATATCATTTTTCATAATAGTATTGGTCTTGTAGTTTTGGAGCCTATTCAATTCAAACAAACAATCAAATCTTTCCTCTTTATAATATTAGTCTAAGTGACTGAAACCTCTTTTATTAATACAGTGCGCTCAGGTTATTTGGAAATGAATACTTTATTAAAGTGGGCAAGGATCTTCCAGACTCAATTGCCTTGATAGACGAACTATGTACTTACAAGTTCACATATTGACACGGAAGCTTCGGTGCGCGAGTCAGGCTCGCACTTGTCCGGTTTTTTAATTAATCACTTCTATTGTTCACTAACTAGGCATGGTACATCTATTTTCTATTTTACTAAGTGGGATATCTCGAGATAAGTCATCACTGTCTATAATCTCATGTGCGTTGCGAACACTAGGATACCCACCCCTCACCCTACCTAAGGCGCGGCCAACTAGTTCCGCGCGGACTATAATTAATTTGTCAGAAAAGGACCAATCAACCATCTACTCAAATAATAACCTAACCTAAATTAAAAATGTTGAAAAACCCCGACACGAAATGTAATTTGCCATTTTGTGGTGGCGGCCATCTTGGATTTAAAATTTATCATAGTCTATAGTATTCTCTTAGAGAAGCCCTTTCATTTGATACCCATATTGAGGGAGTTGTGAAAAATATGTAATTTGCTATTTTGTGGCGCCGGCCATCTTGGACCGATTTTCATCAAACATAGCTACGAACACTCCCGACTAATTCACCTTTCAAATAAAAAAATCAAAATCGGTTCATCCGTTCGAGAGCCACGATGCCACAGACACACAGACACGTCAAACTTATATAGGGTTTCTGATTTCTCGACCTTTTTTATTTCCCGAGGCACGAGAATTCTCGACAAGGATTTCTCGAGTTTCTCGAGTCTCTCGAGAAATGTTGTATTTTATTATAAAACACGATGTTATTTTAAAATATTTACTTTAATACAAATTAGACTGATAGATGAGATCAATTAAATGAAATGGTAAATTTTTGGTTACTATAATTAGCACTTATTAATTAACAAGTAGGCACCTAACATAAATTATACAAATTATGACCATCTGGTCGATATTCTCGTAAAAAGTAGTAGTAGTAAGTAGGGTGTTACTTAACTTTTTCGTAATTATTAGGTCCCTACCAGTTCCCAAATGTGCAAATAGTCTTTAATCGAACAAAAAAAATTAGTAAAATTATTTTAACAAAATTTATATCATTAGATAACTAAGAATAAAAACATATAACATTGCATTAAACTTTCATTTAATTTTAGTTCTCGCTTGTCAGTTACATTTTTCGTCGGTTTTTATTTCATATCAAGAAGTTATTTATTTTCTTTTTTTTTGTAGCTAATATCTAAGTTGTTGCTTAGTTCTCAAAAAGTTAAATAAAATAAACCCAAACACGAGATAGTCGCTGTAAACCGTTGAGAGTTTCCTTCGACTGTCTTCCTAGGATCATCAAAACTATATATAAGTATGTGCCAAGTTTCAGTACAATCGATTCACATGTGAAAATTCAGTAGATAAAAATCAATCATACCCTATTTTTCTACCATCAGGGATAACTTTAGATGGGACCACCACTTTGGAATTTTTTGGTATAATTTGAAATCGGTCCACATTTGACTGATATATCGGGAAATATAATTACGTAAAAAACTATATATAAACCTCCGAAATGTTAACCTTTGATTTTTCATCGGTTATTAAACTAAACCTTTTGCTGCTAATGCCTCTAGATAAATCTTCGAAATGATAATATTCGATTATCAGTAGGTTAATTAAACAAAACATTTTCCTCCCAACGACTCGGGAATTCCCGAGTCGCTAAGATTTTTTTCCCGTCTCGACTAAAGACAAATTTCTCGAGATTTCCCGACTCGAGAATTCTCGAGCAGAAACCCTAAACTTATAACACCCCGTCGTTTTTCCGTCGGGGGTTAAAAATCGACTTTCATTGTTAGTGTTTTACAAATTCCTTCGTAATGTTGACGTAGTCGTTTTTCTTCTACGACACTGTGGCCGAGCAGTCGAAACGGACACTATTCCTCCTGGTCACGCTAAAACTCGGAAGCGGTTTTACAGTAAATCCGACAGTTATACCGAGGCGATCCCTATGAATCAGATATGCCAGTTGAGAATTTACGACATTTCGAGAATCCTAACCCGAACCTTAGTCCAGCAAAATACTATGATACTATTACTATATTTATTACTTTGTAGATTTTAATAAATTTGTTCGTTACTGTCATTGGAAATTGGAAATAAATATCCAAATAATGGATTTATATGAGAGAAAAAATGTGTTCGACTGGGTTGGGTGGTGGGTGCAGGGTTGGATTCAGACCCTTAAAAAAATTATGCTACATGGACAATAAAATAATACTAGGTATTTGTCCAAAATTATACTACATTTGACGTTTTAAGTTTTTTTTTTTATTAAGTCGTATTAATTACTTAAATGGAAGTATCATTGATTTTTATTTTATTTTATTAAGTCCCAAAAATACTAGAACAATGCATTTTTTATTGTATTTGTAAAAAGATAATAAGATTTCTAATTAGCTAAAAAAAATATAGTAAAAAGAAGAGATAAATTAGAGATGGTACTCCAAAAGTGGCCAAATAAATGTGTAAATAATTTTCGGCGACAATTTTTTTTTCTGCGACTAACACTAAGGCAAAAGTCGCCACTTCTAGCGACGAATTCGCTAAATTGGCAACACTAGGTTTGTACTTAGTAATCCTGATTACGTATTGCGGTGTATACAGAAATTCTCGATATTGTAGGGTAAATATTATTAAGTAAAAGGGCTCACTTAATAGAAGTCGGTCGACATCAAAATTATGGTATTTTCGCGTAGTATAGTGGCATAACGATACTACATACTACAAACTATCAAATAATGGTACAAATAGTATAATTATACTACGAAATCCAACACTGGGTGGGTGTTTCGGCGTTGCCAAGCATTCTGCCATTACGCAATATTGTGCTAATAGTATAATAAAAAAAATGTTACCTACCTTACCAGCTGCTTTACAGAAGTGGCATCTCTCGATAGTTATTATAGTGTAGGCATTGTGATTTAAATAGCGAATAAACTTTTCAAGACAATAAAAACAGCAAATACCGCATTTCAGACCACATTTCGCACACTCTGAACCTTTTTCTGCTCTAGATGACAACCTAAAAGTATAATTTAAACAGATTTTCATCTGGCACAACAGATATTTGCATAGCATGATGGCATTATAAAACAGCTGGCTGTTCACATGTTTTTCTTCTCTGTGTTAAAACGTGTTCATGAAGCATCATGAATACGTTTTAACACAGACAAGATTTTTGCCAGCAGGCAAAAAACTTACTTGGCATGTAAATAAGTCAAGATTAGACGCGGTATCTTGAACAATGTAATCAAAAATGATCCTTTAGCAACTGAACCTAAATGGTACTTTATAAGCTTGCCAATAGAATATAAAACAGGCGATGGGTGAGCATTCGGCCCTCTAAAACAAATAAAGAAAATATTATCAAATATCCTCTACCATACACAGCACATTGCATAATAATGACAAGAATGCAAAGGTGAAGTGTACCTAATGCCAACTGATAATATTTTTGGTTTTAGAGTATGTTAGCTTACCTAAAATACCAATGTGATACTGCACCAGCGATTGTCATCTGTTGACATCCGAGTATGAACTCACTACCCCAAACTAAGCAAATCAGACATATCCACCACATGCTCTTCACCCACATGGGGTCAAACTGTATATTGTCGAGAGTAAAAGCTGTAACAATATTTTTTAATAATTACAGGAGACGTATCTTCTTCCTATATATCTATACTAGCTTTCCGTCTGCGGCTTCGCCCGCATGGTTTGGTATTTCTTATAACTTTCTTCCCCCATTTGAACCCCTTAGTCCTTTTTTAGCATTAAAAAGTAGCCTATGTCCTTTCTCAGGCTCTAGACCATATATAGGCAACGCCCGACCCGCGGTGGCTTTTGATCCGGCCCGCGAAATATTTTCAAATCATGGGAGAAGATAGGTACAGAATATTCAGGAAGACATGAATATTATTCATTCACCAGTTACCTGAACTTATCACACTGACAAGAAATAAATTAAAATTCAAACTTCAAACGCGATAATAAACAAAATTCAAACGCGATAAAACTGTGCGTTATAATGTGGTTATACGTTCTCATTGATGATGTCCACTGCTTGTTTTGTGCACTTATTTCGTACAAGTTTACGGTGTTATGAAGTAATGACCAATGAAATATTGTAAGTCAATATCATGGTGCGGCCGTCTCTAGGTCTCCAAGGTCTAATCTATGTCTATGCTTAAATTCATCAAAATCCGTTCAGCCGTTTTAACGCGATAACGGAACATAGGAACATACATACGCTCGTTAATATTTATACCCATTATTATATAATAAGTGGCAAGGATGGCCCGTGACTTCATTAGTACTCTAAAGTTTGGCCCGCACCTTTCAAAAGGTTGCCCAATGCCCATCCCTGCTCTAGACTATCCGTGTACCAAATTTCATTATATCAGTTCATTAGTTTTGGCGTGAAAGCGCGACACACAAACAGAGTTACTTTCGCATATATAATATTAGTAAGGATAAATAAAAATTAACCGCCGAAATGTTTGTACGCGCATAACTTCGAAACAACTGCACCAAATTGAATACTTTGTTGTGTTCATTATTGTCACAACAAAGGCTATAAGGCTATTGGCTTGTGTGTATTTTTTAACCCCCGACGCAAAAACTACGGGGTATTATAAGTTTGACGTGTGTGTGTGTGTGTTTAATTTAGGTTATTTTTAATCTACCGGGATACGCAGGCAAGCTGCGCACGGGTCGCTAGTACATCATCACTACATAGTATAAAACAAAATCGCTATCCGCCGTCTGTCTGTCCCTATGTATGCTTAGATCTTTAAAACTACGCAACGGATTTTGATGCAGTTTTTTTTAATAGATAGAGCGATTGAAGAGGAAGGTTTATACAGGAAAACTTTTTAAGCAGTGCGCAAAAAAATTTTGGTAGTTCAGTATCAGTAATAGAACACATTCCCATTATTATTTAAAAACTTTTTTTTGAATTTTTATCCGGCTTGAAATCAGCAAAATATGGACACTTATCTATTCAGATAGTCGCCGCGCGCCATACCTACGCGGGCGGATCGAACGAGCGCACAGCTGATGTAGGTAGGTACTAAGGCGCGCCCGCTTTGCCGTGCGCTAGCGAGTAAACATAAAATCAGTTTCAAAGTAAACATCTATCGATAACGATAACTTTGACCATTTGTACTACATATCAAAATAACAAATTGGTGTTTAATAAAAGTCGTTTAAGTTTAAATTGACGAAGTTTGCGCACTGAATAAAAAGTCTTCCTGTATGTATAATAACATACCACGCGGGCGAAGCCGCTAGCGGGAAGCTAGTTTAAGTATAATTCGTTAGTGTACCTTTGTAAGTCAATAATTAAGTATTACTTTAATGTCAATCATAAATAACATGTTGAATTACGAAATGATCACAATAAGATAGAACGGATCTAGAATATCGACCCGTCCGCCATTTTTTTTTTTCGGAGTCGCGGCGCTCAAAGAAAGTTGTATGAGTAGAGGACATAGGTATAAACAAATAGAGGGGACTCTTGCACATAAAGGGTTCCGTACCATATTCAGTCTATATATAATTAGTATTTGTTATTATAGTGGCACTAGAGAAAGAAACTGTGAAAATTTTAACTCTACCTATTACGGTTCATGACAGTGGAGGCTTAGTAATATGATCCCGTTGGCACCCTTCCGGTACGGAACCCTAAAAATAATTCGACGCCTCACGGGTTCATGTTTTTTTTTTATTATTGCATCTAACTTACTTTTAAGCCCAGCACTTGCATTTCCGTTTTGTAGTTCTATTGCTGGTTTACTAATGGGTAAAAACTCTGTCGTGGAAGAACCATTGATTAGAAAATTGGTTTGAAGTGGTATACCGGGATAGTTTGCTGTTGCCAAACATACCTGAAAAATATTACAAGTATTATATCGACGGTTAAAAGGAAATAGGGGATAAGCGACAAAAGATGAAATGTTCAGGAGAGCCGTTCAAAGTTTTAAATTTTAGAAAAATTGACGTATTTTTGTCATTTATTAAGATATTGTGAAAAGTGAAACAGTTATAAAATCAGATAGAAATGGAACAGTTACTGGTATCCTTAGTTTTAGTAATTTGACGTTATTTAAAGTAGTTTTTGTCGCTTATAACCATAGCTTTTAATTTTTGAATGAGGAAATATGGCATAAGATACAAATGACAAAATCAAATATTAAAGGATAAGAAGCATATGCGACATTCCAATTTATCATTTCTCAAGGTAAAAGGGTATAAGCGACTAGACCGTTCAATCAATATTATAGGAAAAGAAGGATAAGGTACTTTTCATAGTGGTATAATAAGGCACAAGAAACAGTCGGCATTCAAAATAATACCAGGATATAAGACATTAGTAACACACAATGTCGCTACGAAGCAAAGAAATATGGATGAAAAGCCACCCCAATAATAATGAAGTAGCGCAACCAACACAATCCTTCATCAGGAAAATATCTAAAACAGATATTACACGACACCGTAATTGGGTCTCTAACTTCTGAAGTAGGGTGAAATTGCTTGGGAGTAAATTTTCACAAAAACATACTAAGGATAGATCCTTAATATGTTTTAAGGCCTCTTAGTAAGATAGATCTTACTAAGAGGCCTATTACAGTATACCATGCTATAATTTTACACTAAATGGTAGATTTAAAAGATATAGCTCGTCATTTCATATTTACTAACGAGCAGATTAAATAATATGGAATTAGCGACAATCGTATTTATATTAGTAAACGGGAGTAAGGTATAACCACCAGTGTCATATTAAAATCAATTTAGGTAATAACCGACTTGGCTGTCATTAAGAACTAAATGGAAATAGGGGATAACCGCCAGAGTAATATAAGTATGCATTTTGTATATAGGGCACAAGCGCCACAGCTCTGTTAAATTACGAAATGGAAGTAAGCTTTAAGCAACATTTGTACTTTTCAATTGAAATGCTTAAAAGGCATAAACAACCATAAGCTTGGCACCCTTGTGAAGTAAAAAAGCATAAGGCCCTATTTCCTTTTAACCGTCGATATATACCTACAATAATAATGAAGAAACTGAACAAGGGCCGATCCAGGATCGAGGGGAGGAGGGGTACGAAGGCCACAAAAGTATCCGATTGCCAGCGAAGGACAATACTCAGCTCTTAGTTTTATTTGAACCATCTGATCCACCTCCATTGTGGATCCGCCCCTTAAAACTTACTGATTTAAAATCTTACCACGACTGTGGACCAAAAAGCTAAAAATAGTACGAGGAAGAAAAATGTAATTATAGGTTGGAGGAACAGAGCTGGGATTGAACCCAGGCAATGGGCAGTTTCTCTGAATAAAGCTGCCAAGAATGATACGCGGGAGCGCATCACAAATACCAGCAACAGCAAAATCACCTGAAATGTTTAAGGCATGTAAATTATTCTGCTTTTGGACACATTTTCTATTTCAATTATAAGCTGATTATTATTATATTTTGTTTTTTTCTAAAAAGGTCTCACACAAAACCGATTGGCGCGCTCAATGCTTCCTGTATTTGTACGGCACTTTTACATAGTTCGTTGGTGTATGTAATAATGTATGTAGGTATATGTAATAATGATGGACTTACTGTTATTATAGTAGCTATAATTGAATACCACAAAAACGCGTTTTCATTCTTTAGGGACTCCTGAAATTTAATTAAATACTTAATGAAACATTTTGTAGACACGCCATTCACACATATTTGTTAAGTGTTCTATGAGCAGAAACATAATTATTAATATACTGTGTATACCACACTCGCCACTCGCCAGCAACTAAATCGCCTCAACCCACATCCGCGTAAACATTTGTATTTCATTTAAATATTTTTCTTTTAAAATTTATCCTGTATTAGATTTTGCAAACGTTTCTAAATTGTTTTCTCATACTTGTGTAAATATCCATATATTATTGTATCAGATGCCGTTGTAAAAAACCAAAAATTTAAAAGAGTAACCATGGAGTTTCTTGCCGGTTCTTCTCCATAGAAAACGACTAATTTAGAACCGTGCACATAGTTTTGACATTTCATAAGTGCCTGTATAAGGTCTACGTGAAAATAAAACTATATTGATTGATTTTGATAAAAACAAAATATCTTGTTAAGTAATAAAAATTATAAATAATATCCTTTTTTCACTCAAAATAGCAATCTAAATAAAACTCGAAGGGGCTACCTAGTTAGCTGTTTCGATAAAGTTCATTTGCGAGGTCAATAGGCGAGGCCTAAGTTACCTACTACACACGGAAACAAAATCTCAATAAAAATGAAAACGAATATTTATCAAAATCAAAAGTAATTTTCTGTGGTGTTTATGACTGTGTGTGAGTTTGTATGATTTAGTGAATATAAAAATACCTTCCGGACCACTTTAAAACCTGTCTCATTAGAATTACTAATGAGTGAGCCTAAGGTAAGTGTTTTTTCTCGGCAGTCCCACATTAATTGTAGAGATCAGAAACACTTTAAATACGTAATTTACAATGTACTTCATTGATACAAATAAAATCGGCTTCTAAATCCGTGGGACTTCGGAGATAATCGTTTCGAAAAATTTGTATTACTTTTCTAGAAAAAAAATAGTATGTATTTTTTTTACACCTAGAAATGATGAACTTTGAGGTCAATTTTCTCAATAACCATAAGGATTTGTCACTCGGGTGTTCTACTCTAAGGCTTAGAATTTGACGACGTATCATGGGCTTACCTTCACTAAAAATGTCCGACCCTAAGGTATTTTTGAACACTGTGTGTAGTGACTATCGATGGTAGGTTAGGTAGTCTGCATAAGGTCAACGGCTGGGCCGCACCACCTGCGCGCCCGTGCGCTCCGCCGCCGCGGCGGTCAGCTCAGTCAGCTCGGTCAGTCAAACGGAGACTTTGGTTTTTTAAAGGACATGGCTAAATACGACCAGGGCGACTGCCTAGGCATGTATAAACATTGTACCTAGTAATATATATTGTTGACTAGTTGAATATTAGTATTTCGTATGCAAAAAGTTTCGGGCACTTTTCAGATAGGTACAATCCTGAAAACAAGTCTGAAAATGAACCCGAAGCAGACAACGTGTTCAGTGTCTCACCCACCTTTACCCCAAATACCAGATCACTGTCATAACGCGCCACCAGCTGCCAATAGTTCTGTTCCCCACAATACAGCTGTAATAATATTCAATTACGTTTTTTAAAGGATTCATTTTAGTTTTGTTTTCATAATAAACAAACGTAGGACCGATCAAAGATGACAGCTCTGATCTTACGTTTGTTTTTTTTATTTAGGGTAAATGCTCATGAGGGCTACCGTTATTTCTCTCACTAGATGGCACCACTGTTGAATGAGGTTTTAAAGTGTGGCTGTGAATTTATTATTAAAATCACAGACATGCATTGACCCGTAACTCATATTTGCCATAATTAATCTGTTATGGCCAAATATTCACAACATTAATTAGAAGGCTATAATTTATAAGAAATACCCAGACCAATCGGGCAAAGCCGTTGGCGGAAAGCTAGTGTTAATAAATTGACACCACAATATACATAATAATTTAGATAGATAGACTTGCAGTCAAGTATTTAATCTTGCTTACGGACATATTTTTAGTTTTATTTCTACAAAATATTATAGCAAATAAATATAATATACCTACTGTATTTTTTATGTGAAATTATATACTGTATACCGACACTTTTTATTCATAAATATACCTACGAATAGATAAATTATTAATGAATTAAGATATCTTGCAGAAAGGAACAGCTTAAAAACTCAATTTTTCTAAATACCTCAGAATATGGGGGCAATTTTAGAATCCCAATTAGAATTGGATTTAGGGTCTTGGATTTTCCAAGTACAGAGAAAATCATACAGAACCATTTATAACCAGAAAAAAAAATTAGTAAGTTAATGTAATGGGTATAAGGCAAACAACAAAATATGACCGTGTAGGGTTTGAGTATATTATGTATAGAGTATATCAGATGCGGGCAAGACGATATGACATTACGAAGTAAATAATTATAACAGTATAAAATGGTTATGGTTTTGATTTACAAAATTAATTGATTGGCGATTTGGCGACCCCCTTCGATTGGCGCCCAGGGCACGTGCCCTGCCTGGCCCACCCTAGTTAGGCCACTGATTGCACTTTAGAGAGAAAATACCTTTTTACTGTGTTAATATCGTTGCGAAATCGACACCTGACTGGTGATGATTTGCAGAAAGAGCTAAGACGTGTTCGAAGGGTGCCTGTCAACATTAGAAGACGCTTAAGAGAAGCTAATCTACTATTAAAACGCCCTGCCACGGGCCTGAAATTGACTGTAGGTCAAGCGCGCCTTTGATTTGTTAGAGAGCGTCTTAATTGAACCATGGAGCTATACTAGTTGATTTTGTGAACTAATAAGTGTAGAATGTGCCTACACAGCCATGAGAGGATAGGTAGGGTAGGGTCTAAAGCTGAAGGCGTCCGGTGCGTAATTTGTGGTTTGCTAAAACATCGGCGGTTCATGCATGATGTAATTTGGTATCTGTTTACAGTTAAAAACCGCGCTCCTTTTCATGCCCGGAGGAGAGCGAGGAGGGGCGCTGATCGGTACATTACCGACATTATTCAAAACCACGTAGTTCCCTACGCTTTATTATGCTACGGTTTGTTAGTTTTTGTTGATGCACTAGAATATCCGTTTTTACACATCCGTCGCGTTTTACTCAGCAATTCCTAAACGAGATGAATATTCCAGAATCGAATCGGTCCTATAGTTGAGTGAAAAAGTAGAACGTTATTTATGCTGGTAGAAAAGTATTAGATTTACTTCTAGTTAACAGATAGTCATTCAGTAAAACAGTTAAGCTTTAAAGATCTAACAGCATAATAAAATTGATTTATTTGATGAGCAAATTTAGAGTGCAATTCAGTATTTTTGGTGGTAATTTCGAATATATTGATTGAAAAAGGGGATTTACAGTTAAAGTATTAAATACCACCCCTAAATGAATGTTGGCTTTAAATTGACACAATAATGGTACCAATTTTAAAGCTGAGGCGATAAGCGTTTTAATCTATAGAATTTTATACAAGGTGGAATGGACATCGACGCACATCCGAATACCATGAGTTCAGTACATGAATCTGCCCCCCCTGCAGTTTATTTGACTTGAACGTGTAAAAAACATTATTTCTATCTACCCAAATTAGATTTATAATTAAAAAATCATTATTTTATTTATTTCGGATCGCGCGCGCTATAACATTCACCGCGGAGCGTTATAATCGCGTTTTTAGCAATACACTACGCACTCAAAAATGTCAATATCTGTAATAACCGATCATTTTCTACACGAATAACCTAGGTCATTTTATTTTTGACATTGAGTGAAACCTTGTCACGACGTTTGTGCTTCGATGTCTCTTCCACCTTGTATACATACAACAAGTAACGTATGATAAAAAATATTCGTATATAGTCCATTGAAATGTTACATGAGCTTTGCATTTTTTAGAGGACGCAATTTTATTTTTGGGACATGTGTGGGGGGTCTATAGAAGCTTAACCTCAAGTTTGTGGGGTCGCCACCCTTGTCCCCCGGCCGCCATCTTGGAAAACACTTTTTTCGCGATAACTCTGAGACTATGCGTCGTACAAAAAATTTGTAAAGTAATAATTTGTTGCAAATTGTTTTGCCTACAAATATGTTTATATAACTTTTTGCCCTAAATTAAAAATTAAAGAAGTTATAAGCAAAAAAATTTTGTAAAAATTATCTTTTTTGCTCTATAACTTTTTTTTTAACATTTTACAATTAACTTTAAACGCTGTTACAGCGCTTCAAAGTTGACCGGGTACGTCAATGCTCATGAGAATCCGGTCGAAACGAAATGTTTAACTTATTTTTGTTTTTTTTTGTATTGTAAATATATTCTTACCAATTTTTTTTTAAATTCGTACAACTTTACTTAATCATTTATAACTCTTTTCTTTACCATAGAACTTACCAATGTTAAGCAGGTAGAAAAGGTCTGAGTTGCCGTTTGGGGACAAAGGAACATCTGCCTGCTACGACTATTATTATTATACGTGCGTTCTCACTTTTTTGCTTATAACTTCTTTATTTTTAATTTAGGGCAAAAAGTTATATAAACATATTTGTAGGCAAAACAATTTGCAACAAATTATTACGTTACAAATTTTTTGTACGACGCATAGTCTCAGAGTTATCGCGAAAAAAGTGTTTTCCAAGATGGCGGCCGGGGGACAAGGGTCGCGACCCCACAAACTTGAGGTTAAGCTTCTATAGACCCCCCACACATGTCCCAAAAATAAAATTGCGTCCTCTAAAAAACGCAAGGTAAGGCCTAAAAAATGTAACATTTCAATGGACTAATATGTTTGCGTACTAACAGATTGAGTCGATGTGGCTGCTCGCGAGTGTGTATTATTGTACTTTGCTAAATAGTTTCTTAATAAAATCTAACTGCTGTACTAGCAAGCACCAGATCAATAAAACAATGAATAATATTTTCTGACATGACATAAAATAAAGTATACGCACAGCTAAATATGCAGTTTCAAGACTCTTGTGCTTTGTCCTTAGTTCGTGATATGTGTACCACAACAGGGCAGTCCCAGCCACACTAGCTACTGACACCAATATCATGAATATCCACGATACTAATGTAGCCAGTAAATGCAAGATTGAGACCATAATTAGAGAACATACTGAAAATAAATCAATCTAACACTATTAAAATTGAAAGCATCAAAGAAATCGAAGACCTCCGGTGATGTTGGAAAATGTATTGCAGGCGGGACAAGCAAAGAAACAATTTTGTTTATGAACGAACAGCTTGTCCCGCCTGCAATACATTTTCCAACATCACAGGGCTTGTTTTTAGATTTTTAGTTAGTAGTTTTTACGCAGTCGGGTTTTTTGTTTCTTTTAATAAATGATTTTATTTCCTTCTTTTTAGTTTATAAATCATCATAGAATCACTAGATAGGTCCTAAATGATGATTTAAAATATAAATTGATACAACTAAAGATCATTTTCAAAATCAGTTCGCACATTAAAGCTTATAAAATCCGCCATATTGTTTTTTTTTTAAATTTCATATACCCAGTGACAGTCGTGCCATCAAGACGAATCTAATGAGGTGTCATTTATCTGATTCGGTTGAGCCGTTCAGTAGTTACGACCGGACATAGGAACGGACATACATACATACATACGCGTCAAACACATAACCCTCCTCCTTCGGCAGTCGGGTAAAAAATATCGATACGATATATATCGATACTTTATTGCATTTTCGATATCCCTATACTAAAATGTCTGAAAAGCATTTATAGTCAGTTTTTTAATCCCAGAGACTAGATTGACGATTAGCTTAAAAGTTTTCTATTCCAAATCGTATCATTAAATAATAATAATAATAATAATAAAGCTTATTTATTCCATTTCTTAACCTATTTTACATGATAAATGTTAGTGTTTTCTTAATCCTAATGTTAGTAGGTATTTACAGTTATCCTGAAATGGATCCCTTTTGGGTAAAAGCCTCCCCCATTTTTTTCCATTTGTCTCTATCTTTACCGAGATTCCACCAGTTCTTACCGGCAACTTCTGTTATTTCGTCTGTCCAACGTTTTTTTGGCCTTCCAACCCTTCTCTTGCCTAATGGGCCTAGCCACTTTGTTGCTTGTGTAGTCCACCTTTTGTCTGTGTTCCTTGTAATGTGACCTGCCCATAGCCACTTCAGCTTCAGTGCATGTTTGAGAGCATCTGTCTGGTTTGTCTTCTTTCTTATTGCTACGCTTCTAACTTTATCTATTTTTCTTAGTTTTAGGATGCTTCTTTCCATTGAACGTTGGGTTGTTATTATTTTGTTTTTAATTTTATTTGTGAAGACCCAGGTTTGGCAGCCATATGTAAGGCAAGGAAAAGTGCAAGTTTCTATTACCATCTTTTTCAGTGTCATGCTGTAGTTTCCTTTCATAATTTCTTTATGGGCCCAAAAGCTTTTCCATGCGCTGTTTACTCTTCTCTCTACTTCTTTTTCATTGCTGTCTTGACTGAATGATACTTGTTTTCCAAGGTATATATACTCTGTGACATAATCAATTTGGTTGTTGTCAACTTTAATTAATTTCTGTGTGTCATTTGTCATTGCTTTGGTTTTACTTGCGTTCATGTGGAGACCTACTTTTTTGCTCTCATTGCTAAGAGTCTGTATCATTTCTTGCAGTTCTGAGGCTGATTTAGCAAAGATAGCAATATCATCTGCAAATCTTAGGTGACTTAAATGTTTATCTGTTATCCAAATACCTTTTTTGTTCCAATTGATGTTTTGAAATATGTTGTCCAATACAGCTATGAATAGTTTTGGAGACAGGGGATCTCCTTGCCGGACTCCTCTTTTTATTGCTATTTCTTTCCCTTTGGTTTCCAGTCTTATTCGGCTTGTGCTGTTTGTGTATATGTTTTTCAAAATGGTTATGTAGTTTTGCTCTATGTCGCAAGATTCTAATGCTTTCCATATCGAAGTATGAGAGATGCTGTCAAATGCTTTTGAGTAGTCTATGAAGCCAATATATAAGGGTTGATTGTGTTCTTTAAATTTTTCAATGATTTGTTCTAAGGTATGTATATGATCAATTGTGCAATATCCTGAACGGAAGCCTGCCAGCTCTACTGGTTGTTTATTGTCTATTTTTTCCTTTATCCGTGACAGTACAGTAGATGAGAATAGCTTATACAAGGTGGAAGGGACATCGCCGCACATCCGAATACCATGAGTTCAGTACATGATTCTGGACCCCCCTGCGTTGAAATTTTCCGTAACCTTTTTCATCAATTTTCCATTTTTTTCTGCAGTTTTTTTTACTTGAACGTGTAAAAAAACATTATTTCTACCTACCCAAATTAGATTTATAATTAAAAAACCATTATTTCATTTATTTCACTCAAAACAGCAATGTAAATAAAACTCAAAAGAGTACTCAGTCAGCTGTTCCGCTTAAAGTTCACTTGCAAGGTCAACGCCGGCCTAGTACCTACAGGACGAGCGCTCCCCTATTTTATGCGCACCGTCAAAGGCGCCGACAAAGGCCGCGCGCGGCGCGTCGGCTCATTCAAAGGAGCAGCGGCGTATGCAAAATTCTTTTGTATTTCGCCGATTTTGAAATTATTTTTTATTAGTTCCTAGTGTTCGCTCGTGGAGTGCAAACGTATGTGCAGTTTGTCGCGAATTGGCGATCTTATCGTAAAGGTATCAAAATCAAAAGTAACTTTCTTAGTGTGTGAGTACTTGTGTCTGTGTATTGTTATTGTTTAGATTGCGAAAAATTTAAAATGCATTCCGTACAATACTTTACTTTACTGCCCGTGAATATGGGAATTATGCTCATGTGCTATGGCGAAGCACATGGAAAAGGTCAGTGAGTTTATTAATAATACCTACATTAGGTACTCTGAATCTATTTTATGGAAATAAGTTTATTTCCTCGCATTTTCATATCCTTTTTGGTATAAAATACCTGTTATCGGTTATAAAATTAATTAACTTGATTTTATGATTGTGGTATCAACGTTTAGGTGATGTTTTGTAGGTAGGTATCACGAAAACAACGGTCGCGGACTCACGGCAAATCGCGGCGGTGACTTGTGTGAGTAAATAGGTAGGTAGTTGCGGATCGCACGCGTGATAACATTCACCGCGGAGCGTGATCGCGTTGTTAGCAATACACTGCACGCTCAAAAATGACAATATTCGTAACCGGTCATTTTCTACATGAATGACCTAGGTCATTTTATTTTTGACCTTGAGTGAAACCTTGTCACGACGTTTGTGCGTCGATGTCCCTTCCACCTTGTATATACTGGGGAGCAAACTTATCGGTCTGTAGTTTCCAATATCTAGTGGACTACCTTTTTTGTAGAGGAGTATTATGTCCGACTTACACCACTGATGCGGTATTGTTCCAGTTTGAAGTACCATGTTGAATAGCGTTGTTAGCAGCGTGAGAATAATGGGGGCACCGAACTTTAACGCTTCGTTGGTAATGCCGTCCGGGCCCGGGCTTTTTTCGGATTTAAGTTTCTGTATGTGTTGTAGCACTTCTCTTTCTGTCATCGCACATATTTCACTGTTATTCTTTCTTTCTGTGCCTATTATTACATCATTGTTGGTATCTTCCGGTGCCCTTGCATATAGATCTTCGTAGAATGTTGTAGCACAATTTAATACTTCCTGTCTTGTTTTCGTATTGGCTTGCCCTTTTTTCAGTGTTTGTATCCAGTTTTTGTGGTTATTCAGTTGTTTGTTAGCCCTTTTCACACTTCTATGTTTCGTTAGATTCCATGTTATAATATTCTTTCTGTATTGATTAAAGTCTTCCTTGATTGCTTTGTTTGTTTTTTTGTAAAGGGTTTTTATTTCGTTCTTTATCTCTTTTGTTTTATTTTTGCTAGTTGTAAGTTTAGTGCGTCTATTTATTAGGTCTAAAGTACTTTTTTTAAATATTTTATGTTCTTTGTTTTCACTGTTTTTGTTATCTGGTTTTCTTTTTAAACTTGTGATAATTATGTTTTCGAGTTGGTTATAGTATTTCTGTACATCTTGTATCATTAAAGCCCAAATTAATTAAAATTGTCGGAATGCACATTAAAGACTATGAAAGGTAAGTCGTCGTAGAGTTTTTAAGTACCAAATGACGTAAAGTTCTCTAAAAAAATAAAATAAGAAAGAACTTTAATAAATTTAGTCCTATGTTCCAACGAAGTAAAAAAGTTTTAGAAAACTATATCAATCGCTGTAAAAAGTTTTAGAACTCTGTTAATTTCGCTGTCGTTATTTAGTCCTAAAAAACTCACCCGACCCATGATTATAACCACAATTTTTTTCTATAACTCAATATAAAAAAACCTTATATAGGTAATTAGGTATATAAATAGAGGCACATTACTATTATAGAAATGCAAAAAACTGGTATCCCACATAATGTCACTTAATCACTTTAGTCTCTGAGATTAAAAAACACTTATAGTACTATCTATAGAAAAAAGGCGCGTCAAAACGCGATCGTATGTGTCTAGAGATTTTTTCACAGAATGCTCTCGAACTCTTGTCAGGGCTGGATTTAGTAAGGCAACAGGAGCTACTGCCCCGGGGCCTCCACAAATAGGGGCCACAACAATAGAAACTTCGAAAAAAAAAAACCTTTAAATTCCAACTAGTAAACAGTAGTAAACAACTTTTCTTTTGATATTATTTTTTCGCTGTTTACTACCGCTACCTTTGTAAAAACATGATTATGATTATTTATTGAAAAAATCGACTCATTTTTTTGTACAAATTTGGGGCCCGGGGGGGCTCTACTCCTTTGTTGCCCCCAAGGCCTCCACACCTCTGCCCTGCCTCTTGTGATTGGTTATATGATATTAACAGGATGTCTGGGCGCACGATTTGATAACGGCGTCAAAATTTAAGAACCATATGGCCCGATCCACGTAATTAAAACCGTAGCGATGTCGCAACAACTTACAGTTCTTTATAATTAAGTAGTAATATTAAGTAGATTAATATGTATAACTTCAATCCGGCCAATGAGATTGGCGAGAACTGTAAGTTCGACATCGCTAGGGTTTAAATTATGTGGCCTAAAAAGAGAAAGAAGATCCTTGATCTAATGTTATTTATTCAATTTTATTATTGCGCATGGTTGTGACCTCATCGGTATTAATATTAAGGTGAGTCAGTACTTTTAATTGGTCAAAGTCACTTCAGGGGCATGTAATGCTTATTAACTACTACTGATGACTATTGATGATAAAAACAAGGTAATACTTACTGAAAGCTATGATGATACATATTATCATCTCCTTCCAAGAAGAGTATAGATCTGACAGCATCTGTTCAATTGTGTCCCAACTGTTTAGTAAATCATAAAAGTCATTGAACACTTTTTTAGTAAGCTCATGTGCTGACTTAGGGAAGCATCTGTTTAAAAGGGGAAATGTTTCATACACTGGTAGTGTAGGACATGGTCCAATATAGCTGTGACCAATATCTTTGGTTACTTTATTTAAATCAATATCATATCGGCAAAGATTTGATCCAGTTTCTTTGTAAAAGTTTTGTAAATCTGTCAGTAACAACATTTTCTTGTTAGGACACTCCTTGACACATATTTTGAGTGATCGCTGCAGTTCTTTGATGTCCATGAAGAATAAATACTTTTTATCCACTGTACTTATTCCTGACACAGGGGCTGGTGTCAACTTTTGATTACTTTTCACGCCACAGGTATTGCCAAAGGAATCAAATCCATTGATTACTCTCAAAGGATTGCCGTACACAAATGATATAGCAGCAACAATAATCTGAGAAATAAATTTTACAAATAAAAAATAGTACTTACCTAGCTTTGATCTAGACATTGGGGTAGTGTAAACTGAGCGTTGATTGTGTATTTGCACATCATTATTTATTATATAACTATCCTTACCATTAATATCCAAAACATAATATAAATAATAAGCCACAACACATCAGTACATCCTTTTCTTGGCGTCTCATTTTGAGGAGATATTTCGCTTTGAGTACAACCCATTTTTTTTATTATCCCGTTTCAAAATTTAGCAAATACACTTCATTTCTGATTCTATCTAAAGACCACAAAAGATAAAGATGTAGATGTAGAACTGAGAACACAACACAATCGAATTAATTATGAATTTATGACACAACGCATGTAATGTACGCCCACCATAGACATATAAAAAACCGCCCACTAATAGGGATGTTGAAAAAATATCGATATATCGATATATCGATATTATTTTTTCAATATATCGATATTTTTGAGCGATATTTAATATTTCGATATATCGATGTATCGATATAAAATTCCAAGTATCGAAAAGATATCAAAATCGATATTTTTATTTGTAATCTTTTAAAAATTTAAGTTAAAAGATTACAAATGACCTTTACAAATGATCCCTCCAATCCAATTCTCCTAGAACGAATAATTATTCTGTTCTTATGCATTAAAAATTTCTTTATTGATAAAAAATTGATTTATTGATATGTATCCAATAAATCAATTTGTAAAGAAATAATATAAAATGTTGGCAGATTTCCACGAACTTTTGTAGCTCAGCAGCTCATTCGGCTCGATTCGGCGCGTGGCTCACGAGAGTCGTAAACTGAACCGGTTCAAATTGAGCTGATCTGAGAGCTGATTCATTGAATCAGCTCACTCACCTCAGTCATGAGCTGATCTGCAACTCGCGTATTTTTGATGAGTTACCCACCTCTAAGATCAACTGCCTTGCTCACAGGCAGGGTTGAATTTCGTACTATAATTATAGTATTTGTACTATAATTTCATGCTTCGTATACAGGATTACTTTTTAAGCAGTGTGCAAAAATATGGTGGTAGTTCAGTATCAGTAATAGAACACATTCCCATTATTAGTTAAAAACTATGTTTTTAATTTTTATCCGGCTTGAAATCGGCAAAATTTGGACACTTGTCTATACACAATAATAAAAAAGTCATGTGCGCCAGCCGACTCACGCGCCGGTGTCAGCGGGGGTGAATCCCGCGGGGGTGGCAGCGGGGTATAACGCCGGCCGCCGGCGCCCGCCAGTCTGCTTCATAGATTAATATGTTATATTGGACTAGCTTTTGCCCGCGGCTTCGCTCTCCGTGGATGAAGAAACAAAATTGAAAGAAATCGATCCCCGAATAAAGCAGTTCACTATAACAGTTTCATCATCCTCCTAGGCTCCTAGCCTATGCTGAAAATATGTTAAGCTCCGGTTCCAATCGAAACAGATGTGGTTAAATATAAATATCTTACACAAAGCAATAGCGTTCAGACTGGTTACAACCGATAGGTATCCTAACTTTAAATTTGATCGTCTGGTTTTTTGGCCTTCTGACTACGATTAACGATTTTCATAGGTTTTCGTATGGGGTTTACTATGCCGAATCAAATGCCATTTCTTAACGTGCTATTTAAGGCACCAGAGGGTCTCGATGTCTTAAGAATGGTCACCCATCCATAGTCTAACCACAGAAACCGCTGCTTAACCTATCGCTCAGCGTAGTTATTACTTCGCCAAAGTTTTTAGCTCGGCTTGAGCAACTTTTACTGGTACTGGGGTACTCTATGAGGTACTGAGGTGATACTGTTTGTGAAACTGTTGTTTAAAATCACTCCAAAGGAAAATTGAAACTTCAGTTAGTCGTAATAACTCGTAATTCTAACCAAACTTTACAACTATTGTTTAATTTAAGTCTATACCACTTTAAACGTTTATGACAAATCAACAATTACGATTTCTGCGCATGTGACAACTTAATTAAAGAACCAACAATAATGGTTCCCTATATCAATAGGAATACATACTACAGAGAGGTCAAGCTCTTTCTCAGCATCTACGCACCTGAGTGGAATTAGATATACCTCATTTTTTTAGTTGAACGATGGACTTTTAAATAGAAAATCAAAAATCAAAAACCAACAATGATGATCTCTTCTTTTTATGGGCTCGCATACAACAGAGAGGTCAAGCTCTATCCAAGGATCTATACAAATAATTGAAAAAAGCTTTACATCAGTTTTTAAGTTGGAAATTATGCTTTACTAATTATGCTAACAGTTAACATAAAATTAAATCTATTCAGTAGGTTTAGCGCCAACCCCTAACAAACAGACAAACCGACAAGAATACTAAAAATCACATTTTTGGGTTCGCGATCGTTTATATACTCTACCCAATGGTTTTTTTTAAATATCTTCAATGTACAGACACGACTTTTTTACAATTTTATAATAGTATAGATATAGATGGGTATCTTGAAGACAAAACTTTTACCTTAGAAAGTGGCTCCACCTGGTGCTCATAGTTGAATTTCCGAATCACTTGATATATAGATAGATATGTATAATAAAGATACTTATGTTAATATTTTCTAAGTCTTGTATGATATTATAGAATCGTTTGAGATATGTTTTGCATAGAACATATCTCATACGATTCTTAATAAATGCCTAACAATTCCTACAAGGGAAAAGGAAGAAAATACAAAACATATTCATTTAAAACACGAAAAAGTGCTCATACACATCAAAACATTCAACATACCGCAGCCATCTTAGTTTCTTACTAGGGATGTTGAAAAATAGAGAATAGAAATATCGATATATCGATATTCTTTTTTCAATGTATCGATATTTTTGAGCGATATTTAATATTTAGATATATTGATATATCGATATAAAATTGCAAGTATCAAAATGGTATGAAAATCGATATTTTTTTCAGACCAATAAACATTTTTAAGTTAAAAGATTACAGATTACCTTTTATTTTGGCTGTTATATAATTTGGTTTTTAAGTTAGCCGATATACCGACATTTTTTGAAAATATCAATATCGATATTGATATATTTTTTTAAATATCGATACTTTTGAATTTCCGGCATCCCTATTTCTTACTCAACATAACGTTGCCATAATGAAATAAGCTGAAATATATTTAGAAAATTTGTTAAATTTAGCCAAATTTATTACTATCACCATCGTTTTGTTAACAATAAATAAAATATTGCATTCCCACGTGATTGCTCTATTTTAAAATTGCCTATGAAGAAAAATAAATATATTATTATTTTATAAAATAATATGGTTATTAGGAATAGCAACATTGTCAACCATTTGTTCTAAGGTGTTTCAACTATCAACGCTAGGTGGCGCTAAGTGAAAACGACTCTAGTAGATTTGTTCTAAGGGAACACACCATGGTCTGCTTATGGCACGTGCCTGTGACATCGTGTTATTGCTTTCCCGCGCGATCCCGGAGCCGCGCAGCCGCCGCACGAGTTTCGTATTTCGTACTGTGACCGGTCACGCACGATGACAGAGTTTACTAACTGGTGAAAACTTACGGGCAGCTCGCAGACTGTATGCCGCAGACAGTGTGCCTCGAATGCGAGCCCATGGGATTCATAAACCCGCGGTCCCTAATGAGCAATGAGGACTATTTTAGCCGCCAATTAAAGGTTACTTGACCACGGCCAATTCAGAACCCCCGTGACACATAAGGATCTGGCAGACCTCGACTATGTGTCGACATCGAAGAAAGCATTTTTAATTTCTTCGAACGAGACCCAAGAGCAAGTACCGCAGCACGTCGCTTCGGTGTGTGACAGACTGGCTTAGCCAGTACGCGGTTTGGAATCTATTAAATACAGCCGGTCTCCATCCATACCACTTCCAACCTGTACAGAAGCTCCACGACTCCGACCCCGTACCACGCCGAGCCCGAGCTAGGTAATGTGTTGTTGTATGTTTTAAAATTGCAATGCAATTGATCATAATGAGTTATTTAAACAAGATAAAATTTAACCTCGGGCAGGACTTGAACCTGCACCCGCGGGGTCAAATTTTTCCTTCATATTCTGTATTACGAGATTATTATAATACATTTTCTGCATTTTGATGGTCCTAAGCCCATGAAAGTATGAATGTCTATCATAGAAATTAGACAGATAGTCGCCGCGCGCCATACCTAAGCGGGCGGATCGAACGAGCGCACAGCTGATGTAGGTACTAAAGCGCGCGCGCTATGCCGTGCGCTAGCGAGTAAACATAAAATCAGTTTCAAAGTCAACATCTTTCGTTAACGATAACTTTGATCATTTGTACTAAGATATATAAAAAAAAAAATTGATGTTTAATAAAAGTCGTTTGTTTCAATTGACGAAGTTTGCGCACTGAATAAAAAGTATTCCTGTATACTATCCATGTCTAAGAATAGTACGAAAAATACTATAATTTCATTACTTTGCTTTAATAACATATCGCACCTCTAGAATTACATTGACGTAAGTGCAAATAGTATGAAACCGAGAAAATTTAATTTACAACTTTTTGATTCCTTTTTTAAAAATATTTTTATTTCTATCAACAACATACATATAAACATAATATTATCTAATTCCTGATTATATTTACTTTAAGATAAATACATTTATATTCCTGTGGTATTTCTTTCGATAGTTTATCAACTTAGAGGGTATGTTAGATTAAAAAGTCAGTTTCAAGATTTGTGCATTTGCGATTATATTTACTTTAAGATAAATACATTTATATTCCTGTGGTATTTCTTTCGATAGTGTGATGTATTGCGAATAGAATTCCTATTACAATAAACTAGTTACGCGTGCTGTGGTAGAGGGCGCGGTAGAGAGACGTGCGACACTGACATTGACAGTTGACAATTGACATTATGCTATATGATAATGCACTCTCTCTCGGAGTCTGAGATCCCAAGCGACACCACGTATAACAAAACTCTAACAATGTTTATTATTTAATCCCAACACCATTCCAGGATATATTGTGTTAAACACAGGACACAACAGATAGTTTATCAACTTAGAGGGTATGTTAGATTAAAAGTCAGTTTTAAGATTTTTGCATTTGCGTCATTGTAATTCTAGAGGTGCGATATATAAAAGTCATTTACTATCAATCCAATATTTAAGAAACCACAAAAATAAAAATAAATTGCATAACTTCACGTCTTCTCTCCTCGAGTGCCCTTCGAAACGAAAAGTCCTGTCTTTGTGAGAGAATATTCAGTAAATATTCCTTACTAAGATGACATGAACTGGCAACACAATTCAAAGGCGGTAGCGCAAAAGTGCTAATTGTAATGATTTTATTGCTAATAAGGATCAAAAAAATATTGAATAACTGATAAACTTGGAAGAGTTAAATTTTGCATATATTGGTATTGATTTTAATGACTTTTGAACTAAATTAATAAAGTATACTATAATCTTTGTACAAATACTATCCTTTTCAATTTTTTGTACTATCGTTTTGAAAATGCCCAAATCCAACACTGGCGTCATAGGGCAAGCAAGGCCTGTGAGCAGGGTTGAATTTCGTACTATAATAATAATTATAGTATTTGTACTGTAATTTCTTCCTTCGTACTTTATACTATCCATTTCTAAGGATAGTACAAAAAATACTATAATTTCATTACTTTGCATTAGTGACTATTATAATATAAAAACCATTTCATAGCTACCCAATATTTAAAAATTCATGTCTTCACTCCTTAAGTGCCCTTCGAAACGAAAAGTCTTGTCTTTGTGAGATAATATTCAGTAAATAAACCATAAGATAAAAATAAGACAAACTGGCAAAACAATTCAAAGGTGGTAGCGCAAAAGTGATAATTGTACTGATTTGATTCCTACTAAAGATTCAAACATATATTGAATAACTGATAAACTTGGGAGAGGTTAATTTTGCATAAATTGGTATTGCTTTTAATGACTTTTGATCTAAATTAAGAAAGTGTACTATAATTTTTGTACAAATACATTCCATTTCAAATTTTTGTACTATCGTTTGAATATGCCCAAATCTAACCCTGGCTACAATATTGAATATAGTAATCTGTGATTCTGTGCTGTGCTGTGAGCCTGTGACAGTAGAGGTGGGCAAAGTGTATCATTTTTGCGATTGGAACATTTGCATCTGGATCACTGAAATGTTCCGAAACACTGATATGTTTCATTTGGCTCATTTGGGTCATCGACTCAAAATATGATACAGAATGTTTCGAATACACACATATGAGTTGCGTTGCGGGCGTTTATTACTGAGTCAGTGAAATTTTATGTGCAACGACCGTATAGTATTTGATACGTAAGCGGTCATTTTTACGTGCATGAATACCGACAGCGAAAATCCGTACGAATTGAGTGATGCACTTCTCATTTGTTATATCTTTCTGACTTGTATGGATTGTAATTATTTCGCCCGCTTACACGCCAGTCGCGAGACGCGAGTCAATAGTTAAGTTACTCAGTGTCTCAATTTTGTCTCTCTCGCTCGCGGCTCAGTCGCCTCGCGAACGACGCTTCGCATGAAATGAGCGCTCGGCAAAGTAATGTTTCAGATCCAAATGATACGTTTGAAACGTTTCGAGATGATCCAATCTTTTGGAACACTTCAGTGATTCGGATCAGTGAGTCGGTTCTGAGTTACACAGGCCTACTGAGTATATAATTTAAAAAAATATTCGGTATTACAAATTCGGTAGTCAGGTAAAATCTCCCCTCTTCCTTTAAAAAATTTTTTAAAATCAAAAGTACAATAATAGTACCTATGTTTTTCTTTATAACCTTGAACATAAAATTATTGCCATTACATAGGATAAACACTGAATGAATATGTCTGTCAGACAGACATATTCATTCATATAATATAACCTAAAACCTTTCTTACCCTGAGACCTGAGATAAAAAATCTCAGCTCACTGTCTACTAAATGTTTTTAATTTGTACAAAGAATGGAGTTTCAATTATTAAATAGATTAGTGATGTCGAGGGTGTTACCTAAAAATACGTATTCGTTTAATTTTTGTTTAAGAAATTGTTTCCACAATGTAAGTAGTGTTACAAAAATACACCGAGACATGTATACTAGAACGTATCCTACAACAGTTGTTTTACCGGACGGAGCTTCAGTAAATATAAGATATCATGAACCGAGGAAAATTATTAAGGTAAATACTACCCAGATAGTACTGACTAAATTTCGTAAATGTAAATTATAAATACAAAAACTACTAGCTGTTGTCCGTGGTTTCACCCGCGCTACCCGCACTCCATTTAAATCCGTTGTCCTGATGTATACGTATTGTATATAAAAACTAAAAACCGACGAAATAAGTAATTATTACTTAAGTATTAATTAAGGGGCCCGGCAGGGACACAGGGTTAAACATATTATATAGTATACTTTTTGTATGAAGTGATTCATGCTCGACTGTGGCCAAGCCGTGCGCCCGCCGGGTTCCGGCGTCAAAATGTGAGTGGGTATTGTTTCCCAGGATGATTCACGTTAAACCTAGTCGCGACCAGGCAGGGCTCCACCCGTTGCCCTTGCGCCAGCCGGGCCAGTCATTCATGCCACCGGCCTGGCCTGGCTCGGCCGGGCCCCGACGGCGCACGGCCGAGCAACGGACAAGCATGAAACACTTCATACAAGACATATACTATACTATAGATGTTTGATTGGGTCGCGACACGGTGTACCGTGAATCATCCTTAAAGCAGTCACCCTGGGCCGGTGCCGGTGACTGTATTTTTTTATGATTTAAGTATCAAAATCCTCTGATTTTTCTCTACAATTTGGTATGCATGTACCTCAGGTACTTTGGGCTGAGTTGTATAAGCTTTTGCTGACCCCCTTTGGCACACGGAGTTATTATGATGTAGGCGTCAGAATAAGAAAAGATTTTGGGAAAAAATAATGATAGACACCATGGGGAACAGCTAGTAAATACACAATCAACAAGCTCTCATGAAATCTGATTTCAGTTACCGCTAGATTTGTCACAGTTGACTGAAGAAGAACGTAAAATGAGATTGGAAAGGAGGAAGCCAAAGAAAAAAGTTAAAATTACAGATGATATTGAAGATGAATTTAATGGCAGGAAATATCTAAAATTTATGAAAAAAACTAAATAGTATCTGATATTTTAGTTTGTGACATTATGTAATACCTAGCATTAATAAAATTAGTTACATAGCAGAATTATTCTGATTTTTTATTAAATGAATTATAATGACACCCAAGAGTGCAATAATAATAATAATAATAAAATTTAATTTAGGCAAAGTAAACCCATATACACAAATTATTAACAGATACCTACATAAAAAAGACAGAAAATTATACAGTTTTTTTTTTAAATAAGGTCTCAAGAACATAAACAGCTAAAAATGTTTTTTTTTTTTTTGCAATGAGTGCATTATCATCATCATGTAGCATGTTGTGTTGTCAACTGTCGTCTGACAATGTCAGTGTCGCACGACGCACGTCTCAGTCTGGGCACGTCTCTCTACCACAGCACGCGTACAGTTCGCGCCAAACTTAGTTGGCGTTAGCTAACTTTAACCCAGCCGTAAAAATCGGAGAAAGAAAAATATTAGATTGAAATGAATAAAAACGAAAGCTCAAGTCGTAATCTGTCGTTATAAATTATTCTAATCCAATATTTTTCTTTCCGATTTTTACGGCTGGGTTAAGTGAATATTTTACGTGGAATCCCTCTAGGGTAAGTTTCCATATAATTCTATGTAAAGTGCGTAATTGTAAGGTGTTCTAGTATTTCATTTAGACTAGATTTAGCTGTTCTTGTCTTTCCTTGGGACACTGTGACCTTTGGACCCACGTAACGTGGTTGCAAACTGCTTAGCTTACGCCTCCTTCTTTGTCTGGCCTTCCAGGATTCTAGTCTACCCTTTCAACCCTTCGGCAAGCTGAGTGTTCTTGGCGTCGAAGTAGTACAACAAGTTATACAAGGAGAAATACCGCTCCTCTCCAAGAAGTGGACTGCACTATAGACGGGAATTGGAACTGCTGCGCTGTGCTGAAGAAGGCCGCAGTTGCTACCACCACCATCCACGACTTCGGTTCAGGCCAGTGTACCCAATCCTAAGTTTTCTACATCGAGACGTGAGGCGGCCACGGAATATTAGGCAATAAAATAGTTTATATAATATTTACTGTTTTATTCCGAACCCCTATCTATCTGGTGGCAGGCTCCCCCTAGGGCCAGTGCCGCAGTAGGTCTGCCCTCTCTTTAATTTTAGATCTAGACCTAGGGAATGATAGCAGCATAAAACGGTTCTTCAAAGGAATTTACCGATTAAGACCTCCTCTGCCCAAGTACAATACTACTTGGGATACCTCCCTGGTTTTTAATTACATAACATCCTGGTATCCTAATGAAAATCTAAACTTGGAAAAAATCTCTAAAAAACTTACAACACTCCTAGCTTTGACTACTGCACATTGAGTACAAACCATTTCAAAAATAAATATTAATAACATAGAAGTTCTTCCAAATGAAATTCAAGTAAAAATTCCCGATTTAATAAAAACGTCCCGTATCGGCGCTATTCAGCCTACTCTCATCCTTCCGTTTTTTAGAGACCAACTGGCCATTTGCAGTGCCGGTCCTAGGGCGGTGCGAGCGGTGCGACCGCACCGGGCGCCGTCAAGGGGGGGGCGCCAAAATGTGAGACAAACGAGGGGGCGAGCCGAAATTTAAAATTATAATTGAAGTTGACAGCAAGCCGAATGAAAAAAAACAATGATTTAAAAAAAATTGCGCGTCTGTACACTGAACTGATACTTTTACTGTCACTCGTGTCTGTCTGTCTGTATACCTATCAGTGCCATCGGGTTTGGAGCTATCCTAAGCGAATGGACTGATTTTGATGTGGGTTTTTATGTTAATAACTTGTCGTACGTACATCAATAAAATTACTCCAAAAACTGTTTTACGGTTGGCGTACAAATTGCTTCCTAAATAATTATAAGTAATTTCATGAGCTGCAATCTTACTTTCCGAACCATCCTACAATTAAAAACCCAACCTACCAAATTTTCGAGAGGATTACATGAGGCTCGGCTAGGCGCTATGCTCGCTCTTTCAAGAGAGGTAGGGCACGGCCATTTTTGGCTCAAATGTAGAGCAGCCCATCTGGGGAAGTACCCCACCTTACAGAAAACTGCAGCCAAATAACACTTTATTGTGTGTTGTGTTCCTGCAGTGAGTAAGTTTGTCAGAGCTCCTAAGGATGCGCTACGCTGGCAGCAGGAGGAATATTCCCTCAAACTGTCAGCGCAGTAAATCCTCCTTAAACCTCTAATAAGTTTATATGGAAGGCAACGCGACAGTGATACCTCTGGTGTTGCAAGCGTACGGTAAAGGCTTAGCATCAGGTGGGCCGTATGCTTGTTTGCCAACCTAGTGGTATAAAAAAAGGCACCTGGAGGTAGTAAACAAACTAATTGCAGTTAGTCTTCTAACGCAGCCTGTCCGGGGTGGGAGGCCCGAATTTTCGAGCTCGCTTTGCTCGCTCTTAGATGACACGTCTGGAGGTAGTAAACAAACTAGTTGTAGTTACTCTTCTAACCCAGCCTGACCGGGGTGGATGGCCCGAGTTTTGGAGCTCGCTTCGCTCGCTCTTACTGTATGAGATAATTGGAGGTCGAGTAACAAACTAATTGTAGTAATTCTTCTAACCCAGCCGGTGCGGTGTGGGTCGCCCGAATTTTCTAACTCGCTTCGCTCGCTTTTAGGTAGGACACCTGGAGGTAGTAAACAAACTAATTGTGGTTACTCTTCGACTGACCCAGTCTGTCCGAGTTGGGTGGCCAAATTTTGGAGAATGTAGCTACTCTTCTAACCCAGCCTGACCGGGTTGGGTGGCCGAATTTAGGAGCTCGCTTCGCTCGCTGTTACGGTATGAGATAACTGGAGGTCTAGTAACCTAATTGTAGTAACTCTTCTAACCCAGCCGGTGCGGGGTGGGTGGCCCGAATTTTCGAGCTCGCTTCGCTAGGTTTTAGGTGACACACCTTGAGGTAGTAAAAAAACTAATTGTAGTTACTCTTCTAACCCAGCCTGTTCGGAAATTTGGGCCACCCACCTTGGGTGGCCCAAATTTCCGAGCTCGCTGCGCTTGCTCTTACATGAGACAACTGGAGGTAGTAACAAAGTAATTGTAATCACCCTTCTAATAACTTACTGTTGTAGCAGTAAGAAATGGTATTACTACGGGTAGGTAATCTGTCCATTGGCAAAAAAAAGGTTTTCCGAGCTATGGGGCGGCAAACCCTAAAGGCCCGGGGCTTTTCTGGTGGCCGTGCCCATCACCTAAATATGGGCCTGAATCTGCGCCTGGTTCACAGGCTGCCATATCGCCGCCAGGCGCATAGGTAATTTTACGGGTTATTTTATTCGAATAGGGGTTTTATTAGCTTTAATTGGCAATTTTAATGTGAATAAAGCTATTCTAGTTGTTCAATAATAAGTAATTTTGTCGCGAGTGCGGCGGCGAGTGTAGGTCGCGCGGTCGCGGCTCGGACATTTCTGGCCTAATATCATGTATGTAATAAGTGATGGTTAAATATACAAGGTGGAAGGGACATCGACGCACATCCGAATACCATGACTTCAGTACAATATGATTCTGCTTTGAAAATTTCAGTAACTTTTTTCATCAATTTTTAATTTTTTTCTCCAGTATTTTTTACTTAAACGCGTAAAAAAACATTATTTATATCTACCCAAATATCTATTTTGAAATGTTGCTACGGTTATTTAATATTCCTTTTTAAGGACATTTTTATTTAAATTTTATTTACATAACGTTTTATAAAACGTATAAGGTACTATTATTAACAAAATAATAAATAAAAACCAAAATTTCCGCACCTAGGCGTCAAAGTACTCCTCATCGCTGTCATCTGGTAACGTGCCCAGAAGACTGGCAGCATTGCCACGTTGAATGGCAATGCTGATTCTTTGGCCCAAAAATAATCCAGCCCTCTGGTCACGAGTAGCGTCGATAAGTCTTTTAGACTTATAATTAAAAAACCCAAATTAGATTTATAATTAAAAAAACATTATTTCATTTATTTCGGATCGCGCGCGTGATAACATTCACCGCGGAGCGTTATAATAGCGTTTTTAGCAATACACTGCGCGCTCAATAAGTATCTGTAATAAAATAACCGATCATTTTCTACATGAATGACCCAGGTCATTTTATTTTTGACCTTGAGTCAAACCTTGTCGCGACGTTTGTGCGTCGATGTCCCTTCCACCTTGTACATATTCATTTACCTACTTTTATTAATGTTTGCATTGAATCATTGAATACGAACTTTTCTTTGATTTGACATTTTTGAGGCAAGAGGCAACCTGAGGCAACTGTTTTTTTTAGGTTGTTCATTTTTTTACTTAGAAGGGCGCCACTTTGGGTTTCCGCACCACCTGAAAATTTTATTCGGACCGGCACTGGCCATTTGTCCAGCTACCACACTGAATTCTTACCTACTGATGACGAACCCACTACGTGGTAGTGAAGATCACTTATTTATTGGCCTTAAAAAGCCACATAAGGCTGTTACGTCACAAACTGAGTAAGTGGATAAAGAGTGTTCTTTGCAGCCATAGAGTATAAACCACTTGAGAGCCAATACACCAAATTTGCTTAGGCTCACGACTCACCACTGCGGGCCGGGGGACGAAGAAAGAATGCGTTGTTGTGATTGGCCGATGCAACAATGTAAGAATGATAGCTCCTCCCATAGTGCCGGACTAAAAAATTTTTTGACATTAATCGATATCGATAAAATCAACTACTTTATATCCTGTACATGTACGATGGGTCAATTTTAATATAAATTGAGGTGAACAGGAATAAAATTAAACTATCTCGATTCTCAAAAAATCAGTGATTATTACAATATTATTACGACGTAATGACGACGACGACGTAACGATGATGAGGATGTAAACATTAACTTACTAAAACAGGTAAATATAGGGTCGGCAATGCTGTAATAAATAAACGGCGTCTATTTTTTAAAGATTCAAAGCAATTAGCTGTAAAGTTCCTTGAACAAACAACGCTGTATTTTGTTGGATACCAATTTTCCCTTTGGAAAACATTTAGCCACTTCTCTTTATATTCCGGGACCGTCGGGAAACTAAAAAATTACCATTAAACGTCATTTATTTCAAAACATTATTTTCTCAAATTAACATTTTATCGATATTAAATTCGATATCGATAAGAAAAAGTTGTCACAGAACTATAGTATCCAAGAAAGAGACGACATTATAGGCAATTATCTCAAGATAGAAAGAGACTTTTCAAAAAGACATCAACGAGCAGTTTTTTGGTAAGGTGCAAGTTTACGTTGCTCTACCAGTTTAACTTGAGCTCTGCATTTAGAAATTATATTTATGAAAAAACGGAATGTTGTACTTACCGATGAAAAGTAATGCCATCTTTTTTATAGCTAGATGTCAGATTATTTACCACACCACTTAATTGAACAGGAAGGCATATTATCGTATTATTTGGACAAATTACGTATTTACAACTCTCGAACAATATCACGTGCACACAGATCTAACATTTGGTCGATACTAAAGTGGTCGCCCGTACCGCGGACTAATATAAGAGCCCAAACGCATAAAGTTTGCGAGCACCGGTCGCCCGGTATGAGCAGTCAATGTTATATAGTCTTTGTTTGCAGCTGTGGTATCGATATTTCTGTTTACCGCGCACAGTACTAGACACGCAGCCACCTCTAGAGCTCATAAAATGGGTATCAATTTGGATTTAATTAGGAAGACAGCTGGTTGGAGCGGTAGCTCCAATACTTTCGGGCGTTTCTATAATCTTACTTCTTACTATCTTATCTTACTAATATTATACATGTGAAAGTTTGTGAAGATGGATGGATGGATGTTTGTTACTCTTTCACGCAAAAACTACTGAACGGATCTGGATAAAATTTGGCACAGAGATAGATTATAGTCTGGAATAACACATAGGCTACTTTTTATCCCGGTAAAATCTATGGTTCCCGTGGGATAGCGGGCGAAGCAGCTGGCGGAAAGCTAGTAGATAATATATAGTTGGAGAGCAAAAGGAGAATCAAAACTCTTTTGCTAATAGCACTTTGTCTGATTAAGAGCTATCTATTAGTTAATCATTGAGTTTAAATTAATAAACTTGTAAAATCAAATACCTTATTTACCAAATTCCTTACAGAATTTCATTTTTACCAAAGTATGGTATCTTTTTTGTTTATATAACATGATTTTTTTGTTAATATTATTTATGTATGCTTATTTCTAAATACTTAATTAAGTATTTAAATAAATTGGCATTAATCCTAATGTGTTGATATTTTCATTACCTAAGTCTCAACATCTACATGTATACCTAATGCTAATCTCGAGGACAAAGCTCGAGTATAATAAATGATTAAACGAACTTACCTGTAAGTGAAGTTCTATCCCAATTATACGAAGAGCTTTGTCCGAAGAGATTTGCATACATCCCACCCTCCCGGAACATAGGACCTATCCCCTGACCATGCAAATATCAAGTAGTACTAGTATTTTGTGTTTATTCTATGTCTAACATGGGATGCTCCAAACTAAATGACGACTACTGCGCCCGGGCAAGACTAGAAGTTAGATAGAGATACCCACACAAAAAAAATAAAAAAAACAGAAGCTGTTTCTTTTTATTAACTACCTCAAAAATCAGTGCGAATAGGCGACACCGTACGTGTTACTACATGTATACCTAATGCTAATCTCTTCGGACAAAGCTCTTCGTATAATTAGGATAGAACTTCACTTACAGGTAAGTTCGATTAATCATTAATTAATGGCCGATTTGGATAATTCAAAAAGATATTCTTATGTCATAAAGAATGACGTGGATATAAGTTTTATTGAATTTGCTATAACTGTTCTGATCATAGAGTATGTTATATAGTCTTTGGTTCTGATCCTCAGTGATTGCTCAAAAGCCTGAAAGGTAAATGTGGTCCTAGTTTTTAAGTACCAAATGACGTAAAATTACCTACCAAAAAAAACTGCCGTTTGGTGAGAACTGTAGGTATTTAGATTTCGGGCTTGGCGTACAGGACAAGGACATGGAGATGCCGTTTTGGCGTGGCGTTCAAAATTTTAACAAACGGACAACATAGTGTATATTTATTCTACAGGCGCACATACAATGGTTTTAGAGATACACAGTTTTTTAAAACGAACACAGTTTTTCCAGCAGGAAACGCAATATCTAGAGAACCAGGACACTGCACAAATTATATTTTTGGCGCACATTTTTGCACAAATTTAAGCTCTCTGCCCATACACAATAATTTTCTTTCCGGTCCTTTATTTATAATAGTTTTCTCCATTCTTTTTTCCGAAACGAAAAAGAGCACATTTGTTGTGTCGCGCTCATTTACGGCAGATTCTCTCAGCTCTAGACACTTAGTGCTAGGGTAACGTACTGCAAGGATTTTCTTACCTACTGTGTAAGAATTCATACAAGATTTTTTATTGCTTACAGAATTATAAATATTAGATATTATGTTAATAAATATAAAAAATCAATCTTCATTTACATGAGTTAAATTACATGAGTTTTGGGCGAGATAAGTGTGAGCCCACAATGTGACCTATTATTATCTGCCATCGCCACACTAAGAAGAAGAAGAATCTACATTACAAATACATTTATACAAACGACAAACGCAGTCCACGTTGCTGAGTTTTGGGCCGGACAAGTGTGAGCCCATAATGTGAATTATAATTAATCGCCATCGACATGCTAAGAAGAATACAAATACATAATAATTCTAAAATCTGGAAAATAATGCAGATATTTTTTTTAGGTATAAATATGAACTAAGTATAAGACTTCCGGTTTGACAGTTAAATGAACTAAGTAAATTGGACATCATTCAAAAATTTTAAGATCAATCTACGTAAAACAAATTATGAAGTACTTATTAGAGAACAGGTAGGTACAGTAACTTTAGCGAATCATAATTTAATGAAAGTATAATCACAAAGAGTTTCCACAGTGGCAAACTCTTGCCGACAGAAGAACCCCACAAAAAAGAAATACTATTCTAATTTCATACAACATGAATGATCATCATCTACAATAGTATTCTAGGTTGCTAACTTTGTGTTCTCATTTGAGTCCATAAATTCATAGCGGTATCTCATATACATAACTTTCATTCTATCCCAAACATTATCTAATGAATCAAGCGCAGGCCTGACATCAAGTAACGCAAATTGGTATTTGTTGTCAACTTCACCACCATCATAGTAGTCAATAACGTAGCGGACATCTTTTCCACATCTATCCACAATCCAGTCATGTCTATCAAATGGTAACTCATATCTGAAAAACAGGTTTATTATTTAAACGGAAACATTTGATTATTTTAGAAATAATTCATGTATTTTTTATTGAACAACCATTCAATGTGCCAAAGAAGTCTTTCTACATACCCAAGCCAGGATCTTATGCGAGCCCTAGGGCTGTAGTCTGTAGCCTTGCCTCCAAAACTTTTTAGTCTCGGGTGTCCACACTCCTTTGCATGCAATGCTTCCCATTTTAGAACCTCTTGCCATGCCTAAAAAATAATTTATTAACTTGTAAATCTGAGTTATGGTACAGAATAGTCCTAGTTATGGTCTGTAAAGAATGGAGAGAGGGTAGCAAGGCCTTTGCCCTGCAGTGGGACGACAATGGCTAAATAATAGTAGTGCAATGAATGTTGATATCACCAGTGGCGTATTTACCCTAGGGCCAAAAGGGCCATGGCCTGGGGCGTCAGGCTGCTAGCCGGGCGGCGCTAGCCGCACCTCGTTCAGCTTTGTGCGCCTTTATTTTTCAAAATAATAAAGTCAAAAAGAAAGGCGAACAAAGCTGAGCCAACTGGTTGTTTAAAGAGAGAAAGAGCCTACCTACATAATTTACAAAAATTAAAACTCATTTGGTTGTAAGTTTGATAGTGATCACGACGGAGTCCGTCGGACTCCGTCGCATTGAAACAGCACTAGTTGGGGTCGTTTTTTTTACTTTCAACGTTCGTTAGTCATTTAGTTTTCGTTCATATTCATATGGGACAGACAGCAGGGCGCAGGCGCACAGTGGGCTGAAACGGGCCGGTAAAGGACTTAGCATTTAAAAAAAAAAAGTTTCTTTTTCTGAAATTTTAAATATTGTGTTGGATATTTCTATCGATTATAAGTAATTATTTCTATGAGGGTCGTTCAGATAACTTAGTATTTCCAGAGTTATAAATATCCAAAGTAATTTTTGTATGAAGCAAAAGAAAAAAATGTGAAAATCTCGAAATTCTCAAATTTTCTCAAAGAATTGACTCTACGTATGCATAGTACGTATATTTGTCCTATTTTAGCGCCTATTCTCGGGTTGCGATTTTCTGCGATTTGGTCGCAATTTCAAATTTTGTTCTCTATTCCACACCACCATAGAGGTTAAGAACTAGGCGCGTTTTTTTATGTAGTGGTCTCCCCTTTAGGCCTAATCCACTAAGGACTAATAAAATAAATAAATAAGTAAAAATCACAATCACTACTGGCCACTGCACTGTTTTAATCTAATCACTGTCAAGGGTATCCACATTAACGAATGCAAAATTTTCGTATTCGTCATCATCAAATGTTTCCGCTTGTTCAATTATTAATAAACTTTGTGCTTCTACTGACAAAGTTTTATGTTTTCTGCGAAGTTTGTGACGTTTCGCTGAGATGAGTGGATCAGAGCTGGTCAATAAATTATTTAAAATGTCTTCATTTGTAGTTTTTCTACTGCATTTCCTGGAATGGTGTTGGCGGTAATTCGACTAAAAATTTAGATCTTATCTCACTACACAAACTGTCATTATTTTTAATACTGCCACTGTTTTTTAAAATAACGAAAAGATCAAGGTTTGTCACTAAATTTTCAAACATTTTCACAAATACAAAATAACAAATAAGTAAGTAATGAATGTGTGGGGGTAGTGCGTCTATTATGGTGGGTAATAGAACACTGAAGTACTTTTGAATGCAACCGAACATTCCGTAGGTACCCTATCATTGTACCAATCACGTTACGACACGTCATAACTTGTTGTTGCGCTCGCGCACTCTTATCCCTTGATTCCCGGAAATAAGTCTCAAAACAAATTACGTCATACCTGCCTATGGTGGTGGAAAATGTCGAACATTGTTTTTTTTTTAAGAACTAAGTAGGTATTGAGGTTTTCAGGCCGTTTAGTATACATTATTTTAAATTTCAATTTAATTGGAATAAATTGCTTAACTAAAATAACATGACTCTTCATACAAATTTGATATGGCTATATCTCCGAAAGTACTCGTTAAATTAAAAAAAGTCAAAGAATAAACACGTTTTAAATTTATGCCTAGATACCAAAAAAATACATCTGATCTCTTAAGACCCAACCTTGTAATCCCAGCCCACTGTGAGGCGGCGGCGGGGGCGATGTTGGAGACCTACTATGCTCCTATTTCTGTGTAAAGGGTTTAAACCCACCCATTTTACACAGAAATAGATAACGGAAACAGAAATAGATTCGTTCGCTCGCTTTGCTCGCGCTCTAGTCAATCCCATCAGTAGTCATACCCTTCTAAATAAATGAATAAATATTTTGGGGACATTTTTACACAGCACCATCTAGTCCCAAACTAAGCAGGGCTTGTACTTTGGGTACTAGACAATGGATATAATACTTATATACTTTTTTGGGGCATTTCACGCGAAGCGGGCAGCGAAAAGTGTCAGGTTCTGGATTTTGTTTATATTTGGGGTAATTGAACTATAGGTGGATTGAAAAAATGTACTATATTTTTTTTTTACTAGCCTAGTTACCATTTTATGTGACTTGAAAGAATTGAAGAAAATTGAGGAACGGATTTTTCGAAAGCTATTAATGCAGTTAATAAAATGGATTTAATAATTACTAAATAGTGTTTATGTGAGAACATTAATTGTGTTTCTTGTACAGTAATTAAAAATTGAATCTTTTTCTTTTTTCACATAGTAAACCGGAAGTTAGTAATAAAAATGTGTTTTTTCCTAACTTCGCATTTTTTTACATTTTTTATTTTACCTTAAAATATAGATTGTAGTATAGCAATGTTGTGTTAGAAAACTTTGAATGGTATCTCGATTAGTTTAGAAGCTAGGTGAACTGAAGTACGAAGGTGCCGCACGGCGCGCTGTTCTGGGCGGTTTCTTAGTATGGCAGTCTTAGTCGCTACTTATTATAACTAATCAAATATGGTTAAATAACCATAACTAAGCACAAAATTTAATTATTTTGATTACATATTATATGTAAAAAATATTATTCATAAATTAATCAATCAAATAAATATTTGTTTCTTTTGATCTTAGGTTGGGCATGTTAAATGCAACAATGAAGTGGTGTAAACTACTACAATTACAAATATTATGTAACCGCGATTTGAAAACGCTGTCACCATTCGAGGAACAAAAAACGCCTTTTTACTAAACTACTACCACGAACTGTAAAGTAGTTAAAAATACACAATAAATTGTACCTAAGTAGTTCACACCACTCCATTGTTGCATTTAACATGCCCAACCTAAGATCAAAAGAAACAAATATTTATTTGATATATTAATTTATGAGTAATCAAATATAATCAAAATAAATAAATTTTGTGCTTAGTTACGGTTATTTAACCATATTTGATTAGTTATAATAAGTAGCGACTAAGACTGCCATACTAAGAAACCGCCCAGAACAGCGCGCCGTGCGGCACCTTCGTACTTCAGTTCACCTAGCTTCTAAACTAATCGAGATACCATTCAAAGTTTTCTAACAAAACATTTCTATACTACAATCTATATTTTAAGGTAAAAATAAAAAATGTAAAGAAATGCGAAGTTAGAAAAAAACTCATTTTTATTACTAACTTCGGGTTTACTATGTGAAAAAAGAAAAAGATTCAAATTTTACTGTACAAGAAACACAATTAATGTTCTCACATAAACACTATTTAGTAATTATTAAATCCATTTTATTAACTGCATTAATAGCTTACGAAAAATCCGTTCCTCAATTTTTTTCAATTCTTTCAAGTCACATAAAATGGTAACTAGGCTAAAAAAAAATGGTAAATTTTTTTCAATTACCCCAAATATAAACAAAATCCAGAACCTGACACATTTTTCGCTGCCCGCTTCGCGTGAAATGCGATATCCAAGGTGGATTGCCCCAATTTTCAAGCTCTCTTCGCTTGCTCATAAAACAACTGGGGGTACAAACTATTTGTAATTACCGCTTTTACTAAGGTCACCTGTCCGAGGTGAGTTTCCTCAATTTACAAGGTCACTCTTACATGAGACAACTGGAGGTAATAACAAACTAATTGTAATTACCCTTCTAACCCAACCTGTCCCGAGGTAGGTGGCCCCAATTTTCGAGCTCGTTCGCTCGTTCTTACATGTAACGCCTGAAACTTTCTGCCGGAAATCGAAAAAAAAACCGGATTCTACCCTTAAAAACTCACCCCCATCCACTTCCCGACCTCAGATCACCCGTAAATTAATTTTCCTTTAATTTTTGTTATATTCTCTTCCTTTTCCAATGGGTTTCATCCTACTAATATTTTTTTCACTTTTTAGTATTTTCAAAGGTTTCAGCCCTGGTCTATGAAGTCTGAGGAAGGAATAAGATACACCCAGACCACTCGGGCGAATTCGCTGGCAGAAAATTCCAAATAACATATTATGTCATTTTACAAATACAACTAAGAGCAGTTATGCACTACATCCAATCTGAATCCATGAGGAAAGTCCGGTGTAATTTGTATAGAGAAATCGGATGACGGACATCGGATCTAGTGCGTAAACTACCATACAAATAGTTCTACAACTACACCGGATCATATTTTCACAGATTTGGACCAGACACAGTGTGTAGCCGCTTTTTACTATGAAAAGAAAGAAAATTAAATTAGAACTTAAAATAACCTGCTCATTATTAGCATTATGTATTCTGATGATGTCATCCATATCTTTTTGCTTGATGTCATCACTTTTCCAACGCCAACCTTTACGCAGCATAGCATTCCAGAACATTTGTTGACTTGGGTAAACCCAAAACTCTGTGGATCCATCGGGCATAGCACGCGGTATGGAAGAAACTTGACGTTGGGTAGGTAGTTCAAATGGCTGATCAGGAGCAGGCTGTTGGTTAGCTGGAGGCATCTGTAATTAAAATAATTTTAATTGCCAACAATGATAGAAATTCTATTCTACAAATAGGTATATTAAAACAGTCAAAATAATATTTCTGTACATTAAGTCAAAATAATATTTCCAACAAAAAAAATTGGGCGATGGAAATGTAGTAATAGAGCAAGAATTTTGATAAAAATGTCTGTCCGTACATGCTAATTAATCTCCAGAAATACTGAATGGATTTGAATAAAACTTTTTTGTTATACAGCTAACTGGTATTCATTTTATTATGAATAAGTAAGTAGTACTACAAAAAAACATACTGAATCGAGCAAAAAACAAGTGAGATCTAAATGGGTGCCAGTTCAATGATCAGTCCTGATATTTTATAAGAACTTGCTAATAATGGCTAGTTTTTAAACACAATTTTATTATAGCCTTCGCAACTTCTAAAGTTGCAAGTTATTATATAATTAGAAACTAGCCATCAAACATACAACTCTTCCATGACTGTTTTTATAATAGTTACAGCATTCTTAGTCAAAACTACTTTGAACATAGCCATAATTTATATTAACCTTACCAATATGCTAAATGCGAAAGTAACTGTCTGTCTGTCGCGCTTTTAAACAAAAAACCTACTCAACCGATTTAAATGAAATTAGGTACAGAGATAGTCTAGAGCCTGAGAAAGGACATACTTTTTATTGCGAAAAAAGAGCTGTGAGGGGTTGAAATAGGGTATGAAAGTTATAAAAAATACCCAGACCACGCGGGCGAACCCGCTGGCGGAAAGCTAGTTTTATATACTTTTAACCTCTAATTTATCCAATCTTGTACCTTGTACCTTTGAAGGTTATATCATATAAATAAGGTAGTATTTATAGTTATAGATTTAAAAGGCACTACCAAAATTTAAATTAGGTACCTACCTAGACTTTTGACTTCACACTTACCATGTTATATGGGTTGATATCATTGACATGTTGAACAGGACATTCTGAAGTTTGTTTACTTTCTTCTGGTTTTGGGTTAGTTTTCTTGTGCATTGGACATTCTGGTGGAGGGCTTAGGTTACTTCCAATGTTTGGCAAAGTACCACCAGCCTCGGCTGATACCGAATTCCCCATCTTGCTGTCGTCTTACGTAATAATGTACAAATGTGCTACAAGTTAGGTAAGAAGAAGTTAGCACTGTTAGCAGATTATGAACATTATAAAATTCATGCCTTCTATATCACGACAATAGCCGAGCTAATTCCAATGCTGCCTAGCTTTAAAAGAATACAATTATCTTATTTTCACAGACAGATTGTCGCTCGGTCGGTCGACGTCAGGGGGCTCAGGGGCACTGGTAGGGATGTTGAAAAAATATCGATATATCGATATTTATTAGCGATATTTAATATTTCGATATATCGATGTATCGATATAAAATTCCAAGTATCGAAAAGGTATCAAAATCGATATTTTTATTTGTAATCTTTTAAAAATTTAAGTTAAAAGATTACAAATGACCTTTTTTTTTTTTGGCTGTTTTATAATTTAGTTTTAAGTAGGCCGATATATCGATATTTTTTGAAAATATAAATATCGATATTGATATTTTTTTTTTAAATATCGATACGATATATATCGATATTTTTTGAATTTCCGACATCCCTAGGCACTGGGGCAGTGTTGCCATATAGGGATGTTGAAAAAATATCGATATATCGATATAATTTTTTGAATATATCGATATTTTTTAGCGATATTTAATATTTCGATATATCGATGTATCGATATAAATTTCCAAGTATCGAAAAGGTATCAAAATCGATATTTTTTTCAGAACATTAAACCGACTAACTTAAAACTAAATTATAAAACAGCCAAAAAAAGGTCATTATTTTGTAATCTTACAAACATGGCTGTGACATTACAAATGACCTTTTGTTTGGCTGTTTTATAATTTCGTTTTAAGTTGGCCGATATATTAATATATCGATATTTTTTGAAAATATAAATATTGATATTGATATATTTTTTTAAAAATATCGATACGATATATATCGATACTTTTTGAATTTCCGACATCCCTATTGCCATAGATATAAGAATAAGAATAATTTTATTTCCCAAAAGTTTACATTTCCATACATATACGTTTTATAATATTAACGTTATTATTTTAATTATTATTAATTAACATATTATGGAGACCTAGATAGTTATTCCTGTGACCTCCACACTAGGTCGAGCCTGTCTCGTGAAAGCCTATGGTTGTTTTTACAATTAAATTTGGATCAGATCGTCTTAGACAGAGCTGTTATGTCTATGTTGTGTAAAGTAGATAAGTGTTTGTAGACGTGTATGAGTAGACATAATGTGTGTGTATATGTGTGTGCGCGAGCCTGTGTATGTGGTATGTGCGTGCGTGCGTGCGTGCGTGCGTGCGTGCACGCGTATGTGTGTGTAGGTGTGTGTGTGTTTGTACTATTGTCGTGCACAATATAACTATAATAATATATATAACTTTAACTGTACATAAATGATTTACCATATTACTCTTACAATTTTTTCTGTGTCAGCGTAGGAAAGTGATAGAAGCCATTTGTAAACCTTTTTTTTGGCTTGTTTAGTGGTACATTGTTTAATGTTACAAATTTTTTGTATTTTGTTATAAATAAACGGTTGCATGAACTTCTGCATGTGTTGGGCAAACGTCGAATTAACTCGTGTTTGTGGTATTCTGAAAACGCGACGTTTGAGTAACATAGAATAATCAGTTGACTGGAGCACTGCTGGATGTTGTTTAAGGACTAATTTTAAAATGTACAGCTGGCGAACATTCAGTACAGCAGCTTCTGCATACAATTGAACGGTGGGGTAACGAAAGGGCCTTCTAAGCATAACTTTCAGAACAGAGCGTTGCGCACGTTCTACTTGTAGCATGACGGTAATGCCGACTCCACCCCAAATGTTAATACAATAACTAAGTATGGATTCGCATAGTGCGACGTAGACAATATGCAGAATCCTTTGATTGTCAGCGTTACGTAGTTGTTTCATTGTGTAAATAAGTTTTCTAACTACTCTTTTTGCGACTAACGTAATGTAAGGTTTAAAACAAAGTCTGTTGTCCATTACTAAACCTAGGTATTTTATTTCGTCAAGCTTTTGTAGAGTATTGCAGGTACAAGCTGTGAGAATGCATGAAGCTGAATGAATCTTGAGTGAAAGGGTATAATATATATAATATTATATCTATGAGTGTTGCTATGAAGTGATTTGGGCCATAGACAAATAATAAAAATACTAGCTCTTTGATTTGGGCATGTTCAAAACGATAGTACAAAAAATAATCCAGCAATATATTGATATAAAAATATCAATATCATTTTTAAATATCTATACGATATATATCGATACTTTTTGAATTTCCGGCATCCCTATTTCTTACTCAACATAATGTTGCCGTAATGAAATAAGCTGAAATATATTTAGAAAATTTGTTAAATTAAGCCAAATTTATTACTATCACCATCGTTTTGTTAACAATAAATAAAATGTTGTATTCCCCCGTGATTACTTTATTTGAAAATAGCCTATGAAGAAAAATAAATATATTATTATTTTATAAAATAATATGGTTTTTAGGAATAGTAACATTGTCAACCATTTGTTCTAAGGTGTTTCAACTATCAACGCTAGGTGGCGCTAGGTGAAAACGACTCTAGTTCTCTTAGAACAAATTACTAGAGCAAATTACTAGACTCTAGTAATTTGTTCTAAGAGAACACACCATGGTTGCCAGTTCATGTCATCTTAGTAAATAAATAAATTAATATCCTGGGACATTTTACACAGCACCATCTGTACGGCCGATAGAGGAACAACCGTCACTTGACCCGTCGACTAAAGGCTCGCAACTACAGTTCTCGCCAAACTTATTGTCCGGGTTGAAGTTGGCACGAGCTAACTTTAACAAGGCAGTAAAATTAGGAGAAACAAAATTATAGAATTGTCATAAATAAAAACGAAAGCTCAAGTCGTAGGCAGTAGCTTCATATAATTTTTATCCAATATTTTCCTTTCTTCGATTTTTACGGCCGGGTTAAAGTTAGCCCGTGCCAACTTCAACCCGGACAATAAGTTTGGCGTGAACTGTACACCGCTCTACTCGAGAGCGTAGGCTCCCGTTCTACTTGCAGGACTATGATGTCTCGTCCTAAAAAGGCATGGGGTGAATGATGCGAACTTCTTAGGTTCGCTATAAAAGGTATAAACTCCTTGCATGTGTCAACTGATAAATTGTCAATGAATTAGAGTATGCAAGCAACGACTCTGTTAATGTTACGAATTATAGGCAGTGGCGTAACTAGGTTGGGGCAGGCAGGGCACGTCGCGCCCTGTTCCAACCACCTTAAAGTGGCCACGGGCGGCAGGCTTGGGGAAGTCTGTCGCCCAGCACTATGGCCCGAGTAGGCGATGCGGTCTGAGTGTGCCGCGTCCCACTCAGTGGATTGGCAGGAGAGGGGGGTGCATACCACACGCACCCCCCCCCCCCCAATAGAGCCGGGGGCCGCGTTGGCGGCCCGTCACCGCCGGGGTCGCGGAAGAGTGTCAACATGTGCATAAAGCATTTTCAGACGATAAAAAAAAAAAAAAGGGCAGGGCACGTGCCCTGGGCGCCAAACGAAGGGGGGCGCAAAATCGCCAATAATTAAATTTTGTAAATCAAAGCATAACCATTTTATACTGTTATAATTATTTACTTCGCAATTTCATATCGTCTTGCCCGCATCTTATACACTCTATACATAATACACTCAAACCCTACACGGTCTTAGTTCGTTGTTTGCCTAATACATGCCTAATACCTATTATATTAACTTACACATTTTTTTCCAGCCATATGGTTCTGTATGATTTTTTTCTGTACTTGGAAAATCCACACAGACGTAACCTCTTTATTAAACTCATTTTATTTTAATGAGTTTACGTCAAAGAACACATTTTTCATATAGATAATCTAACAGATCAATCGGGTATACTTTTCCTTTCGTGCCCGTGTGATTTAATCTACTTGTTTACTACTGCTGTTAGGAGGGTAATTAAAATTTTCCCTTGTTACTAGCTCCAGTTGTCTCGTGCTACGTCACTGCGGCAATGCTCACAACGAGACACTTAATGCAATGACAAAAATCAGTGTAGGTAATGGTGCGGATGTCGAATGGTGGACGCGGGGCTCCTGTTTCTGTGTAAAGGGTTTAAAGTCTAACACGAAGGGGATAACTTCGGTCGCTTGCTTTGCTCGCGCTCTAGCAAATCCCATCACCAGTCAGTCATACCCTCCTAACCTAACATGTCCGAGGTGGATGGGCCAAATTTTCGAGCTCACTTCGCTCGCTCTTACATGGAACAATTGCGAGTAGTAACAATCTAATTGTAATTAACTACCCGTCTAATTTAACCTGTCCGAGGTGGATGGCCCCAATTTTCGAGTTCGCTTCGCTCGCTCTTACATAAGACAACTGGGGGTACTAGCCAACTAATTGAAATCACCCTTCCAACCTAACCTGTCCGAGTTGGGTGGCCCAAATTTCAAGCTCGCTTCACTCACTCTTGCATGAGACAACTGGAAAAGCTAATTGGAATTACTATTGCCTAACCTAATTAATTGCTAGTGAATTGCCTAACCTATCCTGTCCGAGGTGGATGGCCCAAATTTTCGAGCTCACTTAGCTCGCTCATAAGACAACTAAAGGTAGTCACGAACCAATTGTAATTACCCTTTATTTTAATGACAGAAAAAATCGACTGGCGGGCAGGATTTGAACCAGCGTCTTCTGGTTTAGTACACCAGATGCTATGATCGCTAAGCCACCGCCAGTCCCGCTCGCCAACTCGAAATCTTCCTTTATATTCTAAACTTACGGCTTAAGGTGACGTAGCATAGAAAATGCTATAAAAATACAAAAAGATAGGTAGTGTAATTAACCTGCTAACCTAAGCTGTCCAAAGTGGGTGGCTCAAAATTCTCGAGCTCGCTTCGCTCGCTCTTACATGGGACAATTGGGGGCGGTAACAGACTAATTGTAATTACCCTTCTAATCTAACCTGTCCGAGGTGGATGTCCACAATTTTCGAGCACGCTTCGCTCGCTCTTGCATGAGACAACTGGAGATACTAGCCGACTAATTGGAATTACTGTGAGATTTACCTAACCTGTCCGAGGTGAGTGGCCCCAATTTTCGAGCTCGCTTCGCTCGCTCTTACTGAGATCACTTGGGGTAGTAACAAACAAATTATAATTATCCTACCAATCTAACCTGCCCCATGTGGGGTGCACAAATTTTCGAGCTCGCTTCGCTCGCTCTTACTGAGGCAACTGCAGGTAGTAACACACTAATTGTAATTAGTCTTCTAATCTAATCTGTCCAGGTGGAGTACCTAAATTTTTGAGCTCGCTTCGCTCGCTGTGTCATAACGCAACTGGAGGTAGTAATAAACAAATTGTATAATAATAATTGGCCTTCTTATAACTTACTATTGTAGTAAAAACAAAACAGATCCAATTAATTTAATTTATCAAGTTAATTTACTAAGGGGCGCAAATATGTTGCGTGCCGTAGGCGCCATTATCTATCGGTACGCCCCTGATTATAGGTATGTTCTGTTTTATAAGCTAAATAAAACAGAGATCTAGTTTGGTTTTGTCTTTATATGTATCAATATCTAGTCCCAAACTAAGCAGAGCTTGTACTATGGGTACTAGACTTCTATACTTTTTTTTGTAAATACCATAGATATACATACTTACATACATACTTATTGTGATGTATTGCGAATAGAATTACTATTACAATCATAGCTATACAATTCCATATTATATATCTATGATTACAATAAACTAGTTACAGTTCGCGCCAAACTTATTGTCCGGGTTGAAGTTGGCGTTAGCTAACTTTAATAAAATTTGGCAGTCGTAACAAGATTTAGCAAAAACTTTTAGTCCAAAAAAGGCAGCGAGGATTTCTAAATAATTGTTATGTCGCGAGCGTTCGCTGTCAGACCACATACCACTAGCTCGTTTCTCCTCGCAGGCCGCCCCCCACCCCGTTGTTGAGGCGTCGCTGTAAATAACCAAACAATACTAGTTTTGTTTGATTGATTTTGTTCACAGAGTTACTAATTACTCGTGACCACCAATTTAGATCTGACAATATTGACGGAGGTATAGTCATATATTTATCATAATTATTATCGTCTTCTTTTACGTTAAGATATTTACAGCGTTCGAGATCCTTAGTATATAAAGCCAGCCGTATTCGACGGCAGGGCAGGCCGAGGTAAGTAAGCCTACGAGGCGGGCAAATTCTGACTTGTAGTGGTCAGAGCGTCTGGTGTACCGAACCAGAAGGCGCAGGTTCGAATCCTGCCCGCCCGCCGATTTTTTCCTTCATTAAAAATAATTTATCTATTTCTTCTTTAATTTTTTAAATTTTTTCGTTAGGCAAAGAAATTTGTAATTTCTCACTGTCAATAATAAAACCCAGGAATTTACAATTTGTATTATGATATAGTGTGCTTTTTTCTTTGTTGATAATAAAACCTAAAGATTGTAATAATCTTATTGTGTAAGAGACTTCTCTCACGCATGACTAATATGTATTTGATATTAGCAAGATGTCATCTAAATAGATAGTAGATATGAAGCCACACGACCTGAGTAAACTAATAACCGGTTTCATTATTTTAGTAAGCACAAACGGAGCCGTATTGAGGCCGAACGGCAAGACATTAAATTGAAACAGTTTTCCATCGAATTCAAATCAAGCGATCATAAAAAATACCTAAATTTTTTATGATCGCTATGTATAAGGATCAAAAAATAGGCATCTTTGAGGTCAATAATGCTTATAAAACAACCCTTGTTTATAAGGTTAATAGCTGTACGTAAGTCTTCAAGCTTAAAATGTGCTGTTGAAATAAATTTATTTAAAGATTTAAGATTTAGAATAAATCTAGTCTTGCCGTTCGGTTTTGTACTAGAAACGTAGGTGATATGAATTGACCATCACTGGGATCGCATTCTTCGACCGCACCGATCAATAAAAGATCTTTTATTGATTGGTTAGTTTGTACTTTCTCTGCAGGAGTAAGTGCTTTTGCTATAGGCGGTGAGTATTGAATCACAGGTTGCGAGAAAGGAATGCGATATCCTGTGACCCAAGACAGTATTGTCTTATTATGAGTGATAAGGGACCACTGGACAAGAAAATTAGATAGCCGACCGGCGTACATTACCGTGTCTAGCGGCGGCTGCGACTCGCTGCTGGACGCGATGACTGTCTCGAGGAGGTCTCGTGCCGATTCCTGACTGCAGGTTCCTTTCTCCTCTGGGTTCCCTTCGACCTGTGGCTCTGGGGAGGGGCTCGCCAGTTTAAAGGATTTTTCTGTACTTTGGGGTTAGTCACTTTTTTAGCAGGTTGTTTGGGAGGCGTGGGTTTCATGTCGTCTCCCGTTTTAGTTATAGCTTTTGCGGCTTTGAGCGTTTCTGCTAACTCTGCACTAAAGAGAAACTTATCAATTTTTGTCGCCTAAAGTTGATCTTTGAATTGTTTTTTCATATTGAAAAGTATGAAATTCCTTCTCACAAGCGAATCAGAGTTCTGGCAATCGCATAATAATTTTTATGCGTCCATTAAAAGCTTAATAAGCTCTGTGGGCGAGGCGTTCTGCTCAGGTGATATAAGCAAGGTGAGAGCTTCGGCAATACAGGTTATAGCGGACGAGATTTGCTTCTGCTTTTGTTCAATACCCTTGTCCCTTTTGTGGACAGTTCGGAGACGGCAACCCAGGGGCGTACCGATAGAAAATGGCGCCTAGGGCACGCATCATATTTGCGCCCCTTAGTAAATTAAATTAATTGGATCTCTTTTCTTACTACTACAATAGTAAGTTATAAGAATTGCGTTATGTTATGACACAGCGAGCGAAGCGAGGTCGAAAATTTGGGCACCTCACCTGGGACAGGTTAGGTTAGAAGGGTAATTACAATTAGTTCGTTACTACCTCCATTTTTCTCAGTAAGAGCGAGCGAAGCGAGCTCAAATTTTGGCCACCCACCTCGGACAAGTTAGGTTAGAAGGGTAACTACAATTAGTTTGATACTACCCCCAGTTGTCTCAGTAAGAGCGAGCGAAGCGAGCTCGAAAATTTGGGCACCTCACCTCGGACAAGTTAGATTAGAAGGGTAATTACAATTAGTTTGTTACTACTCCCGTTGTCTCATGTAAGAGCGAGCGAAGCGAGCTCGAAATTTTAGCCACCCACCTCGGGCAAGTTAGGTTAGAAGGGTGATTCCAATTAGTTGGGTAGTACCTCCAGTTGTTTCGTGTAAGAGCGAGCGAAGCGAGCTCGAAAATTTAGGCCACCCACCTCATACAGGGTAATTACACTTCCTTCTTGTACTTATTAAGCATTTTCCATGTTACGTCACCTTAAGACGTAAGTTTAGAATATGAAAGAAGATTTCGAGTTGGTGAGCGGAACTCGCGGTGGTTTAACAGTCATAGCGTCTGGTGTATCAAACCAGTAGACGCAGGTTCGAATCCTGCTCGCCAGTGGATTTTTTCCTGCATTAAAATAAAGGGTAATTACAATTAGTTTGCGACTACCTTCAACTGTCTTATGAGCGAGCGAAGCGATCTCGAAAATTTGGGCCATCCACCTCGAACAGGTTAGGTTAGAAGGCTATGACTAACTGGTGATGGGCATTGCTAGAGCACGAGCAAAGCGAGCGAACGAAGTCCCCGTTATTTCCTTCGTGTTAGGTTACTTTAAAGTTTAAACCCTTTACACAGAAATACGAGCCCCGCGTCTCTATCATCTGCATCATTACCTATACTGATTTTTCTCATAAGTAAATGTCTCGTTTTGAGTAAATGCATTAAATAAATGTCTCGTTTTGAGCATTGCTTCAGTGACGCGGCGAGTCAACTGGGGCTAGGAACAAGGGAGAAATCTAATTAGGTACCCTTCTAACAGTGGTTTGAAAGGAGATCAAATCACACGGGCAACAAAAGAAAAGTATACACGATTAATCTGTTGGGTGATTTAAAAGAAGAATGTGTTCTTTAAAATCAATTATTGACGTAAACTCATTAAAATAAAATGAGTTTAATAGGGCAACTTAAGCTTATTTATTAAGCAAAAACACTTCAACTAAAAATAATATAAATATATCCCCTCCCTCAGGGTCCCCAGATTTCGATTTAGGATCTTGGATTTTCACAGACGTAACGTCTGTGTGGATTTTCCAAGTACAGAAAAAATCATACAGAACTATAGGACTGGAAAAAAAATTGTTAGTTAATATATTATTAGGTCTATGGCAAACAACGATGTATGACCGTGTAGGGTTTGAGTGTATTAAGTATGTATAGTGTATGAGATGCGGGCAAGACGGTATGAAATTGCGAAGTAAATAATTATAACAGTATAAAATGGTTATGGCTTTGATTAACAAAATTTAATGATTGGCGATTTTGCGCCCCCCTTCGATTGGCGCCCAGGGCACGTGCCCTGCCTGCCCCACCCTAGTTACGCCACTGCGGCAACCTTTACCTCTGGATTCAGTAAGGGTGCGTCGATCAAGGTGCAGTGGGCGGGAATCAGGTATTTATCCAATAGTTCCTTTCGGGTTTCCTTAGACAGACCCGAAGTAGCCATATGCTGGAGACGTACGGCCAAGTCAGGCTGGATGTCATTTTCATAGACTCTTTTTTTGGGAGGGGTCTTCACCAAGCAGTTGCATAACCTCATGAGTGATTTGCGGTATCACTTGTGAGTCTGGGGTAGCATCAGCGCCGGCGGAACCTGGCGGAGGCGGCGGCGGCGGCGACGGCACGGCGGGTGGCGTCGGCTCGGCGCGCTGCGGCGGCAGCGGTGGCGGAGCGACGTGAGGAGCGGCACTCGTCGATGGTTCAGGTATGTATTCGATCGTAGATACACCTGGATCGAAGTGATTCGTGATAATATAATTGTCTACACATTACGTCATATTGGTTAAATGACAGTCCCATAGACTGCCCGCAAAACCCTGACGAGGTAGGTACTTCGATGACATCAGTATTTATAAAGTGTAAAGTGACAGTCCCAAACTGACCACATTACTTGAGCTACGTCTGTAGTATAGTGACATTCCCATAGAATGCCCGCAACACCACATTTTTGTAGCATAAAGTGATAGTCCCACAGACTGCCCGCCACACTTATTTTTTACGCATGAAATGAACTATGTATTCGGTAAAGGTAAAGTGATAACCCCACAGGTTAACCGCAGTACCACATAAATTTAACACGCGTTAGATACACCTACTAACCTTCAATACAAAATAATTGATCCTGATAGGGCTGCGAGCGAGCGGCGGGGCTGCGCCTCGAGCCGGCGGAGCTGCCGCTCGACGAGCACGAGGTGCACGACGATGACGACGACGTGGAGGACAGGCGGCGGCGGCGCGGCGTGTGTTGTCGATCTTTCCGGCGGACGCGCAACAGGTTTTCTTCTAACTTTTTAAACTTTTTAGCTAACGACTCGATAGTCGCTAGGCTCGGAACGAGGGCGTTTTCCCATTTTGGTGCGCGACTTGAGTTCACGTGCGAAGCGGTGGAGCACTGAACTGTGAATGACGACTACTGCGCCCGGGCAAGACTAGAAGTTAGATAGAGATACCCACAAAAAAAAAAACAAAAGCTGTTTCTTTTTATTAACTACTTACCTCAAAAATCAGTGCGAATAGGCGACATTTTACTACAATCATGTATACCTAATGCTAATCTCGAGGACAAAGCTCGAATATAATTACGAAGATATTGAGTAATAAACATAAGCCGTTCCTGCCGCGGGAGCGTGTGACGTCACAGTGACAGTTGTCGCCTTGCAGCGCTAGGGCGCGAAGTGCTTTTTTGGGAGTTTGAAACAAAGTAAGTGTCCGATTTGTGTCTAATTCACCTATTTTCTAACTTGTTTTTATTAACACAGCAGGCTTAAAATAAGTAAATACACACAGGTACACTACACGTAATAGTAGATACTTACCAACTTATTTCCGTATCAACTAAATAATAGTTATGTAGGTACTAGAGGTGTGCGCCGCGCCGCCACGCCGCCGCCGCCGGCGGACCTGAAGCACGCCGCCGCCGCCGGTCGCCAGACCGTCGTGAAATCGGCGTGTCTTTTTAAGTTTATTTCAGTGACAAATAAACGCCTAATCAAGTCCTTCAGAAGCTATTTAACTCTGTCATACTCGAGAGCACAACGCCGGAGGCATATCAGAGGCAGAAGAGAGTGGTGGTGCTTTTCTTAAAAAAAAGGCGATAACTCCTTATTGAAGAACCTATCTCGCTTCTGAGTCATGTCTACAAGTTGTTTTCAAGGGTCATCACGAATCGTCTCGAGCGCAGGTTTGATGACTTCTAGCCTTCGGAACAAGCCGGTTTCCGAAAAGGTTTTAGTACCATAGACTTCTATACGCTTCGACATATTTACAGAAGACCGAGGTGTGTAATCAACCACTTTGCTTAGCGTTTGTGGACTATGAGAAACCTTTGATTGAAACTTGGGCGATGCTGCAATCTCTGCAGCGGTGCCACATTGACTATCGGTATATCGAAGCGTTCTTCTTCTTCGTGGCGAAGGTACGACGTTTTAAAATAAAATTTGGTGTGCCCAAAACTTCGCTACTTCCACACTAGTGTCAGTTGCTGCGCAGAGATACCTTTGATTGCATGTTGTGGGGCATAAAAGACAGGATAGGAGGTGCACCATTGTTTGCGGCATAGTTCCACAACCACACCCTGCAGCCGTTTCATCGAGATATTCCCACTTCATCATCATCATCATCATATCAGCCTACAGAGGTCCACTGCCAACAAAGGCCTCCCCCATAGACTTCCACAAGAACCGGTTATATGCCACCAGCATCCAACGACTTCCAGCGACCTTTATCAGGTCATCCATCCGTCTCGTTGGAGGCCATCCTACGCTGCGCTTTCCGGTGCGTGGTCTCCACTCGAGAACCTTTCTGCCCCAGCGACCATCAGTTCTACAAGCTATGTGCGATGCCCACTGCCACTGCAGTTTGCTTATCCTATGAGCTATGGCGGCAACTTTGGTTTTTTGTACAGATCTCCTCATTTCTGATTCGATCGCGTGGAGAAATACCACAAAGCATAGCTCTTTCCATAGCTTACTGAGTGACCTTGAGCTTTCTTATGAGGTAAAAGTAAGCGACCACGTCTCTGTGCCATATGCCATCACTGGTAATACACACTGCTTAAAGACTTTTGTTTTGAGGCATTGTGGCACAGTTGACGAAAAGACGTCATCGTCACGTCCCCACTTCACAAGATTTGAATTACACCCCACTTGGGTTCGGAGTCGGTTTAGTGACTTCCAAATGTGCCAAGGAAGGTTACATCCTGGGGAGAGGTGCTCGCTAGGTGGTAGGTAATAAGTAGGCGGGGAAGATATCTCCAACCACAGTTTGAAGCGTTAAGTGCTTATACAAAAACACCATTATGTCGGTCCGAGTACACAAACAGTACACAAACGGGGCAATTCCATTGCAAAAGGGTGTTAGCCAGGAAGATGTCATATCCCCGAAACTATTCACCACCGCAATGGAAGATGCCTTCAAGTTACTGAAGTGGAAAGGATTTGGCGTCCACATCAATGGCGAGTATATCACTCATCATCATCATCAATTTACCGACGATATCGATATCGCAAAATCGCTTCAGACAAAAGTCTTCAACCAGTGTCTGTTACCAGTGATGACATATGGTACAGAGACGTGGTCACTCACTATAGGCCAAAGCTCAAGGTCACTCAGCGAGCTATGCTTGGTATATCTCTACGCTACCAAATCAGAAATGAGGAGATCCGTAGAAGAACCAAATGACCGATATAGCCGAAAGGATTAGCAAGTTGAAGTGGCAGTGAGTGAGGCACATAGCTCGTAGAACTGATGGCTGCTGGGGCAGAATAGTTCTGGAATGGAGACCACGCGCCGGAAAGCGCAACATGGGACGGCCTCCAACGAGATAGACCGGAGACCTGGTAAAGGTCGCTGGGAGTCGTTGGATGCAGACAACATACGACCGGTCCCTGTGAAAGTCAATGGGGGAGGTCTTTGTTCAGCAGTGGACCTCTTTTGGCTGATATGATGATGATGATGTTGTAATATGTCATTTTTTCTAGAACTAGAACTAATAAAACCTGAATTGTCTTTCTTGTCTTTGAAGTCTAAATCAAAAGTACTGACGCCGATTTCACGCCGGTTACGCCGCCGCCGCCGGCAAAATTTTGCCATCACGCCGCCGCCGACGAAAATTAAATCGGCGCACACCTCTAGTAGGTACGTACATCAAAATTATATTCACAACAATGTGTTGTAGCCTTGGCTGGTGGAGTTTATCATCTCTTTTTACAACGGAATACCGTTTTTTAACGAAGTTTTGGGTCTTTTCGCACGTAAGAAAATAGTTTTTAATACATTTCGGCACTGCACCATTTATACATAGTTAAAAAGCTGAATTAGACACAAATCGGACTTAATTAAATTGGAATAGAAAACTGAAGCTAATCGTCTAAAAGTTACGATTCTACAAACCGGTATCGTAGTTGCTACACAAAAAGCTGGTATCATTATATTTGTAAATTTGACATTAATTTGTTTGTGTCAATCTAGTCTGAGATTAAAAAACGGACTATAAATGAATTCCAGGTACAACACTATTCTCAGACCTGATGTAGATGTACCTCAACCTCAATGTCGATATTAGCCGACATTGGCGTCGCCGGCCTGCTGTTAACAGTCAACCAGCCTATTATTTATTTATATAAGGCTTACCAACTAAATACACAAGAGATCAAAATTATATTTGGTAGAACATTTTTTTTACAGTAACGTTCTAGTCACAAATAATTTTTCTTGAAACTTAAAAGGTATTGAAAAAAGTTGAAATACTCATAAATCTTGGCACCTACTATCATAAAAGCACTTTTGTAGTGATGATACATTTCCTAGAAGCAACAAGACACCATTTATTGTTTTAAACTATGTACCCATTTTACTCTAATTGCTTATTTACTACTTATTTTTATATTTTATTTTGGTATTTTCTTCAGAAAACACTTAAATAATACTGATTTCTGACACTTACGCGAATACTAGACATTGAAATAAAACTACTTTTTACGGATTTTATCGCGTTATATTGATATTATTGACGTTTCGGACCCTTTACAGCGTCCATGGTCACGGGTGACTAAGGTGGTAGGCGTCTTTCAACACTTAAATAATCATAACTTTTAAGGAAATCAAGTTAGAGCTCTGCCCCAGAGATATCTTTCACTGCAAATAACCACAACTATCGCCTTGTTTCGTTTGATCCACGATTTTCTGCCCACGCTGTATAATTTTGGTCTCGAGTGCATTTAAATTAAAGGTTAATACAATAGTATTAATACAATTGTGATTTTGAATGTGAGCAATGAGGTTTTAGTTATAATCAGTAAAAGAAAATAAAAGAACATCAAATAAAACAGGATAAAGGTTAGTTGACACTTGACACGATGCAATATTGAAACCTTCCCCCTCAATAAAAACGATACCCAGGTACAGATGTTGAAAAGCGCCATTTGTGACGTCCAATAGTCACATAGGGTAGATAAATTAAACAACAAATTAGTATTTTACTATAGTTCCAATCGCACGGCCGCAAGGTACGAATGACATTCTAAGAAATATAGATATTGAGAAATATAAAGTAACACGATTATAATACAATTCTTTTAATTTTCCAAGCTTACAAGTTGTTGGTTATTTGGTGACAGTCCCATACATTCGTTTTTGAAAATCTCTACTTGCTGTTCAATGTAACTCTCAAAGTTGTTATATGGGCAGCTCGATAGTACTTTAAACATTGGTTTTCCTTTAACACTGTGGTAAACTGACCTCAGTGTCAACACAGGAGGTTTTTCAGGAAACTTCACCTCTATAAATAAATAGGAAATAATTATTATGATACAATTTTAAACAAGTATCTGGGCTGTTAAAATATACTTGTAACAGGTGAAAAGTTGTACTCGCCTATATCTATCTGCAGGATCCAATGAAAACTATTCATCTCAAACAAGAAGGCTGCATTATTTGCATTATGCTCTAGGACAGCACCCTCATATTTTACAATCAGTTGTGCCAGCAAATCTCGTTTTAATTTTTCATTGTTTAGCAAATCATTAATCTGAAAAAAAAAAACCTTTTACCTATTAAATTACCTAGCAGACCCACAATGTAGTTGTAACAAGATTTTGTACTGCTAAACCCCTTTTTGGGTTTGGAAAATAGTAGGCTAAAGTGTCAACTCCAACTCTCCTTCTCCCAAATTTAAGTACAATCAGTTTTTGTGAAAAAAGTACATCCATAGTGAACTACACCTGTATTTCATTTAAAAATATTACCTGCCTCTTCGTCGAGTCAAGGTCATTCATTGATCACTAACCGATCCGACACACCAGTGCCTCGACCATGAGTTTTTTTCACTAGACTCGCTAGCGACGCCGTAAAATATATGTATGGAAAACCCTCGCAGCGCCTCTAGCGGTTACGTAAGGAACTAAAATTTTCTATGAGATTACAGCGTTTCGATGCGTAAATAACCTATCGAAAGCCATTCGATAGAACTCATGGTTGACGTACAGATAGCTGGCCATTAGTATGCATAATTACATTTTATTAAGACAATAAAAAAACAATCCAATCTTCTCTCTCTTTTTTCGGCTGGTTTGAATTGGTAGAGAAAGATTGGCGACTACTGTACAATGGTGAAACCACACTATGATCTTTCTACTATACCAACCTTATTATTTAGTAATTCTGTTACCATAGGAACATAATCCATTAAAACTCCGGATTGATGCATTCTATAAAATAAGAAAAAAAAAATGTGTGTTGCGTCGCAGCCCGGCCACAGTCGATTTCGTAATATAAAGACGTATCAATTAGATGTTCTTAAAATTTGAATTTACCAATGAATAGATTAAATGTACCACAAATATATCTTGTAAATAAAAAAGCACTTGCTTGTGGCCGAGCTACTGCTCGGCCACAAGCGGTATACGGTATACGGTACTCTGTATACGTTACAGCCCGGCCAGGTGTATACTTTGGAAGGATGCCCAGAATGTTCTTAAATATAAACCAAATAAATGTTCCTTTTGTGTTCTTTATTTTTTTCAGTGAAATATACCAAGAGAAACGCTTATATTAACAAAAAAAAAATTTCAAATAAGAATTTCACTAAGCGCCTGTAGAACTAAAATAGCATGTCTGCTTATTTGTACAAATTTGCTGACGCATATCTTTAGGTAATTCTCTAGGAAAAACGGACAATATTGTGTAATGAAAATAATGGCATGTTATTTGTAAAACGATTTTGTACTTTCCTCTATGATGTATTATTATTATAAACAAAGTAATTGTTAAGATTTTACATGTATCTTAGGTGTACATAATTAGATATATTTGTGGTATACCTATTTAATCTATTCATTGGTACTGCAAGAACAATTTAAGAACATTTAATTGATACGTTTTTATATTACGAAATCGACTAACATTTAATGATTAAATTTAGAAAATATTAAAATAATTGAATATACCGCAAGACATTTCAATATTACGAGCTATGAGACATCAAGAACAAACTTTTAAACTTGTTACCCACTAATATTACCTAAATTAAATACCTTACTATGTAATGCTGACACTTCACATCGCTAATCGTGTTCGCGTATTTGTCTCGAGAAAGCCTCGACCTACAGCGGCCCGGTTCAGCGCTCGCCGCGCCGCTGGTCGCACTGCTCTATTGACTATATTCCGTGGCGGCGTGTCACTCAGTCCGTACATTTGTCTTTTTTTTTCCGCCGCGCCCCGAGCCACGCGGCTCTCGTCTATTCGCTCGGCAAAATTCACGAGTTCTCGTTCTGTCGCAGAGAGCGGCGAGTCATGGTATACTTTATGTCAGCACATTTGGCAACACCGTCGATAGTAATAGAATTTGTTACTAATTAAAAATATTTGTGTAGATTGCTAAAGCCGCATAGTAATTAAGATAGCTGGCAACAGCGATTTAATTATTTGCTATTTGATTGTCAATGTCAGGTCACAAAACTCACAAACACGGCGACCGCTCCTTGCGCTTTTGCGATTTTTTGATGTTTCTTTAGTAAGTTGCTTGTTTTTAATTTGATAAAGTTTGCTCAGATTTTTCCAATAATGATAAAAGTAAAATTGAGTAAAACTGTGAAATTGAAAACAAGTATTACACACATACACAATTACACACACAGTACAAAATTATTAATAGTACCTACTACGGACCTATAGCTATAGTCTGCGCGGAACTAGTTGGCCGCGCCTTAGGTATGTGAGCGGCGGGACGGAGGGGCGGGGTCGCCTGCGCGCGGTTGGGCGGAGGGGCGGGGGCGCTTGCTTTTGTTTACAGTAAACCGCCACCTCACCCCCGTCCCTACGTAAGGCGCGGCCAACTAGTTCCGCGCGGACTATAGCTATTACACGTACTAAGTTTGCGGATTAGCAGTCTTCAATAAATTCTGCGAAGGGCCTCTCTATACCTGATGTATTACTTTACTATATGTATACTTCATACATTTTAGTAGTGAACAATGACCCCATTGTTACAAAAATCTACAATCTAATTTTGCGAATGAATGAGTAGGCACTATTCGAATAATCACTCGTCATTTGAAATATTTCTTAAACCGTAACCACGCAAAACATGATTTTTTTACTATGAACGTTCTGGTTCAGAAATCTCGGGACATGCAGCAGGATGTATATGTATGTTTCATTGATTACGAAAAAGCCTTTGATCGTGTGAAACACGAGGTACTTATGCATATCTTAAAAAGCATACATTTGGACTCAAGGGACACGTATAATACAGAACTTGTACTGGCAGAAAACTGCTAATTTAAGAGTTGATGGAGATGTGACTGGCTCATTTGAAATACAGCGAAGAGTGCGTCTCTACTCGGAGAGTATAATGAACGAAGCGTTGGAGGGTGTTGACGAAGGAGTCCTCGTTAATTGGCGTCTGAGTAACGCTGATGACACTGTTCTTATTGCATAGAACGAGGCCTTCAGAAAATACTAGATGGAGTATTTGAGTGTAGTAGACGGGTGGGGCTTAACATGAATGCATCTAAGACCAAATGTATGGTAATATCAAAAATACCAAAGCAGTGCAGTATGACAGTGGGGAATGTTAATCTGGAAAGAGTGCAGAAGTACCGGTATCTTGGATCATGGGTGACTGACTCTTGGGAGAGTAACACAGAGATACGCATTCAGATAGAGACTGCAAGAACCTCGTTCATGAAGATGTACAAAATTCTAACCACAAAAAAACTATCCATAACTCTCCGTTATAGACTCCTGAAGTGCTATATTTGGCCAGTCCTACTGTATGGTTGCGAGTCTTGGCCATCAAAGAAGTCCTCAGTAAGAGACTAGAAGCGTTTGAGATGTGAGCGTATCGCCGCATGCTCCGCATAAGCTGGACAGATAAGGTCTCGAATATTGAAGTCATTAAACGAATGAGACGAGAGAAGGCCGAACGTACTATCAAACAGAGAACAGTTGCGTACCTTGGACATGTTTTAAGACATGGGCGCTATCAACTGCTACAAACAATAATGATAGGAAAAGTTCCGGGCAAAAGAAGTGTTGGAAGAAGAAAATTATCCTGGCTCCGCAACATCCGATAATGGACTGGGAGTCTGGGATAAAGAAAGTAGAAGATCTGTTCAGACTGGCACTGAACAAGGAAGAATTTAAAAGGATGACTGCCGGACCTTCGGTAGTGGAGATGCACCCAAAGGAGAAGTCTGCTAGTGACATTATTTTTTATATACACATTTTTATATATGTTGTTAAAATAAAACATATATTTTTGGCGTAGGTTAACAGCATAAAAGAGTTGTAACAAGCATTCACACCACACACATACATACACACACACAACTTGCGCATTTTTAATGTTAGTAAGATTTATATTTGTTTTTTTTTATTCGAATACCCTTTTTCATTCGAATAATTCGAATAGCTCTTTTCTACAATCGAATAATTCGAATGACTACCCTTTCGAATGATCATTCGAATGAATCCAAATTCGAAAAGCCTGTAATATACAGGCAAATAATAGCTTAAAAACCCTTCCTTTGGTTTTTTGCCGTGTCGTCGGGTAAAAAACGAAATACTTTAATGGCGATTTATATCGGGATTACAAATTAATATTGTATCCCAGAAATTAACACCCACCAGCTTCTTTAGAAATAATAAGCCGCTGCTGTATTCAAAACGTCCATCTTTGCCTTCGATAATACGTGGGACACTCAGAAAGTTTTGAGAAACTAAAAAACTAACTTCTATGCAAAAATATTTTTATTAAATCTTTTCAAAGAACTCTCCACCAGCCTCTATACAAAGTTTCATGCGTCTTCCAGTCCTCTGCAGACACCTCTTCCACGGCCTTCTCAAACGCTGCTAGGGCAAGGAATCTTCCGGCGATGAAAACTGTATCCCTTTAAACTGATTTTGAATTACAGGGAATACAAAGAAGTCATACGGAGCCAAATGGAGAGTAAGGAGGGTGTCCCAAGACTGACCGGTGTGGAGTCTAGGAAGTCCCTCGTTTTGATCGCAGAGTGCGCGGGCTAGTTGTCGTGGTGAAGAAGGACCCTGCGGAGCCCGGTGTTCAGTTGCTTGTTGCTCATTGCAGAAAAAAACTTCTGGCAGGCATTTTGTGCTATACCATTTGGCGTTGATGCTGCTTTGGTCTCGAAGTGGAATTGAAATTAGGTACCCCATCAAAGTGAAAAACTAGCGATCAAAATTTTTCCTGCGCTCCTCGATCGCTTCACTTTCGTACGCGTTGGTTCGTTATGAAACAGCCAAACTGTCGACTGACGCTTTGTTTCTGGATCGTATTGCTAAATCCAGGATTCGTCACCTGTCACAATGTCGTAAACGCGCCGTGACGAGCCTGTATCAAATGTTTGTATCATATCACGGCACCAATCTACACGGGCCTGCTTCTGAGCTTCGGTGAGGTTGTGCGGGAAACTATCCTCCTTACGCGAAGGTGCTCGTGCAAAATCTTGTGAACACTTCCTGAACCAATCAGCAGAGTGTGCTGAATCTCTTCGTACGTAATTCTCCGGTGACAGCCATCGTAGGACGACCACCCTTTGTTCATCCGCCAAAGTAAGACGACCGCGTTTGAACTCGCTATACCAGCGGTAGATGTTTGCTTTTGAAGGTGCTTCATCCATAAAAGCAATTCGAAGTCGATCAAATGACTCATCTGGTTTTAAGCCACATTTAAAATCATAAAAAATCATTGCACGAAAATGTTCTCCATGCAGATCCATTTTTTATGAGACAAGAAAATTTGAATTGGCTTTCAAAAAAAAACGGAGGACTTTTTGTCGCAAAACTTTCTGAGTAGCCTTGTATAGCAAAAATGTTCGTAAATGTTCGGCATATTCGCTGTTCATGAACAGTGAGTAGACGTTGTGCCTATTCCTGTTAATCGGACGTCAACACGAATATAGCGAACAAATCCAAAAAAACGCGAACACCTAAAAGCGATGTGATGGAAAACTAAAAGCCGTACTAGAAGCAAGGGGAAGCGCGTAGGCTTAGGCTTTGTAATGAGTAAACTCAAAAACTAAAGGACCTATTTCAAAAATTATTTCACAATTAGAATGCTACATCTTTCCTGAGCAGGTAACTACTCTTGGTACTTACAATGGTAATGATATATTTCCTAGTGATTTTGTCAGTGTTGGTGAAAGTATCAATTCAGCATTTGTTGAGTTTGGATATCTCACTAATAATAAAGCTGTGTCAATACCAGGATTTTGATCTGTCCTGAAATAAAAAAAAATCCTTCCATTATCAGATAATTTTATAAGCTATAAATGTCTACAAACCAAATATAATTTATCATTAGGAAAAGAAGAATACCTATAGTATTAGTCTGGTGTTTAATTCATTAAAACTAGGAGGGTTATCTATTAAATTAATCTATTATAGAGATACTAGCGCTATGCTCCCCCATCTCAGAAACTTAGACTGCAAAGGCTCGCTAAACCATACGTTATAGAGTGAGAGCCCAGGCCCGCCAGACATACTTTATTTTCTAAAGGATGAAATGTGGTGCTTCGCGTAGTCCTCATAGGTACCTTAAACGCCAGCATACCTGCTAAGTTGGTAGAGTGACCAATTAACAGGTACCAGGTGAGAAAGGTAATTAAAAACAGGGCTAACTAATTTTTTGATACCAAAATATAATACAGCCAAAAAAAGTAATTTTTAATCTTTTAATTTAAAAATGTTGCTTGGTCTGAAAAAATATCGATTTTGATACCTTTTCGATACTTGGAATTTTATATCGATACATTGATATATCGAAATATTAAATATCGCTCAAAAATATCGATCCATTGAAAAAATAATATCGAAATATCGATATTTATATAACAATTCTAGTATCCATCCATTAATCAGATGCGCTTGATTAACTATAAAGCTCGAACATTGTATAGCGTTGAATAAGCTGGTTAATAAATCATCAGATTTCTAGACCCTATCTTCTTTCTCAAATTTTCATCGAAAACTCAGAATTTGGGAAGAAAAAGTAGAGAAAATTCGGAATTAGGGAATCGTTGTAAGTTACAAGTGTTTATTAATATACTCTTGTAACTATAAAGATTTATTAACAAGAAAATAATCCACCACAGCACAAATATAATCCCTTAAAAATAACTTACACATTTTGTAATCTTAGATTATACTATTTAAGTTCATATGTACACAAAACAAAACAGATCAGTTTACAGGGCACACCAACGTAGATGTTGGTGTGCGTAAACTCAATGCGTTCATTACTTCGCTAATTTACTAGTGTTAGCTTTACAATAACCCGTTGTCCACGCACACATTTGCAATTTCTTGTCATTTTAAAGTTGCAGGGAATATTACATAAATTTAGCTAATGAATCAGACTCCACTGTGGCGCATTAGTTGAGCGTGCGAACAATACTTCTTGTCGCCGGCACCGTAAGATCGAATCTTATTACCAAAGGCTCAACTTTTTGTATGTTTTAAAAAATATTTTACATTTGTTTGTTCAATTCATTCTATAGTATTAGCAAGTCTTCTTTATATTTGGTTTGGATTATATTAATGATCTACCCTCTAAAAATTACAAATCATAATATGTTAGTAGTTTAATTTCATCGTCATAATGCTATTGACTATCGAGCTTTTGTTACGTTTTTAGACATTATACCCTGCGTATTTTGAGAAGTGCTATTATTTGTGAATCAATATGAATCACTTAACTACACTTTTAAGAGCTGAGATAATTATTTTGCATGAGCAAAACGTTACAATTACTGAAATTGCGAGGCGTTTAAAGATATCGGTGAGTAACAAAATATTATTATTACGTTTAGAAGTTATGTTTCAATAATACACATCTTGTTTATTGATGTTTTATGAAACAATATTTAATTATTGTTCACCGAGAAGAACTGTGCAATTGTGGGTCCATCGTTATGCAGATTCGGGAAGCATTGATCCTTGCCGACCGGGACCAAAGGCTGGATTTGCATATACAGATACCAATGCACGACACCGTGATATAGTTGCTACGCATTTGGCTGAGCCCTTCCTCACTACTCGTTCCACGGCGACTAAACATGACGTGACGTTACTAACTGTGCGGAACCACTTGCGTGCAGCTGGTGTGAAATGTCGTAGGCCAGCCAAGAAAATATTACTGTCTGATCTTCACATGCAAAACCGGGTTCGCTTCGCAAGAGAATATTTGGATTTTGATTGGTGCAATAATATAGTTATATTTAGCGATGAAAAATGTTTTAAGTCGGACAAGGACGGTCGTAAAATATTATGGCGAAAAGATGGTGAACGCTATAACAAAAAAAAATATTCCATGCAGGTCTAGTGGCCGCATTACGTTGGGTTATTGGGGATGGATGTCATCAATGGGTCTCGGTGAATTAGTGCAGGTTTTGTGCTGGAATATTGTTGCTAGCATGAGGATACGTTTGCAACAAGTAATAGATAGTGATGGCGCACCAATCGGCTATTAAAAATATCAGGGGTAATTTGTATTACATGATTGATGTTATTGTTAGTGAGATTACAATTTAGGATCGCCAGTATCTTATCTAACTTACTAACATGTTTATGCATATCATTAATAAATAAATTATCCTCTTGAACATGAAAAACAAAGTGAATTCTTGTCCCACTTAGAATATTTGTCATGAACCATACTTTATAATTTGTATTTATAATTTAAAAAAACCATGTCAATAAACATTGTTGTTATCATATTACACATTGTTTAATATTTTCTTCCATATATAATTTTTTCTGAAATAATTTTCTTATTATCAGGTTAAATAACAAAAATAAAAATTCAACAAAACGAAAAAAAATATTATAATAATGCAAAAAGTTAGCGCCGGGCCGGCGTGATTTGATCATAAGACTAATGTTACACCAGCTGCTTGCATATACACCTATGCCACGGTATCAGTTGATAATACCTTTGAATTTATGCTTAATATTCTTTGTTTCATATATAATGGAACGCAACAAGAAATTGCAAGTGTGTGCGTGGTTTTACGGGTTATTGTAAAGCTAACACTAGTAAATAGGCGAAGTAATAACGCGTTGAGTTTACGCACACCAACATCTACGTTGGTGTGCCCTGTAAACCGATCTGTTTTGTTTTGTGTACATGTGAACCAAACTAGTAGCACAAACACTTACCTAGTTTACCCTGGTCCTTGTTCACAACAAGCAAATTCTATCTATTTTTAATTCAATGCAGATTACAAGTTATTTTTAATAATGAAGGAAAAAATCGGCTGGCGTGCAGGATACGAACCTGCGTCTTCTCGTTCGGTACACCAGACGCTCTGACCACTAAGCCACCGCTCGCCCCGCTCGCCAGTCGAAATCTTCCTCCACATTCTAATTTACGTCTTAAAGGTGACGTAGCGACATCTATTGTGAATGCTTCACAACCGACACGACTAACTTTACAGGTAGTTCAATGCAGATTGCTTTTTTCTAATCTACCAACATAATGTGTTTAGTTCAAATCTTAATTAATTAAAATTAAAGAAACACTGTCAACATCACAATCCCACCATGATGAAAGTGTGTGACATATGGGTCTGTGTATGTGTGCAGCATGACTTTACAGAAGAAGACTAAGAAGACATCTGTGCGACTGGACTGGATTTGACATTACTTTTGTGAAACTGCTTGATTGCCCCCATATGCACATTCAAACAAAATTCTTTGTTGTTGGGTTCATTATGGTTGGGTATGTCGTTTTTTAATCCACCAGTAAGCATAAAGGAAGCTGCACATGGGTTATCAGTTAAATAAATAAAGGTTGTTATCAAAATGCTCACCCATCACTAAAAAGTTCTGGTAATCTTGATGTATCCACATTGAGTCTTATCAAGAACTCCACTACATGGCTACCAACCCATACTTCAATATCTTTCTCAGATGTAAGAGCATTACCCAATAAAGCACTATATTCAAAATAGGCCCGAGAACTCTCATCTTCATTAAGTCTTTTAATCTGTAATAGTAGCAAATAGTATAATAAGTTTATACAGTCTACAAAATTATAAGTTATTGAATCTGCCCCCCTAAAATCATTTAGAAGGGCAGATTCCACTGTGAACCTTAAGGCATTCCACTTGGTGGGGTAAAGTGGAATAATTCACTAACAAGTTTATCTACACATTATATGAAGGTACCCTGGTACTTGTGAGGGATTACCATACCTACAGTTCTCGCCAAACTTATTGTCAACAATGGTCAATAAGTTTAGCAAGAACTGTACCTAATAATATTTCTAAGAGAATTTAACAAAACTACATACCTGATGAAGTTTGTATAGATTAATAAGTTCTGAAATGACATCACTAAGTGCTTTTGGATCATTTTCATTCCATTTTGAGAGACTAGGTACTTTTTCTTCCAAAAACTGTTCATCAACATTCATAAGAAAACTATCGTCATCAAATCTAAAATCTGGCGCGAACCAAGGTGCTGTACCATCAAATATAACTTCCCATTTCAGTTTCTTGGAACAATACGGTAAAACAATCCGAATTTGACATTCACCCCCCTCAGAATTCCCAAATACTCTTTCAAAGTCAACTTTTGTTTTGCATAAACCTGAAAATATTTAATATTTTACAAAATATGTAAACTTGTGAAGTGTAGTGCATCTCTGACAGTCTGACAGACTGTATTACATTTTCATTAAATTTAATTTTCATATTCATTTTCACACTCACCAAGTTTTAAATCTTGGTACATATTCTGAATGTAAGGTCTAAAAACTGGAGCCAGGTCATTTACTACACCAAAACTTTCTGACATTTTAGTGGATTGGATCACAGAACAATTTTATATGGATACTCCAGATACTTGAAGAAAAGATGACAAAAACAGGTTTGGTAAATCAATATAACATATTAATCTATGTGGTAAATCCAAAGAGCTAGTAAATACAATCACAGATTACTATATTGTAGCAAGCTAAATACAATCTCAAAAACACGAATTGACAATTGAAGTCAGGGTTGGATTCAGACCCTCCAAAAAGTATGCTTAATGAAAAATAAAATAATACTATTTGTCCAAAATTATACTACACTTGACGTTTCAAGTCATGGTAGGTATTTTTAATAGGCATGTTTAATTGTTCGGCGTTTTAGTTTTAAATTAAAATTAAATGCATCCTTATATACATACTCACGACTCTTTCCCCATATGGGTAAAAATGTATTCGTAAATCGTCAATAATATTTTGTTTTATTCAGTTGAGGCGTAAAACGTATCAAGTACATACATGTGTACCATTGTTTTTTATTCATTCCCAAAAATACTAGAAATATGCAATTGTATATGTAAAAATGATAACAAGAATTCAAATTAGATAAAAAATACTCCAAAATAGTCTACTAAAATAGTCTAGTATAGTTATTGGCGAAAAACATTTTTTTTGTCGTTATCAGGCAAAATTCGCCACTTCTAGCGACGAAGTCACTAAATTGGCAACACTAGGTTTGTACTAAAGGCCTCGTCAAATTGTCGTCGGGACCGACTCCAATGCACATCACCCCCTCTGGGACATGGAAAACCAAAATGAAATGGGTAAGACTTTAGTGGATTTTCTTTTCACGACTAACCTTTGCCTCCTAAACACAGGTTCTGAATCGACTTTCGTCACCAGACGGAGTCGAACAATCATTAATTTAACACTAGCATCGGAAGGCGCAGCAGGAATCACCTACGGGTGGCACGTCTCCAACGAGGCCTCTTGCTCCGACCATAGATGGATCCGTTTTGACATTCGGTTATGCATACCACCGCCCAGGTGAAATCCGCGCAACACGGACAAAGCCAGGTACTCCAAAACTCTCGGTGACAAACTGGCGCAAGCAAGCCCACCACGAGTTGCTGGAAACATCACACAAATTGATACACAAGTTAGCAATCTAACCAAATCTATAAAAGACAGCTACCATGCAGCATGCCCCGAGACCACCGTACCCAAGACACCGGGCAAACAGCCATGGTGGGGTGCTGAGTTAGAAAGGAAAAGGAGAAAGGTAATGGCGCTGAATAGAGCAATGAACACAAGGGCGGATGAGGACCGGGATGACTACAGATCAGCCAAATCCAGCTACAAAAAGTGCATCAGGTTCAGGAGTACAATGGGATGGCGCAAATTCTGTTGGAATATCGAAACCTGCCAACAAGCAAACAAGGTAAGGAAAATACTAGCAAAACAGGTCGCTACTGGCCCTAGTACTCTCCGTAAACCGGATAATCTGTTGAAGAAACCCGGCGCGTACTTATTGAAACACACTTCCCGGGATGCGTCTTTACACAGGTAGTAAACTGGCACTATGTAACCAATACACCGTTGGAATATGATTGGTACTATGCACTCAAGATAATTACCCTGGAAAAACTCCAATGGGCCAATAATAGCTTTAAAGCATCCGGTCCCAATGTCATTTTTCCTGCTCTGATGCAGTGGGGAGAAATCCCCGTCGCCGAGAGACTAGTTGCCATCATGAGAGCGTGCCTGGCCTTTAGATACGTTCCTAAGGGATGGAGGGAAGTGAAAGTAATATTCATTCCAAAGCCAGGCAAGAGTGACTACACGAGCGCAAAATCTTTCAGACCAATCAGCTTGACCTCATTTATGCTCAAAGCCATGGAGAGACTATGCGAGAGGTAGCTGAGGGATGGACCGTTGGATTGAGTGAGTGCTTGCTAGTCCCATTTCATAAAACAAGGCAAAACTGAGCACTGTTTTATCTATAGTCTGTTTTTTAATCTCAGACACTAAAGTGACGTTACGTGGTTCTTAAATAGTAATGTGCCTCTATCGCTAATAAATTGAAGTGTCGGTTTTTTTATATTGAGTTATCCTGAAAATAATAGTAGGTCTTATTTAAAACGTAATAATCATGAGTCGGATTAGGTAGAGTTTTGAAGGCCTAAATAGCAACAGCCAAATCAATATATCTTCAAAAAAAAAATTACAACGATTGATATATTTTTCTAATACTTTTTTTACCTCATTGGGCTAAATTAATTAAAGTTCTTTCTTAGTTTTTTTTGGTAGGTAATATTACGTCATTTGGTACTTAAAAACTCTACGACGACTTACCTTTCATAGATTTTACTGTGCATTCGGACAATTTTAATTAATTTGGGCTTTAATGATACGATTTGGTATAGAAAAATTACAACCCTACACAAAAAAGCTGGTATCATTATTTGTAATTTTGACAGTTACATGTGTCAATCTAGTCTCTGAGATTAAAAAACGGACTATAAGCCTGATTACTATAAACCATTGTATAAATTTATTGCTCACACTGTTGGAAAACTCTAGTAATATTGTAACTTTAGTAATATTGTAACTGAATGATAATATGTTAGGCTTAAAGGACATTGTATCCAGGGCCATAAAATAAATAATAAAAAATCAGTGCCTAACTAAACTAAACTAGCTCTTTAGTGCCTAACTGCCTATCATATCAATCAAATCTAGAGGTGGGTAACTCATCAAAAATACGCGAGCTGCAGATCAGCTCATGACTCAGGTGAGTGAGCTGATTCAATGAATCAGCTCGCAGATCAGCTCAGTTTGTACCTGTACAGGTATATGATTCTACTACGAGCCGCGAGCCGAATTGAGCCGAATCGAGCCGACTGAGCTGCGGCAGTTGACAGTTCGTTTAACTCTGACGAGCCGCGCGACTAGAGATTTTAAATATAATATCGTATTTACTCGATGTATTCCGATACATCGGTTTAATCGATGTTTTGACAAATATTTATTTGACAATTTATCGATGTATTTAGTTATAGAAACATCGAATCTTTGATGTTTTATTTTTTTATAGGATCTATTAAAAAAGACTTGGTCTTATTAACAATTATAATAAAAATGAAATTAAAATTTAACACTACTAATGATATTTATGATACGATATTTTTATTTATAATAATAAATAGAGATTTTAATACTTTAATTTAACAGACAAAAACCAGAGCTTTTTGAGTTACAAATTAATAAAACGTTTCAGAACGAATGACTCGTTCAAAAACTTACTTTAAGCCTCAAGTCATGGAAGTAGTAAGTATACTTAGTATACAATAGGAATGTGCACTTATGAAGAAAAACGGTCTAAGCGAGATAGTTAGGGTGGAGCCATTCATCTCGCTCTATTAGATTGACCATGATTTTTGTCGTCAAGAGAGCATGCAAGAAACCATGTTAGTTTTATGTTATAAGACAGTTTATTTTTTATTTTTAGTTTATTTTTCTTTCTACTAAAGAAAACTATTTGCGGTAAACATAGGCACTGTTGATGTAATTGCATCTTGCCTTCTGTCGCATAAAAATTGGTAAAAGCGTTGAACTGTTGATCATGAGATAAATATATTTATGTGATAAGCACAAGTGTTTGTGTTGTTCTGGGAGTATCTTATAATAATAATATAAGCCTTTATCCAGACAACTATTGCATTAATTTAACATTGACGACTCTGGTGAGTCGATGACACCGACAACTTGGTCTGTTTGCCCAGCTTTGGCAAAGGCCTCCTCTAATTCTTTCTACTCTCTCCGGTTTACCGCTTTTCTAGTCCATGTTTTCCCGGCTATTGCCTTTATTTCGTCTTCCCACCTTCGAAACTATCTACCTCGTTTCCTCTTTCTATTTCTAGGATACCAAAATACAATATTTTTGTTCCATTTTTCAGTGCCTCTTAATATGTTACCTGTCTTTTCTGCGTTTTCTTATTCTAGTTGTGACGTTTTCTATTTTTGTCCCTTCTTAATGGTTTTATTGTTGATTTTGTCCAATTTCTTTATATTCAACATGCTTCTCTCCATTGCTGTCTGGCATGTTTCTAGTTTCTTGATTGCGCTTTAGTAAGTGCCCAAGTTTGGGAGTTTCTTATGTATGTACCAAAAAATATGCATTATACCATGTCTAATGCGCTAAAGAGGGCACCACCGAAGTGTAGTGCGCGATGGCGCCCAGACGTCCACTGTCGTCTCAAAAAGTCAACTGGTCGTTCGTAATCATCAATAAATAATTATAGTCGACATAACTAATATTTTTGATTGTCGTCAAAACATACATGTCCTTTTAAAGTCTGACATAATTTAAAAACATTGTCACCCGGAAGGCCCCTCAACCCACCATTTGTGACGTAAATTTAAATTATATTATTGGTAGACTCGGTCCCGTGTACCGGGATTTTCAGTCTTAGATTTTGCAATAATTAACTTTAAACATAAATACTACCAACATTTTCAGCAAAATGAATAATCATGATTATTTAAAGTATAAGTAGGTTGATAGTAAACTAAACTAAAGGGGAAAATATACAAAAGCATGATAAGACCTGCCGTCTTGTATGGGTCGGAATGTTGGGCTACAAAAGGGATGCATGAAAGGCAATTGCATGCAGCTGAGATGAGAATGCTACGCGGAATGTGTGGAGTTACAAGAATGGACAGGGTCAGGAATGAGTATATAAGAGGTAGTTTGAAAGTGGCACCGGTTACTGAAAAGTTGTGCAGTAACCGCTTAGCGTGGTATGGACATGTGATGCGTAGAAGTGAAGAGCATGTTACCAAAAAGGTTTTAAGCATGAATGTGGATGGATATAAGGGAAGAGGAAGACCAAAGAAAAGATGGATGGACTGTGTGAGAAAGGATATGACCACAAAGGAAGTGAATGATGAGATGACGGCTAATAGAGATGTATGGAAGAAAAAGACATACTGCGCCGACCCCAAGTGAATAGGGATAAGGGCAGGAGCATGGGCGTACCCAGGGGGGGGCAGGGGGGGGCAGATGCCCCCCCCTGGAACTTGGATGCCCCGTAGATAAAAGTTACAGTAAGATAAAAAAAACCTATTTCGTGTTGTGTGTAGGACGGAACAAACTTGCCCCCACAAGTTACAATAACACTGGCAGTGACAAATTGTCAAAACATAGAAAAATATTCACTATTTGCTGCTTTTTGTCAACCATTAGTTGCTACAAAAACGATTTCGTTGCTCAAACCGATCTTACAAAATTGACAACAATGCTAGGTTTACTTTGTTAATTTGTTTTGGAAAAATCGAGAGTGACGAACTTATAAACACACCGGTCAGAAACTCGTGCGATCCCGGGAAGATATCCTACTGCCGATTTTCAAGGCGTCATTAACCAAGTTGAGCAACACAATTATTATATTGGATTTTGTTGATTCCCTAAAAATCGAGCGCTAAGCTAGCATGATCGGTATATAAGGATACCGGTTCGGATACTCATCCAACCTTTACAGTTGCGTATTTACACTAGGGCCAAAAGAGCCATAGCCCGGAGCGCCAGGCTCCAAGGGGCAGCGCTAGCCGCACGGAGGTAGTAAGAAACTAATTGTAATTACCCCCTGCACTAACGTCGCCTGTCCTAAGTGGGTTACCTCAATTTACGAGCTCACTTTTACATGAGATAACTGGAGGTAGTAACAAAGTAATTGTAATTACCACTCTAACTAACCTAACCTGTCCAAGGTGGGTTGCTAAAATTTTCGAGCTGTATTTCTCTTTAATCGATTTTTGTAATTCTCTTTAATCCTACCTAACTCCTCTGATTCATTTTCCAAATTCCGAAAATAACATGTTTATAAGATAAATGTTTCCCTAACTTTTAACGTGACACTGGCAAAAAGTACAATCTATTGCCATGAGAGAAAAAAAAAAAATCTATTGCCAAGAGAGAAAAAAAAAAAACTATGGTCTTTGGAGGGTTTCGTTGCTGAGCTGTAGCTCAACGGCTCAGACCCGTGCGATCTGATTCATTGACCTGACTCAGAGCTGAGTTACACACCATTAATCAAATCCTTGCTACAATATAGTAATCTGTGATCAAATCAATCAAGTCTATGCTTGGCTGTAGATTAGCTTGCTACAATATTGTAGTAATCTGTGATCACCGTTGACCGTGATAGGTAATTTGCAATCGTTGCTACAATATAGTAATCTGTGTTGCGGAATAGTGAACTGTGGATTTTCAAATATCTAGCCTTAGTCCGACGTCTAGTACACTCGTTTTGTTAATTTTACTAAGGGTCTTGTATAGCTAAAATAATTTCTCAATTGTATGGAACCCTTATGGAACACTAACATGAAAAATATGTACTCGTCTACACAGAACAATATTTCCGATCTTCTCAAATTAGCCAAAAAATTCAACTGTTTTTATCTATCAGGTATGTAATATCAGATTTGTGCGTAAATTATAGTTATTTATAATACACCAGTTTGTATAAGTAGTCTGCCTTGTGTTTGTAATAACAAGCTGTCCAAGAAGCAACTTGGGAGTGTTTGCTTACAAAGTTTGCATTGTTCAAGGCTTACACCAGGGAGTATGTAAACCGTTTATAGTGGCTGGATATCAAGTTGGTTTAATTCGACCTGATGTTATGAAGTATCTAATTAGATTTCCTGAGGTAAGATTTACTCCTTTCAAAAATATACCAAAGAAGCATATCCATTGTTGTATTAAATCTAGATTAGAATAGTTATGTACAACATAAATTTTAAATTAAACCCTAAGGCAACTGACCAAAATATTATATTTGATCTAGAGAAACTATCATCACTTGATTCGACAAAAATATCATATATTTCAGGTTTTTAGGATTACTGGCAAGTATGTAGAACTAAATCCAGCTTTTAGAGATTATAAAGAGAGGACAATGAGAATTGCTGATGTGTTGCAGAACTTGCGAAAAGATAATGACATCTGTGCATTAAAAGGGTGGAGGGATGAGGTATTTATACTTATTTATAATCATATTCCATTCTACTGGATTCATCAAAAGGAGGTCATCAAAAGCCCATACAACTCAGCGAAAATTTGTACTGGAGGTACATGACAGCTGTCAAGTTGATAGTTTTTACCATGAAATCACTATGGAACTGGTATTAATCTGCTGTAATCAGTGGCGTAACTAGGGTGGGGCAGGTAGGGCACGTGCCTCGCATCTAAATCTGGGGACCCTGAGAGAGGGAATGTATTATATGAGTATGATATTCTTCGTTTTAAGTTGTTTTGCTTAATCAATAAGCTACAGTTGCTTTATTAAACTCATTTTATTATAATGAGTTAACACCATTAACACGAAGGGGATAACGGGGGCTTTGTTTGCTCGCTTTGCTCATGCTCTAGCAAATCCCATCACCAGTCAGTCATACCCTTCTAACCTAACCTGTCCGAGGTGAGGGGCCCCAATTTTCGAGCTCGCTTCGCTCGTTCTTACTGAGACAACTGGAGGTACTAGCCAACTAATTGGAATCATCCTTCTAACCTAACCTGTCTGAGGTGGCCAAAATTTTCGAGCTCTTCGCTCGCTCATAAGACAACTGAATGTAGTCACAAATTAATTGTAATTACCCTTCTAACCTAACTTGTCCGAGGTGGGTGGCCCCAATTTTCGAGCTCCCTTCGCTCGCTCTTACATGAGACAACTGGGGGTACTAGCCAACTAATTGGAATCAGCCTTCTAACCTAACCTGTCCGAGGTGGCCAAAATATTCGAGCTCTCTTCGCTCGCTCATAAGACAACTGTGGGTAGTCACAAACTAATTGTAATTACCCTTCTAACCTAACCTGTCCGAGGTGAGGGGCCCCAATTTTCGAGCTCGCTTTGCTCGTCCTTACTGAGACAAGTGGAGGTAGTAACAAACTATATGTAATTACCCTTCTAACCTAACCTAACCTGTCCTAGGTGGGGTGTCCAAATTTTCGAGATTGCTTCGCTCGCTGTGTCATAACGCAACTAGAGGTAGTAATAAACAAATTGTATAGGTAATTACCCTTCTATAACTTACTATTGCAGTAGTAAGAAACAGATCTAAATAATTTAATTTATCAAGTTAATTTACTAAGGGGCGCAAATATGATGCGTGCCCTAGGCGCCATTTTCTATCGGTACGCCCCTGGCTGTAATGGCGTGTGTTTGACATTCCGAAACTAAGACTTAGTTTTTACTATGAAATAATTACGAGACAGCGAATAGTGTGCCAAAATGGCGTGATTTTTCTCAAATTAAAAGTTATTTTCTCATTCCCTAGTCAACATTAAAAAACGACTGGTAATTTTTCCAATAAGTGTACTTTCGGTACTTCATTTTTTTTTTTTTTTTTTTTTTTTATATATATAAATCCTGCGATCAGTCTTTACAACGACTATAATCAGGTTTGTTGAAGGAGAATGGGTTTTAGAGAACTAGAGCCACTGCCCTAACTCTCTTCAGTCATCAAGCACATTAGCTCTTTTCAAACGATTAATAGAATTTCGTTGCAGAAGCACATCCGTCAGAGGGTTAGGATGATTCATCAGGCGGTCTGAGTATTTCTCTGTGTACTGTTTTGCTTCTTCCATCACAGTTTTTATGCCTAGGTACTCATGAATCTCCGAGTTACGAGTAAACCAAGTAGCGCCACTTATAGTCCTCAATACATTGTTTTGGGCTCTTTGAAGGCATAGGATGTTTGATTTACTGGCTGAGGACCAGAGTTGGATGCCGTAAGTCCAAATGGGCTTTATAACCGAGCTGTACACTCTGAGTTTATTACTAAGAGATAATGTTGACTGTCTTCCAAGTAACCACAGAAGATTTTTGAATCTATTATTGACTTCGTCACGTTTGTTCTTTATGTGGTCTTTCCATGTCATACGTTGGTCCAAGTAGAATCCCAGGTACTTTACGCACTTGGATTGCGGCAGAGGGTTCTGGCCCAGGTTGACAGTTGGGCATAACTTTTTCCTGAGGGTGAATGTGATATGTCGTGATTTGGTGGCACTAGCCCTAACGCGCCATTTCAGCAACCAGTCATTAGTCAGGTTTAGTTGGGTTTGCAGTATTCTACTGGCTTCGCCTGGATCGTTGTTGGAGGTTAGAAAGGCAGCGTCATCGGCAAAGGTCGCCACAGTAACATTAGTAGCCTGTGGTAGATCATGGGTAAATATTTTATTTTTATTTTTATTTTATTCATAAGGTAAAGTAACAGACTACAGACCAATACATACAAACTTAATTTAACAAAAGAATACAATACTTGAATCTGAAGTCCAATTATAACAATACACAACGTCCATTAGTTAGAGTTTCTGTGTGTTAGAAATTTATAAAAATTAATTTTTTTTTTTTTTACAAAATTAGAATTACTAAGTTATTACATTTATTGACTAATTGATATTTATTTATTATTACAATATTCATTGTTCATTATTTTTCATTATTATTATTCAGTGGTACATTCTTAAGTAAGAGACTTTTGAACATTAGAAATTGGCAATGAAAAATATCCACTTGAGAACATATTGAATTATATTGATTGCACATTCGTGAGATAGGATTGTTTTGTGAAACATTGTTGTTGCTAGCAGGTACATTGAATAGTTGTGGAATGCGCACGGATCTATTTGGTATCTTATAGTTTAACTGGCCAACAAGTTGACTATCAAATTTGCCGTTCACAATCTTGTGGAGAATGCACAAGTCACACATCCACCTTCTCTGTTCTAGACTCATAATATTAAACCTGTGAAGTCGGCTTTCATAATCTGGTATTCTGCGCCTTAGCCCAAACTTAGAGCAAAGTGCTCTAACAAACCTTCTCTGAACTGCCTCTATTCGATCTACATGAGTCCTGTAAATAGGAGCCCACACCGATGAACAGTAATCAGTTATGCTTCTTACCAGGCAATAGTACAGTGTTACTAAAGAACTTACTTGTCTGAATGGTCTAGCGGTTCTAAGTATAAAAGATAACATACGGTTAGCTTTACTACAGATCTGGTCGTAATGAGGTCTAAATGACAACTCTGAGTCGAACATTACCCCCAAATCGCGGACCACCTTTACCCTCTCTATAGCTACGCCTTTAATGTTATAAGGATATAATATATAAAGGATATAATATATTGTACAACACAGGGCCCAGAACTGAACCTTGTGGCACTCCAGCAGAACAGGTGTAGATTGATGATCTGGCGCTTCGTTGTTTAACTTGAAACATTCTATCCTTAAGATAAGAGGCTATTAGAGGATAGAACGAGTGTGGAAGAGTCATTTTGATTTTGCACAACAAGCCTTTATGCCATACTCGGTCAAACGCCTGTTGGACATCCAAAAATGCTGCAGAGCAATACTCCTTGTTCTCAAGACATTGTCTTATAGTGTGATAAACCCTATGCACTTGTTCCACAGTTGAATGGTTTTTGCGGAATCCAAATTGATGATTGGGTATGATGTTGTGTTCATCGAGGTGCAATTTAAGCCTATTTAAAAGGATTCTTTCCCAGAGTTTTGACAATAATGGCGTCAGACTGATGGGTCGGTACGATGTCACTTCATTGGTCGGTTTACCAGGTTTGTGGATCATGACTATTTGCGACATTTTCCAGAGAGATGGGAAATAGCAAACTCTTAAAATGGAGTTGAAGAGGTTCGTGAGAAACACAATGCACTTCCTGGGCAGCTCCTTAAGTACTCTTGGGGTGATAAGGTCAAATCCAGGGGCTTTGTTTATGGCCAGATTTGATATTTCCTTGGCAATTTCCCTTGGAGACGTCGGCTTCAATGGTGCACTTAACTGAAAGTCCTGGTTAAGGATAGCATCAATTTCAGGGTCGTCGGGGGCATCGGTAGTGTTTGGCTTAAATACATTCGCCAAGTGGGCTGCAAAGACCTCAGACTTTTCTAAATCAGTACGTGCCCAAGAACTACCAGACCTGATAGGAGGAAAACATTGTTGGGGTTGATCCATTGATTTAGTAGCCTTCCAAAGGGAGTGGCGGCCTCTTGTATTAGGCGACATAATTTCCAATTTCTGTTTAAGGGTTTCATTGGCAGCTTCTGCAAGACTAACTTTTAGATCTACAATCGCCCGGATAAGGCGAGTTTTGTCTTCCTTGTTGCGGGAAAGCTGCCATACTCTACGCAGTCTGCGCTTCTCTGATATTTTTTCACGAATTTTAACAGGAATCGGAACACTACGCGAGGGCATGTCCATTACAGGTGTATTAGTCCACGCAGCAACCTGAATTAGATTCGTGACGTATAAGCATGCATGATCAATGTCCGCATCGGTTTTTAGTGGAAGGTTGAGATTGATAGTGGACTCGAGACTGCATCGAAAGTTGGCCCAATCAGTTTTCGCGTTATGTAGTTTATCATTATTCGTCTCACTGAATATGATCGTAGTGCTTAACATAAGCATTACAGGAGAGTGATCTGAGGAACCTTCAAGGCTAGTTTTTACGTGGACATACGAATCGCTTATATTTTTCGTAATAAAAAAATCAAGGAGATCTGGTATCTTGTTATTGTCCGTAGGCCAGTATGTTGGTTCTCCCGTGGACAGCGGCATCAGATTATTAGAGTCGACGCTTTTCTTTAATTCGCGACCTCTTGTTACGGTAGTCCTTGCTCCCCAGTAAGTATGCTTTGCATTCCAGTCGCCGCCAGCTATGAATCGATTACCCAGTGATTTAAAGAATTCCGTGAACATGGCTTCTTTTATGGAATGACGTGGTGGACAGTATACTGCCGATAGATTAATATAACCCGATCGGTCTTCTATTCGCACTGTAGTGGCTTGCAGATAATTCTTAGGAAACGGATTCAGCAGGCAAGGCAAGGTACTTCATTTGGGCTGATTTCGATGACCTCCTTTAAGTTTTTCTGGATTTAAGCATTTGAGTAACTGTCTTAATATTAGGTATACTTATTAAAGTTAAGTCCCTCCCCATTTTTTCAGAACATAATGACATAGTTGCTATAATTGCAGTGCTTTGGGGTCACTACACAATTTTATCCAGAAAGTCTGTTGGAAATGGACAGGAGTGCTATGTGTCTATTTGGTATCAGGAATTATGGAGTCAGTGTAACAGGCTATGTCAACCACTCAGAAAAAGGTCTTTGCATCTGGTTACAACAGAGAAGTTTCACAAAACAAACTTGGCCTGGTAAAAATATTTCCAATATGGTTAAAGTTAAAATTGCTATTCCCTAAATTTATTGAAATTGGTTTTGCCTATTTAGTCAGAGCCTGAAACCTTAAAAATAGAAAACGAAAATGAAATAGTTCAGTTGCTCTTTACCCGACTGGGCCAGAAGGAGGGTTATGTTTTTCGAGAGTATGTATGTATAATTGTTTGGCTCTGTGGCCAGAATGGCTTGATGGATTTTAGCTTGTGAGGTGTTGTTAGATACATATTTACTGTGAGTGATACTGGTATACCCAGTGTTACTTAACACAGTTGAGGTTTGTTTAATTTAATAATTAATTAAAGCAGCAAATATAGTAGCTTACTTTTTATTTAGACTAATGTTTGCTTCATTATTCATGCAACAATGTAAGCACAGCTGAGGTCCTGCCTCACACTAATTCCAATTTTAATAAATGCTAAATTAGAATTTTCTGGTTTACCCCCTACGAAAAATGGAATCAGTTCATCAATAGTTCCGTTTATAATTATGAAATAATTATTCATGTTGAACAGTGGCTACTAATTGCAAAAAAAAACAAAGATTGTTATCTATTCAGACTACTTTATAATTTTTTTAGGCAAGTGGGATTGTTTTGTAAGTGGAGGTCTAGCTGTGGGTTATGGCATTCTGGAGACAACAATAAAAGAGGCTGCAGAAGAGGCCTCTGTAGAAGGAGATCTAGTGAAAAAGTTGGTCCCAGCAGGCTGTGTTAGGTAAGCAATTATCAAATGCAATAAGATGATTTGATTGCTATTTGTCATAGACTGTACTGATACTTTATTTTTACCTCATCTGCTGTAATTTGCTTTCAGTTTCTATTTTGAAAGTGAAAGAGGCCTATTCCCTAACACAGAGTATGTTTACGATCTTGAATTGCCCTTGGACTTCATGCCTCAGAATGCTGATGGTGAAGTTGAAAATTTTGAATTGTTAACTGCTGAAGAGTGTATTCAGAGAGCCCTAACACCCCAGTTTAAGACAACTAGTGCTCCAGTGCTTCTGGACTTCTTGATACGCAAAGGATATATTAATCCAGAGAATGGTAAGAATATATTATTTATTACTGCCATTAAAAAAATCTCTAAAGGATTAGGTGATGTTGTAAAACTATTGTAAAGATAAACCATCTCAGGAATCTCAAAGACGAATAGAAAGACATAATATATGGGAAAAATTGTAAGCAAAACTCAATTACGAATAGTAGGTACAATAGAATAGAATATTCTTTATTCATTAAGAAATTAGAACTAAGGTTATAATGGCGGTCTTATCACTAAAGGCGATGTCTACAACACAACCTTTGAATGGACTGGAAAGATAAAAATAATGGGGGGAAGGCAGTTCATAATGTATTAAAATTGTAGCATGATGACTTCACTAAAGGCGGAAACTCACCGCCACGCACGTAGAGGCTACGTGCGTAGCCGTGCGTCAAGCTTCGCTTTGCAAGAAAATTTATGGAGCTGTTTCCACAGCAACCCACGGACACGCTACGCACGAATCGACGTCATTGGCACACGCGTGTGCTGCGGTGGAAACGTTGACCCACGTTGTCAAGAACCCACGCAGCAAACGTGCGCCGCATGGCCATGGACTGCGGGCACCGCGGTGGGTTTCCGCCTTAAACATCATAGTGCCGCTGTTTCAATAATTATTTTAAAAACGAAATTTATTATTTGAATTGATAACGATTTTCATTAATATTTATAAATATAAATATCTTGGGACATTTTTACACAGCACCGTCTAGTCCCAAACTAAGCAGAGCTTGTCCTATGGGTACTAGACAATAGATATAATACTTATATACTTTTTTTGTAAATACATACTTATACAGGATGGCCCATTTACCGTGGTTCAAAAATTGATTTTCGATCTAGGTCTTCACAATGATTAATCTAAACGCAACATATGCTCACGAAAATCAGTAGTTTAGGAGATATGAATTTTTAAATTTATTTTCTTAAAAATTCTTTTTCGGTCATGTAAACCTCTCTAGATTGGAAGTGATTGCACTAAATCGAATAAAATTTGGTGTGTAAGTACCATAGACATATAGCCAGCAAAAAACACATTTTGCAAGTACTTTCGTTCGTTTCAAGTATTTTAGAACAAATTTCATCATCGTATAAAGGGTTATAGGGTTATATTACGTCAACCTTTCTAGATACCTAGACATTATGCTATTTCCGGCATAGGTACAGTTCTCGCTAAACTTATTGTCCGGGTTGAAGTTGGCACGAGCTAACATTAACCCGGCCGTAAAAATCGGAGAAACAGAATTATAAGATCAAGTCTAGTCAAGTAACTCATGTCGTGGGCTGTCACTTCATATCATTTATAGCCAATATTTTTCTTTCTCCGATATTTACGGCCGTTAAAGTTAGCTCGTGCCAACTTCAACCCGGACAATAAGATTGGCGTGAACTGTACAAGAGTGTATAACTTAACGCACGCAACGGAAGCGCTCAGTAAAATATTTTTTCCCGTTTTGGCAACATTTTTCATTTATGCTCTGCTCCTATTTGTAGTAGCGTAATGTTATAATAATATAGCCTAAGGCCTTACTCGCTAAATGGACTGTCCAACACACAAATATTTTTTCAATTCCAACTTCCGGATCTGGACACATTCCACTAAACAAGTTTTTGTATATGATGAAAAAGGTGCCATCACCAAACTGTTCAGAGTGTGGCGTAATCGAAGATGTACAACATATATTGGTGGAATGTGTGTGGAACGAGGCTCTGAGAACTCAGATATATAACAATAATATATTTAATACTGTTGGTGGATGCAATATTGTTCTTGCTGAGCCACATTCAGATGACGCCAAAGCTTTGTATAAGTTAGTTAAGTTTGGCTTAAAAGTGAGGGTATAGTTCCTAAGTTCTTTTTCCGGTATTGGTATCTTTATTTTGGTCATTACTTTAAGCTTTGTGCTATTAATCTCAAATGTCTAATATGTAAGTTGTTTACTAGGACGACATGGTCGCTCTTCTTTTGTGTACTTTAAATAAAGATTTAAAAAAAAAACAACTTGTAGGTAAGTTCCTCAGTTTAGGGCGATCAACCAAACAAACAAAAAATTTTTGGACCACTGTAAATGGGCCACCCTATATAAGAAACACCCAGACAAACACAAACACCTAAGTTCATCACATAAATGTTTGTGTCTGGTGGGAATCGAACCCACGACCTCGTGATCACAGTCCAGTACTCGAACCATTAGGCCACAGACGTCGTCTTTCTATTTAACTTGTCGTACGTCTTGATTTAAAAATTCTATCTGTCAAGTACCCCAGCATTGATCTTATAAAAATAATTACTTTAAAAAAAAGCACCCAACGAAAAAATAAACTATCCAAAAAATAAACCATTTTAGACATAGCTAAAACAAAAAGGTTTTCCTCCACTTGTGCCAGTGGGGGTGATTATTAATCTAACGTTACCAGGGTTTATTAATCTAACGTTGAGTTCTATTTTTCAGAGCCCAACTACAGAAACCTAGTGGAATTACTCCATGTGCCCTTGCAGTCCATCTACAACTGGCCATGCACCTCAGGTATCGCCACACTAGCCACTAACGGCGATGGCGAAATACATCAAGTTAACTAAAAAGTCATCTACTTTAAATTATCACTTATTTTCTATTGAAATACTCTTAGAACTATGAGTACTAAAACGTATTTTGTGTATGAATTTCTAGTCTTCCTATATTGCAGTGTCAAAGAAAAATTATGATGATGCACATTCAAGATTTGCTGTTATTACGACATTAGTGTTACCCATGCTTCGGATAAATATTGTTATTCAACATTATAGCAATAAAATTAATTTTACTCGAATTAGCTTAAATTGAGTAGAATTAAAATGAGTAAGTTGGCATGCAGCAGGACACCCTAATGCATGCGCGTTCAGTTGCGGATAACGGGAGCGGGTTAAGGGTGCGTATTTTTTTATACCTTCGCGCAGTTTTGATTATACGTAAAATGGATTGAATACTTAGGCGGTTTTGATGATTTCCTGAATACATAGAAATCGTTTCTGAATACGTCACCGTTTGCGTTTACCGAATAAACCCCGTCACACACATAGCTATAATAATATACCGTCTTATTATATCTATTTTAGCATTAGCGAGTACAGTATAATAACGCGTTCAGGGTGTTGCTGGGGCTGCCGCGGTACTGTAGCGCGAGTGGCATGTTCGCGGAGGCGCGCGTGGACGGCTTCCACGCGATCATACGTAAGCGCTGTGCATCGATGCTAGCGAGAGTGCGCTGCGGCCCCAGTGCCATTCTGACTTTTTTTTTTTTATTTGCTTTACACTGACTAATTCAAAATTTTACATTACATGGTATACTCGCCAAACGTAATTGTTTAACGGCGAGAAGCGCTCTTATCATTATTACATAATAACCTTACATTTATTAACAACAGCAAACAAAATATTTTAAATAACTATCATGGTCTAACTATTACTGTTACAAGTGCTGTCCAACAGAGTATTCTTCAGTTTCTTCTTTAATGTACTCATATTAATTTTAGGGGTTTGTCTTAAAACATCTATAGCATTAAATATGTTTGGCACTATAAACATATTTGTCCTTTCTCCATAATAATTTGTAACTTTTGGTTTATTCAGTCTTTGTTCTCTAACCCTTCTAGTATTATATTTATTCTCGATTCAACATTATAGTAGTATTCTAAGCCTATTAAATATTCATTTGTTTTTCTATTGCCAGAATTTTACATAAAGGGAATAATCTATCGTAGTCTTCATTGCACATGCTTTTCTCTTTCTTACTGACTAGGTACTTTAACAGTCTTATTTGCAGGTTTCTTATGTCATTTAAATATGATATGAAAGTTCGTCCGTATACAATTAGTCCATAGCTGATCAGAGAGTCTGCAAGGGCATAGTATACAACTCTTATAGTTTATAAGAGTTGTATACTATGCCCTTGCAGACTCTCTGCTCTGCTCTGCTGCTTAATATTCTTTGTAGCTGAAAAAATTTGCCTAACACAGACCTCAACCTACTACAAACATCTGATACATGCATTGCCAAATTGAAATTTTTATCAATCCAGAGGCCCAAATATTAAAAAAAAAAGCCAATTACAAACAAGCGGTCAGCAAGTTTCGTGATCTCTAGTCAGTGCTACTTTGGTCGGCCCATTCGTATTTTTCGGCAGTCCGGCTTTTCGGAGCAACTATGAGAGCTATGAATACGTCTTTACTATCCATGGTTCGTACATGCATGCCTGTTTAACTAGTCCTGGTCCCAAGTAAATAACTGGTTTTCAGACTGGGGCAATTTGTCCCGGAGACACCGGGACACCATGCTTCAAACCGGGACATATCCCAGCGCACCGGGACGTATGGCAACCCTATGCTATATGAATATTTAAATGAAGATGAGATTATTGATGTCATTCGTTCACTTGACATAACAGTAGTTAGTAGTCTTGTTTAGAAATACAGCAATATCGCTTGCAGTCTCACGTTATTTTCAGGAACAATAATTATTTAATAGTATGAAGATTATTGATATGGGTTACTGAGTTTAACAGTCGTTCTAACTTTTTTTTATTACTTTAATCTGACCCATACTCTTCATATTCAACTTCAACAATCATGTTTTCTTCAATTTCTTCTTGTTCTTCTTCTTCTCGTTCCTGTTGATGAATGCTTAGAAATTGTTCAAATGAAGATGAATCAGTTGTCTCTTCATGAATCTTCCTCTCTTGTATTTAATTGAACATTTGAGCAAGAGACACCTTGGCAATTGGTACACGCTGGAGAACACTGCAACCCTACTTTTTACAGCCACATTTGGCACTACAACCTTTCTTGCAATTGCAAAAAATAGTGTTAAGAAGTTTTTCTGGAGCAGGGGGCAGTAAAGTTCGAATCGGTTCCAAAGTATTATTTATCAATTTCGGCGGCAATAAAATACCTCTATATTTACAATATAAAATAAATTGTTTTTATACTAAAATAATGATTATTTACTGATTTCTGACACTTACTACTTTCTTATAATCTCTAAAACTGCAAGACCCGAAGGATACTCGGTGGGCTCGTTCTGCGTGAATCGGATTGCCAACAATTAACAAAAATTTAGGGTAGCTGTTAGTAATTGAACTTCAAGATTGAAACTTCCACTTTAGTCACCCGTGACCATGGATGCTGTAAAGGGTCCGAAACGTCGGGATTAAAATAATATCAATATAACGCGATAAAATCCGTAAAAAGTAGTTTTATTTCAATAATGATTATTTGCCAAAGAAATAATACGATAATACATGTTCTTTAACGTAAATAAAAATTTGTTCTTATTGTCAGGTCTGGTATTAAAAACAAAAAACAAAGGACATTCATCATTATTACAGTGGACCCTTCAAATGACAACCCATTCATATCACAAACTTGTAAGGCTTACTGAAAAACACGTATTTCCTGGAACAAGTTTTATGAAATTCTCGCTCATTATTTTTCGTTCATATCATCGCGTTCTCTCGCTTACTTGTTAGACAAGCGGTTATCGCTATCTGTCACATCTTTTCGCTTTGCCTCATTTTCTCACATTGCGCTTGCTGAAACAACAGGCTTTTCAACCATGCTCGCGTTTATGATAGACGGACCGGGACGCGAAGGGCCCGTGGTCCCGTTGTCTCTAAGCTTCGGCCATGCGACAAAGCTTATTAAATGTTGTTTAAGATAGATGCTTTGTAACACAACTATTAGAAATTTACAGACAAATGCTTACATTTCTAGAAAAAAAAAATTTGTACTTTTTTACACCTAGAAATGATGAACTTTGAAGTCATTTTTCTCAATAACTGAGGATGTGTCACTCGGGTATTCTCGTAAAAATGTCCGACCCTAAGGATTTTTGAACAGCAGCGCGTTCAATCAACCAAACAAACAAACTGTTCAGCTTTATAGTATTAGTATAGATTATATTTTATTATATATATTATAGTATATAGTATAGTATAGATATATCGTAATATATTATATGTATTTATAGTAGGTACTATACATAGGGTATTACACTCATTTTTGAAAAGTATCTCAATTTGATCCTAAGGTCAAACCAATAAAAATACACAAAAAATGCATAAAAATTTTACATTTTCAATTTTCGCGCGTGGACGGCGAAAGCGCTGAACGCCATGTTTCATTGTTGTCATGACGTCACCTTGCCTAGCAAACAAACGAACTCATTAAAGTCAAACATGATCAGTAGCTCATCGGAAATTAAGCACTACCTTTAATGTTGGAAAATGTATTACAAGCTATTGGTTCAGTCTAAATTTTAAACAATACTGAATTATAAACAAAGTAGTGTCTTTGCTTGTCCCGCCGTACATTTTCAACATTCAAGTATGTACTTCATTTACGATATTACCTACAGGAGCTTGTTTTTAGACATTTAGTTAGTAGTTAAGATTTTAACGCAGTCGAGTTTTTTGTTTAATTTAATAATTAATTTTATCTCGTACTTTTTATACCCGGTGTCATTTTCACAATATTAATACGAATCTAACGACACTTGCTATATGCACATATATACATTATATGCATGCATTCACATGTATAGGCACACGAAGCTAAAATCTATTGAGCCGTTCAGGCTGTAGAGCGTGCTAAAAATTTAAATTTGGCGCTAAAAATCCGCCATTTAGTTTTTATTTAGATAGAGTAGATAAATACCCAATGTCACGGTTGTCATGTCATGTTTAGGCTGCAGAGCGTGCGAAACAATTATACAAACATACATACTCTCGAAAAACATACCCCTCCTTCTGGCACAGTCGGGTAACAAACTATAGCATGAGTTCGTTCGACGGACAGTAAAGTTAGAGTACTGTGTAACTTGAAGATTCGTTATAATAGCGAAAAGTAAGATTTTACGTTAACTACTATTACTACAGCGGCTCGTGCTTGTACTGTACCTCAACCATGAGTTCTATCGAATGGCTTTCGATAGGTTTTTTACACATCGAAATGATGTATCTCATAGCAGATTTTAGTTCCTTACGTAACCGCTAGAGGCGCTGCGAGGGTTTTCCATACAAATATTTTACAGCGTCGCTAGCGAGTCTAGTGAGAAAAACTCATGGTCGAGGCACTGGTTATCGTTAACGAATAGTAAGATTTTACGTTAACTACTCTAGGTATTACTACAGTGACTGACTATTCGAATTAAAAAATAATAATCGAAATTGGTTCACCCGTCGAAAGTTCTGAGGTAACAAACTTAAAAAAACAGTCGAATTGGGAACCTCCTCTTTTTATTGAAGTTGGTTGAAAACTAACATTATCCGACTGCTTATTGCCTAAGCTATCTCAATTTGACAAATATTAGATTTTTTTATTATAAAGAGTGAAATACCCTATTATAGCAAGCGGTACCTATAATTATTATAGTAGGTCTGTGACGGGCTTATAATTATTACTACTACTATCATGGTTTTTCTTAGATAATGTTAAATTAGGATAAGACATTTTCCAATTGGCGTGGGCAAAGAGATTTTTGCGACTGGAACATAAATCTGGATCACTGAAATGACCCAAAATACTGATAATTATCTTTTATTTAGATCACTTGATTCAACAGCTAAAAAGTTATAGAATACCTAACGAATTTTACAATATATGCATTTACGGAACAATACATGCAAAAGACGACCATATAGTATTTTATTGACATTGTAAGCGCCGAACGTAACGAAAATCTGGCAGTATGAGTGATACACATCTCATTGAGTATCTCTTTCGGACTTGCACGTCAGTAAGTATAGAGTAACTCAGCTTTTGAGTCCATAATTCGCTCACCTAAGCTGGTTGCCTCGTAAGCGACGCGACGCGTCTCGCGGAAAGAGCAGAGGGCAAGCTAACGTTTCAGATATCCAAAATAATGATCAGTTTGAAAATTGGTTGGTGGAACCAATATTGCGAATCGCTTCAATGATCCGGATCAGCGAATCAGTTCGGCAAAGAGACACGTGACACGCCTATTTTCCAGTGATGGTTGTTCCATTACCAGTGTTTAATTGTTTAAATAATTTGTAAATATTTCTTCTAGTTTATTAAAATTAAATGCTTCAAGGCCTAATCATGATTCATTTTTAGTAGGCCTCATTTTCAACATACTTTGGTAAGCTTTGAGTGTTACCTTAGTCTATCTATTTAACTTAATAGAATTTATATCTTGGCACTTGGGACTAGTGTATGCATCGTAATATTTTAGTATACATTGACCAAATCTAATCTATGTTTTGTAATGTTCGTGTATTATTGAAGACATCATAGTTTAGCTAGGTATGGTTAATTTCTGTGATACTTTACCGATTTGGTATAAGGCAATATTATAATAAAAGTTTGGTTTTTGGTCATCGTTATGAGATCGTATTGTAGTGTTTTCGGAATGCTGGTTTTTGAAATGTCTAAAGATTATGTATTATTATTTATGTCATGTGTTAATTCATTTAAGTAGATGAAATATAACGTAAAAGTAAACTTATCAAGTTACAACAATAACATTTATTAAATAATCATATAAATTATAGCATGTTAATTTATATTCAGGTGATGCTGCTTGGAGATGAAGAAATTCTAAAGAAACACAAAATTCTTTAGTCTATTCATTGTATGTCAACTATGGTGAATACTAATTTTATTCATAAGGTTTAACCGATTTAGACGGCACTAACTACTTTTGTATCAGTCTGCACATTCGAATTACATAAAGTGATCGCGAGTCAGACAAACCATTTCTTTATTTCTCTCGATTTCTTGATTCGTTTTTACGGACGTCGAGTATTCGAGTATTTTTCCTATTGTAATAAATGCTATGATTTATATGAAATACGCACATATAATAACATTGTCACTGTAGCACTAAGCGGATCCAGGCATCAGGCTGGAATTATCCTAGGTAGAAAACAAGTTACGTTTTTTTTATTTAATCTTACTTTGTAACTTTGTGCGATTGTATCACAACAAAAAGTATATTATGTACTCCTAATTTTAATAAGTAGGTAGGTACCTAACTCTGTAACACAAATTGAATTTAAATTGTACCCACATGTGGGATTATGCATTACGGCACGTACCTAACCAGTAAACGATTAAAGAGGCCTTTCAAGTGTTTTAATAGCATTTGAAAATAATGTAGACAGATTAGAAGAGACTGATTCCTGATTAGTCTTTTACAGTAAGCAGTAAATATACAGCAGGACTTTGTTTAGAGGTATTAAGTATTCGCAAATATTAGAATGGAGTAGGTGTTTTTGTAGTGTCGAGGAGTAATATTGGGTAAATGCTAGTGGTTAATAATCAGTTGTCATTAGTTACAGTTTTATACATTTTATAAATCCACAATTGCGAAAGATTTTGTATCGATATTATATGTATTACATACCTACTTAAAAATTATGAATGTAATCAATTATATTTGCGATAGTAATAAATTAGCGTTTTCCTAAAAAATAAAGTTATGAAATATACCTATACTCGATTTTTTATAACTACAATGTAAATGTTACATTTTCCGTTTCCAAAGATACGAAATAATAATAATAACCATTTATTTCAGGCATTTATGGCCCATAGATATATACCTTACAAACTAACAGAAAATCGTGGATCAAACGGAACAGGGCGATGGTTGGGGTTATTTGCAGTAAAAAATATCTCTGGGGCATATTTGAAAATACCGAAAATTGTAGTAAATAGGCAATTTGAGTAAATAAAAGAAACAAAAAACCCGACTGCGTAAAAACTACTAACTAAAAATCTAAAAACAAGCTCTGTGATGTTGGAAAATGTATTGCAGGCGGGACAAGCTGTTCGTTCATAAACAAAATTGTTTCTTTGCTTGTCCCGCCTGCAATACATTTTCCAACATCACAGAGCTTGTTTTTAGATTTTTAGTTAGTAGTTTTTACGCAGTCGGGTTTTTTGTTTCTTTTAATAATTTATTTTATTTCCTTCTTTTCAGTTTATTAATCATCATAGAATCACTAGATAGATCCTAAATGATGATTTAAAATATAAATTGATACAACTAAAGATAATTTTCAAAATCAGTTCGCACATTAAAGCGTATAAAATCCGCCATATTGATTTTTTTTAAATTTCATGTACCCAGTGACAGTCGTGCCATCAAGACGAATCTAATGAGGTGTCATTTATCTAATTCGGTTGAGCCGTTAAGTAGTTACGACCGGACATAGGAACGGACATACATACATACATACATACATACATACATACGCGTCAAACACATAACCCTCCTCCTTCGGCAGTCGGGTAAAAAGGTACCTATTTTAAAACAATAAATGGTGTCTAGTTGCTTCTAGGACATGTATTATCACAACAAAAGTGCTTTTATGATAGTAGGTTCCATGATTTATGAGTATTGGAACTTTTTCAATACCTTTTAAGTTTCACGAAAAATGATTTGTGACTTTAGAACGTTACTGTGAAAAAATAGTACTACCAAAAATGACCGTGTAGTAAAAAAACTTTGCCTATTTAATGAGGATTAAAACGAGGTATAACGCACAGCTGTTGGTAGCTATATTATTATTTTATGTTCATTTTTTCATAGCAAGGTCTAAATAAAGTAAATCAGAGAATAGTCAAACATCAGTTAAATCTGACTAGTATTTATTCCATGAGTCCCTTATTTTACGCAACAGTTAGCTCGGACCCTTGGCTATCTTTGGCAGTGTTTATAAATCAGAGGTTAGTCAAAAACAGCTATTACATACCACCATAACATTACGGCTGCATTCCCCCAAGTTTCCACAGCGGCACAGGGCGAGCTTATTGGCACAAATAGAGGATATGCACATTTTTTTTATATATTTTTAAACGATACTTTATATCGTTATGTAGCCGTAAAAAAAATTCCAGCGCCTTAAAACTAAAATTAAGTAACAAAATAATTTATTAAATTATGAGACATATATTGGCATTTTAAACACCCACGATTTTGGCGCGCTTGCCGTGACGTCAAAGTCTACGTTCTCTCAACCAAACAACCATGTACAACAGACACGTCAGACACTGATTTAGTAGACTTTGACGTCATATTCCATTTGATCGATAGTGTTGCGTTTCAAGTGATTTGAATTTCCAACAGTTTTTTTGGACTTTTTAATAATTATTTTCTCATCAAAAAAGAAATAATATAAAAAAATATCTACATAGATATAATTCTAAAACGATAAAGTTCATAAAAAAAAATATTTGACCTTTTTTTAAGTCAGACGCATATTCCCTATTGGCTTGGCGACACGCAGATTCATGTTTTGTAGTTTTGTTGAATACCGACACGGGAACAGGCGACATACTTACAACTGGCCATGTGAAAAACATGATTGATGCTCCGAACACTGCGAATGCCCTTGCGATTTATTTCTCGACATTGCTAATGATAGCCGCACTGGCAATTTTAAGGGCCTGTTTCACAGTTTACTGACAAACTGTCAGATAGTAAGCTACCGTTTAAAAATACCTACCAATCTTTTTCGGTTTCACCACAAATCTCTGATATAATAATTATGTGACAATCTAGAATAGGGTATTAGTCATTTTTGTGTGGCTGCCCCTGGCTTGGCCACAATCAGGGATTTAAATTTTGATGACGTAAAAATTTAGTCGTTATTTAGTCGCCAAATAGCAGATTTAGTCGGTCACCGGTTCAAAAGTAAGGTGGCCGATTTGGAGTCAGGCTGCTAAGCTTGGCCACATTACAAAAATTTTGATTCAATCGTTAAGTGGCAGTGTCGGGATATACAAAATACTTACTGTTCGTAAATTGGTATTTTTTTATTAAATCAATTATATTGACGTTTCATGAAAATAACGAGTTTAATAATATATTTTTATATGGGCCTTGTTGCCTGAAATAAATAAAGCACAACTGTGCACTGCGGTGACAAATTACATCGCCCCCAACGTTCAAGGAAAAATAAACTACCTCGATTAGTCCCGAGTCGCAACGCGATGGAGTCCGACGGGCTTGGCGCCGCGGCCCGCCATCCATATCGTGATGATGATCAAACTTACAACCAAGTTTTAGTTTTTTAATTCTTCAGACTTAGCCATCTGAGTCATCTTTGTTCGCCTTTCTTTTTGACTTTATGTCGAAAAATGAAAAGGGCGGCGGAAGCCGCACCTCGCTCAGCTTTTTGCTCTGTCTGCTCGCTCCCTGGCGCCCCGGGCTATGGCCCTTTTGTCTGTAGGGTAAATAAGCCACTGTATCCATTATCATCCCCATATCAATTTAGTAGGTATCCATATCCATCCAGCCAATTTGACAGTGTTACAGTGTTGTGGGTGAAATTTAATTATTACCTCCAGTACAAGTACAACTTTATTTCAAATGTTTATATCGACACAATTGCTATGAATACAGATGTATTAAAATACGATTTAAGGGAAGATTAGTAAAGAAATAACAATGTTACAACAAAGAGTATATCGTCGTTATGGACGAACAATATAGTCAAAAAACGACAACTTAAACTATAAAGCAACAATATTTTCAAACAGTGCTTATGCTGACTTTAGGCAATGCTTGCTGGTTATAAAAAATATGATTTTACAATCTATTCGTGTTTTGTGTCAGCAACTAAATAAAAATGTTCACCAATTCAAAACTACTAAATCGTTTGATTTTTTTTTTAAACTTAAATAAAAATTAAGTGCTTGTGTAACTTAAATAAAACAAGGTGATCAAGCTGGCTGCGCGTTGCAACCGGTGAACTTTTGTTGTCGCTAGTAGTCATCTCCACGTGATATTACTTCTTTGCAAGTAGGTCTTAAAAGGATGGTATGCTCAAACTGAGCAGTGTAACAACCCTTGATATCGCAGAGCGGAGGGTAGGCGTCCACCACGCCTTTATCGCACAAGTCTTTAAGTGCCATGGCATAACGTGAAGCCCCCGCGCGTTCAAGCCACCGTTTACAAAACGCGAGTGTACCGAAATTTTTGTTGATTAAGTTCAGTAGCTGTTTTGATGACTGCAATCTGAAATTGAAATGTTTATAGTTTAATACAAGGTGCTAGGGACATCGACGCACATCCGAATACCAAGAGTTCAGTACATGATTCTGGACCCCCCTGCGTTGAAATTGTACGTAACTTTTTTCATCAATTTTTCAATTTTTTCTAGTTTTTTTTACTTGAACGTGTAAAATACATTATTTCTATCTTCCCAAATTAGATTTATCATTAAAAATCATTATTTCATTTATTTCACTCAAAACAGCAATGTAAATAAAACACAAAAGAGTACTCAGTCAGCTGTTCCGCTTAAATTCTTCACTTGCAAGGTCAATACCAGCCTAGTACCTAAACGGCCGAGCGCTCCCCTATTTTATGCGCGTCGCCAAAGGCACCGACAAAGGCTGCGGTGCGTCGGCGCGCCGATGGCGGAAGCCCTTTGTCGCCGAACATTCCAAATAATAAATGTCTGATCGCGCAGAAGCGACACGGGAATTTTAATCATTTACAATTCTACATAAATAAGTATCGCATTCACATAACATACTATTACGCCTGTATTCCCCAAAAGGTTAGTCAGATGTGTACTAATGTACACCAAGAGTACGACGTCGGTATATTTGGGCCCATGTATTCCCCTAATACATGGGCCCAAATATACCGACGGCGTGCGGCGAGCCTATTGCCATTAATCAGACACAAATCCAACTTCGAGCTGCTATTAAGATTAACATTCTTCGACCTGGGAATCGAGCGCAGGACCTAGAAGTCGCGCTCACGACCACTGGGTTATTGAGGTACTTGTCGCAATTTACTTTAGACTTATTTACTCTTATGAGTGATCATTATTTTCCTAAATCTTCAGATTTAAAAAAAAGATGTCCGGACGGAAAGGATAATAGCGTAATTTTTCGTTTTTTTTTTATCAACAATAACTTTAGTTTTGAATGCCATTTATTCAACAACGTTATTTCTTGTTTTAAAAAAAGACATCCATTTTTGAAATTATTTTGTGAGTACCTAATTACAACCCGTACAATAATGTGATTGTACACTCTGTCAACTTATTAATCTTTGAATACTTGTGCGGTAAATTTAAAGAAATGTCGGCTCAATTCAAAGGAACGGCGGCGTCGCCGTTTAAAATCGGCGAAATGCAAAATTCTTTTGTATTTCGGCGATTTTGAAATGAATTTTTATTAGTTCCTAGTTTTCGCTCGTGGACTGCAAACGTATGTGCAGTTTGTCGCGAATTTGTGATCTTATCGTAAAGGTATCAAAATCAAAAGTAATTTTCTTAGTGTGTGTCGTTATTGTTTGATTGCGAAAAATTTAAAATGCGTTCCGTACAATACTGCCCATTTACTGCCCGTGAATATGGGAATTATGTTCATGTGCTATGGCGAAGCACATGGAAAAGGTCAGTGAGTTTATTAATAATACCAACATTAGGTACTCTGAATCTGTTTTATGGAAATAAGTTGATTTCCTCGCATTTTCATATCCATATTGGTATAAAATACTTGTTATCGGTTATAAAATTAATAAACTTGATTTTATGATTGTGGTATCAACGTTTAGGTGATATTTTGTAGGTAGGTATGATCACGAAAACAACAGTCGCGGAGTCACGGCAGTGACTTGTGTGTGTAAACAGGTAGTTGCGGATCGCGCGCGAGACAACATTCACCGCGGAGCGTGATCGCGTTGTTAGCAATACACTGCACGCTCAAAAATGTCAATATCTGTAACTGGTCATTTTCTACATGAATGACCTAGGTCTTTTTATTTTTGACCTTGAATGAAACCTTGTCACGACGTTTGTGCGTCGATATCCTTTCCACCTTGTATATGTGTGCGTTACCCCACCAAAATTATGTCCACAATGGTCATTTAAATGTTATGGATAATTAGTACCCATGCCCTTTTTAGTTATATCAAAAAAACATTTCCTGCTAACATGAAACGCTGAAATTTTACAGGTATAAAGCTGAACTAAGGTAATAATTATTGATATATCATTCAGTTCATATATCCACATACATGTTTATCGGTGGCCAAATAACTCCGCGAGCATTGTGACCGTGAACGTGGATAACTGAATTTAACCATAGTTTGTTAATTACTAACAAGATACTAATGAAACTTGTGCGTGAAGTTTCATTATTATTTGTATTTGAAAGCAGTTACAAAGCTACATAATGACTTTTAAAGTAAGTCTTTTTAGAGCTGTTATTCAAAGCGAAAGCGGCTTATAGAAGTGTTTTTATATTTAATTAAATAACCTTTAAATGGAGCATTATTTTTACTTTTTATTGCACTAATTAAAATTAATTCTTAAGAACTCATGTACAAAAACGATGTTAAGAATCCGCTTAACCATTCCAGAGATCCAGCAAAACCTCAAATGTTACTCCAGCAGGATCTGGAATAACTTGGCAGCCGAAGAAAGCACAAATACAAAATAAGTTGGCACACCTCGTCTAGGGTACTAGTTATATAGCTTACATTTATTTCAACATTCCCATTAATAACATTATCCCAGCAGTAATATTTTTTTGATATTTCACAAAAACGTTTTCTGTTTTTGTGAAATATCTAAAAAACTATTAAATGGCTAAATGACTGCCTATGACATGTATAAGAAAGTCTCACTAGCCCGTAACATTTAAATATTAATTAATTCATTATTGTGTGCTTATAATTCTTATAGAACTTTCGAGAACTGATCAAGTAAAAACATTTTTTTTAAAATTTTTGTCAAAAATAGGTAATGTGGATATTATACCTACTTTTGTAGATAATTAAATACAGTCAACGTCAGAAATGTGACATCTCATTCCAGATCCATTCCACATTCCACATCAAACTCATTCCAGATCTGACGTACGTTTATTATTGTCTTTGACTTAAATCGAAGTTTGTACCTATTATCGTAGAATTTTTACGATTTGTTCTGAGGATTGTAACATTTAAATGAAAACCGAAACTTTTATCATGCGAAAAACTAAAATTCAGCTATTCAGGATTATTTTATTACTGGGTTCAATGTTTATACATTGTGTAGGCAGTCGCCCAAACTCAATTTAACTATGTCATTTGAAAATGTGCCACACAATTACAGAAGCTTGGGTACTAACTATCTTTAACATTTGAATGACAATTCCGACATGATTTTGCTGGGGTAACGCACACTAAATATATTGAGAAATTGATGTAGAAGTGTAAATGTCAATATTAATTAAATATTTTATAAACTTGGAACGCATAATTACCTTAACGGTACAAACTGTTGATCAAAATTTTTCATGTAATGAGAGCAATCCATATCATCGTGAACTTGGCCGCGTCCCGTAGAACCGAATGTCTCAATGGCATAAAACTCATTTTCTTCCATACGTGTTGTTTCACCACCCTTCACGATGGGTACCGTTTTTCCAGCATGAATTCCTGAAAGATTAGAAATGTTACAATTCACGAGACGGCTCGATCTAGTATAGAGAAACAGATTTTGTTTTTTAACGAAATCGCGGCGCACGATGAAAGTGGTATGTATGGGTAGAGAACACATAAATATAAACAAAAAATCACGGTAACATGGTACCCTAAAGGTTCAAGTTACCGAGATATTTGAAGGTAAAGATCGACCTATAAGTACAAAGATTAAAAAATTGACTGTTATTAAAAATATACTTATTACGTGACTACAGGAACTGACTATACAAGGTGGAAGGGACATCGCCGCACATCCGAATACCATGAGTTCAAGTACATGATTCTGGACCCCCTGGCGTTGAAATTTTCCGTAACTTTTTTCATAAATTTTTCTGCAGCTTTTTTACATGAACGTGTAAAAAAAATTTTTTCTATCTGACCAAATTAGATTTATAATTAAAAAAATCAGATAGTGCGCGCGTTATCAGTCACCGCGGAGAGTCATAATCGCGATTTTAGCAATACACTGCGCGCTCAAAAATGTCAATATCTGTAATAACCGATCATTTTCTACATGAATGACCTAGGCCATTTTATTTTTGATCTTGAGTGAAATCTTGTCACGACGTTTGGGCGTCGATGTCCTCTTTCACCTTGTATATGACTATTAGTTCCGCGATCATTACGGAACCCCGGCCTCAATTGCCCGGTTTTTTATTTTCATTAAATGAGTGAATGTCCGACGAAAATATCTAGGAGTAAGCAGCTCGGAGTTCAGATTTGTGGTCAGGGCAATATGCTCACTGCTCAGCCCTGTTGCATGGGACTAAAATTATATACAACAAACCTACCTCAGTCTTCTGGGATGCAGGTGGTTAAATATATTTAATAAAAATATATTATTGCTTACTGTACGGTCCAATAGAATGTCCGTTGAGATTGCGGATAGGCTTGACCTGATACACTTGACCATCAAGTTCTACTTCATGTGATTCCATCACCTGAAACGGGTATTTTTATTAAGATTGCTATGAAAACGGGTAGGATTTGGGATCGTGGTTAAGTAACTAAGCAATCTAATAGATCAAAAAGGTTGAGCTGTAAAGTAAGTCATGACGGTTGAAGACCTGTCACGAGTCATCAATTGCTGTGTTACTGACATCAAGACGTAGAACGGGAATACCCAAATACTCCGAAATATTTTATTCCGAATTTCGATGTTCCTTATTGGTGGTGAGGTCTTTCAAAAAGTTCAGGTGCGTAGTACTCGCAGCCGGCGTGTGTGTATGAAAAGATGTATAAAAGTGGAGGAAGCTAAAGAAGTAGGTAGCAAGTGGCGGTCTTAAGTATCTGCCTACAATTGTGGGAAAAAGGCGTGAGTATAATCTATGTAATTCGATATTATACCTGAGAATTATAATGTAAAAATTATGATGTCTATTATTCGTCATGATTTTTATCACGAACATTTTACCGAAAGTCGTAATTGCGATTTGTTTGGTTTCCGATTTTCATACGTTCGAAGAATCAAATGATCGATGGGTTCTCGGTCCGAAAAATGACATACTGATTTTTATTCCCAAACTGCTGAAATTAGGCTTCTGATTCAATATTCAAAATCTATAAATAACGTTTTATATAATTTAAAAACATCGTCACTTTTTTTTGTATTTTTAAGCATTTTCCATATCCATGCATAGATTAAGAGTTATTTTAATGAAGGACAAAATCGACTCGCGTGCAAGATTCGAACTAGCGTCTTCTGGTTCAATACACCAGATGCTTGTTTACGTTCACAGTAACCCGAAGCCTCACCCCCGTCCCTACCTAACCTCTATTATTGGGGAATCATTTGTCCACAGTCCACACCCTATCTATTGATGGTTTTGCCCGGCGGTAAAAGCTCGTAATGAACAATGCCTGGAAGGGCATCTCAGCATTAAACAGTACACACAGACACAGCATCACCTTATTGTGAGTTACCCGGGTTTTACCACATACTACACCTGTGAAGTGAAGCCTGACTGACCTTTGACCACCCTTTTCGCACGTTCTTGTCGTGAGTGATCCATTTTTTTATCACCAGTTATCAATCTCTTCAAAAACGGTTCGGTTTCATTATGTCTCAATAAATAATCGCAAATGCGTAGACGGTTCATTAGGTTTCTTTCAGTGAGCTCATTCGGCACCCAAACACCGAGGATTTTTTAGTAGCCAGATTTTGGCTCAACTGTACGTTATCAGCCGGCGATTTAGGGCTTCATTGTTTTTTTTTCGTGTAGAACTCTTCTTAGTATACACTTTCACAACAGGTTCAATTCAAGCAACCGCAGTTTTCGAGAAAAAAAATCCTAAATTTTCAATTATTTTCCAATAAATTCACGCATTTCATAACACAACATACCACAGATAATGTAAACATGTCACTCGTTGGTCGTTTCGTTTTACTTCTAGGTAAAGTGACAGTGGATTCAATTGTTTTTTTTTTAATAATAATGCTTTAGTTTAACACTTAATTTTATTTTTTAATAGTTAAGCCTGCAATTAAATGGAATTATGCAAATAATGTGATTATTAAGATTAAAAACAAAAGTATAATTTATTTGCTTTTAATAAATTTTGAAAAAAAGTTGAAAAAGGAAACGCTATTTGTGGAATACACACCACATTATCATACTTAGGTTTCTTTGGACATTCATACAATAAAATTAGATATAAGACATCTTAACTTAGCAAAACTAGTGATGTAACTAGAAGAACTTAGGATGCAAGAGCGAGCGAAGCGAGCTCGGGAATCGAGGCACCCCAACTCGGATAGATTAGGTTAGAAGGGGATGGCGGGGGCTAGAGAGCGAGCGCAGCGAGCGATCAAAGCCCCCGTTATCCCCTTCGTGTTAGGTTACTTTAAACCCTTAATACAGAAATAGGAGCCCCGCGCAGCGGGGCTCCGTCAACTGCACCTTGTTGCCTCAATCTTGTGAATGACCCTAAAATGTGGATGAGTACAAGTCTGTACTCATCCACATTCAAGGTCACTTCAAGGTCAGGCAAAGGCCAAGGTCACACAGGTCAAAAATATTACTTGAAGACTAAAAAGTACCATTTTTACCTATGTGTGACCTTGACCTTGGCGTTAATCATTCTCTTTAACTTTCAACAAAATATGGTAAAAATCTCACGATTTTTTTTGCTTTGACCTTGACCTCTGGGGCTGGACCTTGACCTTGGCGATGTCCTTGACCTTAGTATTTCTTGTTAGCAAGATTTGACCCGCCACGCGATCTTCCCCACCCTTAATACTCCCACTATCCCACCAGGCCCGATAGAAAATTTTGGCGATTTTTTTCTCGGAGCCTATGGGTTTGCTTGAATTGCGGTTTTCAAAAACACACTATAAACACTATATTCTACCCGAAAAAAAAATCATCACTATAAAAATCGCCGGCTGATAATGTACAGTGCTTCCCAGATTTTTTCAAATGGGTCATAATTGTTTTGGTTCATTCCCAGTTCTTCAGCTATGTCGAATTACCGATATTCCGATCTTGCTCCACTTTAAAAAAATGGCGTCTATTTTAGATTGACTGCCTCGTTGGTATAGTGGTCCCAAGCGCGACTGCTACGCTAGATGTTCTGAGTTCGATCCCCGGGTCGAGCAGTGTTGTTTGGTTTTCTGTGAAAGTCCCAGTAGTAGCTCGGAGTTTGGATTTGTTCCCGGTTAATGGCAATAAGCTCGCCCCTTATTACATGGGACCTAAACATACCGGCGAAATGTAGGTGTACGCCTCTGCCTACCCCTTCGGGGAGTACAGGCGAGGTGGTATGTCCATTTTATCCATTTTAACAGGGCGACCAGAACGAGGTGCATCTTTGACATCATCCGGATTGAAAACGCTTAAACAAACTTTGTGCTATTCTTAGAAGTATTCTTAAGAGTACTGACACTGCATTAGGCCCATTTTCGTCACAATTTTTTTCGCGGCTTGCGTTGCATTTTTTAATTTTTTCCAATAACATCGAATTTCATCATTAGATTCACTAATTTTAAAAGAAGAACAATATTATGACGCATTCTGATATCGACTGAATACTGTGTCCAACGCGAAAAGAATTTATATAAAAGTTTTATTTTATTTAAATTTCGGACTTATACTTTAAATATAAAATAGATAAATATTTGGGAACATTTTTACACAGCACCATCTAGTCCCAAACTAAGCATAGCTTGTACTATGGGTACTAAACAATGGATATAATACTTATATACTTTTTTTTGTAAATACATACTTATTATACATAGGAAACACCCAGATAAACACAAATACTTATATTCATCACATAAATATTTGTGTCCTGTGGGAATCGACACCTCGTGATCAGCAGTCCGGTACTCGAACCACAAGAGCACAGACGTCGTCTGAATAAATAATATCAGATGAATGATAAATTATAGTCGTTATATTAGGAATTTTGAACTATTCGGAATTATGAATCGGTATTTTTGTAATTCGTACTTGTGTATATTATTTTATATTTTATTGTATATTTATGTATTTTCGGTAGAGTCCGGTGTAATTTTTCGGAAGGACGCAGGTTCGAAAACGGAAACCATTTTTTATTTAGTTCAATAATGGATTTAGGTATCTATATTAAAATAACCGGCAAAGTCAAAGTGGTAATTGGTGGTGAAACACGTGTAGAGAATGCATCCAGAAAGATGGCCACACAGTGAATGCCTGAGGGAAGTCGTCGACCTCTGGGCAGGCGGAGGAAACAATCTAAATGCGTTTATACCGGTGATTATTAGTTCAATATTAGGTGACAAGTAGTTAAAAGTAAATCACAACGAAGATAATTATGGAATGACACAATGAACTAAAAAAGGATGCCACAAGGAAATTACGTTCATAACTGAATTCAAATGGATTAATTATCTATCTGTTGATTTTAATAGTCCGGATTTTTTGTTTTGCCCTTATTATCTACAGTTTGGTTACATATAAATGGAGTGGAATTACCTCTTGTACTGCAGAACCGATGTCACATAGCCTGACATCAACTCCTGAAGCTTTAATCCCTGCTTCAGTAGCTTCCTGCACTCCCTTGACCAAAGGATCATAACGTGGATTGAAGCTTAAAGTGAACGCACAGTCAATGATTCGCCCGTTGATATGGGTGCCGAAGTCAATTTTAACGACGTCGTCATATTCTAAGACTGTTGTGTCACCTATGCAAAATAAGAACTTTATAATCGAAATTGTTAAAATAATTCAGAAAGTTTTCCTTCACCGTCAAAGCGAGTGATAATAATTATTAAACAAGAGTTGCACACCCTGGATCAAAATGGAGACTTTTATCTTGGCAGTCCAAAATAATGTGATAGCTTAGTGATTTAACATGACTAAGCTATCACATAATTTTTTATCCATCTTCTATCTACTATTAACTGTAAGGGTTATAATATGTTATCTCTATTGTGTCAAAATGGTCAACAAAAAATTAATTAACTTTAGATGAAAGTTAATTACTTCTTTAGTCATTAATACATATAACTATTTCATGAGCTTGCCTATAATTCTTACCTTACGATTAAATGCAACTTACTGCATGTAAGCACTACAACGTGATTACTTGCAGTAAGTACTCATTTAATTTGTGATGGTGAGCAGGGCGAAATATCTATATGACGTAATTTTTTTTGTCTCACCAGTGTTTGGAGTGTAGTGAGCAGCACAGTGGTTACGGCTGCACCCAGTGGGAAAAGCCAGCCCTGCTTTAAGTCCATCTTCGCCAATGAGACGCCTGGCAGTTGATTCAAGTTCTTCACAAATTTGAATCATAGTCATGCCTGGTTTAATCCAGTCACGCATATATTTTCGTGTCTGCAAAAATAAATGTAAACTTGGAATAATTTATTATTTTACTAATGGGGCAGTTGATAGATTATTTTTTATGGTTTCTAATTAATGTGGACCATATATTACAGTCAAAAACAAAATTAAAATCAGTCAAAGAAATGTTATAATGAGCCCATATGCCACATGGGTGCTACCAAATCAATCGATGGATTTCACGGAATCACGGAGGTATTTTTGAACAACAAAAATTGATCTTTCAATTACCCTTTGACTGTCGATCGACGATAGTTTAATCCATTATCGTGTCGGTAAGTTATACAGTGAGCGGTGAGCGATTCTTGACCGACCATCAATAAATTATGATTCAGGCATACAGTAGTAGTAGGGCCTGTTGACTAATTTTGCCTCACCTCATTCCAAAAAAAGTTAAACATTTATATTTAGATAAAATATTTTTTTCCCTAAGTAGAAACATTTCTGACGCACACACAGTAATTTAACAAACTTTCATCATAATCAGTCAGGCTAACTGATTTTTTATGTATGATATAGATTATTGTATTTAAAGAAATAATGCAGCATGGTGGACTATATCGAGAACCCCTCTCATTTGTTAAGAAGACCTCTGCTCAGCAGTGGAACAGTGATTGATATGATTGATAACAATAATAATATGTATAAATAAAATAGTATATAATCAGAAAGCAATAATTAATTTACTTGTCTGTGTGCCTCAGCTGCATGTCTTATTTCCTGATAGATGTCTTGATGAAGTCTGTCTAAAGCCCTCTTCTCTTCACTGGAGAAGCGATCCTTAGCAGTTCGTTCATCTATACCTTCAGCTGAACCATGCTCCATTATTTGACCCTCAGGAAAGTTTCCTAAGAAATAAATCTTTCACTCATACTTAATTATTACACACAAAGTTAATGTGTGCAGGCTAAGAGCAGTTTAACACTATGTCTGATCCGAATTGTACATCAGATATGGATCAGACGTAGTGCGGAACCACTCTTAATGTGTACCATAAAAACATTTTAATTCCAGATGCTTATGCAGATGTACGATAATATATTAATAATAATATATTAGTGATTATGTGTATTGTCTGGGCAGGATAAAAATGCGAATTCACAAATGGATGTGTACCCTGGTTTGTAAGGGGCCTATTAAAAATTATAAAAATAGGTACTTAAGTTGGTTTTTCTTCCTAAAAGGGGCCTAAGATGTCTCTGTGTATTTTTTTATAGTTTAAGGAAACAAGTAGACTAGACGAATAGACAGATCAGCATTTTTTTTGTGTACAATGATTCAAGAGAAATCCACAGTTCTGGACCGTTAACCATTTAGATGATGGGGATGCTACTGCTATCGCATAGAATGATGGCGTAAAGAAGCAACAGGGATCAATCCAAACAGTCTCAATCTATTTCCAAGCTTCCTTGAGCCCATCTTCGCATTTCTCCATTAAATGGCCATGGAACCAGACCCACTTGATATGTTGACATCAAGTATTCTAATGTGTATGTAAAAATTATGAGATATATTAGCAAATATTGGCCCAGATAAAGTAGAGGCAAGTGGAATACATGTAGTATACTATACTATACCATCAGGATATAATTCAGCAATTGGTATTGTTGGTGGATTTGTCTGCTCCTTCATTGGGCCTTTGCTAGATTTATTTTTGTTCTTCTTTTTTTTCTTCTTTTTCTCATCACCCTCTGTAGGGACCTCATCAACAGCCAGACCTTCAATTTTCTCTAAAGCATTGGTGACTTCACTCTCATTTAATTCATTCTCTGAAGGAAAGTACAATTTCATAAACATATTGAGCCTTAAAATCGCACAAATATTTTGGAATATAATGTTTATTAATATTATTATAAAATTAAGCACACTAGCAGATGAATAAGCTGATGCAAGTGTGTCTTTTAGATTTAGTCTAGTTTGTTTTTAAAATAATTCAAAGTAAGTGTCATAATAAGACTTTCAGGGAATGGAATGTTCCACTGTATGGCTATATCACACCCCGGTGCGACACTGTCACTTTTGCAAAAAATTCAAAAATGAGTTAAATATCTAAAAATGACCCCCTTTACTTGGTGCCATAACATTACTTTTGTAGTACGCATAGTTTACGTATGAGGGTGTGACAAAAAAAAAGTTCGTTGATGTTGTTGTAGAAGTTGTTCATCTTATCTATATATTCATAAGTCATTGTTTTCTGAGGTGTGAAAGTTTTAAATGCTTCTCCTGAAAAACTACATTTTTGCATAAGTGACAGTGTCACACCGGGGGCGCGATATGGTTTAGTAGAAAGTGTTTCAAGTACATATAAAGAGAACTGTCAAGCACCTGGACACTATACAAACACTAATACATAGTAGAACTAAAGGAATTTGTTTTAGAAACATAAATATTGGATTGTCTTGTCTATATATAAGTATGATGCTGACTATATGTATTATAGTATATTCCATCTCATCTTTTTAATAGGACGAAGTTTCTTGCATGTGGACAAGATATATATAAATATTAAAGATGTGGAAGAAGAATCAATTACGCAAGAATCAAAGCAAGCAGCAGTCTCTGCCTACCCCTGTAGGAAAAAAGTGTGTGTATGTTTGAGTTTCAGCATTACATGCCATTTTAATCATATTGAATCAATTGAATATGTGGTCAAGATAAAGAAAAAAGAAAGAGAAGGTGGGTACCCATCTACAGTTCTCGCCAAGATAACACAAAGTACCTACATATTTCCGCGACACTAATTTAGTTTGTTTTATACGGCGTAGTAACCAACATTTTGAGCGTAGCTACCTACGCTCAAAATGTTGGCGTTTTGTTACTATAAGATGAATAATAATTGTATAAAATTAGTAGTGATCAATTTGATATAATATAAATTGTACATCATTCTGACCTGCTTTCTTCTTCTTCTTTTTCTTTTTCTTCTTCTTAGCGGGATCTTTGGATTCCCCTTCTTCTACGGCATCTAGATCGTCATCATCACCATTTTCTACAAGCTCATTCTCAATAAATTCCTCGCCTTTTTCAATGGCAGCCATGGCAAGTTTTATCGAATATCGAAATGTGAAAATGTTATTTTAATTATAGTGAGCGTTAAATTCCCATGCGACTTTAGGTTTTAACCTCTATTGTATGATGTCGGTTGACGGTTCCATTCCACTTCCACTTCCACAATACAAATTCCAGATTCCAATTCACCGACGAAACGAAAAAGATGAGGTTAATTTTAGAATGACGGCAGGATAGGTTATTCTTCAAACCGTAAGTACGAAAGAGACAAAAATAGAAACACAAGAAATACCATAGCGTACTTTTATTTTATTTTTTATTATTAATTTTACGGCCCTGGATACAATGTCTTTTAAGCCCGCATGCTTTTATTCAGTTCAGTGCTGCCACGGAGATTTTGACTATGATTATCCGAAATACCGATTTATGGTCTGAATCTCCCGATTTTTGTAAATTTTAATAATGTAACAATTTTTAAAGTTTATATACTGGCATCTTTACACCCAATAGTAACACTAGTACTGTATAGCTTGATTAATGTTTAAAGGGTTAGCACCTAACACCAATATTAAAGCTCTTCTGTCTGAAAATTTTGAAGGGTTCCATCACATTTTCACGGATGCCTCAAAACATTCTGCAACAGGTTGTGTTGGAGTAGGTGTTTACCACTCTCAATATAATATTGTCCAAAAAATTAAACTTCCCCCAGAGTCTTCTGTTTTTACTGGTGAATGTTACGGCTTACGCAAAGCAGTGGAATATGTTAACTTATTTAAACTCAACAAAGTTATTATTTTTACGGACTCTCTCAGCGCCCTACAATCTTTAAAAAAATATCCATTTAAATTAAATAAAAATTTATCCGGTGTTTTTCATTTAAGAAACCTTGCCTACAGTGCTTCTTTAAAAGGTTTTTCCATACAGTTTGCGTGGATTCCTGCGCACGTTGGTATCCAAGGTAATGAAATTGCCGATAAACTTGCCAAAGATGCGGTGCAATGTGGCGACATGTATCCCTATCAAATATTCAGCTGCGATCTCCTGGATTTACCGTACTGCTTCCTACGGGATTTAGACAAACTTACAAAGGGAAGGTATCATTCACATATTCAGCCCGATGTTCCGGTAAAGCTATGGTTTTTTAAGTGTAATTTTAGTAAGGCTGAGACTACTGTTTTAATAAGAAAGCGACTAGGTCATGTTTGCTCTCCAGCCCACCTTGCCAGACTGCACTTTATTACTAGTCCAGTGTGTTCGTGTGGATTTGAGGTGGGAGACGTTAATCATATTCTATTTGCCTGTCGTCTTTTTGATCATTCTCCTCTTTTTAACAATTTGACATCCCTTGGTGTTCCTCTTCCTCCGTCTATCCTTTCCCTCTTATGCTCTAATAATCTTTCTGTTTATAAATGTATAGCGTCTTTTATTTCTCATAATAACATTAAATTGTAAATTCCTCATGTCCATCCTTATTTTATTTCTTGTGCTTGTATTATATATTTTAATTTACTATTATATACCCTAGAACTCTCCTGCTTTTCCAAATTCCGTATCCGAATCCCAATTAAATAATATAAGTCCAGTTTCCCTACCTTTGGTAAAAACATACCTACTGATTTTTATCACTGAACACTTGTCATTGGCTAAATGCACAAGTAGTGCGATGCCATAACTTAAGAAAAAAAAAAAAGTTATGATGATGGGCAAAGCATGGAACTAGTGTCAAACTTTGTTACACTTCGTTTACATCCGGAATGCGTACTCGGCACAACAACTCAACGTAGAACCGACCTTACTGCAATCTATTAAATTTTATATATGAACCGAAATATGTTACGGTCAGATAGAAAGGTTAGGGCGGAGCTGGAGTATATTATATATCTATGGGTGGAGCATTGTGTCTCGTTTTAATAAATTGCCATACAAGAATTTTCAGATCATCTAGTAGATTTGGCACGAGGATAGGGTATCTGATCCAAAAAATATTATGAAGTTATACATTTACTTCATTGCTATATAAACTACTGCGTAAAATATCTTTTTATGAAATAAAAATACGAAAAGTCAAAAGTATATTTTTGAGTAAATTCTTAAAATATAATAAAACTTTATAGGTTTATTGTTAGTTTTGAAAATTTGATATGACAACTTCAAAACAATGGCAATGACATCGCTTCATTTTCTTTCCGTGATTTTTTGTTGTTATTTTATTTGTGAAGAATGTAGGGATGTTCGATCCGATCCGATACTTGTGTGGATCGATACAAAGGAATACGATCCAACCGATTTTTATATCGATACAATGGCATTCGATCCGTTAGTGGATCGATACAAATACCATGAGGATCGGATCGAAAAATTTGTTGTATTAAATTCTAAAATAATAAACAATCTGTAACCTTAATATTTAGTCGTAATATTAATACCGGATTCATTAGCTCCAAAGTATGGTTTATAAGAACAAACCGGTTCATATTACACTAATATAAATATTTCTCTGACGGTGGACTGTTAAATCAGTAGTTATATTATCTTATACTTTTCAATATACCTTCAATTTTAGCATGATTACTTGAGATTATAGATAATTTAATAAAAAAAACAACCAAGCCCTACGTTATTTGTCAGTTGTAGAAACAAGTAATATTGTTCTGTGGGTAGGAACGTCTGTGCCCTCCGAACGTCTGTTCTTGTTGGCCACCCACTTTAAATAAAATCCACAATCACCTAGATCCAGAGTGGCTATCAAGTTTATAAATTTTACGTACCCTACCATTCAACGGTTGGCCAATGTAAAAGAAATATATATTATTTCTCTACTACTTAAACTTTGAAGCTTTAAATTACAACATATTTAACATTTTTAAAATTGTTGATACGATACTGGATCGATCCAAAAAATCGTATCAAATCAATCGGATCGATACTTGGATCAATACAATGTATTACGATCCATTACGATCCGGAATATCGATACAAAGCCCCTGGATCGAACATCCCTAGAAGAATGTATAAAATAGTGTAAAGGTGTTACGTAAAAGGATGTGGAAATTAATCATATACCGGCTCTAACAAATCCATTCACAGGTTACAAACTTAACCCACCAATGGTAACGTAAATGTCTATGAGACCCGACGTATCGAAAAATTCCAACTATTTCACTGATCGTTGTTTTTTTTTATTTAAGTGAAATCATATAAACACTAATAAACGAGCTTTGTTATTAATAAGATGCCTTTGTTTTATTATCAATGTATTTTAATAACTAAACCAACAACCTACTTATACTTTAAGTAATCATGATTATTCATTTGCTGAAAATGTTGGTAGTTAGTATATGTTTAAAGTTAATTATTGCAAAATCTAAGACTGAAAATCCCGGTACGCGGGACCGGGGCTACCAATAATATAATTTAAATTTACGTCACAAATGGTGGGTTGAGTGGGTTGACAATGTTTTCAAATTATGTCAGACTTTAAAAGGACATGTTTTGACGACAGTCAAAAATATTAGTTATTGTATAGATAGTATTTGTGTTCAGTTCGGTAAAACAACGCGTTTAGGGTGCTAGCGGGGCTGCCTCGATTTTATAGCGCTTCGCGAATGTTTGCTAAGGAAAGGATTGACGGCTTTCATGCCATCATCCGCAAGCGGTCTGCCTCGATCCTCCGCAGAATGCGTGGTTGCTCCCTCACACTTCTGAGCACGTTGTGCGGTAGGTGGGATTGTCCAATGCTTCGTCACTGGATCGGACTTCATGCGACTACATGTATGTACCTACTATATACTACGTGGATAGTGTGGGGTTCGGCTCCAGATTTAAGTATAAAATACTAACATTAGTTTTTAAGTTCTCGTTACTTATACTTCTGTATGGATTCTTGTGATCTGAATTAAGTTTTTTATTATTAATATTATATCTAACTAGCCTCTAATTTTGAACATATCAGTGCATCAAGTTGTGGTCCCCATAATGCAGGTATGGAAGATGCTCGATCGATGTCTTTTTACTCCGGTATTACATGTATACCGAGTTACCTACGCGTGGGGAAAATTTAAGTTGTATGTTTTCGTCTCATGTTTACAAGGCGAATTCGTTGAATCCTGCGATAAAATGTTTTATACACAGCTTTGCTCGGTTAGGGACTCGAACCCACGACCCAGTACCTAATGTTAATAGTCCAATGAGACCACAAAAGATAATTACTATTTTGGAATGTAAGTAAGTACTGACTTCTTTTAAATATCCTATTCGATGTAATAGTGTAAATTTATTACATTAAACCTCGGAGCCAACTGTGCTACGAAACGTGTAGTACGATCGCTACGATGTGCTACGACGAGCCTACGACATAATAATTATGAAACAAATAAAACGATTGTAGAGTTTTCTCCCATATCTTTTATTCTAAATACATTAATATTCTTTAATTCAACTCAAATATTCATTTAAACTATTACAAGCTATTTTTTTATTTTAACATAAATAATAAGTAATGCAAATGACCAGCATTGCACACTTAACTCGGTAAATATTAATATTTAACTAGGTATTATCCAATCTTAGTGATAGTTCTCCATAGTGACAAAACATATACACAACACTGAAAACCTTTGGTGAAAACAAATACTTCTACATAGCTATTGAACAGTGATGACATGTCTGGGGCGCTAAGCTAACGTTTGTTCATTCCTATCAAATGTTCTTTGGTAGAATAATCACGAGTTACTTAGCACAGCACACAACAAGCGTGTCTTAACGTACCCGACATGTCACGGCGGTTACATTATAATATACCATTTTATTGCATTAGGTAGGCAATTAGAAAAATCCATTAAAATAAGACATGAAACAACGAGTACACTATCTAGATACCTAAACATTCGGCTCATTTATCTTGTTTATTGTACAGTTTATATTTAGCGTAATGATTATGACAATTCGGATAAGGTAAAGGGTAGGTACATGCAAATGCTCACATTATGTGAAATACCAAAGATTGGGTACGTACGTTATACACAGATCTACTGCAGTACGAATAATATATTCAACACAGTTACAAATACGTATGTTTAATTAGAAAATAAATGATTCTAAGCGTAATGTTTCTATTTTATAACACACAAGTAGTAAGCGTATCCAATTTTTATGTAGTATTTATGTATGTAATGTATATATACGTTGAAATAGGTACCAAAGTTCTAAACTATGCAGTTTCAAAATCAGACACTTCGAAGATAGGCGATGCACACATGCTCGTAGTATTTGATCGCCGATAAAATCTTATTTATATCTACGAAAATAATGTACATTGGACCTTCTTCTTGATGCTGATGAATGACTCAAATGATGACTTAGAGAATACTTTTCATAATAATACTTACTACAGAAATACAAAACAAGTGAAGTGCGAGGAACTAAAATCATTTTAATCAGTAGGTATATAAATAATTATCAAAATATCTTTTGAGTACACGAAGGAATAGAGACCAGCTCCTAAAATTGTCCATTAAACACAACAAGATGGATGATGAAATGCAAAAATAATACAGGTTCATTAAGTATTACACCCTCCTTATAGTATTGTTAATGTACCTACGCGAAGTTTATATACGAGTATGTATAGCTGATGCTGAAGAAGCTATGTGCATGCTTATTGATATAACATTGTCATAACCATGAAAATGTCGCAACCGACAAACATGAAACTGGAATAAATCTAGTTTTTTCATCCAATGTACAATTTTCTGACATCTACTTATTTATATTACATCTTTTACACAGCGTTTTTTATACATATTTAAGAGTATCAGTTACTTACGTTCTTTTCCTTACAAGAAAAGCCTATGTATGTAGGTAGGTACACAAATATGGTTATAGTTGGAATCAGATCTGCACCGCGATTTTGATATTGATATGAATGATATGATTATACATCCATGAAAAGAGAATATTTGGCCTGAAATGGATGTATTAGAGACAATTATTGTGCGAAGTGTTTCAGGGACTACCTACTACTATTGCAAGACCCGGCCCGCGCGCCGATAAGTTTTTACTTAAATCAGCAAATAGATATTTCAATCCACTCATAATAAAACTTAGTCGCAAACCACTCATTTGTTAGTACTTAACAGTTTAATCGAACACTTCAAGCCGTTAGTTGCATACACGAAAACTTTAACGTAAACGTTTTGTATTTGGGTAAAAGAGAACTAGAATAAAATTACGTAACGTTAAAAAAAAATACATTACTCTAAAGAGAAAAGTAAATGGATCGCCAGCGATCCTTCAATAAGTAATGAGGTGCATTTAGGTTCACAAAAATCAAGTAAAGCATTTTAATAGGATGAATTTTGTAAAGTGTCTTTTAATCCTCAACCAAATACGAAGCGAGAGGTCTGAAGTAAGTATGAATTAGACCTTTTAATCCCATTATCGTGCTGGTTCACAAGGTCCGCGCATCACGCATGGCCGTGGATGGTGTTGCTAGCATACTATACTATACAACAACAATGTCCGGTGCTTTCTCTACATTCTGTTAATATAGGTTCGGCCGGGAGCTGTCGGAGTTACAATCACTACCGCAGTAAGAGGCTGGCCGAATATTATATATTCAGAAAAAAGACACAACAACAACTCCGAAAGGCAATTTTTAAAATGTACCTTAAAATAGTTTATATTTAGGATATCTATCATGTTAATATATTTTGGTGAACAACATCATTATCGCAAACCCGTATTAAATATGAGAAACGTGGATGATATGACAATATAAATTACCCTTTCATACCAATTAATAAGCGTTTTCAATGTCCTTACTCAGTCGAGCCGATATATGCGGCATCGACATCTATAACTACTTACACGACTCATTAAGAACCGAATACTTACTACTTACAGGGATTATCGAACGTCTCCGTGAACGAAAGAACATTTCATAACTATATCTTTGGTTAGACAAAATGAAACAATAGTAAAAATACTAGACAATCGAACGTTACAGTCATTGGAGGGACATAATTATTTAGTCGTTAGGTATTTTTCTAAACAACATTGCGTAGTAATCACATAAAAATAATCATGATCGAAATGTGACGATGCATTGGGATCGTTTCATTTCGAGGTAAGCGTCAACAAGTATTACTATTATCAACAAGCCCCGCCCGGTCCGGCCGGCACCGTGCTACTGCCAGAGCTTCCACCACACTTGCATCTTCTCAGTGAGTTTCTTGCAGAGTCCCAGTAGTTTCCGTCACATCCCGCCGTCACCCTCACCCTCGCACTCCTCTGAACCCTCTCCCTCCTCTAGAGTCACCTGTGAAAGAAATTACATCTTTAGAGTTCTGTTTTTTGATTCTCGTTTAAGTGTCGTTGGGCTGCTATATTGTGTTAAATATAAACCAGTTACATGGTATTAACTAATTTAGATAACTAATAATATGTATATATCTTTAACTTACTTGAAAACGTATTTGTTCCGGGCGGTCATCATCGGGTAGTACGTGCGTTTGGATAGGTGCTGGTGGCGGTGACGGAGGTATCATACTCTGATAATAGTCACGGTTTTCCTCTAGTGTGTCTAATATGTCCTGGGCGTCTGGATGTACCAAATCTGCCCATGTCTCCCATAGTGGGTGGACAATGTAATCGATGAATCCGACTTGTGATTTTTCTATCGTAGCATTATGCCTGTCACACATTGGACTTATATCCATTCCCTGCTCTCTCTCTCGGTCTCCTTGTTGAAAGAATTCTTCCATTAGTAATGCTACCCATCGCTTGTAAAGTGGTAAAGGTTTAGTGGGATTACTCAGATCGGCACAATGTACTAGATTCTCCAATACTTGTATTCTGTCTGTATAATTGTCCAGTAATAGCACACCACTTCCAGCTACCTTCTTTGTTTCCACCATAGTTTTGAGGTCTGCTAGTAGACTCATGTGTTTCGACATATCCGTAGAGAGCACCATGTCTATGACCATTTTTCGTAGCGTTTGTCTCTGTTTCTTATGAAGATTGATAAATATGTCACATCCTTCATTTTGGAGGAGTTTAAACGCTACGGCGAGATGGTGGTTCTCTAAAACTGACTCGTCGTTGTACATCAGAGCGAGCTCTGAGCTAGAATTGACGAGGAACTGGTTGGTGAGCCCAGGGTGATCGACGTCGTGCACGCAAGCCGCAAACAGAGCGGCGCATGTCTCTATAGGAGTGAATACTGCGTCTAGTGCCGGTGTATTGAGCAGGACGTGTGTGGACTGGGCTACGTCGGCAGCATGCAGGGAGTTGTGGAAAGGATTGTCGCGTATGTAGTGCTCCTCTAGGGTGATGGCAAACGCGAGGAAAGTGCGGGCCGGGATCTGTAGAGTGCCGAGTAGCTCCCTGGACGTAAACGCAGCATAAGCGACAGCAGTGAGAGGCCGTCCGCAAGACAAGTCACCGATACGGAAGATATCCACACCCCACCGATCAATTTCACCAAGCTGGCGACCCAGATCTTCCTCGTGAGGTGTTTCAACTCCATATCTTGGCACGCGTTCTCCAGTGAAGCTATTGGTGTGCGTCAGCGTTCGCTTAACGCCAGTTATCTGTTAATAAAAAAATATTTAAGAAAATAAAACATCAGGTTTTTTTCTTTTCAGTTGCACCATTTTGTCGCAATAGACAAATTCAACTTACTTGTGACATGGTGGTTGCTGGTCCTGCATGACGCGGTTTGTCCTTTTTCTTAGCACGCGCTTCAGCACCCTCGTCCACTTGTAAGGATGGTAAGTCGATATCTTGTTGTTTGTCTGAAAGTAAATTGAAACAAATTAAAAAACTGGTAAGTATCTACTTAATCTTTCAAAATTAAAAATTTGGTTGAGTAAAATATGGTGTGATAAAATATGGTGTTTATGTTCTCATTTTTGTTATTGATTACGTTGATAAGTTGAGCGCAGTAGAATATAGAGGCGGTGACCTGATTATAGTAACTATGCTTGTTCAATATTTTATAGGTGCTAGAATCTGCGCTAATACAGGAAGCTTTATTTTATGAATAGAAATCACATTAATTTTATTACGTATCCAAATAGCAACTAGGTAACGATGTCGAAAAATTGGGTGGAAATGTGAAGTATACATATTACTTATATGATTGATACATTACTAGGTCAGCGTACGGGATTTGTTAATAAGTATAGATAAGATATCAATCATATCGATGGCAGTATAGGTATATAGCATGCCGCGCGGCCTCCATTTCTCTAATTTAGAATTGTAAATTTTGAGTAGGTCCCAAGTATGGGGTGATAAAGATGTATTTGAAGCAATTTAAATTAGATACTAGATAACAAATATATATTTCTGTGGTGCTGATATATGACTAAAAACAAATGTTCTAAAAATGTGGAATATAAGAATTGAGACGATTCGATTTTAGGATAAAAAAATTCCCTATGTAATATTCGTATGCAATACACTATGATGAAATCATAATCCGAGAACATTAATCGCATTACCTTATCATCTATGTGATAATAAGGTAATGCGATTAATTAATAAGGTAAGGTATTTCTACGCGTCTATTGCCTATCTAATACAATGATAAATACACATGCAGCTAATTTATATTTATAAGTAGATGAAAGAAATCTGATCAAATTATCGAAAATATAAACGTAACTAGCAAAGAAGCCAAGAAGGTGAAGACAGATCTTTTCTCCGCTATTCATACGGCCAATAAAATCTCGTTTTCGTTTCTGTCTACTATTATATTATATAAAAGCTCTATTTTTGCTTAACACATTATAGTTCTCTATCTATAACAAAGGTAATAATTTCTGACAGAGCCTGAAAGAAAATCTCGAATTTTTAATGAAAATTGGGTTATGGGGATTAAAACCTTAAATTCATTTGTTTCATTTTAATATCTTGTAGGGTTCAGAAGATATGACTAGGTAGGTACCTAACCTACTTATAAATAAATAAGTGAGGTTAGGAAATTTGATTTAGATAAAAATCAGTAACACTGCGCGACACATCCAGTTTTCAAATAATAATATCGTAGTGCAATCAAATGTTTTACTAACACAAATTACGCAATACTCAAATAGTTTATTTATGTGTATAATATAACGTTGAAAACAAGATAACTAGCTAATTCTTTAGCTAGCTTTTATCCTATGATAAATTATTAGTCATGGTTGCTCAACAGCACAAACAAATAAATTTTTAGTAGGCACGAGGTCCCTACGTTCCCATTTGGCAATTGTTTCAATGACAGCTAGTTGATGTAGTCAAATAACTATGTTTAAAATGTTTTATGTCCTCAATTAAATAATATCTCCTTCACTTGTTGTTTGCCATATCAAAGGAAGTCCCAGTGGAAGTCGAGCAAACCAAATACAAAATAAAATGAAATATTATATAATTTTAATAGCACGTAACGCTTAGGTACCAGTAGGGAACTGGTAGGCACAGATTCTATATAAAATCGCTCGCTTCAAGTTGAACCCCGTTTTAATTTTTTATTCCGTTATTCGGGGCGGGGACAAAACAAATAAATCCAACAAATCAAAGATCATGAAAATCGGTCGGGCAGTTCTCGAGTTATAAGTGTTGTAACGAACCCGAGTTTGTTTTGTATATTAGAAGATAGATTAGAAGAAGAACATAACAATTTTATGTAGAAAATACAGAGTTTTCCGGAGGGCGGAGATCTGTCTGTTCTACGTGTACTGTGTTGTTTAGGGGTGGCGTATTTAGTTTTTAGCTGATACCATTTATCTACACATTGGTTTTATACAATGAGTGTGTTTTTATTGTTTTTGGTTTTATATAACGAAAGAGGAATCTACATGAATGTTGTTAGCGGGACTAGCTCACGCGTGGCTAGGGGTTATCAATTCTTATCAAGACCGATAACACATTTGTTTACATTTTTTATCCTGTTAGGTTTATTTACCTGTTGTTAAGATTTCGAGCGTGAATGATTAATTTTTGAATGACGCCTCATGACGCGATAAATGTAGTACGATGATGGCAACTAATCAATAAGTCATGTAACATTAAATAGGGCGCCGTAACTAAGAGTCGAGTCTTTTTTAATGATATAAAGACTGATTTAGTCCTAGTTTTTTATAAAAAAAACATATCCGAATAATATAAAATAATACCTATCAAGGGACTGCTAAAATAATGTATAGCGGCTAAATAGTAACTATAGAGCGTCATTTTATTTATACCCAAATGCTTGGCTTCATGGACATGAACTAAGCAGGTCATGTTTAAAGACCCAATACGAGTAGGTCGCTCATTTTGTGGTGCATAAATCTCTCAAATTATAGTTATTAAGCAATCAAAAGAAACCCGTAGCATTATTAAAATAACAATTTAAATATTGGTATTTAACATACATACATACATCTAATAGACACTAATGCCTTTTTCCACAGGGGTAGGCAGTAACTATAAAATAGGCATTTTCGAAGTATATTTTGCGGAAAGTAAGCGATTGTAAATAATTCGACTCGATGAATCCTTATTTTTTATATTTTGCTTACCCTGTAGTGGGCGCTGAAGGATGCTAATAGTATGAATTATGGAGTAAAGTAGGTTATACATTTAAGTACCTATATTATTAACGCAGAACACATATTTACTGTCTGCTATTTTGTTTCAGAATAAGCATGTCTATTTAACTGCTACCTACATATTCTTTGTGTATTTAAAAAAATATTTTTTAAACAGGTAAGTAATTAAATTGATCGATTTTAATTACTCTGAAGTGATCTCGTTATCCCAAAAGACTGTTTCCTTCTGATTCCATTGCGTAACCCCGGCGGGGAACCATAATGTCTGCGATAAATTTGTAGATAGGTACCCTAAATATGTTATGTTCAATGTTTATTTTATTTAATTGATTAATAATTAGGTACGTAGCGTAGGTATACTTATTTATTCATTTCAAAGTTTATTCACAATACAAGTTTATGAACACTTACCCAAAAATGTGGAGCAGATGTACTCTGAGATCTGGTTGCCGGACTTGCTTGACTCGGAGAAGTGGCTCAGCTCCTTGTTCAGCATGCGCTTGAACTGCAAGTGCAACATATCCATTGAACGGGCCATTGTTACAGCGCGATTCCGCAGCCACCGAGAAGGGGCGAAACGAATGCTTTGTCTTTCGGTGCACACGCGCATTTCACAACAAAACTATTCTTCAAACACAAAAAAGTAAATTAAGCTCGTATTTCGAACTTTAATAATATAATTATTCACGATGTCACGTGCGGACGTCTATTATCTATGAGCGCTATCGTCAAACTGAAGCGGTCGCGGCGACGCGGCCTCGTATAAGCGTAGCGCGACAGCGTCACAGCTGCTCTGTACACTACAGAAATACCGCCTTCCCAGTATTGTGCTTTACATGTAATCTAGATTCAGTCGTACGTGCTTCCTCTGACACAGTGAAGAGGGAAAGTCAGTTCTCACTAAAACAATTAGTAAGTGGCAGCACGTCATGTGTACTCTACCTATATATTTTTTTGTTGCTGACTGTTACTAAACGAGTTTCTTTCGCTTTATCCCATTGGAGTCGCTTTAGTCCGGACGAAACCAGCGCTCATGCGATTGTTACGGTTTCAATTAATTAATTTGAATAGTCCGATTCTAACTGGTGATATATGTATGAAAATAACATGAACAAGAATAAGAATAAGGTACGAAAGATGTTAAAACACCTAGTAATAAAATTAAGTGGATAAGCAGAAGTTCTCTATAAACGTTGAATTAGATTATGTTGCTAACAGCTTTATGAGAGTATTTTTCAGCCATGAAATGACACGTAGATGCCTAATATGTGGACATAAATTGGTCTTGACATAGTTTCTTATCGGCTTACACGCCTAATCTTGATCCACGGTAGTCCTAGTCAGTGTGAAGCCTGGATATCTTAAATAAGGAAATTGCCTTCATGTGGAGTTAACAGATTCATTCAGATTTAGTTTCAAAATAAATTCGGATTAAGATAAGAGTGAGAGACGAATAGAGTGCCTCATTGCAGTAATCGTGATTGAAACATTACAGCTGTAATGATCAAGTTCTTTTTGTATAAATCTAAATTTGTTTTTTTGGCATGAATCGGAATAACACTACTGTTAACGTTTTTGTCAAGTTAGTCATCGATGCTGCAGTTACCTACTTGAAAAATTTATTCTGTGAAAAAATAAGTTTCTCGATGCCTACCGACATAATATTATATACTCATAACATAAATAAGTCGCTTTTGAAGTTTTTATATATTATAGTCGACATAGTCGTATTCAATAATATTTCTTTATTAATTAAGAAACGCGTTCTTCCAGCATTTTAACGTTTTTCCAATTTATTTAACTTTTACTGGTATTGACTGACTCGCCGCGGTTTTCGGCTACTCAAACGAGCCTACGACTATTGATTTCAAACACGTGAAACTTCGTTGAATTGATCAAATTGACCGTATTGAACGGCACATTCGAGAATTCGAGAGACGCCTTTTACTGTTCCTTATAAAAATATGTTCCTCATAAAATATAACAGATAACTAGAACGAGCGGCGAGAACTTAGTGTAGGTACTTGTAAATATGAATGTAAAACAAACAATCATATATCATGTCCTGAAAGCGTGGAACTGGAACAGAGCAGCAGGTCACTTAAGCGTGGAAACGTGGCATGGTAATGATATAGCATTCTTACTAGAAACTAGTTCACTTGCCTAGTGATTCACATATTACTTCATTGGATATATTTATGATGTTACCATTTAGGGAAACGTAAAAAGCAAATTTTGTGTCATTGAAATCTAGTACATGATCTAAATACTAAAGAAATACGAAAAAAGCAGTATATTTATATAATATATCAGTTGTTTGTGTTCATGACTGAAGAAGAAAAACAATAATATGTGTTTTTCTTCAGCCACGAAAAATGGGATAACATTAAACGTGTTGAAAATAAAGTGCTGTTGTATGTTTCGTTTTGTTGGAATGTATGTAGGATTGTTTTTAGGAATTCCAGATTTATGCTCATTTATTCGCAGGTGATTTTAGGTCAACTTAAATAAGTAACTGTATTTACATCTTTTAAGATTGTTATAATAGAATACTATTGATAAGCTTCTTCAATAGAGACTACTAAAATAAAACTTGAACATCTAAATAAAATCAGTACACACAGTATGCCGAAATTAAACAAAAAACTTGTAAACATTAACATCCAGCCTGCCTTAGGTATTTTACCATAAATTATGAAGTAAGTATATAATTATATTTCCTACTATGGACCGTATTGTAGGGTTAGGGTTTTCGTATAGAAATTAACTTTACAATTTCCCTGTGACGTCTGGAGTGTGGGCGTGGGTGGATAACAAACAATGAAGTAAAAATACCTAAATTGATTCATGGCTAATACCGTGACGTAAAACTCCAGTAGAGTTTTCGAAGCTCAATTTAGTACAGGAAATAGGTACCTATTGAATTCGATTTACCTACTTGCGTCAGAATAGGTATCATTTTTGTTACTACACGTAAAATTAATTGGCATATTGCAGACTAACATTTTTATGACGATATTTACTTATGGATAGATCACATAATTATGATCTTCTTATCTTATATACAGTATTGCGTTAGATTAGATGAAAAGTTAGTGTTATCCAAAAACATTAATCCCGTCAGTTGCAAGATTGTGTTACTTGAACATTACCATTCCGTACCAGCTTTATCGTAGTTTACAGTTGAACCTCTTTCCGAAGTAGGGTACTCTTATCCAAAATGGATTTGATACTGAAGCGCGTGATTATTTGTCGAATGGGATTAATTGATGACTATTCATATACGCATCAGGATATACGGCCAGGATAAACGTGTAGAAGTGTATAGGTACTCGTGTATAATCACGTGTATAAAAGTGTAATCCAAAATCTTCGTGACGCAGATTAACGTACAAAAACATATAAATGGCGCTAATGACTTAAAACCACAAAGATGATGCATATAAATAGTAACCAATAACGTTAAGTCACTGTTTGGGTATACCTACGTGATACATAAATGACTATCAGTACTATATAGACTATGCCACAGGTCATGACGGGACGTGATTAGGGCGTGGGCATAATGACGCGATGATCGGGTGAGACTTGATAAATGTGTTATAACGCCAAATTGGTGCGATGTGATTGAATCAATCATCTTTCCATTATATCAAACAATTTATTGTGCATTAAATCTAGTATCGGACAGAATTATAATTATGAAATTGAATTATGATTTATGTATATTTCGCAGTAATATTGATAAAGGCTGCAGAAACATTAAATTCGTATGCATCCAAAATTATTTATTTTATCTTAAAATGTTTTTTTCTTTTTAGTAGCTGAAGATTTTGAAAATGGGTGAAACGGGTGTGCTCGGCATGGTTTCAAAATATTTGTTAGAGCGTGTTGCACTAACATAAAACACCTAGGCTAACATTCAGAGACGATGCTCAGCGTAAAGTAAGGCTGCCGTATGTCAAATTTGTATTACAATTTGACATACGGAAGCGTAAGTTCATGCCGAGTCTCTTCTCTGAATCTCAGCCCTAGTGTTAGTCCCATTAATGTGCACAACACAACAACAAAGGTGAACCATGTTGAAAGCTTCTTGAATGCTGTTGTGAATGAAGGTTCACGAAGTTGTGATTTTCAAAATAAGATTTTGTTATGTTTTAATTAACTCCTTCTTACTACTTTTGGAAGTACCTTTTTCGTATTGTTAAATCCAAGATATTATATATTTTTATTATTATAACGTTAAAAATAATGATAAAATGGTTATAACCTTAAAAATAATGTCCAAATGGTTATAGGTAACGTTAAAAATAACGTCCAAATTATACTAGACAATAGACATGATTTAGAAATAAATGAAACTAAATGTGTTGCTTTTGCTAAGCGCAAAACTCGAAAAAGGCTGAACCAATTTGGCTGATTTCTTTTTTGATGCGAATTCTCTCGAATATCTCCATAAGAAGGTTCTTATGGAGAAAAAAAATCAGAAAAACTTTGTTTTAGAGAAATAGGACAGAACAAGGTCTGCCGGGACAGCTAGTTACTAATTTACTTTGAATGACGTTAAGTCTCAACACCAAATTAAAACCAGAATAAAATAATATGTATTCTCCGTATAACGAACATGGCAACATGTTTTATTCTGATTTGTTGGGTATTTGCTTACGATTTGTGGTTACAGTGGTTAGATTATGGTAGGGTGAATTAGGTAAATGGAATAGGTTTGGAAAATGTATAGACGTACATAATTGAGGTAGGTAATAACGGGGATTCTTAACAGGACAAACCTTCAAATAAAGATAGTATTATTAACACAGTCACTTAAAACATGGCCTTGCCTTCCTTAGTTTCTGTCTATCCCAAAAAAAGGTTTGAGAGGTGTGTGTGTGTTTGTGTAATAGGTAGGATCATTATAATTATTATAATTAATAATAACTCTAATAATGATAATTATCATCATATTTATTATATATTATAATCACTTTAAAAGAAAATAAAGCCTTCTGTTTTAAATGTGAGTACATATTTTATCTTGACCACGATTCTGTATTTGGCTGACTGGGTCAGACAGATGAAAAGAGCAATACTTAATAAGAGTATGCTTAGTAATCATAACTTTGTCTAAAAAAGGAAAACCAAGTAACATTTGTGAAAACTTGAAAATTATCAAATGAAATTTTATGCAAAATGAATGTAGAAGCTTTACAATGTTGACTACGTTATGAGTTAACCAGATGAAATCAGACAGCATGCAGTGAAATAAAAAAAATTTCAATGTATAGGTACGTAGCAACGTTAATATTTGATTACGCCGCTTTGCAATAAAGACATTGAAATTTCATAAATATAGATAAGTGAGTAGGTATATCTTATTGCCTACATTTTATTACATAAAGTATTGGTGTAAATTAAAACAATATTTGAATTTAACATTAAGAATTAGGCTTGAAAAACAAAAATATCTCATACACTGTAGACGATAATCAGTGCTAATGAACATGTGATTGAAGTAATCTGCCTAGTTTAAATTTATATCTCCTTACGAGAACTTGATTGAAACAAGATAAGATACATACCTAAGATTACATAGACGAAAACAAGTCATGTATATTATATTATGTTCGGATGTTTTTACGATGGTGAGCGGCCCTGACCTAGATTTAATAAACACTTGATTCAACTTACAAAAAAACTACTTCATTTAAAAACACTAGACGTTGAGATTTAGGGATGACCGTGTTTTACTCTAGGTACACTTCGAATACGACATAGTGAAATATATAGTTTTAATAATATTTTACTATTTACAGCTTTGTTATAAAATAACGTGTCCTTGCTTGCGCTGTTGCTGATAAAACTACAACATACTTCCCTAATGTTTTTATTATTCGCGATATGATGGGACATGTATAATATTCTCATAAAAGTAAATGAATTATCATGTACCTAATTAAAAAGAATTAATATTAAACGCCAATAATAAGCGTTCAGAAGATTTCTAGAAAATTGTTCTAACAATTTAGTTTTTTGTATTTATACTGTGTGATGTATAAACAAACACCATTTGTAAAACGTACGCCGACTGGAAAGAGGCAACAACAGCACAAGTTTTGTTCAACTTTTAAAATAACAAAAGTATATTTTATCGTACGATACATAGTTAACTCACATCGAGTTAGTAAGGAAAGGAATTTTCTTTGGTCTTTTGAAAACTGTAAGCTTTTTTTATATTTAAAACACGTTGCTTTGACGTTTAGACAATACATAATAAATGGCATGGTTCAATTATTTTATTGTTCAATGACACTATAGACTAGAATATTCAAATATATTTTTTATTGAATAGTTTAAATCATTATTCGAATAATTACACATTCACAAAAACATGTTTGCTGATTACGACGTTACAATAATTTAATCAAAGTCGTCAAGTTATATATATTTGCATTCGAATGATTCATGACTACTAGCCACGTTAATTTAATTATTTATTGTGGGTACCTAATAATGACGTACTTCCATTAGTAGGAGATTAGTTGAGGTCGAAATTGTACTCATTAAACGTCGGTCGAGGTTACTGAGTGATTTTTTTTTTTTTTTAATCTTTATTTATTATAGGGACTTTTATTCTATAACAAGAACATGTCAGTCCCATTATTCCTATCACATTAATAGAAATTAACACGTTTTAACTAAAAATACCAATATGTGTACTACTGTTGGCAAGCAACTTAAAAAGTGACGTATTCATTTAAGTACGTCACAAATGCATTGTCATTTGCCATAAATTAATAATTAATTTATGATCGCCGTATTTCCTTGTTTAGACAGATGACTAACTGATAGCAACAATACTCAGGGCCTGTTTCAAAGCTTACTGATAAGTTTCCGTTAAATTAACTGGTAAATTAATTTCATAGAAACTTAGTTCCATTTTTTAATTTATTCGGTAGTTAGCGGCTATCCAGAGGTGGTGAAACAGGCCCTTAATGTCTGCGTGTGAGTAGGTAGGTATGATATGTACCTACCTATTAAATTTAGTATGGTGGACATCTTCCTATAGCTTTGTACCATATTCCTATTTCCTATATCTATACGTAATAATTAAAAGTTTGCAATTAAAATTTACCTAAAGGTTAAATAGCTGCTACAGAAAAATTTTGATCCTTTTTACCTTATTATTATTTTATAGCTTTGTACTTTTTCCAGAAATAGCGAAGCCGGATGATGAGTTTTAAATCTGGAACACAACTTTTCAAATATTGTTGTATTGCAGCGGGAAACGCATGTCAACCTTCGTATTGGCCGCGGCGCGGGGCGGACGGGCGCTTCACGCTTAAGGTCGGAATAGACGTCACACTCTAACCGGGTCATTATATAGGTAACTACTGTTGTCAGATGCCATGTTTCTTCATAAGACCTTCGCATTTTCATAACATATGAGGTACACGTAAACTGAAACTGAAACAGAAAAATACTAGGACTAGGATGATTTATTCCATTCCACTTAGCTTAAATTCAGAGGGGAGTCTAAAAGTCAGTATTAATCTTCCGTAGGCTGAGTACCTGTTAGCTCACCTTGTGTATATTTATACATAACAAGTCATTTGACTTGTTATGTAACGATCACCCTCATTGTGTCAGATATAGAAACGACAATAAACATTGGGGTTACGGACACAATTATGACGTGCATTTTGATAAATTATGGTGAAGGGGCCTTAACTACGTGGTATACACTATAGTTTTTGGAATGTGGTTCTAAAGGGTACTTTTGTTTATCAACGAATTCAACGAAAGTTTTAGTAACTAAGTGTAAAAATAATCTTTGCTAACTTTTTTACTAACTGTTGGCAGATAAAAATACAGTAATTTTCAATTATCTGATGTCCCGTTCTGATTCTTGTCATTACTGAAACCGGAAACGCTTTCACGTGCAGGCTGATGAAAGTAATACGTACGTACAAAATATATTTCTTTTGAAGATTGTATTTATTTACATTCAATAATATATTTCTTGCGAAATAGGTATACGATGTGTGGCAAGTAGGCGGCTTTTAGTAATTCACCGAATTTTTATACTATTTATCGTACGAATCGTGAGAATTGTGAAGGATTTAGTTATTTAGGTAATAGTATAGAGGAAAACTTTTTAATAATAGGGAATGCCATAGCAATCTTTTCAAGAAATCCTTTGTTTAGCTGAGATTATCAAGATATTTTAGGTGCTTGTGGTGGTCGAGATAAAAGCAATAACACATGATATGATATGAAATGATTTCGGGTCATCTGTAGTTTACGATAATAAACAATTTAAGATATAAGTGTGTCATGAGACAATTGGCAAGGCAAGGCAAGGCGGGCGGCTGCGTCGCGTCGCCCCAGCACGGCGTACGTGACCGCGCGGGCGTAGGGGACAGCCGCTGTCCATGGACCTGTAACCGCGCACACGACGCGCTAGTCGCGCTACTAAAACATTTTATCACTTGTTATTGCACGCTGAACCCCGTACGCACAACCTTCCGGACCAGTTAACGCGGATTAATGCGTTTAACCGATCACATTCTTTCTGTCATGATCACGTCTAGACTTTATAAATCGCGCTGTTTAGTTTTAAACGTTTTGCCTTAGGATGTTGATTAGTAAAACTATACAGTGTTCCCGTGATTACTAAGATTGAAAGTATGATTTTTACAATGCTGTATTTCAAAATCTTATCTTACTAATATTATAAATGTGAAAGTTTGTGAGGATGGATGGATGAATGGATGTTTGTTACTCTTTCACGCAAAAACTACTGAACGGATCTGGATGAAATTTGGCACAGAGATAGATTATAGTCTGGAATAGCACATAGGCTACTTTTTATCCCGGTAAAATGTATGGTTCCCGTGGAATAGCGGGCGAAGCCGCTGGCGGAAAGCTAGTATGAGCTAAATGAAAACTTGAAGTGTGTAATTTTATTTTAAATTAGCATTAATTGTTTGTAGTTTGTTTAAAAAGTTTTGATGTAATTTTTATGATTCTGAGCCAGCCATTTCAGTAGGTCAAATCTATACTGAATGTAAAGATTTTTGTAATCGAAAACATGAAAGAATTTCATGTAGAAATATAATAACATTATTGTAAACTAATATGGTATTTTTATCAAACTTATTTAAATTAGAAATATTAAATTTATTATTTAACTATAATTATGTAAATTTCAGCTCATGAAACTAGTGAAAATTATTTTTCGACCGTCACTAATGCATCGGACTTGTATTATATGCGCCTGCTCTTTATCCGCAATATAAACTACGCGTAGTGGAGGCAAGGTTTAATTTAAATCGAAAACGTATAAATGTCGGATTAAAATATACGTACACGTTCGTGCGTATCTGCTGCTGTCATAAATATACCATTTGACCGTAAAATATTACTATAGATTTTTATATCATACACGCAGTGTTTTTTGGACTGGTTTTACGTCATTGACGGGGGCATGGCGTGGCTGCCCTTCAGTTTTAATGATACGACGTCACGCACACATGTTTCTGTTAACACCGCCGACAACTGATTACTGTATACCGCTAAAGGAAGTTATCCAGGGTTTAGTAATAATTTCTACACTCGTTAAGGAACTCATATACCTGCCAGTACTAGTTCGCCACACAAAGCTTTCAAAGGTCTAAGAGGACAGACAGTCCTTGTCATTTACATGCATTTATAAGTGAAAGTTTCCTCATTGATACGTAGAGACTTAGGTAACGGTTGTAAGATTTAAAATAAGCTTAAACAATTTTGTGTCACCTCTTCTTTCATGGGACCTAAACATACCCGCGAACTGTGGGTGTAAACCTCTGCCTAAAAGAAGTCTCTATTTGCACTAAAATCTGGATGTAGACTAAAGTATGTAGATTAAAGTGACTAAAGTATGTAGATCACGATTCTGTGAATATTTAGTGTAAAATAGTTATATAGACAGGCAAAATATATTCACGTGATGTCAAATGCACCATTTATTAAGAGCTAACTGTCTCTCACTCAATTTAAAGCGGTGTAAAGTAGTGCAATGCTGGCCAGTCGTGTCCTATTAAAACTTGCTCCGGTAAATTAACAAACGGGAACACAATACTCTCTGTTCAAGTAAAAAACATAGGTACTATAAAATAAATACTAATGCACTATAAAATAAACATTAATACACTATAAAATAAATACTAATGCACTATAAAATATTTGAATTTGAATTTATAATTACTTATAATTATGAAGTTGAAATAAGTTTAGCTATAATGAGACCTAAAAGGGTTCATGGATGTTGACTAAATGTAAACATAACATCTGTCTAAACATTTATAAGGAGCAGAAGTTCTCTAAAATTGAAGGTGTTATACATTTGAATGTATCTTTCAAATTAAGCTGGCTCCCAAGTACCTATTCATATGTCTTTGTTACTGTTGTGTTACCTATCCGATTAATTTATAAAGAAAATAACATATAAGTTGTTGAGTATTTCGTCTATCAAGAAAAATATGTATGAATAGTCTGTCTTTCGGCTTCGAAATCATTAAAACTTTTCAGACTCAAATAGGCTTTCAACGTTGACGTGCGATCGAAGGCGAGGAAACTTATATTTAACTTGCGACGTGATTTAAATAAGGTAACCAACAAAATATATTTAACTCGCAGAATTTTAACAAGATTGTAATATACTTACTTAAGTAGTTCATTATTCATAATTAAACTACGTTTATTTATTTAACTTAGCATTCAAGAGCTTGATATTTAAAAAATATGTACCTAGCTTTCATTTCATAATAAAAAATCGCGAGACTGCTTTTAAGAGTGTTTAAACAGATTTTAAAGCAATGTGAAGTTACCGAATTATTGAATGAAAGTAAAGCTTCGAAGCATTACACAACTATACGGGATTTCCACGTATACGAAGGTAAACTATCATCTTAGCTCATGCAGTTATTAATACGTCACGTCTAAAGGCGCCGTGGCCTCATCTATTCTTCGAAAAGGCGGGTGAGGTAAAATCCTAAAACTTATAATAGTTTATCATGCCGTTAAAAACTTAAGAAATCGCTTTATCATTAAATAAATATTAGTATTTTACTTGTACCACACGATAAAAATCCCCTCATCTGAAGCTCTACCATGTACCTATCTACCTATAATTATAAAAAGGTCATCATCGTCAATCCACAACCCATTTACTGTACTACTGCAGTGCAGTGTTAGCCTAGTATAATTATGACCTTTTTACTGTCAAATTTCTTTGAAATTTCGAAATCAAACAAGGTATAACAAATTTTTGAAATCGTTAAACCTAATTTTGTGCCATAAACTACGACACGCATCTACAACATGTCACATGACAATATAATATTTGTGAATCGAATGTATGTTTTCTTCACAAGTTTCCTTTCAATATATTCTATCGGTAAGTTTCCACGGTCATTGGATAATCTTTTACATTGATTTATTTTATTCATCTTAATATCACGTTTGACATGCATATGTTACACTCTTGGTTCATTCATAGTTCTGATGATTTATCGCAATTATGTGTGTACGTGATACTTAGTAATGTTAATGATAGATTACTGGTCATTCTAGTAAATTGCCGGGAATACTACTCATAATGATTGTATGAGATTATGAAAAACGTGATTTCTATTTCAATACTAGGTTAAGGTATTTATTGACTAAATGGAAAATAATGAGAATTTTAAAGTGTAAATTGATAAATAAAATAAATGAATAATAATAAAACATGAAAAAAATATGAATAATAATAAAAAAAAAGGTATTAACAATTAGTCGTTTATAGAAGTTTTGTCTACCTGTATTTTAATTAATTACATTAGAAGAATATATCTATAATATATTTACACATAATTACAGCGTGGTTAAAGATTCTTCATATTATAAATATTTTTAAGTCAAACTTGACCAACACAAGTTTCTTATGTAATAAATAATACATTTCTTCTTTAGACTAATTTATCAGACAGAAAATCCGTAGACTTTAACACTGTTCTGTGAAAGGCTACGAAGTTCTTCGAAGCGTGGAGGTTTCCTCTTAGATTTTGCGTATGCCTATATCTATTGCCAACAGTAACGATTGTTTTGTGTTCTGACGTAGCCTGCTGAAGAATTTTATAAGCATTGCAAGGGGAAAGGCACGCGAGTATTCCGTAGTGTCAACGTGTGACAGTACTTAATAATTCTAGTAAATTATCATCAGTAACGTTTTCATCTTCATAAATCATGATAAGCCGTATATAAGTACATAGTCTCATACATTCCAAGGCTGTTACCTATGTGTCCTAGTATTTATGATGCATTATGTATTTATTTCAGTTTTTACCCGACTTTATGTATAGACGGAGGATCTGTATTTTGGTTTTGTTACCAGTTTTTTCAGAAATTTCTTCTTCGTTTCGTCTTTTTATATGATTTCATTTTGGAAGGGAAGGTTGGTCACATATAAATTAATTTACTTAGGTTGAATAGTTGTATGACCGGCTACAATGTACAATGGATATATACGATAGTACAGTCCATAGATATATAATATAGTACAGTCACAAGTTACATATATAAACACAAAAGTGCTAAAGCGTTTTTTTTTCATTAATGAACGATTGAAACTTTGAGATAACACCAATAATACCCGCTATTGGTTCGTATTCATATTCATATAAATTTTGTGCGTAATACCACAAAATTTCTATTAGTAGTTTAGAATTTTGCGTAGTGTATGTGCTCGTGACTGTTCACTAATTGCAAGTTGGACTCATTTTATCATTACGTTCATTAAATATATGTATAAGAAATACTGTAAAAGGCAGATGGGGTTGTACAGAACGTTTTTACATGTATTTAATATATGAATATATTTTTATCGCGCATTTATTTACGATTATCTTTTTGTATATGACCTAGAAAATATTACTTGTAACAATTACCTATTTGTTATTAATAGCAACAATCTTAGATACATATAGGTAGATAGGTAATTATCATTGACCTACATACTATATTTAGATAAAACGTCGCAATTTTGAATAACTGCAGTAACTTAAATAGATAACCCAATGACAAGAAAAAGTAATTATGTACTTGATATCATTGGATTTTGTTTGTGAAATGCACGTGACGAGGTTTTCGGAACACCTGGCTATGTGCCTACAAGATTGGACGTTTGATTCTAGGAGGTTCAAATGTTCAAATTCAAATTCTTAGCAGTCCCAAACTAGTCTAGTCCCAAACTAAGCAGAGCTTGTACTATGGATACTAGACAATGGATATAATACTTATATACTTTTTTTTTTTTTTGTAAATACATACTTATAATATATAAGAAACACCCAGACAAACACAAACACTTAAGTTCATCACATTAATATTTGTGTCTTGTGGGAATCGAACCCACAACCTCGTGATCAGCAGTCCGGTACTCGAACCACTAGACCACAGACGTCGTATAACACGTATTACACTGGTTAGGGTTGAAGCAGTAACGATAGGTTTTGCATATACCTAGTCACTTGAACAGTGAAAACCCCGTACATCCTTAGTTGCAGCAGTTACTGAAGCTGACATTTTGACAACAGAAGGTCATTCATTATTATTCATCAATCTGTCCAGAACCAGTTAGCAGACACAATAGCAGCTGCAAAACAACTAAACGAGGATGCAAAACGCACCGTGTGCATTCATGTACATTCTTAGTAAAACCACAAATATTATTTGATTGCTGGTAAAAAAGGCCAAAATAAAAACGATCCATTCTTATAACACATTTTGGCAAGTATTCAGATAACATACCCACCTAAAAAAGACAAATTTCGTTTTTAATCACTAACAAGCGCGTTTCTTTAAGATTAAGTACTTATCAGGTACTGTCAACATTGACTCATATTTATTTCTTTACCTTTACCCCACCGCTGGTTATCACTGACGTAGCGATATTTGAAGAAGATCAATCACCAGATTTTTTGGATTTATGTCAATGTAATCAGCGGTATCACATTTATTGACTTGGATTTGAATTGCGGTGAATCCGTACAAGGTAAACAGCTGTAGGTTAAAGTGCAGTTAAACTGACCTTGAGTGAAGCCATATCGGAGACGGAGCGGTGTGTTTGTATGGTCTCGAGCTGGTCCAGGCACCAGTCCAGCTCCTCCACGGTTTCTAAAGCAAGCTTCATGTATGCTTCGTCTGAAACAAAAAAAAAACATTATATACATTTACATTAAGTACATGACTAGTTGGGTATGCTGTATATCCTTAGGTAACATTTGTAGCCGTATAGTTTGTAAACAATGAGATTAAAAACCGCAAGTGGTGTATTCCGTTACTATTTACAGTTTAGTTTACTTATTCTATTCGATACTTTGTTATTTAATTATTTAATTATGTTTTTATTCATTAAGTAGGTAGTATTTATCCGGCAGTATAACATATTATTATCATTAAATTTAAACAATAAAACTTTTAAAAATTAAGTAGAGGTGCGATAATAATATTATTACGTTAATTTGATTAGGCACAGTTTCAATGTCGATATGATAAAATTGTTATTCTTTATGTTGGTACAATATGCCATAATTCATCAAATTTGTTCTAGACCTTGCAATAAACATAACAATGATTAATAGTTATTTTTATTGAAGGATAATATTAAGATTGTTACAGTTTAATTCCACGTTGTTTGTGTGTAGCGATCACAGCAACATACCGTGATCTCGTGCGTCACTAATGGTCTCTCATCAGATAGTATAGGGGTTGACTTCATTTTGACCTCATTTGAATGTAAATAATACTGATAGTGACGGAGTGTCTGCTAGAGTAGACGGATCAGCGGAACATAGAGGCAAATATTATTTAGAAACTACCGACTTCTCTCATCTTCGCCTGGGGCAATTTCTAATACAACCCTCATTATATACTTCGACTAGTACTACTATCTACTACTGTAACAATCATAACGAGTTGTACTTACTTCAATTCATATTCAACATTCATAAGTAAGTAAGTAACGAGTTGTAGCATATTCAACATTGAATATGAATTGAAGTAAGTACAACTCGATAGGATTGTTACAGTAGTAGCTCCAAGACATGGATGCGGCGGTGCACCGTTGTAGTTTACACTGTGGTTGTAGTGACTACTAGACTAGCCTTTTCTTTGTTAAGAACCTAAACATATAGTTACGTATTGAGGTTTACTTCAAATCTAACCATCGGATAATTTAAAAGCAATGAAAAATTTGCTATTCGGCATCCCTTATCTTTAAAAAACTCTAGTTTGATATTTTATATACCTACCAGTACCTAATAAGGTGCGATTTTATTTATGAAAATTCTTGTATATTTGCATGCAAAGTGGAGCACTTCCATTATATACGCAATCATTATATTCATGGCATTTTTTATGCAGTCTGTCGGGATAAAAGGTATTATTTTCCTCATTCTTTCAGGTAAACAGTGCTATAAACGTTGTGTTCGTATTTATTCCACATTGAGAGCCACTATAAGGAATAATTTAAGAAATATCTATATATATTCAGACTAACTTTACGCAGTTTACATATAATACCTATTATGAAAATGATCTCTGCACTCATACAATCTTGTTCTGAGTGTAGTTTATAATTATAATAACGATTATATGTACGTTAGGCACGTGCAACACATAATAACTTGAAGAATAAACACTAGAATTTATCTTTCACATCAATACTTTGTGATTTCAAATAACAACAATAATTTTTTTTTTAGGTTTTGTAGAAAAAAGTATAAAATAGTTTAATAGATTTCCTGTATTTTTCAGAATAATTTTTCCCGTAAATATTTGAAATAGAACCATGAGATATGGTTTAATGTAGTTTATTAACCTGGTTCAGAAGAAATTACATTAGAGTTAAAGTATACATTTTTTTTGAGGCCGCATAGGATGGAGAGATAAAAAATGCGAATAGGAAACGTTGACCTTTGGATCTAACGTAAGGTAAATGACCTTTCCTTTTTTATGAACCGAACTATGAAGCATCTATGTTGTCGTAACCTATCTGTCTGTACAATAATTTAGAGATTAATTAAAAACGTTTACATAATACTTTTCGAATTATATCAAGAATATAACGAACTACACCAATAAAGGATCTTCCGTCCTATACCGGTAGAAACCTTGATATGAACAAATAATAGCGAAGAGCAAATATTTGTATGACAATAAGCTCGACAGTTTCATTCGAACGCGCTGAGAGCTGCTACTGAATACAACATGACAAAAAATACTGTCGGAGAGAAATGTACAAATGGCAACATGTTGAAAATTTGAAATAAGCAAAGAGTTATATAGCTCATGGTTACGGCCTCCAGCCACCGAAGAAACTAGAGCATACTAAATTAGCTAGCACTCCGTCAAAAGAACTTAAGCGTGCAGAAGATAATCACAAATGAAAAGATATATTTACACTATAACGAGGATCTGCGGTTGAAGTTACGCTCCAAGGTTCTGTATTACTTGGAAGAGTTTCAGAAATTCAGAATTGAAACAATAGTAACGCCAAAGCTGACTAAGAACGCGTCCTAAAACAAAAAAGTACTTACTGGTAACTTTGTAGGTAGAACGTATCTATTAAAAGCTTGGAAGTACTAAAATAGTTGTATTGGAAGTAGGTAGATACCGGGCTGAACAAAGCAAACAAACCAAATGACTCGTGTGAAATAGTTACAACAATAAAAAAATATTTCCGCATTATTCATTACATTGCACTTTCTGACACGATTGATCTGGCATCTATTTCAAGCCCGGACAAGGTATACAAACTATTTAACTTTTCCGTAGGCTAATCGTTTTTACCGTAACATAAATTGATTGATTAAATTATTCGAGCGATTTGTGCCAAATAACAACCTCTTTTGCGAAGAAACATAATATACTAGGAGGCATCAGACGGAGACGACGTTGCAAGGGTTGTGCTTAATCCGTAGTGAGACAACAACTTGCAGTTACTCTGTACCTCTATAGACGGCCTACATTTAGTATTTTCCTGGAAGCAGTGAGTGGCGAGTGACAACACGCGTCCTGAATTCAGTTCGTGACGGGGAGCCAACATTGGCACTCATTAGTACCTGACACGCTCCAAATACAAGTGGCACGTTTTAGTCATTTATAAATTGTGAGAGCTTTTTGAGAACATTTTGTTTTTATATTGATGTTCATCTGTGGACGAGACGTGCTCTCAAATTACAATTATGTGTATGTATTATCTTGTAAAAGAGTTAATCTTACCAAACGTATGTATATATGTATCTACCTACTAGGTTTTGTATTAAATACGCACATTACTATTAACAATGACCTGAGAGACAATGACACACCTCTTTGTGGCGAGGCAATACGTCAAACCTATGGCGACATCATCAATGACGACACGATAGTTTACATACAGAACATTTACGATATCTATTTGGTTACGTCATTTTCGCACATGATTTTACGAGCCTATTAAATCACTAAGCATCTAAACCATTCTTTCATTAAGTCGGTTGAGAGGATTTTCCGTCTCTGTTGTAATTAGTATTTTTCCTTTGCGGTTAGGACATTTAATAGCTATTGGATAATCGGATTGAACTTGGCTACTCACGTTGAATAAAGGCTCCAATTATAATAAAATAATTACATAACCTAACTAATATCACAGAACACACAAACTTTGCAGTCACATGGTTATAGATTGTTAGAAGCACTTTAACACATCAAAACGCTGTCTATGGTATGTGTAAGAAAACACTGTAGTTTTTATAAATTAACACAGACATACACAGAATCAATTCGCAGTGATGGTCGCCAAGATACTGCTCTTGTAGTTGAGTCGCCTCCAAAACGCTGTTAACTATATTGAAGGTGACAATTGTTTTATCACGAACTGTGGTCATTTTCCAATCGAAAATAAATTAATAAGGCTATTGACAAAGTAACTGATTTTAGAAGTCGTTGTTTATAACTTCATTAAGGGATTGCACAGACACTTGTATCCATTTAAGGATAAAGGACTAATGAATATAATACAGGGCACTTCTGGGCTTTATATACTTAGTATGGATGCGTCACAAAGCCACAGGCCAAGGTCGTTCCTAGACTTCGCACAATCTCACTAATACCTAAGTAGTATGAATGCCAACGTTTTGGTGTTTGATGTCAAGAATGTACATGTAATATGTACTTAGATATCAAATTACCCACAATGTTCTCGGATTAGGACAAAGATACCTTTCAATTGAAAGAATTAAGACATTTTCATGATATGCGCGATCACAGCTGCAGCTATATTACAGCTAATTGAAATTGTAATCTTAAAATTTAACACTGAACGCCACATTGGTACAGTGTTCGCAAGTGCTGCTGTTGAGCGTAAGTCCCTGGGTTTAATTACAGGTTGTCAAAGTGTTATCACTAATTTAATAATTAATCTGTAATATACTTATTTGAACAATTTAATTAAGTCTACATTGGACTGAACACCGCAATCAAATTGTTTTAACACGTTCTAACGGTGACTGGGCTGTGTCAACTCTACCGTAATTAAATTGAGCACTGCGAGGTCCAACCACAAGTTTTGCTCAAGCTAGCGACGTGTAGCAAACATTGTTTACTATTTATCTTATTTTGATAGTATATCTATAAATCACTCGATCGCTTTCTTAAACAGGAAGCCGCCTGCGTATAGATTTCAGTTATCAGAATAATAAAGGATTACCTTGTTGATATCTTTTAGTCAGACTAAGAAATGTTTCGTAGTAATTTCTTAAAACGATCTTCGTAATGCGTACTGAAAAATCGTGTTTATATACAAGGAAAACTTCATAAATATTTCAAGATTAGACTTTAAAGTGATGCGAATTTCCTGGCGGAACTATTTGAATCAATTTTTCTTTTTGCATTGAGTAAAGCAAAGGAAATTATCAAGGGATTATCGTGTCTGGCTTCTACTTAAGGCAGCACACAATCCAATCACGGAGGATTATGGATCCTATTACGAGGTACAAAAGTAAAAAAGTAAATGAATGTGTATATAAAGAAATCTGTAACAAGAATGTTGTATTCACAACTTTAGAAATAAGTTATGTGCCATTATAAAGTAGGGGTGCTTCGCCAGTTAAATCATAACATTCGATTGAGTCTGTTATTGGAGATTACTAATGTTATAAATCTGTCCCGCGTACCTATTACTAGGAATGTAACAGTTTACCTTGTGACATAACTGTTCTTCGTAATCACATTATATCGCATCAGAGAATTGATCACGTTGCTGATAAAGTTGTAAACAAAGCATGTGTAATATCTGCGACGTTTGTTTACTTTCGTATATACTCATATATAGCTTTGTAGCTACGCAATTTTCACGAGGGCGTTTCTCTGTCCAACCGGAAATTAAGGAAAGTACCTGTTTGTATTTTCCATTTAAATATAAAGCTAGGATTGGTATTTATTAAAGTATTTACCACTTATAACGTGACTAATTGAGTATGTACTTCAACAAATGCTAGACTTGCAAACATAATATCTATCTAGTGTTTACTTTCTTCAATAGTAGGTACCTTCTTGTAGTACCTACATCAAAAATAAACTCTACAAATATCTACACGAATTCGCGTAATAAAGAAATACTCGTACATAGAACAAACTGAATGATCATTTGAATAGCACAGCTAATTCAATTACAGGGCAAAGTTAAACAAAAATGCAGGTGGTAGCAGCGACATTCAATTTACTATGGCACTCCATTTAACAGCTCTCTTTGTTAAGATGAAAGTGCTCTATCGCAATTATTTCAGTCAATATTGATCCAAGTACTTGGTTTACAAACGTTACTGCTATTTATTCAAGAGTAAAACTTCATTTTTTTTCTGTTTTAGATTTCTGTTGATTCAAAAATAAAAACATTTGAACATTTCTTTTGTAAATAAAGCGGAAAAGAAAACTCTTTTTTATAAATAATTGTTAATTAATTTATCCAAGGTTCGGGTAGATTGGGTGTTTTTTTATTTTTAATGCGTAAGTAATGTTATTCCGGGGAAAACGAAATATACCTAGGATAAAATAGTTTCAGATGTTACTTGCGTCCGATGATTGTGTGTAGTGTAAGAATATTGTCTAAGACATTTTCTAACAAATTGACACGTCCTTAGCGTAGTGATGCGACTTACGTTCGTTCGTAGGGATTCGGTAGGGATTTTACATATCATTGGTACTGTTCTAATTAATAATTGTCTCAAGTGTTGGGGTGAGAAAGAGTATGCCATCGCAATGCTATTGTTATTGTAGGCTATCAAGTTGTATAATTTACGCACGCACATTTACTGCCATAAATTGCATTGTACAAGTACTCTACATAAATATTATGATAGAGTTAGGCACTCGGCACACACTAAACACGATTAAGTGCTTTCATACTGCTTTGAGCTTCTATAAAGTGAATATTGATGATCTCTGAAACGCTTGTAAAAGGCAACGTATTTGAGTACATTTAACTTTAGTAAGTATAAAATGGATTAAGTGTAGAAAATTTGTCTAGTGTTTCAAACAATTTATTAAGCTCCACTAATAGAGATTCTAATTTTGATCCCTCTTGTGCAGGTTATTAGCATCCACCCACGTTTGCACTTAAGTAATATAATAGTTTTAATATAGGTACCTAAATAGCTTTACATTATCTATACTATTATAAAATTGTAAAAAAGTCATTTCTGTACATTGAAGATATTTAAAAAAAAACAATTGGGTTAGAGTATATAAACGATCGCGAACCCAAAAATGTGATTTTTAGAATTCTTGTCTGTTTGTCTGTTTGTCTGTTTGTTAGGGGTTGGCGCTAAACCTACTGAATAGATTTGAATTTTGTATTAACTGTTGTAAATCATAATTTCCAACTTAAAAACTGATGTAAAGCTTTTTTCAATTATTAGTATAGATCCTTAGATAGAGCTTGACCTCTCTGTTGTATGCAAGCCCATAGAAAGAAGAGATCATCATTGCTGGTTTTTGATTTTTAATTTTCTATTTTAAAGTCCACCGTTCAACTAAAAAAATGAGGTATATCTCATTCCACTCGATTGCGTAGATGCTGAGATAGAGCTTGACCTCTCTGTAGTATGTATTCCTATTGATATAAGGGATCATTATTGTTGGATCTTTAATTAAGTTGTCATATGCGCAGAAATCGTGATTGTTGATTAGTTATAAACGTTTTAAGTGGTATAGACTTAAATTAAACAATAGTTGTAAAGTTTGGTTAGAATTACGAGTTATTACGACTAACTGAAGCTTCCGTTTTCTTTTGGACATATTTTCACAAACAGCATCACCTCAGTACCTCATAAAGTACCTCAGTACCGAGACTAATTGTCGACCGGAATCGAACCCACAATATTCATTGAGCTTAGCGCCGTTATAACTTAGTCAAGAGGCCCTTTTTACAAACCTCCAAAACACTACTTCAAAATACAAGTTTTTTATGAATGGGTTCAATTTCTAATCCTAATTTTGTTTCTACATCCACGTAAGCGAAGCCGCGGGCAAAAGCTAGTTATTTTATATAATTTATGGTAGCGGTTAGATGTCAGTTTGCAGTTTCATCTTGATCGTTATTATTAATGGTAATTTATGCACATTTATTTCTTAGAGACAGTTCGCTAAAACTACTTTCGTGTTGGTATTATTAAGTGGTTTAAAGACGGACGGTCGGCTGTTAGTCCCTTTAAATGAGTTTCCCAAGCGGAGGCTTAATCGCTTTCTCGCACTCGAAAAGGGTAGAGGTGCTTCATCAAAATCCTTAGGTATACTCATACACTGATGTTTCTATACTTGTGTTGCCTCGTGTTCTAGTTTATAATTATTTTTATCTTATTCTGTGTCCCTTTTTATATCAGCGCGAACTACAGTTGAAAGGTTATCTACACAAATAAAGGCAAAACTGGTTTTAACGTAAGTTATCTTGTCATTGAAAAGCTAAAAATACGGCAATTAACTATGAATATCGAAGGAGGGCTATACATCAATTTCAATGATTTCCAAACAGTTAAATTTAGTTATGTAATAACTATATAGGTAATTACCATATAAATTTATTATAATTTGCTTTTGAATGCTGAGGACTTTGATTGCTTATTTGAGGGTCGTGGGGCTTTTGTCTCAAAACACTATTTAAAAAATAATTAGATATTATATCTATAGGTGGAATCTGGTACTGCAGTCTCGGTTCCGAAAGCCGTATGACCCTAAATTCATAAATAGTTGTAGCATAGTAATTTAACCATTGTTAATATTATCTTACCTCCTGGATTTAAATTCTTAGGTTGTGGTGTAACAGCTGACGCTGCGCCCGAAGATCTTCGTGATCTGAAATGAAAATGACAACGTATTACACATTTATCATTAACGCAATTATTAGCAGATTTAACTAGTGCTAGACTTATCCCGTTCACCCGAACTAACCAAAATGAATTTCTTACACTACTTACAATGGAAATATGCACAGTAATACAAAGTCGAGGTGTTTTATAGAAAAATAACCACTGAAGTTCCATAAATAATCCACAGGGTCAGCCTTCAAAAGTAAGAATAACATTAAACCTAGAGCATTAAATATCTAAAGATCATAAGTACCTCCTTATAACCGTGCTTACTTTGTGAAAAAGCTCTTAAATTTAATGATATTAAATTCTGTTCTTGTATCGGCTTTGATGGTAGTGAGTGGGCACGGAGCGAGAGCCTACACTTCTATATTTATATTTAAAGAAGATACCACGAATACGCTTACATATTTTGTTTTATTTACACTGGTTTATATTCGATAATGTATATTTGAACACATTCCAAGAATACCTAATACTATTTATTGTTCATTTGTAATATAATGTAGTGCGCATATATTTTGCCAGTAGCAAGGTGTAGATCGTTGAATGCTCTTCATATCAGTGTTGTTGTTGATATTACTACTTTTAGATTACGATACAGTTGTTGTGTTGATAATTCGAACAGGGTTGCCAACGTTTAGGTCTCGGAGTCTTGATTTATAGCACTATTATAAAAGTTAAAATACGCATGTCGTAAATGATGCAGGTACTAATACAGTACAATAATATACCTACTGTCTTAACTATTAAAGTATCGTTAATCTTCATATTTGATAATAAAATAAAACAGATGAATCTTAAGAAGTTATATTTGAGCATTGTCGGCAACCCTTTTGGTAGTTGTAAAATCATTCTCGATCGTAAACACCTAATCACAATAACAATACTATAATTAGAAAATGCAATCGTTTAGCGTTGTTTGGTCTGCGTCGCTTGTAATCTAAATTTAGCGACGAGACATGTGTTAGATAACTCTAGTGAGGTCATGTCAAGGCTCGATATATGACAGATGAGATTAACAAACAACAGTTTATTTCATACACAAGTTGAAAAAATATCTGTTTGGCTTTAATAATTTAGAGCAATACGCAAATAAATATTCTGTAGCAAATGTTAGTAAGAAAATATTTAATACGTTTGAAAGAATATTCGTAAACGCCTGTTTTGATACTGGCTGTGATGATCCAATACACTGATTCGGGGCATTTAATAATTATGAATTTTACTACGCGGTGGACATCCCGGCCGCAGGACCGCTGGCCGCCCGCAGGCTGTGTGCAGCCAAAAACATTTTCCGCGTGTTTTGTTTGACGTTTCAGTGTATTTTATAACCAACTAATTTAAATAAACAATTTTATTTGACATGCCTGGCATTAAAGCCAAAATGCAAATTGAAATTATTTGCGTTTGGCAGATTAATTTCTTAGTATGATTAAATTCAGAAAGACATATTAATATACTAGTGTTATTGTAAAACCTGTGTACACTTGCTTTATATGGCACAGCGCCGGGATTATTACACTAACAGCTTTCAGTTAATTAAAGTTTCAGATAAAGCTTCATATTACGATACACATTATCTGTACAATAGTTACAGAGCGGCGTGATCGTTAATTAGAACAATTACACTGAGCTTGTGATATCTAGGGAATCGATTTCTGTTTATTTTCATAGAGCACTCACTTCTTGATTGTTTTGATGACAATCGATTCTTAATAGTAGACAATAAATTGTGTATAATGTAACTCTTTACTGCCGCCTTTATATGAATTACAAATTGTAAAGGTTAAGGGCTCCATGGTGACGTCAAACATAACCTTTATTTAGGTATCAATCATGTGGCTCCTTGAATCAATTGTAATTCTGAGGGTTGAATGTTCAATTATAACTTTCTAATTTTAGGACAACATGCGTAATATTAATGAAGTTTTGATTAATATGAAGTCTGTTGTATAATGTTCTTTAAACATAGGTTGATTATTCATTAATCTTGTCATGTGGTCGACTTGCCGTGTGGGTGACGAGTCGAGGACGTCAACCCGCGCGAGCGCCTGATTTGGCGGTCGCGTGCTAGCCGCCATGCGTTCCGACAGTTTCGTCACCCACCACGACACTCGACGAAAGGGCTACGTCATAGTCTACGTCATCGGAACCAATAGTAAATGGAGAAGCTTCGTTTATTTACCATGACGTTTTAACATTACTGTTAAGATGATTAATACAAGGAAATTAGTCTAGTTTTCAAAAGATTTGTAAATTATTTTATCTTTATTATGGCAACCTATAAAATGGGCATAAGTAAAGAAAATTTAACGACATGAAATGTTATGTCGGTTTGAATAAAAGAGCCTAGGTTTTAGAAGGCTCACGCTCAAAATACCTACTTACATAATTATGTGAAATTATAATTTGCAATGAAAATAAATTTAAAGCTGGCAATCATATTTGATGCAAGTAATTTACAGATGTAAAGATATGTATTATATGAGGTCCATTTATGATAATACTAGAAACACACGCATTCGCCTGTGTGGTACATATCAAGCAACTGCTGCTTTCCCACAACATCACGCTTTTAATCACACTTCGAGTGCGGCGATAAGCTAAACTTATCAGTTAATTTACAACAGGTAGTGCGTACATAAATTGTTATAACAATACCTACTTTATTACGGTACTAAGTACAAAATATGTCTATGTGATGTCATGTGAATGTGCACTTGTCTGAGCACAATTCTTTGCACATCCAAATCTTCGTACATGTTATAGTAGGAAGGCCTTGAGTTGGCTCGCGCATAAGATAATATCAACAATGATGACGAAATCAAGATACACGTAAGAGATACGGATATGTGAAGCATGCAAATTCGTGAACAGTTAATCTCTTTTATAGAACTAGTGTCATGACAGATTTTTCATTGTTAAGACAGTTCATTATCATCAGAATGACGTTCTAGAATAAGCATGCCAACCCACGATCTCAATAAATTAAGAAATACGTTGGTAGCCATAAATAATACATGATAATAACATTATAAATTACATTGTGATGATTAAAGACTAGGTACTCGGGGTAGGTGGCTACTATTCTTCTAGACTTAGGTACTTTTTGTTCTATACGTACATCATTATCACTATACGAAAATAAAATCACGTTTAGGTACTTAAATTATTTTTTCCATGTTTCTTTATGGTTTAACCCCAGTAATATTAAATGATACAAGGAAATGACTAGCCCCTTTCAAGAAGGGGTTATTAATTTCCTATAATTTTCCAGAAATCGCATTACGCACAGATCGATGTAAAATAGAACTTTATTCACCTAATTTCAACAGACAATGGAAATCCAAAACCACAATATTTTTTTCCACATTAAACCAAAAAGAAAACTCCCTCAAAACTTGATTAAAACAGTATTTTGTAGAGAACTAATACTTATGATAAAGACGGATTTACTTAAACAATTAATAGTACCTACTGAATGAATTTAAGGAATATTTGTTGAAGATGAGGTCAAATACACGCTGCGTCAGTTGTGTACATATACAGTTTCGAAGAAACAAGAGGGCGGAAGAAAATTTGTGAGAAAAGAACATGAAAAGAATCTAAGGTGCCTTCGGTTTATTGAAGCCATCGCACAAAGTAGATAAAGAAATACGAACCGTGTGTGTATGCTCTGTAAGTACAATGTAGGTTACCTACTTTGTAGGTGTCCTTTCACTACGTCATAAAGTCTACATTAGTAAATTTATTGTGATGTAGATATGCATAGGTATCTATGACCATTTTCGGGAATTACCACGCTCGTTTTGTAGGTATTAAAATAATTTTATCCTTATTTTTAATTTAGAGGAAACCAAGTAACCACCTACATTCGAAATTTTTGAAATATAAATGTCCTATACATTCAAGATTGAAACGCACTTGCGTCACATTGGTATAGGTACCTATCCCACGTGTTCTGTCAGTATCAAGTCTAATATCCTACTTGAGGAATTAGGTTATATATTTATTGTGTAGTCAATGTTGGTTCTAACTAGCAAAGAGAAGGATAGGTCTTGATAGAGTTGGGTAGAAAACGGGGGTTTAGAGTTGGTTAGAGGGGGCCTATTTATTGCAAGAGGCACACTGAACTACGGGACATTATTTAGTATAACCAGAATACATAATTATTATGAACAGCATAACTCACATACGCAAATACTTACTCCACTAGTTTACGATTATTGACTTTTTAGTATTTATTTATTTTAGTATTTATTTATTTAGTGATGGCTGGAATTGGAATAAATTAGCCCCTTATTTCATGAACCTTAAAAAAGGCCACTACGGAACACCTTCACGACTAAATACCTATATAAAGGTATATTTTATAGGTATGAAGGAGTGATTAACAGACAGATAGACTCAGTTTCACATTTGTATATCTATATACCTATCCTATGTATAATATAGTACGTATGGATTTTCCATCGGTCCGTATATAAGGAAGGAGATTCGCTTTAGCGGTTTTAGGCAGTATTTTATGTGAAATTGCACGTACGCTGGCTCTAAGCGGAATTTTATACCTTTTTTAAATTCTGAATTATAATCGTGGCTTGACTCTAATCTAAATGGTACCTCATTTGTTTTAAAAAGGAAACGCGGCTCATCTGCAAAACTAATTCATTATGTTGAAATTAATGAATATTGAGTATTGTCGTTTTACTTGTTTGCGCTATGGCAAATTGCAGTTCATTATTAGTTTGCCCGACTTTAGTTCGTAGGCGCCTGCCTGAAACTTTAACGCAATTAGTTGTGTTAAGACAGCTTCTATGTAAATTTAACTGAGTTTTTTGTATCAGTATCGCGTGTTAGTGATTTGTGATCATTCGGCGTACTCTATTTATTTATTAAACTGTATATTCGTTATTCTAAGATCGAATAGTGGTATGTTATCCTATTATTTTTCCCTATAACTAGAACTAACTACCTACCTACCTGTATTTTATACCTATAGGTAACTTACTTAGCATTTTTAAAAACTGGAAGGTTCTTAAGATTTCATTCGTCGGTAGTAAGTGGCGAGGGGGTGAGAAATGAAAGAGTGACTTACTTGGCGACCGGCACGTTGGTGAGGCATAAGAAGTTGTTGCGAACACTGCGCAGGCTCGCCAGGACCTGCGCGAAGGGCGTTACGATCAAGTCTTCGCCGTGGCTGTGGACAAAAATAAACATTATGAAAATATAACTAGGTGTAAATAGCTACAAACACTGTAAAACAAATCATGAGCCAAATCTATACGAAAAGGAGCCATATGAGGGTGATAAAAGAAAGGATTTTGTTTTTAAAACTAGAAATTTGATATCATTGCGTATTTAATAAAACTGATAAGGATCCTTGGATACTAAGAAGTTTAACGGTTCCAAGGTTGAAATTGGTAGCTGAGTCTAAATATTGTTCTTAGTAAAAGTGCTGGAACATAAAAGTTTACAAGTTTGAATTTCATTAGAAATTCTGAAATATTAAAACACTCTCAACAGGTTTTTGACGTAGATAATTTATAAATAGGTCCCTTACAACGATGTAGTAGGTATGAGATAAATGGGCCCATATTCTTTTCCAGGAATACCTATACTTACAAAAATAGATTTAATTTTACAAGGGTTGTTGGAAATGAACTATTTATATTTTATATAGCTTAAACAAAGCAAGTAGTAAATAAATGTGTACTTATAAAATATGGATAAGTACACGGTATTTATTAAAGCGAAATATCAAATAATATATATAAATGAAAGCATACGCGCTACAAATATTTATAATGAAGTATTTAGAAGTATTTACGACGTAGGTACACGAACACAATAAATAGGTACGGCCATTTGTATTACACTGAGTAAATGTAAGCTCATTAATGCGGAACTTTAAAAGTTGTTTATAAAGTATAATTCTTAAGTGACTTCAAGTCCTTATTCATAACATTAAGATGTTGCATGCCTAAAAATATCATAAAAATAATCCTAATATAACATTTTGCAACATTACCTAGCACTTACATAATGTATGTATATATTTAAGTAGTTATTTCATAATAGTAGAGTATCTATGTAAAATACTTTATCGATCTCTTCGTCTAAGCCACGACCTCTGCTTGAGGATTTGATACTCACGTCACGTTGAACAATGTACCTACTTATAGGGTATTCTCAGAATCAGCCCGAGGTTAGCTTCTACACCCGTTAATGGTGGTAATAAGCACGCCCTCTGTTACATGGGATTTGAAAAATAATACAGGCGAACTGTGTTTATATAGTTAGTATCTGTAGTATACATAAGCACACATTCTTTTTATATGGATTTGCTCAAATTTAAGTAGAAAATAACCTGTACTTTTATATTTATTTAATTTTCGGATGAAAGAGACGAGTCTCCACGACACAGGGAATCCTAGTGTGGAGGCTAGTGTCCTATGTACTTTTGTATTTATTTCTGAACAATAAAGTTATTATTATTATTACATCTGCATAACCTTTCAGAAATACAGGGCTAATGTAAAATAAACCTTATCGCAACTTCCTACCCTAATAGCCATTAAGTATTGAACGGTATGTGGAAGCTCTGAAGATTTCTCGTTTAAGTAGATCTAAACGAAATTATTATTTCTGAGAAAATATTTTCCGAGCTACCCTCGGCCGTTATTTATAGAAGGGTGTGGGCCGCAACGCGGGGAACACATCTACACAATTTAATATCTCGACTACGGTATCAGAAACCTGACTAATTTACTAAATCCCAAGCGTGAAGGCGACTAAGTGTTTGCTTTTCTTATGTGCTGGACGAGATTTTTCGATGATCAAAAATCTAATATACGAGTATTATATAACTAATGGAGCTTATGATATCGAATTTTATCGATTTATATGTTCAGTCATAGAAATCAATGTTCAGTCAAATATAAAATATGTATTTATTAAACTGTAAAGCATATACCTAGATTCAAGGTTCACAATCGCAAAGCTCCATGGTACCTAACACCGATGTGTAAGTATTTACAATACTACAATATTTGCATACCTAAAGCTACCTACGCTATAGTGTTAGTTGGTAACAGTAGGCTGAGTAAGTACAAAGCTTATGTATGTGCACGATTATGCGTAATAAAAAACTAAAGGCGCTTCAACTCCAGACTTAGAACATTCGCAAGACTCCATTTGCAAGACTTATCACTATCCAGATGTTAGCACGAATGTTTATTCCTTCCACCAACATTTCTGCGTACTATCTTTTGTAATTAAAGTTTATTTTATTTGTGTTTGAATAATAAAAAAAACATTTAAGAAAATGTGAATAATCTTTATTGGCGTGGGTAATTCGAATATTGAAATAGAAACTGGCTAATCGTTCAGCGAGATCTCTAGCTTAGAAAAGCCTTAAAAAGCGAAAACCAATAGCACATATTACCAAATAGTTACTTCAAATAGTCCTCCTACCCGTATTGTCCAGGTCACTTTGCACAAACATTAGTAGCCACTAATATAGATGCAGTTTAAAATGAAGAAAATACAGTTATGAAAAGACTGGCAGCCTAGGTATGATGTAGGATTTGGTATTATGACGATAGGTACATGAAATTGTTAGAATATCACCAAATTTATTTAGTTTCGGAAGCTAACTTGCGACCCACCGCGCAGCGTACGCAAAATTGTTATAAACATGTTTAAAAATATTTTGCGTGCGCTGTGGGTTTGTACTTATCCTTATATAAATGTTTAATGATGTGTAAATCAATGGTGCCCACCACTTTTTCAGAGGATAACATTTTTCATTCTCACGCTCAAACAGGTAAAATATTGAATTACAATATTGTAAAATGTTATATTTATTTTTACGTCATTGTTAATTTTAACTTTCATTAATTATTTTTGCGTGAGAGGTTAGAATAATTGAAATACTTAACTAAAAGTTAGAATTGCCAACAGAATGTTGTTTTCGACAATAATTGGAATCGCTAATAAAATAATGGCTTCTGCAACGCTTTTAACATTCAAATATTACTTTGTAAGTAGCTTTTATACGAAAAATATACAATACTTATTTATTCATGAGTCGGAAATATGTATGAAGAATTGAAGACATACTTTCGTGAGTGTTTAGGGGGATGCGACAAAGTTTATTTTCTTTTGGCGAGTATATGAGATAGGAAATAGATATTACTCGCGAAAAACAACATTTCCCCCGTTTGAACGGATCGTTTAACAAATTAATTCTGCTGCGTATATTCGTAGATAAAAAAAATATATACTTAATATCTCGAATATTAAATTGCATATGTAAATGAGATCTAAATTTTATAAATTGTATCTCGTTAAATATAAACAGATCTTTAAAGATTTTTTATTCGAGTGTTTTGCGAAGTATTTTGATCTATTCTCTCGTACATTGATAATGTCGCATTTTCCCATATACTTAAGAGGAAAACACGAGACAACAACAGAGTATAATAAGTAATTATATACAGTGTACTTATTACTGGTAATAATCGTTTCATATAATATCAGTCTTAATAATCTCTTGACAAGTCAATAGAACGCAATATCGCTAGTTGAGTTGTCTCTACAGACGGCCAACTTTGCCTTCATACTCTGAAGAACAAATAAAATTGCTCGCTGTCTCGCTGGTTCTCTTGATTAACTATAACAATTTCATATTAAAACTTTTGTTTAAAGGTACACTGTGCATGTGGAGTATCCAAAATTACAAAAATACCTAAATATATTGATTTAATCAATTGGATGTTGGGTGAAATATATAAGTAAAAGGATTTGTGTGATTCATTCAGTTCAAAGATTTGGTTGTTAGATCCATCGATGAATATGAAACATTACGATCGTGTAATTCTGTGTAAATGAGAGCTAGAGACTAGAGCGCGAAAAGAAGTAGAACTCTTTGTTCTACGAGTATGTTAGACCCTGTCTGTTAGTTAGCTAGGTTCAAACGTAATAAATAAATAAAAAAACCACTACGAAGCCGTTCCCTTTATGCCAATATCTACATTCCAGCGAGTGCAAAACGCACGTACACCTAGCTGCACGCAAATACACCTACATAAAACGAGTTTTTAGTCATGAAATAAAAATAAAAAGTGACAAACTGCGTACGAGAAGTGCTTTAACTGGCTTGTTGAATATATTATAGCTGTAGGAATCATGTGAGTTGACAGTCATGTGAAGGTAAGGATGCCGAGGGATTTGGCGGACTGGTTTGGAAGCATGCCCAGCTGAGTGTCACGTGCTTGCCTTACTATGGTCGAATGAGTTGCCTACGTGAACATGATATTCTAATACGACTAATTATCCACAATTACCGTGATATAACTACCTTCTTCTACTATACTAGGTATTAGTTACTCAATAAAAAATTATGCCGTGATAAAAATATCAGTGATTCAACAAATTGATAGTGAGTGATTGATTACCCTAGGGGGGCCTAGGGTATACCGAACGAGTCGAGTCAGTCATGGAGATTCTTCGAGAGTGAGGCTAAGTACCATTATGAGATTCTACTTATTTTTAACCCCCGACGCAAAAACGACGGGGTGTTATAAGTTTGACGTGTCTGTGTGTGTGTGTGTGTGCGCGCGTGTGTGTGTGTGTTTGTGTGTGTGTCTGTCTGTGGCATCGTAGCTCCCGAACGGATGAACCGATTTTGATTTTATTTTATATGAAAGGTGAATTAGTCGGGAGTGTTCTTAGCTATGTTTGATGAAAATCGGTCCAAGATGGCCGCCGCCACAAAATAGTGAATTACATATTTTTTCACAACTCCCTCAATATGGGTATCAAATGAAAGGGCTTTACTAGGAGAATACTATACACTATGATAAATTTCAAATCCAAGATGGCCGCCACCACAAAAGTGGCAAAGTACATTTCGTGTCGGGGTTTTTTTGCATACATAAACAACAATCTTTATTGTTCGACGAATACCTGAAATAATATATTATAATCTATTCTGGTTAACAAATCCAATGTTTGTTTTGTTTTATGCATTTAACACATGAAGTAGCGCAGTTTTTCGTAAATATACGGCAGTGTGCGTGACTATGATAATAATTTAACGGTATAAAACTGAAAATAAATGACAATTATTATTAATTATAAATGATATTTTCAAGTCGAACTACTGTCGAAGTCCTGTATATTTCTAATGAAGTAGACACTACAAAAAATCTTACGAACTCTACATGCTAATGTTGCCTTTAGCGCAATAAAATAAATAAAACACTCTCCTTTTGTGTACATTATGTCGATATTCAGTTTCTATGCATAACATTTACGATTATTTCTGTCTGGTAAATTCTTAGTATTCAATAAATCCATATTGACTATGTAGTTTGCACGTGTTGTGAATTCCAATTTACATATAGTTTTGAGAGAATACGGTGACAGAAATCTACATATAAAACAGGCTCTTGTACTAAGACCCATGTGAAAATCTTGTTCGTTTTCCAGACATAAGACGTTTAATCCTTAGTTGATTTCGAAAAAAAAAGTAGTAGGTAGGTAATAGTGACTCAGGCTTCACAAAGAGCAAATAATAATAAAGACCATAATACGATACTGGTATCTTATTGTTTTAGTTTATTTATGAAAGTCCGTATTTATAAATATTTTTGATCACGTTTCCTGCGGCCTTAAGTGTATCACCTAATGTTAGCAGTCTTTTTAAAAGCAGATTATATATCTAACTGGCTAAACCCTACCACATTTCGCTGTGGCTCAGGTTTCTATGAAAACACTTTTATAATATAGCTATTAATCATACAACGTTGTATTAAAGTTATCAGGTCAATCTATCGACGGTTTTTTGAGCTTTACGGACACTAACATGGAGAAGCTGAATTTTACTATACCTAATAATATATGAATGCTTTATATAGTACCTATTTATTACCTTGAAACATTTTCGCACAAAACAAGATCATACATCACGGCCAGACCTTTTAAATTTAAATGTGCACCCAGAGGGACCTGGTACCGTACACTAACAACATATGTTTTAGTTAAAGGCCCACTCGTTTTTACGACTCGTCTACTCGTCGTAGTTGTACGCCTAGTAATAGCCTTAGTCTATTAACTTTAACAAACGGCTATACCGAGCGACCACTTTTCTCGTTTACTGCCATCCTGCTCTGGAGAACTAACTCAATTACGGGGAATATAAAATAATAGCAGCGCAAGTATTTCATACAAAGTGTATCTATCAGATATAAAAATAAAACGTAAAAACGAATTAAATAAAAAGATTTTCATGTTGGAACACGCATTTTTAAGTAAGCGTGGGTGTTAATGTAGATGCGATTGTTTGAAATTGTCTTACACGATAAACAAAGTTGTAGAACTTCTTTCATCGTGTGTCCGAATTGGATTAGTCGAGGCAAAATAGGGCTCATAACCTCGATTTCGTATAGAAAGAGGGAATAGTAAGTAGGTAATATAATAATCTGTCATTCACTTAGATAACGTAAATAAACATAAAGAAACCCATTTTTTAAGCAAAGTACCTTAATATGTTTGTATGTATTAATCATTATTTATGCAGAACGGCACAGGTTTTTAGGAATAAGTATCTGTTGGAGGATAATATTACCAAATTCATATTTAGCTTGTGTTTGTCTGGCTATGTAAAATAATAATATTAGCTTGAAATTTTGCTATAATTTATGCTGAATCACGCGTAATGGTTGCTACTTAAAAATGTGCGAATGTGCATGAAACAATATGTACCTACCCTGTTTTAAAATTGAAAATGAAAATGAACATTTTTACGCAGTACAGAAGCTATTGAAATACTCACTCTGAATTTATAACACGTCATGATAAACATAATACTTCTACTCTGTGATAATACTAACTTGTTTCAAACAAATGAAATCTACCCACGTTTCAATTATGTTATTTGAAAGCTAAAGCTATAGCCAAAAAAACTTTGCCATACCTACAAACAAGTTTCATAGCCTTTCTAATACATTACATATTATGGACTATGTTTTCTATTTCTCAAAGTAACTAATAGTGTATTTAAGGAACGGTTGAACCATCTATTGGAACTTATGTTAGAAGCTTAGTCACAGAACGTATCTTCTGCAAGGGCAATTGTTTTCTTTGTGTTCAAAAGAAAATCCAGCTGCAATCTGTTAGACTAATTTGATTCTGCAGCTTTTCACGATAACAAATTGGATTTATCTGAACCACTTTGGTTCAAAATAGCTAAGATTTAAATCTAGGTAGGTATTTATACTATTTCTGTGTTAGGTCCTGTTGTGAACTTAAATACAATATAACTTGTAGAATAAAACTGCATGTGGTACCAAATTTTGTTAGTCTTCAACCCCGCACTATACCAAAGTACATAATATACTGCCATCGCATCGCTCATATTACTTTTAGTTTATATGCTTATGCTTCACACATACCACAGAACTAATTAAATGCCAAGCGTTTAATAAACGTGATGTATTTTTAGCTACAGCCACACTATCTTATTGTTGAAGTTATTTTTAAGCGTTGCTAAACGGACAATTGGTTCAATCTAAAATTACTTTACCAATAAAAACTTGTACTAAACGTTATAAATAGAGCGAGTAACTCATATTATTTCTGCTAAATTGGTAGGCCGATTCCCAAAATAAATAACAATGGTGAGAAATGGTAACACGAGCATAATTAAAAGTTTTTTGACCAGATATTTTTGAGAACTTTTATAAAGTTCTAGAAAAAAAGGGAAAAAAGAATCTATCTAAAGTTTCCACAATAAAAGGGTATCCTTATTGAGTTTAAATATTCATAGTAATAAAACTAAAAGGTTTTACCAACTTAGAAACTAAACGACCGCAAGGGAGGTTTGTATTCAGTCAGTTTAAGTGACATTTGGCTGGCTTACAATAGTTGGAACTGGACCAAAAGTTGTCTGTCTGTCTTTGTTACTTCTCGCCAGTGCCGATAACAGAATCAAGTCGAGTTTGAACTAGTTACAATAATTTTCATAACACTACGGCTGACGTTCTAAGTAGTATAGAATCTAGAAAGATGATCACAATAATTTGGGAAATGTAAATTATTGATTTTATTGAAGGCAGTTGCCTTCTTTTAAAATACTGGCCAAAGACGACGAAGCAGTATTGATTTACTTTCAACATTCATTTATGCTTTCTCGCTCTTATCAATGATTCACCAAGAATCAATTTTCATATCTATTCTTAGACAAAGTTACTTAGTTCTAGGCTAGAACTAGAGACCCTTTTATTGATTTTACACTCTATGCAGCCTTGTTATCATTGTTACTAGTAGAGCATTTCAGTCACTGATATACTATGGATACGTATGAATTAAAAAAATAGTAAAATCATTAGAAAAAAATAAAATATATCCACGAGTCCTTTTAAATCAGTATTTACAGCGTTCACATCTACAACATGTTGATTCAAATAATATTGATGTATACTACAGTCGTTGCTCGACCCTCGGACCATTTACAGATGTAGACAAATTAAAATTGACCTCAATTAATAAATAATAACGGCCTAAGTCCATATTAATTGTCCTCAAGGCATTTAGGTTAGAGACAATATTGTCAAAAAGAATAGTAAATAATTATAGCAGTTTAGGATTTGTTTTATGTACTAGTTACTGTTCTGTACTGTTAATCTAACCTTTTTAACTTTGAAGGTTTTATAGTCTTTATAACTTTACGATATGAAAATGTATAAGTGGCTTCATTCAATATCAGTAGGTACTTATTTGTCTTTTGGTTTTGATAGGATTTCTAATATAGTACTATTTTGTGTGACGAGGACCCGCGCCAAATCACGTACGGACGGTAAATTGAATAAAACCTCATTCCGAGATTACGATGCCGCTTATTGAGTTACGTACAATTCGACATGTAAACAATTTTATTATTGTACGCCCATTCGCCAGTCTCGGCACTGAAGGCCAACGCTTTCCCTTTAAAATGGATTTGTGAATACAGTCCGTATTATTACCTGTATATATGTACGTGTACTACCGCATTCATATACAATAACACAGATACAGGATGCCAACAAGTCTTGATCAACAATAAACAAAAGTAACGTTTTTGTAAGTTAATTAAGTCTTAGGTCGGTGATTGAAGCATTCATTCGCGCAAAAGCCGTTTGATTGTGAGGTTTTATTTTGTAGACGAACTCGGTTTCGTTATTTAGTGAAATATTATTGGTTTTTAAGCGTATTTGTCCTCTATACAAATAAATAAAATTAAAGTGCCTGCTGGTAATGTCGGAATAACAGCATTTTACTAAATGCTTTTTTAAGCAGGCATTAGTATAAGTACCCTTTTGAGTACTTATACGAATGTCTACCTATACCTGCTTTAAATAAAAAAATCTACTTATTTAAAAAAATGTCTGTTTGTTCCGCATATTTTTGAAACAGCGATTTTCACGGGACTGGCAGATAGTTAATGTTAATATAGGAAGTAACTTACACTACTAGAAAAACAATTAGGGTTACAGGCAAAAAAAAAAAATTCACAGATTTTGGACGAAGTTGTGGTAAACATAAGGCTGGAGTTATGTGTTATGTGTTTTGTACAATAAAAATAATAGTGGTAATCATAACAACCTTAAAACTAGTTATATATTGTTGATTGTTGTTAGTTTACTATTTGGATACAAGTACATACATACCTATATTTATAAAAAAAATACTCCTATAAATAGCGTATTCTTTCAAATTGCTTACTGAAATATGTACTAAAAACTACACTCATGTATTTTGAAATGCTCATGTACCTCATAATTTTCCAAATGTTTTCTGTATTTCATTTAAACTATGTAAAGTCTTTAGTATTTTACACATTTCACAACGAATTTCATAAATTCGTCACGTTTTACGTTAATAGAGTTTATGTCTGTGATGACACCTGACGTATTAGGTCTATGTCAAGATGTTTTTTTTTATTTAAGAGTAAAAATAGATAAATTGTAAAATTATTACAAACTCCTTTATCAAATACCTACTTAGTAAGCGGCTCGGGAGGCATCGATACTGCCTGTATTTATGTTCAGGTGTTTCCGGTGATGAATATTGGATATATGTAGTATTTTTTGGATTCTCATTATAAGCCAATTTGAAACGGTCTGACTATTTTGAAAACAGCCAAGTCTGAAATATAATAGTTTTAAACAGAACAGACATGAGATTGATTACACAAAACATCACACCCTATATTACGTCAAAAGGCTTGTCTTGTTTTTAAAAGTCCAGTGTTTATAGTTTATATAGATACAGATATTATACAGTCTCTTAGCAAAAAATTATTAAACTAAAATAAAATTGTTGCTAGGCATACCGACTCCAAGTAGCAATAATTCAAAACGGAAAATAAACGTGATTGGGCCGATAAACAATAAAATTAGTCAATAAATCAGCAGAGTTTGACTTGTGAAAAATTACTCCCAATTTTATCCCGACTAGCAATGTTTTAACGTTGTTTTTATCTCAGATAAGGAATTAGATTTAAAGGCCCTTGTCTTTCTGTTTACTTAAGTAGGTAATTTAAATTAGTTTCAAAATGTTTACAATTTTCTGTTAGGCAAAATTTTAATAAATTGGATTTCGTATGATCCCTTAGTTTCCAAGGTGAAAGAATAATTTTTAACTGGAGGTTTTTATTAATATTTTATTTAGCATTTTTTATAAAAGTTTTGTTTATTAGATTTTAGACTGCTTTTACTCAAGAGTAAATATAACTAAATATTAAAATAAGTGCAATAAAATGGAGGTGATTGTTTAGTTTTATCGATGGTTATTATCAAATTTATCATTCAATATTCATTTCCATGAATATTTTTATTGCTTGTTTAAAAAATGCATTGGTTGCCAAAAATATATTTCATAAATCTTTCACGGAATCTTAAGAGGTGATTCGCTACTTCGTTTATATCTTGTTTATTGTACAATAACCCGTGTTATGATTTATTCCCTGAAAAGCTCTTAACAGGTTGCCTGGAGGGAGGGAAAATTGGTTTTATGATTCAGGTCGTGGCCGACGGAAGAGGAAATGACGTAGACATCCTATATAGACATCACCATGCCTTGTATTTCAGATAGCTGTCAAATGGAAACATTTGCGGCACATTTCTTTTTAAAGCACGCGCGATGAGAGTATGACAGTGATTTGGGTATTTTCTACACCTTTTGGAGATCCCAAAGAAAAAAAATAACATGTCTCCGACTCTGTACAGTTTACTCCACAAGTTACATGTATTTTTTTGTACTTTCAACAGTTAGATCAATGTATCGAATATACATAGTATCGTTTGATCTCGGTACGTTTAAGATATTCGGGGTTTCTTGCATATTAAAATAATAATTATTACATTATGTACACAGTTATAGCGCCTCTTTATTTTTTCTATGTACACAAGACTGAAGGTTAGTTATAAAACTTTTACACATTCTACTACAACAGTGTAATAATCTTAAATTGTACGTTTTGCTTTTATCGCCAATTTTATTGTTTTCTTTATGTTAGTTTTAAAAATAAAGTAGCTTTTGTTTCTCTTGCTATCTATGGGTTGTTAAACTGAGGTTTTTCAATATATTTTCTACCACCGAGTTTGTTAAAGAACACTCTTTGAAACTTTTGTAAAATTTGGAAGGTAATACCGTAATAATGCAAATCACGAAACACGATTAATATATATACACTAATAAATTATATACTACCGCACTGTTCCCGATCGAGTTAGTTGATCGGACGTCGGTAAGTTCTCAACTTTGGTAGAAACTTTTAATAGGTTCGCCGGGTCTGCTTTGCCTCGCAGTCAAACAACAATAAGGTACAGCCTGAGTGTTCACCATATAATTATTATGTATTATTCAAATACTTACGACATCAATACGGCCACTCTGTCAAGAGTGTATGACTAAGAAGAACCGAAAAAAAACACAAGTTTTTTCATATATTACAACACATTTTCCAGGAAGATGAATTTTTTTTTGAACCGGTATCGATTCTGTTCGGAAAGCTTCTTATTATATTATGTGATCGGTGAAATATAGTAAATAAAAGCTTAGGTTTAGTTGCAAATAAAATGTTACTTTTTATTTATGAATGGCTCTCAAAAATACTAAGATGAGTAGGTACTCCAACTCTATATATGCATACACATTTTCAATGATTGATTAACAAATGAGTAAGTATATGAGAAAGAAAATTTTATTACGAATAAAATATTATAAACAGCTTATGTATCTATAATAATATATGTATAATATATATTTCGATCATATTATCATATAAATGTAAGTACCTTTTGTGTCAGTAATACGCATATTTTGACTATGATATATATTTTGCGGCGAATAATCATTCAACTGCGTGATCTGAGAATGTTTGATAAAAGTAAAAGCTATGTCGAGACGATTGAAAATTAGTCCTTTATATTTTTTTAATTATATATTATACATTCAAAGGATACAAGGGAGGTAGCTATATCATTTGCTTTTATAGACCTTAATTACTTATTCGATGTAGAAAACATGAAAGGAAAACTACAAAAAAATCTTTTTTGACTATCAATAAATTTAAATCAAAAGTTTCAAGTGAAATCAACATCAGCCAGGTAAACTTTCTTGCCATCCATTAAGAATATTATGCAGGCGCCGAGTGATTGATTTCAAATCTCGATACCCCGTTTATTATTCATGATGGGTTCGGTATCAGATACTCGTGTATACTTATCCTTATATATTACGTTCTGTGTGTTCGGATAACGTCTCCACACAATAGCCACGACTACGAGAGGAAACATGATCGGTATAAAGGAAAGGGCATACGATATCGACGACTGTCACAGACGTATAATATGTCCTATTCTATTTTCGTATATAAAAGAACAACTATCTCCCTGCGGAATCATTGTTGTCATACGTACCCAAATAAAATATCATATCTGGGTTAGCTAAAGAGCCTTTAGGGAGATACCTATCATCATGTTTTAGAGTTAATTGACATTTTCCTTTGCGTAAGGGTTTCCTGTTGTGCAAAATCTATCATTGACGTCAATCTTAAACATTAGTTCTTCCTGCCGTCACTTTTCTTGACAGCTAAGAAGTTCTCAAACAAGCTTCGAGGATGCTATAAGTTATCCTGACTTGAAACGTCAGTCATTACAAGCGGGAATATCGGATAGATAAAAACGGAAACCGTTTTAACTTTTCAGTTTTTACTATGGTGACAACTGATTATTGCATGAAATTATAGGTACTGTTTTTGTTTCATGGGAAATTAAATGCATTCACTTGTAAATTGTCCAGTTACTTTACAGTACGCGTTAAGCATGATGTTTGAAGGTCTGATGATTATTGCTCTTGGTAAGCCAAGAGTACCCCTTGTTCATACAAGTCCTTGTCGCCAGTTCATAATGTTCGATAACTCAGATAGAAGTTTTTTTAATTGAAGTAGATACCAACTAATTATGGCTACTTACAAATTCTTGTTTAATTAACTGAGCAAGTTACGGTACTCGATTGACATTTTATATGGTTTCGGATGCCGCGAGGGTTTATGACAAAAAAGATTGGAAAAAGGTTGGAGATGAAAATTTGAAGAGTAAGGTAAGGGCAGTGATGGTTGGCATAAAAGAACGGAAGCCTGTACCCAGCAGTAGGATAGTATAAGCCATGAATGATGATGATGAAAATAAAAACAATATTTTTGGCGTTTAGACGTAAACATATAAATATGATTAAGAAAGTTATTTATCAAAACGATTAGGCTATTATGCGAAAAAAGAATGTCGAAGTGTGTTGGTATGTAATGTTTGTGAAAATCGAACCTAATTCGTTAATAAATCAAAACGTCTGCATTGGATTTGCGATATCTTCAACTACTGTGAAATCTTACGTCTCTAACATAATTAACTTGCAATTTGATGGCTTTACTTGGTTATCATAAATACCCGTTTCTAGAAAGTTCTAACATATCATGTTCATCAATTAAGTTTTCCTGGAAAATTAAATAAAAACCGTGTTAAGCTTCAGCGGTGTTGTTTGCGAAAATGATAGAGATATATTTTTCTGTTTACTTTTCAATAGGAAAACAACGGGTTTCATTTCAGTGAGATTGATTACTGGTGTACTTTTATATACCAGTGTTTGTTGTTTAGAATATTGTTGACTTCAATCGGATTATTGGCACGGATAGTACAAAGTCTGTTGGCATAGATTTGAGTTTGCCAATGTTATGGAAATTACTTATGTACCTACATATATTTTTGCATCTTTTCATAGGAGGAACCCACCCCTCCTATGATAAGATGCAAAAATATATGTAGGTAGGTACATAAGTCCTTTGTATTTATGTGCATGTTATGTAGGTACATTTGAGAACATGTTTGGCGTTGCCGTTATTGGCATGTTACAGATAATTTTAACGTTTTACTGACCAAGATTTACAAATATGATCCGTTACGGTTTTTATGAGTTATTCTATATAATAATGAATTGAAAATTCTCGGTAGGTACATAGGTAGCGAAATCTGTGACTTGTTATATTATTCTCTCTGCAAAAGTATGATGCAGAGTTATCTTCCTAAGCACAGAAATAGAGGGGAGGAGCACTAATTCAAACAATGAAAACATACAATGGAATACCAATTAAGCAGAGATAGGTACATAAAATGACGTATGAACATGAACTTTGTAATAACAAAATGTAAACGAATGCTTTCATCTCTCTCATTCTATTTGTAGTCATTCAAAGCCTGCTCGTTGCACCGGCCACGTGTTTCCATTTAACACCCACTCTGTTAACTAGGCTACGTACTTCAGCTTTTATATTATAAAAACAATTGAATGTCATTCTGCGAAAGTAGTCTATTCTCAGTTTTCTTTATAGATTCAGAGAAATTGCCTAATATACAGTCCAACAAAAGGGAATTAAAATGAGAGACTGTGATAAGACTGAGAAAATTAAAGATTCAGATATTATAGCTTTTAGTAAGATTTCTTTCAGAGTTTCAGACATGATTTTAAATACGCATTATGGGAAGGCGTGTGTCTGTGTGTATGATTTTTAGTCAGAAACATCTATATTATTATCGCAATATCTATATTCATATCCCATTCAATATTGTTGTTTTAAAACTGTAGAGCTATTTTTATTTTCTTGTATCTGTTGGTCTATGGGTTTCATATTGATTCGTTCGTACATACTTTAAAGTAGTATGGCGTTGGAAACGAGTTTTTATTTCTTTATCGCAAATATTTCCTGATGTCAGGGTATTTTTATAAATAGGTATATTATATTGAACTGTACCATATTATCTTTCGTACACGTGTTGGAATTTGCTTACACAATCTATTGGCAATATTGGGTTAATTCTCACCAAAGTCGAAGCGACCTTTGAAATCTGTGGCGTCAGCCACACTTCAAAGGGCTTTCAGCTCCGCTACATCAAATAAATCGAATCGAAATGCTGTCACCGAAATTAAAGTTGATTTAAAAGTTATAACTTATTGATTGCATAAGATTATGTTACGTTCTGACATTAAGGACGTACCAAAACTTGTTTGTCTCCTTTTGCTAGCGTTATAATCTTAAAACATTAGATTATCTGCTTACTGGTCACCAGTTAGTAAAAACCCATTATGACTCTAACTATTCTGTTTATGAAAATAATTCAGCCCATTACCTACTATCGTTTTGCTGCTCATGAGCCTCCTCTAAAATTGAGAAGAATTTCTTTAAAACGCAATTATCCATAAAAGTCTTTCCAATACGGATGTCAATACGTACATACTTCATATGAGTTGGTAGGTAGGAGCGTCGGGGATCCGCTCCAACGTGCTAGCTATTACAGTTAAACACCGCAGTGAAGGTGAATGCAAATTGCTGTCTATGCTATGTGTATATTGAATAACGTATGCTGACGTCAGTGAATACAAATTATAGCAATATTGAGCTACAGAACCATTCGCTCAATCCCTTTAATTGACGTATTTCACACGAGAGCGCTTTGGGAAACTATCGGACCCGCCCAATAGTCAACCTATTGTTCATTCAGCTAGTCATTCTCTAAAGAAACAATCAATATTTTATCAAACTACAAAATTACAAATAGTAGGTACACACACAGGCAAGTGTAAAATCTGTTAAGATGATGCCGTGATGTACCTACTTATAGTATATTATAGTATAATTATATATCCGTACAGTATTCGTCGTATTCTGCCAGGAAATTTTATGGTTTGCTGATGACATTGACAATAATATGAGTCGTTTATTACATGTTACTATGACTTGTTAGCCATATGAAAAAATATAGGTAAATATGTTTTGTCTACCTAACTAATGAACAGTTGATACTATACATGCGCTGGGTCATTGATTCAATTTATTATGTACATCAATAGTTCTTCGCAATCAACGTCCACGAACTTAATTGTTGTACATGTATCTTTATGTTTTTATGGTTAGGAGCACGAGAAGCCCCGGACTGACGCGGGCGCTCCCCAGAGACTTGAGATAGTCAGCGCGCAATTACTATAAACACAAACTGAGATGAATGTACCGGGAGGCGAGCGGCGCTCTTGATGAAAATTCTTATTAAGGTTAATGCCTACGTAATGCGTACATACTAGGTAGAACAAAAACAATTATATCGCGAAGAAAACAAGTAGGCTTATGAGGCTATTCTCAACGTTACCGGTAAAAAAGCCACGATTGATTTACTGCGCTCTACATGTAGCGTAGCGGAGCAGTGAAATATTAAGATTTCGTCACGTACCTATGACGTTAGGACCGATTCTGTTTGACACTGCCTAAACGGTGTTTTTGATATTGTTAAAAGGAAATTGAAACAATTTTATTTTTACGACAGAGAAACGAGTTATTATTAATACGTACGTATTTGGGAGTGTTACCATAAAATGTTGTGGTCGCCCGAGCTTTGAGTAGGTATCTCTAAAGCGTAAGTACCTACTAGAATACGGTTTTCTGACATCCGTGTTCAAAACAATAGTCATATCATTGCTATGTTATGTTGCAATGTTTTGTGCCCTAGTAATGTTTTAATTGTTTTATAGTTGAAAGACAAGAGATTGGTGAAAAACAGCTAGTTTTACTCACGCATCGCGCCTGGTGCGTTCGTCCCAAAATTTCTCCCAAAATGTGGATCTGTTTTTAATTCTAAGCACGCTGGTGCTGAGCGTGCGGGGCAGAGTCCCACCGCTGCTGCTGCCCGCCACGCCGGTCGACATGCTGTGCTCCGACGCGGAACTCTTGGTGATGAACGTCACGCCGGCGCCCGCGCCGCCCAGCCGCTCCGACTGAGACCCTGACCGCTGCATGACTGTCTCTATGCCCACTGGTCACTGACTCACTACATAACACGCCGCGCCGCCAACGTTGCGCACGTACACGCCGTTGATTGAGCTATCGCGGATCTATCGTCATTATTGTAACGTCACGTCGTTTCGTCTCCTACGCTGCGCCACTTGCTACTAATGACTGTTGTTATTTCCGAGTTTAGTAAGATGACACGCTCGTTCGCTGTTATATAAACATATCTAGAGACCCAGCTGTGGCTAGGCTATATATACAATGTCAACATAATAACAAATGTTTCAGGCTAATCTACTATTGGTTTGAACATTCTATCACTTCGACATACATATGTTCAGATAACTTTATCACACTTTATCCTTATCGACAATAATGTTTAAGTGAAACCTATGTTTTTATAAAATTATACGACAGAAAATATATTATCACGTAAGCCTCCTAATCTTTATCTAGTCAATTAATAGTTGGTTCTCAAAAGTAAGGTATGCGTGAATATTAGGCCTCATCCTTGGCACCAATTAATAAACGTTGTTGTTGAAGCTCGAGCATTGCGTGCAGCGCACGGGCGACCGCGGCCAACCTGTCAGATCAGTGAACGACCTCGACAGTGCCCAACCGTTCAACCGCGAATCTCAAACACTCAAGTAAATATATTGCACGGTATGTTTTTGTTCAGAACAAAAAGTTTAATGTAGAGATCACTTCGCGTTTAGACAGCATCGGTACTTTGAGTCACATTTTAGTTGGGGTTTGAGTGACGCTAGGGGTTTGTACGGCAGAACAAGAGCTATGTGCATCGCGTGTCGCTGGGCATGGAGGTGGCGTGTCGCCGGCAGCCCGCGCGGACTATCAATGGAGCCGAGCGCCCGAGCCGAGCGAGGCGCAACGGGCGGCGTCCCACTCGCTCGCCCGGCCACCCGCGCCTCGCCGCCTCGTGCCTCGCCAAGCCACCGAGAGCGCGCGACGCCGCCCGACGATAAATTTGGCGCTAATGGAAACTGGCGACGGTGGGCGCCGGTAATCAATGTTCGACTTGGAAATCGAGGGACAGTAAGAGTATTATCAATATCAAAGACAAATCAGATACGTGCGTTTTCGAAAGGTTTAGAGTTGAAAGACATCATGTAGAGATGAAATGAAAATATGACCGGGCCGTGAACGCCGTAGTCTGCGTATCGATTATTTTACATCCAAGCGAGCAAGGTGCGAGTCGCTTTCGAGTCAAGTGTGTTACACACTAAGTTATATTTATACTATTGACAATAAACTCTAGGTACCTACTACACCATTGAGTATTTGAGTACCGACACAGTACTTTAACATTTTTGTTTCTGTAACTGTTGCAGGATAATGGATTCATGCAACTCAGTGCATTTGTATGAGAAGTTAATTAGATATCTGATATCTCAACTTGTACTTCTCTATCTTTGGGTAAAATTTAAAATTAATATCGCATTTCTTGGGAGATGTAATCTAAAACCATATATAGGCAGAAAATGAGAAAAGCTTGCTCATACACAGTGACTTTCACACAATGTGTGGTGGGGATACTGTAACATGTGATTTTCTATAGTAAGACGTACAAAATGTCTATACTGAACTTTTTTTTAAGCAAAATATGCTAAAAACATGTTATTGAATAATTTAAGAATACTTTTCTCAAAAAACTGCGGGTACTTGGAAAATGTCGAGATGGTGGTTGCATTTCACTGTAGGTTCATATATTTTTAATAAAATATTTAGAATGCTGCTGTCTGTTTGATATATATAAGAAGTATAGAGGTATAAAGAAAGAATATATGACTGCGTAAATGCCCTAGCCATTTATGGCTCACATCTGGAGCAGCCCATCTGGGGAAGTCCCTCCACCTTACAGAAAACTGCAGCCAAATAACACACTTCATTGTGTGTTGTGTTCCTGCAGTGAGTAAGGTTGGCAGAGCTACTTCTAGGGATGCGCTACGCTGGCAGCAGGAGGAATATTCCCTTAAACTGTCGGCGCAGTGAATCCTCCATAAACCTCCAAGAGGTTTTTAGGGTCGGCAACGCGCGAATGATACCCCTGATGTTGCAAGCGTCCATAGGCTACGGTAACCGCTTACAATAAGGCGGGCCGTATGCTTGTTTCCCACCTTAGTGGTATAAATTTTTTTTATAAATTCCATATGAAAATATGTTTAGGTAGGTATATCGAGAATATTTGGTATAAGATACAGCCATAATATATACGATATCTTAATTGTTCTACACGTCAATATAATCCGCTAGACGGCTTTAGAACATTCGGGATCATTAAACTGTTTTTAACGATGTTCAATTAAGCCTCATTAGGGAGTTGTCAATCGAGTATATCAATCCATGATCAATTACACCTTCATTGGGAGAATGGCTTGGTCTGATTTATCAAAGTGATTTACGTATATATACTAAGTACTAACTTCAAAATATAAACTAATATAAATCCCAAATGTGCCTACATATTATATATACGAGAAAAAATCGATTATGTAATTCCAAAGATCGAATATCCCTGGATAATAATCTCAAATTTCGATTATCCACGCAATAAGCAAAGTCACCGGTCTTACATTCCCATCTCTATGGTTCATTTGCGTAAAATTATTTGAGCGAAATGTAATACGCGTGGCTGAAACAGACCTGAATCCAATAAAATGCGTGGCGTGTGAAACATAGCTTAATTTGATTCGTTGGTTTTCAAATATCATTTTATGGAGAGGCAATCTACTTTAGAATCGTCTCTTTAGTATTTGTATACTAATGTATCTACGGTGTATCTAGTTTTGTGACATTTTGTTTAGTGTCCTCATGGGATCGTTCTCACTCCAACTTTTGGTTTTAATTTATTTTGCGAATGTCAACGTTTATTTTTTTTGCTAAAATTTGTTTTGAATATAAACAACCGTGAAATTTTTGCTTACCGTTTGTTTATTACGCAGAAATACGTACCTATCTCCATCCTGACTATATTTTTTGTACCTACTTTCTACCTTCTTAATTATTAATGCAATGATAGGTATAAATCAGAGTTATATTTTTATTAAGAAATATATTTTTTTTTTTACAGGCGCATTTTATTTGGTGGCATTCTATTCATCCATTCAGCATTGGCTAATCATGGCATTAGTTTATGTATATTGCAGAATAAAAACAAGCACTAATTTTGATCTCCAAAATCCTGTGCTAGTTGTTAAAAAAAGGTCACTACGACACACACCAACAACGAAAGCTCTAAACACAATGAAAGCGAGAAAAGAGAGCAAGCCAAGAAAACTGAGACAGTTTATAAAGCGGTGTGGTGCTATTATACGTGCGTAGGTAAGAATACGTACGCTCTGTCCAGTTGTGCCGCCTCGGACTCCTTGAATCTGCAAGCAATTAAAAAATAAGGAAAAGAAAGAAAGAACGAAGATATCAGAGGACACATATTGTTATGCCACCTAAGCGGGTCAGGTCGCGTTTACAAGTATGCGGGGGTCAGCGACATACCAAATTTGTGCTAGAGTAGTGTAGTGAGAGGCTCTGTAGAGGTGGCTATAGCATGAAGTGTTCATCTCCAAACTGTTGACTGCTGGTGCTGTGACAGTACGAGCAACAGGCGACACAGTTGAAGGTCACGTAGACAGCGAATACACATGCTATCACCAGACGTAGGCTGTTTGTGAGTAAGCTCGCTAATTGTTAGTCGTTCACAACATATATGGTTATACATTTTACATATAACATGATTAGGTATGTAGCTTACTTTGGTCCTGTGTGCGAAGCTGTGTGGCTTCGTTGATTGTATTTTTTCATGCAATACAGAATGGCGACAGTACCTACAGTGAACATTGATGCGAAATGTAATGTCTTATGTTACATCTCAAATGTTTGGAAAACTAATTAATTAGGTATCTGAAACCTCTACTGCGGCTACTTCAGTGAATTTTCTAACATTTACACTTATACTTATTGACGTAAAATGGTGGATGCATATTTTTACAATGAGTAAATAACTACAACCTATTTCCTGACTAATTATAGAATCACCATAACATACATAATCAAGTATTTTGTTGACTATGGTTAGAAAATTTCTCAATGTAGAAGTATAGTTATCAAGTTCAGTGAGTATTATCCTTTACTATCTTAAATACTAATAACATTTATTCATGAATTTCAAACATATGTATTTGGGAATTTAATGCCATTAAAATTGCGGTACTTATTAAGTTATTAATAAATCAGATTAATGTTCATGTCTCTACTGTAAGACCTTTCTCAAACCTGGATTTATGAATTCATTTCAACGTAACCACGGACAGAATCAGAAATGTGGTCTTTCTGATCCGTTATGTTAGTTGATGTGTAATTAAATGTACCCAAGTACATACGTATCTATTAATTAAAGCTACCAATTAAAGTAGATATTTACGATAATCAAAGTTCAGTACGTTCTCTATCTCTTTTACTATTGCAAAATTATGTTGTCAGGCTTTAGCATGTTGTTGTCCAAATTAATGAGACAAATGACTTTAGTTTCATTTGTAGGTATGTACTCTTTGGGTATACTCTTTGTTTTATATAATTATTACATTAATGACTCATAATATATAATATTTTGAAAACCACCTTCATAATTTATTTCGAGCCATTAATGCTAACTTAAATCTTGTTTGAGAAAAGAAGTACACAAATGTTGTTGATATAGCATTTTGGTTTAAATGTAAGCTCTACACTGTTTTGTTTATTATTTTATCAACGATCTTAAGATTTATATTACCTACAATAAAAAATACAACAGCTAAAAAAATTGTGTAAATAGTGCTCCGCCTTTAGCAACCTATGTTACCGCGGTGTACATAGGTATATGTATAAAGGAACCCTGAGTCAGGAACCGCCTCACGATGCGATTATAAATATGATTAAAACATTAATATTTTTTGCATAAATGGCATGTGTTTGATGTGAAATAAAATTTTCCTATTTACCTAGATCAGTGGTTCTTAACCGGTGATCCACGTCCTCAGAAGTACTTACTCGAAGTGGTCCGCGAAAACATCCTCAAAATTACGATAGAACAGCCCTTTTATTTCCATTTAATGTATATTGCCTCCAAACAGTTGATGGTTCATGGTAAGTCAAGAATTTTGTCAAATGGTCCCAACGGTTAAGAATCACTGACCTATATACCTAGAGAAAAATAGTATTTAAGTACAAATGAATAGGAATATTATAATATGATCGCCGATCGTGTTAAACCTGCTAATAAATTTACCTTTAATTATAAATAAAGGTACTGTATCAAATATCAAACAGCTAGCCTGTCTCGAAAACGAAACATCCTTCAAAGCTATGTAATACCCAGCCAGATGCTCGATAAAGAAGTAATTTAAGTTGTGCTCAATTTTGAAAATAATTCTGCTCATCAATTTGTCAATCGACTTCGAGTCAGGCCGATACGAAGGTATAATGAGTTCCTGTAGTCCCTTTGAGATCGAAACAGTAAAAGTCCATACCTTTTAAGGTTTTTAATATTACCAAAAGGGTGATACGAGTCTATAAATCTTATACGCAATAAAGGAAAAATCTCCCGACCTACTTCATTCTCACATCAGTAAAATTCCGCATAATTGTGTCTCTCATGTAGGTACAATTTTCCGCGAGTTCCTTTTATTTGCCTGAGGGTGATTGGTGTCGGCGCAAAAAAATGCATTATCTTCACCTAATCTTGTAATGTAATCCGAACACAATATAAAAGTGTTAATGTGTGACAATCCCGACGCTGGGAAAAATATTCTGTTCGCAGATGTAGGGTGTAAGTAGCTTACGGACGCCCACTGCAGTTGAATGTGCTTGGCGTTTTTTACAAAAAGATTTATTATTGAGTGCAGGTGAGGTTTTTGGTCTCGCACAAAGCATCGTTGTCGATCATGTCTGGAGCGTGGGACGTGAGGTCGTGAGGGCGCGTCGGTGTTTGATCCTTCTACGTACTTAGTTCTGTTAACAATGGAAGGTGCTTACCTTTCGCTGGCGATGGAGCTGTTCCTCGACATAGACTTGGGCGACATTTCGAAGTCGGAGTCTGAGCGGTAGAGGAAGGACTCGCGGCGCTGCGGCATGGCCTGCAGGACGAGCGCGGTGGACGGCGACCCCCCCTCGAGGGGGGAGCGCGCGCCCCCCGCGCCTCCCGCACCACCCCCGTTCTCCACATCGAAGCTGAAACAAAACCACAGTCATTAATACAACGCATAAAATGTCATGAAACGGTCTTAATCCTGAAGAGACAAGTACCTACATTGGCCGATAAGTTCAGATAAGACTATAGCAATCGCCTCGTGATTAGGTTGTACCTCGTGTGGTACTTAGCTGGAGATAAAGTCTTCAGTGTCTGATTTATTTATAGAAAAGTATTTATTACAGAATATTGACAGCGTTTTCAGTCAGTCATGTAAAAAAAATGTTAATTACCCCAATAGCACCGGCATTCGTAAAATAAGAGAAGAATTCTACTTATTAAATATGTTTAATTTTAATATTTTCCCTGAGTTATTGACCACGTCTACACTTATGAGCAACCATACAATAAATGTGCGAATGTTTGTACAAATTATATCAAATCAAATGATAACACACATGTTATGTAGTTTCTACGTCATTTCTTCTGGAAAGCCGATAAATAGTAAGATATCAATATAGTAGTATTTGTAATTTTATGAGCGGATTTTCCAATGTTTCAATATTGTGCTAATATAACAGTAATTTAATTATAATACATTAATGAGTCATTTTTAAACGCCACTTTAATTTATACGTGCACCATATGACGCAGTTATATATTTTAAGTGATTATGGTACGTATGGTAAGGATTTATCTCAGCGTTTCCTCGTAGCGTGTTACCATGACATCTGCAGGAAAATCTGAGCAACCGCAGCTTGGAAAGTTACTCTCGTTCGTAGAGTTATTGGCGGTACAGTGCGTATTGCCGCCGCAAGAGGTCTCTGAACGATACTGCACGGCAATTTAAAAGTGGTTAGAATTTCGGCTCGTTTTGAGTTTCACGTCAATGAAATATCTCTGTGGTTATCTTATAATAAAAATGAAAATTGAGTGAAATACACGTGGACGAACACTGTAGACTTGAGTAATAAACACTACTAATACAGTGATAGATATGTAGCGATGGTCCAAGCTGGGGTAGGTATTTTGCGCTACAACGTCGTAGATCATCCGTGGGCCGTAGGTACATCTACATCTACATCTGATGAGAGTATAATCACAACAATTTAATCTATGGCTTTAAAACCTTAATTTAGTAGTTACAAACTCTCACAAACCCCCACAAAAATTATAATTTAGTCGGGCTGCGTACTGGCTATACTTTATCGCGTCTCAAAAGTTAATTTTCTAGTCTAGTAAGGCAATACTTGTATAGATATAGGTAATAATCAATATTGTTGTACCTACACAAGACAAATGCAATGTCTTGCATCAGATCTACATGACGAGATGTCATTGAATAATATACACAATAAGCAAGGCAACATTCGAGGCAAAAGTAAATAGGCATATCTTATCAAGAAAATATGCTATAAATGTGCGTTCGCTGAGATTTCAAAATGGCTATCGGCAGTCAGCAAAAATCTTAAAAGAACTGTAAAACTGAAAAGAAAGGCTAATGAAGGCTTTGTTACCTAAATAAGATACATTTATGTCGGAGTCACGGATCGTTAAGGCAATTTATCTCAATCATAGGGTCCAGCAAAACGATTAACAATAATGCTGGCAGATTTATTGTGAAAGTGAAAACTATTGGGAAACAAATGTGCAATGAATTAAAAATCCTTACTAATATTAAAAATGCGAAAGTAACTCTGCCGCCTCTCTGTGTGTCTGTCGCGCATTCACGACAAAACTACTTAACCGATTTGAATGAAATTTGGTACACACATAGTCTAAAACCTGAGAAAGGACATAAGCTAGTTTTTAATGTGAAAAAAGGGCTGTAAGGGGTTGGAATAGGGAATGAAATTTATAAGAAATACCCGGAAATTCCGTTGGCGGAAAGCTAGTATTATATACACAATATATAATTTATCGATTAGGACCATAGGCGTATGGAAATACATATATGTATAGGAAGAGTATGTTGAGAAAAAGCGAAGTGTGATTTTTGAAGGATGGAAGGATAAACACTATAGTGAACTTCAGTGATTATGACTGAACACGTTAGGTACAAGGCGACTTTTAAAATTAAAACCATCAAAGATTGACCGGCCTAGACCTAGGAAATATGAGTTTTTTTTTTATTCTGCTTTTCCGGTCTAGGGAAAGTTGTGAGCCATCTTCCATTAGACAACGTACATTATATTCTTGGCTTAATATTTCTGTGGAACAGTATTTTATTGAAGTCTCAAGAGTAACGAGAACTCGATGAGGCGTTCCATGGTTAACACTGTAAAAGTGACTTTCGTTGGTTTCCACCTTCCCTGTGCCTCGACCATGAGATTTTCTCACTAGATTCGCTAGCGACGCTGTAAAATATTTGAAAGGAAAACCCTCGCAGCGCCTTTAGCAATTATGTAAGGAAATAAAATCTACTATGAGATTACAGCGTAAAAAACCTATAGAAAGCCATTCAATAGAACTCATGGTTGACGTACTGGATGCGTAGATTCATCACAAAATATGGGTAGCGTCGTATTAGATTATGTAATTAGGTGCCAGATGCATCTAGACAAGTATTTAAAAGATAATATAAATTTTGAAGATTGCATGGGGCAATTTTATTATTGTTTTAAGTAGTTGCAGAAGAAATGGACATTTTATTGTCTAAGTATTGTAAAAAGTGGAAATATTGCAAAAATATTGCAAATGCGAATACTTATATAATTCACTTTTTAGTTCTAGGCATAAATGATAATGTTATGAGTTACGGAAGCAGCAGGCAAAAGTAATAATGAATAGATTGCCTGAATGAATGTATATGATAAGGAAGGAAGTAAGCGATGACATGACGTAGTCTATACTAATATTATAAAGAGGAAAGATTTGTTTGTTTGTTTGTTTGTTTGTTTGTTTGTTTGTTTGTTTGTTTGTTTGTTTGTAATGAATAGGCTCCGAAAATACTAATATTATAAAGAGGAAAGATTTGTTTGTTTGTTTGTTTGTTTGTAATGAATAGGCTCCGAAACTACTGGACCGATTTCAAAAATTCTTTCACCTTTGGAAAGCTACATTATCCCCGAGTAACATAGGCTATATATCATCACGCTACGACTAATAGGAGCGGAGTAGTAATGAAAAATGATGCAAAAACGGGGGAAAAAATTATAAGACCACGCGGGCGAAGCCGCTGGCGGGAAGCTAGTTAGAATATAACCGTAGAAAAACTTCACGCAACAAACAAACAATTCAGGGTGTCATAATGAGAGCATTGTAACATGTGTATGCATACAAAAATATTACTAAATGCATGCAGCATGTTTGCCACATTATATGGCGTACAAATATTTTTAGGAATTTAAAAAATGTCAAAATTAATGTAAAAAGATACACAGTCAAATATTGTTTGTGTTGTTAATTATATACATACATATTTTCACGTCTGTTTCCCATAGGTGTAGAGACTATAGATTTCCACTTGCTACTATCCTGGCACTACACTTTAGCTTCATCTATGCACATTAATAAGGACTGAAGATTCTTTGCTTATAACCTTTTTTTTTCAACCTACCTGCACAATATTATTTTTCTGTCCTGCCAATGAAATTAAACTAAATGTTTGTCTACTACCATTTGTTGTTGTTTTGTTTGTTATTGCTAAGAAATGCAAGTATGGTACATACTTGCATTTCTACTTCACTTCACTACTTACGTAAGATTATAAAATTACTTACCCCGTTACACACTATATGTTCTGTACTCTAAATTAATTGAACTAAGGGCTACCGTTCGAATACTCGTTCCATAAGAATAAATACTGTGTTTCTCATTCTAAGTGAATAGTATTCTATTATTGAGAAATAAATGTCTAAACCATACATTAACAAACTTTTTGGAGACATTATGGTGACTTAAAGATTCTATCTAGATTACTTTATATAGTGTATCTTCAGAACCCGTGGCCAGACACCAATTAAATTTATATGGCACCGTCTCGGAAGTAATATATTGATGTTGTATCATTTTATAATTTTTATATTTATTACTTTGCCGTAGTATAGAAATTTAATAACTTAACTTATTGATAAAACAAGTATGTCTACGAGATAAGTGTGTATATTAAATTAGGTACTATTAATGACGTGCAGTGGGAACAACAGGAAAACTAATGTCTTCATTATACTATGACGTAATATAAATTAATGCACGAAGGTGTACAAGTGCATGTAAGTATTATGTCATACCGCAGCGTGAAAAATGAATAACTATGACATTAAATTTTGTCACATATTACCCGAACAATTACGTTTCTGCCGTATCTATTAAAATGTGTACTGCACACCATTGTATATTATTATACTAGATTTTCCACGCGGCTTCGCTCATGTGTATGTAGAAGCACAGAAAAAGCGAGAAAATCAAAAACATAACGATCCCGTCTTTATATTGGAACGCATACGACACCCGGTTAAGCTCTATTCCTGGATCTATTTAAATAATTGCAAAAAGATGTACCTACGGCACTTTTTAAGTTGGAAAATATAAAATTAAGCTAAAATTCAAATGTATCCAGTAGTTTTTCCGTCAACCGCTAACAAACAGACTAACAGGCAAAAATGTCAAAATAACTATTTTGGATTCGCGGTCGTTTGTATAGGTGTAACCCCATTGTTTTTTATAATAACTTCAACGTAAATAACAACCTGTAATATAGGTAATTACGTCACATTTTCATGACTTAAGGTAGTGACGAAATGTGATAAATCATAAAGGTGTTCATGTCATTATTATGACATTTTACCTTGTGGAATATTTATGACATATTTTTTACAGTGTGTCAGAGGAAAACTAATGACGATTTATCTACGCGTAATATTTATGACCAGCGTGCATGTTGGTGACTTCATATTTATGACGAAATACATTTTACTATAACGACACACATTGGTATATTCATAATTCAGCTTTAGTAGGAACAATAATATAATTATATTTTTGTAATATTGCAGCTACATTGGTCATGACCATACTTTATGTCGCGTTAAAAATACAAAAAAATCTTGTTTATGACACATACCAGCAAGCCTGTATTCCCTAAAGGGTTAGGCACAGCTGTAGTAATTATACAACCACAGTTTGGTCAGTATGTATGTTTATATTATATATACTAGACCCGTGCATAAATTATAACTGCGAACTGCTCCTGAGAATTTCATGGAAAATACCACGGACACTGCTCGACCAGGGAATCAAACCGAGAACGCGTAGCAGTCGCGCTTACGACCACGAAGCTAATGAGGCGGTTTGTATAAAATCTTATAAAAATACATAATTTATTATTATGTTGATTTACACACTGAAATCTTCTGACAAATTCTAGTTATGTGACTACGGGTATGATTATTGTCTGGCTAAAATACTATTTATTTATAACTAGGCTTTGCCCGCGACTTCGTTCCCGTAGAACTTGAATTTTTTCCCCCGTTTTGCATTATTTCTAATTGATACTACGCTCCTGTTGGTCGCAGCGTGATGATATATAGCCTTCCTCGATAAACGGGCTATCTAACACTGAAATATTTTTTCAAATCGGACCAGTAGTTCCTGAGATTAGAGTGTTCAACCAACCAAACAAATAAACAAACGGCTTTATAATATTAGTAAGTATAGTCAAGTGAGTAAGTGCGTGTGTGATTAGTCACACACGCAGTTTTCTAAATCACGATATCTTAAGTTGATTTAGAAAACTGCAAATTAGACGGTTACTTGTTTCCGTGTAGCCAAAATTATTCAACCAACATAGTAAAATATAAGACATTATGTTATTATCTTCTTCTTCTTCTTATTTCTTTATAGCAATTGGTGCCGATATCTATCAATAATCATTGTCATAGCTATGACGTTTCTTTAGTACAGTATTGATCCATGCCAATATTGGCAACGTTCGCGTGACAAAGAAATTGAGCCGGTCTACAATCAATATTAAGTAGAATGCCTTCGTGTGTAACCCGTCACAGGAACCTACATAATATTTAAAATCAGTATAATAATAATAATAAATTTATTTCAAGTAACAAGACTCATTTTTGTTAGTAATACATTAAAACCTATCCTATGTTAGTAGTTATATTACAATAGGTATGTGTACAAAACATCTGTTGAAATGAAAATCACCGCTGCACCACTCCATGTGAGATGGCACGGCAGTGATTAACGTATACACAGTCCAGCCTATCAGTGATCATGGCCAGAATGCTGTTGGAACTAACCCGCACTCTGCGCACCAGAGCAGAGATGCACACCGTTTGCGCATTAGGGCGTAAAAACAATCCACATGCAGTGCATCGGGGATGTTCGCTGAGGCGGGACTCAGCGAACATCCCCGATGCACTGCAGAAGCGAGGCAACCCCAACAGCACCCTGAACGCATTGTTGTACTGGATACGGAGGGAATTGTAGGCTTTTCGAGTATACCTAGCCCACAGGCTGCATGTATAAAAAAACGTGCAGTACAGTAGGGTCTGAATAATCTCTGAATATTTATATTAGAATACGAAAACATTACACGGCAGTCCTATAGTAAAAATCGAAAGCACAAACCTTGAAAATTAATTACTATTTCATGCAAGAATAGAGTTGATAATAGATTTATTTGATTCAAGTTTTCACCAACAAAGCTATAAAGACCAATTTCGATTAATCTTAATAATATTATGATTCATGATAGAAAATTGCTAAGAATCAGCTTTCAATTACACGCTACCTATTCAATAAAAACACTAAAGAAATGTGGATGGACTTTGCCTTTTAATGTAGTGGTCGTAAGCGCGACTGCTACGCTAGAGGTGCTGCGTTCGATTCCCAGGATGAGGAAAAGGTAATTGGGTTTTTCCGACACGAAATTTGGCAGCTTGGAGTTTGGATTTGTGCCCGGTATGTGACTTATACATACAGGTAAACTGTATGTTTAAGTCCCAAGTACACCCAGTACTCCACTGTGTAGCCCTTCGAGGAATAAAGGACTCTATCCATCCACATAACATACCATCACGGTATGTTATGTGGATGGATAGAGTTGAGTCCCCACCAAAGAACAGATGTTTGGCTTGTGTGGAAGATAGTTATAAAACGGAGGGAGCAAAGTGATGAGATGATGGCTGATGACGTACCCAAAGAAATAAATACCTAGGTACTGAGTTTTAAACCTGTCTAAAATGGGGTTCAGGGCAGAAATATGATGATGATTCTATAAACGTCTATCATTATACGTTGGAGGTAGCGATATATAAATTGATGTAATAGGGATCCTGTGCGATGTTATTGTTGCAAAAAAAATTTATTGTATAATTTTCCAAAGATACCAGAGCCTATATAGGGTCAACTTCTAAAATAGATCGTATCACACGTGTCATTTCTCGTAACTCGTAGGCTATTTATGTTACGTGGGAAGCCGCCGCCTATTATTGCGAGCAAATTATGGTTGGAAAAGAGGCGGCGGAAAGGGAGAGGAAAGCGTCAACGTCTCTAGCGACCCGTAGTAGACGCACCGGGCACCAGAGAGCGCAAACAGACTTCTAACCTCCAGCGCCTGTGGGCGGCTGACGTCAGAAAATGGCCCTAGTAGGCGGCGCGCGTTGGTTCACGCACGTCCTAGGTGAAAAGCGAGGAGAGGCCTCGCCTCGCCTCGCCTTGATGGAATTCGGGTTACAACGGATCACAGCCCATGGTCGTGGTGAATGTAACTGATCCCATGGTCATGACATATAGGGAAAATGAAGGAAAATGCGCTATTCATGTTATACCTGCCGGTGGTCCGCCTCCGAGCGGACACTGGCGGCCTTCTCAGCGGCCTGCGGGAAGCCCCCCGTGCACTCCATCGCCGCGGCGCTTCGCTCCACCTGACCACATCCCCTATCCGTCAGATAAGACCACCAGACAGTCAGACCAGACAGACAGTTTATACATAAGGGACACTATATTTTTGTCAGAGATATTTGATATTCTTCTTTTAGTGATGCAGATATCTTCTCGTACAATGAATGATTCGTCACTGGCCAACAGGTTCATACGATTAATGAACAGATGATTGGGTATTTTCTCTTAGGAAGGTAGAAAGTAAACGTCGTTTTATAGCAGTCTTTATAATTACGTTAAAATTTCTCGTATACTTCCATCTGCGTGAAGCTCTTTTAGCGGAACCATATTATTTTCCTCTAGTCTGTGGGAGGGTCGATATTCTCGGTAAATAATTAGAAGAACTTAATTACCGAGCCTGGTAACCGATGGCAGTGTGATATTATTAAGTGGGCAGTAGTTTGTTTATACCTATGTAGGAATTGATCCACGTACACGTATCGCGTTGTTTGACATGTGTAGAAATTAGGGAACTGCAATAAGCTCCGTTAGAATAGTTGTCTAAATATTTTTGAGGAAAATAGATCATTTAAAAAAAATGTAGTTAGGAGAAATATAAGGAAGGTGTTTAGAATAAACAGACCACAAAACTTTGTCCAAATAATGGTTTAAAATAAATTATAAGATAAATATTTTGACATGCTTTTAAGGTGATGTTAATTACTAAGCGGTTAACCGATTATAAAGTGTATAAATATGATTAAAATTATTAATTATTATTATATTAATAATTAAAAATATTACATATTGTTCGAATAGTTTTCCGTATTTTAAATGAGTGAATGCACGTTTTCCTTTTGTATCTATGATATATCACAGACGTGTGTAATTTTCTCCTAGTAGTACTTCAAAAATAATTTTATTGTAGTTTTACACCTAGTTATATGGCGTTCTACATCGTGAGTGCGAGCATCGAATATCGAACTGTTGCTCATATCACACTTCACGGGTGTTTACGAAATTTTCTCCAATGTGCGTTTATTATTGGTTTGGTAGCTTGCCAAAGTAACTATGCAAATTTAAAACCACGTGTTTTAATGTTAGATTTAGGCCAAAAACATTTTTTCTTATCAACACTGTGCCCAGTGACGAGTAGAAATTCATTGTGTGACGTACGCTATTTTATATACGAATCTTGTATACGAATTTCATTACAAAGAGTAGTCTAAGAAAAACCCAGGTTTTAAAATAACCCCTTTTTTATGTTATGACCATCTTTTGTAGTAAATGGGAGTGACGTCAGATTAAAATTCGGTTAAATAATAATGCTAATGACTCGGACTACAGTATGGTAGCAGTAAATGACAGTAACAAAATTGGTGGTAGTTGGATAAGGTTAGAGAAAGGATCATTTAGAGACTCTGTCAGTCTTGCTTTAGAATTGGCAAGGTTAACTGGTGTTAACCTTCGTTAAGAAGGCTCAAATAATGTAAATATAGATCTTTTTTTTCGTTTCATGTTCCTACTTTTTTAAGTTACTGTGGTTTTTAGCATTAATTAATTTTTGACTAAAACGGTTTTAGTCAAAAGCGAATTAATGCTGTTAGTTGGAACATCATTTACTGCTTTCATAACTTAGTTTGAGCCCCATACTGACACACAACAGTCCCAATTAAAAACTTCTAAGCAGGTACGAAAGTAAATCCAAACAGTGACAATGAGTTAATTACAGATAGGTAATAAATTCTCTCCAATTTCGGAATTTCCCAAGTCCTACTGTCATTTAGACTAGCCTAGTGTTCAATTCCTAATAAAATAATGTACAGATCCTAATAATGTGGTAGCGATTGGTACAGAAGTACAGAGCTACAGTTGTTGACAACAAGGTCGCAATAGCAATTGTATTAAATCGTCACCGGTCAAACAGATAAAAGGAATCTCTTTCATCTCCAAGTTATTCTGGTCCGCTGGCTCCTTTCACTCGCAGTGTGAGTGCAGTGAAAAGGTCCAATATGTATTGGACCTTTTCACTAACGGCTGGTTTTTGTTCTAGATATTTCAATGAAAAGAATAGCTTCTTGTTGTTGTGATCTAATTATAATCTTTATAGAGACTGTATTTAGCTCTACTTGGCTTTTACCAGATTCTATTCCTAATTTAATTTTAGAAATTACTATTTTAATTAGGTAATTCTTTTATTATGAGAGACAACTTGAACACGCTAAAAAAGTTTACAATATAAAACAAAACGCTGTTGAATGAATATTATCGTTATAAGATTATTTCGGATGCATTTAGGAACAGTGTGCAGTGTGGGAAATATATTTTCCTACAAAAAAAAATATAGGTCAAATTCCATGAGGAATATAAGAACTGTTCGTGACCACCAGTTAGTGAAGGTATTATTTAGATCATGTTAAGATAACTTCATTGCAGAGATTTTATTATGTACAGGCTGTTGATTAAAGCCATTATTGTAAACGTCATTGAGATAATAAAATATCACAATTGCATCAACATAATAATCTAAGTTCCATCAATAATGAATTTTATCGTATCCTTATGATAAATGTCTGAGATTACTGTTATCTAAATTGTCATGTATTTAAAATACGAAGTGTTCTAATGTAACGACTGTTGTGTGTCTAAGTGTCCCTGTTCTGTGGTCAGTCAACGAAGTGTGGACCTCTTGTGGTGATCGCCACTACTGGTCTGACTGGAGCTGGTGGTGGTGGTGCTGAGCGTGGACAGGTCGCTGGAGGCGCGTGCTGAGCGGAGCCGCGGTAGTACGGGTGGCTCCTCCGCTTCAGGGGAGGATGCCGCCTCGCAGGCCCAGCCCAGCGCGCGCGCTGCCGACCACACCGCAAACACGAATGTAAGCATGTTCAAACTATCGAGCCACGCGCCGCCCGCGACCCCTGCCCACACCCCAACAACACACTCGGGAAAACCAAAACATCGGTCCGAGTTCACACAAACATATTTCCGCACAGTCACGTGATATAGTCAGTCACTGATAATAATGTATTCCATGAATGACAGCAGAAGCATGGCAGCACATGAGGAGCACGTGCTACGCTGCGCGCCGGGGCTGGTGCGCGCTTCACACGCGCGCGCGGTCTGTACTACACTGGGCGCCGAGCCGAGCTGCCGCCACCCGCTCTATACTATGCACTTGTGTTATCGTCATTATTGATAGTTATTAACTTGACAACTACACGTTCACATCGTTAATGCGTAAAACAAACACCTATTAAACAATTTCGAGGTAGGGTTAAGTGCGAATTGTTTGCGGTTATTGTCACATTACCAAATTCTCAATAGGTCGTTCCACTTTAATGACACTACAAATCATTGAGAGAACTCACGTTACCGAATGTCACTAATTATACAAGCGTTTGTGCGTGTAGATATTATTTATGTGCATCGCGGACGGTTGTGCATGACGCGGCCGGCAATGTTGACGTTGCGCGGCGCGGGGAACGTGAGCGGCCGACGTCACTCACTGCTTGGCTCACCCGCGCCGCCACTCACTGAAAGGGCACGTTCTATATTTACATTTGACCCACAATTACATTACTGATAGAATACAATATCAGTGCGTCATTTATTTGTCCAGGTTTTCGACACGATATCACTTGTTGCACGCGCGTTCCGAGTCGGCAGCCGTGCCGTGTCGTTGCAAGCGACGAATCGATCACGACACCAGTGTCTGAGCGGATGTGCGTGTCAAGGTGTGCAGCGCGCCGGCAAATCGTGTCGACGTCGTTTCGGACAGGAGCACCGTCACAGAGCATCCTGCGGCTGCCCGGCGGCCATGTTGGAACCGCCATTTTGCCGGGGGTCGAATGGGGCGAGCCGCATGCGTACGGCGGCACGCAACTTCTTGTGTAGGAAATGACGCAAGTCCCCACGTCGCCGAGCAGAAGTGGCGCTTATGCCGTCTACCCAAGAACTACTTTCATGTACTATGAAAAGTGCGTTCGTTTATAGGTCAAGCGAAAACCTAACGTCTTCACTGAAGCTTGCTACGAATCACAACCACTGAATTCGGTTTAATACATTCGTAAGGCTTGAAAGATTACGTTTTCAGCGATAAGAGTTATGTGACTATGTCCCACATTGATTTACTATTGTCTAACACCAAGATATCGTCGCCTCCCAGACGGAAATTGTTGTGCTTTTTTGACTAGCAAATAACGGTTTAACAGATTTAGGCAGTAAGAGTACCTACCTATGTTATTGTTTTCATGCTTTAGTGTTACCTAAAAGTAACAAGTAGGTAAAGTCAGCATGTCTTAATGTAGTAACTATGTGTAACTATTTTTTACCTACCTATAGGTACCTATAAACTTAATCAAATTCAAATTCAAAATACTTTATTTCAATTAGACCATATAAATAGGCACTTTTGAATTGTCAAACTAGTTGCACCGTTCCAAAAAGTGGGACTTATGGAGAAGAGCCGGCAAGAAACTCCACAGTCACTCTTTTAAAAAATATATAGGCAAGTAACAATAAAATTTTGTGATGAATAGTATGAGTATAATGCAGTATGGATGTGTATGACTAAAAAAAAGGGGACAAAAAACAAACAAAAGAACATAGCCACTCCAGTAAGAGCTGACCAGTCCCAACAGACATCACCCGTTCACGAGCATGACGTGTGTATCGGCGCCGTTTGACTCAACCATGTTGTAGGGAATAAAAAGACCCGACACACAACGCCACTATCAGCAGGACATTTAAGTGAGCATGACAAGCTCTACCTCGTTCTGGTTATAATTGATTATAATTGAATCTGGTTATAATTGAATCAAGATGAGTCTATAAATGAGTCTATAAATGTAACCAATCTATGTACTTAATTCTAATTATCTGCTAGTGTATAACGCAGTTTTATTGTAACTGAAACTTATGAATTAAATTTTAATTAAGTGAAATGAAGATGAGCAACGCTATACAAAATGAAGACTTACAAATTTTCTCTTCTCATTATTCGATACTGAAATTGATATTTAAATATAACTTGTTCAAGTGAAATTCATTTCATCATTTAACGTCAGTTTTACAGCCATCGCGATGAAAACACGTTGAAATCTATGAATACAGTTTGTTAACTTTCATGGAGGTGGATGACTCCTAATGTAATTAAAAGTAGCAAGGGTGCGAAGTACTTATGTTTTATTAGTTTGTCGCGTAGGTCGCGCGCTGCGTGAACTTGACCGCGGCGGGGCGGCGGCGATGCCCTTAATGCTGGCGCACTCACTACACTACATTAGATATATCCGGCCAACGAATATACAAACGTTTTTACAAGAGATACGAAAATTCCTGAAACTGACTGTTATATGTATAGGAAGATCAGCTATTGGATTTCAGATACCTGTGGCTAACGACCATGATATTCGAATTCATCTTATTTACATTATATCAATAGACATCTAAAACAAAACATATTCATCAACTGAAGAAATATTGTCCCACAAAGACAGTACAAAATAAGGAAAATCAATTGTCTGAGGAAACAACACGCCATTACAAACTACACCTGTAATAGAGAAATACATCAGAAAACCTTCTGGCTCACTCGTAAACATAGCCTACGTAAGATTGCCGGTGTGTATTTCACGTGAGTGGGCAACACAAGTATTGTATACTTGTTACCTTGGCTCATAATGGCCGTCGCTCTGTCCACCATATTATTACGCTTGTGGCCAAAGATAATTACTGTGGGATTGCACGTAGATGCAATTACGGCGTACGTCCGTGGTGATTGTGCTATGTATTATGAATGTGCTCTATTGCCTACGATATGTATAATAATGTAATTAAATGGAGAATCTTCGTAAAGCATTGTATGGGAAGACTGTGTCAAATTGACATTAATTTCGAATGTTTATCTCATAACAGGCAAATTACTTCGTTGTCAGATCTATACTAATATACTAATAATATTATAAAGAGGAAAGATTTGTATTTTTGTATGTAACGAATAAACTCGAAAAGTACTGGACCGATTTGAAAAATTCTTTCCATGTTAGATAGCCTATTTATCGGGGAAGGCTATAGGCTATATATCATCACGCTACAACTAATAGGAGCGGAGTAGTAATGAAAAATGTTGCAAAAACGGGGGAAAAAATTATAAGACCACGCGGGCGAAGCCGCTGGCGGGAAGCTAGTAAATAAAAAACAGATGATCGTTGTAGACCTTGGCGTATGTATTCACAGGGCGCAGGGACACCACGTCCTGGTCATGAACCTTTTGGATCCCATGGCCATGACTACGGGCACGTGATGATAAGGGATGAAACGCATATATTAATACAAGAAAAGGATGGTGGAGGGGTAGCCTCCAGTCCTCCACATTCATGAGAATCATATCACTCTTCTGTCACAGGCGTTACTTTCAGACTACCTCTAATATACTAGTACTTGTTACTTATTTAGTCCACCTTGTCACTCCACAGCTCAGAAATACCCTCTATAATAATAGTTCAACTGGGTCTAATTCATGTTAATCACTAGTCTATAGAAAATAATTACTTCATTCATGCGGCATTTAGAAGCTAGTTAGTCAATTGGAGTGGTCATTCTTACTATGAAATTTCCTATTTATTGTTTGAAAATGAGGTTAGTTTTATCAGGGGTCGGTTAATTATGCCAGGAAGGAAATCGGTAGGAAAATATTTTCTTTTTATTTAGGTGTTATCGCTTTACAGAAAGATTTTCATTCTCAAGTTCAATATTTTAGTATGTTTTTTAAGTAACTAGATTTATATATTTTGAATTAGGTATTTAGCTAGGCTATCTGTGGGCTAAGAGTGGGTGTCACATATCTTATTAGATCGAGTTGAACATTACGACTTTGCAGTTCTCGCGAATATTGCAGAAAATGGGAATACTCCGTACAATTTGTTTAATATCATTACATCGTTAAATATTGTCATTATAAAGCGCTGCAGCGAACCTGTTAGCACAAGCACTATCTTAGTAAGCAGTCAATGTGTATTATGAGAGGTTAGGGGCTAATCACATTGCCGACGACGAAGCCCATTAGGATGCAATTATCCACTTGCCACCAGCGCCCTGTTCAACACACAAGCCGCTGGGGATCACCTCACAGGCGTAAGATTGGGTTAGATGTGTTTTGTTAGGTATCGAATAGCGGTAGTAATCGATTTTGTGTTTGATATGTATTACACAGCTTATCACATAGCTGATTTTGTTTACGATTAGGTTTATTTTAAGAAGTGTTAAGCTTACGGTCACCAAAAAGAATATGGCGTCTAAGAGCTCCGTACAAAGCCCGGCGCGGGTTGCTAGTTTTAAGTATTAGCAAAATTGTTGTATCTGCTCTCCCACGAAATCATAATAATTATACGACTGACTGGTAGATAGATAATGCAATAAAATAGTTAAAATAAGGCTACAGCAGCCTTAATTACTTTAGTACAAAAATACTAATTAGCTTTTATTGAAACCAGTACAAGTAAAATCCAGAGTCAAAATATAATAAAACTACGATAAAAACTGCAATGGAATGCGCACCGTTGGTTTTTTTAGCTTTGCAATAAATACTAACATAATTTTATTAGGAAACCACACATGTATTTTTTCACTCACTGAATAAATTCAGTTATTATGTGAGCAATGTATATTTGTTATAGTAGGTATATATATATATATCTCAAGCAGAAAATGAGTACTACTTCAAAAAGAACCACTTTTCATTCCATGGGAAAATGATTGATCGGGCCATGTTCCGTAAATATTATGATATACCTTTCCGCGTAAAAAAAAACGAATAATTACATACATACATATGTAACTACATAAGTGAATTAATAATATTTTCGCTATACAACCTCCAAGTATGGATCTAATTAACGGTTATACGAAGGACAGTTTATAATTAACAATGTTGACAGTAGTGAAAATTACTGGACATTTTAGTAAAAAGGTAGTATATATTTGTGTACAAAAACTAAAGGTGAAATTATATTTAATGAGGTGTTAGTTTCTGTATGTTACAAGGTTGTTGGTGTAGGTACGGGACCGACCGGACTGTAGGGCCGGTCGAACTTTTTTCTTCTGTAAAAATGAGGAAGCCACTATCTGTTCAGATATTATTTCAACATAAGTTCAAAATAAAGGTCGTATTCTTAGTAAAGTTATAAACATCTCTATTTTTTAAAACCGAATGTAAAATGAACCTAACAAATATTGTAAAAAAATACTCAGTATTCCGCTTTACGTTTGTAAATAATTAGTTTTAACTAATCAATTTTATTTTTAGATTTCTCAAAATGTGAAAGACTTCGTGAAAGGGTAGCGCACGACCTCTAGCTTCCCTTAACGTTAAACTTCGAAATGCCGCCACTGGCACCCTACCGTTCAACCACAACGCCCTGACAACCGATAGATGGCGGTATATTCGAATGACGGATTGTTTCATGAAATATTACGAGAATCATCGGAGACTATAATCATGAAAAAAAAATACTGCGGGTAATACTCGCAGATTTTTAAATGATATGAGTCTATATTTCTAGGTCTCAATTTAGATTATTTTGAAATAATTAATATAATATAGGCCCTGATAAAAAAACCTCGCTGAATCGTAGCAATGATACTTTGTACTAGTAAGATATTATTATGTTCACATGATGTAGTTAAATTTCATTTTTCATTCGGTCACACTTTTTATCTATTATTTTGAGGGTGTGGTTATGGTAAGCACTAGATAACAGTGTACCAGGTGAAGGGCGGCGCTTGACCTCCATACAATATTTCACTTTACCTACTTTCCGTGGACTCTGATAACGTATTCTCTATAAAAATAATTCATTAATCCAATTGATTTAATTCTCAGTGGGTATGTATGTATACATGTTACGGTGTTTTTGTTTACCGGGTGTGATGCGGGTGGTCGTCCTGACTGCTGCTGCGCTTCCTCTTGCGTCGGAAGCACCAGTCCTGGCCCATCGCATCACAGCGCGCGCGCCGCGAGCCGCCCCCGCCCAGGGCTCGCTTCACGCTGTACCCTCCATTATCTAATACAATACGCACAACCTTCAAGTATTACAGGAACACGAGTCCACCATCACATGCTTCGCTGTCATCCACTAACTTAGGTACTTATATTTCGCTGTGGTCGATAGTATCGTTGCTTTTTTAAACTTTCATTGTTTTAGTTGATTTTATCGTTGAGAATACTGCGGTTAAAAATATATTAGTTTAAAGTCTTATCGAGCTTCCGTGTTAATTTATAACAGGAGGTAAATAAAGTCCACATCGAGCAAAATTTTATTATTCAATTAGTTACACCCTATTTACTAGTAGCTGAATATGTGACGTGACTGTTATCATTCTGTGTTATGATAGGGACATATTCATACATTTTCATTTCAATTCTGTGGTATGGTATAGACATATTCATATATTTTCATTTCAATTCAAATATAGTAACAAAACTTTAAGGCATAATAATATAGTCAATGATGGTTTATTGGAATTGTTTCTAACATACGATAATGACGCTTATCTCAACTCTAAATCATTTACAGCGGACTAAGCGCGAATGAACACCATGCATTTCAATAATTGCTGCTAATTCAATAAGAAAAGTAATTTATATGTAAAGAACCTTCATACTTCTTGACCTTAGAAGTAGTGAAGCTTTAATATAAAAGCATATAAAAGTACTAAGTAACCGTGTTGTGTTTATACAGCTAATAACCTTTGTTATTGTGAGCTGAGCACTAAAAGTATGATCGTGAGCTGCTGATTAATGCTCCAGTTAATGTTTAGCTTTCAGAAAGCCAGGAGGAGGTAAGGTCAGCGTACTGACTCCCAACCGTTCTCCATCTTATATTACAGAAGCGTACCAAGCTTTTCCATTAACTTACAACACTCCCAAGTACTTAATCTAAAAACAATTTACCGCCAGTTAATGGATAAAAGAAGTTCCTTACTTTGCAACAAAAATAAAAGAGATTTTTCTTAGTGTTGCCGCAAATGTTTAACGTAAATTTAATTGAACGATTAATGACTTCAAAGATTTTAGTTCGAGGTTAGAATAATACATTTGTATTCAGGCTTTAAGTGAAACTACGTCGTATTAGCTCTAATTATAAACTTGCACAAATGTCAGAACACAAACTCAAGCATACTTGTGCAGGCCTCAAGTATACTTGACGACGTTACTGGATGCTTTCGTCTGTTGCTACCATAAGAGGATATTGTGTCATCTGACAACATATCTAATAAACTTAACATACCATATCCCCGGGTGTTAGGCTGAGGTAACCACAATTCACTGGTATGAAGCCTGTGAGCCTATTGCCATTGATAGGAACACAAATATTGCTTTGTATTCTTTCTCGGGCTACTAAGAAATATTAAAAAAATCATAGAGAATCTTAATCATATTAAATCTTTTTCGACCGAGAGTTATTCTCGATCGAAAAAGTTTAAAAATCAAACACAATTAATCTTATTCGCCATCTAACTTCAAAAAGCCCATTTGCTAAAGGACAGTTAAAGTGTGTATTTATTGCATTAGTTCTGTCTCATTTTATGGACATAAAAATGATAAAGATCTACACTTTTTAGAATGTTGTAGGGTAATAGTTTCTATTAGCATTTTCCTACCCAGTTTCTATTACCTAAATAAACGGTAGCTGTTCGAAGATAAGCAGCATCTGTTCTGTTCAGTCCAGCTAAAGCCATTTCATTGGGATTACAGCGCAACGCTGAGAATTAGGTACACATGCGACAAATAGGTATGTTAAAATATGTATGTATTCCAACAGATTCTTGGGTCCATAAAACCAGGGAACATTGTTGCTTTCAGCCGTGCTTGGGTATTTTGGCCAACTACATGTTTTGCTGCAATGGCTTGCACGCCCTTATCATGCAATGTAGAACAACAAAAGTTGGTATGAATGTATTTTTAATTATATACTCCATGGTACCTTATCTATTACTTATCTGCCTATTATAAATTTTGAATGGACCAGATGAATGATGATTGTGGATGAAGCCAGAGTTCTAGTCTATTCTTCTTGATTCTATTTTCATAAAGATAAAGACTGAGATGTTATTTTTCTAAATTGACTATTTCGAGGAGAGCTAGTATATAAGAGAGCTCCTTCTAAGGATGCGCTGCGCTGGCAGTATGAGGAATATTCCCTCAAACTGTCGGCGCAGTGAATCCTCCATAAACCTCTAAGAGGTTTTCCGGGTCGGCAACGCGCGAGTGATACCCCTGGTGTAGCAAGCGTCCATAGGCTATGGTAACCGCTTACCATCAGGCGGGCCGTATGCTTGTTTGCCACCTTAGTAGTATAAAAAATAAAAAATATATAAGCAACGGTGAAACAAACTTAGCATAAGTACCTGTCAATAGCAGGGATGTCCCCACATGTATACTGCCGTCCTCAAGCTGAAATGCCGTTATGTACCAAAACTACTTTTTGAGTTATGCACAAAAAAGTGGGCAGTTTTTAAAAATGTACGTTACTTAATAACTAGAAGTCATATTTGAGACTTAGAAGTACTGACTAACAGATCTTACGAGGACATCTCATGACTTCTGATTGTGTTGGCATAAAAAATTCAAAATCGGCCAGATGTCAGATAACGGCATTTTAGCTTGAGGACGGTAGTATACTGTATAGTACATGGGTTTATCTATTCAGATAGAAGACGGACACCTAGCAGGGTACTAACAGCGCAAATTATTATTATTATTAATCATATTTTTGACTGCCTTGTTGGTCTAATCTAAGGCATCGCAGTAGATTTTATGATATTTTTAGGGTATAAAGTTTATCGCATCAATAAAATATCTTGAAATACTCGATACATATCGCACCTGATATATTAGTCGGAATACAATACAGATGCAATGATTTAACGTGTGATAACTTGATAAGTGACAGGTAACAAAAAAGGTAACTACCGACATTTGTGCAGCCTAGTAAGGACGCAGACACGTGGTTGTGTCTCTTAGTTATTTGAGATTTTAAAGTTTTGGATAATAAAATTATAGTCATTATAATTAAGTGGCAGTGGGCGGGCACATTGCTAGTAGAACTGATGGCCGCTGGGGCAGAGAGGATCTTGAGTGCAGACCACGCCACGGAAAGCGCAGCGTGGGACGGACTCCAACGAGATGGACCGACGACCTAGTAAAGGTCGCAGGCGGCATACGATCGGAACCTGTGGAAGTCTTTGGGCGAGGTATTTGTTTAGCAGTGGACCTCTAATAATGTAGTAATAAAATAAAATAAACTATGTTCTCAAGTTCTCAACATAATTTCGTTGGAACTAAAAGCTGTTATTGGCTAAAATCGGTTCTGTGTCCAAGACTTTATATTATTATGTCGGTATCATCCTGATCTTTTAGACAAGTATAAATCTTATCGAACATAAAACATTGATGCGGTTCTTTTGTGTACGCAAATATGATGATACGCTTTGAAAGTATTCATATATATTCAAGTTCCTATTTTATTTATTGATATGATTACATTTACATGTGTATACGATATAAATTTATACATTGTATTTATATGTAAGTAGATATCTTTTAAAATATAGAATATCAAAGATAATGTTAGGTTATGATGGCAAAATGATTTGTATTGATTACTAATCACTACTTAGCTCCTACCTTAACAGTTGTTTATTTCAACGAAAACTGACAATATGTCATGTAAGTAATATATTTTAAATAAGCGATAATATTTAATTCAATCAGCGACTGATTGTGTAAAGAAATCTTTAAACGGTTGCCTTAACACATACTTTACATCACACTTTCAAAAGAAAGTTAAATATTATGTTTATCGTTCAAGTGTTGTAAATTACAGAAAGATAATAAAGTAGATTATTTATGGAACATTTCTATGGAATCTTTATAGATTGGCTATCTAATAGACGTTTAAACAAATAGATACAGTCCTTGTAACTAGGCAAGTCAAACAATATTTTTGGAATAAAGCATTTTTTATCACACTGTCCACATCTTGTATGACTTGTAAAATAAAAGGATAATATCGAATGATTCGTCAAGATTATTTTAGATTACGTCAATATTGTGAAATATTTTTAAGATTTCAAAACAAAAATGTATCTGGTATATCACTAAGTCTTCCCACGATTTCTATTTAAAGTATAATATGCTATGGTATTTATTATAGTTACGAGCCGAAGTGAAAAGAACCTATACTCTACTCAGATATCATGATGATGATTATATGCATTTTATAAATTGGCTTTATTTTAAAAACATTTAGATTGTATAAATATTCATGAACATCGTCGTGTATGTGTTTAATAAATGTGCATATTGTAATAAAAAAGTAACAGCAAAGTTCTACAGATGGCGGAGCTTTTTTATGACATCACATTTCTCTCGAAGTCTTACTTCTAAAACAAGGATAACAAATGTAAACGAAAAGGTTTAAAAAATCTGTCGGGTAGCTTAATTAATTAAACACAATTTGTATCATGGTTAAATTAATTACTCGGGTAGTGCAATCAATTCACATCATGAATTTAATTAAAATTAATTTATACAAAAATAGCGTGAAGTGTCCGCGTGAAGCAGTGACTGGAATATTTTTGGGTCGATGTTACCCATAAGTATGCGTTAGGTTAAAAAGGCCGTCGATCGCTGGTGTGGTTAGTGCTGTGTGAAAATTGCAAGGTCGACAGCCAAGGGATGGTTTTAGCGTTTGTTAGCCAAAGGCAAGCTAACCGTTCTGCTTACGCACGCTGAAATATATATACAGAGCCCGTCTTGAGCCTCATAATAAGCCCAAGGGCAATGGAACGAAATTGGATTGAGTGATGAAACGAAAGTCGCCTCTCGTACAGAGAAGAAAAATATTCATGTTTTATTGAAGCTATAAAAAGAGTCTTGTTGCGACTTGGATAAAATGTTGAACGTCTGATGTACGGTCATATTCACAGTTTGATGATTTCAAAGGAAATGGTAATGTTGTAGAAAAACATTTCATAATAATAACATCAACAATAACACATGTGTTTCCAAGACATGCGTAAGTAAAATGTATTTAAGAATAACTATAGTATGATGCTGATAGGCTTAAGTATAGTCTATTAACGTATCAACGTTAACATCCCTCGAGAAATGTCCTAGGATGTAGCGATAACCCCATCAAGAGCCGTTAAGTGGTTTTGACATTAGTCCGGACAGATAGGCTATAACACCGATTGGGTAACCACATTATTTAGTTACTAACAATCTATTCTTCTATACTTACTTAATAATAATAATATAAAGAGGAAAGATTTGATTGTTTGTTTGTTTGTATTGAATAGGCTCGGAAACTACTGGACTATTCTTAAAAAAATATTTCAGTGTTAGATATCCCATTTATCGGGGAAGGCTATTGGCTATATACCATCACGCTGCGACTAATGGGAGCGAAGTAGCAATGAAAAATGTTGCAAAAACGGGGGACAATTTATAAGACTACACGGGCGAAGCCACTGGCGGAAAGCTAGTATATTTTATTTACATAGACAGTAAAATAATGCTTTAGTGATTTTTACAGCACAGATCCCACTAAAAATTGGGTTAGCTTTTCAACTATGCGTGTCCAAAAATGCTTATACTCGACTATTAACCTCCTTCCTGTATACTATTAACAACAAACTAATTACGGATCCGTCCACCAAACATAGTAGTTTCATCAAATTGTCATCAATTTTCTCTTTGACTATATTTATAGCGGTCTTTTGTACTTAGCGGTGATTTGTACTTGACTATGCTCAGCTCAGTTGATTCTTTTACCTAATGTTATATGGTAAACTCCACCAAAAGAATATGCCAATTCATCAGCACCGAATTGAAACCGTTGAAACTAATTACATGGAATTGAGACAGTAGATGCCTAGTGCGTGTTTCCTACGAGGTTAAGAACAAAATTATCAGCACAGCGGGATACTAATAAATTGACAGTTAAGAAGAACTTTTTTAAATTGATGCTATGGAATACCTACCTACTTTTATTAAATCACTAAATTAATTGCCAATTGTTGGTCACTTTTGGACATCTTACAGTAATTCCTAAATCTATATCAAACATAATAATTATGAAAAGAAAGGTATTTTTTTTGTATTATCGCTATAGTCATTAAACATGCTATTTACTATGATTGACTGTTTGACAAAGCGGTGATAATCATCAAAGCGTGTGAGGCTAAGGCATAAGGGCTATTTTGCGGGAGCTGTTACATATAGGAAAGTTTTTTGTCTGGGTGTTTCCTATGTATAATAAGTATGTATTTACAAAAAACAAGTATATAAGTATTATATCCATTGTCTAGTACCCATAGTACAAGCTCTGCTTAGTTTGGGAATAGACGGAGCTGTGTAAAAATGTCCCCAAAAAAAATAGGAAAGTTGTTTTCTATTTGCGAATAGCCTAGTGTTTATTGGTAGTGATAAGATGACTTTGTAAAATGCAAGTGAAGTTTGTATTGCAAAAATGGGCATTAATAAACTAAGTATATTTATATATTTGTATAATGGTTATAATATGCAATGCTAGTACCTAAATATAATAAATAATACATACTGTTTGTATTAACTGTGAAAGAAGAAGTTTAGGGTCCGTTTCGCTAACCGCTAGTCGCTAACCGGCCGGATAAATGATAATATGGAACTAAAGTATGAAATTATCTGCCAAGTAATTTAACTGGAACCTTCTAGAAGGTATTGAAACAGGCCCTTAGTGTCGTAGAGAATTCTGTCCACGAGCAAAGTTAAAGAGCTCCAATATTATATATCAGTATGAAGAAAATGGAACTACATAGTAAGAGCATACCTATTGTCTTTCTATGTTTTTAATATTAAAATGGTAGCAGACCATCGAAATCGTAAATCATCTGTAGCCATTAGCAGTTAAACATTTATTTTCTAAATATTTTAGTATACTTTCAGATAAAAGCATCTTAAAATAGGTATGTAGTAAATGCTGTAATTAAAGCACGTGTGAGAAACCATGAATATTGAATAACGAAAGCCTTAAAAGCTTAATTTAAATAAGACAGTGTGTCCATGAATAATATAGTAGTTTTAGGAACGCCCGCGAATCGATTTGTAGATTCTTGTACAAGTGTTTATGAGCGTGGTATGCAGTGATTCCGATTTTAAGACAAGTATACAAATCTAATAATACTGTTGCAAAACAGTAACAATTGCTCCAACAACATATTACATTCCTATACTATAAAAACTTTTATGGCAGTGGACTGTTCATATCTGTCGAAGAATATATGGTTATTGAAGAAGATATGTGGCCTCGAGTAAAGACTGCAGATTGCAAATGCAGTATAGAACTCTTCATATAGGAGTGACAATATGAAGACAGTAGCGAAGAGACTGGACTGGACGCCACTTGGTAGATGCCTATGTCCAGCTGTGGCCTTTGAGTTGATTCCTGTTCCCATTGTATCCTATTGCTTAACTTTGATTAATCAATAACAGTGAAGTGAGATGCCATTCAATATAGATGTTCATAAAGGGATAACATCTGCATTCTGTAAATATGGTATCAAAACTTTCCAAGATATGATTAGCACAAAATCCACCTCCTCAGGCTTTGAATCATATCCTTTTGTGTTCATTGGAAAAACGGATTACAAAAATGTAACCTCTATATCTATGCCGTTAAGGTCTATTTCTTCTTTGATATAACCAACAATATTTCTTATCTTAGGAATATTGTATTACGCACGGAAACATAATCCTTGCTTATAATACGTCTATACAAACTGTGACGGAAGCTTAAGAAAGTTGACGAAGGGGTATACAAATGTAAGGAATATTTTGATTATGATAGAAATATAATATGTAATGTACCTACATTTTGTTACACCAGTGAATTAAGTAATTCAGTGGTTGCACCACCATACGGGCTCTTGCATAAATCTTCAGCTGTCTTATCATGGATTTTACCATATTATATAAAATTGACATTATATTCAGCATTGCGTTCAAAACTACTTCGTATAATTAACTCTAGCTATAAGCTACCTCTATCACTGTGTGGGTAACTTTAAATATTTCTATGTAGGTATAGGTTATGTACATATAATGGCAATCGCACTTTACTTACAAGCCGGAAGAATTATAGGCGAAATCTAAATCTGAAAAGAAAATGTATGACAGTCATCTGAGTAGTAGTCATCTCTATCTGTACGCTATTCAGGCCTTATAACAGAAACTATTCATCCTCCTCACATCGCAACAGTATTGTCAAGCCCTAAGTGCATTCTTATTTAGTTCAGCTGGCACATAATTGAATTTAAACAGCCGCCTTTATGTACGTCAGCAACTACTACGTTACCTACAAGTATGTAAATATAGCTAGTTTGTATGGAATGGCCATAACAAATATATCGCGGGAGGATCGGAACGGCGCACAGTGCAACTGTCACGTCACATGAGCCACGTGGTGGCGGCCGGCAGGCGCGGCCGCTGCCCGTGGCTAGCTGCTTTATGAACAATGACCGCTTGTTTATGATAGAGAATTTACATCGGAAGCTCGTGATCGTGTTTAGACGATTTAGGGCGGGAGTCGCGCGTGACTGATCGCGCGGTCGCGAGAAGCACTGGCGCGACGCCCCGGGCGCGACGTGTGACGTCAGAGCGTGCCCCCGCCCCGCGCATGCGCCCCTCACCGACCTCCAGCATACTCCAAAACTCTCCACGAGAGCCCTCCACCTCGAGACCTCAACTCCGCTTTGGGACTTAATCGATTTTTGAGCTGCAGTTCGCGGAATCGAGTACCTACTCAGGTACACCAGCTAACCATAGCTTTGTTTCTTTTTTATTGAAAACCAATATTATACGAGGTCAAAGACATTTGAAACTTATTTTGTCAACAATTTTCTTTTGGCCGATGCACTTTTGTTTTCCCATAAACTAGAAAGTAAGTCAACTGCTTCGCAGTATAGTAGACAATGTTGACAATACACCTAAAATTATTTTAATCAACAAAAACTTTTCTTTAATTATTTTAGGGTATAAATAAGGTCATTAGGGTTCCACGAGCAACACCTACATTACTTTGGCGCGAAATTGCGTATAAATATTAACGCACCGTAGCACTACGAGTGCCGCTACGCGGTGACTACGCGGTTGCTACAGGGTGGCTACGCAGCTACGCGCGTAGCCAGTAGCCTGTAGGCCGCATTCCTAAGTGTAGACAAAATGAATACGTGTGAGACTCACACGTAGTCATGACTGTAAGAGGTTTACTTTGAAAACTTCTGTGTTATAAATATTTTACATCAGTATCATGTAGACAAAGTCTGTGATATTTAGTTTATGATCTTAAACCCTTATTCACCACATCCGGATAGCCGCTAATTGCCGGATAAATAAAAAACTGGAACAAAATTTGTTTGAGATTATAATTATGCCAAGTAATTTAACGGGAACTTACTAGGAGGTAGTAAAACAGGCCCCTTAATCATCGAAATTGTACTAATGTTGTATATTGTTGAGCGTAATAAATATACAAACGTCTTTATATTACTAATTCATATCTCATTACACAGCCAGCTTCCTATAGATAGTGTGTTTTATTATCCATATCACAACCACACTATTTAATTAGTTTCTTAGCTTAAGTATTCGCAAGATAAACTAATATAATGTAGGAAATTCTTGTAAGTTTTCTTTATAATATGTAATCAAATTCTTAAAGTTTTTCATGGTATGCTACTCAAGGGAATTTGTCCTATATATCTTAATAATAGAGTTAAGTTTGCTTATAACTATAGCATAAAATATATGAATTCGCCAGGCATACTGTAATTAATACCTATAAACAAAGCATATCATCTGTTTGAACTATACCCTTTGTAACAATATCCTGCGTCTCTGTGTGTACTGTGAATATTTCAATTACAGTGTGGAATCACTTTGATTGTAGTCTCTCTTTGATACATTCAGCTTCTGACAACGCAACGTTGTTCAGTGCTGCCAATTATTTGTTATTGATGCTAGGGAGGGATAGAACAGTGATAGCCTAGGGGCATGACCACTGGACTCCTGACCTCTGTGCTGACTGCACCTCTGACTTTTCGAAATCATGTGCATCATGTGTTATCACTCGCTTTAACGATGAAGAAAAACATTGTGAAGATACCTGCATGCCTGAGAGATTTTCTCAACGGCATGTGATGTCTGCCAACCCGCATTAGGCTAGCGTAGTGGACTATAGGCTATCTCTCATACTGAGAGGAGACCCATGCCCAGCAGTGGGACAGCTAATGGGTTGATGACGCTAGGGAAGAGCACACACATTAATACACGTCGTGTTTAGTAGTGTCAATGGTAAATATTTTAACAAAAAATTAAAAGAGAAAGGAAAGTACTTAAAACAGTAATTACTTTAAAGTCATAGTAAATACTAAGTATAGTAATAGAAAACTGAGAACATCTTACTAGATTATCCTTGTATTAGAGTACCACTACCATGAATTTGTCTAAACTTGCTAAATACTGACAAATTTAAAATTTAAAGGTGTTAATTTTGGAGCAATAATCTATTACAATGTCTGAATTTGTTTCGGCGAATATGCTCCCAGTTCGATTCTATATTTTACACAGTCTGATAGTCAAATCACAGAACCATCAAAATAAATTTCAAAACCAATGTTTGTAATACCGCCGCAAAAAATGGGTAACATGCCTCAAATACCACACCTCCCTGTATTTAAATGTCTTCTCATTTAATATTTCTATCTCTCTTTCACTTAAGGTGAAGGTATACCGTCCTCACTCATCGGATCAATTTCGTTCCAGGTTCCAAGACAGTTTAACATTTTCAGACTACTTTTGTTCAAAAGCATTTGAAAAATGCATAGCTGTTTCTTGCGTTGCAACGAGACGCGATGTTTAGATGCAACGAAGAGGAACTTGAATACAACATCAGACATTCGTTCGTGATCAATTTCTTTGGATCTGTACATTTTTTATTAAATAAAATGTATCAGATACTTTTTTAACTAAATAAAATTTATTTAGTACGTAGTAATAATTACGTAATTTATATTTAGTATTAATAAGTACATTACGTTTTCTTGGCAGCAGTGTTTGGCATACAGATTCATTCGATATTATATTTTTATCTAACAAATATAATAAAAGTATGTAAAAATCTCAAACGTAGCTACTAAAATTGCAGCAAAAATCAAATACATGGTAAAGTATACGGAGTCTATATATACGTATACTATACTATATATATGTATACGTCTCAAAATTGGACTACAACAATAAAGATTGATGCATGGACTACATTGTTTTACAGGTATAAGTAGATGTTTACAGAACTGTTGACGCTGTATTCCGGGTATAAGCCAGCCCTTTCAGTAGCCAAAATTATAGAATTAACCTTTGTGAACAGTCTAATAAATCACTATATGTAATTTAATATGTGGAAAATAATTTTCCAGTTAATGGAACTCCGATATCCTAGATTTGGGAAGAGAATTGTACATTAAAACTAAAAGACGAGACCGCCTCAAAAATACTTTATAAATTTTTCCGCCTGCTCTAAGATAACTCTTAGAGCGGGTTACCGAGTATAGCTGTGCCTCTTTATGTTAAAGGTAAACTCCGTTTTAAAAGTTCCACACAACATAAAAGTTTGACGCGACGTATGTAAAATAAGTAAAGGGCGATGTGCTCGCTATTGTAAGTTACGATAACGTTTTCGAGAGGGGCGGTTTCAGTCCCGACGCGGGTGAGATAGATCTCACCGCTCTTTGTGAATTTTCAATGAAGTTTTCAGCTTTAGGGGAAACGGACGAGGGTACGAGTGACGTTGATCAACTGTTATATTAACCTTGAAGGGTTAGAACCATGCCAGTTATCATTTTGTGTCAAAATCAAATCGAAAATTAATGAATGTACTGGGAATTTTCAAATATCGCATAGCGAATATATTTCATAGCGAAAATGTAGCACGAGTAAAAAATGTATGTAAAAAGTTAGCATGCTTCAATATTCAGCGTAGGTACACATTAAAAATAACGTTTTGTAATTCGTTGCTCCAAAAATCCTGATTAAATAAATTTCCTGGAGGGGCCAGGTCCCCGGATATTCCCCGGCCGGGGGTGCAGGCGTGAAGGGGCGGAAGCAGGTGAGCTACTGACGTCACGCGCGTGACGTCAGCGCTGGGGGCGGGGCGCAGCGGCCGACGACCCACTCTCTTTAGCCAAAGTCTGTAAAATGCAAACTAACGAGCTAACATTCAAAAGCCAGGCTTAACCTACACATGTATAGAGCTTAAAATCTTTGGAGAGTGTGTATCGCGGCCAGATATCGAGCTTACTTCAAAGAATATCTTTTAGAAGTATAGTCAATCTGTGTGCTCTATATTGATATGGTGATATTATACCTGTAACTGTTAATTATCCAGATAAGTAATGGAAAGAAGACTAGAATTTAAAAACCACATGCGTAAAAGAATATCAGTTTTTATAACAAACTTTATTACAATAAAGTATAACGCGATGTTGGGCAATTTAACAGATTAGTTGCGTTAGTTGCGTAGGTAGGCAATCGGACGGGTTAAGCCTTATTGACTCAATTGCCGTTAAGAAGTGGCTTTGACGTAGCCAGTTCCCCTAATCTACCCCCAGGCCATTGCTCATTTGACGACGCAACGAAAGGCCTTGAAACGAATTGTTGAGTTTATCATTTTACTATAATGTAGTCTAAAACAATATTCTCAAAGACGGTACAGCGCCACCTAGTAGTAGTAGCGAGAACTTGGACGTTTGCCACGAATGCTCGGAAAATTTTCAGCGTCGACTTGGAAAACAAAACAACTCGACTACTACCCGTCGCAAAGATAGATGGCGCTTTGTTGGCTGCTAGCGTTCTGAAAAACGGCCCTAAGTGAAATCTAGGTAGTTGTTAGTTCATACTGAAGAAGAAAGGTGGCGCAAGGTAGCACTTTCGTGTTACTGCTAAATTAAATACCAAACAGTGCTTTCTTCATTCACAAATAACTTTATTCGTAAGAATTTGATGAAAACCTAAAGAGGTCAAGGATTTGTTGGTAGCATATGGGCCTTTGGAGTTTTTGCTCGCCCATTACCACCATGAGAAGTCCGTTATTAAGGACAAGTTTTTTTAAAGGGTAAAAAAGTAATAAATTAATATCCAATAACTCTACATTATCAAATGGAGTCGTATCTATATTCAAACCTAATCGTTTCTTTTGTAATTTGCTTTGATGCATTAACAGTTTCTTAAAACTTACCCTAAAACATGTTATATGAGCTTTCATTGTAAAAAGTTTGATATTGATGTCAGAATAAAATATCATGACATTTTGCTCGAGAATGTAATGTAGATAAAAATAAACGTATTTATGTTTGTTTGTTGTTATAAATAGGTTTCTCTATAAAAAGCATTATTATTGATTGATTGGTTAGATATTCGCATTTTTGAAAATGTTCCTACAACAGAAATTTGTGAAAGAGAGAAAGCATTTTAAGTTAGTGTTTTTATCCCCGGTTTTCCGATTTTCTTTTACTACAACACAAGTGTACGATTTGATTTTCTTAGGCTGCTTGCAGTAGTATTTTCAAGATCAAGATTATTCATGAAGATCGGGCGTTTCGTTTAGATTTGGGAAGACTATTTCCGGCATTGGCTACAAATAGGAGATTATTAGGTTCTTATAAATTCTGTTTGTTTACTCCAAATAATTGGTTACATAGAATCAGAGAATAATCACTTATTACTTTATGATTTCAGCTCCTCCAAAATTCATTAACAGGGAAACAGAAACACGATACTCTATCTTAGAATTACTGAATTCTTTAGATCCTTCAGGGCAATGCAACTTACACGATCATATTTTTTTATCTGTTGGATAAAAAAAGATTTAGGGCCTGTTTCACCACTTCCGGATAGCCGCCAACCGCCGGATAAATTAAAAAACGGAACAAAATTTGTATGACGTTATCTGACAAGTAATTTAACGGGAATTTATTGGGAAGTGGTGAACCAGGCCCTTAGAATAGAATAGAATAGAAATACACTTCATTGTACACCAAAAACATTAACAAAGACAGAAAAACATGAATTAATTAATTAATTAATCCATGTAAAATTAACTAAGGGCATTCCCTTAGTTAATTTTGAAATAATTTTATGTGCCTGAGAATACAATTATTGTGAATAAATTAAATGTTAATGTAAGTACTATGTAGGCTAGTTTAAACGCGTTCCATATTTCAACGAATTTTGACTGTTTTGGGTATTTCATATGACCTACGCAAATGTCTTGCTGATCTGGTATCGTCGTGGGACGGGTCGTTGAGCTCCCTAATAATGGTTGAGCTACACGATGACTGTTGCATGCGTGCCGTCAGTTAGGACTGGTCAACTCAAAACTGTTTCAGATTTTGTCTGAACTTTAAAAGAGACCTGATTCTCTGAGTTTGTTTCGGCGTTTCTTCTCAGAGGTCGTCAGTTATGACGGCGACATCTAGCATTTAATAAAAAAAAAAAGTCTTGTAAAAGTGTCTTTAATTACAGAAATAAATAAATATCATTTCATTTCAATAAGGCTTTACAATTTGAATAAACAACCAAGTTACATTATTTTTAACCTGTTAGATGCAGGTAGAAAAGATTGATAATTAATTATTTAATTAGCGTGCTCAGTGTTCTCTACTCCATAGTACTCTGTTTAATCGTAAGAGGTATTATTATACCGTAATGCAAATAGTGATACTAATTAATTTGCATACATCATTAAAACTCCTCTCTGCATTGTAGTAAAAGCTTTGTATCTAATAATATTAAGTTTTACGTTGCGAGGTTCATTATTTTTTATTGCAATACAGTTGAACTGTTATTTTACTGTTTTATGGTAATTGGTTAAAGCTAATAGCTAGTGTTATCAAGTCCATGGACCAGGTAAACAATATATTTGTTTATTATGCTAAATTACAGTGGCATGCGGTTATATGAACATGCAGCATATGGAAGGAAAATACTATTGTTTATAGTAGCATAATAGGTATCACATGTGAATGTAATCGATTTGGCGTACATAAGATATTAGCGACAGTAATCTTTATCAAATAAAAACGAATTTCGCTACAAAAAATGACTATTTATCTTACAAATAAATACATATTTTGTGACCAACACCCGACATTCGGCAATAAAAATACCACGTCCGGACGTATCTTGGCCTCATGGTTTTTAGCCATATCTGAAAATGATATTAGACGGTAAAATATAACTTCTTTTTTGCTAAAAAATAAAATTTAGGAAAACATAACGCGATAAAATTGCTAAAGAATAATCTTAAGTTGATCTTTTAACTGTAGACGCAAACTAAGCATATACATATATAAAGGTGGATGAACACAACGTGGTAGACAAGGTATTCTTCAAGATAATAATAAATTATCTTTCCCCTTCGCCAGAGATAAACGTACTATCGTTTATGGAATCCCGACAGCCGGGTGTCCGTATACTTGTTAATTGATAGAGTACCAGTGAACGGGAAACATTTCTGTTATCATTTTCTATAACAATGACTAATAGCAATGATTGGACAAGATCCATCTTTCCGATTAAATGTTCCATTGTCTTAAATGAGACTCAAAACAATAACATACCATCACGCCTGTATTTCCCGAAGGGTTCAGCAGAGGCGTACTTATGTACATTGCACACCCACAGTTGGACACTATGTTTAGGTTCAAAGTAAAAGAGGGCAAGCCTATTGCAATTAAGACGGCGCATTGAAGATTTGGGGGTCATGGATCTTAATATTTCTCAGCCATTACAAAACATACGGATCTGATTTTTACATATGTCATTATTCATGTCTTTAGCTATAAATTTGTAGTACAGAAACACGATCGGTTAAACTTTACTGCAGAGAAAAAAATTTTGAAGACAGCTCTTCAAAAACATGGATTCGCATTTTATGAAGAAACGGAACGGATTTAAATCTTCAAATTTGCAGTATAGATAAGTTTCAACAGACTCTTTGAAATGGTAATTGGATTTTTTAAAATACATTTTAGATTAGATTTTAAACGAGAAAAACCGTTTTGGCGCATACGACTTTCCACTATAAGCTAGTTTGCACTTGTTTTTGTATGGAGAATGCCTCCTGTCAGTCCGCCATGGACTGTTATCAGCGCCGGGTCTGTGTCAGATGAGCTCCCACGACCAGTATAAGCTGACCTTTCAGCGTACGGGAAGCCTATACAATGTAAATGCTTATTAGACTGGACTTTATAAATTGACAATCGGTAAAATAGAACAAAGCTAAATGGAGTCGTCTTTGGACTTATGCGAATATAAAAAAATATTATCACATTTAATATATTTTCAATGTATTTCAGGTAACCAGGTCTATAAATCAACATACAATAACGTAAAAAAAATCCAAATTAAATCTAAAAAATTAAGCGACTGGGAACTTTCATGGAAAATGCTGCCTTATCCCTTTGAGATATAAAAAAATAATGTATGGTAGAATTGTTCCTTTTTGATAGGCCTATAAAAAAGTTCCCGATATCATAAGTGTATCTTTTAAAAATAGCTTACTATACCCATTCTAATATTTTTTTAAATGGTTACATTATTTAATGTGGTCTATCTTTAAACCATTGAGGGTTTTCTTCGACTGTCTTCCGTCTCCATCATCAGGTCACCTTTAGATGTCCATTATGTTGTAAGGTCATTAGGACTACATAACTTTGCTAAGTTTCATCACAATCGGTTCTCAAGTAAAAATTTGAAAGGGTTCATTTCAAGGGTAGTAAAAACATATACAATTATGAATATACAGACGAATATAAAACCTGCTCCGGTTCTTCGTCGGTTAAAAAAATTAATGCATACCTATATGCTCTGCTGTCTGTGCAAAGCTGGGCAGGTCGTTACTCGCTAATAAATAATAATATAAACTAGAAGGTACAAGTAAGTACCTGGGCTTGCGAGCTCTGCCTGGACGAAAGTTGGTTAAGACCGGACCAAACGTTAGCCCGAATTCCACGCATTTATTAAATTTACATAAATAACACGGCATCTTCCCAGACATTAAAAAAAATAACATAAGTTTAAGCTCTGGTAACTCTGATAAAAACTATTTCTATACACTTTTACACACTACAACTAAGCCTATTAAGTAATATAAATTTCTAATAACGATGTGTGATCCTAATAGGAACGGTAGACCATTTTGTCTTATTCTTTACATAGGAAGAAAAAATACCGAATACCGACACCAATTTGCATATATTACTTAACATAATATCACGTCGGCGCCTGTATTCGTCAAGGGTTATGGCGATAAACTGAGATATACTAATGTAACTAAAAGTTTGCTGGTATGTGTAGGCCCCATGTAAGAGGTGGTGAACCATTTGCCATCAAATTATTACCTACCTACAAAGCCAACCTTAGGATGTACCTAGTACATCCTAAGCTTGGCGTTATGACTGATTAGATAAAACGACTGAATGATCATCGTCTTAGCTTTTTCTCAATTATGTAGGGATAGGCTTCCAGTGTAACCAATGCCGCAGAATACCAATATTTTACACGAACACGAAGTGACTGCAGTCAGACATATTATATGCTTCTAAATTTCTGGGCAGTACCAATATTCGAAGGATATTCGAAGTTGTCAGGCTTTCTTGGGCTTTTGACTACCACTAACGATTGTCATAGTTGTCTGTATTCGTTCGTTCGTTAGGGGACATTTTATACAGCACCATCAGTCCCAAAATTAGTAGAGCACTAGACAATAGAAATAATATTTAAATAGTTTTTTTTAAATATATTTATAAATACTTAAGAAATAATCTTCACACATATTTGTGTCTTGTAGGAATTTAGCCCTTGACAACAGGGAAAGAGCGCTTTACGACGTGCTCACCGAGGCACGGAGGGGTCTCAGTATGTTAAAAATGGTCACCAGTATAATTATACACGCACATCATCACACAAAACGGCTCATAACTCAGTTATGAGCTCCAGAAACGACTGTATGTGTTGCCATATTTAAAATTTTATAATTTTTGTTTAAGAATCTTGTGTAGATAGCAGCAGTATGACAACCATGAAAATTGTAAACCATTTTATATTATCGACTTATAACTTTATTAGCATGCTATTTTGACATGTTACCTTTAATTAGAAATCTTAAAATATACATTTAACATTAGGTACATAATAATTTAATTATGTAATTTTTAATTCCTAGCGGTCCGTCCCGACGTCACACGGGTAGACATTACCGGGACTAGCATACAACTACTACCACTATAGTAGCTCCTTAGTACCACGTTCCTACATCCATTTTTAAAACGCAGACATACTTAATTGAATTTTTATCAATATTTTTTGTTCTCAAAATATATGTAAGAAGCCTATAGACCGTCGGTAAACAAGTGATGGGTGCGTGATTCTTGGGTTCCTGATGAATGCCTACGCGAAGTACTACCATACTTATGAAGCGGATGGGTAACTTCAATAGTTGAGAATAGGAAGGTGGTAGCGTCCCAGATTCTAAGGGTGACTGGAATTGAGACGCCAAGCGAGCATGTGAAGTACGTAGCCATTTTAACCAAAAATTGTTCTGTCCATCTGTTCCTGGAGCTAATTATTATTATTATATAATCGTTTACCTCTGGGAACAACCCCTTAAAATATCCATTTAACATTACTTACACAAAATAATTGTTCAAATTAATATTCTTGCAACAAAAATAAAGATAGTAAGCGCGACTCTATGACGTCTCTGTTCCACAGCGCGAGCCTACGATCGCAAACCACGAAGTATTTGCGGGGTGTAAGCGGATGGCGCGGTGCGGGGGTCCGATTTCAGATTCATAGTTTGTCAATGCCTCGCCTTAACCGAACACAGATACAAACTCCGAGCTGTGTTACCGCATTGCTCAATTTGGGAATTAACCTACAGTGAAGCAGTCGCACTTACGATTAAGGAGGATTACATAAAAATAGAAAAAATATCCTTGTTTAATCAGAACATGGTTGTTGCACTTTATGTAGTTTTCCCCTATCGCTGCACATAGCTGAAGGGTCACGCGAGGTTGTTTGTACGATTTATATCTACCGTGCCGTGTGGATAGGTCGACAGGTCATCCAGATAGAAAAAAAAGCAATTTTTGTAAGCTTTTATCAGTCTTGTAATTTAAAGTTTCTCGACCCAGTAGTCACGGCATTTACCTTTTTTATCTGTTGAAAGCAAGACCGCGGTCGGAAACAGTCATTATTCGGCTTTTTTGTATTATGTAGACGTCTCGTCGCGTTGGTTGAATACAATTTCCTTTTGACGCGGCCTTAAATAGTAAATAAGTTTTTTTTAAAAGAACCTCCTTCATATTTGTTTAACGAGAAAGCACTGTTTATTAGGATTATAGGTGATAAGATCCTGCAGCCTATCAATGGGTACATAAATATATTGTACGATCAAATACTATAGAGATGCGAAAATCATTTGACGAGATAATTTATATTGAAATAATTCTAACAGTAGCTGATTATTAAAATAATTACGGTAAGTCTAACAACTAAAACTTCTTATGAATGTAGTTATTCGTATATCAAAACTGTATTTGTTTTATTTATAGCATATAAATGTCTCTACAGGTTTCACAAGTGCCGCTTTTACTTAAAGCTTACAATTCCTATTTAAATTCAGTAAATATTAACCTTCATATTAATTGTCGCCCTAAGCAAACAATTAATTATGACGCTCGCGCTGGTTTGTATTAGTTATTAATTTTCTGTATTATTTTGTATAAAAGTAAAGACAAGGTCTGTGGCAGAATGTAGAAAAAAAATCTCTGCTACCCATTTACTGTTTGATTTATTTAAAATGAATCGAAATTATGGGTAAACATCTTTAACTAATTTATTATAAAATCCAATGTGTTTGATTTATTTTACATTAATCGAAATTACGGGAAAACATGTTTAACTAATTTATTATAAAATCCAATGTATTTGATTTATTTTAAATTACTCGAAATTACGAGAAAACATGTTTAACTAATTTATTATAAAATCATGAAAGTGATTTGGGCTAATTTCATAGTAAAAAAACATTCCAAGTTGTAACGTTTAATTCACAAAGTACTTAATTGTCCAAAACACAAATAACTTTTTTTGAATTCTCTCCTAAAGTTTTTGTGACTCGCCTTCCACAGGCAAGTCGATCTATGAATTAGGTACAGAACATACATGTACACCTACAACTGCCAGAACGCTGAAGAAAAATTAAACTACTTTACTAATAATAATTAAAAATCATATTAATACGAGGAATACCTACTAAAAACACGTAGGTAAGTTTAAAATAACTTTTGCAGGTGGGCGGAACTATTTAAAGGCCAATTACTTAGGCAGATAACTTCCGTTAGACTGCACACCGAGTCGTTATTTAATGGGCAACCCTGCCCGTTGAACGTATCGAACAAAAATAGCTGGTATACACAACACGGGGATTGCTCGCTTTTGCCAAGCTCACCAATTTCAACCACCTAATCACTTATTTATTACCAATAGAGTTACTGGTGAAATTACATCAATCCATTACCTCATCATCATATCAGCCTACAGAGGTCCACTGCTGAACAAAGGCCTCCCCCATAGACTTCTACAAGGACCGGTTATATGCCACCTGCATCCAACAACCTCCAGCGACCTTTATCAGGTCATCCGTCCACCTCTTTGGAGGCCGTCCTACGCTGCGCTTTCCAGTGCGTGGTCTCCACTCGAGAACCTTTCTGCCCCAGCGGCCATCAGTTCTACAAGCTATGTGCCCCGCCCACTGCCACTTCAGTTTGCTTATCCTTTGAGCTATGTCGGCAACTTTGGTTTTTCTACGGATCTCCTCATTTCTGATTCGATCGCGTAGAGAAATATCAAGCATAGCTCTTTCCATAGCTCGCTGAGTGAGCTTGAGCTTTCTTCCATCCATTACCTACCTACATTTATTTTTTGTTTATATAAATGAATTGTAAAAATTTTAGTTATACTTACACCTATCCGAAATAGAACCTTGCAAAAGTGGTATGTTTTAGTTGTAGTTAGAAACTTCTATTTTACTGTTTACTAAAATTATTAGAAATCTGCCTTCCGGACTTTGCTGAAGTTTTCCTTTTACCATGAGAGAGATTAGGCTAGTATGCAAACTTTGTCTGTATGTTGGATAAAGTTTACATGCATTCAAAACTTTTTAGGTATGTTTAATTAAGATTATTAGCCTTTGAAGCAGGTTAACGTGCAATTTGAACTAGGTAACATGTACGGAAGCTAGACTTTAGACGAGAGCCCTGACTACTAACCAACAAATAAAGATAAAAATATAAATAACCCAAAAATTGTAGTCCATATCACACTCGAGATTTCCAAGGGTTGAAGTATGATTCGAAAAGGATAAAGTGGGATTCTACACCAATCCCTTTAACGCATACGTCAGCAAACACGCATATAAAATGTTTTATTGCCAGCTGTCGAGAACATCACGGAATCGGAATCTTACACATTGATAAAAGGTCAAAGAGCAAGTTTCATTTCATACAGTGTAAATAGATAGATCCAGAAGTATAGTTTCTAAATTACACGAACTTAAGTTTTACAGTTTACAGAACTTCAGTTTTACCAGTCCACAGCTCCAACTTGCTTGAATTAACATAAAAACTTCGAGCAAGATTGCAAGAGAAGACTTCATTAGGTTTATTATTTTAGGATATTTATTTTTGTTTATTACTGTACTAACTGACATAGTGATTTTCAAGCAATTATAATGACTGCTCAATGGGTGTAAATACTGTTAAATCGAGCAGTTGTGACAATAAGATTAGTAGTATCAAATAAATATTACCTATATATTTAAAACTACTTACGACAGCGAAGGTTAAAGCGTCAGCGTATACACGACCTCTTTACTTCAATGCTGTGGCGGCAACATGCTTATCAATCACTATTTTACCACAAAATTACGGTCTTTGGAGCTTTTGAATTTAAAAAAGAAAAATTACAATGCCAGTCTTGACACGAGCGCCGTCAAGGCAGTCGAGTCGATGGCAGATAGTAGTGCACGAACGACCCATTATCTAGATCAGATACTGGTCTTTAAAGCTTTCAAATCCTTTGTGGGACCGCACAAGATCTTTTCAAAGTATTAATGTCTTTCGATCCAAGTATGTCTTGAGAAGATTGGTTTGCTTTACGGAGTTTATTAGGTTTAGAGTCTAGCAGCTAGCTGTTTAGAGAAACGACAAGATACTTTGGGATAAGGTTTTAGTAAAGTTTTAGTAAATATCAGATATTAAGGGCATGTTTCACTATCTTTGGATACCAGCTAACCGCTGGATAAATAAAAAAATGGAACGAAATTTTGTATGAAATTATCTGACAAGTAATTTAACGAGAACTTATCAGTAAGCTGAGAAATAGGCCCTTAATATTTAACTTCTCTTCCCTTCATGTTTATTACAAAAAATAGAAATCTGTTCATTTAATGACAAGGGTTTCTTTATAATGCTCTAGATCCTGAATCTTCGTCATATTCCGTGTATATAATCAATAACACATCAAAAACATTATTTCATTATTATTTAGTTAAATGTGTTTAGGTGTTCTCTGCATGACTGCAACGTAATAAAAATAAAATAAATGGAAGACAAACCAAAATAAATAAAATACAAGTAAAAACGATAGCCAGGTGCACTCAAGCTTCAAACTTAGCAAATCCGACATTTATAGATGTCGAACATTGCATAACTTTAACTTAGGACTTCTCGTCAAAAGTTGTTCCGTTTGACCGAACTTGTTGGAACAACTTGACAGCACTTATAATATATTATTTAGGAGATAACTTAGGTTTTGTGAACATATTTTTTAACATTTCTTAAAGAGATATTCATATTTTTCAGTACATTTTAATACTCTAGTTCGATGCGAATATCCGCTCTCAGGCTCAAGTGATTTTAAGCGATCTTCATTTAAACATCATTAGAACTCAATGTAAAAACGGACGGCCAACGATAATCTTCCGCCACTAAGAGGGTCCCACGAGATTCGACTCGCAAATTGAGCCCTTACTTTCATAAACATACCGTATTAATTTTCATGGCCTCACAAATGCAAAACCGTGTTCCTGTTAAGATGTATCTACTGTGGACGTCTTCAATCTTGGGATTACTTTTTATTTAAAAACATTTGGAGACATTTTGAACTCTGCAATGTTTTTTTTATCCGTTATTGTAGACTGTATTTGTATGCAATGCAATGTGCAGGCTTGCAGGGTAGTCACATCAAACAAGCTCATGAAATACAACTACGGGAAAGATAGCGGAAATAGTATAGGACCCAGAGGCCGCTTAAGTACACACAATGACAAAAGATTGAAGGACTATTGTCTGGGTAATAAAGGAGCAGTGTTAAGTTCGAGCCTCTGTAACGTTTGCTTTACGGACCGAGGGGATTAAAGGCGTAGCTATAGGTGCTTACTGCATACAGGTTGAACTTTATTGAACGGAAATATTCTACATTTTAAATTTCTGTGAGAGACCATGTTGATTGGTCCGCAATAGGCTATGCGACTAATTATTTTTTATGGCCTCGTGAAAAAGTTGACCATAAATAGAGCTGATTATCAAAAACTAAATTTAAATTGGTTCAAAAATAACGAAGTTAAAAGCATTTTAATTTTATGCTAGAGAGCGCACTATACTTACAAATGACGTTAAAAGTAGCGTGCGCCATACTAATTCTATACTAACACTCGTTTTGTAGGAAAGGGACAGAGCATCCCCACTCAATCCCCACCAAAAACTTTTAACGCATTTATCTCAGAAATTTCTTGGTCGATTTAATATTTATTTTCAATATACGAAGTATGCTAATTATATTTTTCAATAAGCGTGTGATTATTAACAAAGTCAACACCAGCCTTCTCCCCTATTGTTTTAAGCTGAAGCGAAATTAAGAGTCGAGTTTCGCCTTGTTTTTAAACTACTCGTATGTAACAGCCATCACTCACAAATCCGATTGGTTATCAAGAGCCTTTAATTATTCATATGAGCACTTCTAGGTAAGGGTCTCGTGTCCTTAGAAGGCTCAGGCCATAGTTTATTAATCAGTGTAGGACCGATGTCTCTAGAGAGTGTAAAATATGTAAGTCTTCACATTGTGTGAAGACTTATATATTGTATTATCGCATTAGTTTTATAAAATCATTTCAATAAACATTTTATTCATGATTGTACATCTAATAACCATCTTTTCATAGAGCAGCACTTGATTCACAAGTAATCGGATTGAACCGATTTTATTTACCGTACAAATAAAAGCCGTGACCTTTCAAAAGAATTTAAATAATATCTCCAATAGTGAGTCTATTGAATTCTAGACCGTAGTTCACTATATATAAAATCAGCAAATTTAGGGACCAATTCGCCAAACTGACTTGAGTGTGATTTGAGCCAGTCTCTAAATTCATTTCAGTGAATGATACATAACATCGAATTCACTAAGGGTCTATTTCATCACCTCTGGATGGCCACTAACCTCCGAATAAACTAAAAAATGGAACAAAAATTCATACAAATTGAATTTTTCTGTCAGGTAATTAAACTTAATAATAAAACTTACTGGGAGGTGGTGAAAAAGACCCATAATCTCACATTTGTATGAAACTTTTTCTTTTTCTGTTTTTGGATTCATATACAGTTTTCAGTGAATATTATACATCATTTTTAGCGAATGTCGACTACAAAAGGTACCGTTTAACAAGTTTGTTGGATTCGATATACAAAAGATTTCATTAATGATTTAATGAAAAGCCTTGTATTCATACTCTTTGAAACCAAATTGAGGTTTTATAGGATTGAAATTACGTTTTGAACAATTTAACTTATTATTGTTAAACAAGAAATTAATTTGAATATGATTCAGAATGTCGGATTATATACCTGATACACACTACATCAAGTTACTTTAAATGTATATATTAAGTAAAAAGTGGTTTCTGTATTGTAACAGTACTTATTTAAACGTGCAGCATCATTCGTATATCATTGTATACTGTCCAACTTGGACTGTAGGTACTCGACTCGAGTTTTGCGACATCTTCTGTGTTTCCGCATTTTATTCGAAACAAAACTAGAATTGCGATTGCTCTATGTCGCAAACAAAGCTGTGGGTACTTTGAGGAATATCCGAATTGCCGAGAACATTGGGCTTTGTTTATTCTTGTGTTCTGTAACTTTTGTGCGCCAATAAATTATTCAATTTACGTTCTAATTCCCAGGAGATCTTAGTAGCTATTATAAGACGCAGTAAATTAGAGTTTAGAGAACGTTTGTACTTACTGTTTATTTTGTATTTGCACGATTCGACTCTTCTGACCAACTATCGGCTATGTTAGTAATTAGAATAATTTAATTTTGCATAAAGAATTCCTGCCAATAAAAATCGCGTTATGTTGCGGATTTATTCGAATACGATTTTAAATAGTTTTGTTTTTCATATTTTTATTAGATTATCTTATTATTTTTTGAACTTTTCACGTTTCATTCTAGCTAGATAGTTGTATATTAGTGAAAAAATATCAAAACATACGCTAGTGAACGTTATAATATGTTAAAATCCGCCATACTGTGAAATATTCGGGGAGCGCAAACGACTTTAAGCTGAGAGTTCGTGATAACGAACTTATCGGCTTTTCATATTCTATGGATAGTGCCCATTGCCCGGGTTTCATACTTTGAATGGCTATGTCCACGTCGGTTCACTGTAGACTATTAAATATTGGAAAGTATTGACCGAATTATGGATTACCGTTTACATATATTAAAATATTTTATTTTATATGTTTTCGTTTCTTTTTACTGTATAATTTAAATTACTCGCAATAGTTTTTTTATCAATAAAGTGCTCCTTGTATCTCAGTATTTAGATCTGAATATCTTATGCGAATATGTAGGTAACCTATTTCGCGAACTAAATCAATGTAGTGCAGGTAGGGTAGGTAATGAGTTTATCAAGGCGAATATGGATTCCATTACCCGGTTCGTTTCTATAACTAGTAGTTTAATACATACGTATACTGTACCGCTAGGGGTAATTAATTAGATCTCTACCAAGTACAGGTACTAACGCACGTAAGATTGTATGCATATGAAAGCAAAAACAGTAAATGTATACAAACCCCTAACCCTTTCTTTTTTTTTAGTTAACAAGTTTAAATTACTAACAAAAACACTGACAGTAAAATAAATATTTTTCAAAATGTAAATGTAAATGAAACTATTTTTGAAGTAACAAAATATATATACACGATATGTCTAGAGTTGTATAGTTTGTACAGTAAGTGTACACTACATTGTTTTATTCCTAGACAAAGTTAGATTGGGGTCGAAAGCCAAATACCTGATACCTGTTTCGTGTAAAGTTACACCCACTGCGCTGGCGTTGGAACTTACCTGGAACAAAAAAGGTACATTGTTAGGAACAGTAACAAGCAGTAACTACCGGTAACATTAATACTGTTTCATGAGACTAGGAACTAACTTTGTGACCATACATTGTAAAATAAAACATGAATTACGGAATTGCTTACAAAATGAGATATCATCATAAACCTATAAAATACTCCACTGCTGGGCACGTGTTGGTATAGTGTTGGTTGGTAGAGTTCACATGCCGTCAAAAAAATCTTTTGGACATGTAGTTTTCTTTACGATGTTTTCCTTCACCGTTGTAAGCGAGTGATAATTATTTATTAATACGCACATGATTACGAAAAGTCAGAGGTAAATCAAGGCACGCGCCTTAGATTCGTTTTCGTGACTTACGACTTAGCAGTCCAGTGCTCATAATTATATCCCTTGGGACGTATCACTGGTAGAAGTGAAGTGAGATAGTGGAACTTAAAAATATTAGCTACTTATCATAATTTTTCCATTTATTGATGTTCCAAATTTCCAAATAAAAAAAAAAGATTAAACTATTACAGGACAAAATACGAGTAGAAATTCAACTTCAACGACATAAAAAGGGTTAACCTTGTTTACATCTGCGAGACAAGGGAGATAAAAATATATTGACCAAGAGCATCTGCTTTAATATCCTTATTGGCAAAAACTAAAAGTTCAAATTCGACAGCCAATTAAATGAGAGTACTGTAATATCTGAAGAGCGTCGGGACCGTCCAGTGGGTCGAGTAGGCTTCAAATATAGCGGCAACGGCTGCCAATAAATTCAATTTCAGAGACGCCAGATTTCATCAAAATCTTTTTCGCATTGTTTTTAATTGATCGACTAAAATTTAAATGTTAAAAGGCGTGAAAGCTTTTGTTATTGAAAACTGATTTTTATAAATAAATTTGCATTATTTAATTTTTATCAACGTTTATATGAACCAAATAAAATGCTAATCTTATTTTGACAACTTACTGGAATCGCAGAATGAAACTTTCGTTTCCATGTATTGGTAATACAACGATAGACGTGTAGATTAAGACAAAAGCTTAAACGTAAAGCAATCAACTTTGCAAACAATTATAATTACAACTTTTACCGCCATTATTAAACAATTTTGGTATTGTAACACGACAATACCTGCAATTATTTAACGATTCGAAGCCATGTTCGCTTAACTTTGCAAAATGCTATTCTATCGAGAAAAAAATTGTGTTTAGCTAAATAAAGTTCCAGGAAAACACGATATCCAGAGCTGGGAAATTGTAGGAGACCACTAATTCGAACAGGCTCATTAGCATCATTAAACGCGATCGATCGATATTGCGAACGGACACCTGATCTGGCTCCCATCATACTGCTCGGACTTCGTAGGTATAAGGTAAAAGCTCTTGCAACCCATTAGCAAATATTATTTATTTTACAGATTCCCGGTCCTATAGATGGGACAGAGCCCGATGTTATACCTAAATACACGAAACCTAAAAAAAAAATAGCTGGTAGGTACTTTGGCTGTCATTGCCAACATTTATAGACATTCCCGCTCGTCTGTCTTTTAAATGAGTACTTTATATTTGAGTTTTCATTTTGCGAGTTAGAATTTTAAGTCAAAGACCTTTATAGAGTTCATGGTGATATAAAAAATCTGTAACGACGAGATGGCATATAACATACCTTCACAAAAAAAAACTATAAATATTCTACAAGAAATAACTAACAGTAATAATACGGGCCAGACAGCCGACCGTCATTAGTCGAGACACTTTGAAAGCAACCTTCCACGTTGTCACTCGGATTTTTTTCTCATTTTTGTGTACTACCTTATGTTCATATATACGTAGGCACGTAGTAAAGAGGTTATGGTGTGACAAAACCTCACCCTCAGGATCTACAGGCTTTAGGCGGAGTGAATATATACGCGTTGGGTAGATAAACACCGTGACGGAAACCTGTTTTATCGTGATATATTGTCGTGGGGACGCAAAGTTCGACACATAATTTAGGTCCATCGATTTCAAGTTTGTTTCCCTTGGGTCTGAACCGTAAGGAATGGAAATCCGTAAGGAATGGAAATTCTTGTTACCTATAATATTGCCACCAATTCATGTCAACTTTTTAAAATCATAAAACAGACTTGGGACTTGGACTATAATTACTATAATTATGTATACAGTATACCTACTGAATCTAATAAAAACCGAGAAAAAAGAAGTTAAAAATTATCGTTCTCAAAATACGTCATAAATGCTAAAGGAGATTCAACCTAAGAGTATTTTTTTGGGTTATGTATAGTAAGTAAAGTAATGAATGAGTCACAAGTGTATTCGAATTTTGTTATTCGAATATATAATGTTGCGTGTAAAATCGTAAAGAAAATTGCCATTTTCTAGAAGCTTAAAAATATTCCATACTTTGGAAGTCACCTCACAGAGAAGGCCGAACAAGGTTAGAGCGATAGCCAAAGGCTAATTACATAAATAACATAACATACGTACCATCACGCCTGTATCCGCCTTGTAATCTTATGTATTATGAGGGGCGAGCCTATTGTCATGATTTTATCATTGATACTTAGGCTAATATACAGAGACGACGCTAAGCGTAAAGTAACGCTTCCGTATGTCAAAATTGTATTACAATTTGACGTACTGAAGCGTAAGTTTACGCTTAGCACCGTCTCTGAATATTAGCCTTAGTCCCTACGTTATGTTTTGATAAGCTTTAGGTAAAACCGTAAATATCACCTACCTATAGACAGCCATAATTTATATTATCAGTGGACTAAATCATATTTGCTTAATAATTCTTTTGCTTTGCATTTTACCAAGTGACAAAGAAAGTATTGCATTGGTCTTTGTGCCGGAAAAGCCAGTTAATAAAAAGGGAGCCGTCAGAAGGCTTTTGTTTGCTTATTTAGGAAGGTAGAGGATCGTAGCTAAATGAAATTATAAAATTAAACAAATATATTGTAAAAATAAAAATATATTATCTGGAACAGTGAAGTTATTTATGATTGTTGGCGTTATGGACATATTTATTTACTTACTTAGACTTGGATTTCTTAGACTAGAAAAACAACGAAAACAGTTTTTGTTCATATGGGTACATATCAGGGTTTCATTGCTTCACAGTACCCAGGAATTATCTAAAACTATTTAAATTGTGGTGAATGTACAATAATTATTTATTTATGTATTATACCTATGTATTATATCTTGTAAACAAACACCCCGACTTGAAACAACTACATTTAGGCTTTAAAAATAATTGTTCTCTTATATTTGCTCAAGCCATCAAGGAAAAGGTACAAGAATATTTTTTTATTTTTAACATACGAGTATTTCAATGTTTTTTAATTAATCCCTTCAGTTTTATAACATACATTTTAGAAATGTGTTTTAATAAAAATAAAAAACAAAAGCGGTCGCTCATTTTTGTTGATCTCGTAATTAGCAAAACAGGAAAAAATCCCTTGCGTGTTATTTTAACAGATTTTATTTACCTTCACCTTTTTGCAGAAACAACGAGTTTTATAATTACATAAATAATAATCATGTCATATTCCCTTTACAGCAATAACTAACTCAATCTTTGGTCGAATACAATGAAACATCTACATTTAAGTTTCAAATTTGTCCGTGCCGCAGAGGCTTTTTGCGTCCCATATTAAGTAATCATTTTTTGCGCAGTTATCAACACTCGGCCGGGCCTCGCCAGGCTCGCTAAGAAGATTACACCTAAGTGTGTTTCTTCCCTGACGTTTATTTCCTGAAAATCTGTATGATAACATTTAAATTGTATTTGGTATGAAGCTTGAATTATCCTTGCCAAAAGTTGAAGAATATTATATTATACAATAGTAGCGGCGATGGCGTCTGATGTACTCCGAAATTATTTGTTTTATTCAGGTTTATCGGTTCTCTTCAATGTAAAGAAATCGAAGGATTAAAAAAAGTATTTTATCAGTGTCTCAGCCATTACGAGTTCCAATTTCTTATTAAACAAAAACGTTAAGACCAAAATGCTTAGCGTGATTCCCAGGTAACACGGAGACTGCTGGTGTGCACTCACTTATGATGATTTAGAGAATATAATAAATCCACCTACGCCATGTGTCAAGGATCCATCATTAATGAGATGACATCGAGAGAGTGTAATTAGTCTTCATATACGTCTATGAAGACTAATTACACTCTGTGTCTTGTTCATCATTGTTATAAACTATGAACTCAAACAAACCTTAGCAACGATTGTAACGAGCTCTAAGTTAAAGCCACCATTCAGACATTACTAAATTACGGTCAACACACATGACATACGAACGTTATCCAATGATCGGACAGAGTTGCGATGTTACCCCTACAAGTACTAGAGGCAAAGTGTGTGACGTACCTGCTTTCTTTTGAACTCTATGAGGCCAGACATTGCAAAAATAGACGGTAGTCATGAAAGATTTACTGAACAGTAGGTATAATATAGATACCTACCTAAATGTTTCTATTAGTTCTTTTTTGACTTTGCTATAACCTAGTAAAAGGTATTCGTATTTAACAGAGCGTTAACCACAAATATTGAACGTTAATTAATTGTGATCGGAAAGCGTCATATTCTCGGCCATTCGCGTAATTTACTGAGCTCTATCTATTAATTAAAATTGACGTGATGATGAAATATTCTCTTCATTTCATGCACATTTTTCGTATTATTGAATTTTGTTGATGCTAGTGTTGGAAAATGTCCAGATAACTGAAACTTAATCAGACTGTCTTATATTAAAAAACATATTATAGTTAGTAGTAGATTAATACTTCAGAACATTCTAGACACATATACGAGTAAGTTACGTTGTTATGTAAAACTATTTTGCATAAAGCCTCTAGGAACTTGACGTCGTGGGGTTCTGTAAGTTACAATAACGTACTATGCGAACTAATTTCATACATTAGCATATCATTATGATAAGGCTGACTATGGAAGGATAACTTGGGCTCAGTGCCAACCTGCCAACTATACCGTTTTTTCTATTAACCATTTTCCGTTTTGGATGTATTTTTAAACAAAACCCCGAAACAAACCTTAATAAAATATAACTCCTCCAAGTATGCAAAGAGTTTATGAATAACTTTAACGCTACCATTTACATAGGCGTTCAAACAGAAAATAAGTAAAGTATCAATGTAAAGTAGCTGTAGTCTCCACATTCAACTGATCTCAAATCAGTCGTAACATAATGGCAGTAAAAGGGAATAGCGAATAAAACCCGTGATGAAATGTCCATGTCTGATAAAATTCCGGAACGAGCAGAAAGCCGGAAATCCCTAAAAAGGTAACAAAGGGCAAACAAAATGCTCATCCTATTTTATTGATTGAGTATTATGAACAAGATAAACTTGTTATTTTTTGGTTTTTATTAGCTGTATGTGAGAATTTTGTGTCAACAAAGAACAAAATGGTTGATGAATAAATTATGTAATTGAATGTACTAATCTGGGTTATGACGTAGCAATTTGCTACAGCGTGCTACGCGCTGGCGTAAAAGTAACCGTTGAATAATGTTGCGAAGTTGCAATCGGCTATCGCGTGCTACGTTGGCGTAAGAATGATCTTGCGAAAAACATGATTGGTAAACATTGGAACACTCTTCCACTTTGATTAACCATACATGACTTGCGAATTTTAAAACGGTAACTAGTTATACCACGTATTATATACATATAAAATTATATATTTGTTTATTATATATAAGATAATCCTTTTATGTAACAGTAAAATAGATAGATAGATAGATCGAATAATCTTTATTGTACACATACAAAAAAGCAACATGCAATAAGAAACATTTAAACTAAGGGGACCAAGGCGGTCTTATCGCATATAACGATATCTTCCAGACAAACCTTTGCATGGAAAACATTACGTATGTCTAACCACAGTAACTATCTATTTTCCGCACTAAACTTTAGCATGCAGTGGTAAAAACAAATGTAGGTGCGACATGATAATGCGCCGCGGGGATTCTTGCTCTGAAACATAAAACCATTTTTGTTCTACATTTACTCTGCACAGATTTTTCCTACACTAAAATAAAGCTGACACTTCACTAACACATTTGGTGTCGTTGCTCGTGCACGATATGTGAATTGTCTTTATTCCGATGTCCGAAGGGAATTTTCCAGTATTTGCAAACCCGCTTTACTAGGGATTTGCCAAACGATTCTGCTCTCCGTCCCCATATTTTGTATTTCCCTCAAGCGTGTTGTAATAATGTAGGTATTTATATCAAAATTTAATCTGCCTTGTCGTAATTGCTAATTAGCTGTGGACACTCTGGGCTCGTTAAATTTGGGCGGCTTAGCTTGTGAACTTAATTTTGAACTTTTAACTACATTTTTCATATTTATAACTAAAGGTACCTAAATGAGGTGAGGGCTATGTAATGAAGGGTCGAAAATGCAGACTCATAGACACTCCCATTGCGAGTGTCTGGCTTATTAGCCAGACAAAAAAATTTGCATCTTTAAAATTTCAGATGATTGAATGTTTTTTTAAAGTTGAAAGCAAAGTACGGATACAGGTGGGGTTCGAACGACCGAACGTGCGTCCCTCCGGTACACCAGACGCTTTAACAACTAAGCTGTAGAGATCACGCCACTTTTAAATTATAAAGAAAAATTACGTACAAACATTTTAATTAAGTGGACACCGTCATTAACCATGAATTAAAAAATCTGTATGTGTTGGTAATTAGTAAAAATACATTATGCTCGTAGTTTTAACTAATTTGTTGCTCAAATAAAACAGTAACTAGGCATGTTACGAGTATTTGGTGTATTTAAATTCTACGAAATAATTTTGCAGTGTAAGTTTTACAGCAACGACCTTATTATCTTTACGTACGGTTTAACGACATGAAAACATAATTCATGACACATAAAATTGTTAGTGTGTTTAATAATTATGTGCGGTGCATGTACTTTGGTCTAGTATTAAAATGATCTATCAGATTTGTGAACTCATAAAAGCCCCCCTTTAATCCAGCCAAGAGCTGAAATTATTAGGTATAACATGAATTTAAAGCTCTCATGAATTTATTGTTTATGTTTCTATTGCGCAATTATAATAACAAGTGTTCCCCTAGTGGTACAAATTCCCTTACAATAATTAACTAACCGAATTTCTAAATAAAATAACTATTTTCCATTTTTTTTCAACATTAAAGCTCGTCAATATCTACACAAAATAAAGAAAATCCGTAGACAAACAGAGGAGGAAAAGGATCTAAACTGTTGTCTGTGTTGTCTTTCCTATTTACTTGAATATGACAATATCATTTATTAAATAATAAAATTAAGGCAGCACAACAAACAACAATCGATGTATCGAGATAAAATTCAGTGCGAAAATAATAATAAAAACCCACAATCATCTGACGAGCGGTACTTAGATGAGATGAAAAAATGAAGTCTAAATATCGATTTGCGTTTTATATAGCGCCCCACAATCAATTTTGGCAACCCTGAGACCTTTCGGAGAGCATGACAGCTAATATTTATTTATAAACCTAGGAGCTCTCTCTAAAAGTTTTCGAGATTGATAAATATCTATTTGTATCAGCATCGTTTAAGACTAAATGTCGGAGCGAGTCAAGCCAACTCATTCCATTACAGTATAGTTTTCATATATTAGGATTGTAATGTAATTCCATCTATGTTGTACGTGATGTCCGTATTTGAGGCGTATATGAGGGCAGCTCGGCCTTCCGTATCTATGGCACGGCTCCGCTAAGTTGAGCCCTAATTACATGTTGTCGCTTTACGTTTTTTCAATCAAAAATAAAAAGTATGGAATTTACTCATAAAATCGATGCCACAATTTGACTGCCACAATAGCCTTTCTGTAACATAATTATCTATAGTTTATCTTTCATTGATGTATAATATCACTAGAGTTTGAAAATTATCTCCGTTATCATAAATCTTCAAAAACAGCGAGTATGTAGCCGAAAAATATAGGTAGCTCAGTTGGTACGTCAATCTAGGCCATGTTTAAGCACTTAAACGGGAGGCACTTGTATTCAAACAGCGACTAGTAACGGTCCCGCCCGCGCCGCCGCCGGCGCTTTGTGTACTTCACAAGCTCACCTAGGGTTAATATTTCTAGAAGAACTGGAATTTAATGTAGAGCTTGTGAAAATATGTGCTGTCTTAGACTACATCAGTTAGGAGTAATTAAAATGTATAATTGAAGTATTGTTTCATGTTTGCTGTTTTGATTTTTAACCATGGAATACTGTTAAAGAAGTCTGTAATCAATATACTGCGTCTTTTTTTCCTTTTAATTAAATCACATACCATTTCAGCGTTGCTTTATAAAAAGTACTCTGAAAAGCAATGTGAAACAGTTTATATTCAAACTTCAAAGAAAATTCTCTTTGGAACGACCCACAACAAAAATAGCAGGAGAAATCCATTCGAACTGGGAGAGATGGTGAACGTACGTCCGTGGAGAGTGTAGCAGGGCGCGGCAGTCCGCAGAGTAAAGCGAGCGATGTAAAATATTCAGGCGCCTCGGTCGTTCCGCGAATGAGTCGACGCCAGCTTTGACTAATACCGGGTTATCTCCGACTTGCCGACGATTACTCCTCGGCATTTAAAAATGCACATGTTGTTAATCAAAGTTAACTCCAATAAGTATCTGTTCTTTTATAAGGTAACGCTTGCTGAAGCTTAAGTATTGCGTGGTTTTTTTTACTGGTTTGGTACTAGGTTTTAATTATTACTAGTCTCGCGTACTAACTCTAAAATCAGACTAAGAATCGAAATAGGGAAGATACAAACACAATTACTCTAATATTTTCACAATTTTTCATGATAAGTACTTATTCAAAAAAACAATTCTTCAGTAATAAATCTAATTTAAATCTAAATACTTTTCTAAATTTTAATATTATTGCGAGATTGATTAAGTTGTTTGTTAACGAATCTGGTTTCCATTACATCCCAACAGCAAATTAAGCTACAGAACCCATTGCCTATTACAAAAAGCCTTCAAACCGCTTCGTCATTATAGGTTAATGGCGGGCTATTTGAAAGACAACTTTTAATCTTCGTTGAAAAATAGCGGTCGACAGATTTAGAATTTTATACAAAAATATTGGATCTTGTAATCCTGCTTGATTAATTGGTAAAGACGTTCTCTACTAAAATATAGATGAATTTCAATGACTTTGGTATTGCTAATATTAAAACACTATGCTCTGTTTTGCTTATACGCAATTACTTGGTTTGCCTTTTTTTCATGTAGGATAATTAATTATAACATCAACTAAACATTATAAATCACTGACAAAAACATTCTATAAACGATTACTTAGGTACAGCGCGGTAACAATGAGTCTAACCTTGTACTATTATACATTGTGATGATTATGCAGTTTTTTTGTATTCTAATAGATTACTATCGCTCCATAAATACGTCATTCTACTCACTACTATTATCAATGGTTCTTGTAAATTGATGCTTAAATTATCTTAAGATTACGACGAACAATGTACCATCATTAATAAGAGATTTAATGGATTGAACAAAATGTCTATGGTTTCCATTCTATTATTTTATAATACAGGGTTTATTGACATATTTTATAGTCATGGCAATAGGCTCACCCTCTTTATCTGAGACCTAAAAAATATACAGATGCTTTAATTATTTTATTTTTACCATTTTATTCTGCAACTGCTGCAGCTATAATATCAGTCACAATATCACCAATTTTCCATTCAACTAACCATATACAAGTCAATACGTTGCCTCGCTCACAACTGAAAGTTGTTTATTTTGAACGTCCGGTCCATCACGCCTGTTATATCGTGACTTCATATGGTAACTATTCATAAATACTGACACAAAATGAAGTATCCTGTCTGTATGTTACTGGTAGCAATATGAAATTTTGTTGTCATACAATTTAGAACAAAATATTCAACGTAATCATATCTAGTTTAAATCGGTATCCACACTTATTGTTCCATCAGTTTTCCGAGCGAGTGCCTTCCAAGATACTACAAAATATATTCCCAAATATTAATGTTCAATAATATATTCTCTTCTTCTTCTTCATTTTACATTTATTTTTCAAGAGGTTAGCTCTAGCTACACCTTTAGGCGTACATATACTTGTACAGGTACATCTCATTGAACAAACTAATTTTGTCGGTAATCCCATGAGCCTATAGCCATTTACCGAACAGAAATTCAAACTCCTAACGGCTAGTGAGAATGATCTTAAAGAAATAACACTTTGTCTCACTATGTGAATATAATTATGATCTCACACTTAGCGGTTGCGCTTACGGCCACTGGACCATCAAGACAGTTTAGATATCTGATATTATATTAATGTTTAAGTAGGTAAAAAGACTAGGTACTTTTAAGATACTGCGAATAGATGGGACGCTACTTCTTAGAAGTGATACCGAAATGGGTCTCATTAAATTGAATAATATATATTCAAAAATTGGTTCGTGTAGGTAAATCCTATAACCCTGCTCTTGGGAACGAACAATAGGTGTTGAGCTCCTGTCGGCTACAATACAGTGAACTGAGCTAATTAATACTAGGTGCATTAGCAAGGCACAAAGGGAGGTTGTGAAGCCTGCTTTTGAACCTGATGGAGAGCTTATCCGATATGTAGCGTGCGAAACTCTGTTATGGTTGAAATGGTTTGCAGCGCGCGTTATTGAAAATTCAAACGTTTTTAATACAGATGTTGACGTGATTTTCTTTTAGTAGAAGCAAAAGAAATTAAAACATCACAATGAAGTCCATAAATATTTTTTCACAAGCCTAGACAGTTATCACTGTGTTGGAACTCACCCAATCTATGTAAATTGTATTATCTTAATTTATAATAATTTGAAACATTATTGAGCCCGAGACTATGTTTCATAGCATTTGTTTGTTGTTACAAAAACATCCCCAGTGTCGCAGGTTCATCTAAATGTCAAGTGCTAACAGACGTCTTCTTTCAAACAAGCTACCATTATTTAAATGCGTTGTTGAAAACACCTACAAATCAGTACAAGTTTTTTAGTCGAAATGTTGAAATAACTCTTGGCACAATTTATTACTTCAAAAACAAAACAAAAGAATATGCATGTGAGTGTGCAGTGCATACGTCACGTAAAATATTTATACCTAGAAGCAATTTGTTTAGTTGAATGTAGTTAAACGTTATAAAAATTGGAACTTTAGGTGTATGTCTGTAAAGTTTAGAGTTGAATTGCAGCAAAGAGGTTGGAACAGCAGTTTTTTTTATCATAGTGCGATTTTCATTTATGACTTCCGCTACGTTTCCCACCATTTGTACGTATTGTAAGAGCTTACTATAAATATTCGAGGATCTATATCTACTTGAAGTCAATGACCACAGAATCATATTTTTAGCATCAGCTGTGTTTTAATAAAACTTGACAAACATGACGAAAGCATTTATTTTCTGGGGTGGACTAAGTATTTTTTTTAAATGGAGACACAAAGATTTAAATAATTACATAGCAGTACGCAAAACAAAGTAATATATTACATGTTTTTTATTATACTTGCAAATCGAATCGATTTCTTTGCAAATAAGAGGATTATAAATATTTAATATCCAATTGCTACATCAGGCCTTCGGGTGGACACAATCGAAAACAAAATTTGTATGAATTATTATGATCATAAGCATCAGTAGGTACCTACATATTTCAGTAAATAATGTATTTATTCATTGCTAAACTCAAATTTCAAAAAAAAAAAAAGATGAAGGCCCCGTTTTGTACAATAACAGCCTTATTTCTTTGCAATAAGAGTCAAACCTTTTATCTATAAATGAATAAAAAGAAAGTCAAACAGTATTGTTTCACTTCGCCGGATAACATTACACTATTATATTTATCTTTCAATCGAGGAAAAGTGATCGTTATCCCGATCGCTTTGTAAACGTCAAGTGACAGCAATCGAAAAAGTTGTTACCTTTAAGGAGGTCGGAAAAGATTATCTAGAAATCTATCGTGAGATATCTTGACCTTTGTACTGAAAGAAACAGTATAGCTTTAAAGCTATGATTATATTGGTATTACACAATACAAACGGATTTCAAAGGAATTTCTCTCGTAGTTTATGTGATCTTTAAATAAATGCAGTTGAAATTATCGCCATTTTTCTATAGCTACTACATCTTCCAAATTCTATCCATTGTACCTTTCGTCCCCAAAATCCTTCATAATTTCGTTGGTCGGTTAGGTAGGTCGGTTTTTATTCGTCTGGTGGTAATCTGAATTTGTTTATGTTGGATAATTTCGTATGTTTGCTGTAATTAACTTGTTTTAAGTGATTGTAAAATTTTAGGGAACACGTTAATTTATTATATTTTGGTAGGAAATCGAGTTAGATATTAATAAATACAATATTGATGCATGGTCGAGGAAACTTGATAATTTGTCAGCGTGTTGATTAGGTCATGCGCTGTCAGGGCCTAAGCACTAACATGTTAGTATTTATTGGACCGTAATATAATGTATGACAGTGTATGATGTGTTTATGTACGCCGCCGTATTTATGTCGTCATAAATTCGTAGAGATAGCGACCAGTTAACACTATGTCAGCTTTTAACACTTATATTTTTAGCGGAATTGACATTAATGTTGTAGGTACGGGCCAAATATTATGAAATTAAAAAAAGAACATTTATTTATCACTTTCAAATTAGAGTTACTTTATTTACTGGCAATAATACCATTAAAATTCAGATTAATGGTGTGCTAAACTTTGAGTTAAAAGATAATTTTGTAATTTTAACCTCACACAGCACTATTCGGTTTTTTTTATGGTAAACGTAATTTTAGCTTTATTGCGTGGCAGCGAGGCGAGGTGAGGACCGTAGTGACTCCGCTACAGATCAAGATGCGCTACATGTTCAGTTCGACTCACGGAACAACTATTTGTAAAGCCTACGGGTCCAGGTTTTTGTGTACCCACGATTAAAAAGAAAATTTTAGTGTGAGGCAACATCTGATATGAAAAAGATTTTTGAACCTTTTGATGTTACAATAACATTATATAAAATGTCTTCATCACTTCATGTCTTCCATTTCAATGTCAAATGATGATAAACGTAATAAATTTCTTAACAAAAGTAGTAGGTATTGTATATACCTATGTGTTAATTTTATAATCCTTAGATGTTCTTCCGAAGGTTACCTACATAGAAAACCATATGGATTAAGGATAATTATTACCTTCCCTGGTTGGCGAGGTACGTTAAGCCCCATAGCTGATGTGGCTATGTAGGTGCCCCGATGTGTAGTCGGATAACGGAGACCAAAGTAATGGGAGGATTGTGATGTTAAATGAGTAACCAATCCCGCTGATATACGCTTATGCTACTATAAAACATATTGTTCTCATGCTGACGGTTTTTATGTTTAATTGTATAATACGTGTAAATATTTCAGACAAAGTACTTATTAAAACACAGCGATTGATAGTTCAAACCAAAAGATAAACAGATCATGATAATGGCTGCTATAACCAAACACTGCATTATCGAAGGGAAATATCATAACATAAGTAGACACACAGATGTTTATCTATTATTATGCATAGCACGTCATATTATGCATTTTGAAAACAGATAGGTACAGCTACAATAAAACATGTTGAAAATAATATCAACCATAAATAACTACAATCAACTGCGCGGATTAGTCATGAAACGCGTGATTCATACCAAGTTTCAGTAGTGACGTACACTGCGGCGCTTATTTCAACTATCTTGACGCATGCTTACTATCGTTTGGCTAAAATTCCTGTAAACGTCATGGTATAATAATTCTTCTAACTACATATTTTATAGACAAGTAAAACAGGTTCACTCGGGTAAGCTGCGTCAGTGTGTAGGGTCAGCAAGCGCGGCTGCTGAGTGTGAGGTCCTGGGTTCGATTCCCAGGTCGAATATAGTATTAATGGGTAGCAGTAGCAGATCGAAATTTGGATTTTTGACGGCTATAGGCTCTCCTCGTAACAGTTATGAGTCTTAAAAGCACTGACCTGTACAGTCACGAGCTAAAAACATGTATCCACTTACAAAAGGGATAAAGCGATTTTTTTCAGGAATGAACGATTGCAAGTTTGTGATAACACCAATGTCACTATAGTATTGGTTTGTAAATACTGTGTTGTTAATATCACAAAAGTTGTATTAGTACTTTAGGAAAAAATCGATTTAGCACTTTTAGATAGATAGATAGAATATTCTTTGTGCACACCAAAACCAATGTAAAGAACAATTTTATAAACAATAAATGGTATGTACAATGGGCGGTCTTATCGCTAACTTTTGTTAGTGTGTACATGTTTTTGCTCGTGACTGTACGTGTATACAGTGACACTTCTGCCTAACTCTTCAAGAATACACGCGTGATTACCGTGATATATGTTTAAAAGTGTTTTCTATTTATGAAAACTTTCCAAATATACTAGAACGTGAATAGATTGTGAATAGCCAGCATAAAATAATTTGCCTCTAGTTTTAATTTCCATTTCACCTGACTTGCACAGCACATGTGCCGCGTATTGTTGCGATGCCATCAATAGATTTTGTGCAGTGTGATCGACTCGATCGCTCGCTGCACGCGGACTATCAATCAATGCGAATATCAATACCAAAGTTCAAACATGTCAAGCGAGAAATAAAAGCTTTTTCATATCCTATGCCTCTATGAGCGACGATCATTTGGTGCACCTGGTGAAACCAGCTAATTCGGAACTGGCTAAGGCTTCGTTTCCACCAGTGGTATGAGAGGAAGCTGAGCTGGGGGGCTAGACAAGTTGCATTTTGACATTCGAAGCGACAAATAAAATGTATGGAAATGACACAAGCTTTCGACAAATCGGGCTGTCACTAATGTCATTTACATACATTTTGTTTCTATTCGTTTGTCGATTCAAATGTCAAATTGCAACTTGTCTAGGCCACCAGGGGGCTTGATAAGTTGCAATTTGACATTCGAATCGACAAACAAATAGAAAGAAAATGTATGGAAATGACATTAGTGCCAGCCCGATTTGCCGAAAGCTTGTGTTTGTTTTATTTTATTCAAATTTCAAATTGCTTATTGTCTACAGGCCCTGTGCGCGAGGAATATATCTGCATAGCCACTAGGAACAAACGCAGCTTATTGGAGGACTTTTCCTCCACTCAACTCTAATGGAAACGTAGCCTAATCTTTTACTATGATATGAACTTTAAGGGTATCAATGTGCAGTATCAACACAACAATTATTATCTCCACTAATATTACAAAATGTGAAAGTACTTAACTATCTGTCAGTCTGTCCGACTTTTTCATACCTAAACTGCTGAACAGATTTCGATAAAAGGCAAGGAGATATATTGCATTTTGAGAGAGGACAAAAGCTACCTTTGTCTTAAAATCTTCTTTGTGATGCGGGTTATTATTATCTCATTTTTTACGCGGGTTACAACTAGTAGATGAATAATATAACCAGAATCTTATTATTGGAGCTTTGATTTTCATTACAGCGGCTTCCATTATAATCATTTTGTAAATTATGTAAACACATCATTATTACTAGTCAATCTATTGCAGATAAAAGATAATTCAGTGCAAATTCATACAAGTATTATCACGTAGTTTTCAACCTGTTTTGATCGAGTTATCAATAGAACAGATAAGCGCACGCTTAGTGACGTTGTTTCAACAACATATCAATTACAACTTAGATATTTTATCAGTTTATCTTTATAAAATATATTTGCCGATGTTATAAATCAATTTTCAGCAGAAATATTTGGGTTAGTAGGTATAAAAAATAGAAATACTTTATGTAAGCACTGATAATCCAGTGATATGGTCATGAGATGACCTGTCGTAAGGTCTTCAGTTCGAATCTAATATGCGCACTTCAGAGTTTTTGAAGTCGTCGGTGAAGGAACCTGCACTACTGAGTTATTTTCTAGACGGTGCATCAAGTCTGCTAGCCCGTATAAGTCCAGCCTGTCCTAACATATTTTGATACGTTTGTTTGCCCAGCCAGGATAACAATGAGAAATAAAAATACGCGTTGGCGAAAATACGGTCAGTTTGCGATATTGAAGTGTTCATTAAATTATTGCAACTGAACAGAATCTGTTGAACAAATCCTTGGAAAATATGAACTGCGGTTTTCATTTCGAAAATGGAGATGAATTGCATTGTAGTTCCCTTTATGAAAGAATTAATTTATACGTAGAAGATGCACAAGCAAGTTTTATGTTTCTGAAACTCTTCACTTCTTTCTATAACGTTTTCAATTTTATTTACCACCGTCCTGCTACCTAAACGTTTTATTCTAGTGAACATTTTAATATTGTACGGTGTTGGATGAAGTTTCTTGAAAAACAAAGTTGAAACCTTTAGCTTTTGATAACACTTGGGCAGTATAAAGCGATTAGTGTAGACTGTAGTTTAAATTTAGGAAGCTTCACCAGCTATGGAACATGGGTTCCTGGGTGCAATTTTCAGGTCATAAAAAGTCTTATTGGAGAAAATTTGTAGCTACCCAAACTGAATTTGTGCCTAAAGCCAGGGATACACTAGGGGACAAATGTCCTGCGACATGTGTCGCCAGCGACGTCGGGCGAAGTGGTGCGTCGTTGACAACATGTCTGGATGCTACGGATGTGCTAAGTCGCGCGATGTCGCCAAACATGTCAAGCGAAACCAAGTTTTCGCTTGGCATGTTTGTCGTTTACACATGTCGTCCGACATTTGTCCCCTGGTGTATCCTTGGCTTAAAGCTCAGCCCCATTACTTGCTGCTTGGCCATCTCACCAAATTATTAAGACCTGTGGCTCAATTTAATTTAATTTGATTTAATTTGTACTTAATATAATTTAAATAAATATGTCAATATATCCTTACTAATATAGTATAAGACGTTACTAACAAAATGGATCATGTTATCTGAATTGAAAAATAAATAATAATAATAATTTCGAGTGACATTAAACATAATTGGTGAACTGTGGGTGTACAATATACATGGCTGCCAATCTTTCAGCAAATACAGGCGTGATGGTATGCTTTGTTAAAATATTTAATTACTTTGTTGTTCTCTCTAACCCTATTTTTCAGTTGCACCTGCTTTGCATTTGCAATATTTTATCATCACTAAGGACACTAGAGAATGTTCTCTGGATGTTTTCCAACAACATGTGTATAGGTTAAATCGCACACAGCATTGTACTGTTTTCTATTCACTGTAAGCTCTTATTGAGTTCTGGAAAATCTGATTTTGTGTTATTTAAAATTGAGGTAATAAGGGTTTATGTATACGTAATTACGTAATGTAATAATAAATGTAATGTAAAGTATTTTTTTGTTATGAACACTATTCATCCGTAACTATTTCTATAAATAATCGTTCAGTATACCCTGAGCTGCCTGCTACTCAACTGACAGAGTAGCAAAAGCCAATAGAAGAAGTAATATAAATCTTAATATAATTATGTAATACTAACTGAGAATACCTACGTACTTACTGGAATTTTATGATATTAAAAAGTCGTATAATGTAGTTGGTACATCACCAACCAGCAGTGTTAGAGGTGTGGTGACAGCAAAATGTGTATTTCACAATTAGCTTGCCTCTCAAAGTGACAAGTAAGACGACATTATCTCGATTTTCCTTCTGAGCTTCGCTACAATCTTGTCATTCAGTCATATTTTGAGACAATGTCGTAATCATCTCAAAGTTAGAGTTATCGGAGGATATTCTTGAAAGTAATGGACTTTAAATTTATCACCCGATGTGTATGTATCTGTATTTTATCTCCAGATAATATAACCTACTTTTCCTCAACAAGAAGTAATTTAACATTCGAAATTACCCACAAGTATGTTATTATCAATAGTATCTACAATATTTCTATTGTCAGAGTACTCATATCGCTATTTATATCTAATCGACACATGTTATCTACGGATACGTGACTATTATATGCATAATAGTCACATGCTACTAAATATTTCATAACAGAAGAAACTACAAGTATCATAAAATAAAGGTGAAGGCAATAATACACAGCGGCACCTTGAAACGTTAGGAGGGTGCGAATAACTAGATATATGGCGTGTTTCAGTACGAATTGTTCCCCAAATACTTAAGAAATAGATTTTAAGCACACTCGTATATCTTAAACAATGACTTACCTATACCAGTGAACAATGTCAAAAGAATATATGCTCAGAAAATTAATAATTTATTGTGTTTGTGATTAACAATATCAAGCTTGAAATAAAAATAAAACATGTTTGCTCAAAAAGTCGTAAAACGTCTAACAGTAAAGAGTTTTACTTTGACTTCGCCACTGACGCACACCATTATAAATGTATTTCTCTTGGCAAATACAATATTCTGTGTATCCCAGTTTTAGGTTCATTTATTTACTTTCATGTTCGAAATTTGCCAGTGAACTTGACATTCATAATAAAACTAATATCGGCTCAGAAAGCAAAATGTTGTTTGTGGGGAGGTTTAACAGTGATGATACGCTCCGTTGCAAATATCTACAAACGAAAAGCTTCTTTCTTTTTATTACATTTTTAATGAACTGTCAGTGTTTAACTAAAATGCTTTTAAATAATAGAATATAATACCTACCTACTGAGTGTTTCATGTAAAGCATTCCAAATAGCTGTGAATTTGGGACAGTTAAATTTCTATAAACAAGAATTAATATTAATAAAAAAGGGCACCTTTCAAAAAACACCTCCGAGGCATCTGAGTCGCTACGAGGCAGTATAAGTTTTGGTAGCACCATGCCTTTCTTTCGCCTTCCGCGTATTCCGGAAGGCGAAGGCCACTGCAACTCCGTGATTGCCATGGGGCTGTGGGGACTGAGGATTGTTAGTCGTCGTTCGGGGGGAGGCAGGCTGAGTTGTTGCAAGGCACGGCGTTCTGTGCTCGCGAACAACCCGCGACGTTTCTCAGCAGAACATCCCATATCTTCCCCGGAGAGCGCTCGTCGCGCCGGCGCACCACGCGTCTCCCGCACATCACGCTCACTCGCCGTTAAAAACGAGCTCCGATGAGTGCGAACGGTTGTGCAGGAGCTGGCGGGCCGCGCCGGCGACGAATCCTTGCTTGGACGGAGACTTTCCATAGAACGGGCCGTTTCGACCCGTGCTGCGGCCAAATACTGACCGCTAGTAATTGTCGTTTGTGCTACCTCGCATTCTTCTTGACTTGAGCTCGAAGTTCCACTTCGTGAGAATGTGCTAGTTTTAGATGCGAAACTTCTATCACTAAACTGAGCTGCTGATATACTCGAAGTATTAGCATCGGCAGATTCCGATGATGCTTGTTGACGTATATACCCTTCCTCCAACGAGGCGTGGACGACACGCGCATTCAACGAGCTAAAAGCTGCGAGATTAGGCCGTTGGATCTTTCTTTCATCATCTTCCTCCTCCATTTTTAAAACCTTTTCCTATATAACTCTCACTAACACATGTAAATCGTACACAACACTATTCAATACACCATTTATGCATTTCAATATATTTTATTGCATACTTATCAAATTTTCTCTTACATAAATAGATAAAATAAAATACTTAATAAGGAACACTGGACACAGTCTTTATCACTATTTGAGACCACCACACACGCGAGATAAGGCAGACACCTGAAACAAAACATATGAATAAAATACACTGCTGTAATTTAAAAAGGTACATATAAAAAGATGTGTAATTGAGGGGTAAAAGGTTCGGGGAAGGACAGGAAAAAGAATAAGGGAATTTCGTGTAGCTCGCACATTAGTAGGCAACTGTAGTAATTAACAATAGATCAATAACACATTTTGGCTGCGCGGTAGGTTGAATTAGAATCTTGAAAATGGAATGTTAAATTACAGGCATGTTGTTAATAGCGGCAGCTAATGTAGGGATATGTTTAATTACATTCAGTTAGCGGCCTTGGAGTCGAGCGCCAGTTGTCCCGCCTCGTTCGCGCAGTCGGTGAGGGCTTTGACTTGCGCGGCGTTCAGTCCAGTGGCTTTCACCTGCACGTCAGCACTCTTCGAATGCTCTTTGCTCTCACTGCTGGACTCTACCCTCTTGGTGGTCTCGTTTCCATATTGATCTATAAAGGTTTCCTCCTCGAACTCCTCCTCGTAGCTCTCTTGGTATTGTTCACGGAATTCCTGTCTCGCCTGGATGGTGACTTTCTCTGTCGTCTGTCTCTGTTGCATCACTTCATCCATGGTCTTCTTGACTAGCTGCTGACCAGCCTGGAGTTGCTTGCTTTCAGACATCTTGATAGTTTAATCTACAATTGGTGTAAAATCAGATGTTAAATATGCTACAGTCAAATTGCGTGATTGCATGATGAACGTTGCAGTCTAGGTTCCCTTAAAATATTACGGTTTAATGTTGGTTTTGAAAACGTAAAAAGACAAAAGAAATATAAACTGTTCGTTGTTGTGCATAAAGCAGAACTAGAAAGCTCGGTTTGATAGAAATTGATAGCGTTGGCTGGCGTTGTGCCAACAAACATTCCCGATGTTTGGACCGCATTTAAATTTACGTTGTTAGAGAATTTCTGGGTATGACTTCGTTACAGTGTACCGTTAATTTTTTCTTACAATAGTAATCAATGGAATGTGAAAATTCAATATCAAATCGTCAAACATTGATGTCTTTTGAAATGGCTCGAAGTCTCAAAAGTTTGCGAAAGCTCAATGCCGAATTGCTGAAGAATGTAACCTGCATACACTTTTCCAGAAGAATACTCTAACAATGGCGTATCTATTTAAAGGTGTTCTGTGTTTTATTTATGACTCATTTGTTTCTGTTTTATGGTGAAATAACTCAGACATAAAACTATCACCTTCAAGGCAGATCATAATAACCACATATTTTGTTGATGCGATGACTAGTCTGTTATTTCCGAATTTAAAAATGTGGTTTATTTTCACGGAAAAATTAGTTTCAAGTTAATTTAACAAAGGAATGTCTACATACTTCGTGTCATTTGAGCCAGTCTGTCCTTGTCATACCGTAGTACATGACAATAGGAATTCGTGTCTATTAAAAACGTGCGAATACCTACCTGTCCAAGTTTACTTGACCTATTTAACGGCAACTACTGAATTCCACGCTTTTCTGTGACTGTTGCGGTGGAAACTTAATTCTTACTAACTTTTAAAATAAAAACATATTATTAGTTTTCTTAGATAAAATTTTGAGTTGAGTCCTATTGTGTATAAGTGAAGTTTTTGTTTAAATGCCAACAAGGTACTTTTTGAACGTTTAGCTTTCATTGGCTTTTCACGTTAACTGTAAAATATGGATTAGTTACTGGAAAATGCTGAATAAAAATAATGTTATGATTTGTATCACCGTCTGAATTCTCGAAATATTTCACGTAATTGATGGAATTTTAAATTGAAGAATATTCACTATTCACATTTCAACATTTAGAACCCGTACACAAAAGTGAAATTATTATAAATTACCTTAAAAGTGTGATATGTAAATGAATTCCGTTCCAGTAATATGGTGCAACACTGTGATTTTAAATACGGGATATTTTGGAGTTGTTTCCTTGCGCAAGCTCGCGAGTGAACTGAGTGGCGGGAGATCCCGCGTCGCGCTTTGTTGCGTACGTGCAGCTTTGCGTGGGCGCCTTGTGCTACGTGGCACCTCGTCTGGGCTGCCCGAAACTTGGCCAAAATAATACAGTAGTTACATATGTCTTGGCAAATTAACTATGTATTTTGTTAATTAATTTTGACTTCGAGAATAATGATTCATGGACTTATTTATAATTCATAACGTTGTTCGTCTATCAGGCATATCAATCCATTTAGAAGAGGTACCTACAGAAGATAAGTGGACAAGGACGCCCAATTAGTTCCTGGATCATAATTTGATGTGTCAACGCACGATTAATTACACATATAATGTCAAAATGAAACGTTTTCCCGAGATTAATTACGCCAATACATGAAAGCTGTACTGCCAAAGTCTGCTGAAAATAGAAATATGCGTCAGAAGAAGGAGAATCGCGACCGATGACTCCAAACGATGAAGGGGGCGATAAACATACGGCGTTATGAATAATGATTGGCAAAGCTCGCTGTGACTAAGTTTATCATTACTGCACCACGAATTAAATACCCACGACTTCTGGAAATTATATGGAAAACAGGAATTTGCTGAAATCATTGTTTACAGAAAAACATGATGAATCAAATCGTTATTTCCAAAGCACTGTGTGAGCTAGACGCATGTAATACATTAGGCGAGTGTAGGTATCACTATTTGTGGTGATACACATACATACAAATTACGTCTGTCTCTCATTAGAGCAGAACACGTTTTGTTAAGTGTTTTTAAAGATTAATATTAGAAGGAGACAAAGAAGTAACAGATGACCCACTATAGAGCTGAATATCTGTCACCTACGGGGATAATAAACAACATTTCACGAAAAGTATGTGAATAATTTCTTTGATATAAATTCGAGTACGTTGACCTGCTGCACCGCATCGTATTACGGCGCGTTGATATCTTACATCCTAGTCATGGTTTAGTAATAACTAAGTGATGATGATACGACTCGCAAGGCTTAGCTGGCAAGGCACCTGACCACACTGTCGATGGAAACCGTTCCATCGACAGTGTGGTCAGGTGATCATTACAAACACATCACGGTCAGGCTCAAGCTTCATGGAGCACGTAAAACCGTCGGTCTCTGGCACAATCACCTAGAACCATTCTTGGTGGTAGAAACCCAAGTAAAACTGATAATATTGCTATCTTAGGTATTGATATGACCAATTCACAGAATTAGTAACGACTATTATTATGATATGGGATCGAAAATGTTCACTGCAGTAAGGTCGGAACGGTCGCTCCAATGACTTTTCAAAAGTTTCCATAATCACCGCGATTGGCACAAGGTACACGGATTACAAGGACGTTCACCCTAGTTAAATGCATTATGTCTGTTTCCAATTACCTTTTAGCGTATTTTTACCAAGATATGCCCTTTAGGAATAAAATATTTACATCATACGGTGGAAACAACGGTACAAAAAGTACCTAACCTTTTATTGTAACATGAAACACGCGCACTCTCGAGTAAATTATTCTCATTGTGACGTAACAGAAATGTTGATCTAAGAATAACATGAAATATTTTGAGATATTATTATATATCCATCAATTATCAAATTTCTAACAACTTTTGACATATCAAATGCTCCAATTTCGAACAAAGTTTATGAACCATTGCGAATTGATGTCGTTAACGAGGATGTTATTTATTTCTCACATGTGTTAGTGTTAAACATAAAGCTTAGCAAGCTTAAAATATATATAATATACTCATAAATATACAAACATAAGTACTCGTAAGAATAAATACTATCTCATTAGTGTAGTGTGCTCAAGCTAGACCGTTGAGGCATGGAGACCTATGTGCGCAAGTGCTACGCGCGAGGTCATGGGTGAGATTAGCGTAAGTGATTGAGTATTGTAACCCACACTAGGCCAGGGTGGTGGAATATAACCTAACCCCTCTCATTCTAAGAGGAAATCCGTGCCCAACAGTGGAACAGTTAATGGATTGATAATCATGTTGGAATTCTCAGCGGGCTCATTGCCCCTTATAACATGGGACTGGCAAACAGTGGGTAAAGATAATCTATTTATTCAACCTCCTGCTTCAGGGATGAAGGCGTGATGATAATTACGTATATTTTGTCAATGCAGTAGTTTTTACAAGTTGACAATATATCAAAGGTATATTGTATGAAATAGCTGTCTCGCTTCACTTTAAAGATTTCAAAGCGCTTAGGAAGTGACAGTGTTTCCTAAGCCAGCTGTCATTTATTCCATTAGCCGTTTGGCGTATGGCGGGAAACTTGTGGTTTAGGGAATCAGGAATGTGGAAATAAAACGAGTATCTGTCGACTGGCAATTTTGTCAACGACATGTCCTTTTCCCGTACCTCTAAATTAAAATAGATTATACTTAAGTGTTTAATTATTTAATAAATAAATCTAGACACATTACTGAAAACATTATGAATCACTAGTAAGTGACGTGTGTAAAGAGACTTTTTGTTCGCAAGATCTTATAAACTCAGTGAATTGATTCTCTTTCTTAAAATTGTGTTTATTGATATATCATATAAAAATACGCAGTCAATACTGTGTCATCGATACCGTGAGTTCGTATTACGAACACCATAAACCCTGAATTTCAACATCAAGTTCCACTTACATCTGACAAGCATTCAAGTATAATGTATTAATACTTGGTCTAGCAGGTGGTATTAACTTACTAATAATTTACGTACGTACGTTAATAATAGATCAAAGCTTCAGGTGTGTTGGACCTTTGCAGCTTCGACCCCAACCTAACAATTAGTGTAATCTTAGTTCCGTTTCAACCTGCCTGTAATAAGCTGTATCGCTTTTTGATTTCGACGAAAAAAAAGTATTATTGTTCAGATAAAGAAGAAGACATATCATGTAACAAGATAACGAACAATAAGGGTAATGTATCACTAACGTGGGCTACAACTTACAACACGTAAATTGATTTACTATCGGTAATGATCGAAACGAGACACACGAGACTTGAACAAAAAGTACAAAAGGACCGTCTTACTCAAGAAGTCTATCTCTCCATTAGCATTTCATTAAAACTTTTCACAGAATTCAACGAAAAGTTTTTAACAAAAAAGCGGTGAAAAGAAACACGTTGAATGTTTAAAACACACAAAAAGTAGGGGCAATCTAAACACCCAGTATCACCCGCCGCTGAATAATACTCGATTTATAATAATGACATTTAAGATCTGAGTACTGCAAACCAATGTACCGATAACTTGGATTTATTTACGGAACGTGACCTTTCCTAACGGTGAGACCTTTGCTGGAAAATGTAAAGACCATGCTGCAGCGTAACAATGCAGGCACGCCAAGGTGGCGGCTTCCGTCCCTTCAGATGCCTATCAACCACCTAATTCCACCGACCTCCACCCCTAACCCATTACGGACGACTCAGCCGTGCGTGTCTATTCATTCGCTATCTTCGCAATGCAAAATGGAACATTTTCACGGCCTTCGTGTTCAAATACTAGGCCTATTTGCAAAACAATGACTCGAATATTCTAGATAAACATGTCTTAGGTACTGGGAATTTGAAAGATTAACGCGAATAGAACGCTCGGACGAAGGTGCTAGTTATTAAAAATAGAGTTCGTTCGTTTCGTCAAGTTTCACGCTGTACTAGCATCGTATATGGTTCTCGATAAAATTGTTTCTTTTTTTGGATTTCACTGCGCTGGAAATAGATGCCGGACTCGGCTGACCGTTGGTTAAAATTGAATAAAATACATTTTTAGTAAGACATGAGTGATTTAAATATTTTTTCGTGTGAGTCTATTTAATGTACTGTGCTTCCGTAAATTGTGCATCACTTGCTTTAGAAAAAAAAATCCTATGAAAAACATACTGGGTATTTCAAGGTTAAATGTAGCGTGCTAAGTATAATTCGGTCGCTAACCATTATGATGGAACTTTCTCAAAGTTGCAAAGAAATTATACTTGGTGTATAATGTTTTAAGATTTGATAAACGAATGCTGACCTTTGCTCACGCACTACAGTAATTTGTTTCGACTACATCAAATAAACCTTTATTAGATTATTCGAATGTCATTGAACGTTTGTTTGTAGTTAACAGAAAATAGCAAAACTACTATTGTTATAGTTATAGTTGTTAGTTCTCTGTACTGAAACTGGGAAATTTTGGGAAACTGCCGTTTATTATACGTGTTTCATTCATATTGTGGTTTAGGAATAATACTTAAAAAAAATATTTCCATTTTCCTACTACATTACAATACTTTTCTTATGAATTTATCTCTAAATAGTATCAAAGGTTACTAACACATAAGCATGGTTACCCTACTGGAAGCGTACAGTCGTGATGATATGTACTTGTACACACATAATAATATATACGAGGATATTTATTCAGATTTAATAATAAGTTGTTAGAGACTGAGAGTGTAATTTTGTTTGCGACGCCATTCCTCGCCTTAAGTTTTCTTATTTCAGCCGACATGCGACGCACATTCCGAGCTTGTGTTGAACTTTTTGTCGAGACGGATTTTCTATATATATAAACAAGAATGTGACAGTAGTACTTGCAGCACCCAATTTAGAATTCAGTATGCGTCTCTCATACACAATCTCGATGGGTTTATACGAGCACAGCTTTATATTATATAAATTGTATCCAAAATTGTAAGTAGTGACGTTAGTGGAGAGATTTCACAATTGTATAAAACAAAGAATAAACGTTCACCGCTTGTTATAACCTTCAGAGTTATTCGGAATATCAAACATAGGTGGGTATTATTGCCCCGACACAAAGGCGGTGGGCAATACTACCCTTACATTCCTGAGATTTTTGTCATGACGTATTTACGCTTTTACCAATATTGCTTGTGGTAGGTTTGTAGTTATTTATTCAAGTATAAACAAAAATGTTGGCCTTAAAACTTATTATATGAGATATATTTATTTATCTGTCTAAATATATATTTTCAATCTAAATAAAAATTATTGGTTCTAGTGTATTTTTGAGGTTGAAATATTTATAATTAAAATACAGTTTACGTCAAGCTGCTTTATTCGTGAGAAACTTATGTGTATATTTTCAAAACATTTGCAATCTGTTCGTACGTCGGAAATAAAGTGAGCATTTAGGTACACTGCACGTCATAGAGAGAATTTTAAAATTGAATTTTGAATACTCTTACAGAGCTTCTGTATTAAAAACTTTAAAGCTGAAAACGGAGCTGTATGTATTTATAAGTATGTATATTTTCAGTTGGTAATTCGTTTACCTTCTAAATTAAATGCATCCCCTCCTACGTTTTCTTTGCACCTGTAAATATTTTCTTGTGCATCATGAAACGAAGTTCTCTCAAGGGTTTATTTTTACTCGTATTTACTCAAACTGTTTATTTGCATGCTAAGGTTAATATATTTCTTAAATATAATATAGTGTACAGCTTAGCAGTACATAGCACCTTTTACGAGTATTACAAATAATACGGAAAGAATGAGTGATTTCCACATACTTACAATAACACAGCGAGGTCGCGGACCGAACTCGGATTATACTTCAAACTAATATAAAAGTGGTTTGGGCCCGTATTACCACTATAAGTTTGTCAGAGAGGGATGCCGCTCCAGGTAAAATAACACCGTCCCTCTCTCACAAGCTTAAAACGATTGCGTTATCAGGGGCTTAGGAGCACGTGAAAAATGTGTACATAATCTTTCCTTATGTGAATATTACTCACGAAAGTTCTTATCTACACACTTTTTATGACGAAAACATGTTCCTGAAGTGTTTAAGAAATAAGGCCTTGTACGTAAATAGCCTGCGTTCCTGTGATAGGCTTTCAGCGGTATGCAAGCTTAGTCGAAACACGGAACTCTTTTTCACTACCGCCGAACCCGAGCCATCTAACATCGCATGTATGCATGGCTTCACATCTCATTTCCAGTATAAGCGGACCTCGCACTATTTAGGGTTTCCGTACAATAAGAGATCCGCTTATCCTGGAAATATATAGCTTGATGGGTAGCAGTGTGTTCTATATACCTAAGTCTAATACGATACATACTACGGACAAGCTTATTAATAAAGGCAATGTTTTATTATTACTTACTGCGTCCCGCCGTTTTAACCGCGTTTATTTAGGTATTCCCGATTCGACGATTATCTATCCATGTATCTATTTACCTATGTATTCATATCGAAATGTAACATTAGTAAGTTTAAAATCTAAAAATCGCAGCCTTTTCGGCACTAACTTCGGACAGACAGACAGACCAAAATTAAAATAAAAATAAAAACGGTCTAAAAATTCTAAAAATATCTATGATTAAATTGCATTAATTTTAAAATTGCAGAGAAAATTCAATTATATTTGTTGGTATATTATGTAGATAAATATATAGGTAGGTTCTCAAATTTTCTATCAAACGTGATATAAACGCAGCTAAACGGTAGCATAAACTGTCCCCTTAATATGCTTAATAGTATCGAATTATCGATACATTTGCTCTAATGTTAACGAAATAAATGAATAGAAATTGGCGCCCACAACTATGACACTACACATTACTTCACGCTAATTTGACCTGCCTGACAATCCCCGCTCCCTATGTTTACGAGTTGAGTCCATTTCCTTTTGCCTTGTCATGACGACACAAAATACGATCCTTAACGCTCGTACCTATTACGTCAAATACTAACCGAATTGTTTCAAGCATATACGATCTAAATGAAAAATAGCGCAAGAGCGAGGTGGCCGTCGGCAGATTAATTTACGAAGCTAAAATAAATACAACTGAAATTACTTAATTTTGTTAGAAATTTAAGGTACGTATTTGTTCACAGTTTTATTTAAACTTTTCCTGCTATTAGTTTCAGTAGAAAAACGTATAAAATGTCGAGGGTTTATGAGCTCAAATGTTTAATATCCGAAGTTGATTTGCCGTGGTGGTCGCTCGAAAAAATACCTCTGTAATTTCCTTCCCCATTTTGTTCCGACATTTTCTTTTTGCAACTAACTTGTACAGAATTTTGTAGCCACTGGCGATCTTATAGAAGAACTGAAGCATTTTCAATTAACTGGAAAAGCAAGACCAAGAAAAAGCTGTCTTATCTGTATAATCCCTCTCTTTGGATCAGACTCAAGAACTATATCAAGAAGAATATTAGTGAAGAAAGGTTATTAAGTTTTTTAGGGTCCCTTGTTGGATAATATAATTATAATCACGTAGGTATGTATATAATGCTCAACCATACGCTGTCAACGTTATTTAGGGACATCATTATTTAGAATAGCTATCGTCGCTATAATTATGTGTTAGCAACGAAGCTTGCGTGTATCTAGGGTGCGTAAATTCCATCTGATAAACAATTAATGTTATGTGTTGCTGTTATCTACGTAGGTTCCTTAAATAATAGTGTAGTAGATAAGTACTATAACACTACTAATTATAGATAAATTTATAATTACTTTTAGTGTTGGCATTTTATTATAATTACAGTCATCATTAAATCAAAATCCTCATGTATACGGATGATACTGTATAGTATCTATGAAATTGTTATCTATTGACATTATTGTATCTATTACACGAATCATCGAAATATTATATCATTGACACGAAAATAAGAAGACTTAATCTTCTTATTTTCGTGTCAAGAGTAAATCAACGTGTCGAGTCTATTTCGTGTCAATAAATAAAAGTAGGTATTTATAGTTTGAGCCCAGTAGGAAGCTACCGTTGAGTTTATCAAGTCCTCGAGTGTGCAGGTGCATGTGACATCTTTTAAGTTATTAATGAAACAATTTTATAGGGATTTATATCCACACAATCTGTGTATCAATGTGTGTCGATACTTTGGCTTATTGTAATTTAATAAAGTGACGTCACTGTATAAATGCTAATTATATCAATTAAATTTGACGCATTTTACGTGCATATAGGTATGACAAATAAACCGTTTGGTATACCTATTAATACTACTTAATATACTGCCGACAAAGTCAAAGTTCCAATCACTCGTACTGAAACTTCTTTACAAAGTAAAGTTTTTTTAGAGTATACAAGAAAAGTTGGGAGTTTTTTAAGAATTGAATTAAATCTACCTTTCGCATTGAATATTCAAAATATTTTAAGTCAATCATCTTGAAAGAAATTATGCTCAAATCCATCACAAAGTACCGTTACAAAAGATTTATTCAAAATTCGACCATTGTAACCATCAAATTTTGTGCTTAGCGATGTTTTGTTTATAAATTGGTGGCGAATCGCTTTATACCTTTTCCGCGAAATTTTAATGAAAATTAAATGGTGAAGTAAGTACAGACTTGTACAGTTGCAAGAACTTACTTAGTAATATTAGGTAAAGTAAGTGGAAGAGTTGAGTTACCGACCCAATAACGGCTAGCTGGACATGAATGGTCGTAAATTATGAAAATGTTTCACGTTTTGTGCCAGTTCGTAATGGAAATCAGTCCGAAAAATATGGTATCTTCAAACGAATTGTATCTATTCATGGCCGAATTTGAGACCCGTACGTTATGTAGGTACAAACGTAATCTATCACAATATATTTACTAATTAGACAAAGGGAACAACAAAGAGAAATGAATCAAACATTTTCATGAACTTGGCCTTATCCTAGCTTAGGTAGCTTAGTTGGCTAAAGCGTTGTACTTAGCCGGAGGGACGTAGGTTTGAATCCTACCTGAGATCGTATTTTTGTTACATTAAAAGGAGGTCATCAAAATCGGCCCAAATGATGTATCTAACGAAGGTAATTGGAAAAAATACCCTGTATTACGCTTATTATTTTTTATGTTGACTGGGGATGAGAAAAATAACTTTTAATTTGAGAAAAATCACGTCATTTTGGCATAGATGTCAACTTGACAGCTATCTGCTGTCAGTGTCAGTTTCGGAACGTCAAACGCACGCCATTACGGCACAATATTATCATTTTCATAGTGATTCATTTCATGGATCGATTTGGATTTCATGGTAAAAACTTTCAACTTGATAGATGTCATGTACCTCCGGTACAAATTTGGGCTCAGTTGTATGGGCTTTTGATGATTTGATGATGATGATATATCTTAGAATTTTCTATTGCAAAATACAATACAAATTACAAATGTTAGCTAAGACGAATTTTTATATTTTTGTATTTTTTAAGCATTACCCATGCTAAGATTACAAGTTATTTTTAATGAAGACGTAAATTAGAATGTGAAGGAAGATTTCGACTGGCGAGCAGGGCGAGCGGTGGCTTAGTGGTCAGAGCGTCTGGTGTACCGAACCAGAAGGCGCAGGTTCGAATCCTGCCCGCCCGCCGATTTTTTCCTTCATTAAAAATAAGACGAATTTTTGTTAAAAGTTTTACGTAAATGCTCGTGCCGAGGGTAAAAAGGAAAGGGTAAGTTGTAAAGCTACTTTGTTGTATGGCATTTGTTAGGCTGTTATACATTAGTAGTGAAATGTTCAACCACAAATCACTACGGTGAAGGTTCCCTAGCGATAACACCGGGCGACGTTTTGATGGATGCCGCGCACGTGAACTTGGGCCGAGCTTACCGATACTGTATCAATTTGACTTATGTTATTTGTGTTTACTAATGTTAATTATTAAATTATACATAAGCGGTATTACTGTAATACCTACTACTTAACACGGCAAGTATTGTGAGCTGGGGGCCTAGAAAAGTTGCAATTTGATATTCAAATCGACAAACGAATAAAAACAAAATGTATGGTAATGACATTAGTGACAGCCCGATTTGTAGAAAGCTTGTGTCATTTCCATACATTTTATATCTAATCGTTGGTCGATTCGAATGTCAATATGCAACTTGTCTGCAGGCCCAGGTTCTTCTCTCTGGAGTCCTAATCGGTATGTTGTTCCCCGTTCCTAATTCATGTGGGCTCCTATTTTAATGTTCTACAATATATATTATTAGTTTATTTAGGGGTAGGCCTATTACATGGGTTCTAAGCCTGGGAAACTGTGTACCGCAGTACAACTCTGTGTAATCTTGCAAGGAATACAGGGGAGATAATTATGTATGATTTTTTTTATTTAAAAAAAGAATACTATCTTTTCGCAAGCAGCTTAGCCCGTGTGGACTGGATATTTCTTAATTATGCCTATGTTACTCGGTAAAGACTTAGCTTTCTCATGATGAAAGAATTTTTCAAATCGGTCCAGTAGTTTTGGAGCCTATTCAATTCAAACAAACAATCAAATCATATTTTTGTTTTTACAATAAGTATAAAAGATTATTTTTTTAACTTATCGAAATAAATGTATGCGATTTATATAAATTATAGTATAATGTCGGTGAGTTATTAAATCAACCATGACATTAACCTGGTTTGCCAGTTTTCGGGGCTTATAGGTACCATTTTATTTTCATGACCGCTGCACGAGACTAAAACGATAAAATAAGCGAGGTTAACTTAACCGAGTACAACCCTAGGAGGCTTTGGCCTTAATGTTATATAACGTCTAACTAGCCCTCAAGCATACCATAAACGTGTAACTTAGATTTTGTTTAAGTTAACAATTTTCTGACTGCCTCTTTGGTCTAGTTGTCCGACTGCTCCACTCATGGTCCTGGGTTCGATTCCCAGGTCGAGGAGTGATAATGGATTTTTCTGTGAAACTCCCAGTAGCAGCTGGATTTGTGTCCAGTTGATGGCAATAATCTCGCCCCCTATAACCTGAGACCTAAACATACCGGCTACGGGAGGGTGTACATTAATTAGTACACCTCTGCCTTACCCTTCGAGGAATAAGGCCGTGATGGTATTGTTATGTTAACGATTTTTTCATTTTCCTCTCACATGCGTTTCGAAACCGGTCGGACAATACCGAAATATGTTCGTAGTAACCGGAAATAAACACGAAAATACCATTACTTAGTTTCACAGTAAAATGTGGTAGATAACTTGTACAGTATCAGTAACCTTGTCCATTCTTTAGCTCGGTATAATGACTACCCTTTATTCAGGTGAGGAAGTTTGAAAGCATTATAAATATCGAGCGACCTTTGAGACCCCAACTTTGATTGGTGGGTAACTGAAAGGGCCACTTTGGGTATCCTAATACTTGTACATGTAATATTTAAAATATGTCATTCGTAGCGTAATCCTTAAGCTCTCTCCTAATAAATCACCTAATGATTTAATAGGAGGCAGCTAAAGAGTATATAGGTTACGTACCCTTTCAAGGTAGGTACAGAAAATCACAGTAGCTCTAATAAAAATATAACGTATCAATGTAAATTCTACACGTTTATTATTATGATAAATGTATGAAATATGTAATAGCTGCGGGGAAGATAGAAATATTTTACGGGCTCCGACAAAGATAAGGCGGGGACGAGTATTCCAAGTGGGACGGTGCAAGGCAATAAATAACTAGTACATTCAAATAAGAGCTTCGGTCACGACTATGTAGATACGCTTCCGAAGCCATTCTGCGGTTACAGTACGGTTCAGTGCACAGTGCACACCACTAGCAGTAGGTAAGATACACCAGTGTACGCACCGTCATGTTACCGCTAAAATCAGTTTCGCGGTATCGCTACCTATGCCTATATGTAGCTATCCGGGCCTATGAGCACATAACCGACCTTTTTGGCGGTTTATTTAGTGTGATTTTGGAGGAAGAAATATTTGTATGACTACAACAACTATTACTGACTATGCAAAGCAACCACGATACCGGAGAAATTCCTAGTGTAGGGCAATGTTGTTAAAACAAAAAGTACTTAATTGTTATAGGTATCTTACCTACATCTAAGAAAAAAGGATTTTGGTTTTACAGCCTCCTATTTATCGAAGCATTTGACAGGCGGAGAGGCGATCTAACTTCGCTTATAAATCAGCCAAACTTCAATGTTTGGGCTTGCCACTCCATTATCAGATTCCGCTTGATTTGCTTGGGATTTGGTCAGTGTTGTATAAAAGTTTCCCGAATCATTTGGGTAAATGTTTGCTCTATTCACTTTGGATGGAATCAAGTAAAAGAATCTTACAGAAACCAGGGCTGTACTTAGGCGAATTTGTTTTGCTGTGGCTTTGATAGAGTATTTTATAAGACATCGTCTTTTTACGGTAACATGGAAGAACCCAATTGTTTTAAATGTATTGTTAGTAATGTGCTAAAAGGAGTTTCTAATTATTCTTGTAGGTAATGAAGCGATAGCCTAAATCCAAGTCACTTCCTTATCGGCTGATCGATTAATGTGTTTAATATCGATTAACGAGTTGCGAGCCAAGCTGCCTCGGCCCTCGGGTCAGCCAGATTGCATTCGATTAAAACTACATGGAGCTTAAAACATTTGAATCGATATATGTATATACGAGTATATTTGCGTACATGGTTGGCAAATTAATTGGATTGACTGCTGTAATGGGATTCCGATGAAATGCACGGTTTTGCGGTGATGTTTATCGACTGTGGTTTTATTGCTACGCGATAATGTAACTTCATAGTTTTCTAGTGTCCGTTTATAATATTAGCCAAAGACGAATACCAACAAAATTTGTTCAACTAAAACTCTGTATGTTTACTACTTTACAAACTATTGCAATGTCGGTAGTATCGAGCGAGCTTTTATATACCTATAAATGTGCAATGTGCATGGACGTTGTAAATATTAACTGGAATTAGGTTATAAACAAAGAGATTTAAGTAAATGATTTTGGTTAAAAAACTACATCAAAGGACAATTTTCATATAAAAATATGATTTGGGTGAATATGGCTTAAGATTTTTCGGAAAGTAAGTAATATATGGACTTTTTAAAATGAAAACATTATGCTCATAATGCGTGCAATGACAAATGCCTACAGTCCATTTAACAAGGGATCCGGTACAGGCATAGTCTTAACTAAAAGCTAGTTGAATAGGTTAATCTGAATACAACTCTCGTATCATCACGTTCTAGGCAAAGCTTTGAGAGCAGATGGGTTCACAAATGACGACTTTAAACGACTGAAATCGTAAGACTGAATAGCTCAGGTAGTGCCTTACGACGTAGAAGCATTCCGCGACTGGCACACACCGGTATTTAGATCACAGATACTGAATACGTAAGTATGCAGTATAATGCACGGTTTCACTTAAAATAATCTGCATTCAAAATAAACATAGAAACGATGACTATTCTAACAGAATTGCAAGAACAAGATGCGCTCAAAGTGATTGCCACTTGCACAAGATTTTTAAATTAAGTACATATATTCAAAGTAAGTACCTACGTCAAGAAAATGAGATTACCCGGATCCATAAAATTAACTTCAGCTCTTATTCTTATTCATATCACGACTGAATTTTTTGCTAGCTCTCTGACTATTCATCTAGTGTCGGGAAGACCAATTTATGTCTGACTCCCACGTAGGAACCTTTTCGATCTTTCCTTCAATAGTGAATGAGTGACATCATTCATTAGAGTGATTTCGTGTAACAGCTGTGTTCGGAAAATAATGTTGTTCCTTAATTTACTTTCCCAAGCTATAGTTGTTGCTCACTTCTACCGGCTATTCTAGAGAAGAATAGCTTTTACAAAAATGTATTTCTTTATTTTTTTATTTTACAGCGTATATTTTCGTGACTTGAATGCATTGTTGATGATATCAATAGAATTATTGTTCATTGAAAAAATCCACACACAATACGAAGCTTTGAAATTTTTAGAAATATTTTTAGTGGTGTTTTATTATAGAAAATATGAAATGATATTTTTATTCAATTTGATATTCATAAAACTTGAGTCTCTTTTCTCGAGTTAAATTGTTCTTAGGCAGCGTTGCACCTAAGAAGTGAAGTTACAATTAAGATAATAACTTCTTGGATGAAATTAATTTAGCACCGAACTCTCTGGAATATTATGACGGGCGAATACACGGACTTGATGTTGGGGTTCTTATAGAAGCGAGTTAATTACAGTTTCAAGAACACTGCTTTTGGTAAGTCTGGGTAAGAAAGCTTTCAAGCTTTCCTATCCACGCTTTGTTTAGTCTAATCAAATGCTGTCTTATCCACAATTAATATGATATTGAAACTAAGTTTCATTATTAAATTCCTTCAATCTTTACAATTTTGTTGAAGGAAATGATTATACGAGTATAAAATAGGACTTGGCCTTTGATTAAAAATAAAAATGTCATGTAGATTAATAAGTTAAGATTAAATAACGTATAATGGATTACTGGTATCAATCATTGGCTTTTCCAGTGCAAAATACAATAATCTGATAAAAATAATGATTACGCGCATAGTGCTTTAATTGTTTCAAAAAAATATTATTTCAGGCTTCGATGTACGATTAAAGAATTCGTCTCTTTCAGTAAGGAAATAAGATTTTAATTATTTAAAATAAAAATAATATGGGATTCAAATATTTTCTTAGCTGTTTGTGCAGTAAATAGAGTAGATTTCTTTGCTAAAATATTGACAACTATGCAGGTTAACTCTTAAATGACAAAAATATTATTCACAATAGACTCCTAAATCTTCTTTAATGGCATTAAAATTATTGATTTACAAGATAAACATGAGTAGTGCGCATGGGCATAAACACGTTTCAATAGTTACGAGCAACGTAAACTCGGGTAACTGCAACGTATCTAACTAATATTTTGACTTGTGAGTTCCGTTTACTGTTTAACGATTAAATTTGGTTTATGATAATGAGTAACTGTGATCCCATTATTTACAGTACGTGCCACAATGACGATATTTAATTAAAGAGTTCAATCTCATTCACAATGTCACTGATTACATTGAAATGAATGAAGCTACATAATTCGATTAATTAAAAGAACATTGCCTTTCATATCGTGTAATTAAATGTAAAATACCTACTTGAGCTATGATTAATTAAAGCTTAAAATAATATTATGATATGTATTGTCGATTTGGGAGTAGTCCTATTTAAAAAATAGTTTCTATAACATAACACTAGGTATTATTTGGACATTTATTGATGGAACCATGACAGAAGGTGCCTTAGAGATCTGTTCTAGACACCTCGAACAATACAAATGTAGGTAGACGATATAAGAACGTCAACAGGGCGGCTCTGGACCACATACGTCAACAACTACTAAGTAGGTACCTACTGGAACTGCCTACTATTGAATCAAGTAGTCCTAAGCATTACTGCTACGCTGAGGTACTTACGATTAATAAGACGAGCAAAGTATTATTGAGTTTTTCTGTGAAATTCTTAGAACATTGCTGAGAATTTCACATAATTCTGATATGGAATTCTGCCCGGTTACAGACTGGCCCTTTACATGGAGCTTACAAAACATCAGCGGTTTGTGGGTGTACTCCTGGCTACGCCGAACCCTTTAAGGAATACAGATGTGATGGTCATACCATCACATCTAAGGTAAGCATACGATCCAGACCGTCCGACGCGACGGGCGGCTCACGGGTTCAAATAGAAGTAGGTAGGTATATTGAATTAAGGGGGCAAAGCGGCATGGTAACAAAAACATTTTATATTTCTGCAAAACTTGCTGGTATACGAGTATTCAATCAGAACTTAATATTTGCTGAAGGTAAACTTTGTTTCTATTCACGAAGTTTGTATAATATAGGCACTTTTAGTTTAAAAGTAAAATTTTCCTTGTAAATGGTTGTTATTTCTAATAAAATGGATTGAATAATTAAGGTTTAAACAGAGGGTATTAAAATTTTTGTCTAGTGTGATTTGTTGCAGATACGTACGTGTGATAACTACTGTCATTTTATATTAGCCTTATGTGACTTTGATACTGGCAAATAAATTCTAGAAATGCAATTGATAGAAACTGCACTATAGAAGTGTGCAACTTCCATCAATAATTGCATTTCTAGCAATTGCAACTTCCATCAATTGCATTTATATCAAAATCGTTTTCGGGAACGTGATTAAAAATATATAATACAGAATATTGTTAATTTAATAGTATAAGATAGGATGTAAGAGCATTCTAAATCTCTAAGTTAAAATATAGACAACAGTGTGTCTATCCAATATATCCTCGTCGCCAGAATATAAACCCAAGTGATTTTGATAAATGACTTTCCTATCTATTCTTAGAAGTGACGTGCGAATATAATATGAAACTATTGGGAAATATAACGCCGTACACTATCCTATATACATAAAATAAATATTTGATATACATTATGACTCTGTATGTATTATGTACCTAATTGTATACATAAATGAGATTGCAATGTCTCTGTGTCATAGTTCAAGTTATTAACGTCTATTATATACATACGTAAAAATGTATATCTTATTAGGTACCAACCTACTCAAATTAACGCACTGTATAGTGGGTCAACTTTATAGGTACTACCTACGTATATTATAATGTAGATATGTCCGGGACGGTTTGTTTTCATGCAAACGGTAAAATCCACCTAACTGCTCCAAGGATTACCTTGAATAATCTCCATACGGGCTCTATTGTTAGCAGCGATTTAGTTTTATAGAGAAATAGTGAAGGGACTTAAAGAGGAATGGGTTTATTGAGTTATAATAAATTACGGTCTTTTCTATGAAAAATTAACTCATCGCTATCAATCTATCAATCGCTGTCGTTTATTTACACGTCTATGTGTGCGAGTACGTATACATCATAATTGGCACGATCTTTAAAATCTACATAATTTGGTCTTGTAATCGAATCCATCTATACTAATAGTATAAAGAGGAAATATTGTATTGTTTGTTTGAATTGAATAGGCTCCGAAACTACTGGACCGATTTGATAAAATCTTTCACCGTTGGGAAGCTATACTATCCCCGGGTGAGGTAGGGTATAATTCATAAGAAATACCCAGAACACGCGGGCGAAGCCGTGGCCTGGTGGAAAGCTAGTAAAGTATAATTCAAATATTATCAAGAAGAATAAGAAAGAATCATCAAATATTGAATACTAGCATTCCGCCAGCGGCTTTGCCCACTATCCCACGGGAACCGTACATTTTACCGGGATAAGAAGTAGATGAGAAGCCTTGTGATATTACAGACTATGTTCTATCCCTGTGCCAAATTTCATCCAGATCCGTTCAGTAGTTTCTACGTGAAAGAGTAACAAACATCCATCCATCCATACATAGAAACTTTCACATTTATAATATTAGTAGGATAATATTACTACGACTACGAGAAGATTACATAATTTGAATATTATAATTATTTGTTTACTTTCATAAACACGGGTTCAACCAAGTTAACAAATAATAATAACATAGTACCATAGTGTATACTGTACAGTACCTATCTTATTTAGGTATGTTAACTATCTATTGTAACAAAACCAGAGTTCCAGGAATACCTTCGCTCGATCAATATTGTGGTACTCCGGTACAGGTTAAAGTCATACAGGTCATCATACAACATCGGCACGTTGCAGTTACAGCATTTACATACGTCAACAATGGCGACGTGGTTTGACGTCACAATAGTCGGTAATCTATTCCTATCAACGGACCCCTTACTTGCGTTAATCATAACAACATATCTTGCTTATTTTAATAGCTATTTTATAAGACACTGGTAAATCCGTCCAAACTTCACTGTGGCACAGCACAGACATTTCAGTAATATGTTTATGCTATGTTATATTATTATATTGGACATTCTGTAACTGTAATATTGTGAGTAAATAATTAATAGTTATTTATTTGTTTATACATATTAATAAAAATCTACTTTTCAATTTGCGAAACAGTTGCAGGCTGTGTTCTATGATACCTACAAATACAACGGTTAAAATTCTAGCTAAAAAAATAACATGAAGCTAAAATCAATATTGTGATTTTACTAGTTGGGAGTAAAAACAAGCAGCAGCATTTGTTTTTTCAAGTTGATAACACTCGACACTAATGTAAAAAAGTTAAAATGTCAACTTTGAATTTGAAAAAAAACCTAAACTTCGTCCCATTGGAAGAATAAAGTTTTATTATCATATGTGTCAAAAATGATATTATGGTAAATTCTTCATCATTATAACGTTAGCTATTGATTGATACTATTTTTTTATTTTTTTATCCATAAATTCAAAAGATATAACGCTCGAATAAAGTTTTATCCGCGCCGACTACGTACAATAACTACGCATGATCACATACAACGATATTCTCTGTCTTGCTCCCGCGCAATCAGCTGCGCGCGCCGTGTCGCTTCATTCTAAGTCACATTGTTCGACGAAGTGGCCGCGAGTGGTGTTTGTTACCAAAATTGGCGATCAAAATGATAAGAATTCTTTTCTTTTATGTTAACGCTTTATATTACATTAATTACTTTACTAACATAAACTCTAGTATAAACACACGATGGTTTAAGCGAATAAAATTTGTTGTATAAATAGTTTTGATACAATTATACTTATAAGTTTTATTAATTTCTCACAAAGACAGTATTTACAGTCACATAAAACACTATTTTACAAAGGACAAAAACTTATTTATTAGAAGTTTAATCCGAAATAAATACTTTAATAATAACTTATATAACATTACAGAATATAATATAGCTTGTCTTATTTGTTTCCCTATTTTTTCAGTTTCTTATACACTTAGTACATTTTACGACGCATAATTTTGTATTTTTGTCGTCCGCACGTACTCATGAAACATTATTCTACGAAAATATATAACTTGGGTTATATAATGATGAATTTGAAGCCTATTATACTTACTTAGTATAAAAGTTTCATATAAAACACGGATACAACCGCCAAAATCCGTAAAATAACGTTTGATATACCGATGTATCGTGAATAGTTTCGTCGAATATTGTTTTATATATTCTTAAGACACCTCATTCAATTATTCTTTTGGCAGAAAAACTTTATATATGCACATGCGACCCATTATATTTGAAAAGGCATAGTTTATAGATTAAATAATTATAACTTCATAAACGGTACTAACTTCTTTGCATACTGTAAAAATATTAAGTGGCTAGTGTCATTCATATAAAAGATAATAAGCAATATGTGCGCACGAAATTTATAATCGCTCTACTGAAAAGTTGACAATTCGCAAATAGAACATTATTGTTCTAATGGGACGACTTATTTGTTACCTTTACTCAGCCGTTAGAAAAAAAAATGCGCAGAAATAGTGCTGAAAGCGATTTAGTACGGAGACTCCAAAACGCAATCGCCTGCGATTACATTACATTGGATTACTGTCCCGATAGCAATTTGTCACAGTTGGAAAGAGACTTGGTTAATGATTGCCAGTATCATTGTTCCAATTTATACGTGCAAAACTTCAACAAAAGAGCACTTAGTATTGTTATCCGTTAAACTGGCCGTAATACTGGGGGGGGGGGGGTAATGGTAGATATAATTAAAATGGAACTAAAACTAAGTTTATGTGACTAGCATAAACCTTATTCTAAATTATGTTCCTGCTCAGGTTATGCATGCGACAATACTTATTAGGTACCATTCTCTTTCAGGTTTTATTTAATATCATTAACTTCAATTAATAAAGTAACAATTATTTTTCTAAGAATTTATATCAGCCAGTCAGTTTTCATAGTTCATATCGTAACATTTTTTGTAAGGTTTCTCAGAAATAATAGTTTAATAATATTTTATTTCTGAATACATTTTTTGTTACTCAATTCATTATTGTTACTTCAAGATAAAAATCTAATTTTAAAGCATTACCAAATGTATGGTATACGTACTTAGATAATGTTCTATAGACGTTTTTGAATTAGGTATTGATTAATTTTATTAGTTGAATATTACTAGTAGGTTATAGAATTTCGTAGCGTGTTATAAAGAGGTTCTGTAAGAATTTGGCATTATGTAGTGAGTCAAAAGTTATCTAGCAATACAATTACCTACATTAAATAAACTCTAAAAATAATTTCCTATTACTTGCTTACCCAGTTTCAAAAGTACCTAGTCCTTTTTTATTTCATTTTCTTTACCGTTGTATCGTGGATTACATAAAACAACAAGCATAGCCGTAAGCCGCTACAAAAAATCAACGCAGTAAATCATAGTCGGGGAGCGTTTTGCCAGCAATTTAGGTACGATTTTGGACCGACGACGTGGAATTAATCCGGAACACAAAAAGTCCACAGACCAGTGCGCTGTTCCACTGTCAAAAGTGGGCGGTTCATATATTGATTGCATGGTTTGTCCAGATACCTTAAATTCCATGTAAACTTGTTTGATCGAAAGAAAATTTGCTACAGGTTATCAACATTTTCATCGCACGTGACAAGTTAGGCAAATAGGGTTTTAATATTTTATTATCGCATGAGGGTGTACGACCCCTCCTGAGAAATTTGATCTAATATACAAATAATCAAATGGACGAAGTACAATGTTAGCTAACACAATATATTGTAAATTCAAAGCAAACCAGAGAGTTCAGAAGAAGTTCAGAAGAGTCAGTCTATGAATAAACCGGCCATGTATACACATGGCCGGTTTATTCATAGACTGACTTCTCCATATTCAGATTAGTAACTCATCGCTACAGAACGAGCTTGAAGTAATTTAAAAACAAGGAAAGGTCGTCGTCACGAGAAGGTCGTGATCCCATTTTTTTCAGTAGATTATATTGTAATAAATAATGCCTAAATAGACACAAATCTAAACTCTTAGCTGCTATTATGTGAATAAAGCTCAGAATCTCTCGAGGTTACTATACATATAATAATAATAATAATGAGGCAGTGCAGTGACGAAAAATTTTAACTTTCTTCCTAAAATAATAAATCTGTTTTTAATTATTTTACTTAACTACGCTTAGCTAAAAACTTCATTATTTATTTGAGGAAATATTCCGACTATACATATATTTATTTCATAGAGGTTTTACTTCTCTGTAAAATAAATATATGTATTCTCATAGTATATGGTAATTAAATAAAATATAATGTTTAAATTTTACACTTGCTGCAAATAATTTTAGTAGAACTTTCTCAAAGTTCAGAAAATTTACAGAATTGCGAGGATATATTTTTATAGTGTATATGTATTGCTGCTTTGCAAATTGTTCTACATTTACATAGTTACAAGCTACAACTTAGATGTTCTGATTTGTTGTTTAAAATTACGATTCTGTAACGTTTGTACCGAAATTGGTAATCCTTTTTCATCGTAATTTGTTAATCCGTCAGGTTGTTATGGCACGTCAGTACAAATTAATTTTTAAATTAGGTATATCAATGGATTGATGGTATGTATCTTTATTAAAACTTTCAAAATGCTATGCCATACCATAGCATTTTGAAAGTAGTTTATGTAGTCTTTGTCTTATATTATATTGTATTGAAAGTAAATTACCTACTTTTGTATTGTATCTTCAGCAAAGTCAATTTGCAATATGCATATCTTAACAATGCTCCCGGGAAATAATCGCGCTACGACGTGAAAGGGTTCAATATGTGAATCTCGGCACAATGTGTAAACGTGCAGACATCTTACATAGATACATAGAATGCATACATATATACGGTTTGTCGTAAAAAATAATTAATCCCATTTGTGTAGCTGAGTAAGACACCCAGACGAAGAATTTTATATCTGTAGAGATATGAATACTATAGAATTGTTAGAACAAAAATGTTTTATATGAATGCCTCGGATGCCTAGCGAGTTACAATGAAATAAAATACTGGAAACGACTTAGATTGAAGTACATTTAATTTAATTTTATACTGAGATATCTCCGACATGTGTTGTGTGAGTACATTTACGTATGTATGAAATTGAAAAACAAATAGCTGATGATTCAAGCGATGAATTTAGCCAAAAGTTGTCGGTTGCCTGGAATTAATTGCCAGTACGTAATTGCTACTTGATATTTTGCCTTCTGACTCAACTTAATTTTCTTAATAAACTTTTACCTTACTTCATGAAAAAGTTCGTAGTTCATTAACGCTCTTAGATATACTAGATTGTTATTGTATACTTAGATATCTATGTGCGTGAAGTGCTTACTCATGAAAGTTTAATTAGGCACAAAGATTGGGGAGAGTCTGGGGAGTTTATCGCTTTTACTGATTTCATGCGAAAAGTAAAGTAGTCTCACAAACAGAATATTAGGTACAATTAATACATTTAAGTGATCAAATAAAATTGTTAATATTATTTTAGGAGTTTTTTTCGTATCATGTAGAATTATGATTGATCGAACTATAACGTTAAGGTGCGTTTGAACCAATCTGTGAACACTCTGTGTGTTAAGTCTTTGGTTCTGATTGTTATGCAGATAGTCAGAATCCCCAAAAAATTATTATAATTATGTAGAATGAGTACTTGTTGTTAAAATACGTCATTGCCACTCTGCCAGGTAAAGTACCTATTCACTCAATTGTTAATAAGGTATATTATAAGCGAAATGGGCCTATTGTTTTCTCTACAATACTGTTTACGTTCGATTGTCCTGTCTGGCACTCACGTCACTTTCAGAGACCATAATAATTAAATGGTTTACTGTGATGATCATTTGCGGATCATTTGCGGATCAGTTGATATTTGTAACATATCATTATAAAGCATTAAACGGACATCGAGCGTGCACTGTCAGATATAAGTGAATTATGGTAACGTCGATATCGTGATTTGCATTGAATAGCGATGAGCTGTGCTCATTAACATTATGCGCATAAAGTAAAAGCAGCTAACATTCACCACGACCAACCTTCACAATGCGACAAATATTTTACTGTCAAGCTACTATCTTGCTCATACATAGTATTTAAGGTGAGCGCTTGTATGAACAGGTGTACCTACATACATAAGTTTTATAACACCTGTAAAAATCTTACCTCACTAGTTACGATACATTTATGTTTTTGTTGACCAAGACTTTGTACTGCATGACTCATCGTTCAAGCCTGAAGACTAGTCAACATAAAATTCAGGGAGTGTGCGCATGGTGGTGTTAAAAGAAATTGATCGAAAAGATAGAAAGTGATAAAATGTAGTTTCACGAGCGTGTAACACTGGCCCTGATGTCTTGCTATTGGACATAAATCGAGACATTTCTTTTCTTGGACCTAGAATATGACAGATGAAATTCGTAATGTCTAGAGACGATACTTTTTATCAGTTCTGATCTGACCTGTTTATAGTTACCGCAAAAATATTTTAATACAATCTATCGATTAATTTCAAATTTGGAACTATTTTTAGCTTCAAAATTATTTTTAATGGTAGCTATTCTTTGCCGAATTGGTAAGCGGAGGACAAATCCTACATGAAAATGAATGTCATCACAGTCCCCTTACAAACTAACAAGCTCTTTGTAACACCCGCCGCTAATGAAAAGCATACAGTTATTGTTGATAATGAACCTCATTTACATGCGTTTGTCTGGATTGCCAGCAGTAAAACGTAACATAACAATAAAAAAAGATTTTTATTTAATAAGTTATTTAAAACCAAATTATTGTTTTAAATTTTTGAATATCGACTATTGTAGTTGTCACTTTTGTCAAAACTGCAAAATGTTGACGAAATTAATTCTAAATGCTATGTAATGCTAATATGTCAAGTTGAATAAATTAAAAATTAAACACGTCGATTGTTCATGGTAGCGATAGCGAGGTAAGTTTCAAACATTGAATTTAGGTGGTTATTCCTAGGAAGTCGGTTTGAATAATTGAATGCTTAAGTTTCTTTGAATGACACTTGAAAGCAACTGTAGTTTTACAGTATGACAAAGGTATTTTTGCTTAAAATAAATCATATTTACTCTTATAATAAACTTGTTACTAATCTTGTTACGTTCAGAATTAGTTGATGCTACAACATTTTTTTATGACAAAACGTCTGCTACCGGTCTGTTAAAACGAATGGAAATTATTGCGTAAAAAAATAGTAAAATTGAGTTATTAATAAGTACAAATATGAGCTACATATATAATATATAAGCTACATATATGAAACTTTATTTTGTTTTGTTTGTGATAGCTTTAGTATGGATCTTGTCTATCTAGTATGAACAGGAACTTATTATTCATGGGATTTTAAACAATTAAGTAGTACTTAAAATAATTTGATTCTACATCTACATACATACGTTTATTCACGCCTTTTTCTCACAGGGGTAAACAGACACTAGAGACTTTGATTCTACAAGTACCTACTACCTATATGTATATCAAATTAAAATAAAAGCAAGTAGTAAACACAATTTATATAGGTAAGAAATATTTGAGTTAACTAGGATTTTTTCTCAGAAGGAAAAATCTGCTTAATTTAATAACCTACTTATCTTCAAAATATGATTCCGATCTAATTTCAGTTTCGGAAATGTCAAATGGTATATTCTAATAAACTAAAAACACCCACAAAAGCGAATAAGTTATTAAATATTGGTGACAAAGGTGACATTTGTGACGCTTATAATACTGAAGCGGATTTAATGAGATTAGATATTTTTTCTCTACTTTCTACGTATTAATAACCTCTAGTACGAATTAATAAGTAGTTTAATCTCTAACTACTGCAGTGGAACAAATTTGTAAAGATAAGTAGGATGTCATGTATGTTGGAACTCAAAGGAGGTCAATCTGTTGTCCGGTACAAATTTGGGCTGAGTTGTATGGCCTTTTGATGACCTCCTTTCTGTAGAAACATTTTTTATCTGGTCAATACATGAGACAAAAATCATGTAAGTATTCATTTTCCGGGCTCTACCAGCAGTATTTCAGTACTTGTAACGTAATAGGTGTATTCTCAAAGGCTTTAACTGTAGCCTAGTGTACTGTAGGTACAAAAACTACTATCAAACCTCGTCAAATCTGTGTTCATACTTAATCGGCATTAATTTGACCATGATTTTCATATTGCAATTACATTTAAGTACATATCTTTGATTTACGTCGTATTATCTTTTAAAACTTTGATAGCAATAATATGTGAGTCAAATGGCTTACAACGTCACGTAAATATTGCGGTTTACGGAGAGATAACAGGCTTAATAGGAACGATTATTAATGCAGCGATAAAACATGAATGAAAAAGAACAACGTTCTGTAGCAAACATGAGTGAAGCGCGCTCGTGGAGAATATACAAGTACCAACGATACATTTTTCACACGCGTAAAATTTTGGAGCAATAAATCTAAGCGGTACGAGCAAACTATCACTTAACGTACATTTTTTCATTCTTTATGCGAAATATCGTTTTATATTTCATACATCTCCGTCTAAAAACATCCCTTGGCCTAATGGTTGATTCCATGGGACTCGTGATAACACTTGCCATGACCCCGGCCTATCAAAATACATACAATGGACCTCCAAAAATAACTACTAAACTACTCGGGAAACGTGAAAAATGAGCGATCCTATCGTTTGTTTTGACACAAATGCGGCCTGTTTTGATGGCATTCTCGGAGGAAGACCTGCCAAAACTTTTTTAATATTGTGTATAAAGGGAAAAATATATTATCGAGTGGAAATAGAATACCTACTGGTAATGGTTTTTCTGATGTACAATTTTTTTGTTAACTACGTGTGGCTTATTTGATTTACCTTTAACACTCCCTGGTTGTATAACGTTTGTAAACCCATACCTAGTTGTTTTTGCTGACAACAAAAACTGTTGGGGTTTTACACATCGTAAGATTACTGATGTTAAGAGAATATAAGTCCAGTAACTTTAACCTTGGCTTACGTTAAATTATGTTCAAATTTGAAGTCATAAAGATAATACGATGCAAGCAGACATACATGAGAATTGAAAATAACTGTACGGCATTGGAAATAATTATGTATCTGAAACTTGTTTTTTTTTAAATGGTTCTTATACTATATCACCAAATGAATCAAATGAAAAGAAACAAATCTAATATGATTTGTTGTTCAGTAGGATTAAAACAAAAGCTAACTATTACTTGACTATTAAATTCTTACAAGCAATGTTGTAAGAAGTTAGTAGAATAATTCGCCCAAGACTTTGTAGTAAGTCTGTTGAGGACTTCGTTTTATTTTATATTCTAGAAAAGGTTTTTGAAACATCTGTGTAAGCTTATCTATTAGGTGAAGGGACCGCAGCTAAGTATAAGTTGTTCCAAGTTACATATACTCTTTTCGAATAATAATACCATACTGCCGTCCTCAAGCTTAAATGCCGTTATGTACCAAAACTACTTTTTGAGTTATGCACAAAAAAGTGGTAAAAATGTACGTTACTTAATAACTAGAAGTCATATTTGAGACTTAGAAGTACTGACTAACAGATCTCACGAGGAGATCTCACGACTTCTGATTGTGTTGGCATTAAAAAATCAAAATCGGCCAGATGTCAGATAACGGCATTTTAGCTTGAGGACGGCAGCATAGACAAAATTACCGAAACTTCAAAATTGTTTAGCAAAAGCAAAGAGTAACTTACTTTAACTTTATTGATCAATTTAATTATTATACATTACTAGCTGTCCCGGCAAACGTTGTTTTGCCATATAGGGGTGGGTCATTTTAGGGGGATGAAAAATAGATGTTGGCCGATTCTCATAGATACCGGATAAGCACACAAAATTTCATACAAATCGGTCCAGCCGTTTCGGAGGAGTATGGCAACTAAAACTGTGACACGAGAATTTTATATATTAGATTGAAAAATACAAATATTATGTAAATATGAATAATCGATAATAGTGATATCAATGATTGTTTACTAAAGAATTATGCATCAACAGTATTGCACATACGGTTTGACAAGGATTTTTAGGAATACGTTTATAATTGTATGTAGGCACCTACCTATTGTATGTACCTACTACACATGAAGTCTAATTCAATACCGAAATTGTTTGATTACGTAATATAAGAGTTGATTGTGTAGGTAGGAGGTATATAGTTATGCATTTTATTAGATTTATACGTACTAAAGCGAGGGCGCAGTAAGTAGGAGTGTATATTTAGGTTTTTTTAAATATGTGTAAGCAAAGTCGTGATCTTAATCTGTCTTTCAAGACGTATTTGTGCTTATGTGAAAGTAGGACGACTTGAATAACGCAATATTGTACGTATCCAACGTACTTATAAGATTCTCCACACAAGGACAATGTACAATAAAATTAAATTTCTTTCCTAGCATGGAGACATTAGACAATATACCGACTTTTATGGAGTTATTATAAATTAAAAAGTTTGCTCTCATTTTGATATAAACTTAATGAGATTGCTTGCTTGTGATTATTCAGTAAGTACCTAGTACTTTATGTGTATACAAATAAAACGGCTTTGTTTTTGGTCTGCAACGTTCGCTTTGCAGCGATGTGCACATAACAACTTAATAAAGTTTAAAAATTGAAGGAACGCAGACGTACTATAATATTTTTTGAGTTATATAGAGACACCTAAAAGTGACGCTGATGAATAAACTTCCAAACGCCAAAATTCTAAGTAAACTATGAGTCGCAGGTTTTTTAACCTTGCAAAAAATCCTTTCGGTTATTACATAACATTGCATAAGTTGGCGGCATTGTAAGTATATAAATGGAGCAAAGTAAAGGGATTGTTGAAAAATAATTAAAATTATTTTTAGCACAACGGAAACAAGTGACGTCGTTGGTTGGCTTAGCGAACGGATATTCAAATTATAAATATCATATTTTGCCCACTTTAGGCTATATTCAAACGTCTAACCCTCAGAGAGACTATTGTATAAGGATGTATGGTTAGGGGTTAACAATGGAGGAAAGGTCTCGTAAAGAGGAGCTCAAAAAGTGTAGAGACATGACAAGGGAAACAATTAATTGTGTTCCTCAGTAATTTCGTATCCTTCATTGTTAGAAAAAACAAAAAAAATATATTTTGAAAAGCCAGTGTTTTTATTACTTTATGTTGCAGTTAATTTGGCTTTAACGCGAAAATTGGTCATTAATTCTGATATGTTTGTTAGGATATGATTTAAGGCCAAAATATTAGGATTATGGTAGATGAGTTGCGCAGCCAAGGCCGAACAGCCGTTTAGTTTCACATGCATGGCTACCGACAAATATTGTGATAGGTACTTTATGGTAATATTTTCTTTGATTTTGGAAGATCATAATTAATTAGCTGTTCGTTCTCACAAACATTTAAGTTATATTTATTGAAAAAAAAATGCGATCGTTTTTTTACAGTACTGTTTTTTTAAACAGCACATATTTATATTGAATTTCATATTCATTGCATTATTGTCACAAAAAATCACAGAATAGTTAATAATGCTTAAAAATGACATCAAATTGTTCACGATAACTATTTTCAAGATACGGCTAAATCCAAGTCCCAATAACTAAAGCTGTAACGATGTCAACGTGTCATAATTTCAAGCTATTATTCCTATGTGTTGTTATAGTTCAGGTTATGCGCGTCAAGCGCCTCACCTATCAATAATAAAATTTACGATGTTAACATTGGTAACAATGTGAATTTACGAGCAATAAATCAACCACGTCCTGCCCGCGGTGTTTAGGAACAGAACAAATCGATTTTTGGGAATATTAATAGGCACTAAACGATAGCCCATCTATCGCACAGCCATCATGATGATTATCAGTGTATTGTTCGGTAACCTTGTTTATCTATGTTAATATAACAAAATTTTGATACTGAATACAAACTACTGGTAATGCAAAATCAATCGATGCTATCAGCTCTATTTAATTCTCATTGGCGATCGCTGCATAGTGTATCAAAACAATATAGATAAACAAGGTCAAACAGACTTGTAAACAGCATAATAATATACAATCCTTTAACATTTAGGTAAGTAACGAATTAAAAAGATGTTTAAAAGAAACAAATCCGCTCTTCTTTGTTCCTTAATCTGCAAGGTTATAATGAAAAAAATTAAGGTTAAAATTTATGAGTTATTATCTTTGACCTACTTAAGAGACAAAACGAAGGTAATTTGAAATGTGAGTCCCCCGAGTACCCCAAATAAAGATGGCAGTTTCAGCCACTTAACTTACATTACTTATAAAATTTCTTCAGATCTCACCATTGCGATGTTAGTATAAAATCCGTCGACAAATTGATGTAATAAACCACAAAGCTTGTGTAGAGGATAGGTTTCAGGCGGTAGAAATGTCGATACGTATTCAAATTACCTCACGAAAACCGATCCACCATTGAGAACCCTATCAGTGGCGAGATTTTCGGCACTGATTGCTCTACATGACTTGTCAGTAACAAGATATCTGAATTTTCAGCCAATTGATTCCGTAAGTGGTATCATTGGCTCGGTCCCACGCCTTTAATGTTGATCAGACGTGTTAGAGGACTGGTCATGTTTTGTCGATTTCTTTAGTCACGATAATGCCAGATTATTGTAATACGATTGCTTTCTGTTGTGGCTCTTTGTCTTCAGTTGAAGTTTTCCTTAGAATGTTGCACATACATATGGGCCGTGTGTAAATTGTATATTCTCTGTGTATTGTTAATTACACCGTTTGTTCGCAACAACATGTGTTGTTATCGGCTACGTAAAATCTCATTAATCTTGATAAGCAGGTAGGATTCAGGCTCATCTCAAGGTCTCTGAACCGATAAGAGGGTTGTTTAGTCTTGTCACAAATCTAAATCCACTTGGTTCCATTATTGTCTACGTATAGTTATGAAGAAATTCAAGTTTTAAGGGTTTCATTCTCAGTGATTTCTTAAATTTTGTACCATATTTTAATATCAGTTGTTATTGTTATCCATAACTGTTATACAAAACTTGTAACCAAGTTTATAATGAAATAATCTGCCGTGGATTAAATTTTACCAGTTACCTAAGAAGGCGCCGCGTTTCATCTATCCCTGTTAATTAATTATTAGTAACAAGGCGGTGTTGTAACTCATTAGCAGTAAGTCACGTTCCTGGATTATTTGTAGATGTCAATTATGTCATATACACATCTATCTGTTAGCACTACAAAAATAAACCATTGAAAACAAAGCACTGAAATTTTTTGTTAACAATCCAAAACTGTAACTAGCACTTAAAATAGATTAGATGTTATTTATTTTTGTGGCGACAACGTTGTAGCACTAGAGCTGGATCTAGGGTATGTATAGGTTGAGGGGTGTTGGAGAGGACTGGGTACGTGGTGTGTTGGGTTCACTGTTTGTTTACCTGTGTGCGACGCGGTGCGGGGAGTGCGGGCGGCGTGGGCCCGCGGCGGGAGGCGCGTGTGGCCGCGCGTGCCAACCGACTGTGACTGCCGCCGTCGCCGCCGCCGCAGCACAGCCACCATCACCTCGCGCGCCCTGCGCTTATCGGCCGCGCCACCACATGCACTTCCAGCGATAACGATTTAAATCCTATGAATTATCTCCGATAAGTATCACTCAATTAAAATTAGCTTGGAGTAGAGTGTAGAGCTATTTTTAAATGAGTGCTCATTTAATTTATCCGCGGCTACCGCACACAATTATCGATCAGCAATATTGTCCCGGCAGCGACGCTACACCGACATAAAACATTTTTGCTTTTGTTGTGAAAAAATGGCTAAAGGCCTTCTTGATTATATTGAACAGATTAAGTTAAACAAAATCATATTTACGCGAGAATTTCATAGTTTGGATATAAATATAAGGTTTGGCTTGGTTTGTATCAAACTTTCAACAGTTGTAGGCGGCTCTTTATCAAACAAACTTGGCGCTAAAAACCAACTGCTCACAAACATTTATCTTTCAATTAAGTTTTCTTAACCGAAATTAGAGATTGTTGTAGCCTTAGTTCAATAACCATTATTGAATTATGTAATTGATGTTATTCATTTTAATTAACAAAACTTACAGAGTTCTGAAACCTTCCTGGAGATTTCAGTAAAATTTAATTTGAAAGACAACATTATTTCCATAATATTTTTTAAACTGTTTTTTCCATTATTCTCCCCTTATATACCTACTTCCCCTGTCCCTATGAATTTCCCTATTCCCCTTTGTTTAAGTTAAACGAAACCAAATAATAATTTATGAATTTGTATTTCTTTCGTTGGGGTTTCTTACCGATGCCGACCTACGCAAGTTTTCGTAGCCATATTAAACAATAAAAGTTTGTGTGGTATTTCAAGTACGTCAATAAAAAATTTGTATTCTCGAAGGCCTAGCAGCGATGTAACTAGTTTTGTACACCCATAGTTAGCCAGTATGTTTATGTCCCATGTGGGGGCCCAACTGGCCAGGTTTCGGGCGCCTACCTAATACCTTGCTTGACCTAAACATAAAACCCAAGACTTTAAACGAAGGTTGGAAGTATAACCAGATGCGCCGGAATATAACATGTGTTGACTGACATTTGACCTTTGTAATATATTAAGTAGGAGAGGGTATGAGATATTTTGACCCCTTAAGCGTACGTACCCCGTAAACTACGATTCCCGCAGCTAAAAAGCCCTAACAACACTTATGTTATATCTATGTAAGATTGTTAGTAATCAATATGTTTTCTCGAATTGCTTCGTTGTAATGCTCAATTGCTCAAATGCTTATTAGCAAAAACAATCTACCTATATAAAAACTGCTTAGTACTTATTAGTTAATGACTGTCAGGACAAAGTTCAAACCAGTCACTTTTTGTTTAAATTTTTCATCTTAATTTGTGAGTCAGGCTCAGTTTAATTATAAAGTTATTTATGATGTACACTAATTGATGATAGTATTAGTATGTATACGAAGTCAGTTTGTCTGTTTGTTTACTTATTCAAGAATACACAAATTTAATGAATTTTGACTCAGAATATAACCTGGAGCCTGGAATAGGATAATAAAACAGTTTGCTGAAATAACTTCATAGCCCATCTACATATTATCATGCAGATGAAACCATGGGTGAAAGTTAGTCAGCAGAAATTAATTATGGCGAAATTTATTTATGAAAGTTGATGAATTTTGCAAAGCGTTTTTACAGTAGGCTACAAACAGTGATTAATTAAGCTACAGTTTTATTTAAATATTCCTTAAGTTAGCTCTTATGATATTTACAACGAAAATACCTTGCCTAGTTTCAATCTAAATATAGACACAGAACAAAAACGTTGAATTCAATAGTTTCAAATTTTACAAGGCTCCAATCTGCTTTGTAAGTATACAAAAAGATACATAATCTTTTTAGATTATGTATCTTTAATTAATGTAATGTTTAATTAGTGTAATGTAATTTATTTGGTATGATGTTTTCATCATACCAAATAAATTTAAAGTACATACAACCTAGCTCCCGTAAGGTGAAATTTTATAATTTTATAAGATCGAGGCGGCATATTACATCGTGACGAACGTGACAAAATGTTAAGAGTTCCTGCTATCAAAAACTCTAAAAATAGGTATCAAGAACCCTGAAATATTCACTTAGATCGCGCCAAGAGAAATCCAATAAAGGATACCTACCGGAGTCAGTGAGCAGTGTACGTTGTGTACGTATGAACGCACACAGGCACACCTATAACTACAAGTATACATAGTCACTAATTAGAATGCCTGCCTAGTAGCCGCAAGCGTGGAGCTGTCATGCATGAGACCCTGGAACTGAACAGTGCCAATCTTGTGCTAGGAATTTCTAAGCAGTCGGGATTACAAATGGACTGTAACATGGGAAAATCATCAGTGAATTTTGGGTGAACTGGGAACTGCAAGGCTTTCTGGGCTGAAAAGGCCGCTTTTGAAGAATAATCCCAATAACAAACTGTTAAGGATTATGGGTTCTAAGCATGGAGTGATTCCTAAAAAAACAACATATATTCAGTCCATTCTACTACCAACCCAGTTCAGTCCCATTTCTACCCTTCTGAATAATATTATTATATTCCTATCAGCGATGTAAGTGTATAGCTTCATACATTGCTTACAGCTGCTTGTGTGAACATATCTCATTCATATTAATTCCAGGCTAACACTACATAAATTATTACTTAATTAACTATCAGCGTTGTTTCAGTACGTTTTACCATTATTTTTTTGACCGGTGTAGTAATAAATTGTCTGGGGATTATAGAGAATAACTAATTTCATGTTTCCTTAAACATCAAACATCTACATGGCCAAGTACCATTTTCATGTAAAAAATAACTAAGTATATTTAAGTATATTTGGTTATTAAAATATGGTTTTCTACGAAAAATCGTAGAAATCAAAGTAACACTGTGTGTGTGTCATTTATGTGTATTGTGTGTGTATGTCATCAACATGTGTTCAGTTTTGGTGTGAACGAGTAACCATCTACACAATCATCATCACAAACTCTCAAATTTAGAATATTATTGGATACAGTTGTTAATTTAACGTTAAAAAACACCTCACCAATATTACAGTTTCCAACCAGATAAAAAATATAAACCATTTTACTGAAAACATGTAGATCTTGAACTTAAATTTGTTGGAATGTTGAACATGTTTGTCCACGAATTATTGTCTGAACTACTTAGTATTCAAATAAAGTGACGACCAGCGCAGCAGTTTGTTTGGTTTCCTATGTTCAATGTTCATGTGTATCCTTGACATATACCAAACCTCTGGTGGGGGGCAAAAATGTATGTCATGTTACCATTTGCCAACAGAGCACTTGGAGACTGTACATCAAAATTTATCATGAACTTAACTAGTATCCTATTCTAGGGCGCGGCTCCCAGATTTCACACACCGCCGAGAAAATCTCTCAAGCATAGATGTTTCTTGATAATGATTTCCTTATCTGTTGTCAGGGTAATAATTAATGCATATGATTCTGAAAATCATACAAGGTTTATAATATAAAGAGAATTCTTTGAGAGTAATCTTTTTTTTAAATCTGAGAATTTTTCATAAACGGTATAAAATATTAATGTAAACATAAAAAGTAGACGTTACCAACAGTACCTGCATATGAAAGCACATTATATTAAGAAGACAGTGCTCGAATTACGTCGTGAAATGTGAAAACATTTGTTGTACTTAAAGACTAGTTCGCAGTAGTTTTCTTTGTATGAATAATAAACATAATTGTATATTTTCTACGCTGCAAACCTGAAGAACGTTTTGTTACTGTAATGTTGTTAATGCCTTTTAGATTCTGTTTAGAGTAGGAGTGCCACGCAGTGTATCCTATGTTGGTCTAATTCCCTATAATTTTTTTCTGTAAATACCTTTCTTAAACGCCAAGTTTCAAGCTTGTAATTCCTAAGATATGAAATCTTAGGAATTACAAGCTTGAAACTTGGCGTTGGAGTACCTAATAAACCAGAGCCATTAAAAACAATACAAAAAGGGTACAGAAACGAATGTATAAACGATCAGTCGTTCATTTTTTATTCTGCGTAGTGTTGGATTTCACGTGACGTCTTCATTATCATAGAGATAATCCTACGAAATAAGATTTACAGAAAGGTCAGTCTCATTCATAGTAATGACAGGTGGAAGCCGAATACTTATGTAGCGAGAGAAATATATTTTGTAGAAAATAAATGATGGAAGGCCAAACACATTTACGTATGTCATTTGCAACATTACTGTGAACTAAAATATTGGAGGTTTCTTGTAAAACAAAGGCATTTCCATAAATAGATAAACGCAAAGCTTTGCTAACTAATTAGCACAATCTCGGATTGGGGTTGTCGTGAAGTTACGAGCAATTTGCGTTGAACACAGGCGCGCATATGAAATGAAATAATCTCATAAATGTGACCAACTTTTATCGTCGTCTACGGCCATACAAAGGAAATGGCCCAATAGCACTTCCAAAAATACTTAAGGGTTTTTTGGTACAACGGCTCAGCTATATAGCAAATTGTTCCGACGCGAAAGTTAAGTTTTAGTGACGAAAGAAGGAAATTGTAGATAAAATTATTACCAATAAAATTATATAACTACTATATTATATAATATTATATACACTATATATTAGGTATATTATAACTACTATTTATTTATTGTGTAAATTTCGTATTTCATTTTTTTAATATTTATTTATTTATTTATGTGCACACTGAACCAAACAGAAAGTTAAAAATAGTTAGGACTATAGTACAAAGGTACTGCTTATTTCTATAGAAATCTCTTCCAGCAGACCTCCGAGAGGAGGATTTTTAATCTTGTTTGCAAATTAATAACCTAAATCTGTGCACATTTTCTTTTCCAAAGCATGGATTACTAAAACCATTATTATTTTCCAGCGTTTCGATTACAGACCGGACCTTTGATGAAAAAAATCATTTTCCTTTGAAGTATATTTAATTAAGCGGTAATTTAATAGCACCTACAGCGAGCTTACAATGGGTAGGTTAAAGTTTTTTACCCTTTTTTAAACTTTTTTAACACGTGTTTTAGGAGGATATAAGACAACAGTTTAGACGCAAGGTAATTATTTCAGCTTTATTAGACATACCTCTTTTTTCTAAAACGTTCTTTGGCTGGATACTATGGGTATTTTCTGTAGTTATGAGAACTTAACAAAATATTTTGGAATAAGATCCATAAACTACACAATATTTTACCCGTTACCATGGTATTCGCGAGCACATTTCAACAACCTCAACAGCTAAGCTTGTATATACTAGGTCTATTGTAACTTCTGTCATTTTCCTCAAACGACAAAAAGTGCGCCCTGCACAAAGAATGAGCCTTACATGCGGTAAGTCGTCAGACCATTGAAAATCCATTTGTAGCATGTTTTATTAGCACAATAAACCGTTGTTAAATTCATATTACAGAGGCATATAAAAGCAAATAAACCTTGTCGCTGAAAATTTGATTGACGTTCTGATATTGATTCTGTCGCAGCAGAATATAGACGCGAGACACATTTTGATTTATGAGACGTTTTGAAAATCATGAGCTTACCTGAATAAAGCGCCCTTCTTACGTCACTTGTAATAATTGATAGTCGAGTGTCGAAGATTAATTACCACCATTTGGTACTTACCTGAAAAAAAGAAATTAATGTATTAATAGATGAAATCGAATAAATTACATTTTTGTGTCATAATGCTGAGTGCACCTTTTTCTGTAAAGAGATGAAAAATATAAATTGACCTAGAATAAAAAAAAATCATTGTTATTTTGAACTTTAAAATTATCGTACTTGTGTCATTTTCTCAAAAATGTAGTGTCTTTTTTACTTTATTAAAGTTGAGTGAAGGAAAAGTATTTAGTAGTTCTAGATGTGTACATACCTATGAGATTCGTTGACACCTACGTTTTATATATTTATTTTTTTAAATATTTTTGTATACAATAAAAATACCAGTCTACATATCCAACGAATTTAGATGCGACGTTGACCTATTTATCATTTATTTCGGTACGGATAATCCTTCTTCCCTTCCTCGTAACATTTTTATTCATTCACAGCAAGACTAGCTTATGCCCGCGGTCTCACCCGCAATCCAAAGGTCTTTTTGAAACAAACGGTAGCTTAAGTTTTTTTTTTAAAAGCATTGAAAATTCTTTTGTTTTGCTTTTGTTTAAAAGAAACAAATGTTATTTCTATTTAATTATTTGGTAAACTTATTGTATGGTGAAATAAGTTGTTTACAAAAATAATAACTCAGCGAGTTGGTTCGCGAAGGATGCTCTCATCTCGTAGTAATCTTTTCGTGATACACAGAGATTTACAGCCACGCCTATAACGAGATCTTCTCGGACAAATAATTCTTAAAGTAGTAAATGTTACTTTAGCTAGCGCGAGAAAACTGTTCTTGTATTTATTTACATGTGTTGATGCGTGGGTATTTTATATAAGTAATATACTAAGTAAAGGTACTATTATTACAGAAAACTTTTATAGAGGTAGGTGGGAGTTGTTGGATGCAGGCGTCATATAACCAATCTTTATGGAAATCTATGGGGATGGCCTATGTTCTGTGTTAGACCTCTTTTGCTTGTTATGTAGGTATAAGATTTTTTTTCGCCGATTTGTATAAGTATTCATCAACATGATTTCCTAATTATACCCAATATGTATATTATATTAAGTACAAAAATATAAATTATAATTATTCTGTATTATGTAAAAAAGTCTTTTACAGTATGCGTCAAAATGAAAGCATTATTGGGAAAATATTATGCCCAATATAATGTAAGAGAGTGCTTCCCGAAATCCGATTATATCGAACATGCACCTGCTACTTTACACTTAGCTTACGTCGCCTACATTTTTGATACCATTTTTATGCCAACGCAGAAAGAATGATGCTGAAGGTAGAAAATAATTTAGACAGACAACATTATTTCAAGCTTTTTCACACATTGCTGCGTTTGTCGACCAACTTCGTACAACAAATCCTGTATCGACGCAGCTTTGAATAACTTAATTTGATATTTATATTATGTTTGTCTATTCCTAGTAACCAGGAACACCTTAACCATCTGAATTTTGGGACATCTTGCAGGAAGATGTGTTACCTTGCAGTCATTCAACTCAAGCGCTTGAGTGATTTAGGTAATTGAATTATTTGCATTAGAGAATAAAACAATGGAATATTATAGTGCGGAATAATATTTTAAAAAGAGTACTAATGGTTCTGGTAACGAATTATTTTGACAACATCACTGTTCTGACGATTTTGAACAGAACTTCAAGATTAATAGGAGCAAATATTGTAGACAACGTCCAATAATAATGGGTAGGTATCTTCAAATTTAACAAAGTACATCAAAAAATTCTTGTGACGTTTCGCGTTTGCCCTAAAGATAATGTATTACAAACAAAAGAAAAATGTATTTTTCCTTAACCGTTATACCTACTTACTCTAAATTGCTTTTGATATTATGATTCGTGAATCAGCTGTTATTATTATAGTCGATAACGCAATAATTGTACTGCACAAAAGTTCACTGTAGCATCAAAATATTTTAAAGGACTATTGCCGATATTGATTGCCACCAAGGCTGGTGGTTAAGTTAACCTTTAGTCTACATCAATTCTTAGCCTAAGAGAAAAGGCAATGGGACCGCCGCGCCGTCATACATTAGACAGTAGGTAGATAAAACGGTTAAGTTTAACAGCTCTTGAGGGAAACTAGGCGCGATGCTATGTCACGAAATGACGACAGCGAGAAGTCGTAAGAACAATTTAGGTTCACGGTCGCTAGCTCGCTGATCACAAATTACAACAAGATTACCTATTCGTTACCATCATCAAAGAATCTAACAATATCACGTTTTGGTCGAGACCTTTTTGTAAACGGACCGGTTGACCTCATGCGCCCCTCTTATAGTTGACCCGCTTGACGTTTCAGCAATTATTAGTTAATAATTACTCTCGATTAATTTGGTTACGAGGTTAATTTGTCCGGAACATGAATCCTTGTTTGAGGTAACCCTAGAAGGGACCTATTATATTCTACTCTATTTACTTATATTAATAGCCAGAATATTAATATTACAATTAAGCAATTAAGATATTTCATCGACAATTATTCCATTATTATTGGATGTTGTCGAAATCTTTGTTCCTATTAATCATGAAGTTTTGTTTGAAATCATCAGGAAAGGTGATATTTAGCCTGAAGATCTAATAAGTTGGTGGTTTCTTTTGGTCTACACTTTGGTTATGAAGTGACTGAAGTAATCTGTGACTGGTCTACACGATAATTCGAAAAGTACTTATATAAATAATATAATAGGTAAACCATCTGGGATCATTTAGTTCGTACTAGTATTCTTACCACTAGGCTATTATTGCATTTCATTTTTTGTTTAGTGCCTAGGCGACCGAGCACTGTTCGGGGAAAAATAGAGAAACGAATTTTTCCAGACCTTTTGCGTGACAATCGATTTTTCGTAGACGTAAACCTATTGCATCTTTCATCGAAATCGTTAGAGTCATTTTAGAGAACGTGATTACAGTATGTAATTATTGTAATTAAATTATACATTTACGAATAATAATAATAAGGGATTATTAGAAAAAACATTACAATGTGCTAATTCAGCTTTTATCATTTACACATGCTTACACAATATATACACAAACTGGTAAAAGCAGATTACTGATAAATATTGATAAATATCTAGTCCTCTTATGATGATAACAGAAAAACAGTAGGTAATAAAATATTATCACTGATAAGATTACAAACAATTTTCTACATAAGCTTATGTAAACAGTTATTATGTACTTAGAGTTGACTCATTAACATAGAACTGTTAGTACTTTATACTTTACATTGGTAATTTTATGATACTCAATCCCTACATTAGTATATAAGTTAGGAGCTACAATGTTCCTTAAGGGCGTCCTTAATTAGCTCAGGAGTTTAGACAAGCTCGTACTATCTACTGGCATCTGCATACTGTATAGTTTAAGCGACAATTTGATTGTTACAAAAGTGTGAAGTTTATAGTTTCCCAATAACAACTGCATCATATAGTCAGCATCAGTCATTTATATGCAGTCTAATAGTTGACACCGTGGCTTTTCAGTTGAAGTGAAGTTCCTAGCAAAGAAGCAAAGTATTGTTTTATATAAAGTTCTCAATAGAAGCAAGGAGTTTTGATATTTTGTCGAAAAGTTCGCCCCCAATTTCTTGGGATGATGGGACCTAAACATACCGGCCAACTGTGTAACAAGGTGTACTTTTGCCTAACCTTTCGGGGATTAGAGGCGTAATTTTCAGTACAGCAAGATTTTATTTTTAGGCGGAAAATGTACGAACTGCGATGTTCAAAATGTATGTTCTGTTGTTCACTAATGGCCAGTTACAAAGGTCAGCAGGAAAATTATATGGGCTATTGCGAACCCTCTACGAAGTACAAGCTTCCTCTTAGAATGGCAGTGATCACATGTCACAATTTTGTTAAAAAAGAAGTTATTGTATCTTAAATGACGATGATGTGGAAGTGTCAAAGTTTTTGGCACACTTTTAATTTTAAAAAGTCGTACGATCGACACGAAGAAGAAGATACCCCAATGGTAAGTACATAATTATAGAAAAAGAATAATCTGTTCACCGTATAAAACTTTATAAAGCCATGAATATATTTACTTACGCTTAGCTCGCGTGAGAATTTAGCAGATGGGTTGGTTTTCTTTTAAAACATAAAAAGAAAATAACAAATACTTACCAAAATATCAAACAAACGGCGGATGTAAAAAAAAACATATTTTGTAGAATTGAGTAGTTAGGTATATCTTTAGAGAGGACACAGGCATACAACTGTCTATTAAACAAAACAGGGGGCTTTTCTGATATAAGTATAATTGATTCTTAATTTGTCCCTAAATGAATATTGTAAATTAATTAAAAAGATACAAGGAGGAGGAGCTGTAAAATGTATTAAATTGACCTATACAGTAGTATATATAATAAGTAATGGTACATACCCATACCTACTTGCAAAAAGTACTATTAATAAAAATATACTTACTAAGATTTTGCAAGAGAAGGAAAAAGTGAGGAGTGAGTCGTATCAAGAGGTAAAACGAAAGGCAGAAGATCGAGAACAGTGGCGATTGCTCCACCGACAAGAGCTGATCTCTTAAATGTAAGAAGAAGACTTACCAAGATACGCATAACCTGAATCATAGGGTGAATGATATTCCCTGCTACGCTTTGTCTAACATTTTTACGGTGCGAAGTTGTTGGTATAAATCTTCAGATATGGACTATATGAACTATTGTAACAACAGTCGTAGTTAACGTTAAAGTTTAACAATCATAGTTATAGTTAAGGTATTATTTAGTTATTATAGTGGTTAGTAGTTTAAACGTTGAAGTTGTTAGTACGGGACACCGCGCCGCTTTTATGCCTCACGGGAATAGTTGCTGTAAAATTACGAACACTCGAACAGCGCTTTATGTAAAATTACGAAAGTATGTAGTTATCCTTTCGAAGTTAGATGATTTATGGCTTACCATCACGCTTGTATTCAATGTACACCCACAGGTCGCCGATAGGTTTAGGTCCTATGTAAAAGGGCCTATTGCCAATGAATCCAAACAGCAGTAGCAGTAGTAGGTAGTAGTTAAAACAGTTATTATTAATATCTTTAAAATAGTTGACATAAATTAGTACTTCCTCTCTCCTATATTGCTGTACCCGACAGGGTCCACAATGTACTTATATTAATAGTGTATACTTACCATCCAAAAAAGCTTTGTGGAATGCAATAAATGAATGAATACTGAATAGTTTTTCTTAAATAAGTAGTAGCTCCGAGCTGCTATTGAGAATTTAAGATAAAATGTTTACTAGTGAAAAGGTAACCCAGAACTTTTGTTAGAATTTAGAACCATACCATCACGCCTGTATTCCTCGAAGGGGTGCGCAGAGGCGTACTAATGTACACCCACAACTGCCGGTATATTTAGGTCCCATGTAATAGGGAGCGAGCCTATTGCCATCATCATCATCAGAATTTAGAACATAGGCGGTATAATCAACACGCCATACTCCAGTTCAGTGCTTCATTATAACTGCGACCATAGGACGAATAAAAATCCTGTCTGTAAATCCTGTACTGGCAGACTAGTTAACTATGGTTTAATCGTGTTACTGTCAATGTTAAACTAAGAACTTGTAGTTGTTAGCACAAAGTAGAACTTCGTCGTAAGTTGGTTTGACCTAAGTCTTAGGTAGACTGTCGTATGCGTTAGGTATCTTATTAAAGTTATAAGATACAAGATAATCTATGTAATGGTTACAAAATAATGGTTTACAAGGGAATGTTGTTTTATAATTCACAGGAGTAAAATGTTATAAAAACTAATGAAACAGTAAATAGTTATTTGTTATACAAGAGTGCAAAGTTGCTTTTTAACCGCGTGCTCAATTTTGATGACCGAGCAAGCGAAGGATTCTAAAATTGAATCACGAGCGGAGCGAGTGATTCAAAAATTAGAATCCTGAGCGTCAGCGAGGGAATTAAAAGAGCACAAGATGAAAAATCTTTGCACTCGAGTGCAACACGTAACTTTTCATCCCACCTCAGCGAGGAAATGACTAAAAAAACATTTATAACCACAAGATACTTTTATTTCATTTTAGGTATTAAATACTATATGATAGGTAAGTTTTACAGAATACCTATTATTTAAATTATAACAAATAATTACTCAATACTCAATACTCAATACTCAATACTCAATACTCAATACTCAATACTCAATACTCAATACTCAATACTCAATACTCAATACTCAATACTCAATACTCAATACTCAATACTCAATACTCAATACTCAATACTCAATACTCAATACTCAATACTCAATACTCAATACTCAATACTCAATACTCAATACTCAATACTCAATACTCAATACTCAATACTCAATACTCAATACTCAATACTCAATACTCAATACTCAATACTCAATACTCAATACTCAATACTCAATACTCAATACTCAATACTCAATACTCAATACTCAATACTCAATACTCAATACTCAATACTCAATACTCAATACTCAATACTCAATACTCAATACTTTATTGCATTCCATAATGTGTACATTAGTTGGTAGGTATGTAATACTAGAGAAATTGAAAGTAACGTTGCTACACTTACTTGAGTGTAATATTTTTGTTAGGTATTGTAATGTTGGTGTTAGTGACTTAAAAAAGTACACCAAGAAAGTTTCGGTAGGCTTGTTGAAAAAATATCGATACATCGATATATCAATATTATTTTTTTAATGTATCAAAATTTTTGAGCGATATTTAATATTTCGATATAAAATTCAAAGTATCGAAAAGGTATAAAAATCTGTATTTTTTACAGACCAATAAACATTTATAAGTTTTAAGATTATATATCCGAAAAAGGAATACTTTTTTTATACAAACATCTTTTTAACAAATTATATTTAATGTATTTTTTGTTTTTGGTCGATTTGATTTGTTGTTTTATAATTTGGTTTTTAATATATATCGCCCATATATCGATATTTTTAAATAAAAATATCAGTATCGATGCTGATATTTTCAAAAAATATCGATTCGACATTATCGACACTTTGTTGCGTTTAGACTCGGAACCTAGGGAAGGTTCCAAGTCTGAGTTTTTAACAAATTAAAAAAAAGTTGTATGATAAATTCGGCGCCAGGGGGGTAAAAGCACGATGTTCTAAATTCAATTTACTTTGTCTCTCTAGAGGATAAAAACGACTTTTGCACTCAGATATCGAAGAGTAAAAATAGTCTTTCCGAGATGGTGGGATGAAATAGTTATTTGTTATACAAGAGTGCAAAGTTGCTTTTTAACCGCGTGCTCAATTTTGATGACCGAGCAAGCGAAGGATTCTATTCAAAAATTAGAATCCTGAGCGTCAGCGAGGGAATTAAAAGAGCACAAGGTGAAAAATCTTTGCACTCGAGTGCAACACGTAACTTTTCATCCCACCTCAGCGAGGAAATGACTTAATAAAACATTTACAACCACAAGATACTTTTATTTCAGTTTAGGTATTAAATACTTTAAGATAGTAAGTTTAACTATATGACAGAATATTCTTTAAATTATAACAAATTATACTAGGTATAATTAAGAATATTATTATAATAATTGAAAGTAACGTTGCTACAATTAGATACTTGAGTGTAATATTTTTGTTAGGTATTGTAATGTTGGTGTTAGTGACTTAATAAAGTACACCAAGAAAGTTCCGATAGGCTTGTTGAAAAAATATCGATACATCGATATATCGATATTTTTTTTTAATGTATCGATATTTTTGAGCGATATTTAATATTTCGATATATCGATGCATCGATATAAAATTCAAAGTAAAAGAGAAGATATAAAAATCTATATTTTTTACAGACCAATAAACATTTATAAGTTTTAAGATTATAAAATCCCAAAAAGGAATACTTTTTTTTATACTAACATCTTTTTAACAAATTATATTTAATGTATTTTTTGTTTTTGGTCGACTTGATTTGTTGTTTTATAATTTGGTTTTTAAGATATATCGCCCATATATCGATATTTTTAAATAAAAATATCAGTATCGATACTGATATTTTCAAAAAATATCGATACGACATATATCGATTAGACATGAGCGCCGATGGCCAATTTCACGGCGGCGGCGTGGCCAAAAAATTTCCACGGCGGCGGCGGCGTCGCGGCGGCGCGGCGTGGCCGGCCGTGAGCCATAGTGTTTTTTAATAAGGGAGAGATTTATTAAAAATAGCATAACGAAAATCATACTGTTGTCACCAAAAAAGCTTTTTATAGCAACATAATTATTTTTTAATTACAATTTTGCAGTATTCTAAATAATAAGTTGGGATCAGAAAATATTATACCTACCTATAATAAAATATTTAATTATGCATAATAGACATACAAAAAAATGCCGTTTATTAGTTTATGGAGTCTGCAAAATACATAACTGAATTAAAACTACGGATTTTATCGCGTTATATTGATATTATTTGAATCCCGACGTTTCGGACCCTTTACAGCGTCCATGGTCACGGGTGACTAAGGTGGTAGGCGTCTTGACGTTTTAATTACTAATAGCTACCCTACATTTTTGTTGATTATTGGCAATCCGATTCACGCAAAACGAGCTCACCGTATCCTTCGGTCTTGCAGTTTTAGGCTTGGTGTTAGATTTAATTGAATGTATAATGAACACAGATACAACAAAGGTTATGTTTACCGACCTTATTACCCCGAGACCGGTCGTCCGAAGTGTTTCCGGAATACCTAGTGTATGTACCTATGTACCTACCTAATAGTGTACCTAGGGCAGACAATACAAGTACGTAGAAACAACTTCGAGAGGGAAGCCAAAAGGACGATTCTGCTGGGATGGACTAGCTGCATTTGGTAAACTTCGACAAGTCTTCTCGCTATCCATTCCACATTGCCTTAAGACGAAAGTCTTCGATGCGCGCGTCCAACCAGTCATGAACTACGCAGCTGAAACGTGGACACTCGGCATGGCATCACGGCGAGACCGGTCCATAAGTTAAAAATCGCACAGCGAGCTATGGAGAGAGCTATGCTCGGAGTCTCTCTGAGGGATAAAATTCGTAACCTGGTTATACGTCAGAGAACCAAAATAACCGACATAGCTAAAAGGATTAGCACGCTGAAGTGGCAATGGGCCGGTCACGTCTCTCGGAGAACCGACAATCGTTGGAGTAAACGAGTTCTTAGGTGGAGACCACGTCTAGGCAGGCGTAGTGTAGGACGCCCGCCAGCCAGGTGGAGTGACGACCTGCAGAAGGTAGCTGGCAGCAACTGGATGAAAAGAGCTAAAGATCGAGCTCTGTGGCGTTCACTAAAGGAGGCCTACGTCCAGCAGTGAACGAATACGGGCTGATGATGAATCTATAATTGGGTTCCAAGCAGGTGGTAGGACCCAGCCATCTCCTCTATTGAAATTTGGGTGTTTTTTAATTTCAATAGCCTCACGAATCATTCTGGGTAGGAATCGGTTAACTTTTGCGAGGACTTGTGGTTTATTAAATCTGATGTAATGCTGGGCTTTGTCAAGGGTTCATAAATTGCAGACTTTCCGGAACGGCGGAGTTTGACATTAGCTGTGTTCTTTTACGCGGGTCCCTACGCTTCGTTTAGTTTGGCCTATGTAAGAGAGACCACAGTCACAATCAAGCTTGTATACTCCTGCATCATGTAGAAGTGTGAACACCTGTGAAGTGTCACTACCTCACACTTCACAGGTGGTAAAAACTGACTGATCTCCTTCAGCGGCTTGTTTTAATTGTTAGTGACTCCGCTCACATATATGGTACTACTATAGGTAAGCGCTCGACTGTGATACGATTCACGGTTTCCGTGACCTGCAGTACTCCCATGTGTGAGTCACTGGCGCGGCTAGGTTTGCCAGGTCGTCAAACCGGACAATTATAATAGCCGGATAGACCAGCCGGTTAGGCTGGACATTTGGGTAAAAAAGCCGGACATCCCTAGGCGGGCGGGACTGCGGGAGCGTCCGAAAGTCGACTCGCCTTCGCTCGGCTACGCTCGGTACTCGCTCGTTTGCGATATGTAAAAAGTCTATCAGAACCAGTTTATTTTGGCCGGACAGGCAATCAAAAAGCCTAACTATGTCCGGCTTTATCCGGACGCCTGGCAACTCTAGGCGCGGCGAATGGACGCGGTCGGGCCGGTCGTGCGCGCGAGAAAGCAAGTTGCGGCGGCGCGCCGCGTGCTACACTCGGCGGCGGCGCGCCGACATGAACTCACGGCGACGGCGGCGCGCCGGCGCGGCGCTCATATCTAATATCGATACTTTGTTGCGTTTAGACTCGGAACCTAGGGAACGTTCCAAGTCTGAGTTTTTAACAAATTAAAAAAAAGTTGTATGATAAATTCGGCGCCAGGGGGGTAAAAGCACGATGTTCTAAATTCAATTTACTTTGCCTCTCTAGAGGATAAAAACGACTTTTGCACTCAGATATCGAAGAGTAAAAATACTCTTTCCGAGATGGTGGGATGAAAAAAAAATTACTGCGCGCTTTTTATCAATTATTTTTCATGAAAATGTTTGAATAACTCGCTCGGTCTTTGTCAAAATGTTGGTAACAATCTGACATCATATAATTCCTAGAGCCTATTTAATACTAACATTTTAATATCGTGTTTTAGAGTTTATAATCGCTCTCTATTAAATATTGTATTTCTAAAGAACAAACAGGCGGGTAGTTATCGCAGGAAAAACAACTTAGCAATTCTGGCAACTACAAATTCAGCTTGGATAAATAATGAATCTACATAAATGGGTTGATCTCTTGGGGCGTCGTCAGTCGGCGGCATGTATTAAATTATTGTTGAACTCCCAATAGTTTAAGCTCCGGACGACTCTTTCCGTTACCGAAGTAAGTATTTAATAAGCTCAAGAACTTTTTGGTGAAAAAAAAATCGAATATTCGTTTAGGTAGAGTTACGAAAAAGCTGCGTAATTGTTCGTTTGCTACTACAGGTAAAATGATTTTTTCATCCCACCATCTCGGAAAGAGTATTTTTACTCTTCGATATCTGAGTGCAAAAGTCGTTTTTATCCTCTAGAGAGACAAAGTAAATTGAATTTAGAACATCGTGCTTTTACCCCCCTGGCGCCGAATTTATCATACAACTTTTTTTTAATTTGTTAAAAACTTAGACATGAAACCATCCCTAAACGTTCCGAGTCTAAACGCAACAAAGTATCGATATATGTCGTATCGATATTTTTTGAAAATATCAGTATCGATACTGATATTTTTATTTAAAAATATCGATATATGGGCGATATATCTTAAAAACCAAATTATAAAACAACAAATCAAGTTGACCAAAAACAAAAAATACATTAAATATAATTTGTTAAAAAGATGTTAGTATAAAAAAAGTATTCCTTTTTGAAATTTTATAATCTTAAAACTTATAAATGTTTATTGGTCTGTAAAAAATATAGATTTTTATACCTTTTCGATACTTTGAATTTTATATCGATGCATCGATATATCGAAATATTAAATATCGCTCAAAAATATCGATACAATAAAAAAATAATATCGATATATCGATGTATCGATATTTTTTCAACAAGCCTATCGGAACTTTCTTGGTGTACTTTTTTAAGTCACTAACACCAACATTACAATACTTAACAAAAATATTACACTCAAGTAATTGTAGCAACGTTACTTTCAATTTCTCTTAATTATACCTAGTATTATTTGTTATAATTTAAAGAATATTCTGTAAAACTTACCTATCATTATAGTATTTAATACCTAAACTGAGATAAAAGTATCTTGTGGTTGTAAATGTTTTTTTTAGTCATTTCCTCGCTGAGGTGGGATGAAAAGTTACGTGTTGCACTCGAGTGCAAAGATTTTTCACCTTGTGCTCTTTTAATTCCCTCGCTGACGCTCAGGATTCTAATTTTTGAATAGAATCCTTCGCTTGTTCGGTCATCAAAATTGAGCACGCGGTTAAAAAGCAACTTTGCACTCTTGTATAACAAATAACTATTATTTTTGTTGTAATTTTCTTTACATAGTGATAATGAAATGTAACCGATTATACCCATAATTATTTTCATTCAGCACAACATTTTAAATTAGGCGAGACTAAGGGCCACCACCTCTGGATAAATTCGAAAATGAAACACAATTTCTATAAAATTATATAGCAAATAATTTAACGGGAACTTATCGGTAAGCTGTGAAACAGGCCATAAATTAATTAATAAGATCAACGCCAGATTACTGCGCCTAAAAATCGTGTACCCCAAAGATATAAATCGTTGGTAATATTTTATTGAACTAACACCGCAAAGGGAAAGAGCAATTTCGAAATTCGGTTTTGTATGAATTTTACTAACACCTGCGTTATTGTAACAAATGCCCGGGAGTGCCCGGCTGTCACAGATCTAGGTCACAATACTTCATTGGAAATACGTCCAGTTTTTTCGGGTTCCGCTCCTATAAAACAACAGTAACATCATATTTAAGATCCTTGTTGTGTTCTCGGTTATTCTTTGTAGGATTGGTACATAACCCTAATTGTGTCTTTTGGCAACAACGTTATTACCTGATTTTACCCATGGGTAACGAAAAGTGACCGGAATATTATGGTTATATCAGATTCCTACATTATAATATCAAAATACTGCGCTAGCGTAGCGTAGATATCGAACAGAATATGTTCGATATTCGAGCAAATACTTAATTGGAGTAGCCAATTAGGAAACCTAAGGGGCAGATACTGGTGAGCTTATTTGAAGAAGGAATTACTGCTATTTATTTCTATAACTTAGGTCAGATATTATATTCTATTAGGAATAATTATTTATAATATTACATTACTTTTTCAGACGGTCTTGCGGGACTTTAAATGCTAAACGGAAAAATTTCTACTTTATTTTAGTTTACAAAATCTTAATTTATGTCTAGACTTGGAGGTGGACGAGATACTTTCCCTCTGGGCAGAGTTAAGCCAGGCTTGAACTAGCCTGCAGACAGCCTTGTCGTTACATTCGTCCTTTTAGAGATTTCCCTTCAACTAATTTGCCTGGGATTTGAAATTTATTTTTGTTTGCCAATATAATTAAGAAGCACGTGCCAAGCCTACGCGTTTAATATTATTTTGGGAGAGTTTTATTTGTTTTATTGTCGATTCATGTCAGTAAGTCATTTTGTTTTTAAAAGCGGTTACTTAGTTAGGTACCTATACAATATTATTTACCTACTAATTATAGTAACAACACCTGTGGTGAATTTAAGAAAACAGTGCAGCACACGTGACACGTGCACAGCGCAGTGACGTCCTGGCGACGAAACGGATGAGTCTTCTCGGCAACGGGTACACGAAGCCAGAAGATTCGTTTCTCTCAGAGGGTCAGCCGCTTTCATAAACCACGTCTTGAAAGAGTAAGGAATATACGGTAATGCGGACAACACAAAAGATCCTATTGGGTCGAAGGGTCCAGCCCCCTTAGCAAGATAAGATAAGATAGTAACAACTATAGGTACATAATTAATTACAGTACAGTAACTAAGCAGTCTTTGGTTACATTTATTTGATTATGATTATTCAGTCAAGCAAGTGTAAGTAATTGTTTATTTTGTGAGAAATTTACATAGCTACTCACAATTTTAGATTTGTGTAATGCTAAGGACCTGTTTCACAGCTTACTACTGATAAGTTCCCGTTAAATTATTTTCCAAAAAAAAAATCGTTCGATTTTTTAATTTATTTGGCAGTTAACGGCTATCCAAAGGTGGTGAAACAGGCCCTAAGAGTTTTGAGATCTGAAAACAATTTTTCACTCTACATGTAAATAGTACCTACACCATTGCATTTGGGAAATCCAAGCGTCATAAGTTAGTAAAAGTCAAAGTACTTATTGCTTTCATGTGTATATTTTGGTGTCATAAAAAGTTTCGATTCAACATGAAACCCTGTTAGGGCACAGCACAGAATACATAATTATAATATGAAGTTACATAATTAAACTAACTTAAGTACTAACCAATAGAATTATAACACTTGGTAGTAAATTTATAAACATTAGACTAATATTAAGATAAATCGTTATAGGTCATTTGAGAAATTATTGTATTATTTATTTCACAGAGTTTTTATATCTACGTAGGATAGGTATTTATTATATTTTAATTTTATTATCAAAGAGTTCTTTTAAATTGTAATAGCTTTTTTGTAATAAGTAGTTATTTAATTTATTTTTAAATACGTTGTCATTTGGGGTATTTTTTAAGTTTTCGGGTATTTTATTATTTATTTTGATAGCCATGAAGTATGAACCTGAGCGAAATAGTGATAGGCTTGATGTTGGATTGGCTAATCTATTTTGGTGTCTAAGGTTACGGGTTTGAGTGTAGTGATCTTTATTCAGGGAGAATAGCGACATATTTCTTCTAACAAAGAGGGTATTTAGCTTATTGTGCTTTAATACGCTTTTCTGCAACACTTTTTTTTTCACATTCCATTTTACGTTTTCGCATATAAAAATAACTATTTTCCCCACTAAACGACGTTACGCTGCCATTAGCAGAACATTTAATTAGTAACGCTTAAACTATGTAAGTGGAGATTTCATACCGCGTTTTGTGCTACAACAGGCATGTGGTCACATCTGTCAATCTGTCGCGTATATAAAGTGGCGAATCATTTATAGCTTATTACGTAAATGATTTATATAATGTTTCGGGTTCAGCAGTTTCTAATATGAGTTATAGGCGCGAATGTACGCAAGTGCATTATATTTTTGGGTCACTGTCCTTATCCGATATGTTATTTAATTCATTGCATATTTTTGTTACGATTTTAGTTATACATCACGGTGTGAAGTTTGCTAATAAATTAAAATATTGGCAGACAAATACCTATTCGAGAGAAAACAAAAAAATAACTGGGTAATGCATTCACCTACCGGCCTAATACTGCAACTTACGAAGAATTTATAGATTTTATGGAAAAACTACTTATCTATGAAAGTATTGTAAATAAATCAATCTAGATTTTTTTCCTATATCAATAACACACAAATCATCATCAATAAACAAACACCCAGACCCTGATCAGTGATCAACAACCAGCAGGCCATACAAATATTTGTTCCGTTGGCAAATCGAACGCCTAACCTTTTACACTGAAGCCAATCGCTCAACCAGTGTACAAAGCGTACCGTCAAAAGGTACGTGACAGTTATTATTTACATGTTGTTTTGATGTCGGAATGCGGAACAATTGGCGCACTAATGTTTGAACCGAAGTGATGAGCTCTGAGCGAGAAATCTTATTGCTTACTTTATTTGATACACCTCCAATCATTACATCATAGTCAATTTAATTAGCATGATTTATTTTTATCAAAAAATTTGTCATTTTGGTTGATTAACATAGATGAAGCGAAAGTGGTGTGCCAGGATCGTAGCAAGAAATCTATAGTCTCTACCTACCCCTATGGGAAACAGGCGTGAAGCTATGTATGTATGTAATTTGTCATATTTATCTCTCTATTTAACTATATACTTAATGTCATTTACTGTAGCAATATTTGTTAATAATTATATATTCAGAAATTATTATTCTAGAGATAGATATAAGAATAGTTACCGAATTTCTTTGTACGATATTATGTCCCCGTTGTCATGTCACCGGTCCGCTCAAATCTTCTAAGATAATAAAAAACGTTGTTTTCTTGAAATATCGAAATGAACACAAAAACTGACGTCGTAGTGATTTGTGCCAGTATATATAAATAAAAATACTTTACATACAGACAGACATGTCAGAGGAGATTCAATTTGTCTACCAAAAATATGCATATATGTAGGCATGCATATAATTGTTGCCAAACTAAATTTGTTATCATTATCTCCACACTAGCTATGTTAATTATCCGATTTGTCTGAGTAACAAATTGGATAATTAACCCAGCTCTTCACTAATAGAGCTCGTCACCGCCTCATTAATGTTGATGAACAATTTATTTGTTGAAGCTAGTGGTAATTAAATATGTATTTTATATATGTATGTATGCTGTTAAGGTATTTATATTATAGTGGTTCCAAAGAGATTATAAAATATCACGCCATGGCAGTACCACGATTGCCACGTCATATTGTCAAATGCAGGCAGCTTTTTAAATTGAAAGCTCTCTGTCTAGACAGAATTCGTAAGAAAACTAAACACGGATTGTCAAGACTTTTTAACTCGTGACGGCTGTAAAATGCTTGAAATTCGAACTTTGAGTAAATGATATACTCAGAAACGTCAATTAACGTTAATGAGTTCAATTTGAGTTTCTTGTCAGTGTACTAAGATATACTGGGTCTCTAGCTCTAGCTTACAAAATTCAAAATATTTTATTTCAAATAGACCATATAAATAGGCACTTTTGAACAGTCAAACTAGTTGCTCGGTTCCAAAAAAAGTAGGACTTAAGGAGAAGAGCCGGCAAGAAACTCCATAGTTACTCTTTTAAAAAAAGATAGTGAGACAGTAACATTTTTTTGTTGTGAATAATATGAGTCTAATGCAGTTTGATGTGTAAGGATTAATAAAATAGAGAGGAAAAGAAAATAGCCATAGCAGTAAGAGCTGACCTGTCCCGACAGACAGCACCCGTTCACGAGCATGACGTGTGTATCGGCGCCGTTTGACTCAACCATGTTATAGGGAATAAAAAGACCCGACACACAACGCCACCATCAGCAGAACATTTAAGTAAGCATGACAAGCTCAAACTGCAGGGCTAGGCTGGTTTATATTATATTATACATCAATGGGTAACTAAAGAAACATCAAGGCCTGCAGAATACTCATACTTTACAGTTAATAATGTTCGTTTCTCAAAGAAAAAAAAATGGCAGATAAATTTCTCAAATAAATATCAAATAAAATAAAAATCATAGTAAAATAATCAGTTAACATACTTAATACAATGTCAAGTAATAGGATAAATTAAATGTCAGAGTAAATATTTGTCACTATCCTGGTTCATTGGAACAGTTCAATCCCAAGCATTTTTGTCATCTATATAATCTTTCACCGTGTAGTAACCTTTAAGACACAGCTTCTGCTTGACAATTGACTTAAATTTATTCAGGATTAGGTTTTGAATGTTGCTTGGGATTTTATTGTAGAAGCGTATACATTGGCATTTGAACGAGTTACTTATCTTCTGGAGCCTGGTTGAAGGAACAATAAATTTATTTTTATTTCTGGTATTAATGTTATGCGTATCGCTACGTTTATTAAAGAGATTAATATTCTTATGTGCATACAGTAAATTCTCATAAATGTACTGTGATGGAACAGTCATAACATTAATCTCCTTAAATTTATCCCTCAGTGAATGTCTGGGACTTAAATTGTAAATTGATCGAATAGCTCTCTTCTGCAGCACAAAAATAGTTTGTATGTCGGCCGCATTCCCCCACAACAGAATACCGTACGACATCACACTATGAAAATAACTGAAGTAAACTAGACGCGCAGTATCGACGTCAGTTAAGCAACGTATCTTTTTGACTGCGTATGCTGCAGAGCTAAGCCTTTTCGATAACTTATCTATATGTGGGCCCCACTGAAGTTTTGAGTCTAAAGTTATACCTAAAAATACAGTGGTGCCCACAAGCTCTAATTCTTTGCCATTTATAAGTACACTGGTTTTCACCTGTTTTACGTTAGGTGTTGTAAACTTAATACATTTAGTTTTCGTTTCATTTAAAAGTAGATTATTTGCATTAAACCAGTGTACTACTTTTGAGAGAGCACCGTTTACATCGTCAGTAATCATTTGTTTACGTTTACGTTTAAATAGTAGTGATGTATCATCTGCAAACAGCACTATCTCATGATTATCCCTTATTAAGTAAGGTAAGTCATTTATATAAATTAAAAACAAGAATGGGCCAAAAATTGAGCCCTGCGGCACTCCCATGGTAACTACAGACCCGGAAGATCTCTTTCCGTTGACGTCCACCCTCTGAATCCTGTTACCCAGGTACGAGATAATAAGATTCAGAGAAGTGCTTTAAAGACCATAATGGTGTAACTTCCTGATCAATGTTTCATGAACAACACAATCAAAGGCCTTAGATAAATCACAAAAAATGCCCAAAGCATCGCGTGATTCCTCCCATGTGTCAAATATATGACCTAAAAGTTCAACACCGGCATCGGTAGTTGAACGACCCCTTGTAAAACCGAACTGTTTAGAGTGTAAGAGTTTATTTTTAATAAAGAACCTTTGCATTTGCTCTAACATGAGCTTTTCGCTTTTTTACCTAATGATTCATTACTTTAAGTGCCGTCTCTGAGTTCGACAGAAAGACACGGGTTTTTGGGAGATAGAATGACTAGTATTATTAACCCAATACCCACAGTTCGCTATTTTAGTAATGCTAATGTGACTCATTGACAATTTCTCATCGGTAATTTCAACGAAAGATATTCGATCTTTGTGTATAGGATTACTAGCCATTAGACGAGTTGTTTTAGCAATAACATTACAGACACAGCTTCATTTGCATGAATGCAACTAACAAAACAACTAACATTGACTCTGAAATACACAAATTAGGTTCTAAGTACTAGAGCTAATGGATTCTGGCTTCAAAGACTGCAACATTAATACGTCATCTGAATCTTTGAGCCAACCTTTAGCCCCGAGGGCCGCTCGGGGATTCGCTTTCGTAAAGGGTGGATTCAATGGGTCCATAAATTTAATTTTAATGTGTTTAATTTCTGATGACAACTAAAATTATTCTGTGGTAGGACCTCAAAGTCAACAAATAACGTTTCACAGATCGAGCTGGATTCGGTGCATCTTGCTTACTGTCCGAGGCTATGTATGACGGCATATTTACACTAGAGTAAGTCTCAAAAGTCAACTTATACCTGTGTCATTAAAATTATTATAAAACATTGCTTTTAACAAGTTTCTCTGAGATGAAATACGAGATTAGAGTATTTACCAATCTCACAGGCCCAAACAGCAATCAAAATGTAGCTATCTAGGCCAAAAATTCTGGCATCAGGAACGAAACTGCAATCAGTGACTGTGCGATTCAATTCATTGCTATGTCATTGAATCGCGCAGCTACTGCTTCAATGGAGCCGAATTATGTCGCGTCGTTTTTACTCTTTCGTTTTTTTATAAAATTTCTTCCCTCGCTTTCTCTTATCGTTTTTCTCATTACTATACTGTTCGTTTGCAGTGGGTATGCGATACGACGCAATTATGTCTCCGTCTATATCCGTAAGGGCAGCGTGCCAACCGCCCGGGCAGTAGCTTATCGTCCGTCACCTGAACAACTGAAGCGCGTTCCTGGTGACGAATCGCGGAAACACGTCAGGTATGACAATGCGAACGTCTGCGCCTTTGACTCAGACTCAAAGTACTTGTGTGTAAAGTACTTCGTTTATCTGTGCTAAATGTAAACATGAGAGAAATTTATAATCATTTACATACATCAAAATGAGTTACCCTTTGTTTAAACTTCATTATATAGGCTTGTTCGAAATTTTCCAAAGCGAAAATGCCGTTAGGGTCGAGAAGGGTCGATAAGCTATACAGTACTTAATTTGTCACCTTAACCTTCAAATAATCTGTACATGTAACCAGTAGGACGAAAATATATTTAGTATGTTCTGCCTACCATGGAACGAATGGTACTTACTACAGTCACATTGTTTATTAATATTACCAAGCTTATACCATTTTCCGATTGTAATAAACAAAATGCCGCTTTAAAAATTGTCACAACATATTAATGGTATGACAAGCGCTTAGAAAATATTCCATATTTTAATTCTTTAATCGTGGTCGTAACTAAACGTAGTAAATAAATCCTATAATCTTATTCGACAGCTGCTCGGACAGACTCGCTACCGACATCGTAACCGGTAAAACAGTGATCAGTAGGTACTATTCAAAATGCCTTATTTTTTAATTAATACCAATAACCGTTTGATTTGGCGTTATCTGCTCAGACCGAAGTCCATTAAAGGAGGTCAACCTATAGACGAAATATGTGAGTGTCGGCAAGTTACAGCATTTACTTCGAAGGAATTAGTTTTGAAATGTATATTTGAAAAGTAGGATATAAAATATATTAAAAGGCATATAAAATGAAAATATTAGACAGAAAACACAGAAACTATTGAGCGAAAGCTTTTCGTGAAATACGGATTTACTAGCGCGATTTTTTACAGTGTCCAATATAGCCAAAATGTACCTAATACAGGAGTATGTTCTAGTATGAATATACCTAGCTGTTTTGCGCATATCTTCCACTCACTGTACCCATATGTAAGCGTACCTAGATTTTGAGTTAGATCCAGTGATGAAAAATTATGTGTTGTTAATTTTAGCCAGTCAAAATATTTTCTGTAGAATAGGTATCGGTGCGTTCTATAAATTTATTTTTACGCGAGATAAGGTATTTACAAAAACCACATTCCAATCAAAATGTATATGGGATACTTTTTATCTACTTTTATTTTTCAACGACGGCAAACATTGTCTTAGCTTCAAAAGGGTTCTCAAAACTTTTCATTTAAAAACTCGGCAGTCTTTTTTCTCGGATTATCCCTGGCTTATTTGCTTAGGAAAAGTTTAATTTACTAAAGGAAATTCTCGTGTAAATGGATGCGAGTAAAAAATATATACGGAGAATCCGCTTCCACTGGTGCATAATTTTGTAATGTAAATATGTGGTTTAATTTCGTAGCTGACTGAGAGTGGCGACATTATCCCTGAACTGTTCATATTTTTGCACTTTGATTTACATATTTACATTTTTGAAGTAATTATCATTAACGGCATGAGCCATCAGTAGGTACTAAACCATATTTTTGTGATAATACAGTTTTTCAATTAATTTGAATTCTCCGCTTGACATGTAGGTATACCGTTGCGTAGCTTTTAAGCATTTAATGTTTATTATTTAAAATATTTTTTAATATAAAATCTAAAAAGACGTATCAAAATTAATTAGGTACCTATTCGTAAAAGGTTGCTTACAATAATGTGAACCTATTTGTACTTACATAGTTGGAATACAGAATTTATAATTTTTAACATTATAATTAACTTTAAATTATCTTGTTTTCTCCTTGAATAATAGATGCAATTTAATTAATATAATATGGTTGTTAAAATCTCAAAAACAATCAAATCGATAAGGGAAATTGTTTCATATAAATTATTAATTTGCTACGTCGCGTAGGCTCGCTACGAACTTGCTACGACAATGTCTAAGTTAGATTCAGTCTAACAAAAAATAGATTTAGCATCGGATTACGTTAAGATATTTCATTCTTATAATTAAATATAATAATTAAATTAATTATGATAGTTAATTAGTAGCTGCAAGAACAAATCTAATTATTTTTGTAGTGATTTATTCAAAGTTCTTGTATATAAACGTTTAGAATTAAGTGTACGTCAGTAACCCACATCGCCCATTTATTAGCAATTAGGGATATACAATATACAGCATAGAAATTGTCGTGAATTCTAAAATATTTACAATATCAAAAAAGTTGTAAGTATAAAAGCAAATTAGACTTTTAGATTTAAATAAGTGTCTTCCTTAGTAGAACTGGCCAATTAGCTCCAGTGGTGTTTGCATATTATTAACGTAGCTGGTAGTCCCTTGTTGAAGCACTTAATAGATTACCATAATACAGTCTTCTAGATAGGAATATTCATTGGAACTATGCCACTCAATTTTTAGTTACCTTACTAATCTACTATATAAAAATAAGTCGGGTTTTCCTTCCTGACGCAATAACTCCAGAACGCACGAACCAATTTCCACGGTTTTGCATTCGTTGGAAAGGTCTCGGGCTCCGTGAGGTTTGTAGCAAAGAAAATTCAGGAAAAATTTCTACAGAAAAGCGGGTAAAAAGGTTATCAAGACCACGCGGGCGAAGCCGCTGGCGGAAAGCTAGTATCTTATATAATCATTAACAAGCGACGAGTCATAATAAATACCTACAGGTATTCTACGAATAATAAGTTTTTATCATTATAATAATCCAACTGGTAATTCCTGAGATGTGTTGTGTTAGTAGTGAGTAGTTATTCTTCAGCTTCAGCAAAAGCTCGCACCTTGATTGGTGGAAGCAAAGTACAGGGATATAGAATTTGAATAAAGAAATCACTTGAAAAACGAATTTGAAATCAATGGTGTGTAAAACGGCTCACATTATACGGACTATTCGTTTGAAATTCGGATCGACCGAATCTTTCCTGCAATCTACGTCACTACGTGGCCGGCGTTAAATTGAAAAGCGGAGAGAATAGGATTTGTACAATTCAAACCTGCATTTTAAATTTAGTACTGTTTAAAAAAATATTGCTGAGGTCTGATACTTATTAGTAATGTCGTGTTAAATACTAATATTCAGCTGTATCTCCGATCCTAAATAGTTGGAAAAAGGCAAGAAGGATATAATGCTAGAGTTAAAATTACGTAAGCTAACGTTGGTAAATACATTTATTAATCTTGGTAATCTTGGAATAACCATTGGTAAAAGAAACTATTTATACAATTGACCATCAAAAGCCTTTCTTAAACCAAAAATAATATTACATAATATTTTATTTTATCAGTTTATTTAATATCAAGGCGTATTTTTAAAAGAAAATTTGTTTTCTCCAAAATTAAATTACTTTTTAGCAAATTACAGTGCTCTTGGGACGGCGTTATAGTCTTGTCGCGGGTCATCTCATTGAATTATATTTTCGAAATTTGGACCAGTTCTATTTAGCACATTTATATTATTTTTATAAGGCTACTTGGCTTATGCTGAGTCCATAACTATTAATAAACCAAATATTGGACAAAAAACCTTTTGATAAGATCGCGTTTACCAACCTAACTATAAATTGTCTAAAACAAATTGTTTAAACCTAGTTTAGCAGAATCTACTTTATTCAGGTAAAGACTAGGTACCTAGTGCAATAAAATTTCTTCCTAAATCTATTCAATTCTCCAAAGAGGTTTGTAGAATTTCCAGTTCTCTTTATCAGGTTAAGTCCTTTCTTGTATACTTTGCTGATGGAATTGAAAATCTTTTACAATGTATCTCAATTAATTTAAATTGAGCGATTTTATAAAAACTAAAATGTCCTATTAGTAACTCATTGATATTAAGTACCTATTCGTAAAAAGCTGTCAACTTAAACGCTACAATAATTTGTACCTACATATTTGGACTGTTTTACAGAATTTATTAAGAACGAATCAATGCGTGTGCATTACGCCAGAGTACGAAATTTTTACAGTGTTATTCTCAATTAATTGATTGATTGATTTGAAATGTAACATAGCTATTTTCCCATAGTATTAAGTAAAGGTTTGCTATCGAGTAGTATTATGTGATCGCCGGCAATGTTTATTTATCGCCAAATGGGAATGGAGTCTGGTAAATACCGGACATAATCCCGCCCTGGGGGTAAACAAGCGACTAAAATAGGCAGGTACTTGGCGAATTTGGAAATAGAACCCAAGATATCAGATTTATTCATTAGATAGAATTAAAACAGGTATCTAGGTACTTTTATGTAGCAGACATATGTACCTATGATCAGTGATATTTTACTAAGGTCACATTATCCCAAATTGTTTTCAAATAATGCATGAAATAACTTTTCTACCCTTTTTTGACGTATTGTATTGACGTATTCGACATATTATTTTTCTGTAGTATACATACCAAATATTACTAAGAAAATAAAATAAGAACTATAAATTTCGCCACAATGCAAAGTTTTTAATATTAAATACCTTTTTCAAGTACCTAGATACTTAGTCAATGCAATTGCAAAATATAAGATTAAATAGAATAATAAATCCAAGTTCAAATATTTTATACTTTTATCACTTTTATGTAATCATTTGAAACTACAGTAGATAGGTACGCATTGTTATTCTAAGTATTCTAAGAGAATATAAAAGCAGTCTTATTAATCCACTTTGAATGATTAAAGCATAAAACATTAGAACTTATACTTAATGACCAACGTAATTATAAAATATGTGGAACTAATTTATAAATCCTACATTGAGATCTCTTATGTTAGTATATTTGCCATTCTTACACGTAATTGATTATGAATACATACTTAAAAATTCATTAAAAAGATAGTAGGTATATCTCGGAGAGTGTAACACTTTTATGAAACAATAAAATATTCAGCTAATCCAAATCTCCCGATATGCGAAGCAAGAATTTTTTTTAATGGTACGAAGATATAATAAGTTGACCCGTAACATTTAAGATCAAACCAAACTTATTCGCGCGTTTTAAAACTGTTTCAAATAAACATCACCTATAAACATTTACCGAATGAAATTGTTGTAGTGTTCTCAGCATGGCCCGGAGGCGCAACTAATTGCCAATTACAGCGCCACCGAAAGTTGCCTCCAGATAAGTCCGACGTTGATAATGTTGAAAAACGTTGTATTTATCTCCCGCCCTCCCGCTTTATAAAAGACCAGCTTTATTTATCAACAACCTACAGGGTAATTGAATTTACAGTTCGTGGTTTCATTCCTTTAAAAAAAAATTGCTGAAAATTTTGTCTTTGTCGGAAACTCATTTTTGTTTTTCATTCAAACTTCCCATTAATTTTAACGATTAAATTGTTTTCTGTAAAGTATTTTTCCCTTACATTATAAAATTTGTGAAAGCGTCATCTAGTGGCGATGCTCGCACTTACCTAGTTTCAGAGCCCACTACCGTCCAACCCCGGCGGCGCCGCACGGCGCGCATTTCAGCCGTGACGACGCGATCACGCGTTCGGCGGTGCCTGGCGCTCATTGATATTTGCGCGGCGGCGCCCTCGTCCGTCTCTGCGATTGGCAACATTGCTCGTGGTTCGTTTCGAAAGCAAGAGATGTTTTCACTAAAGTCTAGATGTCGCTGTTACAAACAGCTTTACGTTGCATTTTACAGTTTGGGGTAGTACACAAACTTGGGCTAGAGAAAAGTATTTTGTGGTTACGGATTCAGTAGTGAAGCAACACATTTTAAGTTTTTCAAATTAAGACCCTAATTCTACATTATTATTCTATTACTATGATACCTACTTACGTATAAATAATCATGTCACTAAAGTTACACACGACACTAGAGGTAAATACACTTTAGCCCTCTCTTAAAACTTAAATAAGCCCTTTGAAAAGTAGGCAAGTAGGTACGGTATACATAAGTGTAACATTAAAATAAATAAAATGTGCCATCAAAACAATGTGAACTAAATGGTTTGTAGCATACCTACTTACTGGTGAAAAGTAAAAAAATTTACTTTATCTTTAATACCTATCAGGTTTTATTTGAAACTTTACGTAAAGATTTGTTCCGCTTATAACAAAAAGCATTATTTTATACTTTAAGTACGCCATATTTGGCGCGAATTCTTACTACTACTATGTTAATAAACATAGGCTTCTATACATTTATTATTAAAATATATCTCAGTTCATGATTATGGACAATTTGAAATGGGAAATAGGTCCCAAAACATATTAATTTGTCCTCTAGAGAGGTCGTTTCAATTTGGAACGGAAAATGAGTTCGGCTTTGAAAGCAAACTATTGTTACATTAATTACATTTGTATATTTACATTGGATAAATATCAAAATTTATCTAATTTTAGAACACAGATCATTGCTAAATATATGTACCGTTATAAGTAAATATATCAGTATGTAAATGTCAAAAAGAGATAGCTATATATCTACGGGTGCTATTTTACTATATTCATGAGTGGAATATATTAAAATACAATGTTTCTGAATCACTCATATACATATTTATGTACCTATTTATATCAATAAGAAGAAAGAAGTAAGGAAGAAGTCCGTCATTATTTTTTGTTGGAATAAGTTTTTGTGGTTGTATATTTCCTTTAACAGAAATGAATAACTTCAGATTTGCCTATGTAAAAATTGCTTAAAACAATACCAAATCAGCTATTTCCTTCCGCGGTCCCTTCATTGATGGCTACGATGATTGATTGAGGGAATTTATGGCTTTAGAGAAGGTTGGCAAACGGTTTTATGATTGCATGTTGTTATTGGCAGTATGAACTGTGAACCACGTTTAACCTCTAGCACCATCGAATGTAGAATCCATTTCAATCTAGCGCCAGATATATTGTTTAGTGCTAGAATTAATGTACCTATTTATTCTCTACATACATTTATCAAAAATCTTCTAATGTTCTTTTTGTCATTATGGCAACAAGTTACATTAGTAGTAGTACTTGAAAATCTGTGGGTGTACATTAGTGCCTACATCTCTGCCTATCCCTTCGGGAAAAACAGGCGTTAGGGTATGTTATTTTATGTAAAATCAGCATAAATAGCTTGACTGTGTTGATCGACTCATGAGTCTCCTCTCCATTTTTCTCCTGTTAGTAGTATTTCATAGAGTTAAATCGATCGTTGAACTTTTCAGTTTATTTTTCACTTTACCCCTGATTATTAGATTTCAGACCCAGAGAAGATCGAGTCATATTAGGGTTTGATAACAGATTCAGAGAACCTCTGTTGAATCTGTTACGGTGATGGTATATTATTTCAATAATAGTTTCTTCTCTAGGCGAGAAATCAGGTGATATATTGGTAGGTATCTTTAACCTATCGATTGAAACATTTTAAAATGAAACATACTGTTGTTACATGTGAAACTAACAGCAGAAAACAATGGAAACATAAACATTAGGTACGCATTTCATAAACTATTTTCAGCCTTGACTATACCTACACATCGTATTTTTGTTTTCCTTCAAGGTTAATACAACAATGAGTTTAAAATATCTGTAATTCCGTTAAATATAGATACATAGGAAAAGTATTCATTATGCTAGATATTATATATATATATATAATATATATCTCTATACAACCGTAACAAACATAGCATACCATCACATCTGTAATCCTCGAAAAGTTAGGTAGAGATGTACTTATGCATAATATGTATATACACCGGCATTTTATCTGATACTAGCTTCCCGCCAGCGGCTTCGCCCGCGTGGTCTTATAAATTTTTCCCCCGTTTTTGCAACATTTTTCATTACTACTCCGATCCTATTAGTCGTAGCATGATGATATATAGCCTTATAACCTTCCCCGATAAATGGGCTATCTAACACTGAATAAAATTTTCAAATCTTTCCTCTTTATAATATTATTATTTCATGTAATAGGGGGACGAGCTTATTACTACTAACCGTATAAAATGGAACTCAGAACCTCTAGCGTAGCAGTCGTGCTTTAGACTACTCGGCTAATGAGACCGTTACGTTTAGAATCAGAGGTTTCCGAAGAATATTGTTGTTATTGAGCAGAATTATACGATAAGTGATATAATGAGTCGTTTTAATAAGTATTTACAATAAAGATAAGTACAATTAATTTAGATAGCTTAGCTAGAAAGTAGGGCTAAAGTTTTTTATTTCAATAAACGCGAAAGGGTTATTTCTGAATTATAACAACGCATTCCATTTTGTATATAATCAACTGGAATTTTGGCAGTGGTATTCACAAATATGACCTAGAAATCGTATTTGAAACGAAACGTGGACACAAAAATTTAGAAAATGTTCAATAAATCACCGTTACCGAGCGATACTTATTATCAAAGCTAAAATAAAATATATTAGTATTTTGCGCAATATTATTCAAAGTATCTTTTTGTATTTTTTTAAGCATTTTCCATGCTAAGATAACAAGTTATTTTTAATGAAGGAAAAAATATTCAAAGTAATTATAGTTTTTAGAATATGTTGGAAAAACAAAGAAGTGTGTGTCGTGAGGGAGGTTAATAGTTACAACGTAAGCTAGTGCTGGCAGGAAACCGGTCTTACTCTTGTCTGGTCTTATCATCAGATATGTTGAAGTGTATAAAAGTTTCTTTACGACGACGTCTGTGGTCTAGTGGTTCGAGGACCGGACTGATCACGTGGTCGTGGGTTCGATTCCCACAGGACAAAAACATTTATGTGATTAACTTAAGTGTTTGTGTTTGTCTGGGTGTTTCTTATATATAATAGGTATGTATTTACAAAAAAAGTATATAGGTAAGTATTATATCCATTGTCTAGTACCCATAGTACAAGATTTGCTTAGTTTGGGACTAGACGGTGCTGTGTAAAATTTCCCAATATATTTATTTATTTATTATTTATTACTTTGATAGTTAATGTACTTAAATTGCTGAAATAGTTTTTTTTTTTTTTTTTTTTTAGTTTATTGGACAAACAAACAATATCACAATAACAAAGCTCTAAAAAGTATGATGTAATACATTATGGATGATTGTGACATCCACACCGTTTGTCACAAGTAGGTACACATATTTTTTTTTACATGTTGAGAGAGGTAAATTAATACATGTGTTTACAAAGCAGGCCAAAAAAAAGAGAGGATACATATATCTATTGTGTCGAACTGTACAATATTTATCGTAGGCTGGTTCATGCATCGGTAATGCAGGTATTTAAGTTAAGCTTCTGAACAATAAGGCTGATATTCAGAAACGAGACTCAGCATGAACTTATGCTTCCGTATGTCAAAATCGAGTGCTTACGTTCAAATTTGTATTCAGAGATGTTCGGAACACTGCTTAAACTTCGCGTGAACTATGCTAAGCCTAAGTAGTCAATATCGGTTACTTTAGCTGTCTAAGCAGTGGATCTAGCGCCACCCGGCGGACAAAGCTGTAGTTATTTTTGGTAGTTTGATATATTTTTATTTACTTAGATTTATTAAATAGCTGTTTCATATCATTTTATTTAGTTTTTTTATAGAATAGATAATATGTCGATGTAAGTAAATATTGTTTGTCAATAAAAACTTTTTATCTTACCATATAACTTTACATTAAATGTGTATGTGGTGCTTTTATTGTGAAACCAAATCTACTTAAAAATATTATCATTATTATAAAAAAGATATTTCTTGGCGAAAATAATAGATGTTAGCGCTGTTTACTGTGACAATGTTGCAACAAAAACAATTTCTATCTCAGATATTGTTGTTTCGCTCACTCTTATGACATTACATATATTGCTATCCTTTATTTATAACAGAGCGTAGGCTAAGTTAAGACGGACGAAGTTTGAGACGTACTATGTTTCTGAATACCACTTTTTAAGATGCGGTAAGCCGATTCTTGTCTTAGACTGATCTAAGCCCGTCTTACATGAATATCTCTGAATGTCAGCCTTAGGCTGACATTCAGAGATATTCATGGTAGTCTTTATAGGCACTCACACCATTTGCATTAATATCAATGTCACTGAAATTACAGTTGTAAGAATCTAGTAAACGGTAAATTGGCGAACGCTTACCCGCGTTAGTACGGGGTGTCCGTGTGGTAAATACTGGATAATTACGACAAGCTCGTGTATACAGTCTAGTGGGCACTTTGTAGTTAATGTCATTTACAATATCGATACAGTCATACCTATTATGGCAAATATCATACAGAAACATAGCTTGCATTTGAGTTCTTCTAGATTTTAAGTCTAAGAGCCTATACTTCCTTAATAGTTGCGGGTAAGAAACATAGCTATGGCAGCATTTATAGTGCATACAACGCAAAAATTTCTTTTGAACTCTTTCTAGGCTGTCTGAGTATTTCATGTACAGTGGGTCCCAAATGCAAGTGGCATACTCCAACTGTGAGCGGATTAAGGTTTTATAAAGATGCAAATATGTGCATGGGCGAATGAAATCATTACTGGCTCGCAACACAAAGCCATACATTTTGTAAGCCTTACTGCAGATGTTATCAACATGTGCATCCAGCGTGAGCTTAGTGTCCAATGTTGACGTTTATGGAAGACTAGCTGTTCCGTTAGTTGACGTTTATGGAAGACTAGCTGTTCCCCGTGGTGTCACTCGCGTTCATCCAGTTATAGAAATGACATAGCTACTTTTTAATGTGAAAAAAGCGATAAAAGGGTTAAAATAGGGGATGAAATTTATAAAAAATACCCAGACCACGTGGGCGAAGCCGCTGGCGGAATGCTAGTCTCGAATAAATAACATTTCTGAAATAAAAGTAGCCTAAATTACTCCTTATAACGTTAACTATCTGCGAGTGAAAGTCCTGTCAAAATTGGTAGATCCGTTTGAGAGATTTGCCGGAACTAACAGACAGACAGACAAAATTTTAAAATAATTTTGAAATAAGTCTTGTAGCTATACATGTACTTTCATTTATGCATTTAGTGAAAAGCTGTTAAGTTGAAATTACAAACAGGCACTTCAATTTTATTTATTAGTATAGATTGTATAGATACTGAGTAATATTTTCATAGTTTTCAATTAAATGCATTCTGAGACAAAGATTAAATATAATGGTTCGTTAAGTTTACTTATTTGTTTAAAATAAACAAAAAGATATAGATATCAAATTAGTAAAACCCGTTTTACTTAATGATAATTATTATTTATGTAATGACCTGGGTGTTTATCAATTGTGAAGTCATTATAGGGACAAATATTGGAGACACTCAAAACAATACGTACCAAACTGATAACGAGCGGTCAAGGAAAAAGATGTTGTTGTCGTATAAAAAGAGATTATACACGACTAATTGTTAATTGTTATTTTTTTATTTTGGCTATAAATTGGTGGTTTTCCTAGAAATAATACTTGTATCACTGGCGCAGCTGAACGATCGGCGTTTGGACCACGGGCTGGGGATTAGATTCCTGTATGGCTTAATTAAGTAGTCTAGATACAGAAGAAATCTTAGTAATGCTATTTGGAAAAGCAGAGATTTTAGCTCTTTTATAGGTTTAGGATGCGGAGAATCCATATGGACTGTCGTATATCGTACCGAGTTCGACTAAAGGGTGTTCTAATCTATGGTACCGACTAAAAACTGCACTCGCCTTCCCTAATAACACAGTCATTGATTTTTGTGACATTGGCCACAACCATAATAGGGGCCTATTATAGATACTCTAACTAAGTATATTGTGTTAGGTTTACTAAGCCCTAAAATTAATAAATTATCGTTAATACGCGAGTATGATACATGGAGAGCTCCGGCTATAAAGCCTGTAAATTGCCTGTCAAACTTAACTGATAATTTCGGAAGTAACTACGCATTAAGTATGAACTAAGTAGATCAGGACAATATTACAACGTGTTTTAAGATAAGAAAGTGTTATAATAATATGTATAACATGGACATGATGTAGATATAAAGACGGTAGAAGATGATGGTCCAATATCTTTAGGTCTGGGTTTAAAATTGGACTTTAGTCAACTTTACTTGTTGTTTGACCAGTCCAAATTCCCTTCTGAGTAGAAGCGACAATAATAAATGAATAACCCTGAGATATAATGTTCTTTTTTGAGTAGTCGGTACTTATATACCGTTATTCCATAATAGTATAGCAGCTAGTTATTTAATAAAATAATATATTTGTTTAAATAATGAATGGAAGCAAAGGATAGACTGCGCCGAACTCAAATAAATTGGGACAAGGGGAGGGAGATGATGATGATGTATCCTTCCGTTACGGCTATATTAATTTCAAACAAACGTCCTCATACTTTCTACAAGGATTGGTTTGTTCAGTAGTGGGCATCCTTTGGTTGTGTGTTCATGTAATGATGATGAGATGATAGCAGTCATTCATTAGAGATACCCTCCAGACGATCGAAATACCCGATTGTTTTTACTGTGTCTGCTAATTGATCCTTTTAGTTAATTAAGTAGGTAGGCAATAGGTTGTTTATACCCGATAAACTTGTGCTATTAATTTGTAATGCTTCGGTAAGTAAATTGGCATTCCCAGACTTTTGTTTATGCGGTGCAAAATGTCAAGGCAATTTTCATACGCTTTTGTGTGCCGAAAAATATTATCGAAGATTATAATTAATAGCATTTTTATTGATTTTAGTATTATTAGTTCGTTAACTCAATTACCTATTCATGTTGACATCGTGTTTTAATAATTTAACCAAATGATAGAGATACCAAACTTATAAATACCATACATAAGTATTATTATATTATACCCTAAATACTAGCTTTTGCTCGCGGCTTCGCTCACATGGTTGTAGTAGCACTATTAGGTTTAGAAATTAATCCTGAAGAAAAGAAAAACAAATCTCACCATAAGTTTCATCGTCCTTCTGGTATTTTAAATATTACCGATGTTTCAATCCAATTATAGCTCAGAACTAAACATAAAATAAAATAAAATACAGAATGAAAGAAGAAAAGAAGCCGAAGTTAGCAAAAATTGTTTTTCTCAAAACTTCTGGACAAAAACAGATCAACACAATTTCGCTATAAAGGTCGATATTACTATCACCTTTCTTTATTGTGGACAAAGTCTACGTATTTACGTTGTTACGTAAAGCATATTTTTTATGACCATAATCTTGTATGAAGAAGTCCTTCAATGTCCCTGACAATAAAAGATGAAAACAGTAATAAATATCAATTGTATTTTTTAGGATTTGTGTCTGTTCACTTATCATTGATGATTCTAAAAACTTATAATCCTTCAATCCTATCCTTTGGCGGTCGGGTAGTAAATATATTAGGTATCTTATACGAAGGAAAACGTAGAAAAAGTTGAATTAAATATTAAAATTAAGTATTATATGATTTTTAGCGCAAGAAATTAATTGTTTTGTATTAAATAAAGTTCCTAGATCATAGAAAACATTTATGTATGTACTACGAATGTATTGCCAATAGTTGTTTTACTACTTTACCATAGAGCATAACATCACAAAATACTTTTCTATCACAGCAATATCACAGAGAACGACAACAATCACAGTTTCACGTCACATGTGTTCACATAAAGTGCACTCACTGTACGGGGTCACTACAACGAAATGCGCAAATTCAGATGTTTGGAGCACATCTGTAATGAGATAAAGTCTCGCGCATACTTTCTCGTTATGTTTTAATTTCGATCAACGTTTATATTGGTCGAGGCGAGGCGTGGACTGCGCGTGCGTCTTGGCGCGTAAACCGTCACATCTTACACGAAGCGCCACGACACCACGACCAGCATTGTCACGATGCCGATGACATGTACCTGCCTTCCTTACAATATTATTTTCAAAAATATAGAGCATATTACTCACTGTCGTCAATACGTAGTATGACTCATGGGGTAAGCGACGAAAATTCCACTGAAAATGTTTTTCAATTTCCCAAAAATTTATCACTGGTCATCGTTGTATTATTTGTATAACTTAATTTAAAATAGGTGCTCTGTTTCGTTAGATATTTATTTGTTTTTCGGTTACGCTTAGTTTTCTCATTGTCTAGGTATTAGGGCTTCGAGTTTAGTTTAAACTTTAATATGTTTCAGAAATTTGCACCAGCAGCAACAGTTTGTTCTTGTTGGAACCACAGCACAGCTGTTTGATCAGGGCAAGACTTACAATGTTAGAGAGTTGAGTTGAATAACCCAGAATAAATTCTGTTAGTGTATTTTTTTTATGAGTACCTTTGGGAGAAAATTTTTCAAGAAATTATCTTTAAAAATATTCTTCCTTATCACGTAACTAAAAAACTTATTATTACCTACTATATTTTATGTATGTCCACTATATATTTTAATTGTGTATCTATGTACTGAACATATACCTAAGTATGTATTAGGCTTTTTTATTTGAATAAACTATTATTATATTATATTAATGAGTTGCAGCAATTGTGATTTCAGCAATTGCATTCTGTGCCTAATCCACTTAATTAAGGAAACATTTCCCTGGATTCCAGTATTATATTCAACAGTTAGTATATTAATAATTCAAGATATAATAATATCTAATATCGTCTGCGTGTCGGTGTTTACGCGCGACCAGAGACGAGAATAGCTCGTGGCAGAGTTTCAAATATGTCGCCGTGTCCTAAACCGCATCTTTGAACATTCACACACTGTCACTTATAATAAGCGTACCTGTAATTTATGTATCACTTACGGCGTTGAGTACCTTTGCATTCATAAATGAATGCGTAGCTCCCTATTTTAGATTAATTCTAAACATAAAATGTGTGTTCAGTTTATGTTTCAAGGAATTTTGAGAGCCCATCATTTTTTTATTATGATTAAATGACTGGCAACCAACTATTTCGGTACCTTCTCATAATCTAAGACGTATTTCGCACTCTGTTTTATCGCGTCTATAAAGACACTCGTTGATAGGGGAAGCATTTTACTTTGTGTACATTTTATTTGCCAAGAATTTGCACTTTTTCTTACGGTACTTTTCATGAACATCGTCAGTTTTAACAAGTGACGAAAGTGTTGAGCAGCTTGACAAATGAGATACAAAACTGTGATATATATGAGAAGACTATCGAAACATAATATAATGCCGGTACATAAGAAATTGATTGCAAATCATGAAAATGGTGTCTCGCGCAATCGAGTTACTTATAATTTTTTACTGAAAAACAGTAGGTTAAACGGAAACTAAATCTTATTCAGTTATAAAATTATCATTTTTAGTATTTTATGTAACCGTACATACATTTTATTAGTTTCACCTAATGCTCAAAATCTAGGCTCTAGCTGTGATATTAATTTTACTTAACTTATTACAAAAGTGAGTTCATAAGCGCCTTTTAATAAGAGACAACAAATACACCCTCAGTTGATTGATGATGCCTTCCTGCTCAACCACTCCTTATAATGGTCCGGTCCGGTCCGGTATACCGGTCTGTTGTCTGAAATATTACTATTCCAGCGGAACAAATAATTTTGTGAAAACAAACTGTAGGCAATATCTTTCAAAAGCCCTTTCTACGAGTAAGTCGTACAATAAAGTTATTTTCTAGACTTTCTTTTGTTTGTAGTTTGTAGGATGGAAGCCACCACAAAACCCGCATTTTCACGACCTAAAGTTAATTCAATCAAAGTGAAATAACATTTTATTGCTGAAAGTCTTTGGTGAAATAAAATTAATGGTAATAAGTAAATACATTAAATTAAGTGGGATGTCGGGGCCGGAATACAACAAGACAATTGAATATATTATTGTAGCACTAACAAGGTAGGTACGTGGATAGTCATAAACCGGACCCAAAGTGAGAGACTCAGGTAAGTAAGTGAATTAAAATGGTGGTTACTTACGTGACTAGACCAATGTACGAACACAGGACACAGACGCTTCCTAGCTCGAATGCACTTCGTGTATGTTTTTCGCGTAAACGAGACCTGTGCCTCGACCATGAGTTTTTCTCACTAGACTCGCTAGCGATGCCGTAAAATATTTGTATGGAAAACCCTCGCAGCGCCTCTAGCGGTTACGCAAGGAACTAAAATCTGCTATGAGATTACTGCGTTTCGATGCGTAAAAAACCTATCGAAAGCCATTCGATAGAACTCATGGTTTACGTACTGCTTTTTAACTGAATATTATACAGGTAACTATTTTTACCAGTATAGTTTTATTATTTTAATTTTAATTAGATATAATATAGCAGGTCTGCTTTAACATTAGAAATAAGCAGTATTTTTGTACCATATACTTCTCCTTATTATTTTAATGTTACTTATTTTGTTAAGTGTGTGTACATAAATAAATGAATAAAGAGTTTTATTTAGCCTAAAACATTGTGCGAAGTGTTGAAGTAACAAATTTATTTAATTGTAACTTTTATCTAATGAAAGTGTTTCTATCTTTAATAATAATAAAATGTTTTATTTATAATAACCACCATGCGGAATAAATTCACCAGGGGTCACGTATCTTTTCCTTAGTAAAAGTTTATAAAGTTTATAAAGCTTAGCGGTAAAGTTGATAACGAAAGAGTTTCCTTCTTACATAATTCACATACAAGCAAAATGTTTGAATGAGCAAAGTAAAAATTTTTTTCCACTCTCTTAGCTCTTTTCAGCGTCGTATTTAAGTGCATTATCCACGACAAAAAAATACTCTAAGAGCAGGAAGAAAATTCTCATAAAACTAGACGGTCTTAAGGACTTCGCCCAGTAAATCGTAGCATAATTATATAGGTAATTGCTACTGTTTGTATCCGAACGACGCAGTGATGGGATATCCCAATGTGGTCTAGCTCTATTCAAGTGAACGCATAGGTACCTATCCTAAGGTTATCTAAGACCACAGTTATATTTTCGATGGGTGCGATGCAAAAACTCCAACGCTAATTTGCAGCCTCAAAGTTTAACGACTCGTCGGTCGAGGGAACAGCGTCAGTTTGAACTTTGAACTCTCTTCTGGCATAAACATAGTTAACAGAAACAAACTAATTATAGCCAGTAGAACTCTTTAGTTTTAGGCATTGGCCGAGTGTTGGATCTTATTTTATTTTTTTTTAATTTTCGTTCATTGAATAACGGCGTAGTTAAGGGAATAAGGATGTGTTACGGTGTAGTGGACGGTGGTCTTATATATTATGTTGTCAGTGTTCTGTGGGTCACGTGCAATGTGCAGCTGCCTTCAAGCTAATGCAATCATCTCGCTCAGCTTTGATCACGATAAGGGACAATTTGTGTGTATACGTAAACTTCACGGTCTGAATAACACTCACATACTGAACTGAACTCCGGCAACCTCCACGTAATTGAAATTACGTGGAGGTTGCCGGAGTATATATCATATACACATTTATGTGATATGTACCTACGTGTTTCATCGTATTTATTATTAAAAACCTGTGCAAGGCAATATTTTTAAATGTAAACCCTCGCTAAAATAAGCATTCGATATTACCATATACTTATTTTGTTTTGTGTTAGGAGAATACCATCAAAATGTAATAATGATTACTATTTTATGTAATGAAGAATAAGCAAAGAACAATTGTTATTGGCATAGTTCGCCAAATCCTTGAAATTGGAGGCTGATGCGGATTAACACAGATTTGACATTATTTTATTTATTCAGTGTATTAAAATCTCTCAGATCGAATGTAATGAAAACTGGCTAAGCTAATAAAAAGCTTGCAGCATTAAGTCTTGATACTTTTATATTAATATTTCAATAGGAAACGCTGTCAACTCAACTCTCGTGTCGCTCCAAGGTAAAACAAGAGGAAGAAGTAATGCTTTGTTAGAATAAACCTTTGAGAAGCGAACGAGCGTGTATCAGACGTTCAACGAAGTTAAAGGGCTTAATCATTATAATAAAGTATAATAAACTGCCCGTACTTTGAAACACTATCGGCAATGAAAGCACTAAATTGAATTTATATCGCAACAAGTACTTAGGTACTGATTTGGACGCGAGCCTAAATACAAACCTATTTACGTAAAACTGGAAGCATATTGTACTTATATTATAATAATCACACAAAATTGTACATTTGCCAAAGTATGTACAGAAAACAGTGCTGTAGGTACGGCTTCATCCTTTTATATTCATATAACATTTTGTAGTCAACAAGTCAGACTGACCTATCAACAAACTCTATTTGAACGACAGGCCTTTGGGTTTCTTGTCTTAGTCTCTTCAAACTAAGACAAAAGCGATGAAAAGGTGTAACCTACGGTCGGACTCAACCGCGAGCTAAGCTTCTCAGCGCTGTTTCGTTAGACTTTGTGGAAAATAACTTCCCAAACATGTGTGAATTCTACTCTAAAGACTTCATTATGAAAGTCACGATTGAAGTTGGCCGACAAAGAACTGCGCAAGGCATAAGCTTTGAAGTTTTAAAGTAATCAGGGCCCTTTTTAACAAGAAACCTATATCTTCTAACTAGATCTGATAAACTTTTCAATTCACCCGCATCTTTACATTTAATTACCAACATGTTAGTTGGCCCCATTCACAACTTATGAGGTCCATAATTGAAACCGGACATGTGCATTTACTAAGTTATGTACATTAATAAATTTCCTGTGGTTGGCTGTGACAGTTTTGTTCACATTTCCGCACAAACGTAACATAAACTACAACTCGCTACTCCAAACTAATTCGCTTACGTATGCAAATCACACGTCAAAATGAAAGGATATTTAACTAAAGTTAGGAAAGGTATCGATGGGACTACAAACTAATATAGAATTGTAATTAACTAATAAATTGTTGGTCTAAAGTTTCTTGGCGTTATTTAACTTTGCAAATATTACGCAATTTGAATAAGTAGGTATTGCTATATTATCAAAATTTTGGTGTCAGGAAACGATTAATATCTAAAAGGTTTAAACTGTACGTGAGTATAGTCATAATGTCAAGTAAAGTATCTATAGATATTAATAAATACATACATATACAATAATAGTACTATTTCGACGAATAAAACGACACGTATTTTGCGAAATGAGCATCTATTATTCATAACAAGTGCTAGTTACGCCAAGTACCAACGCTTAATTTGAATTCATTTAAAACTTCATAATTACCTTTAACCGAAAAGGTTGAATACAGCAGTTAAATGTTCTCCGTGTAATTAGGAGAAATGTACCGAACTTAGCTACGAGTTACGACTGAACTTGCACAATAAAAATGGCGTCTTTATGGAATTATGAAACTTTTTAAAGGAAATTGAAAACAGCGCTCCTGAATGTTCCGTTCCTTTAACGATTCTACATTTAATTAACTAAAGTGCGGATTCATAGAAAAAAAATGGTAGAGCTACCTAGGCACCTACTTATATTTTTCCACGTTTTCATTCGAGACATTCAGCATGGGGCAATCAGAACATCAAAGCAGTATTTAATTGGAACTATTTCCTGCTTTCCAGATTGAGCTATTTCCGGTTGTATTGACTGGAACCATACATAGATCTGATAGACAGAGTTGTAGTCGCAAAGAAATGGATTCTTCGCTTTAGACAGAACCGATAAAGCAAATTAAATTCTTAAACTGTATGAAATTTTAAATTTAGATACCACAACCCGAAATAGCCTCAACCGTTTTCAACGAAATGTGATATTAATAACGTGCTATATTTTCGAAACAAATATTCTGATATTGGATAAAGCGGCATTGCGTGTGAAGAACGACGTACAAGCGCTGCCAATGCCAGATTAATGGCTTCCTTCAATGTGGCGTCTAATGTCGTGATGAAATATCACTGGCGACAGAAAGAAAAAAACTCAATTTTTTTGTGGATTTTCTTCGCCAATGCGGTACTCCGCGTTAAAGATATGTTAAACGCTATTCGAAATTTATCGTCTGATTTTCAGTAAAAAGCGACAGTAAGTACCTATTGGTTGTATGATAAAAGAGCTGGGGAAACTTGGGGAAAAGATGACGGCTGTATTGAAATGATTCACGGGACATTTCTAGTGAAAGCGTCGACGGGTATAATGAAATACAAAAACAGTTGAAGACAGTGATCTCGGCACAATAGACGAGGTTAGCTAGGATGAGCGTTTACGTGGCCGGCCATTGTTGTGCTAATGCCTGGGACAGACCAGCGACGGGGCCCCTCATGAATATTAACTGATATTTGTCTTACAGATAGCCACTCACTGCTGAAAATATCCATTCAATATAGACACGACACTCGAGCGATATTGTTTTGCTGTATGTATTAAAGCGAAACTAATAGAATCGATTCTCTTAGACACGTGAGAATTATGACGTAGGTAGTTACGTCATAGTGTCTAAAAATCCGAATATTATCACATTTCTCTGGGTTCTATTACTGCATGTACATTTGAACAGCCAGGCTCACAAATATGTTATTAAGTGTTGTAAAAATGTTGCTAACAACAATAGTAATTTAAAGAACACTATTTTTCTCTTTATGGTGAAAACTTGATAAACGTGATAGATTATCAGTTTCCATAATTTTTCTAAAATCGTGTAATTAAGCGGTGTTGCCATCTTGCCATCTTTTATGTGATGTGGGTGGATCACCTGAAAACTAAATAATTCAATAATCATGCAATCAGTATTCCAAGTCTTAATCACTTACCCGCATATCCAAGAATGCCTTCGCCGCGGTATAGAAGCTAATGTGAGCGCGAAGGGGGGCAGCGCGGTAGGGGGATCATCCTCTTCCTGCGCCGGCGCACCACTCACGCGCACCTCCGGCACGCGGAGCTGGTGGCGACTCATCACAAAACACTTATCTTTATACGCCCTTATTGTGAAAACTTTCGATCATTTTCGATATAATTTCCCTCTCAAAACGTTTGTAGATCCCGAAAATGTGTATCAAAATTCAACAATATGCTTCGCAGTAATAAATTCGGTTTGATTTGATGTACGTCACCTGAAATGGAAAATTTATTTGTAACTTTTGTAACTTGACGCAAGTTAACAAAAATTACGATTTCATATTTTGGAATGTGTTGGATACACTTTGGTATAGCTACGAGAATATTAATTTTATTTGTCCACTCAGTTGCGCCGACTTGTAAACATGTCTCGCTAAAACATCATTAATTCATATGTCTTGTTATACTCATGCTAAGGCGGACATTAGATGAAGAGATTATGTAATTTGTCTTGTCATGTCTCCTTTTCCATTAGCTAATCATCAGTCAACCGAAATTAATATTACGGCTTAAAATATCTAATAAAACAAATGCTGTGACGTTATTATTTAGAACAATAGCTTATGCTTCATTTTACGGCGGCTATAAAGCGATCATAAAACTGGATGTTGAATTATCTTTGTGACTGTGTCCCATTGAAAGTGCGATGAGAAGGGCACATTGCCGGAGAAGCCCCATCGTTCCATCCGCTTACGGCCACCGGCGCCGGAGCTAAAGAGATTTGTTTTAATGTCTCTCTCACCCTTGACGGTTTCTCTAATCGCTATTATACCTACGTAAAACACAATGAACAAGATAATAATGTAAATATATACCGTTGTTAAAACATATACGACAAAAATAAAATCTGGTTTGGTAGACATTTTTATATCAAACGAGTTTTAAACGAGAACAAGTTTTTTATACCTACTGTCTATCCGTGACATGAACCAGGAAAAGCTCTTTGTCTAATTGAACTTTTAAGCGTTTCATAACCGGTTCAGCGATTTAAAAGAATTTATTTTCGTACGCAAATTAATTTACCGTATATTCATAACATTCATATTTACTGATACTGATTTGTATATCTTTTTAATTCGTTCTAGTAGGTACTGTAGGATTTTTTGAGATCATGCAAATGATCCACCAACCAAGATGGTTGGTGGATCCACTTGGCAAGCAGCATCGCACTACTGATATACAGAGCAAATATTATGAATATACAGGCAGAGGCTAGCTGCCCACTTTCCTCGTATAATTAGTCCCTTCGTCATATCATATCTCACCTTTTGGTTATTAATATGTGAAGTTTAGTCGTATATAATGTTTCATCTCAACTGAGATAAACTTTTATGTTAACAACTGTTAACATAAAAGTTTTCAATGTTTTTGTAACCGCATCTACATATACATTTAATTAGCTAGTTAAGTATATGCAATTAAAAGTGATGGATATATCATATTTTTACTCTGTTTAGCGTAGACCTACATAAAACTATTACACCTACACAAAATTAGGTAGGCTTATAGTTCACACGATATTCAGGTTCAGTACAATTTCAGTAGTTTAACACTAATATACGAGGAAATAAAACACATAGCCTGTACCGTAGTAAACAATGGGTGCGTGGAGAAATATAAATGATCCTATCCCGCACAACATTGGACCGGAACTATTGTGCCATCTGTTGGCGGAGTGCCTAACACCTGGCCGCGACGCGACCCCGACCTCTTTAGGAATAAATATCTTTCACCAAACAAATGTACGTAACGTGTAACACTCAACTAAATGAATACAAAATAAACTTAGGTCAGTACCGATAGGTTATTTTAAAATGCAGTCATTTTATTCATGCTTAATAGCAGATAAACTACGGACGAATACAAAAAAAGATATTAATTTTCAAATATACCTATAATTAAAAAACAATATTATATTTAACCTATATTTAATTAAGGAAAGGATGCCAGCCATTTTCTCAAATTGAAGAGCCAAAAATTCTATCAGGATCGCAGTTAAACTGTCTGTCGCGTAATTTCCTGAGGTCCTAAGGGACATTTAAAATCCTTTAAAAATCAATAGAGTAATTATTGGATACATTAAACTTTACGAGGGTTCTATGTAAAGTTCGCAACTCGAATTAAATTTATAGGCGCACTTGAACTATTTCACCTTTAACTTTTGGAGCCATATTTTTTTTTTGTTGAACCAGGAAAAGCCAAAATTTATTCATCTGACAGATAACCTTGGATAATCTGACTCGCACTTTTTCCAGGCTTTATTTTATGAGAAATTCCATCAAAGGCTTACGACCCACTTTTGGAGGGTCGATTGCGGATGAGATTTTTTGTAAAAAATCTGTGCACGTAATAGGGCGGGTGGCAATGTGAGCGGAATATTTTGGCGCTTTTAGAGAGCGTCGCGAACCATGGGAGATGGCAGCAGGAGCATAATTCTCATAATCTATAGACACAAATTTCGGCTTACTGCGAAATAGGAAACTTTCTATGCGTGTGCGTTTGAAATTTGGTACCATTGCGTATCGCAAATCGCAGTTAATAGGTACACATTATGAGTGTTTGTACTTCTCTTTCATTTTATAGCGGAATCTTAGCTTATTTCAGAAATATTTAAATTTAAAACTGCAAGAAAAGAACATAGCTTAGATAATAATAATGTACTTAGTAGTTATTTTGTTTTATCAAACTTACGAAATTATATCATCGATGAAAATTCATACGGAAAACTATGTATATAGGATAAAGTAACTGTTATAATTATTATATTCCAATTTCGTAAAATGTCTCTTTTGGTTAAACTTCACACGCACATGACGTGCGCGCATACGCAGGTTGTCCTTCATTTTCCATGTCATATCAACGTCAATCAACTGAACAAAGCGTCAATAACACTTTCAGCTCAGCTGTCAGAGTGACACGCACGGTTATGAAAAGGGCGATGATCCACTACGTTGTTACGTCGCTCCTATTTCAGAATATTTTACGATAAATAATTGAACTGACAATGTTTACGATATGTTTTTAATACTTTAAAACAACGTCGGATGTAATGATCGGTAAACTATAAAGTGTAGCAGATAAAGTATAGATTTTCAGAAGTCTTTGTTACACGGATAAACGATGTTGTGGATTAAAAAATTTTCTCTATTTGGAAATTCATCGGAGCACAGTTCATCTAAGAGTAATAAAAAACTGAGTTCTTTCTCTCCTCTTTAGTTTCGCCTTTGACGATGTAATTGGCATACCGACGCTATTCTGCAGAACTATATCTTTAAATTGCGTGATTAGAATATTCAGATAATTTATGCAGTTGACAAATTATTTCCATGTTAAAAATGTTAATGGTGGATTGCTTGTTTACGTGCGTCACGAAAGGCGCTGATACGATTTATATTACGCATGTTACAACACCCGTTTGCCTAATTGTTCTAAATTGAATTTCATTAAACAAAGAGGTGTTCAAATAGTGAAAGTTAATAATAATACTTACTAGTCGATCCCCTAAGATCCTTAACATTATCATTTCCTCGCATACAACCTATGACATTTAAACTTAGCGAACTTAGTAACAAACTTATACATATCGGTATACAAAAGTTACCGCTTTGAAACATTAAAGAGGGTGACAGTTTGATGAACGATATCTCAAGAGCCGTCCAGTCTACTTCGGAAATTCAATAGCGTATAATTCGGGATAGTCGAGAACAAAAAGCTATTCATGACGAGGTGGTCATGAATACCCGAACACAAGACTCGTCAACGCCTGACGTAAGTAGAACACGACATACTCGCGATACTGTGGGGAAATATACCACCGTTTGTTCCTTAGTGTCTTGTCGTTTTTTGTCTGACTGTACCACATCTCGGAACATGAACATGTCTGAGAAAGAGATAAAGATTTGTCTTCTTTTTTTAAACCATATTAACTGTTTCTGTAGCCCAATGTACATTTAAAACCCTATGCTATTAAAAAGCTTTATATGAAAAAACGTATGAAGAGAAAAGTACTTTCAAGAACTAGGTATCTATGTCCGTAGGTACCTACTATATTATTCTTATTACAATTCATTTGCTAACGTAATTCATCAATCAAGTAAGCATCAATAACGTCGCCTCTCTGAAGCCAAAATATCTCAAAGATATATAAGTATTTTTTAGGTAGGTATGTTATAATCCCGGCCTGCGATGTTGCTACTTTTTGTATGGATGTGGTAATAGGGTAAATTGTAAGGACCGGTTACCATCTGCTGTCAACCCCGAATTTCTTATTTTATTTTTGACGTTAGCGATTGTCGAGGCTTCTTTTAATATCGTTCAGCATACCTATACTTTTGGAGGAGAACGTTTTACGTCAAATGAAAGATACACAAGTTATGCAATTTTACCTAGTGGCCATATAATTTAACTAATGAGTAACAGTGTGAAAACACCTTTATACTGTGGCAATTATTCTCACCACAATATTGGACTAATAACCTTTACTTAATTAATGGAATTCCATCACGACCAAATAACCCAAGCTCGCACCAAATCTTATTACGATCCCGAATTCATATTAGGCGAAAGTTTTGCAGAATTATTCCAAGTTCAGGTTTGATCAAAGTTTCCTTCGCCGCGGATTATGGGGGAACTGGACTTATAAGTACTTACGTCGCCTGACCTTAACATTGCTCATTTCGCAGGCACTCGAAAAGGGCGGTGAGGTAATAAAGGGCGGGCAGGGCAACCTCGCCGTGCTATTAATCGGAGATCACGGCCTTCGCGTGCGCAAAGCGCCTGACAGTCACGCGGCACGAACGCAAACGAAAACTGTTTGCAGTTGTATATTGATAGGCGTTCGCACACGCCAATATATTCTGGTAACAAATCGGTTACTTAGGAAAATTGTATGGCTTTAAGTTTATCATTATATTATGCTTAACACATTTATTTTTATTTTTAGCATGCATTTATTAATATAATATTCAATAAAGTATTTAATTATCAAAGAATTTATGACAATATTTTTTGCTAAGTGCTGCGATTACAATTCTCTCTAACGAATGAAACATTTCAGAAGGCATAATTATATCCAACATAACAAAATAATAATTGTAGGTACCTAGGTACAATGGTACATACCTACCTACCTTGTACTTTCATACTTGATGAATTTTTTTAAACAGTTTATGCACTTACTTATAAAATATAGTTTTATGGTAGACCATAATTGCGCTTAATTACGCAATTAAACAACTAGGTAAATGCCCACGCGTTTCTTATACTACTCTCTGATATTTTATTAATGAGAATACAGAACGCAACAAACAGATATTTTTTAAATTCACCATCACTATTCTGCCACGTATTCTCTACCTGCTCTGAATGCGGGCCTAATGAAAATGTATACAATAGACTGTCACGGAACCCGCGGATAAATTAGGAGGTCGCTACTAGAATTCCCAATGAGCTGGGGACAATAAGCAATAAAGTATATATCATTGTCTGTGAGGACCGCACACTGCGAAACTGTTTTGCTTAAATAACACCATGTAGATTCAGGTAATCACTCATCATCGCATATCTGCTGTGTCATTGGTGTTGTCTAGTGAGTGTCTATGTAAGACGAATCGTTCTAACGCCGTCGTATCATTAATGTAAGCTAATTTTGTATGAAAAATGAATATTTTTTGTAAATATATGCTATAGGCTATATTAATTATGTATCTACGTGTTACTTATTAGTTTTTATTACGTAGCGAACTAGCGACATAATAAAATTACAATTTATGTCAGAATAATTAATTCGTGCTATGCCTTACCGACGTAAGCTGATAATTCGTCTCCTAGTATTATTAAGCTAAGCACTACATTGATTAATTGAAGTCATATCTCCCGCCATGCAACTGGATTCATACAGGCTTCTCTTTTAAACAGTTAATCAAGTGGCTACTATTCTCAAATAGGAAGTCAAGGTAAGCATTTTTTACTCTGGCTTTCCTGTGACTCACTTTGACCCTTCGCCAAAGCAATCTATCGCTATTAATATCAGTCCCCAATGTTTAAATGGCGACTATCTAGAGTCCATAAATCAGTGTCTCAGTTTCTGAAGATAAGGCTTCTAAAGCTAAAAGTTTGGCAGCGGTTTAGATGAATCGCAGTTAATTACTGGACTAATAACCTTTATACGACGCCCATATTGAAGTAATGTGTCTCAGTAAATAGATGTTAGTAGTTAAAGGAGATGATAAGAATATTTTATGTGCTTACACGTGCGTTGCGTTAATTAGATCAGTGGTGAACTGTGGTGGTACCTAAGTCTCTGGTCTTTAATGTCATTATACTATGCAATAGCTCGGCCAAGCCATACTTTTTCACCATGAGGTGTGTAGAATTATCCTCTAACTCTACAAGGAGTTTTAAGGCCTTGTAGTCTTGTAGTCTTTGCGAAGGACGACTTTAAGAACTATAGTGAGTATAGAAAATTCAAAGCAACAGGGAAATATTGGAAAACAATAGTGAAACTGTTAACGCAGGACCAATTGCAATTATAGGGATCAAATTTTGGAAATGTCGCGGTAGGTATCACTGACAAATTGAACATAGTACATAAGCTTAAGCTTACAATACTTCTTGAGTACAACATTGCTTTGTCGAGATGTGTCATAGCTCTATTTTTGTTATATTCTGGGGCTATATAACATTCTCGCCTTCATATATAGTAGTAATAGACAAGTAAAACTTCATGCCTCGCGCGTTTGTAGCGTGCTCATTGGATATATGTCATGTTGTCATGCCACTATTCTTCGGTATCGACAGAACGGTTGGGTCATTACTTTAGGTCGGTATTAGATATGTCTGAAGTTACCAAGCATCGTATTAATTATAATTAACCTTATCTCAGTTGCCAGTCCTAAAATAAGCCTTATGTAGCCTTTGTTAGAAAAATCATAAGGTGGACATGATAGTAGTATGTAAGTACAGCATGAAAAACATAATGGACAATTGGCTTTGACTGCTACGCCTGACCTGCCGCCCAGGTCGAGCAAGTGTTATTGAGTTTTTCTATGAATTCTGGTTTGTGCCCAAATGGCAATAGTCTCGACCCTTATTAAATGGGAGCTACATTGGTGAACAGGTAAATTCAGTGTATAATATTAATCAACCCATATACTGTCCCACTGCTGGGCACGGGTCTCCTCTCAGTATGAGAGGGTAATCCCTCTCATTAGGCTAGCTGCTAGCCTAATGCGGATTGGCAGACTTCACATGCCGTCGAGAAAATTTCTCAGACATGTAGGTTTCCTCACGATGTTTTCCTTCACTGTTAAACCAAGTGATAATTACGTACATGATTTCGAAAAGTCAGAGGTGCGTGCCTTGCATTTGCACTCGAGACCTTTGACTTGGCAGTCAAGTGGGCTAGGCTATCACTGCTTTTTTCTTTTTGCAAATTCAGTGTATACCTAGGTGCAAAACTAAGATTATTTGGACACTTGAAAGCTAAGTAAAATACCTAAGCCTAAAGTTGCTAAACCAAATGAAGTAAGAGGTTAAGTTACCTAAGTAATCAATATATTGCCATTTATTTTATGCTAAAGACATATAAGATCATCTAAAATATTATGTCATTGCGTGAATTTCAGAACTATACTTAGTGCGGGTAATAGGGAACAGTAGTGACTAGTGGGTGGGCTAAGTAGGACCCTAAAATTTGCTTTTATATCGAAGGGACCTGACCTGATTACCTACAGTAAAAAAAAACTTTACCATTTTAAAGACATACAGCCAGCATGGGAAATTATCATAGAAATACACGAAAATAATGAAATTCAGAAGTTATTTGTTATCCTTGAGAGTTTTGAGCAGCAACTCAGTGAAGCAACACACTGGTATCGAGCCCTTAAAACATGGAGAAGAAGTGAATTAGGGATCCTTCAGTGGTTAGCTTACACAACTTGAAATGTAAACATCAACACTTAGTTTTGAGAGCTTTTTCTCTTGTTGCTTAGTGGACAGAGATCAATTAAAGTTTATTAAAACTTGTGTTATTTAAAATAAAACTAGTTACTTTTGCTGTAACTACATTACTAGGTACCATATGCAATTAATGAATTTGTAAGTTTATTGTACACTTTTGTCTCTCTGCACGTAGGTCCATAATATGAAATACTAATTTACCAAATTACCTACTCTCCCACTGCTGGGCACGAGTTTACTTTCAGATTGAAAGTGATTAGATTAGGCTAGATTGATAGAGAAGGCTACAGGCTGGCTAAATGCTACATCGGAACATTTGAATTCCTTTGTTTCCTGACAATATAAGCCTCATCGTTATAGCAGAGTGCCTTGGGTTTATGCACGGCAAGTTATCACTATTATCTTAACTTTATTTAGGCTTTAAATAGGTAGTTTAAAACACAAAGATAATAAAAAATCTCACACTAATCCTACGACTCCCTACTAGAATTAATGAGGTTTTACGATTTAAAACCTCATTAACTCTGGGAGGGGAGTCCACTGCGCTAGCCTAGGACAATATTAGTCCCACAATAAAAGGTTCCTACACAAAAGGAACCGTTCGCTTGTAGTATAATAGCCTGTTAACACTGCTAATACAACTAGTTACACTCGATTAACATCTGGGGCACAACACTAACAACTTTGTACAATGATGTTATATTATACGAGTATGTCTCATCACTACAGCGGCAGCGCAGGTAGTTATTATGATAGAGAGGAAGTTAGCTGTCAAATTATTTTGTTACTGTTACGGGTAATGAACTAATGTTTGTTTATAAGTCAAATAGATTTAGCAGAAAGATGGAACACGAATATGTAACTACCACGTACCAAGCCATTTCCTGATAAAATAATTCATGTTTGGTTCGGAACCCAGGAGTCATGCGGAAAACGCTAGTGAAGATGCAACAAAGTATTTTGTGTTAAAAAACGAAATACAGCCGATGGTTAAACCTACTGGTTCATTCGTTTTACCTTACACTTAGCGACAGCAGTCTTTGCCAATCGTAAGAGTTCGATTCTTAGGTCGAGCAGTGCTATTGAGTTTTTCCATAAAATTCTCAGTAGAACTAGAACTTAAATTTGTGCCGGTTGCTAGATAATTGCCTCTCACTCTAATCTCGGGATCGAAAAATACCTACATACCGGCAACTGTTAGCCTACATCAGTGCACCTCAAGAGTCAATTTAACATTTGAATCGACAAACGCATAGAAAGAAAATGTATGGAAATGACATTAGTGACAGCCCGATTTGTCGAAAGGATGTGTCATTTCCATAAATTTTGTTTTGTTCTGTAGATTCGAATGTCAAATTGCAACTTCTTCCATTGAGCCCTTCCATCTAGCACACATGGAATAGACCCATTAAAGCTAAAAATTAAAGCATGTAAGGATATAATTTTTTTATTTTGTTTGCTTTTGGAATCTCATCTCACATGACACTTTTATTCCAGCGGCACGTAGCTGTGCTACGGTCATATTCCCGCACGTTAAACTATTTTGGAAATTATACCAAAATACTGCCATACGAAAATAAAGTCATTGCTCCTCCTCACATATTATACAAAGTAAAGTTACTTGGCTTCACTTTAGAAGTCTAGACACAAATGACGTAAAAAGGCTTCTAATCACTAACGCAACTGAGAAGCCACTTCCTGATTCAGATTCGAATAATAGTATAGGCTCATGCCTTATTCCTTGGGAATTTTAGATATCGTTATGTACTTATGTATTAATTTGTATCGTGGATGCAAGCACTATTAGACCCAAAAAAACAAATTGTAAGCTTTACAGTAGAATAGCAGACGTTTGCTGGATCACTGCACCAAAACCGTCATGTACAATTGTATAATTTTAAAAAGTTGTTAAAACATTACGTTGTCACTAAATAAACTACTATAAACTACACTACGCTCACCGAACATACCACATCTAGCTACGCTTGATCCGTGTATTGGTGATCACAGAACTTTGTTGTTGCAAAAAGTATCATATACCTTCAGTCTCGCATTTATGTTTTATTTCACTTGTTAATATTATTTTGAATACATAATTGTTTTGTTCTATGATTACGTCGCTCGGTAAAAATAATTGTAAATGTTTGTGTTCTCATTTAAGTGAATGTAATTCTTTATGAGAATAAAGTTTCTTAAACCCGAAGTATCAACAGTACCAATAACAGTAGTTACACCTAAATCAGAACATCTCTACCTAACTTTTCGAATACAGGCGTGATAGTATGAATAATGTATGTTTGTATCCGCCAGCGAAGCCTAAAACAATCACAACAGCATTTCCACAATCCCGAAACCTTATCTGTTAATTTGTACAACATTTTATGTTGAAGCCGGTACTCGTGTATTTATTAATTAACGGTAGGTAAACACGATAAGATTACGGGCGCACTACCGCACAGTTCCGCACAAGTGATTAGTTAGGCGTATCGCACACGAACGACTTTTTGTCTTGCCACTGACATGAGTGGCATAGTGAAAATTACAGTGATTGACGCGGTCTGTCTCTCGCTCGTCACATTTTGTCATTATTGGCCGACAGTTGAAATTTAGAGATGCGATGTTTTTGTTATAAAACAAGAGTTGCCGAGACTAGAAACAAATTCATTTTTATAGTAATAGTACTGGTAGTAATTATGTTGTGCGGTGTTTCCAATTCGGTGTATACCCATGCATCGGATACCGAGAAAATGGGCTAGGTATTTGTGTGAATAATGCGATTATTTATTCAGTATATGCACTGCTTGCTAACTTACTATAGCTACAGTTGTGCTGCATAGATGAATGTTTTTCCTAGGAAATTCAACAATATTTATGTAATTATGTGAAAATTATGCATATTAAAAAAATAATGAGAAATAAAATCCTAAATGCTTGTTGAATGTTATTTGTTTACCGTTTTTTCTATTTAGCCCCACTATAGGTATATACTTATGATGCTAATGTTGCTTGATAAAATCATGATGTCTCTCAAACACGATTTTACCTTACGAATTACCTTTGTCTAAGTATATTTCAGCAGCGCCCATAATGTCTAGTGGCCTAGTGTCCGGATATGTGGTGTGATTTAATTTAATTAAATGCCGCAAGCTCGGCTCCTGTTGAGGATATAGAAGCCATAGCGATATACTGGATGTGCTATGCTAAATTGGATCTAATAGCCACTAATCTATAGAGATTAGCAAGTCTTGGATCTAATATGATATAAGTTGGATACGTACGTTGAAATAAAAAAGCACTTACATCACATTTGTTACAATACAAAATGTTGATTTCTGCCTACGCCAACCTCTCAGTTACAGGCGTAATGTTAAGTTCATAAACCGTTAAAAATAACAAAACCTCTTTTTTAAATTAGATTTTATTGCCATAAAAAATCTGCCTAAAGGAAATTGCTTATTCAATCATTTGTCGGATCCCGAAGTCCGTTTTATATCTTTCTTTTTCCAGGTTATCAGGAAAATTGCAAGGTAAGGTATACTTGAAATCAATGAGAAAAGCCGTTGAAGGTTGCAGAGTGAATATCAATTCCCTGAGGGCGCGCTTTGAGCCATGAACCCGGTGCGATAGAGTTTCAAGGTTCATCGTTGCTATAAAGTCGGTCATATTTTAGCTAAAACAGTTGCTTTCATCCTTATTTCTTATAGTTGGATCTAATGATCCGCCTGTCCATAGATGTAAGACTGGCGCCACACAACTGTGTCCCGTCGTCGTAGTCGTGTAAGTATTTATCTAATAGCGAAAGTGCTATTTATACTTAGTTAAATTGCGTTTTCCATGTTATTGTGTTCCACTTTCGGCCAGAAATGATAAAACGCATTCAAGTTAACATTAAAAAAAGCAATTAATTTCATTTCCGTATAATAGAATAACATAACATGCCACCGCGAGTGTATTCAACGATGGGTTAAGCAGAGGTGTATACTATAAACCCCAAAGTTCGCCGTTATGTTTAGGTCTCATGAACATGGTGAGCGTATTGCCATTAACCGCCCACCAATCCAAACTCCGATCTGTTACTGAGAATTTTACATAAAAATCACACGCCTCGACCTGGGAATAAAACCCAAGACCTCTAAGCATTGCAGTTGTGCTTAGGACCACTTGACTATCGAGACAGATAACAATAAAACATAGTTTTTAGTGGTATTGATTAAAGTAACAACTTGAACTGTAGCTTTGAAGAAGGTTATTAAACTCTTACTGAACAAATAAAAGGCGAATGTTAAACTTGGCAGATAATAAAAGTTTTGTCTAAGTATGCATTGACTTTTGTGAAAGCTTGAAATGTCATGACCTTGCCGATAGTGATGTAACAAAACCACAATATCGTCGACTTTGTATCGAAAAGAAGATATTAAGCACAATATTATTAAAATGGGGTATTTAATATGTAGAATGATCTGCAACAAAATTTTTAGTGTATATTCATACAGTAAAAATTAATTTTCATGTACCTACCTATTAATTCAAAATCATGCTTAGACTAAACAAGCCACAAAAAATAAGAAGGTATCTAATTATGTAACATAGGTACATTTATTTACTTAGGTTTTTACAATACTTAGGAAAGGTTTGTCTCATACTAAGTTTGCGAAACAGATGACACTTCTAGGAATCTTTCAATTTGCAACCATTTATGGGATGATCCAGATATAGTGACGCGCCCATGGTGTGACGTGATGACGTCACGTGACACATGCCGCGCCGCATCGAAGACCCTCGTTTTATTTTATTGCCGACGGGGGAACATCTCTTAGCTATTGCATACCTACAGTACGTACATATTAACACTTTTACGACAGCCCATTATTGTTATGACTGGCCTTGTTTACGCGTTATTATTATGCGAAAGTACAAGATGGCCCAATGTGAAGGATTTATCTCTAGCTACACATTATGGTCTGTGTCTACTGCTACAACTTCTACTACTCTAGTTAGTCTAGTCTTCTACTCTAGTCTTTATTTCTTTTAAATAACATTAGAGGCGATGAGCTGGTAATTTCAACGAAGATACAAAGAAGAAAAACAGTACATTACCTACAAGAAAGACAGTTTTCAACTTGAACTTTTGTAGCTAATTAATGGCGGAGTTAAAGTACTTTATGGCCGTAAAGATGTTTTAAGAGACCTGAGGGTTTATTTTATTAGACACAGAACTGCGTAAATGAGATAATTCTTAACAAATAATGTTTCTTTATTACTGTTGGAAGTTTGTTTTAATTAAAAGAGGGGCTCGCCGTTTACCATGCGATATGCACGGTAAAGTTGTGTGGGCCGCGTTCGGTACATGGATGGGTGATATCTAAAGCCGTCTGTACGTCGCAGAGCTCAAAAGCAAAAGACACAGAATATCATAGTAAGTATTTAACTATAGTGGTGGCTAAAGGGACGGCTTCTGCGGAACGTTGCGGGTTTGTTAGTGTGTATGGCCTACAGGTTATTTTTCTGGGTTTGAGTAGGTATGTTTTTAAACGCACTTGCTTAGATTAATAACGCACTTGAGTCTTGAACCGATGAAAAACCTTGTGCAATCGGTGTAACGTTCTTATTTATTTAAATTCACTTTGGTAGTCCAACGACTTATACACAAAAACATTAGTATTAGATTTTGATGAATTCGTCTCTTGGAAATAAATACACACATACAATTAAACTTAAACAAACTGAGCTGATATCTGACAGAAACTTCGGAAGAGTAGGTATTTCTATTGAAGAGGTATTAATAAAATAATAATGTAGGTTGTAGCATACGTGCAGCGCACTGTGTCCGGCTGGGAAACTCCAATCCGAAATTCAATGGGATGTTGATGACGTAGAAATCTATAATTAAATAATGAAAACAATAAATATATAAGGAAAATCTTGCGGCTTATGACGTATTTACCTACATGTGGCCGCGTACGATGACTTAGTTAAAATGTTTTGCCCCTTTTTGTATTTAAGATGAAACTGTTACGGGTTGGATATTGCTCCTCCCTGTTGTTAAGATATATTTTCCTGTACCTACATACTCGTAGGATAAGAGCGCGCCTTTATAAGTACGAGTTTATACAGAAATTAGATTTCGGAACCTACAAGTAATCTATACAGTTATAAACCCCACGGCGGTGGGGCCTTCGCCTTTATTAATTATTTGTCTAAGAAGATTTTTTTTAGTCCTTCAACCATCACTAGGTAAGTGTAGTGTATTAAATTTCATCGCTCACGTCATAGTTATTCGAACAATCTATTAACACTTTATTTGGAGACCATTTTACTTAGGTGAAACCAATCTCTATTAATTATTAAATTAATTTTGTGCCTAGTATTATTTAAGTACCTATCTCCATAGCATTTTTTCTTTTTAAGCCCAATATACAAGTCCACAACCTACACATTTCATTAAATAACTTAATATAACAATCTTTTGAGCGTTGTTCCGCAAAAATATTTTTTTTGTTTCAGTGGGTTCAATCACATTTTTTATATAATATATGGCCATCCTAATTTCACGCTGTGAACAGCATTAATTATGTTTATCTTGTTTTGCAATGTTTTTATAGTAGGTGTAAAATATCTCTGAGTGTGTGCTATTTCGGATCTTTTTATTACAGTACCAAACATAATATAAAGTTAATAAACCTAATGTTCTGCATTTAAAACTGAAATAGGTAATAATTTTTTTTTTATTCCCTTCCTACTTACTTAATTACATAATTATGTCTTCTGTGCTTAAATTACGTTGTGATATGCTGGCTGTATACTAACATGAACAGTTGCTGAAATGGAGGTATCAAATGGGCGGGATTAATTAAGACTTCAGTGTCTGTGTTAATGTTCTGAAAAGCCACTTCAACGTCTATAAGATCCACTGAAAAGGTTTGCACATACATAATATGGATACATTACAGACAGTCCAGAGAGCAGTCAGATCCAATATATTTGTGAAATTGAAGTAAATATTTGTTTAGGATTACATGGAAGGTTTGGCAAACAGTACTCGCTCAGGTGACATCGTTGTATAAAACGAACATCGCTGTGAATTTGCTGACGGTACCTATCGTTTTTATAGCAAACCGATGCAGTTTGAAGCGACGACGAGCGGCGACGCAATTTAATTTCGATTCAGTCGGAGTTGCGAACGTTACCTATCCCTATCGAGATCATCTTAACATATAGAATCTCTACGGTAATACCTCTATGAATTGAAACGGTATCAATCGACTCGAAAAAAAGAAGTGAGAATATTTATTAGACCTAGGCCTGTAGATAAGTTGCAATTTGAACTTCGAATCGACAAACGAATAGAAACAAAATGTATGGAAATGATACAAGCTTTCGACAGGTTAGGCTGTCACTAATGTCATTATCATACATTTTGTTTCTTTTCCATTTTCGATTCGAATGTCAAATTGCGATTTATGTTATTGTTTAGCACTGACCAGTGACAATTCTCAAAGGTGATGTTGGTTATAGGCATTTATATAAAACAAAAACCCTAACAAATAGCTAGTAACAAAACCTAACGCTTATCTAAGTTGGAACTTGGAACATTGAATATAAGAAAGGTTCATGTAAGCACAATTATTCATGTATTACACGGAAAATAATATTCTGAGTATTTTGATACTCGAAGTAGTTAAGATAAACGGAGTTAAAGATATTGTTTTAAAGCATCTTAACATTGATATAAGGGGTTGTTGAGTGTGGTAGCGACATTGAGTGATGGCGACTCTCAGAACTTGATTTACATATTTGAACATATAATTTACAAGGGTTGCATATAATATAATTATATGATGAAAACATTAACATAAAATAACATACCGCATCACGTATGTATTATTTTTAAGGGTTAGGCAAAAGTGTCCTAATGTACATCCACATAAATAGATGGGTGAGCCTGCTTGCGCTTACCCGGGCACAAATTCAAACTCCTGCTATATATAATTTCATAAAAAAACCCAAGAACGCTTTGGTCGACCTGGAAATGTTACCCAGGACCTCAAGTGTAGCAGTCGTGGTGGACAATGGACATGCGTAACTCTTCGGGTATACACTTGTTGGTAGTTACTAAAATGATTTATAAAAAAAAGTTGGTTTGGCCAGAACCAGTCTTTTATTAAACACTACTTTTCAATGGAAGACCTACATTTCGGGTTTTAACATTCTTCAGTAATTTATTATAATCATCCTATAAAAGTAGTTTTCATTACTATTACTTATCTTCTTCCTAGCCTTTTCCCAACCATGTTGGGGTCGGATTCCAGTCTAACCAGGATGCGGCTGAATATCAGTATTTTACACGGAGCGACCGCCATCAGACCTCCGCAAGCAATACCGATATTCGATGGAAAGACTGGTTGTCATGCTTTTTAGGTTTCTGACAACCATTAACGATTGTCATAGGTGTTCGTATGACAACCGGGACCGACGGCTTTACGTGCTCTCCGAGGTACGGAGGGATCTCGATAAGTTAAGAATGGTCACCCATCCACAGACTGACCGCGGCAAGTGTAGCTTAACCTTGCAGATCGGTTGATCAGCGTTGGTACAACTTACCACGAGCCCCTCCACTATTAGGTACTTATCCAATTATTTATTACCCGCGCGAAGCCGCGCCACTCGCTATATATATATATATATATATATATATATATATATATATATATACAGTATCTATGTAGCTCAATCATAATGATAATTTAATGTAACGACTCTATTACGCTGTTATGGGTCTATTCCGTTGTTTCTATTCTTCTTATATTTAATAACAGTCATTAGTCTTGGCCGCCTGCGGTGTAGTCGTACTTAGATTAAAATAAATTCAATATCAAGTCGCAGTTACTTTAAATTTATTATTCATCGTATCTAGCCACCAATGGCTTTGGCTTATATTTATATCTTTAAAACTCTGCAAGATATTGAAATAAAAGTAATACGAATAAAAATTCCTATTTAGTTAAATTACTAAAATTAGGAATTGATAAATTATTAACCTATTCGAGAGAAATATTAAAGTATGTATAGGCATTGTATAAGTAAATAACAAATTTTCATTCAAGTTTTGGCATTTTTTTTATCATAGTGTTTAAATTTAAAGTAGCTAGGATCACCAATTTCAGACTGCGACCTGCGGTACTTATTTCCCTAGGTAATAAAAAATACCCGTTAAATTACTTGGTTAATAATATGTTTTTTCATTTTTTTTATTTATTCGACGGTTGGCGGCTTTCTAGAGGCAGTAAGGGGCCCTGATTTTTTTCTAAAGTGCATCTATTTCTGTACAAAATTAAATCTACTAAACCACAAAAATGAAATAAAAAACAAACTACAAACAAATGTTGTCACTTGGCAGGTATTGAAAGCGGAAATATTTACATGATACTGAATTATTTAAATAACAACAGTCTGTATCTTTGAACTCTTTTGTAGTTACGCCCAAATGACGAAACGGTACATTAAGAGATTGCATCTGACTGCAGCACCACCGATGGTGTTTCAGATAAAATGGAATAAAAGAGTGTTCAAAGCGGTATAACCTTGTCATTGTTGTTTACCGCATTTTTATACCGACTAGTTGTTGCGTATAGCTTTAAATTTTTTATTGTACTAGCTGTTTCCCGAGGTGTTACTCGCGTACATCCAATTTAAAAAAAAAAGCAGTCTAAGTTACTCCATATAAGATTTGCGAGTCTATCCCATCAAATCGGTCCAGCCGTTAAAAGAAAGAAAAGAAAGTCGCCAGAAATTATCCGGAATAAACAGACAAACAGAGACAGAAATAGAAAAAGAACAGAGAGAGACAACATTTAAAAAAATATATTTTTTGATGTATGCGCATACCTATATACTGTAATTGTGCATGTAGTGAAAACAGTCACTTTAATTTTATTTAGCGATTTCATTAGCATCACAAAAAAATTGCTTACTGGGTTTTTAGGCGGCATATCAACATGGAACATATGAGACTTTTATCAATTCAAATGTGAAAACTATACAATTTCGTACGGTAGTTTTTCCGAGATGCGCATACAAACATACAGAGAGACAAATCAAATAAAGATTATTGTTTCGGCTTCGTTGCTCATATTTTTTTAAAATTATATATCTCCAAATTTTACACACACAGAATACAGATTATTCACTTTAAAAAATCGAATTGTTTTTAAATTCTAGCTAGTCACACAATTAGTCGGCATAAAAATAATAATGCCTTCAAGAGCAGTAGGCCACAGTGACATGGAGACACCGCTACCCTCATCAAGGAGTCTGAACGTGTTGAGTAAACAGCCGTCGTGTCCCGCGCAGATTTTGATTAATTTCCACACATCGCCCGACGGACCAGCGTAATTACTTCCTGCGATGTCATTTAATTTTACATGACGGTTTTTCGGTTAGTAATTATTGGATATTGACGGAGCGTTAACGAGTAATCGTTTAAAATGTTGGACGACTGTTACATTTTCTGTTGTATTTTAAATCACACATCATATATTAAGTTGTTACTTATTTATTTTCATCATCCGATGGGTACAAAATTTTAATACCCAATAACACGTTGCTCGAACTGGGAATCGAACCTAGGAACGCCAGCGTAATGTGCAATGGATAATAAGTACTATTTTTCAATTTTATACCTCCATGAATTGCGCAAAATACGTCAGCTGATTGTCTTTCTACTGGCAAATCTTTGGTAACATTAGTTACATTATTTCGATATTATATAAATACTAGTATCGACATAAGGCTAAGGCTAGATGGTGCGGCGACATAGTAAAGGTAGCGGAGAAGAAATGGTCACGAGTAGCTTAGAGCAGATACGAATGGAAGATGCATGAAGAGGCAGGTCCAGCAGTGGACAGCATCGGGCTGATGATGATGATGATGATGATGGATCGACATAAGGAACAGAAGAGTGTACGTCCGAATTAGTATTTGTATTATCCGCTCAATGGCTACCTTTACCTAATGGCAAAAATGCACTGAACACTTGCGAAGAACTTACTTACTAGTGGTAACTGTAGAGGGGAGAGCCGTAGATCGGAATCAAGGGCGTTAATTAAGAGGTGCATACGTCCAGCACTTTACGTACTTAATATTGTTTTACTCATTTTTAGTTCATTACTACGGCAGTAATTGAACGCAGTGGACTATATTTACATGAGTACTTGATAGCAATATCGGTGGTTAAATAAAAAATGCAATATCGTATCGGTAGTAAAATTCAGATTGACCTATATGTCTGTTGATGTGTGCCGTTTCGTATGTCTGTGACGTAGGAATCACGGGACGTTGTCCACAATACGTCAATTACAAATTCCCGAGCGACGGGCGATTTTAGAAAATGGTTAGATATATGGGCTGCCTACAGAATTTGTCATATATTGCTCGAGTTTTACCCGTGATCGATGTTACATAAACATAGCATACCACCTCCACCCACGTTCTGTATTCCCAGAATGGTTAAGCAGAGATACCTATACCTATACTTAACTATTGTAACCCACTCACTAACATTGACAATAAACAACTAAGTATCTTCATTTCTTGGATTTTAATTATTTCGTTGAACATGTTAAAGATTTATGTAATGTACATAAAAAAATTGATAGTTGTTAGGATAATATTTATAGTCTATGTTCATGTGGATTCATGTCATGACAATTTGAATTAAAAATATTTTTTAGAATAGGTTTAGTAGTTTTGGAGATTATCTTTCACATACCTAGACAGACTCAAAATCCGCATCCTATTTCTTTATAATATTAGGTTAAGATTAAGATTACAATTATTAAGAAGTTACGTTTTAAAATATCACACTGTTCCTTTTGTTTATTCCGGGTGTATATAATATCATAAATGCATGGCTAATTTTCTCTATTTTGCACCGCACTAAAGAGAAATGCTATTAGAATGCACAATGTTATGCAGCGATTATGAGCGCATATTTTACAACATTCCGTTGTATTGTTATGATAAACGTTGCACGTACTCTATTTCAATTTGTTTTATCAAGATTATGTGGCAAAAGTGCCTATACAACACTTTCTTTTTCGCGCGAATTGGAATTCTATCAAATTTTTCACAATCCCGTGGGAATTTTTCAAAATAGGTTCTTAAATCGTAGCAACTGGCGTTCTGTAGTTTCTGTTTACCCCTAAGGGAAAATGGCGTGAGTATGTGTAAGTTTTTGGAGCTTTTCGTAGATAGACCAGTTGAACAGTGAGTCACCTCTTCATTTTATATAGGTTTTATAGAGGAGAGGTTTGATTTTTGTTTGGTACGATTAAATACAAAAACTACTTGACCGTTTTCTATAATTCTTTCACCATTACAAAACTACACCTTTACCGAGTAACTTAGGCTATAATTTAGGTGGAAAGCGAATTTATTATAAAACACACCACCTTCTTAATATGGGTGTGGTGATGGTTGGTATACCTACCCTGAATATCCATTGTCCACCCTTGCTGAATCTGCCAGTGAATATTAGCGTGATAAACTGATAATATAACTGCTATTGTTGTGTACCTAAGTAAACCTGTTAATAATAGATGTAAATTTTTGATTAAGTAATTTAAATGCCGTGAACCTTAAAATTAGTTCATGTTACGTTGAATACCTAATAGATATTTATCTACGTGTAATCTTATGCTTAAACATAATGCTGAGTGTGCCGATAGCCTGAAGCTCGAGCGAAGTTCGATTTCTCCGTAGAGATTCGAGCTAGGGATTCCAAGTTAGGTCGTACATTATTCAAGCTATACTCCTTAAATTGCTCCGATTGTTCCCTAGAGGATATCGGAGCTATTATTGCTAAAATCAAAGTTAATGTTCTGTCAATTTTGTCTTACATCGGCATTAGATCTATATTCTAGAGTTATAATGTCATTATGTAGCTTATTTGAAAATGAACACGGAGACAAACTAACACCCATCAGATAATATCACTTAGGTACAACGCTGCTTACCTTAATATAAAAAATGTGTGTGAATAACTTGCCTTCACTACATAGACAAAGTCATAGGCAAAAGCTATAGTAATGTCCTTTTACCCGTTTTCTTAATTAGATATTATCTATACTAATATATACTCTATACTGATAATATACTTAAAGAGGAAAGATTTGATTGTTTGTTTGTATTGAATAGGCTCCGAAACTACTGGACCGATTTGAAAAATTTTTTCAGTGTTAGATAGCCCATTTATCGGGGAAGGCTATAGGCTATATACTATTACGCTACGATTGATAGGAGCAGAGTAGCAATGAAAAATGTTGCAAAAACGGGAGGAAAAAGTTATGAAGACCACTCACACAGATAATATACCTGTACCTACTAATACTAAAGTCTCCTACAGATGCTGCAGTTATTAAGTAATTATAATTATTTATCTTCCTACCCGTACGTGTCCTACGTGACTATGGACAAAGACAATGCGCTTTGTAGCACTGCGCAGTTTAAGTATTTCATTTCTAAAACAAGTACATAAAAATAAATTAAAAGGATGGTCACTTTAACTTTACCAAAGAGTACTGTTCCTTATCTTTTTAATAAAAAGTATTAAGTATAAGAGTCATTTTCCAAAACGTAACAATAATTCCGACTACTACATATAGACATAGAGGTTTTAGATTCAATTCCCAGGTCGAGCAATTATTATTGGGTTATTCTCAATAGAATCTCGGAATCAAATAACCGGACGAATTGTATCAAAAATAATTTTTTGCACTGGATTCAATGGTTTTACTTCCTCGTTCGTATATAGTACCTAGTATTATAGGTACGTCCCTAGTTACCTGCACATAATATGTATGGAGATACGATACTAAGCGTTCAAAAGAATGCAAGCGTATTACGTTGGCGATCTAATCTGTTTCTGAATAATTTGCAAACTAAAATAGTTACAAGACTAGCACATAGTAAATTGAAGTACTTAACTGCAAACGTTTACTCAAACAACGTTATCAGTACGCTTCACACATTCACATTACTCACACAGGTTCGATTTGTTAGTGTTGTCAATCCGAGGCGAGGGAGAAATAAATAATGACGCTGGTACGCCCCTACGTGCTGTGGCCGGGTTTCAATTTGTTTACAAACACGCTGGAGGCACGTCCGGCGACAATACCGCTCAGTAATTCATACATAAACCCCGCCAATCTACCGTTATAGAAATAAAAACCGGATTACGTGAGCGTCTGTTATGGGAATTTATTTTATAAATGCAATTCTGTTGAAGTAAATGTACCTAATGTAACCTAACCTACGTTTTTATTTGTTTATCGTGTACAATGACCGCTTTCAATAAGTCAAAACATTCATTTAATAAAGTAATAATTCAAATATAAATTCATTCCAGAGCCATTCTAAATGTGCTCTTTTTAGCATGCCATTTTTGTAAACGTTTTCGAAATACTTTTTTAAACCCCGACGCAAAAACAACAGGGTGTTATAATTTTCATATTAATGAAAAAATATTTCATTCATATATATTATTTAGAACCTTACTGGAATTATCAGGTAAGGTTCTAAATAATAGTATATCTATTGATGGAGTTTCAGCACCTTCACAAAATTTACACAGCCTTTTTCCCCATGTTGGCTTATAAGTTAATGCAAATATATCAGTAGTATGATGTACCTCTACCTACTAGGACTGTTAGCTTTCTAAAACCTAAAATGCGTCATAAACGGCACGCACAGTGAAAAAGACAAAGATGTTCCAATACTGAGAAAATAAAAGGCTCCTGTGAGAAATGATGTAACTATCGCTACAGCTATGATCGATAACAATAATATTTCTATCACTTTTAGACGGGCTGTCTAAAGGAGAGGGCCGACCGGCCGAGGGAGGTCTGTTTCATCCTAACCTAAGGCCCAAATATAAGGAAAAGCTGTCAATTTTCTTTAGAAGTTTGATGCGTGAAGGGACATCATTTTAGACACGATGTCTCCCTTTAGGGAGAGTATAAAGTTACTGACGATCAACTGAAAATGGTTGTTACACATGTACATTCTAATTGGTACGGTATACGTATTTGCGTATCATCATTAGCATAGCAGCAGTAGGTACTTTGCAAGATGTACCTATGAATGTGGATGAAGCAAAAGAAGAATACTGAAATCGTAGCGAGTGGCATTCTCTAGTATTGGCTACTCTAGATCCAACCAGATGTAAATGTCTATAGTATAGGATTATATGTATACCGATATATAATAATGCTTGTTTAATGGGCTACTGAACAACAACTGTTTGCGATTTCGGGAAAAATTTGTCTACACAAAAGGACCACTTTATAGGCACCAACATTATAGAAGACGGCTACGCGTTAGACTTCGGTAACTTCGGCAAGGTCCACCGAGTACCGTCTTAACAATACCTCGGCAATTAAGAAAAGCTACAATGTTTTTGCAGCATGTATGCTACCGAGGCCATTTATCAGGTATACCCCATTCCCAAGAAGTTCCTTTAAGACAAATAACATTGAATATCACACAGACCATCATCAGTTCATCGACTAGAAAATTGGGTTGCTCCAATTTTTCGTATATTTTCAACAAATAAAGCTACGAATATTTCCAACTTTTTCATTGAATATTACCATTAATTTACCATACCATTAATCGTGGTCATTAAAAATCATACATACCTAGCTACTACAATAAATTGACATTCTAATACGTTACCTAAGAGCCCGAGAATTCGGCGTCATAATGGAAACATTCCAGGTCCTCTTGTCGACCACAAGAATTCACAGTTGTAGACGTTCTATCTGATGAAAGGATGTTGAATTATTGAAATCTGAGCTTTATGTCTAAGACAAAAAGATTAATTTGACCGGGAAATAGAATGATTATACGGCTATGTTGAGCTTATGCGTTGAGCTTATGTTTCTATTACCATTTGTAATTTTATATGAATGATACCTAAATACCGTGATGGAAAACTTTTTGAATGAATGTTTAATTTTTGCATTCAGAGTAATTATTTATATTAATTCAGATAGTATGATGTTAGTATGATATGAAATACTCGTAGTGATAACGACATAAATAACAAAAGTTATCATAATTGTGTGTGATGGTCATTTCACTGTCATTCTTCGACGACGCTTTGAACTGTAACGTCGGCGTCGGGTAAGCTCTAGTTAGGGTCACTCGGCCGATGTGTCAAACACGCTTTCAGGCTTTCAGTCCTGACAGCTAAGACTATGCTTCAAAGTGGTTAAATTCTTGTCCGATAATTGGCACAAAGTTTGTATTTCATGTCTAGATTAGTGAGACCAGTAATCCGGTGTGGGAATGGCATTGTATCTTTGCTCATGCTATTTAGTTTGAAATACTTGAAGGATTGATTATAATAATATAATAAATAATAAAATATTTATTGACATAAATGAGCTTATACAATAATTGTGAATCCCTGACCCCTAAACTAGTATGAACTGTAAGTATCATAGGGACCAGTGGCTTCGCCTCGGAAATAGTTAACAAAAAAATACAAACTTAGAAGTGGGTTAATTTGGAAATATCTTTGAGAGATGTGTGTCTTTGTCTAGTGTGTAGGTGTGTATTAGGTTGTGTGTAGTGGATTTTGAGGGTTTGTATTTGTGTTATGGTTAAATGTTATGTTCGTGTGTGATGTTAATGTACGTATGAGTATGTGGTTGGTGAGTGTGAATGTATTTGACTTGAAGGTTCAGACGAGTTTCAATCGTTTGTTATACGATGATATGATTTTATACGATAGTAACCACGTCATTATTGAAAGTTATACCTTCCTTATTCGTTTCCTTATCTATACGACTTCACGCAAGTTTTGTATGCAAATCAACAATTTTATTGTACATGTTCAATAGTCGCGACCAAACCCGTATCGTGATATCGCTCCCCAACCGTCTCGTTGTAGTTTACACACATAGTTTCAATAACACTGAAAACAAATAGGTTTCTTCAACTGAAATGGGATATCTACGGAATGGCGAAAACCTTATCTAACTTCTATTTCAGTTAGAATTCCTACACATACTTACTTGAATTGTTAGAAAAAAGAGCGTTGTAATGTGTTTGTAACTTACAAGGATATGTCAACATAAATATCGATACTGCTAGTGTAAACAAAATCTTGAACAAACAACCAATAGGCGAGCGAACTCCTATCATTCAGGAAAATACGGACAATTTGTACTGAAAACTTGTAAAGTGGTATAAATACTTAAACGTACATTGGTATAACTTGTTTATACTTTCCTCAGCGATAAAACCAATTGACACAGAACGATGTAAATAAGTAAAACAATCGTCAAGTCACATAGCCGTATGTATAAGTATCACTCTTGCGTCAGTGTGCGCCTACAAAATTTGCTTATAAATTGGGTTCCGAAATGGAAAGATGTCATATTCAAATACGAAGGCGGCATAAAAGAACCCTAAATAAGTTGATTGTTGTGCTGCCGATAATAATACTGGTTTTTTGAAGTTCTTGGCACATTACAATATTATCACGATATGATATGTATAACCTTTTCTCGTCCGAATGAAATATTCTGTAATAAGCTCAGTTTGTTTTACCAAGTTAAATTATTACAGATATCTAAAAAATGTACCTAATATTGAAAAGGGAAAGTTCAAGTTCAAATGTTTTTATTTCAAATAAGGTTTTACAAGCACTTATGAAACGTTAAATGATTGCACGGTTCCAAAAACTTTATCCTATAGAGAAGAATCCGGCAAGAAACTCCATGGACACTCTTTTAAAACGAGAGTTGTTACAATTTTTCACTGAAAAAGGCGTAAGTGAATGTATGAACACATTAAAAAAATATAAAACTGTCTAATAAAAATCGGGCAAAACATTGAGTATTTGCATAGCACATTTTGAGTATGATCACTTGTGAATCGGATGAAAATCCGGCCTTCAACGGGTATGAAACTGCAGGTAGGTACTAAATGTTGGATGCGTCGAACGAATGGTAGATCCGTCACTATTTTACGATTATGAAGAAAATTCACGACGTCTGTGGTCTAGTGGTTCGAGTACCGGACTGCTGATCACGAGGTCGTGGGTTCGATTCCCACAGAACACAAATATTTACATGACATTATGTATGTACGTATGTATTTACAAAAGAAAAATATAATATAAGTATTAGGTATATTATTATCCATTGTACCCACAGTACAAGCTTTGCTTAGTTTGGGACTAGATGGTGCTGTCCAAAAATATTTATTATTATTATATTATAAAGTTTAAAGTTTAAGCCTGTTTCACCAACTCCTTATAAGTTCCCGTTAAAGCAGTTTGCAGTTAACTTCATACAAATGCTGCTACATTTTTTAATTTATCCGGCTGTTAGGGGTATACTAGTTCCAAATAACATAATGTACACTCATGTATACGATAAGTAATCAGTTTTATGAAATAACTGTTACTGCTCGTATGTAGTATCGTAATTTAAATACTTACACATTTTAAATAATGGTCTACTTATCAGTCACAATGTAAGCCATAAAATGTACCTAATCATTTTCCTGTTGATAAATATTATGAGTACAATAATTACAATTAATATTTACAGAAACTGATTTAATCAGTCACGGAAAATATATATACCTACACACAAAGATCCAGTCTTATCTGGGGTCTGGTCTGTCAAGGGTGATATATTAAAATTAAAAAAGATGTGTAGGTAATTAATAGGATTTAATATAGATAGTAAGTGATGATAAGTATATCCATTACTTATGAATTGTCAAAAGGAGTTATGGTGTGAGTGTAATAAATATAATTATTCATCATAATACATACATACATACATACATCACATAATTAAGATAGGCTCCAACTAAACTGTGGATCCTAATTAGGGACAGGTGAGCTTATGTGTTTTAAAAAATAATATATAAAAGACGAAATTGAGTTTGTTAAGTTGAATTGAACATTATTTTGTCCAAGTTTCTAGGCCCTAATAAAAGGGGTCGGGATTTTTGTAGAACTTTTAAGATTTAGAGAAACTAGACCCCCGAAGAAACGGTTATTTTAATAAATAAATATAATTATAATGATTTTAGTAACTATCTGAAATAGTTATGGCAATTACTGAAAATGAAATGTTGTTTTATTTTTTCTGGTTATACTTAATACTTATTAATTATTTTCCATTTAAAGTGATTCTTTAGATTAGTGTAGGCTGTGGTTTCATTTATTGTCGTCTCGGCTTGTATAAGTAATTATTGTTATCTATATCCGTTCTTCAAAATTGATCAACAATATCCAACAAGTTCTGAAAAGTTATGAATACGGATACCCATGAAAAGTTTTGACCTCAATTCTCTATGACTAAAAGGTTTTGATGAAATACAAATCCTTCTAACTTTATATATTCCCATAAATAAACTGTTCTCTCTACGGCAATATATAAAGGAAATAACAGAGTTACGAAGCAAAGGGACGCCGGGGTTAATACGAGTTTCATTGACATCTTCATTTGCATAATCCCAAATGTTGGTGGAATACTAACATTCATTTTTATGATCTCGTGTAAAGGAGGCGGGTAGGTACAGTTAGAGCGTTGCCCTGCAGAAAACAACAATTTGATTTGGGCGCGGGATATACTCATGAATAATAAAATGAAATTTCTGATACATATTGAATTAAACTACGTGCGATATCAGGAACATTGTATGTCACACGTTTTCTCTTTGAGGACACACAGATTCTGATAATATTAAGATTCACTTGGCTTGTTACAACTAACATGCTCGGAATTTGTAAGTACTACTTACGATTACTTACATGCCGCAAGGCAATTACAGTAATGTTGATGGAATATGCCACGTGTATTTTGGCTGCAAGGTTATAAATAAAAACTACTACAACGTTATAGTAAATGTAAACATTCCTAAATAAGCAACAATTAGTAACCACTACGAGTGTTAGAAAAACAAATGTTTTACACTTAACATACAAACTAAGGATTTCCGTCAATTCATTTTCCCAAGATATTCAAGACATACTAGTATTCTTAGATGTTGTAGACTTAAAATAAATAAACATTAGCAAAAAACGTAAAATGACGCATAGTAGGCTTAACGAGAAACCGATTACTATAGCAACAAGAACAAGGGGCAAACGACTATTCGCACGATATCGAATAACCGTTACTGTGTTTCAAACTACAATGTCCTAGATATTGAATAGCATGGTTTACGTATAGTATCATTTTATGGACTCCGCTACGGTAAGTGGAGGGCCTACTTATGCTTATAAAAATAAGTACCTGTTAGGGATTTGGGCGGTTTTATAAGTTAACGATCCTTAGAACAAAATGCTGTGTCCCTTTTGTGTCTGATACCGAGTAAATGTTTACATTTTGGACACAGGATTTAAACGGTATAAATGAAAATAGATGAGAGTTTGCTTTGGTAAATTATTATATCTTTAACTCCCCGTGATATAGGTAGATTTAATAATGCTTAAATTAATGTTCAGCTTTAATATTCCATTTTAGAACTAAACATCGCTTGTTTGCCGAATAAGATCCATTAATTAGGACATAATAAGGAGGAATATCGAATAATGATCATCTTTTTCACAAAAATAAATGTATATAGGTATTACATATTAAATTGAGGTAATTTCATAAAAACAATGAAAGAAATAGTGAAAATTGACGGTGCAAAGAGGCAAAATTATGAATTATACATAAAACCGATTAGAAAATGTCATTCACGATGTATTCGTACATTGGGAAATCAGTTAAGAGCAACAAGATATGACTCCGATGAAACAATTTGGAACAACGTCTTGCAACCTCACTGTAATATTAAATTGCCTGTTGAATACAGACGGCATTTTCGCCTCGCATTCAGCACTTAAACTTGGGAGAATATAGTACAGTGTAAATAAAACTGCATTATAACAATAAAATTTATATGAGGTGCACACTCCTAAAATCTACTATTTTCTCAAAGTAAAAAAACCCGGTACTAGATAGGTTGACCTCAAAACTCTTGATGATATTACAATATAGAGAAGTAACTCAATTCAAATGCCCTTGTATTGAAGGAGAATTGTTCAGGTTCGGACCCGTCCTCGGCCCGCCCAAGCCTTGTACTAAATGGATAACATTTAGGTAATTCGCAAAGCAAAAATCACCATCCATTTTATATAATTCGGCCATCTTTTAGTCGTACGTGGTTTGTATTAAAAAAGCGTAGGTAAGTCTCGGCCATGTTTGGTGGTTATCCCAATTCCTAACACTTACTGGGTATCGATAGTGGGGACCTGCGGTCGCCGGTCTGGCGTTCAAGATTATAGGTAGCCGTTTCACACTACGTGATCGGGAGTTTTTATTACTGATTTAGATAAGTCAAGAGACAGCAAATCCAGAGAAAGCATTATAAACGTAGTTTATGACCATTTTCTAGACTAATATAATTATAAGTGAACTTGTAATGCACTGCTCTGTTAGAATTAAACATGCAATAAGTGCCTGAGACATCAGTTGGAATTTTTTGTGGCTCATAGAACAAATTTATGAGGGACTATCCAAGCGAATGTTGTCTATAGAGGAAGAAATATGACATGTAAACTTTCGTCCTAGTTATGTAAACTTAATAACGATTTATGAAAAATGATAACCTATCGCCTACCACAAAAAGAATGATCAAAAACAAAAAGTATCAAAGCTTTAAAAACAAAAAGGTGTACTACTTTACAGTACATTCGCCGGTATGTTTTATCATCACCAACCTATTAACTGTCCCACTGCTGGGCACGGTTAACCGGGACTCGCACTGAGAATTTCACAAAAAAAAAACAACAATATTGCTCGAACTGGGAATCGCACCCAGTACCTCTAGCGTAGCAGTAAGGCTTGAGACCACTAGACCATCGTTTTTATTATAAAGTTTTAGTTACGTTATAGCAATGTTACGTTCTAAGGTATCATCAGCAATAAACATAATTTACGTCAATTCACAGTTTGTAAAAGTTACAATGTCAAAATTTTTCTTATAGGTAAACAAAGAAACTTAATTTCAAAACAAAACACAATTGACTTTCAATCAAAAGAGTTTCAATAAAGTTAAAGTTGCTGATTGTGGTAAAGGGTTCAAGTTTGCGAATTGCGAAACATTTTATACTTTACAATGTGTGCGTTTAAATAAGGATCAGGCATTCGTGCATGATGCGAGACCATTTCACAGTTCGATAACCCGGTATAGCCGACTAACGATGTTACGTGTGATCGCTTGAGGCACTTCATTCACTATGAAATTACTTTTTTCATATGTCTATGATGAGATGCTCGTGGCTTAAGCTAAATGACAGCAGTGGAGAACGGTCGAAGTTGAAACTACACTTTAGCTACAGCCAATTTGCAATCTATATAGAGAAGACACCGCTATAGTTTGGATCGACGAACGAATAGAAACAAAATGTATGGAAATGACATTAGTGACAGTCGACAGAGAGGCCGATTTGTCGAAAGCTTATGTCATTTCCATACATTTTGTTTCTATTCGTTCGTCGATCCAAACTATAGCGGTTAATCGTCTTCTCTTATCTGTTATAATACTGTAGGTACCCTGTGATTGGCTCGGGGGTTAATAATAGCCAGCCTATCCTGTCACGATGCCATTTGACAAGGAAAAAACATTCATTCTCTCTCAAATGTCTGTTCAGACTCGGTTCGAGTTCTAGCAAAATTTAAAATTAGAATAGAACAACCACTGATCAGAATCTGTCTAAAATGGTTTAGGAGGCAATAAAGAACCCCACAGTTTCAATGAAAGTTTCATTAAACTGAATTAAAGGGGGCTTAGAAGCGGTACGCTTAAATTATACAAAACTTACCTACCTAAGTAGGTATACCCTATCCGTTCCCTCATAATCAAGAGGTGCGCATCCCTGGTGCGAAGGGTGCGGGCCAGCACCAACAGCATCCTGAACATGATAGCAAGCAGACTAGATTGCCTGTATGTTAATCGCTGCTGCAAGGTTTCCGCTGGGGGTAGTCTTGCAGCAGCGAGACATAATATCTAACATAGTTTGTAAGCCATTATGTAACTAACAATTATATGAGTCCTGATACTTGAAAATAAATTTATTATTATTATTATTATTTTCTTTTTCTTATTTTTTCTCCGGCTATCCGGGATTACTGATGTTACGGGCCTAGGCCAAGTAAACATCAGTGGTTTAGACTCAGGGAAAGAAGATGTACCTATCAATGTTGAGAATGTATGTACCTATGAATGTGTTATGTGTTGGCGTTATCGGGCTCACATTGCAGAAACTTTCTTACCAGTCTGCAAGTGTTTAGTATAGCTGCTTTCTGGAGTAAGTAGTAGGTGTTTGCGGGGAGATTCAGGGTGTTTAGTGACTGTTGTAGCTGTCTGGGTATTACTCCTGTTGTGGATACCACAATAGGGACTATTATTACCTTTTGAAGGTGCCAGAGTCGGGTTATTTCGTCCTTTAGTTCGGTGTATTTTGACAGTTTCTCTGCTATTGTGGTTTGTAGATTGTGTGTGTTAGGTACTGCAATGTCTATTAGGTAGCCGATTTTAGTTTCTTTGTTTATTACTGTTATGTCTGGTCTATTAAAATGAATAGTTCGATCTGTGAGGATGGCTCTATCAAAGTATAATTTTGTTGAAGAGTTCTCTAGCACCGTTTCAGGTATATATTTGTAATAAGGCACCACGGAATCAATGAGTTTGTGTTGGTGAGCTAGTTTCTGGTGTATGACGTTTGCTACCTGATCGTGTCGGTGTTTATAATCTGTCTGGGCTATTGACTTGCATGCGCCTGTAATGTGTTGTATCGTTTCTGGAGAACTATTACATTTCCTACAAGTGTCATTAGCTAAATTCTTTATTATAAATTTTCTATAGTTTCTCGTTTCTATTACTTGGTCCTGTATTGCAATCATGAAGCCTTCAGTCTCCGGGAAGAGTTCGCCTCGACTGAGCCAAGCGTTCGACGCCTCTTTGTCGACATTTACTTGGCACAAGTCTTGACGATGTCTTCCGTGTAGAGACTTCTGGGCCCACTGCAGAAGTTTGGTTTTGTCGTCTGTAACTAGTTCGTTATTCTGTTGAGATGTATTATTTAAATTAAGAGGTGTTAACTTTTGATCGTTTTGTACAATTAACTTGTGGAGTGTGGATAATTCGGATTTTTTAAAGAAATACTGTCTAAGGTTTGAGATCTGCCGGTTGTGTAAATTTACAATGTCTATTAGCCCCCTTCCTCCTTCCTTTCTCGGTAACGTTTGTCTTTGTAAGCATGATCTTGGGTGATTTTTGCGGAATTTGGTCATCGTTGTATTAATCCTACGCTGCATATTTTTTAGGTCGGTTTTACTCCAGTTTATTATCCCGAAAGAGTAAGTAAGAATAGGTATGGCGAATGTGTTAATTGCTTTTGTTGTATTTCGCGAATATAGCTGTGTTTTTAGTATTGTATTAAGTCTGTGTTGAAATTGTTGTTTTAGTTTGTCTTTAGTGTCTTTATAGTTTATCTGGTGTGACTGATTGTATCCTAAATATTTATATGTTTCTTGTTCATCTAATGACTCTATATGTTGTCCTGTTCCTAAGGTGTACTGGTGTTGATAGCTCTCTCCTGCTCTAACTGAGTTTATTTTGCATTTATCAATGCCAAATTCCATTTTTATGTCTTTTGTGAATTGTTCTGTTAGATTAGCTAATTCGTTAAGTTGAGTCTCGCTTTTAGCATATAGTTTAATATCATCCATATACATCAAGTGATTTAATGTGTCAGTCTGTCTATTAGTATCGGTGTCATATAAAGGTATTCCTAATTGTGTCGAGTTCAACGTATTAGATAGAGGGTTAAGAGCAAGGCAGAACCATAGGGGGCTAAGTGAATCTCCTTGAAAGATGCCCCTTTGTATTTTGATTAGGTTGGTCGTCACTGCATCTGTTGTAGAATTGAATTTAAGTACAGTTGTCCAAGTATTCATAATGGATTTTAAAAATGTAGTAATAGTGGGGTGTATTTTATATATTTCTAAAACTTTTACAAGCCAAGAGTGGGGGACCGAATCGTATGCCTTTTTATAATCGATGTACATACTATATAGATCGGTTTTGGTTTTTTGTACTTTTTTAAGTATAACAGAATCTATGATTAATTGCTCCTTGCACCCTTGACTAAACCTACGGCACCCTTTCTGTTGCTCGGCTAGGATATTATTGTCGTCCGTGTGTTTATATATTAACTCAGTTATACATGATGTAATGATCTTATACAAAGTTTGCAAACATGTGATAGGCCTATATTTTGCCGGATTAGTGAGGTCATTGCGATCTTTTGGTATCATGAAAGTAGTGCCGTTTGTTATATAAGATGGGATTGTGGTAGGGTCCAGAATGAAATTGTTTATAAAATTATGTAGATAACTATGGATATATGTAAACTTTTTGTACCAGTAACTGTGGATATAATCGGAACCAGGAGTTTTCCAATTGTGTAGCCGGTTTAATACTTTTACAAATATGTCTAATGGGATAAACTCAAATTGCATTTCCTGAATGTTAAGGCAGTTCTTTGTCAATTCAGTCAGTATCCAATCGGCTTGGGTGTTGTGTTGGATTGGGCTTTCCCATATACCAGCCCAGAAATTTTGCATCGCGTCTGGGGCAGGAGCGTTATTACTATTATTAGCGAGTGTTTCCTGGGTGTTGGTTGCTGCCTGTCTGATGTTGCGGTAGAAAAGCTTTTCGTTGTGGGTGAATGTAGTATTTTGCTGTTTTCTTAGAGTACATGCTTTATATCGCTTTAGCCTACCTGATACTACTGAGAGTTTTTGTTTGAGTGTATCTAATGTGTGTGTTACGTGTCTATTTGGTTCTTCGTGTACGGTATGGGTTTTATATGCTTCCATAATAGAATTTGCGTGTTTAATTACTTTTCTACTTCTATTGCCGTTAATAAATTGTGTCAACCTACCTATTTTTGCCCGCAAATCTCCCATTTTCCGCTCTAGACGCCTTTGCCAGTTAGGCTTGTATTCTTTTTTTTGGTGATGGTTAGTCTCCGCTGGTCTAAGTGCTATTTTTGCTCCATTCACCTTAGCAACCGTCCAAGCTGCGCAGTATATAACAGTCTGTAGTGTGTCAAAGTCTGAATCTATATTGACATTTTCAGGCAAAATTATTTTATTTACGTAACTGACAATTTTCGCGAGTTGTTTGGATGATTTTTGCTTGGGAACATAATTTCTATTAGTAGGGCTGGTACTTTTAAAATAAATTAATGCTTGTTGAAAGGTTTCGTCAATTTGAAGATCACGTTCTAAATTAGTTTGTAGATTAGGTAAAATTTGATCTGGTGTATTACTATGGTTGTGTATAGGTTGTGTGTTAGGGAGGTAGGCTTGTTCAGTAGAAATTGTAACTGTATTGTTTGGGAGCTGAGTATCATTAATGTTCAAGTCAGTATCAGCAATTTCGGTTGTGTTGTTGGTTGAATTATTGTTAACTAATCCTAGTTCCTCTGATATTTCAGCTTTTAATGAAATTAGTCTGTCATTACTAATATATTTATTGTTTATTATTGCTCTTCTCTGGTCCGCTATGCGTTGTTCACTAAGGTGTGTAAGTGAAGGGAAACTGTTAAGAAAATCTTCATGCATAAGTTTTCGGTATGCTGTTACGTTGGTACCTAGCGCTGTTACTCGATAATAAGCCCGCATTATTGCTTCGTTATGTTCGTTGGTCCATCGCATTCTTGTCTGTGTTAATTGTCTAGGTTGTGTTATTTGCCGAGTAACGCTAGCGGATGTGTGTGTGTGTTGGTTATGTGATTGAATGTTAAACTGAATATTATCTATCTCATCTTTTACCTCCTTATATATTTCATCAATTGTTTGTTGCGTTAGTAGTTTATTACGAACTATTGCTCTGCGTTGATCGCCTATTCTTTGTCGACTGACCTGCATGTTGGGGTATTTTTCTATGAATTTGAGGTGGAGGGGTTCCAGGTAAGCTCTTGTATCTGTATCTAAAGCAGTTAATTGAAGGTAAGTGCGCAGAATAAACTTGTTCATTTCTGTTGTCCATCGTCTACGCGTGTTAGAATCGTTGGTAGTGGGTGCAAGCTCTGAGTCAGGGTTGACATCTTGCACAACACTATCCAACGTGTTGGTGGTGGATACGCTAGGTGTTCTTCTAGTTATATATGAAGGGCGAGTGGAAGGGATGGATGAGAATAGCGAATTGGATTCATCGCCTACGGAATCGGCTGTAACTTCGACGTCTCGAGCCCGCCTGTTCAACTCGCGACGACCGGCTGTAACATTTTTATCGGTAGGAGCCCGCCTGCTCAGTTCCTCACCGCCGATGGTTCCCATACTGTAGCATCCAGCACCGGCTCCAGATGCGCCCCGGCGACCCCCGGGAAGCGACCGTAAATTATAAACTTTTTTACTGCTCATCTCCATAAAGGGTTACCTAGACCTTGTTAGCCGCGTAAGTTTTATTATTATTATTATTATAATCCCTCCTTTGGAGATATGTAGTTATGTTTGACAACAACAGGGGAGTGTTGCACGCAGTTACGTAAGGATGGTATTTTACTCTGCGCATTATAAAAGCGAAATTGCCATTCACTCATAAATTATAGTTATAGCTTCACAATGACTGAAATGAATGACAATGACATTAGTTTAGCTGGGCTTTTCCGCACTTAGCCACTTAATTGGACCATTGTGCGTGTGGACCACCAACCACTGGATCTTATACACAATGACTAGGTACATAAGTTCCATCTTACTTCACTCACTCAAAACTCTTACATTAAAGCCATTCGACTATTTCAGTCATCGCCTCATTTTATATACATGTATGTACGCAACACTGTCATTTTCCCCTGGACTCTCGGAACTCACGATCTTCCAGCTTGTTTCTCTGTCTTCTCAGAGAGAGAGTTAGAAAATCTCTTTATTAAAATAAGTAAACATATTTTCAAAGATTACATAAATAAATATCATAGTATTATAATAATACCTAAATGAGTATATTTAGAGCAAGGAAAATTTGAAGACTCCCAAGAATTTATTTTTTAAATAAATTCCACATGTGCGTAGGTTTAACGCAATTTCTTGTTCTATTTATTTTAGACGCGAAATAAAATAATGGGATATCAGATGAAATTAATGGCTTTCAGTTATGATCATGAGTTGCCCATTAATTTTCATCTATTTCATAATACTCGTATATATTTGAATTTTTGGAACTCGTATGTATTTGTATGAAACAGTGTATACTCCTTGCGTAAAATGTATTTTATGTAACTAGGGGCACATGACTTAAATTTTTATTACTTTCATTAGTTCATGGTTTAGTTTTGATACACTAATAAATACATTATGGAGAATAATTTCGTGTAACTTTTCGTTTAATGCAGTTGGTAGTTATTTTCATTTTATAAAACTGTATCTAAACTAAGAATACTATAAAGAGGAAAGATTTAATTTTTTTGTTTATTTGTTTGTTACGATTTAACTCAAAAACTACTCGACCGATTTAAAAAAATATTTCACCATTAGAAAGCTTCATCTTGTCCGAGTAACATTGGCTATAATATTTATAAGAAACAAGCAGACCCCGCGGACGAAGCATCTGGCAGAAAGCTAGTCATTGATATATTGATTCTTGATTATATCTAGGAACCTATTTCCTTTAAACTTTCGATAGTAAGTACTTTTCTTCCATATGTGTTAAGAAAAATGAAACTATTCCAGATTAAACACTTTCTGAGTGCACTGGTGTACGATGACTATTACTAAAAATACTACTGAAAGTATTGTATGTATGTTTTGCGTACAGTGAAAAAGGTTTATGGTTGTAGTGTATGGAGCAATTATGCAATAGTTTGTGACGTTTTATTTAACGTTTCCTACATTTTATTTAAATGAATGTCATGTGTACCATTTGTACGTATGTTTAACCCACTTCATACATTATCTAGTATGGTATTGGGACCTTGAAGTTGCGTTGTAATCGGATTGAATAACAATGTAGTGTTTTTATTTTAAATACATCTTGAAGATTCATTTATTCTTTGCTCTGTTAGGATTCTAGCGAAGGTCACTTGCTGAGTGGTTCTTATGGGACAAAAATATGTACAAAAACGGTTTTTTCCCTTTTTTTATGGTATGATTTTTAGAATAAACATTGTATAGGTAGTTACCATACTAAATAATACCTGTACGTCAACCATGAGTTCTATCGAATGGCTTTCGATAGGTTTTTTACGCATCGAAACGCTGTAATCTCATAGCAGATTTTAGTTCCTTACGTAACCGCTAGAGGCGCTACAAGGGTTTTCCATACAAATATTTTACGGCGTCGCTAGCGAGTCTAGTGAGAAAAACTCATGGTCGAGGCACTGGTATAGTAATCTATTATATAATCAAATTATGATAAAATTAACAAGAAGAAATTGTTATGATTTTAATTATGTTAATCAACGTTGATCAGTATTTTACTTAAAATTAACTTTAAATTAAATAATTACTGGTCTATCTTCCCACACTAATCAAATTTAAAAAGGATCATTTCGTGTACATTTACTTTACCTACTTACTTAATAATCAATGCAGACAATTTACGTCATATCTTCACTGAAGCAAGAGGATAGGACTAGACTAGACTAGACGACAGGATTGTAGTTTATCTCATAAGTAAGGTGCGACAAAAAACATCGCCTGTGTAAAACAAGACACAAATTCCGAGCAGTTACGATACTCTTCTGATGTTTGATATGGTTTAATCGATTACTAATAATTTCCCGAGACGGCACTCCGCAGGTAGCTAGTGGGTAGGTTCTGATGTATGGATTTTTTAATTAAGTAAAGCTAGTTATGTGGTTTCATTGGTATTTTTTGTGATTATTGTGGGGCAATGAAAATAAATGGGTATTAACAACCTATTTGCAGATAAGTAGGTTTCCAATTGGTTTGGTATGTCCAGCTGGTTTTCAAAACCTTGGTTATTATACGGAACCTCTTTCGTTAAGAGGTTAATTGGTGTCGTCATCATTAAATTTAGGCCTATATGTATAGGTAACTATCCACGAAACTATACATTTTACCGGGATAAAAAGTAGCCTATGTGCTATTCCAGACTATGTTCTATCTCTGTGCCAAATTTCATCCAGATCCGTTTAGTCAGTCAGTCAGTAGTTTTTGCATGAAAGAGTAACAAGCATCCATTCATCCATACATACAAACTTTCATATTTATAACATTAAAGGTAATTAACTTTACCCGGTTAAAATATTCGGAATCTAAGTTAGGTATGTTGCCATTAGGGCAGCTTAATCTACCTTTCATTAATCCCCTCGACGCGACAACCAAACGCTGCCATGCTGAAAAAGTTGTATCGTGTTCAGCAATTTTGCTTTCACGAGCCTTGAGTGAAGATTATCGCGGCCGTATATCTTACTCGGCCTCGGCTTAAGGGATTACGCAGGCCGGCCGACGCACTTGGACGCCCTACCCTATGTTCAAGGAGGCGTTCAACATTGCAAGACTTGTCAATCAAAATCGATTTTTAGTGCCATTACAGACTTAAGCAATCATAATACTGTAACTATATTTAAATCTATGACAATTTACACGTCATGAGTTGGTACACAAAGAGATTTCACAAAAAAATTATAATGTATAATTTCTGTATATTGATAGCACTGTAAATAAGGACAATATTTCAATAAATGTGTTAATGCAGCATCAACGTCACTGCAGTCTGTAGGTGATGGATGAGCTTATGAATTATTAAATAATATTACCATGTTACTGGTTGAAATTCGCAAAAACATCAACACCTTGATACCTACTTTAAAAATGCCCGTATTACGTCACAATATCAGATGCGCACCTATAATAAATCGTATATATAACAAAGGAAAAATACATATAACAAAGGAAAAATACACCCGCGTTAACACCTATATTATTCTTTGCATTACATACACTCACGCCTTTTTTTCTCAGGGGTAGGCAGAAACTAGAGCCTAATAAATAAAAATCTGTAAAATTGACTAATGAAGAAGAGGTCTTTAACTATTGGCGGACTTTTCAATACATGTTGTTTAAAAAAAAAACTATGTACGTACATTAATTAATTTAACCATCTATAACGCAGATCCCTCCATAACTTTAACGGAAACTAACATGATTACAACGTATCCACTCAGATACGCATTTTATCACGCTTGAAGCGATTTTGAAAAGGGTCATCCGACTACGATTCATATATTCCTCGTCAAAATGCGAACGTCTGATTCAGATTTATGAGCGTTGAATCCTTACAACTCAGCGGAAATCCGTCGAACCTGAACACCCGCCTGCTATTATTAATCCGAGAAATAAATCCAACTTAATACGACCCATAAATTTACTGAAAGACCCTTAAATAAATCCAAAGAATCTAACACAACAGAAACCCTTAAACTTTCCGTTCTACTTGTAACTTCTGCTTTACTTAACGTCATGCACGTTGAAGGAAAGTCGAATAAATATGTAAATTTAGTTAGAAGTTCTTTTGGAGTGTAATGTAGGGGGTCCAATATGTCCGTTACTAAGCCGCCGCCGACGTATGGGCGATTTCAAGTGACGGAGTTTTTATTGTCACCGACAGGCGCGCCAGTTAAAAAGGGAGATAAAGCTAAACGATCTGGAGCGTGTATCTGTGCGTCACGTAATCTTGTTCGACACCATCAAAGTGTTGTTGTGAGTTTTACGACTTTATGCACGACATGCGCAAAGGCAAAGTGTATCCGATCTACTCGAATTTAAAGTCCACGCAAATTGCCCTTGTTTACGGTCGAACATAATGTAAGCGAGGCATTCCATTACTTTATATACCTACCTACGAAGTTTCCATGAACGATATAAACTGGAACTGCGTCGTCCACATTCTACGTCTCAAGATGCTATATTCTGAATATACCTACCTATAAACAGTTCAGTTAGGCTGATATTCAGAAACGAGACTCAACATGAACTTATGCTTCCGCATGTCAAATTTGTATGAAAATTTGACATACGGGAGCCTAAGTTTATGCTTAGCATCGTCTCTGAGGCTGAGATTCAGAGAAGAGACTCAGCATGAACTTACGCTTCCGTATGTCAAATTGTAATACAAATTTGACATACGGAAGCATTACTTTACGCTGAGCATCGTCTTTGAATATTAGCCTTAATATTAGCTTTAGTACCTAAATTGTATTAGTTTTAGTTAAATTTCCAAGTTGCGCTAGTTTCAAGTCTTCCACCCGTCGATTAGCATAAAATAACATTCAATATTACTTACGTTGTCCAAATAATAAAGCGCTTTCATGTAAATTATTATTATCACAAAGCATTCTTTAACTAAGTTAATAAAATAAGGGGCGTGCAATTTAACTTTATATTTCTTCCCAATATAAAAAGAAAGGAACTTTCTTAATCAATGGAGACTAGAAAGAAATAAATTAATGTCAGAAGCAAAGTTCAGACCAAAATTAATGGCTTAGAACTATTGTAACTACCAATAAACGGTAGTTGCCCTTATTTCTTATATCTAAAAACTCATCTGGAAGTAAAATAATAAATGAAATATGTAGCCTAGGTATATAACTTTATACATTAGTTTCTGAAACGTCACATTTAGGTTCATCCGTAGCGATGAGACTGATTTATTTGACATAGATTTTGTAAGAAGAATGAATAGATGTGTAACTGTTTTTTTGTTTTGGTTGTTTTTTTTTCTAAATTCTGTCTTACCTACTGTAAAGCTACCCGGCTGTGTTGATATGTTTTATTTTATCTACAATTGCAAATCTTTGTGGCTGACTAATTTTCACCCTTAGGGTCTCATATTCCTAGGGTAGGCGTATTCAGTCTATTTTTTTTACCGATCGATACGGTTACACAAAGGTAACATTTCAAACAAGCTCTTAAAATCCAGCGAATAATATTTCCTTTCCTTTGCTCTTCCAATTTCAAATACAAACCCTGTAATAAAAACTTCATGTTTCACTTGACACAAAAAGTGAAAATGAGGCTAAGAAAAATCTTTTAAAAGAAGCAGTTGCAAATTTCCTACAGCCCGGGTAAAGAAATAATTATTTCTGGGTTAATTACCGGGGCATACTGTTCAAATAACTGAGAGGAGAACGTTGGAGAGTCAGGCATTGTAACATTACCCAGTGGTTACATATACTAATACTAATACTACTGTACTAATAGGCTGAAACAGGCCGTTCGGTTAGCTGGAAGCAAATAATGTAATTACTTACGCTCAAACGTCATGCCAACGTAGCACTCACTTAAAACACAGTCAGCACTGATTCAACGTATAAGCCCGCTATGAGCAGAATTGTTAAATTACAGCAAACTTTGAAAGCAAGAAAGTACCTAATATTCTCTTTTCGAATCCAATTTATATGGTTCACAAGAACTTCGTGTTTGAAGATAAAATATTATTTATTACAGGCCAGTTCCCAACTATACACCTATTAGGTCCTCTTTCTAGTAAGCCTTAATACTCTAGGGTGGTTTTGTGATACATTATACCTATGTGGTATAAATTATAATTAAAATTAGGTATATACATCTTAAATAGAAATTGTAGCGGTTTCATTATTAATATGTCGGCGCGTTGTATTTAATGTATTGAAGCGATTCGCGCTTTGGCAAAGTTTCATATTTCGGTTTAAACTCTATTGCAGTTTGACTGGAGCATCATCGGCAAACGATATTGGAATGATTGGAAAATAGTGCAGTGGAATGTAAACAAATCAATGATTTATGTACTTTGGGTTGTTTTGTGTGTGCCGAAGAAGAGATCTATTGAAACAAGGGTTTATACAACCAGTGTTTAGATGAAAGAACCAACAAAAACAAATATATGAAATAATATGTTAGAAAATAATTATTCGGTAAAACCATTTTATGTATAAACTCTATGTTATAGAAAAAACATTACATGTAATAAAACTTATTCTTGAAGAACGCACATTGTCCATAAATCTCAAAGACAATGTATTAGTGCTGCTTTCATCATTTACTTTCTTCTCTTTCATTTCCCTTTCCAATTTTATCTTACACTAACCCTAGTAATGTCGTAACCTTTTAACTTAGAACCTACTTCGCTCGCGCGCTACCTGCAGCTTCCGAAAATGTGGTAAAATGTTTGTCAAATACTACCTAGATTGTTGTTTGACAAACAAAGGGTGTAACGTGCAAACACGTAAAACATGTTTGACGTACAACCTTTAGATCAAAGAAACGAGCAGGTGGTCAAATAAAGTCACATGAATCCTAACGTCCCAGCGAATAACCCGCCATCGCCGCCTCTCTGGATGGGGGAGGATCTAAGAAGATTTTTCGCACTTAAAAAAGTGCACAAATTAAAGTGGTTAATTAATTGAAAACCCTTTGACAGGTTATAATATAATAGCTTTATTGCCAAAGACTTGACTACAGGGGCTACTTGGCTAGAAAAGATGCATTTTGACATTCGAATCGACAAACAAAATGTATGTAAATGACAGTGACAGCCTGATTTGTCGAAAGCTTGTGTCATTTCCATACATTTTGTATGTCGATTCGACTGGTATGGTAGATTTTTGTCAATGGTTAATGTTACTTGATATGATGTGTATTGACGATCATTAAGATCTATGAGCTAAGAAATGAAGACTTACTAAGTATAGTACTGTGCCGACGACTTTATAAAAGTTATGAATACCTGTAACGGAACCATCAAAAATAATCCCACAGCTTAAAACAAAAGATTGCTTTCCTCTACTGAGATGACATGTCCCCACGTCACACGCGTTGAGTAAAAAATAACGATTGTTTAGATTTTAGAACGTAAATTGCCATCGTTTATGTCGTCTACACCTGAGTACGGGTAATTAATCAAACAGCGGTCACTGTGGTGATTAGTTAGCACTCGATGTGACCACGTGGACGCGGAAACTCACGTCTAACGAGACAAGTGGGCCCGGTTGTAGGTATTTAATTAGTCTGTGACGAAGTGTCGTGGTTACGTGTCATGTTTGTAGCTACATTGTTACGTTTTTGGTGTACACATTAGTCACAGTTTTACAAGTTCACTTCGATGTCTGCCAGTCTGTCTGTCAACATTAGATTTTATAAGTATGTTACGAGAAATTTATTTGATTTTTACATATCATAAAAAAAACGCAGATTCACTAATTGATGATATCGTTATGTTGAATGATCTGTCTTATTCTGTTTAGTTTTAGTGGAGACAGCTATTTTTTTTCTAAACAGGTACTTTGTCTGTATATTTTTTTAAATTGGGTTTGTTCCAAGGAAGGACGGTTGGGAAGCAACGCTTGTCGTAGAAGTCAACAACACCGACACGCTTGGTGGTAGGGTCTAGTGATCCACTAGGCTACATACTACCCCCATAAGTCACACGTGAGACCGCCGTCAAACGGTTTTATTGTGTTCCTTAACGTGTGTAGTGTATGTGAGAGCCCGAAAAGGTGTTTACTTGAATTGCCCCATTGTAGATCCAATTGTTTTACCTTTACCCTGTGCTTTCTATTGGGCAAAAGAAAGGTCAAATTAATTCAACATGTCGGTGTATGTAATTCAATAATTAAATTATGTAATTTAATTATTGAATTACATACACCGACATGTATATGTATGTACATATACTATTCAAAATAATTATCCGCGATAGAAAATAGAATATCCTATGGAAAAGCGCGTCTTGCGCGCGTCAAAAGAAAGAAAATAGTTTACCATAAATGTAATTTACTAAGAACCTAAAAATTTAATAAACAAATACCTATAATTATTTAAACAAAAATATAATTCCTATTTAAATTCTTAGTTGATTACTATTTATAGAGAAAATGTGATTTCACATTACTATTTTTAATAATCATCAAGTACTGTCCCACTGCTAGGCACGGGTCTCTCCTCAGTATGAGAGGGATTAGAGTGTAGTCTAGCAGGCTGGCCTGGTGGGTTGGCAGGCTTCACATGCCGCGAGAAAATAGCGCTAGCATGCAGGTTTCCTCACAATGTTTCCTTCACAATTAAGGCGAGTTATCACTCGCTCGACTTTTTGAAATCATGTGCATAATTATCATTATGCACATGATTTCAAAAAGTCAGAGGTCTCCAATGGTCACATCACTTGGCTACACCACAGGCTACATTATGTTACACTACATATTTTTAAGGTCTGAACATAATCATTAGAAACTAGTTGCTGTTTTTACTTGAGCTTTCTAGGTATTAAACATTCGGGAGCTAATGGTTACTATCTCTTGTAATAACAATAAAACGGCGTGTAACAAACATACCTACGTACTAAATACACTTATGTAATTTCATCCCAGTATGTAGGTAATGTAACAACGCAGCCTATCTAATTCAAAGCTTTTAGATACCTAGGTACTACTAAATAATAATATAAAGGTATAACAAGCAATCTGAACGATAAATAAATCGACACCCAGAATTGGGTACAAAAGACCAGTTTTATAAAATACTGGCTTCCTGTCAGCGTATTCGCCCACGTGGTCTGGGTATTTCTTATAAATTATACCCTATGTCTCCCGGGGTAGCCAGCTCTTTGGGTAGCTACACTATCGTAGAATTTTTCAAATCGGTCCAGTAGTTTCGGAGCCTATTCAATTCAAACAAAACTACATGACGCAGTAACAGTAACAGACGACCTCTGAGAAGAAACACCGAAACAAACTCTGAGTATCATGGTCTCTTTTAAAGTCCACACATAGTAGAATATGTTTATTAAACGAGTGACAAAATGTAGGGATGAAATGTCCTTTTGAGGACAAAACCAAAGGAGTTATGAGTAGACCAGTCCCAACTGACGGCACGCATGGATCAGTCAATGTGTAGCCCTACCATGACTTAGGGAGCTCAACAACCCGTTGCACGACTATACCAGATCAGCTGGATATTTGCGTAGGCCACATAAAATTCTCACAGCTGACTGTTCATACTGATATTATGACATTAATAATAGGAATTCGATACTTAAGATTCTATCGATACTCCCCGTGGCGTATCAGTTTCCCTCTTCCAAATGCGTGAATTATGACTATTGTTACTGAAAGTACACTAATTAGGGTAGGGTTTAAAAAAACCATTTATCACTGATTATTGACAGATAAAAAATTTAATCTATTACAGGATTGTTATTTTATCGGTGTTTTTGTTGTGTTTCAGGATACCTATATCTGTAATTCTGTACTTTCTGCCTACCCTTGTGGAAAAAAGACGAATGTGTATATTATATGTATAGTCGACCATAAAATTGCTTCACCACCCTTAGAGTGAATATCGGTTGCACATCACAAAACAACAAGGTCTATTTATGCTTACAAGACCAAGTGACAGATTAATATTGAGCCTAAGTAAATTTAATTTGGTCGGAAGTTTTTATCAAAATTGGTAAAGCAATTTTATGGTCGGCTATACCTACCTATGTTATGAAGTAGGTATATTTACGGGTTACAAAAACCCTCAAATGTACCTGATTATTATGTTACAGTGTAATCGTGACAGTTCAAATAATAAAACCCTACCCTCAATCAACCTTAAAGTTCTCATGTTATAATAAACTCTGTTGTTGTGAGTAAGGAGGAATCAAATGCCATTTTAAAATAAAAGTGAAAAGCGACCCTTGTTTCAAAATATGCAGATTTCCCAGGAAAAGTTACAACATGCACGTAATACCCAACACTGAAGAATAAAAAATCTCGAGGGAATTTCTCTAAATTTAGCCAGAGATTGGATTCCTAGATCGTTTAATGGAGCGCCAAATTTCATGTTTCTAGACCCATTGTTTTGGGCGGTGTTCATAAAGACAGTCCATTAATTTTGGCCTTTATTATAAACCGAAATAAAATAAACGAGACCAGCAGATTAAATAATGGTCTCTGCGCCTGGGAGGGATCTAGGTATTACCTATTTTATCAGCAATCATAGTAATAAACTTGAGAGTTCACTCTGCACGCGATAATCCGTAATAAAAAATGTTAAAATAATATTTAATTAAGTAGGTAAATCGTGATTTTATAGTTTTCCTGTAGGTATAGGTACATAAACACGTGGTTTTAAATATGAGATTATAAATGCATAATTATATTATAACATTTATTTTTGTAAACCGACTTTTGCTTTAAATTGTTTTATTTGCCTTTCGTGGTACTAAGACAAGGCTAGTGTCACGACAGTGCCGACTGGATTTATCGATTTATTTATTTATTTTAAGTAACTTCAATCTGTTATTGTTTGATATAATTTAACATAATGATATAATGCTATCTTTGTGTATAAAATGAGACGTGAAACGCAAAAGCATTACAGATGCTTTTGCGTTGCGGAAAGGTAAGAAATTAATTACATATTACATGAAATTTTTAGGTGAATATTATAATCGAATATTACATGTCATATACGTGGATGTGAGACGGTATCGGCTATTTATTTGTGTATTTTATATACAAAGGTTGTGTCAAAATCAAAAATATTAAAATATCAACAGATTACTGTGCTACTGCTGCAACTTCAACTTCTCATCAGACAACAATACTAACAAATACCACAGAATTATTTGAAAATTGCGTTCGTTTATTAATGACTCGTGTTCAAAGTATAGTTAACCCCAAAAAACAGTTTAGAATAAATCGGAGGAAAATAATATTGTTTTTTGTAGTTACATCAAAGTAAAGAACATTATGCAGGAAAATTGTTTGATTTTGCATCCTTATTTCTATCTACTATTGTAAAGAGTACCACTTTGTAATCTGTGTAGATAAAGTTTTCTATCCAAATCGATAAAACGCGCGTTCTGGTTTCTAATTACCGTCACAGTACTCAGTTTGTTTTCTTTTTCCCATAGAATACAAAAGCCAACACGTGGTTAATTGCACATTAAGATGCGAACAGTAAGCCGAGTGTTCTCGTCGCTCACCGGTGCGTATCACATTGATGTAACTTGATACAATTATGCTCGTACAAAGTAGGTTTTTAATCAACCTAAAATAATTAAGGCTCCTGATTGTCATTTAGCATCGACGCCGATACATAGGTACTGTCTCATTTTCTTACCAGCAAGGTCAGCATCAGCATCAGATCCGTAAACAAAAACCGGATTCTATACGTCACAACCAAATCCAAGAGAGCGAGTTATATTTACTGACACATTAATATAACAAAACAATGCAGGCAACTGTTACGTTTACTATTTCCTGCTTTACTTAGAAATAAACACAGTTTAACTACACGCGTTATAAACATTGTACACACAAACACGAGGAGACATCATTACCGGCGACGCAACTAATAAAAAAACACACCACCAAAAAACAAAATGCGATTCTGTGTGGCCAAGGTTATGTATTTAGCAACACATTCCATATATGTAATCGGTACGCGAAAAATCTTACTCGAAAAAACTTCACGACAAAAAGATACAACTGTTAATAATAGAACGTTTAAAACTATCGAACGACGCCGCGCACTGAGCGTGCTATTCGGCGGTGTTAATTGCTAATCGGACGTTATCGGGAAATGTAGGTAGGTGACATTTCGTAGGCATGTGCCTGCTACGGTGTGCGGAGGGCGCGCCGCGGCAGCAGCGCGCTCACTCGCGGTTAGGAGAGGACTGTGCGACGTGCGTGCAGCCCGCTGGCGCTCGGCGGCCGGGCCCGCTCGCGGCGGAAGCGGCGGCGGACGAGCCGAGAGGAGCGGAGCGGCTGCCCACCCGACCGCAACGGAGCCGACACGTCGGCACCGGCACGGCGGACGTCGGGCTCGTCTCCTCGCCTCGCTGGTGAGGGAGCGCACCGACCTGGATCATCCCTCGCGCGTTAATAACCTTAATATCACTCACATGACACTCGTCACTGTTGCAATGACGTCGTGACCCACGCGACCTAACTCAATGCAACATTTCATTAATCAGTGCAAAACTGCAAATGTCAGCGCCCTTCACGACATTACAACGCAAGCGGCAAGCGGATATTTGAAACCCTACATTAAATTGATACCCGATATATCTATTACGTATGATTTATGGAACATTCATTATTATTTACATAGATACCTACTTCTGTACTGTTGTGTCTGATTGCCATTTGTTTGTTGTGATTCTTATCTACCTGATACCAAACCTTTATTTATTGTGTATCAACGAATTATACAAGCCTATTAACACACTTTAATAATCTATAACAATAAATTGTGTGTGTAATATCAGTATATATATTGTAGCTACCTATCATTATTAGCACAAAACATATCTGAAAACCAGTCTCAAGGGACAGAAAGTAAATTGTTTGTACAACGTAGTTAGAATGAAGGTAATCAAAACCTTTCCAGGCGTGTCTAATTAAACATTAGCTAAGTAAATAAGTATGAACGACACCGTTAAGTGATTGCATATCTGTCGGCGCACATGATTCATAGTTATATACGCGTTATGGTATAAATATAGCATTCAATACTTGTAGATTCGTTTATACATATAAACCTATTTATACTATTACTCGATAAAATTGTATCCACATATATAAATAACGTAAACGTAATCAAACAAACGTAAGCATAATCTTCTATTGCTGCATGACATCTAGGTGACAGGCTATTTAAATTTCCACGCAGGTGAAATACTAAATGTAGAACTTAGTTGGAAATCACTGGGGTCGTTCAACTTACTGAAGTACTTATACAGTAATGAACTGAAGCGTATTTGTTTTGAACATATCTTTATCTCATATCGTTACGTGGGTGCATTTACAAACACAAGTTCTGACATTCAAGTAAACTCCTTTATCCGGAAAAACGAACTGTAGGCCATACAATAGTAAAAATGTATTTCGTACCCGCGACTCGCTGCGCTTTAGATAGATAGATAGTACTTAGATATTAGCCGGTTGTTCTGCCACTGTGCCCATCGTACCGTTTTAGATTTTAGAATGTAGATTGATGACGTTAAATAAAGATTCCTATGTGCGTTTTTATTGTATTGCGGGGTCTGTACCATTTAACGAAAATAATGCTTGAATGGGTGACTCCTGAAAATAAAAATCTGTACATATAGGGCTTATTCCAACGGTTAAACGTTGTCAATGTAGGTCATTGTTTGCAGAACTTATCAGATACCTATACGAGTATTGTGTACTTACATGTAGGTATTAGGTGCCTTAATTAGTCTGATTTGTTATTTTGTATTATATTAATTGTATCAGTTAACAGAATCTGTGTATTCAAAATTGAATTTTTAGTCACCGACTATCGTACGTATATACGTAGTTCTAACATACTATCACACCTGTATTCCCTGAAAGGGTAGACAGAGGCGTACTAATGTACACCCAGTCACCCACATTTCGCCGATATGTTTAGGTCCCATGTAATAGTGGCTCCGAGCCGCTACTTACTAAGAATTTCACAGAAAACCCCATCAACACTGCTCGAGCTGGGATTTGAACCCAGGACCTCTAGCGTAGCAGTTGCGCTTGGGACCACTAGACTAACGAGGCAGTCATATACGTAGTTATGTACCTTTAGAAAGATATTATTATTAATTTATTACATTCCTAGTGCAGATACCATTCTCCCACAGAGGTTGAGATTAACAAATCAAATCCTTTACCAATACCTTTGTGGAAGAGAAATAAATACATATTATTCAATTATAAAGCATGTTTTACACCTAAACCACTATGCTCACTTCAGAATGATAAAGTTACAGACAAACACCCGAACTTTCCCTTTTATAATATCAGTTAGATTACATTCAAATAGTTTAATCCCTTGCGGAATACTGTTAGTTACGGCGGCAAATATTTGGCACTGGGAAATCTCGTGGAGTCGCATTGGCACCGCAACATAAATACATCTATTCAGGACTTAGTTGTGTGTAAGTAATACTAAGTTATTATTCACAACTACAATGCCGGGGTGGTAATTAAATTGAAGTATATTACTTTGGTAAAACCTTTTTTTGGGGGTCGATAAATCCTCATGGATCTTTTGCTCCCAGAAGAAGAGGCAAAGTATGTCGGACTTCCTACCGAGGTTCCTTCCTCTCAGTCGGTTAGCCGCCTTCATGAACCACGTCTTCAAAGAGTAAGGAATATACGGGAATGGGGACAACACAAAAGAAACCCATTGGGTCGAAGTGTTGCTGGTACTGTGGAGGCTCTTGTCCTCCACAGTACCGGGTTAGGGTATTGATAATTTAAAATATTATTTATCGTTAATAGACTTTTATTGGGAGCACTCAATCAAGTTAACATGTCATCGTGTCGGTGACACAACTACTTCTATTACATTCTACGTCATTATATTATTTTTATATGAATGCTTCCAACCTGCCAGTCGTATCCAAATATTGGGAGCGACCTTTGTGGTCTCTACAGTACTATACCAGCCCCTTAGCAAGATAAAGATAAAGAAAGATGTCGGACTTGTACCGATTAACCGCACCTGCATTCTCTTACCCTATATCTACCTAATCACGGCATTCGAGACATTAGCGTCGGTTTTGGTAGAAACTAGAAACCTTAGGCTGAGATTCAGAGAAGAGACTCAGCATGAACTTACGCTTCCGTGTGTCAAGTTGTAATACAAATTTGACTTACGGAAGCCTTACTTTACGCTGAGTATGGTCTCTGAATGTTAGCCTTAGTGTCTATAATATATAACCTTTTTGGAACAACATAGGAGACACATACCCCCGAATAAAAGCATTTCGTAATTAGCTAATGTTTAAGATTGTTTTTGTTTTTATTATTTTATTAGTTATAAGCCTAATTTAGTCCAACCCAGCATGTTAGTGTCTCTTTACTTTGTTCACAAATAAAACATTCATTAATTCATTCATATAATATATTTTAGGCTTTACGTTACTACCTTGCTATTTACTATATAGCTTGTATATGGATCAACTGCTATCAGACTTCCGCAATAAGGATGTCGGGCTTTAGGGCTTTGACTACTACTCATTAGGCTTATTCGTATGAGAATTGGACCGACGTGGAATGTTTGTTCTCCGAGATCCTAGTAAGTAATTTACCTATAAATAATAATCAATCTAATAAAAAAAAAGTAGGTAATTTTACGTTTTTACCCGAATATGAAAAAGAAAGGGTTTCCTATTTCTCTACTTTTTCCGTTTCATAAATAATTTAAACATAAACATGAACTTTGTGGTAAAACTATGAAGGGCTTTTCAAACGGAGTCCTTATTCGTAAAGATCCGGTTTAGGTCTGAAATTACAGTCCCACCCAGAAAATTACCCCAAAAATATCCCATTTTACTAGGTAATTATCCTAGGTAATGGTAATACATAGTGTTTAAGATTCATGTAGTATTTTACGTTATGAGATAATAATCTAAGTAATTATCAACAGACATAGCTACAACCGAACCCGATAAATCCAGATTACGAGTATAAAATCGGTTCATTGGTTCGATCCAGACACGTCACGTCATTACATCGGGGGTTAAACTTATCCTCACTTTTCGGTTTTTATAAATAAACATAACAGCTTTTTCCAACGACTTTTCTCTTGCCATTTATTCTTCAGTTTTTAGATTTCAATTGCAAAGATATGACAGTAATTGGTTTATGATGACCAGTTGCCGACAGCCGGTAGTCCGTGCCAATTTAACTTTCTCCTCTCATTAAGCTCACGCTCAGCGTTTCAAAAGTCCATAACTTCTCTTGTGAAAACCCCAGGATATGGTTGAAGTAAGAAACTCGAGTGGTACAAAAATACGTTGCCCAATAATCTAAACGTTTAGGCTTTGGGTTTCAATGTAAGTAAGTGTCGATAATATGGTTGACTGGTAACTAAGAATAAACAATAATTTTTAATTTAAAAAGGATTTTTCTGTTTAGAGAAATATGTAGATATCTTGTCAGATAGATTTTGTTCCCTGGAGAGAATAGAATATTAATTAAATATACTAAAGCCAAGTTTTATTAACTTGATCCCCGCCTCAGTGCCGATATACATCCTAAAGAAAAATAATTAGCATACCAGACATAATAAGAGTCGTAGTCGGCTAGGCTACGCACGCCACCAAATCATTTTGTCATCTCATATCTACTACAGCAACAAAGGCTGGGGACGAGATAATGTGACGACATAATGTTATCGCGGCACGCATGTTAGACTGAATGTAATTAACACACAATGAATTCTTATTGTGACGACATGAGCTATAATAGTCCGTCGGAGGTAAAAAAGATAAGTTGTTCAGCAAATTGATAGCACGGCGACTAACTGCCCAAGGTGTGCCGGTGAACTCCTATTAATGAGTATGGTGATTAGTACCTATGAGCACTGATATCAATTTTTTCTCTAACAGCAAGAATTTTTTTGCTGGGTTGGTTGCACTGTTTCTTTTTCCCAGCAAAAACAGTCGGAGCCGCTGAAGGGCGGGCGTTTTGAGAGCTGTAAAAATTGCGTTCAAAAAGTAAGTACTGCCTAATAGTCTATCTTGAATAAATGATTTTGACTTTGACTTTGGAGAAGCAACCTTCGCAGTTCTCACGCCTTTGGGTAACTGGTGATTACATGACTCTTAATGGTTTTATTCAGGCGAGATTTGTATAATTAAAGGCGGTCATTCTAAAATTCAACACATAAATTATTTTAATGGTACTAATAAGTTTTATATTTTGTACCCAAGTTTATGAATACGAATTTTTTACTAACGAAACAGAAATTAGTAACCTCCCTAGGTACCTAAAGTTTTTAGTTAGCTTAAAAATACTGTTTCCTTGGTCTGAGTACAAAATAGATAATAGCTAGTCCTTAACTAAAATACTGTCTCAATCTAACTTAGCTCATGAACAAGATATTTTAAAACTAGTAGCATATTTTCAGCTGAATACAATTAAATTGTCACATAAAAATAATTGAAATTACTTTGATATTTATTGCTGTAACTAAGCAATTTATTTTCCGTCTCCAAATGTCGGCTTTGATTAATATCTAGACATAAACATGTCGTATCTGTATGGCTGAGGATTCAAGTCGAAGGCCCTTGAGATGAAATGTGTACACTTTGCAATTCACCTCAGACAGCAGATGGGGCCCTGAAATAGTCATATGTGGAACAAATTGCTAACACACATCCGAATATGTTACGAATGTGGAACATTATAATAAAATAGATGGTATCTGGATTGTTACCATAAATGTGCTCAGGGGATGAATTTTATTTTGCCGATCTTGGGAGCCGTATTCTTTTGATGAGTAAATATTGTCTTCGCGCTAAAATGTGTTTTATGTTTAATAATAAGCCGTGGAAAATACTCAATATTTATTGCATTCCACAATGGTAAGTGGTAAACAGTACAATAATTTCGTTCATAATGGACCCCGTCAGGCACAGCACGTTTTCTATTAGTAAGTAAATGATTGATGATGATGATTAAAAAAAAGATGACGTACCTCATGTTGCAGTGAAATATTAAAAGTGAAATTAAATATTACATTTTATACCCACACAGTATTTTGCGGACAGTTCTGCACTGCAGTTGACGTAAACGCATAAATGCTGGTTCGTGTAATTTATTTTTATTGTTTATTTAAAGTATTTTAAAGTCACAACGTATGCGCTTTCATTAATATATTTTAAAATTTTATAATTTCCACTGTTCAAATTCTAATGAGATTTGAAGCGCGTCAGTGATTCGATAATATGTGCCTTTCCGTTCCTCAAGTTTTCAAAAACAATATAAACATTAGTATGATGAAGTACCTGCAAAGTTTTGAAAAGGGTTCCAAGTTTTATCCGCCTGTGTAAAACTTCTTGTTTCCTCAAGCACTGATGACGTCAACAAACAGGATATAAACTTACCTGAAAAGAAAAAAAAACAGATTAAGTAAAGGTCAATTAGTCTTTTATTACAAAGTATATGCAAAGTCTGTACATTAATTTTAAATACATAAATACAGTCCATGATACAATACATAAATAGGTACCTAAGAAAGAACGAAAACTGAAAAGTTTCAGGCCAGTCTCTCTAAACATTACTCGAATATATTTACAAAATAATAGAAGACTAGAAATGTCGATAACAAGAGGCATGTAAAAAAGTATTAAAAGTTGGTGAATTTTCTGTGGAGCGTTTGTTCGGCTGGCCGCAGGGTGCGCCCCTCTATCGACCCGCCGATGACGTAACAAGCGGGCCCCGATGCTGGTGGTACCTACTCTCATACACTAACTTTAACAGATCCCTTATTTAGAAAACAAAACTTGTCACGATCAACCATTCGTCTTTTAGAAAAACGACCAACCATAATATTAATGACTTTTACCAAAAAGTTTTCGTGAAATTTGAAAACTGTTTTATACTTAGAAAGAAAATATCGTCTGTTTGTATACTAATACAGGATATTTGCATATTAAAATTCGTAAATTACACACTGTCTAGATATTTTAGTGATTTTAAGCATGGCAGCTCGATCGATTCGATACCCAGGTGGAGCAAAATGTTATTGGGATTTTCTTTGGAATTCTCAGTATCCGTTTGAAATTTTGGATTTAAGCCCAGTTAATGGCAAAAGGCTTGACCCGTTGACCCCTATTATTTTAGACGTATAGGTAGGTACATAAAGGCGAACTGTGAGTGACAGTGGGTGTCCAATGTCCATCCTTACACACCTGCTTATCCCTTCGGGAAATATAAGTTTTATTAAATGACATGCAGTGTTACGCAAAGTACCTATTACACTGTTCGGATGCAAGTGCGTTTGTTGTCGTAACCTTTTAAGGATACACGCAGACGTAATGGAATGTTATGGTTTCATAAAAAAAGTAAAACAAAATCAATTGAAAAATTAAAGTGGAAGTACTTTTATAAAATTAATTTCCGTTTACCCACATTCTTAATACATGATAAGTTAGCCTTGGTAAAGACAATGATTAAAGTAACATGTGGCACTGTATGTTCCCAAGGATGCTTCAAAGGCTCCTGCAAGCGACAGCAAGAGCCTATCCTTTTGTGACTCACAAGTGTATAGCAATTTTGAAATTTATGGACAAACATCCACAAACCACATTGCTATATAGGTATAGAGTACCTATACAGGCTTTATTTTTAACCCGCTTTAAAAAAAAGGAGGTTTTCAATTCGTCCATACAAATACAATTTTCAGTCTTCATAGCAATATCTAATAAACTCCCCTAAATTCATGCAATAATATTTTTAATTTAAAACAAAAAATATTCAGTACTACTCCTTTCGAGCTGTCACGTACCGCCTCACCTCTGAATAGCCGCTAACCACTGGATTAATTAAAAATTTACCTAACATAATTTGTGTATATTATTATCTGCCAAGTGCCAAGTAATTAAATGGGAACTTATCATGAGGTGGTCAAACAGGCCCTTGGACAAACTTACATATTAATATGCTTTAGTTTTACCTAAACCTATTAACCTATAACGTATACAAGGTGGAAGGGACATCGACGCACTTCCGAATACCATGAGTTCAGTACATGATTCTGGACCGCCCTGCGTTGAAATTTCCCGTAACTTTTTTCAACAATTTTTCAATTTTTTCTGCAAGGTGTTTTACTTGAACGTGTAAAAAAACATTATTTGTATCTACCCAAATCTAATTAGATATATTTTGGGGTTAAAGAACTTTATTTTCTCATAAGAACATAGTTCACTTAAAATGAGATTCGACAAATTAAATTATAATAATTATATATATCTTAGCTGTAGTCTAGTCTTACTTAACACGTAGGGTGCGATTAGTATCAGAATTGAGCGATCGGATGATTACTGCGTATGCGGGAGTGAAGAGATCAGTCTCTCTCTTTTTGCTGAAGTAGTATTTCATACAAATGTAGGAAGTAGAACGAGACAAATATAGTGTGCTGTTTTTATACTCATATAGTACTCTCTAGCCTTACTTAAGAAGTACGAATCATTTCTGATACTAACGCATTGAATTAAAATATTTTTACTAGGGTGCGGTTACGAATCATTTCTGATCGTACTGTGTATTACGGTAATAATTGTAAATTGGCATTAGTGCTGTCTTGATTTTGCACTCTGAAAGGTCGTTTGCTTGCGTGTCTCTGCATCGCTACCAGTATGAAGCGGTCCCGTAAGAATATTAGATCGTGTTTTTGAAGAATACGAAAATAGAGGTGAACAGTCTTCCGGGAATTCCGTGCAGCATCAGAAACCTATCATTTTGCAAGATGTACAAATACAAAAACCTACAAAATTACCATCAACAACTATAGAAAGTAGCCAGAAGTCACAATTTAGACAAGTTTATACAATTTGTGTAGAGTGTGAAAACCCAATGTGTCTTAACTGTTTCAACACATATCATACCAATATCTAATAAAATAAAAGTTGTCGATGGTAGATAGGAGTTTTATTTCACATCACTAGTCCTTTGTCGATAGCATTTTAAATACTTGCGGCACGTATCAGTTCTGATTCGTAAACTATGAATATGATGACTACACACCTGCTATACGAATCAGTATTGATACATAACTTTGACACCACATAGCCACGATAGGACTCATACAAGCCCCGTGCTACAAAAGTAGGGTCTACTTCTATTCATATAGATGCCATTTTGGCACAAAAAATAAAAAAATAAAAAAAAATAACCTATAATTCAGATTCTTACAGATGTCTTACGTTACTGGTCAGAAATGATGCGTACCGCAGTTATAACAAGTCTCTGACGAATCAAATTTGCTTCGCATCGCAAATAGGGATGTTTTTGAAATCCACGCTTAGCACTTAACGTGTTAAGTTATTAAAATTTACAAATTACACAAACCAATACATAACTGTACTACAGTAATTCAAAGTGGATTTAACAATACTTATTTTTGAATATGTACTTTTAGTTTATTTTTATACATTTTTAGTTTACAACATGCTTTGATTTCGTTAGGTCGGCTGTTATAAAGTTGTGCTCCCTCAAACAGTAGATTTTTTTTTCCGGAAGTAAGTGTGCGTGGTTGAGTAAGTTGTATTTTGTGTCTGTTTCTTAAATTATATTTATGTGTTTTTTGAGTAAATGTTATATTTGAGTGGATATTGCCCATGATAATTTTCTTTACGAGAATGCATGTGTTAAGATTATAATTAAAAAAATATTAATTCATTTATTTCGGATCGCGCGCGCGATGACATTCACCGCGGAGCGTTATAATCGCGTTTTTAGCAATACACTGCGCGCTCAAAAATTTCAATATCTGTCTGTAATAACCGATCATTTTCTACATGAATGACTTAGGTCATTTTATTTTTGACCTTGGGTAAAACCTTGTCACGACGTTTGAGCGTCGATGTCCCTTCCACCTTGTATATTGTCTACGCATATCAATCTTGCTTTCAAAAAAATAGATCACCAGCTCAGAAAAACACTGTCATATATTAAACGGAGACTGCAAACAAAGGCGTGCTCATATCCTACTTTTCAAATGACGTCTTGTCCCTACATTACTGTCTACGGCGTCATAACAATCAAACTTGGATCGATCAAATGACATCTGAATAGATGGTGTTTATCATAGGGTAGGTAAGGGGGTGTAGAATTGGACCAATTCAAATAGGTATGTGGCGGTATTAAGTCTACATCTAAGATGTTTATGAAAATATATACAGTAAGCTTTTGCATGACCGGGTATACTGTTTAACTGAATACAAATCAAATTAAATATAAAATTTCTTTTTTTATTACATACTAGCTGTCCCGGCAGACCTTGTGCTGCCCCGTTAGGATTATCTTTGGTATACCTTCAAGTAGATTAGAGGTTGCATGTCATTTCTATTTCTTCCTAACGTTGTTTTGTTTTGATTGACATTAAATGTTTGACAGCTGGAGACAGAGTGGTTTCTATGGGAAAAGGAAATTGTTGTTTTTAAGTTTTTTTTCTCTCGATAAGAACTTTCCTCAGACTTTATCAAACACAACAAAAAGAAATTAGCCAAATCGGTTCAGCCGTTCTCGAGATTTAGTAATTCATTTTTATTTTTATAGATACAGGACAGTCTGACACCTATTTTCAGAAGCTTTTAAAAAGTTAGGTGTATGTGTAAGTGTGAGTAAAATGATAATCAAATAGTTATATTATACGGCTATAACTTTTCTATAAAAAGATTAATATTAATATAGGTACCCTCTAAAGTCGCAGGCAAATACTAAATTTCTATGTAAACGTACAAATATTACGTTAAATGTTGCATGTAAACAACGCCACTCGTTACAATTTTACGATGATTTATTGTTTTTCATTTGCATTTTATGATTTTAACTTGAAGTTAGTATTTTTTTTTAAAAGCTGTTAGGTTTTTTTAAACAGTCACTCATTCATCATCCCAGGCTTTTCCTTATATTTTTGTGGTCGGCTTTCAGTCTAACTAGATCAGTGGCTGAATATTAATAACACAAAACGATTTCCATTAGGCCATTAGACTTTTTTGGTGTGGAATATCCTCATGGATCCCCAGGGGATTCGGCAGTCGGACTTATACCGACTAAAAAACCACTTGCCCTTTACGTCATGACCATGGGGATCAGGAACATTCACCACGCCCATGACAGTTAGGCCATTAGACCTCCATAATCCATTTTTAGGGCCATACCTCTATCCTTAGGGTCAGATATTTCGGGCTACCATTACCGTTTGTCATAGATCTCGTATGACAACCGAGACCGATGATTTAACGTAAACAATCACTTACGGGGTAATAAAAGTAATGCCACAATATCCACGTTTGTTACCAAGGCATTTGTGTCACCAGGGAAATACAAAGCTAGACGTTTATGGGCAGGCGATGTGTATTGACCGAAACTGTGACGTAACATGCCTACCAGCCCGAAAACGCTTCGGTAATTTCATGAAAACGTCCATTACGCAAGCTTAAGCACGCATGCTCACTAAATAATTATTGTATTCCACATTCCAAATGGTTTTGACATGTTTATCGTGTGTATATGGCATTAATATTATAGAAAATTAAGGGTTGAAAGTATTTCACAGATTTCCTATTAAGTATCAACTTAAAATTGTAAAAACCGTTGGATTATATCTATCCCGCGAGATGGTAAACTGGCGAAATATTGTAAACTTGATAAAAAGTACACTTGCTTGGGTAGCAAGTGTATTTAATATACATTTTATAAAATCCTAAAAAACATACACCGGTTTTCCTCTTTCCCATTTTTACGTCAATAGCCTGAGGCTTGTTTCCAACAATCCAACGTATGCTGCGATTTAAAATCGGAATGAAATTTTATTTTTAGTCGATGTAGGGGACATTCTGCAAAATTGCTGTCGTACGAGTCGCGGATATCGGTAGCGTTGGCAAAATTGGTCAAATCAAGAATTCTCACATCTATGAGCTATTTATTCCTAATATATTTTGTCGAGAAAATATGGTCAACGCGGAAAAAAATAATGGCAAGTGTGTGGAAAATAAATAAAATAATTCCTCATTGTGACCATTAGCACAAAATTAAGCTTAAAGATTTGCACACACAGTACGCACACACACTTTAACTACACAGTTTGGTTCAAGTGATAAAATAATAAACTTAGCTTTTGCCCGCAATTTTGCTCAATTTGAATTTCTAGTACCTATGTAGGACCTAAGCGACGATATCAAATAACCTTTTTGTAAGTATAATTTGGTTCAATTTTCATAAACCACATTCTTTTCATAGCAACCGTAGCCACTTATAGAAATAAGGGCATCGATGTTAAAACGCGCCCGCCCTCAAATCAGCATTATGTCTGGTGCGTAATATCGCGGTAATAACGCCTTATTGCCGCGTAAAATTTACGAACCAAATGTGAATGAAATTCACTTGTGTGAAAGGCATTTCAATTTATCATGCTTTATTTGATAAATCAGTATAATTATCATCCACTAGCGATTTTACTTACGCCCCAAAAGATTTTTATTACTATAAACTTTTAAGCAGCGCTGCTGTTATTTTCAACCTGTTAATTATACCTACATAAGATTACTAATTTACTAGCCATGAAAAATTACAATGAATTAAAATGAATCGGAAGGACAAAAAATCTGCAAGCTTCCATCTTGCTTGTAATTTTCCATCAGTTTACCGGTTTTAATTGTGGGGTCATTAAAAACGTGTTTAATGCTTCATAAAAGAATATTACATTACGAAATAAAACACGATCGTTGCATAACAAAAGCGATACTACGTCACTTGAATGTAAATGTAAATCTATGTTGATAAAATGTTTGTATTTAGTGTATCTTGTTTGTTGTGTATTTTATTAATAGTAACTTTATCCTGCACGTACGCACTCAGCTGCAATTATCCTGACCGCAAAAACCACGTTTTATCATTGATCATTAACGATATCTTAACGACTGTTAATAATCAAACCTAAAACATATCGGCGAACGGCTATTAGTAAACCTCAGCTGTACGTTTTCCTTACGGATTTTTGCTTCTTGATGTAACTTTTTATTTTCTGTGCGTCATATCAATGCAAGATTATATCAACTCCATAATTTACTATTTTATGTTGTTTCTTGATACCTACATAGCATCATCATCATCATCATGGTAGCTTTTGGTTATCCTATGTTGGTTTTAGGCCTCTTCCCTCTTCTTCCACTTCTGTCGATCTTGCGCTCGACTCATCCAATATACCTATATACGGTGACCAAAATATAGTTACGATACGAGCTATTGCATGCTTCATTACAACGAATGCATCCTATACTGGCTAGATGGCGTCACGCCTCAGTAAACTCACATTGCCCCTCTTTCATACTAGCCGTCATAAATACAAGTACATTCGTAAAGACGAATTAAAAAGAAAATAAAATCTTGTAAATAAATATCTTGTGACATTTTTACACAGCACTATCTAGTCCCAAACTAAGCAGAGCTTGTACTATGGGTACTAGACAATGGATGTAATACTTATATACTTTTTTTTTGAAAATACATACTTATAATACATAGGAAACACCCAGACAAACACAAACGCCTAAGTTCATCACAATAAATGTTTGTGTCCTGTGGAAATCGAACCCACGACCTCGTGATCCGCAGTCCGGTACTCGAATCACTAGACCACAGATGTCGTCAATTGATGGTAAGTAACTACTAAATTTTGAACAGTAACTCAGTTTCGACTCCACAATAGACCCGAGTGAATGAAAGCGTAGTTTTAATGACACTTAGGACATAGTTTTTGTACAAACACGGATTCGTTAAGCCCAATGTCTCTTTACTTGTCAAAATGTCTTTGTAATATTTACAATAGTTTCAGCCATTAGTTACGTTCTTGACCAAAATGAGTTGGTTGATGACAGTGATTATCCTTTTGCTTGTAAAATTAAGTTTTTAATGGCCGTGCAACATAATGTTTGTTATGGCTCCGTATAAATTATACAAGACGTCGTTTAAACTTCGTGTTTATATTATATAGCTTTCCGCCAGCGGGTTCGACGTTCGCCCTCGTGGTCTGGGTATTTCTTATAACTTTCATCCCCTATTTCACCCCTTACAGCCATTTTTTCGCAAATTAAAAAGTAGCCTATGTCGTTTCTCAGGCTCTAGACTATCTCTGTACATTCTCTGTCAAATTTCATTTCAATCGGAACCTTAAAAACTACTGAACAGATGATGATGATGACCAGATGTTTCTCTACTAGTAGTACCTACTTAAATGTTTTTTAACTCATCTACTAACGTCATTGGATTTACGTATGTATGCTTGTTATTAATTTTCTTGCACAATTACGATGAATTGTAGAGATATGGGTATTTATAATATCATATTTCTCAGCCCCAGTAAGTATCACAATAATCAGTATTCTCACGACGCTTTTGTGAACTGTTTAGTGGATCACTAAAGTGAAATATTCCTTTTGTCTCAAAACCATTCCCGCCTCGCACCACATCTAGGTCAAGGCGTATATTATCCTTCTTTCGAAAAGCGAAATGTGGGCAGTTGGGCACAGCTGGAGTCTATTATCTCTTTCAGAACTCCAGCTGCATTTCAAAAGCTATTTTTGTTCATAAAGGTAAAAAATAGACCTGTATTAGGATTTTTTATCATAATGATTAATTACATTACACACCTGTAAATGTTTATCAATTATTCTGAATGAATCATATAAATATAATAAATATTATTAATATTAAATAATACCTATCTGAAATTAAATATGATGCAGAAAAAAAAGTGTAGTAGGTACCTAAGACCTAGCCGGTATCGACGGACCTATTTGTTTTTACTATAACACTACAGTTTTTACTACAAACTACTAATGCATAGACATTTAAATGTTTAACATTTTTTGTTTTATGAACTGCTGAAAATGTTTTCCTACCATTCAGTGCATAATAGGATTATGTACAAAATAGTCAGTTCCTCATTCTTGTACTAAAGTAATCAGTACGACTACTCGTTGAAGTGGAACGAGAGCGAGAACGGGTACAAACATTTGAATTTAGAATGAATGTGGCACGCTCTAGGGACTTCATACCCAATTCTATTACCATAGGATTCACTAAAGTATCATTGTAAGTGAATTCGGCTGTTTTTAATTCATGTAGAGTGCCTCTGCAAACTGTAGAGAAACCATATCCCTTGCCATGTTTAGACAATAATTTAATAACAGGTTAATAACACTAATGGATATAACTAGGGTTGTAACAAATTGAAAACAACATGTGTTAGCAATTTATCTGTTTCGTTTAGAATAGGGTGGTGTAGGCAATACAATATTCACGTGAATTATTGAACATGGCATGATTGTGATTATTATGTAACTCATAAATCTTAAACCTCAACGCACATGAGTACGAATAGTCAAAATAATATACTACAGTTATAAATACGTCTTGCTTTTCAACGTAATTAGGTAATACATCTTTAGAATTCCCGTAAATATTTCAAGCACTGTAAATTATATTCAGGGTTTAATGATTGATTTTAGTTTCAAGGGTTTTAGCCAGTGTATTTATTGCTGAGTCGTATTTCATGTATTTTCGCGCCAAAATGAGTCATTCTTTACAAAGTCGCTATTCGTCAACTATAATGAAGCGCGTTATTTCTCTTTGCCTTACAAATATCGTTGCTGAGTGAAAAATATTGTGCAACGATAGACCATCGTACGTCGTGTGTCGTCACATTCGTCATTTTGTCGTTACATTATCTCGTGTCCACCCATAGTTTCTCGCGAGAGAAGCGAAGACAACATTATTTGATGGCTCGTATGATAGTTGTGCTAGTAACTCACATCTTGTCTTGAAGAATAAAATTATTTCTATTTTATTACTATTTAAATGTTCTTCTTCTTCCTACGTACCGAAAGCGTACGTTCCACGTATATAAACGACAGTCCTTTTCCATTTCGTTACGAGCGAAAAGCGTGTCTGCGATGTATACATCAAGAGGCAGTTTTATTCAGAAATCCATAAACTAAAATAAAAATTTAAATTAGTACAAAGTAGATTATTTTAATGAAGGAAAAACACAGTAGGTTAGTTTTCCATTTCAGATCATTAACGAGTCAATGTAAGAGACTCTGCCTCGGCTAAATATTCAAATGTATTCATAGGTTCAATGTTTTCTATTCACGGTTTAAGTTTGGTAATCTGGCTTGTTGTTTGTGCACGGATCATAGAGCGACTTCAAATAGAACACTTTGTTATACACCTGTAAGTATCAGTAAGGAAAATTATTAGTATACGCACGTTCAACAACAATATTGTTATTATGAGAATGTTATTGAATATTTGAATATTTAACACTTACCTACTACGTTTTAGTACAATAACAATTAGTTGCTATATATATGTTACATTGTTTTAAATGTAGGTATATTTTCACGCCCTATTTCCCTAAATATGCTTAAAACAGTAACATTACCTACGAAAAATTTCGATTGAAGAAGTTTTGCTTAGCTACAGTCTAAGTTTATGATTTATTACAGACTTTCAAACTGTTTCAAGCAGTGCTAATTTACATTACGATATCCGATAAAAATACGCTAAACATAGATAAACAGTACTATTTATATTATAACCAGAGGAAGTAGATACGCTATCGCAACTCGTGCAACTATTCGGAAATATCTAAATAACATAATCCCGCTAGAGGTTACACAACCAACATTTGCTATGAAGTCGTTTGATCGCCAATATTTGGTCAGCAAAATATATCGAATACAAATTTAAATAACCAGATGTTCGATTTTACGAAGATCGGAGTAACAGCACTATCCTAAAAAGTGCAAGTAAAGAGAGCAATTTGGTGCGGAGCGGCGTCGCAAGAGTGGCGGAGAAACCCTCGCGTGCGGCTTCGCGATTTAATTGCTTTGGCGCTGTTCCATCGCACACCGACCAAGAACTTTACTGGAGAGTGCAGCCTTAAGTCCTTCAGATGCTAATTAATGAGACAATAACATACCATCATACCATCACGTCTGTATTCCCCGAAGGGTTACGTAGAGGTGTAATGTACACCCGCAGTTCACCGGTATGTTTAAGTCCCATGGAATAGGGGGGAGCCCATTGCCATCAACCGGGCACATATTCAGACTTTGAGCCGCTACTGGGAATTTCACAGAAAAACCCAACAACACTGGGATTGGGACCACTAGACCAATGAGGCAGTTAATGAGACAACATTTTCAGATAAACATTGTGTGTAAGGATGTTTACATAATAACTAACGCTAACAGATTAACTGAAAAGTTAACATTCATCTGCCGTTTCAGTGAATGCTAAAAGTTGCTTTTCCTGAAATAAAATCATTGAAAAAATAAAAGATTAAAAAATACCCGAAGCTAATTTAAAAATTACGAAAACAACCATCGAGGAACCTAATGAAATAATTGGAAATCGAGATGATTATGTAAGTATGATTTACAACGATTTAAATATTTAATTCTTATCTCCAATGGAACAGTAATCTGCTTGATTTGTTTACAAATGTATTTGGCATGTTTATTAGCCCCGCGATAAAATTTATTTCTACCGTAGTGATTCATACATCGAGTTGAATGATCGTGTATCTAAACTAGGAAAAGTAAGCGATTATCTGAACGCATACATCACGTTAATCTTAATAAGTGACACCTATAATAAATTTTAAAACGCCATAATCGATATCCAATCAATTGTTATGTATGGCAGTACACACATTGGCACACGAGAGATTATTACTTCGAATTCATAACTTTCAAATTTAGTATATTGTGTGTAAGTATCATATTATCATGTGACCCACATTATCGGCAATGTCCATTATAATAAGTAGTTAAATAATTAAACAGTATCATTTCTTGATTCTATAATTCCTGTAGCTCCAGTCCAGGGTTGTCACGATCGCGTTCGTAGATACGTGATTTAACTTACATAAGAACTTTCACTGCTGTTAACAGTGACGTCTCTTTTAGAAGATTCCTTTAAACTTCAAGTACGTAATCCCGGGAGGGATTCAGTCAATGGATTCAGTCGTTCAGTTGGTTCCAATTGTTCAGTACAGTACAATATAAAATACAGTAAAATAAATATACTTTTGTGTACTTAATGTTTTTTTTTATTCACTTGCATTCGACCAGGACAGGAAAATAAATGTACCCTTCCTTACCTACTTATTTTATATCTTCGTCTTTCATACATCGTCACACTTTCTAACTTTGGAATTTGCCTTAATGAGTAAATCATGACTTCTCTCTTTGATTTCAACATTTTATGATGTAAAAATCACACAGCAACGTTACTGAAAATACGACCTACAAGAAACTAGAAATTGAAGAAACTATATCAAGAAACTTCTTCTATGTAGGTAGAAATAAAATCAAGCCTTTAAAAATATGTTAACATGAAGTTGTTTTGAGCACAAACTGTATGAAATAATAAATTAGTTGTTTGTAAAGCTGTAAGCTCTTTCGAACTAAACTGAGCAAACAAATTTGCGGAACTGTTTCTGGGGAAGCTAAATTTAATAATAAAACACGACCTTTAAAATTGTGTGATGAAACAGGATATTTCGTCCCAAATAACAAGAGGATATGAAACAAAAGATTATAGATCCAATTTTAACAGGATGTATGCATATTGATAGACAGAATTGACTACTTATATCAGTCCATAAAAAGTCCATTCTTTAGTTACAATGTTTTGAAACATGGACAGCCGTAAATGTTACAGCGTTAAATAGCTTCTAGCTTAGCTTTTTATCACCGTCTTTTTAATAGTAAATTATGGCATTTGATATTTCAAGGATGTGTTGAGACTACAGGACCAGGAGTTAAGCATTTCAAAGAAAATTATATTGTGAATTTAGATCGTAAATATTTTTGGGAGATTTTATACAAGGCCACCAACGTATAGTCCCAGACTAAGCAAGCTTGTACTACGGTTACTAGACAATGGATATAGTACTTATACACATTTTTAATACATATGTACTTATAATAAACACCCTGACTAAGAATTACTTACATTTATCACATAAATATATTGTACCCTGTGGGAATCGAACCCACGACCTCGTAGCCAGCACTCCGAACTACTACATCATAGACGCTGTCTTCAGATCTACGTACAGTTACGTCTAAGACAGACTGACAGGCACAAAAACATAAAGCTACGAGATGAACTTTGATCAGTATGTAAGGCAGGTCTAGGCAGATCCTTCTTGGTATAAGCCCACCACACCACAATAGATCAAGATCTACAGATAGGTACCATACAGAAAATTACTAAGACGATAAAGCTCGCTGTGTCAGGAAAATAGATAAATTGTCTTGGAACCTGCTACAAAATTAAATGAGCTACAGGCCATTGTCCGCATAAGAATAGATGTTTATAACTCGGATAACCAACAGGTTTTACTGCCTTATAAAGCAACGAAATGTGGGCAAAAATCACGACGAAGAACAACACGACGATGAGCTTGAGTGCAAGAGCTGGATGCAGAAAGCTCCCGACCGGGAAGAATGGTCGATGGAAAGACAGGCCTTAGTCCAGCAGTGGGACGACCACGGCTGAAAATGAAATGATAAAGACAGCAACTTTCGCAGTTACTTCTCATTCCTCCTCTCATTTTCAGGCTAACCCCTAATTGCGTTTGCATCATTATTCATTAACGTAAGAGATGGAACAGATTTTTTAAACCGTTAGCACGTCATTTTGTGAATCGGGGCGAAAATGTACCGTCGGCTGCGCGGCTATCGACCGTGCCTTACGTAACCGCCCGGCAAGTATGAGTTTTAGCTCCCAGCAGTCTCTATGTAACATACCTTCATTTGCATTGCAATGCCAGTAGATGCCTAAAATAGCCTGCTAGACAATGCAATTTCAGTGTCGGGGATCTGAAGTTGGTTGCCTTTTCAGGAGAGGTAATCAAAATTCTGAAGCATACCTAAGTGTTTAATGGTGTAATGGTTTGCTAATATTAAAACATTGTTCAAATGCCATCTTCTAAAGTTGAGGCAGAACATTATTAGTTGAAGTAATATTGACCGCAAATCGTGATTATTGCCACTACTCAATAGCGGTATCCTAATATTTTAACCATTCCAAAATTATTGGAATATCCAGTAAACACCGGGGACATTAAAGAGTTTAGTAAATTAAATACGGTCCTGACAACTTGGTTGAAGGCACCAACAGACGTTTTAAATTAGTTGAAAGACAGACGACAGCTGAACGAAATAAAACGGAAACGCAACTGTATAGAAATTTACCGAGTAGTCGCGCAGAGAATAATAAGTTGACCAACAAAGTTTTAGTAAAATATGCTCTAACTATTCGAGTCTGTGTCCCCCGGTGTTCAGAATCCTTACTCTCATATTCGCAAATGACTACGTAAGGAAGCTACCTGCCAAATTTCACTACTGGTTTGAACTGTTTGATGATATTATATGAGTCAGTCAGATAGAAAAATAATGTCTCTCAAAAATTAATTAGGCTTTCAAAAATTTTCTAAATGATGGTCCATTTAGATAATTTTCGATAGCATAGAATAGTTATGTACCGTAAAAATTTAATAAAATAGTAGTGAGTATTGCAAGCTATAGAACCTAGTAAATAAAGTTTAAGTGAATCTTTAAATTGTAAAATACAAGCTAATTCTAATAGTATTAGAAAGTTAGGTACAAGTAGTATTTTCTGAGCAAGTTGCAAGTCCACCTGCCAATACTAAACTGTTTTCACATTCATCCCGCGTGGAGAACTAACATCTGGCGCATTCTTCGTTTTTATTTCGTTCGAAATCCGGTCAATGTTTACTACAGTTTAATTTGATTTTAAATCTGTAAAAATCAGGCGTAAACTCAAGCACTGTAAAACTAGCTACAACTCAGCAGCATCCACACTTTTAACGTGAATTCCTGTAAATTCAAGGTATTCATTGAGCTTGAAACTGAGGCTACAATTAATGTACTTTTAAATTACTAAACTATTAATTGGTTCTATTCAAAGCTTATAAAAACAAACAGTATTGTAAACACAGCTACATATAAAAGGAACGACACGATTCGGAGTAAAACTAGAAATCGATGTTACAACAGTAGCCGTAAACATGGTTTATGACGTGAGATGACGGACTTGTTATTTATCTGGAACAGTTGTTACTCAACAATGGAATCTGTTAAACGTTCTGGAACAAAGACAACACCGGTTCCGTAGTAATTTAGCATACGGCAGTGTTATTTACATGCCATCATGCATGTATTTCCCGAAGGGGTAGGCAAAGCCGTACTAATGTATACCCACATTTCCCCGGTATGTTTAGGTCCCATGTAATAGAGGGCGAGTCTATTGCTATCAACCGGGAACAAACCCAGAGTCCGAGCTGCTACTGGGAATTTCACAGAAAACCGTACAACACTTTCCTCGACCGGGGATCGAACCCAAGACCTCTAGCGTAGCAGTCGCTCTTGGGACCGCTAGACCGACGAGGCAGTGTTATTTGTTTATGGAAAATAGGAAACACCACATTTCTGATGAGTATTGGAGAGAAATATTGTCAATTAATTTTTATTATAAATTCTTGACTGCTTTTTTAGAAAAAAAGGCGTAAATTAGGATTGCTTTGGTACATTGTTAGATTGACCTCTGTTCTATACATATAAAGTTGTATAGGTTTTGTCTAAAAATGGTTGTGCTTATAATTAAGAAACGATAAAATAAAATCAGATCATCACGTACTTTGATAGCTATTTAAAGTGTTGCATGTACGCAGATCAATATTTTACCTTCAGGTATTATTAGAGATACATTTAACAGACAGGTAACGACGAAATTCACGCAATTCAACACTTCCTCGAGGCAATGTGCCAATGTAACGAATAGTTTCAAGCAGTTTGAGGAACCAAATCAACATACATACATTAATACATACGCCCAGGGAACCACGTTTCATCAGTACATTGACTTTGACAAAATTACCTACTGGAAATGTAAGATAAGGTGGATATAAGGTGATGGTGGTAAGGATCAATTTTTGTTATACCAGTGAGGTTGCAAGCATGTAACGGTCCGCTTTATGGTAACAATACCAGGGGTATTGCCGACCCTGAAGCTCATGCCAATCTTCAAGAAGCAAGTCTACTCTTTCCTTAAAGACCGGCAACGCATTTTCCATCCCTCCGGTGGTGATCACTTACCATCGGGGGATCAGCTTGCTCGCTTGCCTCCCTCAAATAAAAAAACGGTACTAGGTAAAAACACACTTTCCTAAAACAGTAACGCATTTTCGTAATATAGGTAACATACTATCACGCTTGTATTCCTAGAAAGGTCAGGCAGAGGTGTTTTAATGTACACCCACAATTTGCCAGTAGGTATTGTTACTTACGACACAATATATATAATAATATAATTTAAAAATTTAGAAAACTCCCGACACGAAATGTTATATACCATTTTGTGGTGACGACCATCTTGGATTTGAAATTTATCATAGTGTATAGTATTCTCCTAGTTAAGCCCTTTCATTTGATACCCATATTGAGGCAGTTGTGAAAAAATATGTAATTAGCTGTTTTGTGGCGGCGGCCATCTTGGACCGATTTTCATCAAACATAGCTAAGAACACTCCCGACTAATTCACCTTTCAAATAAAAAAAACAAAATCAAAATCGGTTCATCCGTTCGGGAGCTACGATGCCACAGACAGACACACACACACACACACACACACACACACATACACACACACACACACACACATACACACACACACAAACACACACACACACACACACACATACACACACACACACAAACACACACACACACACACACACACACACATACACACACACACACACACAGACACGTCAAACTTATAACACCCCGTCGTTTTTGCGTCGGGGGTTAAAAAAAACAACTGGAGACAATAAGCTACATGCCGAGGCCAAGTTTTCTCTTACAAGTGCAAGTTTAAATTCATATAGCTACAGCGGCGTCCTGTCTCTGTCCTCCAGAGAAAACTTTTAACCTTGCTAAGAAATTTAATATCGTTGCTGTTGCAATTGCTAAAAACTTTTGCACTCTTTATTCTATGAATGTTTTAAAAAACATACTCGTTTTTATACAAAACTTACACCCAACAAAAAATATACAGATCTTTACTATGACCAAAAAGGCACTTATCAATCATTAAAATTATTGAATAGATCTTAAAAATGTAGGTATATTAAATCAGTATTATTTAAAATGGCAAATAACCCATTTATGTGGTATGTGCGGGATCGACTCTCACATGACCTATTTTTTTAATTTTTTTTGAGATCTTTCTACACTGGCAGTTGATTAAAATCGGTAAGGCTTACCTACAAAATATGAGAACTTCGTGGTTTGGCAAAAATCTTACTAATATTACCTATTAAAATATTTTAATGATAATGTCATCATCATCATCATCGTCAAAATCGTCAAACATCACCCCACTGCTGGGCACGAGTCTACTCTCAGAATGAAATCTCTCTCTTTCTGAAATTATAGTATAAAAAATATATCTCAACTATTTTATAAAAGTATAAGTACCTAGGTACGATAATAAAGCCTTACTCTTTGCTTACTTTGTAGCAATATACGGTTTTTCAATTGATTGATCTCGAAAATATTTGTTCTAATCAAATAAACGAAATTAATCTACTTCTTACGTTTTACGTAGGTACCAATATCTTAAAGCTTTCTATAACTAAAATGTAACTAAAAACGTTTTGTCGACAGAGTTTTACCAATTTTCTTGATAGTGATTTATGTTTTTTGATAAGACACCAACCGGCCCTTACCGTCTGTTTAAGAAAAAGGGCGCTTCACTGCCCATAAATATAATTTAATCAAATGAGAAAGGTAGAAAACCTTATCTTTTATAAAAAAATTGGCTCTTGAAGACGGGAATTTTGTATGGGTGCAATTCAATCAGATCATAATTATAGGTAATAACAGGCTAAATATCAAACTTTGGGTCAAAGTATGCAACTGCATTGCAATTTGGTGCAAAGAACTACATAGATACCTTAACCCATTAAGGCTCAATCTGGAAATTGAACCTGGACTTCACACAGCACTCAGCACACCACATTAGTTTGCGATCACTTATGCAGTCAGAATAAATACAGAACCCAGTTTTATAGAACGTCTACTTTGAAAATAACTTTGTAATATTTTTCGATTCCTAAGTTTCCAAAATTTTGGCATTTTAGTTTTACCACAACAGTGGAGTAAACTTAATAAAACCGTAACAGAGACATCTAGTGCCGATTGCGCGAAACCTTAAAGTACGACAACTTTCAACGAATCCTTTTCAGAGGCAACATGAAAACATGAAATTTACAGCGCCACCCGACTCATGTAGTTTCAGTAGCTGAACAGAGATGGCGCTGTATTTCTCAAACGGAAAATAGCCCTGATGAATTTTGGTAATTTTGATATAAAAATAATAAATATCATAAGAACTATTTGTTAGAGTCATAAGTATTTATAATGAAAACTTTAATGTTTTTTCTGAGGAAATTATCTTTTAAATTGAAAACCTAATCATATCGTAATGTAAGTAATACAATTATTTAATTTTTTGGATCATAGCCAAAATTTGTAGGACGTTAAATTAAATATAACACTCAACAAGATAGTAATTTAAAAATTTATTTGAACTTACGTCTAAAGTGTATCTTATAAATTATAAAATTAAATTAGGAAACCTAATAAAATTACTTATAAACAACGAACTCGAGCGACATGAAATACAATTTGTCTGGTTTAAGATGTTACAAAATATTATTAATGCTTTATTTATTCTGAACTCACCGAGTCCCGCGATATTACTCGTGTTCATCTAGTTATTCTCGGTCCTACAAATTATTTTAACCACTTAATTAAACTAAGATAACTAAAAACATTTTACACCTATAATCTTCGTTGAAATCCGTTGAACTGTTTCGACACGAAAACGCAGACCAAAATAAAAAAAATAACTGTTATGAGAACGCATCGTATAATTCAGTATTCACTGGCGTCTATTTTAATATAACAGACAGACTTCAATTATATTTATTGTTATAGATTTTTAAATGTCGTTACATGGGATAATGAAACCACAGAGGTCGATGCCAAAATATTTTTTATAATATCACTCTTTATGAGTGGCACGTGACAAAATTAATTTTAGCGACAAGGAATTCTCGATTATGTTCAAGTAAATGTATTCGGAATTTCGGAAGTGCGTCAACGGTGGGTTATTAGTGAATGATGTAGGTGCGTAATAAAATGAATACCTATAGCCTTGTCGACATAAGCATTTTATTTGTTCCACAGCGTGATGTCCCTAGGAGTGTTGGCTGCATCGTGTACATATTTATTATAAATGGATCATCAAGCCCTTTATGAATAGGTTGTCTGAATTGTTACGAAACATACCCACAACATCGTACTGTATCTACCTATTAGCTACTATCAGTTAACCTTTGCTATTAAGTAGGTACTATCAAGATAATGATGCTTTCTCCTCATTTTGCTTAGATTCTACTATTTACAAATTCGAAAAAAAACTGCATTATAAATTATATACTGTTGTTTTCGAAATAACAATAATAGGTACCTACAAATTTTTTAATCTTAATAAAATTTTCTTCATTCATCTCAAGTAGGTAACATAGACGACAATTCATGAAAAGTGAAACTTATTTTTATTACATATCATTATAATGGGCATTTTATGAGTTATGCTGTACTTGTATTCTAATGAGGGTCAAGACTACCCATTCTAAGTGCCGGCCCCCTTATGACAGGTCACGTTAGGCAGATACATTGGTTAGTTATTCAATTCAACATATTATATTTACCCCGTGACTAAAGTAGGTACTGGACACATTGCCAGTCCAGTGCCCACGAATACAATCATTTATTCATTTCGCATGCGTGGGATGAAAAAATAACGAACACAATTTATGTTTTCTTTCATCCCCAGTTTAGCAGAACATAAATAAAAGGAAGATCTTCAATCATACGCCGTCAAACATTGAATGAGCGTTGACAAACTAATTTTCACTTGATTAATTTTGTATAACTATATCGTATCTCTTGCTACTAATCCGTCTTATAATAGACTAGTTAATAATAGATAACGTATGACAAAGCAATAGAGTAGGTATTGTTATAAATCAATAGGTGGTTTAATTTAGATTAGAATGACGAACATTTGCCAAGAGATGTCGCGGAAGCGTTTGCCGTGAAAATGGGTTGAATAGTGAGTCATGAGGTGATGACAGGCTCGAGTTTATATGGTTATTCTCGTCATATTTTTTAAATCGATTTCCAGGTTTTTTCGATTACCTATCGCAATCCACGGACGCATATTTTATTTCATAGTACCTATTTTTAAATGGGTTCAAAGACATTTATAAAGAAACACTTTCATGACCTTAAACCATCTAGAGGTGTTCTTGATGTTCCTGTAAGCAATACAGCAATACAGACACAGTAGAAAACGTTTAAACATTACCAAATAATATAATAAAATAAAATATAAGGAAATAAAAGGAAATGGCTCGTTGACTTTATGGTTCCATACTGAAATACTTCTTCTTACCCTTAGGCAGGATTTTTAATCACAATGTAAAATGTCGTGCGCAGGTCTTGGTGATTTGACTGACAACATTTAAGTACCTACCAATGCAATAACGAGCTCTTTGTTTGATATTTATCACTCGTTACTTTTTTAAACAAATAAGGGAAAATTAAATTTTATCATATCTAACCAGTTAATGATCGCTAATTTAACTAGGTACTTAGGTACCTAATATTTTTATAAATTGACAATCGATTACCTATGATGTCGCAGCAGAAACATTGACAAATTTCAAAACAAACATATTGTAATGAAGCAAGAAAATTTTAAGCTGTTATGCAAGCAAGCGGAACTTTGTAGCTACGTAAGTTTGAATTTTAACATACTTTGTAAAGTGTTGCGAATGTTTAACTTTATTATGTTACGACCTACAACGGCTTGTGTATATATAAGTTTGAAATAGGAAGTGTAAGAGGTACATTCTACAGTAATTTGACCACGTGAACGACCACGGGGATATCTATACTAATATTATAAAGAGGAAAGATTTGTTTGTTTGTTTGTTTGTAATGAATAGGCTCCGAAACTACTGGACCGATTTCAAAAATTATTTCACCTTTAGAAAGCTACATTATCCCCGAGTAACATAGGCTATATATTATCACGCTACGACTAATAGGAGCGGAGTAGTAATGAAAAATGTAGCAAAAACGGGGAAAAAATTATAAGACCACGCGGGCGAAGCCGCTGGCGGGAAGCTAGTTTTACATAAAACATTAAAAAATAATAAACACCGACACAAAATGGAAAAAAGTTATTGGTCATTTTGTGGCGGGGCCATCTTGAACCGATTTTGATCAAACATAGCTAAGAACACTCTCGACTAATTCACCATTGAAACAAAAACAAATAGACAAAATCGGTTCCTCCGTTCGGGAGTTACATCTAGTCATTGTAAGTAAGATAGACACGTCAAACTTATCGTCAAAGTACATCAAACACCTCGTCGTTTTAGCGACGAGGGTTAAAAATAAATTGATTATTCGTAACGCAGTGCCATCGAGATTTACGTAGTCTTGTTGAAATGATATTTAATAGCAATTACTGTAATAGGTTGTAAACACATTCCGAAAATGTTCTTTCAAAATATGTAACACGTGTAAACTCGGGCACGTATTAATCCTATTTATTAAACATATTATACGATTACTTTTTAAATACTTACAAAATACGTTTAATTGACGTTTATGACGCGTGTTCACATTTTAATGTGTTCATCCAAAAAATATCTGAGACATATTTGTAGCCATGCGTCACACAGTTTTATAACATCGTATATTATTGTTATGGTCACGCCAAAATAACTAGTGGTTGCGGGTGATAAAATTTCTATATAATTTTGTTAATGTTTACGTTAACATACAAATGTTTGGAACAAAACGCAATAGTGTGCCAGGGGTGATGTGATTAGCTACTGTTTACTATTCATGATTGTAACTATTCTTCAAACATCTATACGTACTTAGTTACATTATAAAATTGTAACTGGCCAGGAGATATTGAAGAAAAAATATAGGTACATACGGGTAATTATAAGAGCCATAGAAACCAAAACAATTATCTTAAGAATTTGTTCGTCTGTCTGTACGTATGCATTTTTATAGGCATCACGCAAAACTAGTTCATGAAGTTGGATGCGGTTGTATTGCTGGAGGTCTCAGTTAAAATCTGGTGTATCATCTTGATACTTCGCTTAGAAGAGAGTGATTAAAAATAGTCATTTTAGAATGCAAGTGAAGCCGGAGCCTATATCAACCTTATTGGATAATTCTGGATTCAAAACGCAGTTAGAGTAGTGTTGTTAGTAGTAGTTCAATTAGGAAAATCTCTTTCAATGGTTCGCTCCGTGGCACACAAATTTCCAACTCTAGTGAACTGTAGAAGTATATTTGGTACACATCAGCGTACCGAAAAGTTTGGATTGATGCGTACCTATTAGTGTTCCGACAGCTGGGACTTGGCTTCCCGCCCTAGGCCTTAAATTTCTGGAACTTTGCTTTCTCCATTTTTGTTGTGTTCCTTGGTTTTCAGACAATGGCGAACCGTTATTTTAATCTTATACAACTATAAAATATCCCTTGGTATTAGTGAAAAGACTAATAATGTTTACTTTTCTTTAGTATATAATAGTAAATAATAGTTAAAAACAAATAAGTGAAAGAAAATTGAAAGGATAGATCATCATCCTCTTAGCCTTTTTCCCAATCATGTTGGGGTCGGCTTCCAGTCTAACCAGATGCGATTGAATATCAGTATTTTACACGAAGCGACTGCCATCAGACCTCCGCAACCCAATTTCTGGGTTCAACTTCTATACCGATATCGAAGGATAGACTGGTTGTCAGACTTTTTAGGAAATAGAATCGTAAGGATAGATAAGGCCTGCAAATATTTTCAGCTAGATCTAAAACAAATTGGCATTCCCGCAGTGTCGTATCACTTCAGCACCATTCAATCGCCTTTTGAAACACCTAGCCAGGAGAGGAAGTGGAATTTATATGAAATCCAACGGTAAATTTTACTACCCAAGTATGACTTGAGCAACAACCTTCTACTAAAAGCCAAGGATATTATATTTCCTGTAAAATGTGCGCTCATAAAATTTCCAATATGCACGTTGGTGTAGAACGTCCCTTTGAGGGAACAAGAAAACGACCAAGAGCGTTCGCGACTAATATATTGTATTATATTATTAATCTAGTAAACTTATTACCGCAACAGAGCATTAGGTTAAACGTAGGTAGGTACTTACATTATGGAACCTTTTTTTACCCGACCGCCGAAGGAGGGTTATGTGTTTGACGTGTATGTATGTATGTCCGTTCCTATGTCTGCTCGTAACGAACTAACTACTCAACGTACAAACGTATAAAAGTTTAACTTCATTAGATTCGTCTTGATTGCACGAGCGACACTGGGTACCTAACCTACATGAAATTAAAAAAACAATATGGCGGATTTTATACGCTTCAATGTGCGGGCTGATTTTGAAAATCATCTTTAAGCGTATCAATTTTCATTTCAAATGATCAGTTAGCTTGTTAATTTCTTTGTCTTATTTGTTCTGTTCCTGGATCGCCTTTGGCTGAATTATGTAAGGACATTGTTACTACTACTGGAAATTTATAGCAATGTCCAACGATGTATTCAGAACACTTATTTTATTAAATCATGTACTTTGCTCGTATTCTCTGTAAACACAGAGATAAAAGCATTTACAAGTATATTTTACTCAATCGACTGTAACGATTTCGTGAAATAACAAATACATTCAGTTTTTTGTGATACATTTCAATTAAATCAAAGAGTTCGTATAAAGCACGTTTGAGCAATGTATTTGTTATTTTTGAATTTTCCCTTTCGAAATTCTCTGTTCGGATTTTGTACGACCTTTCGTCACCCCTCTGTCAATTGAGTCACATTTGAAACGGCACGTTGGCAGTCATACTTCCTTTACAGAGGAAATATGGAGAAACAAGAACATTATGTAATGTACAGGTGAAGGAACATTTCATTTACATATTTAATTAGAAAGCTCTTATTTTTTTGTCATTGTTTGTCTTACTTTTGTTAGTACACTTAGCTACACTAAAAAAATATAAAACCGAGACGAACGCCTACCAGCTTAGTCTGCCTGTGCATGGAAGCTGTAAAGGCTCTGAAACGTCGAGATCTAAATTATTACAAAAGTAATTTATTTCATTTCGTTTATTTGTATTCATATTTCATGTCATGTCTAATATTCGCGTAAGTTTCAAAAAACAGTATCTATACTAATATTATAAAGAGGAAAGATTTGTTTGTTTGTTTGTTTGTAATGAATAGGCTCCGAAACTACTGGACCGATTTCAAAAATTCTTTCACCTTTGGAAAGCTACATTATCCCCGAGTAACATAGGCTATATATCATCACGCTACGACTAATAGGAGCGGAGTAGTAATGAAAAATGTAGCAAAAACGGGGGAAAAATTATAAGACCACGCGGGCGAAGCCGCTGGCGGGAAGCTAGTACTTTATATAATTTTAAATTTTAATATAAACTGTAACCACAGTTTCAATTACATGATAGTAGATCAAGAAGCGTGTATTTTTTAAAACACTTATTGATATTTTTCCTCTACAAATGTTACTGTACGCAGCCTTCACTGGTCTGGAATGTTCCGTGACCAAGAACTTGCTTGTTCAGTGTAATTACCATGAGAAGCCATATTATGCCAATAGCAAATGTAACTCTTCTATGGAAAATTTACTAGACTGAGTAATTTGTAGGTAATGAACACCATGAATTCATCTAATTCAATTCCATAATTTTATTGTAAGATAAATTACGCATTTAATAATAAATTTACAATACACTGACACAAGACAGACACAATTTATTTTAACTTAAATTCACACTGACAACCTTGACAGCTAAGTTATTTATTTATGACAGCATCCGCTACAAAAGGATTTCTAAATCAATTCATATGGGAACCCTCTTGGAATGTTTTAGATATAGACGCGGGCAATTGCCATTTTATTTAGGTACTTAAGTATAGGATATTATCTATGTATAGGTACGCTCTTTTGCTCTAGAATCTAGTGTGTAACGACGATATTGATATAGCGATTACAATATCATTATACATATTGAGTTATATTATTTCTGTGGTAGAGATATTATAACTTACATAATACTACTTGTCTCTGAGTATAATATTTTCAATATACTCTGTGTCTTGTGAAACAAGCAATATAATTAACACGACAATATTCAAAATTTAATATCTCCGATCACTGAGCTGAAATCTGACGTATTATCAAGCACCAATTAAGAACTTCTAGTAGAAGAGTTCACTCAAAACGGGCTTAGTTCAAGAGTTTAACAGTGAGCAAAAAACGGTGTACTTGGCAAGGCTGGATTAGAAAGTATTGATTTTTAACTAGCCGAAACTTTGGCATTCGTTTTCCATCAAAACTTTCCACACAGGAACTCATTTTACTTGTGTACCTACGAGCCTTTGTGGAGCTCCTCTTACGAAGATAAGAAGATAATAACTTATTTTCAAGTTTCTCGCGCCTGTCAGTAAGTACAGTCAGCAACAAATATATCACAAACACGGTTTATAAATATTTAAAAAAATATAGAAATCAAACTTTATCGTAATGGGATACAATCCATGTCTAAAATAGCTGAACCCGTAAAATATCCTTTTAATTGAGGTTATACTTTATTATTTTCAGATCATTTTGTTTACTTCCAATATAACTGTGCCCGACTGTACCTAGAGAACTCGCCGACTTTTTTCAATAAGAAAACGTAAGAAAGGTAAGTAATCCGATTGTCTTTAATCACGGTTTTCGAATCGTATGGGTACGGAAATGGAGAATACGATATAAGGAAAGAGATACACGTATAATGTATACCTATATATATTATTATAAACAATCTAACAATGTTGACGGTGATTGTATTTATAGGTAAATGATAAATAAATAACAAAGATAAAATGTTATATTTAATGTTACTGGTTTTAATTTATAATGAAAATGCTAATTTACAGTGTATATTTGCATACTATTTTGTAAGGGAAATATCATACAATTTAATGCTCATCTGTTCAATAAGTTATGATGCAGATTTCTTCGGTAAAATAACACGAGCAATAACACATACTGGTTTCTGACATTTACGCGATTATTAGACATTTTGTAGCAAAAAGTAGTTTTATTACAAAATAGCAACACACTTGAATAAAACTGGTAATGATACAATTAGAAGTGTTATGATATCTATTATGTACACTGTTACAAGAAATTCATGAATAGGTATAAGATAATTTATAACTAACTAGCTTTCCGCCAGCGGCTTCGCCCGCGTGGAATAAGTATCAATCGTATGAATTAAATCCTATGTCACTCGGAGATAGTATAGTTTCCCAACAGTGATTTTTTTTTTCAAATCGGTCCAGTAGCTTTGGAGCCTGTTTAATTCCAACAAACAAACAATTAAAATCTTTCCTCTTTATAATATTAGTGTAGCAGTTAATTTATTAACTGGTCACCACAATATCGATAAGCTTTAATTGAATGTTCTCGATACAATTAATTACTGCAGGGAACTAATAAGGCAAAGTTTTCGTTGAGGTAATTAATAAGCTTAGAATGTTCCACGAGTGTATTTTCCACCGGCAAAATGGTTGGTCTCAATATCCTGATTCCGTTCCTAAGTACCTACGGGGTTAATGTTACTCGATCCTTTGTTTTTTTTTCAGGACAGCCTCAACACACTAGCCGAGTGGCTGTCAACTAGTCTACGGGACTTTTGCGACCACGTAAACTGTTGTTTGTTCTTCCAACATTTAACTGAAGTTGTTTTTTGTTAAAGTGAGTCTTGTCCCAGGATTTAAAAAATATCTACAGTTTTTTGTGGAACAAATTTTGCACATGGACATAACATACCACATTGCATTGTACACAATTCCAATTGCTTGTCTCAATAATCCAAACTCCAAACAGCTATTAAGAATGTCATAAAAATCCAGTCTAGGACCTCCAGCGTAGCGCTTACGACCACCAGACTGATGAGGCAGTTAAAAAATAATGTATTTTTTATTATTCTTCTATATTTGGATTTGGAAATGTTTATTTATTTATTTATTTCTTACTTACAAATATCCTAACAGGCGATGCCCAATGCGATATTGTAGCAAACATAATACAAAACAAACAATTTCCTAATAAGACAACATATCAGTCCTACCATTAACAATAACAAATTTTAGAGACGGCTATCCTAGTGAATTCACTCAGAGCACAACAAAATATAATGTTAGCTTTATAAATATAATAAGTACCTTCCTATAGAGACTTATAACATATATGTTATTTTAATATCCTTACATACATTACGCCGACTTCCAATTACTTATAGGGGTAGGAGGACGGAGCCTACTAAATTTGGAATTTAGATATCGAAAACCACTATTACGTCGCGAATGTTTATGTAGTGTTAGCTATAACCTACTCTTCCTTTCATAAGCATGCATATCCGAATAGTAAAGATATCTTTAAGAATGACTTTCATATTTATGACAGCAGAAGACTAGTTTTATGAGCAGTTGCGTCGTTTATGTTTAAAGTGCCCTCGAAGATATGAAAAGATAAAGAGTTTGAATTACAACTACGCAAGTACTTCACTACGGTTACTCACTCATTTCAGCGTGAATAGTGGCAACATTATATTAAAATTGTTAAGAGATTACGTGATAATAGTTAAACTACTGGTCCTTCGCATCACAGTTAAAACTAAATGTATAGATTTAGAATTATGCGTATTAACAAAGCCAACGTCTCTATGAACACCGCATAACAGGACCTAATCATAATGTAAACAGTGAGCTGTTTACATAATAGTAGACCTTATTATAAAGTTAATAACGGCTACAATATAACCCGGTAGTGTGCGAGATAATGAAAACAAATGACATCTGATAATACGATAACATGACAAGCGTGCCGTACGCAACAATGCACATTACAGAATTACAATGCATGTACTTAAACTGCGTAATACTTACTTGTGCAAACTAATTAAGTATATCTATAGGTAATAGGTATATAAATCTTCCGTACTATTCAAAACACCTTTCTATCGCGTTAACATGATTTATACATGTACCATAAAGGTAAGAAGTGGACCCGCTGACTAGTAAATTTTCCATAAAGGTAAGAAGTGGACCCGCTGACTAGTAAATTTTTTAGCCTAGCCGTGACCTGGTCAGCAAGTTGACATTAAGTCTGCGTTTGACTGCTCAGGGAGTCATCCTTACTAATAATATAAATGCGAATGTAACGCTGTCTGTCTGTCTGTCGCGCTTTCTAGAGCTTGCGAAAGGACATAGCCTACTTTTAATGCGAAAAAGGGCTGTAAGGGGTTGGAATAGGGGGTGAAAGTTATAAGATACACCCAGAACACGCGGAGGAAGTCAAAAGGATAAACGGACAGAGTTACTTTCACATTTATAGTAATAGTGTGGATATGTTAATTTCCACTTCAGTGTATTATGTAAATGCGATAAAACGGACTTGTGTCATCTCGCTTAATGTGTAGCGTGCTTTACTTAGTAACATGAACTGTGTTGAAAGTGGTGGGTCGTTAAACCGAAGTACTGAACTTAACTGAAACGCAAGTTCAGAGTATATACGAGTTTGTAGATCTATAAATACCTCTTAGACTAATAGAAAATGCAAAGCATTAAGCACTGGATAACATGAAATGGAATTGTGAAGTCGGAGGCAACATAGTTTGTAATCAACTTCTAAATTCATCTTTATAGGTATCTATGTATATTATTATTTTATGTAGGCATTTTAGCACGTTACGATTATGATAATATGATTGCTTAAGTAATAGGTTCACTCAAGATAGTCTCATACAAATTTCGTTTGTTTGATTGTATAGCCCTATAATCTAACAGATTCAATCTACCAAATATTTCAAGCCAATGTTTGCCCCACATTGATCTAAAGTTTTAAATAAAGAAAATAATTATATTTTAACATAGAACACCACGGTTTGCCATGCTGTGTTGGCAACGGATGACCAATAAATTCAGGATGATATCCTTCTGAAGTCTTTGAATAAGTTAGAATGTACATTAAAAGAACCTCTGCGAGTGACGGTCTTAATATTTAATGATCATATGGGCAACCCACGGACTGACTTATCTTTTTGACCATGAACAAATATTGTGCTCATAGAAGATGAAAAGTAAGAGTGTAAACATGATATTTATATGCTTACTAGCTTTCCGCCAACGGCTTCGCCGGCTTTCCCACGGGAACCGGCATAAAAAGTAGCATATGTGTTATTCCAGACTATTATCTATCTCTGCGCCAAATTTTATTCAGATCCGTTCAGTAGTTTTTGCGTGAGAGTAACAAACATCCATTCATCCATACTTCTAAACTTTCACATTTATAATATTAGTAGGTTTGCATACATCCTTCCTTTTTCGTAGTCGGGTAAAATATACAACGCACTGACTTATCATGAAAATGTTATAGCCTACTTTATCTGAAATTTTACGGGTAGATTTTTTATTCTCAGATTACACTGCAAAGTACTGCTGGTATTACATGTAATATGATATAAAGTATCATCACGCCCGTATTCCCCAAAGGGTTAGGCAGATATATACTATAGTACTCCCATGGTTCATCGGTAGATTTGGGTCCCATATAAGGGAGCGAGGTTATTGCCATTAACCGGAAATCTACACTCCGAACTTCTACTAAGAACTTCATAGAAAAACTCAACAACATTGCTTGACCTGGGAATTGAACTCAGGATAGCTTAGCAGTCGAGCATAGGTCCACTCTAGGCTAACGAGGCATTACTTTATCTATCAGGTAAACACGGCAACCAACCTACTTTAATAGACCCCTTGTAATACAAGGGAGGGGGTGGTGTATTAATAACCCCGGAGAATATATTCATCACAAGTATAAATATCACCTAGAATATTAATTAAATAATGATAAATGAAACACTACATCATATTTCAAGACACAAATTATGTATCATGATCATTCGTAATCGCCTTTGGTATAGAATTAGAAGTCATAATATATAAATAATCATCTATTTAATATTACGTAGAAGATACTCAGACTTATTATGAAGGTAGGTACTTATTATAATATGATTTTTTTATTATATGCTAACTTTGTGTACCATTTCAAATTTTTACACTAATGAATAAATTAATATAATATAATATGGTAAATTAATAAATTAAATTAATAAATTTACCATATTATTATATGCATAGCTTTTTCCCGCAAATTCGCTCGCGTCAAGTTTGAAACCCGTAACAACCCATAAGTTTTTTTCGTGTTTTTTTCTGTTATTCGGGGTAGAGAAAAATCCAACAATGATTAATCAAAGATCATGAAAATCAGTCCGGCAGTTCTCGAGTATTGTAACAAACCCGACTTAGTTTTATACATGAGAAGAAGAAAAAAAAAGATTATCTTAAATATTATCAGCGAACTAGATTCAATAAACTTTTTACAGATATTATTGTTATTATATTAATATTAAATATGAACTCTGCTTTAATTCATTGTTTGTAATAAAACACTATACTTATGTATAGCATCCACACCTTAAGGTAAACTGTCTACGTCACAGCTAGATTAGCACAAAGCAAACTCAGTAAGGCCGAGATTAGCTCTGTGATCTGCTTCCAAGCGAAGGATCACATTTAATTCAACAAAATATATTCCGTAAACTAGAGGTTCAAGAGCTCATCTGACCGGGTAATAGAAAACTGGACACTGGAAATTCCTCATGGAATTCTGCCATCCGATAATTGGGTACCTACATCAAATTCCGCTTCTGCCGATTAAGGTAAAGACATTTTCATCGTCTCTTGTTTCGCAAATACACTTCTTCTTCTTCGAAAGGTTGTTATTAATCTTGTGCACCATAAAACTTATGATTTTCACGCCGAAGGTATAGCTGGTGTAGGTTTTAGTTGGTATATAATGTAATCGAGAATCCCACGATCGACTCGGGTAATATATTCACTAAAATGTTACGAAAAACTAGATAAAATCAAATTTATTTGTTAATCAGAAGGCAAATTCTGTTAGATGATCCATGTACTTACCTTTATTAAATGGAATTCCTTCCACGTAATAATATACTTAACACAATATTGAGAGTAATGAAAAAAATATAGTCGGTTTTCAGGACTTCCTACTTGAATATTGACTGTACAAAACATACATATCGATGGCCCCACAGAATAAACGTGCAAGAGCTCTTACACAAATATTTTTTTATTGCATTTTTCGTTTCTTTGACCTATGCAGCACCTTCTCAATTTTTTGTATTAATTTTTGACTAAAATATACGCCTATTATATCATTTGATTCCTTTATTCTAGGGAAAAATCATGCAATTATATCACAAGAATAAAAGTATATGCTATTGTTAAACGCTTTTTAGGTCCCTGAGTTCACACGAATAAACGTGTTAAAACAAGCAAACGTTTGAGAGGACTCTTGTGCACTTCTTCGAGTTTGTATAATAGCAGCTTACGCGTTTATTCGTGTAATGCCGCACTTAATTTTTACAAGTTACAAGCTTTTATTTTTAACTTGCTTTGTTAGTATGTGTGTATGTTTATGTGTTTATGGAAACCGAGGCACATTTTGAAAATATGATACTATTGAGCTGGTCTGATGATGGAGCGGGAAGGTGGCGATAGGAACTCTGTGACAAAACGGTGCAAACTACATGAAATTTGCTGTATTTATATATTGTGACCAGCATTAGCATATAGAGTACATACGGTACCGGAAAAGTGCGGGGTGTTCCCTAAAGTCCCGGAAACCTTATTGGGCATATTTATCTAAGGTTTGTTACTTAATAGATCAGCTAAGCGCTGAAATTATGTAATTTTTATCACTTAGAAAATGTGGGATTCTTCTATCAATCCCGGGATTCCGAGTGCGGTTAAAGGGCTCATCAGATTTGCATGAAATCTGGTGCATATATAGTTTATAACCGGCATTACTATATACAATACTCACGATCCCGGAAAAATGCAGGGTTTTCCTAAAAATCCGGGAATCTTCTTCAGTAATTAATTGGCAATTACTTAAGCTTTGTTACCTAATAGATCAGCAAAACGACTAAATTATTTATATTTTATCACGGAGAAAAGGCGGGGAATCTCGGGATTCAAAGTGTGTTAAAACGGCTCATCAGATTTACATGAAATTTCTTGCACCAATAGTATGTGACCAACATAAACATCTTGCAAACTCTGACGAAAGAGGTGCTTTTCTAGAAAATCTCTGAAAGTTAAACCTGGTTTACGACCAGCACTAACATGTTCAGTGCTAATCTTTATACCGGTCATGTAAATACCATCACGCCTGTATTCCCCGAAGGGTAGGCAGAGGCGTACTAATGTACACCCACATTTCGCCGGTATGTGTAATAGGGGGCGCGTCTATTGCCATCAATCGGGCACAAAACCAGACTCCAAGAATTAAAACCCTTTGACTAAAAAGTATAAAATAAAATTGAAGTAAAAATATTTAAGGACAAGCTTTTGTTTTAATATTTACTAAAAATATATAACATAAACTGTCACATACTAATAAAATTCAATAGAGAAATACTAAAACTTTAAAAATGAAAGTGTGGCGCCCGCCAGAGAAATAATGTTTTAGTAACTTTGTTACTAGTACTAATGTCTCATCTTCTAGCATTTTTCCATCCATGTTGGGTCCATCCATCCATCCACGCAGCGTAGATGTATAATGGCAGTCATCAGGCTCCACAACCAATTTTTTTGGCAATACAATACCGATATTGCCAAAGGATAGACTATTGTCAGGCTGATGCTGTCAGGATTTTTGGGCTTCCGACTACCACTTACGATTGTCATAGGCATTCGTATGACAACCGAGACCGACGATTTAAGTACTTTTCTATGACAGGTCTCCGGATTCTCGATATGTTAAGAATGGAAGCCATGCCTGTGCTGAGCAGGAGAGGTTCAACTTCTGGCGCCACGCTTTCATTTTTAAAGTTTTAGTATTTCTCTATTGAATTTTATTAGTATGTGACAGTTTATGTTAATACGTATATACTTATATATTTATTTATATATTTTTAGTAAATATAAAAACAAAAGCTTGTCCTTAAATATTTTTTACTTCAATTTTATTTCAACCTTTCACTTAATTGATGAAGTTTACACTATTACACCATGCAATAACAAAAGTATATTACATAAATTAGAATCGATTTTATGAACATTGATATAAATGCATTTTATCTTTACAATAATCAAACAATACAGTAAGTTACTGTAAACAATCGTGCTTATGCTTGTAACTAGGTGTTAAAGAAGCTTGAATACTGTCGAATAATAGTGTAATGTAATATTATTAGTTTTGTTTGTTGACACTTTACACGAATAACCGTGTAATGAAAGTTTACTGTTATCTAGTCATAGAAATTAACAAGAATAAAAAAATAAAATGGTTTTTCATAAATTGTCGGAAAACCGTTTAAATTAAAAATAAATTAAAAATCTAATGTAATAATATATTTTTTTATCTTTAATTTGATATAATTTGTTTAACCCTATATACTTCCAAACAACAGTTATTCAAGTTTAATCGTTTTTATTTTTTCCTGAAAAGTTGTGGTTTTTGACTTACACGTTTATTCTGTGGGGCCATCGATATTATTAATGTCTTAAACAAACTCCAGTGAAATACTAGTACCTACCTGCCTACTCGTAAATCTAATATCAAGCTAACAAAGGTAAACAGGAATAGAGTAACTGTGCTAGCTACAATTCTTTGCTAATCCTGGCTTTGACATGGACCTGTAACCTCCTCTATTTTACCTCGTCTTCAATTCCCTTTATACAATGGACAATGGTCATTAATGTTTACCGACCCCCTTGACAACTTTCTTCACAACTTTAGGTTTTGGCAATGTTAGCCTAGTTGTCAGATAGCTCAGTACCTACCTATTAAAGTTTCCCTAAATATCACACGCTGTTACGTATGCTCTCGTAAACCTCTCAACGGCTTTGTAACGTAAATTTTTTTATGAAAAATTAGCCCATACACGGATCGATCGCAAAAGGCGCAGTTTAATCGCCTTACCATCAGATCATATCCAGGTTGACTAATATCTAACATGTTTACCAAAAAATACAAATCTGCAGTAACTTTGTCGTTATTTTTTCTAACACTTCCAAAGATCTACTAGATAATAAAAATATTTCTGATATGAATAGAAGAATAGAAAGTGTTCAGGGGAAAACGAGTCATCAATTCGTCACTCGTTTTTTTTCTTTGCTAGGTCCTATTAAAAGTTCAAAGAAAATATTTAAGTAATAAATAAGATATTTAAAAAGTACCGAATACAACATTTTTTACCGTACCTCTGCCTTTTTTAATAAAATGTTTGTCAACATTAAAATTACAAAGGCGAAATAAATAGAAGGGACTTCTTAGAAAATATTGTTTTCGAGACATTAACATCAATTTTCTTCCCTCTCTTCTAAATCAAATAACTTTTCAGCGCATTTCAACAAAGACTCGTTTATAAGACTAAAAAAGGGTCGCTGATAAAATATTGTCCAACATTAAGTACCAAAGAGACGTTACAATATTGAACTTGCTCTAGACAGATGCTCGGAACTATATACATTGTGTTATATCACTTCATTTCATAAAAGGGCCGACGGAAATATTCGGTGCTAGGATACTGTCCGTTAGTACAAACTAAGCGTCGTGTTTAGTTAGGGTAGGCTTTTCTTCTCTCCTTAACTACCGAAAATGGCAAGGACTACAGGTCGTTTTCTGAAACGCCTAAATGTGACTACATATGTCCTATTTTCATAAGTGTACCCTAGATAGAAATTACAAAACGTCACGTGAACGCAAGATCATAATTACGTATGAAGTATTGTGCTAGTTTATCTTACTCTTTTTATAAGGGTATTAGAACTTATAAGCAGTGACACGCGTTTAGTGCATTGATAATGCTGCCTAGGTACTCAATGTACTCATGTTAATTGACTACAATAACATTCGCATCAATTCATGTCTCGACTAAATATACGTTGTGTTTTCTTATTGGACAGTCATTTCAATTGAGTTTATTAGCCAGCTGTAATATCGTCAATGAAACGATCTTCTTCTTCTGCGCGTGCCATATCCTCAGCGGATGTCAGCGACCATCCCACGGAACTTGTTCCTATCTTGTGCCAGTCTGCACAGACTGGCAACGTCGTTCATGTTGGTCCAGCATTTGATGTTATCAATATGAAACGATCAGTCAGTGTCAGTTCTAGCAATCGAAATTTATAGGTGCTCTTTACTCAGAAAATACGTTCCTTTTCTCGTAGAATTAAGAGTAAAGTATATTATTGCATTATTATTTGGAGGAAAGGGATGGGCTTCGTTAAAATTTCGGCTTAGTAGCGGTTTCGCCCGAAATTGGTTCGCCCGAAAAGGGCGAATGAACTACTTTCAGTTTTGAATATTTTTTAGGGCCGGTTTCGCCCGAGACAAATTTAATAGCGGGCGAAACAGGTCAAGTAAAATTTTGTAATGGACTATTCGCCCAAATACTATTATACATTAGAAAAAATAAGTAGTACAGTCGAGCACACCGTAATATGTACAAATACAAATGTTTTTAAAGAGGATTTACTTAGGCACATGTGTTACTCGAAAATAGTAAGTAACCTACTATAGTCTGTTTTTTAATCTCAGAGACTAAAGTGACATTACGTGGGATACCAGTTTTTTGCATTTCTTAAATAGTAATGTGCCTCTATCGAAAATTATCGCTACTAAATTGAAGTGTCGGTTTTTTACATTAAATTATCCTGAAAAAAATAGTAGGTCTTATTTAAAACGTAATAATCATGAGTCGGCTTAGGTAGAGTTTTGAAGGACTAAATAACGACAGCGAAATATATATATATATATATATATATATATATATATATATATATATATATATATATATATATATATATATATATATATATTATATATATATATATTTTTGGGGACATTTTTACACAGCACCATCTAGTGCCAAACTAAGCAGAGCTTGTACTATGGGTACTAGACAATGGATATAATACTTATATACTTTTTTTTTGTAAATACATACTTATTATACATAGGAAACACCCAGACAAACACAAATACTTATATTCAACATCACATAAATATTTGTGTCTTGTGGGAATCGAACCCACGACCTCGTGATCAGCAGCCCGGTACTCGAACCACTAGACCACAGACGTCGTCAAATAGTTTTCTAAAACTAAAAACTTTCTAAAACTTTTTTACAGCGATTGATATAGGTAGTTTTCTAATACTTTTTTACCTCGTTGGAACATAAGACTAAATTTATTAAAGTCATTTCTTAGTTTTTTTTTTGGTAGGTAATTTTGCGTCATTTGGTACTTAAAACTCTACGACGACTTACCTTTCATAGACTTTATTGTGCATTCGTACAATTTTCATTAATTTGGGCTTTAATTATACGATTTGGAATAGAAATTTTTTAAGCTAATCGTCTAAAAGTTACGATTCAACAAACCGATATCGTTGGTACAACCCAATACAAACAAGCTGGTATCATTATATGTAATTTTGACAGTTGCATGTGTCAATCTAGTCTCTGAGATTAAAAAACGGACTATAGATAATATGCACAATGACATTTGTTACTCAGCGATAGAATTAAAGACACAGCAAATAAACGCACCCACAGGAACTCAAAGATAGTAGTATAATGCTGTCTCTGTCACTCATTTGCAAATTGTGCAGCGTGTTTCCCATCATTTGGTTTAGTGTGTCTAAAATACTGACAGTATAACAACATAACTGCATAAAGTACACACTTTCTGACTTCACATCATTCATGCACGCGCATGAATGATGTGAAGTCAGAAATATAATTTATTTTATGTTTAATGTTTCTTCAAAAAAGCCTGGATACACTAAGAAGTAAGTAGTAAATATATACTTAGTGATTGATTATTAGTAAGTACAAAGTTATAATGAGTAGAAGTGTAATTATAAGAAATATGTAAGTGTTGATATATTATTAATAGTTTTTTTTGTGCTATTTTTTGATTATTAGTAAGTACAGTTATAAGTTATATGTAAGTGTTTCTATGTTATTAGTTTTTATTTCAAATTGTTTTGTGTAAATTAAAATATATCTGATTATTATGTTTTATTTTTATTTAATACTTACCCACCCGTTCTGGATCCCATTTAAACAACGGACTGACATAATAGTTATATACATTCTATTTATATAAATGGCTCGTTTGTTGAGTAGATAATATTAGACATACAGGAATAAACAGATTCACTAACAGTATTTGTTTTATTGTAAGTAACAATTGTGTACGCAACTGTACTTTTTTATAAAATTTCACATTTTATTATTAAATAAAGGCTTATTTTTAGAGGCATAGTAGTATTTGGGCGAATAGTCCATTACTAAATTTTAATTGACCTGATTCGCCCGGTAATAAATTTGTCTCGGGCGAAACCGGCCCTAAAAAATATTCAAAATTGAAAGTAGTTCATTCGCCCATTTCGGGCGAACCAATTTCGGGCGAAACCGCTACTAAGCCAAAATTTCTATAGAAGCAAGACGTTGGTTGGAAGTTCAGAATGTTGAATAGTCAACATAGTGTAAATATTTTATTTAGCCAGTTTTACATCTTCTAGTATTGACGACTTCTAAGATAAGTTTATTACAAAGACCAAAGTTACAAAACAACAAAAGAAAATATTTTTTTACGCCCATATTATTCGAAATAACACAAGACTGACGGAATCAACAAACTTTGACATCTACTTACTTGTAGTTTGATTAGTTTTCTTTTTAGTATTTCACAAAAGTACTACTGAAATATTCATCAGAATAAAGGGGCTCACAGGACATCAAGATTTTGACAGATAGAGGGCAAAAATGAGAAAAAAATAGACGATTATGAGTCTATGGTAGTGACAGTTGGATACTTATATTCCGGGAGACTCGCTGCGAGTTTTTATACACCTGTAGCTGTCGCGGACCAGCCTAATATATCACTATCACAATATTATATAATTTTCAAAGTGTATAAATACTTGTTGGACACGACGTAATATAATATATCGCTGGTAGAATTTAAATTTCCTTAATGACCCCGGTTACGTGTAGTTTTCCACTATTAAAATGTGGCCAGGTGACAAATTGAAAGAATTGGGACACCACATTCCTTTGAAGTTTTATGCTACGATAAATTGAATATATTTATTTTGTAAGAAATAGAAATTCCTTGTTACGTGGTTATTTTGTGTGTAAATTTTATAACACGGAAGGTTGAGTTGTGCCCTTTTACCAGTCAACTAAATATCATTCAAAGACCTTGTGGCTTTGAAATTATAGAAAATTATATATTGCAATATATTTCTCCACTTCATAATTCATAAGTAGGATCGGCTTGCCAGCCTGTCTACAACATAGCGTGCATTTTGAAATAAATTATTGAGTCTTAAATAATAAACAAGACAGCTCGTATGTTGTTCGACACTGACGATTATAAATAGAAATTCTAAGTAACAAAATGGAAAATTATATTTATAACTGGAATGGAGAAAACATTTTAGACAAAACGCGCTGTAATAAACAATCATGTTAAAACCGTACTCACATTGAGTCTACAAATAGCGAGGGAGTACCGCGTACAGGCAGCGCAACAAAATAAATAAAGCTAAAAGATCAAAACAATTCCACATAAAATTCTCTCTATAGTAAAACGCATACAATTCCTTTGATGAAATTACTGAATCAGAACTTGAAGGTATGACTCAACTGGATTTAAAATAAGTTAAATACAATTGCGCCGCTAATTTCAGTATAATAATATAATATAAACGAAAGAGCGTGACTTTTTGTTCGTGGAAGCAACGTAAACTTTCACAAAATAAATAAAACAGCCGTTAAGTTGTACGGACGTATCACGAGTTGGTAATTAGCAAGCAAAGTTACATTCAACATGTTTTTATTCAGAATAATATTTTGCTTATTTGACTAGTCGAGCAATTATATGTACTACGCTGTGGGTCGTAAGATAGGAAAGACCATTGGAAGTTTGCGAATTGTTGTTCTAAGTCTACGTTTGTAAAATTGATCTATGTAAGTTATTTTTAATTAAGGAAAAAATCTATGTATTTACGCTACAGAAACAATTTTTTTATAATAATAAGAGATTGAAATGCGGATAAAGAATAGGATGTTTTGTTCAACAAGTACCCGAGAGACACGGGAGTGAGTGGGTGTCAATAGCATCAAGTTTTGGAGGTAAAAATGAAGGCAAAGAACGATGTTTTGTTAATTATAATAAATGTTGGCGAAAGAAACGCGATATAAACGAGAAATTCGATAACACAGGCAGTGTTCTCGGTAGCTTAGTGGTTAAAGCGTCGGGTGCAGTTGACCAGAGAGACGCAGGTGCCAATCCTGCTTGTGATCGTATTATACTTTTAATTAAGTCCTAAATGTGTAATTATTCATAAAAAAAACTAATTTCCATATATTTTTAACACAAAGGATAGGTATCTGTTGTGCAGTCAAAAACATGGCGCAATATGATTGTCATTGCGATTTAACTTGATTACTTGGACTTTGGTTTAGTGGTCGAAAACTCGGCTGCTGGGCTCAATTCCCAGGTCAAGCAAAATTTTATTGGGTTTTCTAGATATATGGCTACCTATTGCCATGGGATCCAAAAACCTTGCCGGTTCATCTCAAAAATTTTAACTTTCAGGAAATACCTACATAATCCGTAATTTTTTAATAAATATAACATAAAAGTTATGTAGTCGCTTCATTAACTAGAGCAAAGCTTTGCACGTAAGTAGATTTGTTATTTGTAATACTTATTGGCCTTATTTTTTCATATAATCAATAATGGGGGTGCCATTTTTATTTTTACCCTCTAAATAAATAAAGATTACAAAAAACTAGAGCAAAGCTCAAAAAAGAAGCAGATATAACGGGCTGAGCGGTCCATAAGTAGGTCAGTTCGACAAAATGTTCTTTTTGAACAGAAGTTATATTGAGAATGGTGAACCTATTAAATGATTAAAGGACATTTAAAGCTGTTCTGGAAATAAAATTGAACGATATTGCCTCAAAGTTGAGCGAGGAATATTGGTCCGAAATAAGATTTTATTACATTGATTTATCCAAGTTATTTACCGTCCTATTACTGGGTACGATTCTCCAGTCAGAAAGAGAAGGGTAAGACTATATTACAATAACACGTTGGCCAATTTCGGATTGGCAGACTTCACAAAAGAAGAAAATATCAGACATACAATATTTTATTCATCATTTAGGGGATAGACAATTTATTTAATATACGCACATGATTTTAAAAACTCAAAGGTTCCCAAGGTTCGTAGCCGAGACCCATAACTTATTAATTTATTGTGTACGTACAAAATACCCGAAAAGGTATTTCTGTGCTGTAGATATTGTATTTTGGATGTAATAAAACCCTCGCGGTTGAAAGTATCACGGACAAAGCCCGCATGTTTGTTCTGCAATATTGCTTTGAAGCATATACACGCGTCAATCGAACTGACATTGGACACCATTGTAAACTGCCCTCAATCGGCGAAGGTAATCGCTTCGATTTTTGACGATCGGTGGCGCCACTGTTCGCCGTAAATTGAATGGTTTTAGCGTGGATACACGGCCGTGTCAAGCATTCACCGCACGGATTGACACCGGCGATCGATTGATAGATTAAATTCTCCGCCTCTGCGAAACGTGATTCCGAATGAAAAACGGGCGCAAAATTGTTTTAATTTAATTTGTTGTAACTCAGAAATAATATTTATTGCGGACTAGATACCGCTACCTAGCTTGTGACATGCATGGAGTGAAAAGGAACAGCGATTGTTATACCTAAGACTAAGAAATTAAGCTATTGAATAAAAAATACTAGGTATTATGGCCCTTTAATTTTTAAGATTCAAGCTATCAATAAAAGAAATTGATTCACACAATTTATTGTAAATAACTCAGAACGGCAAATATAGGAAAACATTAAATATTATGTAATCTTCCGGCCAGTCACATGAACAAAAAGAAAAGCTCATAATCCTCGGACAGAATCCGAATCCGATACAAAAATTGATAATCCGGTCCTAATTTCCATACACACGATTTTAATAAAAGTAAACACAATCAAAAACTTAGAGTTTCGCGACACGTTCGTTCTTACGCTCCCATCAATTATTTCTAAAGAACCGAAAAAACTTTTCAGATTTAATTACGTCTCCTCCCATCCCAAATTTATTTTCATGAAAACGTATTATGTTAATTCCTTTGTAGCGGTGCCTTTATGATTCTATATTACTTTCAGGGAGGGCGTCACTTAGTGTATGGGTGCTTGATTGCCCTAGCTCAATAAAGACGTAGAATACGTTTTTATTATTTAACGACCTTCATCAAGGGTAATGAAGGGTAAGTTTATTGTGAGACGCCGCGCCGCCGTGACGTAAGCCTTCGATAGAGAAGTTTACTTATAATTTTATGATACTTCTAACCATTTTATTTTTTTTTTTAAAATAAGATATCGCAGATGGTCTTTTATAATTTTCAGTGTCCTTTTTTTCATTCCAGCTCACTCATTCCAAGAAAATGTACTAAACGTTTGCACAGAGCTCATTTAAAAAACTTGTAAAAACTTAAAACCAATTATCGCCGAGATATATGGCATAACTATACAAGGTAGGAAAGTCAACTTATGTAAAAGATAAGGATAGGTAGGCATGAAGGGGAAGGCCCAGCTGTAGTAAGATAATCGTTATCATAATAAATAAGAAGATAGGAAGTAACCGACTGACTCCTAGATGACTTTACCCGCCGGGACTACTATAATTTAAACTTTCGTTTTTCCAACAACAACAACCTTATTCCATTTCCCTCACGAAATTATAATACCACAGAGTTTCATTAGCATAGTAATGGAAATTAAATACTCTAAGCAATTGTGCATTTTTTTGGAAGATAAATTTTTAATGGTACTCATCACGGATGAAGTAGAATGGTGGAGCAATTAGTGAGTAGATATTTACATAATTGTTTCATCCGAGGCACGTTTCGAGCCGGGGCGCCGGCGCCGAGATAATCTTCAGCATAAAATACTTACTAACCTTCTCAACTGGAACAACAAACAAATCGTTTTTTATTCAACAAATTGTATTGAGCTTCTATATATATTTCATAGGAAAACTCATTTGTACCTATAGTAAATTTTGTTAATCGTTTAACATTTTTGAGTAAGCTTTATTTATTGGCCGTTTTCTTGAATATTTTTAGACGATAATGTAAACAACTTATAGTTAAATTATGGTTTCTTCTTGAAGACCTGTTTTCATTTACGTTACTATAAAACAATGATCCACCCACGCCCTATCACAATAACGAAACGGAAGAAAAACAAACACAACAAAATAGTATCGTTTTGAAACCAATACTAACTTTATTCATTCCTCTACCATTAATACCTTTCAGAACATTGACCTACTTCTATGTCAATAAAACGAATGAAATATTATCAACAATTCCAGAACGTTCTTTAATCTTATAAAACAAATACATAGGTAAATTCTACATTCAATCAACACTAATAAACAGTTTTGCTCTTTGTAAAAGCTCAAAAGAATTGCTAAACCTAAGTTATGCTGAAATATTTTATTTTGAAATGGACGCTTGTTTTGTTAATGGAAAACAAATAAAGAACGTTCACGGGTTGGTTGGTAATTACTACACGCAACGGCTTCGCCGCATGCGCGGTAAATTAACAACAAGCTACACGTGTGGCCATTGCCACATTCACATAATACACAAAAGCCTTTTGACATTGACGACCGTAATCCGGGTGGAACGAAAGAAAGTCGCACTGCGCCCTAATACCATTCATAAGTTCTACAAGTGGTCACCTTGAGACGGCGAAACTTTGCGTTTCGAGGACGCCCTGGAATTTTTAACAGTAAGCAGTTTTGCAGTTCTAGCGTACTTGAATAAAATTTGCTATTATTAAGCCACTTTATCTCCACCGTACTGGAATGCAACGTAAATAACGTCTGTACAAGTCGTAGACGATTATACTTAGTTATAAGGAGTTTTGAGCGGGTGTCGAGTAAATACCGAGGCAAAATTAACAATAATGTGACCGCGCAACATAAATTCTGAAACTGCGAGTTATTCAAACTTCATATCATCAGCCTATTGCCGTCCACTGCTGAACGTAGGAAAGTCCCCCAAAGAACGCCAACCATCCCGGTCTTGGGCAGCTCGCATCCATCCGCTGCCAGCCACCTTCTTTAAATCGTCGGTCCATCGTGTCGCAGGGCGTACAACTCTACGCTTGCCTAAACGTGGTCTCCACTCTAGCACTTGTCTGCTCCATCGACCGTCTGTCCGTCTACAGACGATTTAAACTTGCGAAGCATGTTTTTGTAACGAAATCTAAACTAGTAAATACTTAAAAAGTAAAGGTAGCTCTGATTCATATATGTGAAATGGCGCCGTCATTTCAGACTAAAATCAACAGTAATTTATTCTATGTATAAATATTTTCGCAATACTTTTTTCATTGAACAGTTCTAAATATTCAATGGATGCATCATTGGAGTGGTCTAGTGATTAAATATTGGATTATCGAAATAATAACATGGGGCCCAAAACATGTCAGCGAGCTGTGACTGTAGGCACTCGTATATCAGTACACCGGTTTACCCATCGGCGAATACCGACGTGATAGATATTATGAATGTGCCATGTAGGTATGTACAATATATAATTGTATCCCAAAGAAAGCTCCCTATTACTTACACATAACAAGAAGCCCATACTTCAATAAAAATTAAAGTAAATATACAACAAATAAAGGCGTAAAAGTTCCGATTGAACATTTTCTGACAGAGAGCGAGCGACCTTTCCTCTCTGTAAGCCGAGGACTTGTAAATCATTCATCAGAGCCGACGCTGAAACAAAGTCGATGAAACAATTTATCAATCCGGGAAAGCAAACAAGCTGACTGAGATTTGTATTGGGACGTAGAAATGTATATTTTTACTTTTTGATAAGTTTAATTGTAAAGACATAGATAAAACTGAGCTAAACGCTTCAACAATGACATCAACAAGTACGAGTAACATTCAGCGAGCTTATTTACTAGAAATGTTGAATCCAGTCCTGTGTCGATCTTCTTTTTCAATGAATTAATAAGTGTTGATCTTCAAATAATATCCCGTAACACAAAACTCAAAGGCATTCCTTAAAGATAATCATCAGGCTCAGGTAAAGCGAATATCTATAGAGATTTGAGCTTACCGCTATATGATGCTCGTGATTTGATTTCAGTACGTACTTACTAACTAGTAAGTCAAGCTCTAAGCTGACGATTCAGAGACAAATATAGCCCTAAAATGTATGCTTCAAGAAGAAGAAGCATAAGTTTACGCTATCAATCGCCTCTGAATCGCTTTCATCTTCCGCACGTAGCATTAACAACCGTCGATGACATATATAGGAGACACTAATTAGTCTAAATAAATAATTATGAAATATATGCAACGTTTACGGACAACTAATTGGAAGCCACTTCAGCTATAATTAATAAATAAACACAAACTTAACCCCACGTTTATTTCAAAAAGGTGCACTAATGAAGCTTGACACTACACGAGAGCTGCGTATACGCTAATGAAGGTCTGAAATAAACACGTGCTCGCGTATGAAATAAAATATAATTATACAGATATCGTTAAGTCATGAATGTGTAAGTATATATCGTTACGCCTATCTCTTATTACTAGGGTCGATGGCAGATTGTACGGAAAGATAATGAAATTTCACTTCTTCAATTTTCGTTAAACAAAAGCAGGTATTCTTATCATGGAAATTATGTCCCTAGCAGTATATACCGGAGGATACACACTGGAGCCCATGTTAGACTTTACTGTTGTATTTCATTATCTAGATAAATACCTAATTTGTTCTTGGGTAAATATATGAACTTTTCGTTTTTATCTGTGTCACGGGAAAGACAGAGGGTTATATCGGACATTCACCTATTAATGCCACAGTCCCACAGTTATTTAAACCTCTTTGTCCCTGCACCCGAGATCCACAATCGTGATCTTTGCAACATGTGAGGAAAAAATGATAGGCTAAAAGAACGATGTCATTGAGTTGGCATAAAAACCCATGTCAGTAAGTACTTTGAACAACAACTGATCATTAAATCAGGAACATTAGGCACATTTGTTGCGCTACTTTGAAGCTATTAAGATATTGGCAGACGAACATCTCTATCAACTTCAAAACATCGATCAATCATTCCATTCAATTCGTGTCACTTTAATAAAGCTGAGAAGTTATTACGAAAGTTGCTGACTTCCACCAAGAACACGGAGCCCGTTGGTTCGATAATTTGATTATTTAGGGATTTTCAAATTAATTAATATCATATTTTCTAAATTTAACTTTAGTGTTTTCAATTCTGTTTTACTGTAAATAAGAGTAAGTAGGAGCACAGATTTGTTTACAAATTTCTAGGAATTTTATAGGAAAACTGAGTTCTAATCGATTTGCAGGACTGTAGGTAGATAGACTGTAAGACGTCCGATCCGAAGTATCAACTATAGCCAAAGTGCTTGGTGTAAAAACACAGTAAGTACCTACCATAAATAAAATAATCATTACCATTTACTTAATACGTCTTGTCTCGGATGATAAGCTCTAATAGATAACATTACCGATACTCGTTTTTATAAAAGCGATTAATATCGTTAATGAGGACATGTCTAGCTTCTGATGACGGGAGGAAAAGTGACGCCCTCGATGTATTGTCATTAAACAAAACATCTACTCAAAGGAGTTAATAGTTGTTATTTGTCATAAACAATTTTCCCAAGTAATATTTCGTTGCCTAATCCCTCTCATACTGAGAGGAGACCCGTGCCCAGCAGTGGGACAGTATATGGGTTAATTATTATTATTATTATTATTAATATTTCGTTGACAAAGAAAAACTACTAGCTACAAAAACCATTACAGCAGGTAATTTTTCAGACGAAGTAATTTTATTAATGAGGCGTCCTTACCTACACTAAACTTTATACAACTATAAGCCTGCATCGCTTTTTATTAAAAAGAATATCATATTCTTGTAAGACGTTTACACAAATCTAAATAATTATGAGAGTTATGACCGAATGTAGATACTGAACGTACCTACTGATTATTTATTTATCTGACTTGCTAAGAGTATGTCAACATATTGCTTCTATTTCAAAGCGACAAGTATATTATGAGAATTATTCCGCATGTCCAGATTATAGACAGAAACATTTCGGTTGGTATGAAAATAGCCGACTTACAAAGGGAACGCGGAATGCGTAGATCCGTGTCAGGCGTATTAACTGAAATCACACGCCCCAATATTCTACAGTGTCAATCGTAAATACGAATGGTACAACATTTTATCAACGTACTTCTACATTTACTTAGGAAACAGAAATTGACACCTTTTGACGGAGTTTATTAAAAAATTGGAGATGTTTATTTTGTTTTTAGTTTTTCAAGATACGATAAAGCAATAAATGATTAAAACAAGTCATGTTTTATACTTGGTATTGAAATAATAAAATAAATATTATTTTTGTTGATAAATGAGTGAGTATAGCCTAATATTTAATTGAAAATAATGAGGCAAGTCCACGCTTACTTTGTCGGTACACGCGAAGTTATGTGAATTATTTAAGATTGACTAAATTAATGTAAGCCATGAATTAATTTTTATTATTCCCTACATTTACTTGATACTATTTATTATTCCCTACACTACATTTACGAAACTTGCCAAAACTAATCACAAGGAAAATTATATTGTGATGTTGTGCTTTTAAAGAGTCTCTAAAAGCGTTGATATTATATATCTAAGTGATCATCCAAGGTAGTAGCCTAAGCAGTAAGCCTAGCAATCAATCTGCTGACTGGATATTTTAACCTGTTAGGCATATATTAAACACAAGATAAAACCAATTGTTTCGATCCTATGGAGGGTCAGGCCCTGGAGGATAAATGTATAAGTAGATATAAGAAAAAAAGTAATAGATGGTACCGTGCCATTTGTAAGAGGCAAGAGACATTTTTTATTAGTATTAATGAAATTAGTATTTCGTCGTTGCACGTGCAAACGTCGCTATGTATTATTTAGTTATTTTTGGTTTTTTATTGAATACTTGGGGAATTATTTAAAAAAAAGCTATGCATCTCCTGTAAACTGTGTAAAAAATACATAGGGATTTTTGCACACGCAACGACGATTTGTCGTTACAGTGGCAGTAGAAATAGAAACTCTTTGATAATTTAAACTCTCTACCTATAACGGTTCATGAAATACAGCACGCTGACACACGGACGGACAGCGGAGGCTACGAGGCGGAGCTACGGAGGCGGAGGTACCCCAGCGATGCCAACGGAACTCTATTACTAGCTACGGAACCCTAAAAACGAAGACTGCTTAAATTGTGATACACCATCTCCAACTAGTAATAATTTAAGAATTAACATTGTAAGGGAACTTTACGATGAATATAAATTCCGAAAGCGGATGGCATTCGGTCCCATCGCAGTGAAAAACTACCGACGACTAAGTAAGAATAAGTTAATGTTACAACTTAGAATTTCTCACTTTGTCACCGCCACCACAACAAATATCTGTAGAATATACAAATATTTACCTCAAGTGGGCATCGAACCCACAATGGCGCAGTAGTGGCGAGGTAAAACGTTCACCACTACATCAAAATGGAGCAATTGTCTCATATTCACTTTGTATGTTAAGATTATTCGTTCATAGTATGGGTACAGCGCGTAGTGGAGCAGCTCTTTACTTCTCCAAGAAATTTCTTTGTCGCTAATTACGACAACCCTATCAAGTTGTACATTACCTCTATACGCAAACTGCAATTACCTACTTAACTTTACACCTGTTCCGTTTCGTTAACTAAGGCATTATTCTGCAAAATACTTCGCTTAAATGCATCAAGCTACGGAAATTAGAACAATGTTTATTCAGAAACATATTTTATGCATATTACCTACAATATCGTCTTCCAGGTATTTCATTTCATACCGATTTAAATTCTAAATTCCAAAGAAAAGGAATCATGTCATTGTTTTGCCGGAAACATTATAATACAAGCTGATTCGAGGAAAGAAATTACTGTTCTGCCGCGGCAGGTTACGAATGTCCCTTGACACTTTAGAATTTCGTTAAAAGAATCTTATAGGAAAGATTAATTTCATTTCGGCTAAACTATTTACCCGGAAGAAGCAACGCGACACATTTAGGTAAGTGTTTTATTTGATAATCAGCCAATCGCACTTTTTCTACAAAAACGGAACTGACTTTGCCAAAATCAATGGCAAAAAACGGCCGAGATAAATTATTATAATGAAATGTCCTTGAATCAGGGAAAACAAAGGAATAAAGTAGATATGAGAATAAAAAAACAGTAGCGGACATAACGCAAGCATATTATCATACTTTATTACTCCAATGAGCATAAGTAACAGTGGCCATACAAAACGCGTAAATATAATGTCGCTATGAGAACCGATACTAAACACGTCGGCGGCTATTCATTTACCGTCGACTATTTGTTACCAACCAACGTCACAATTCGAGCGCACAATTCAGAACTTCGTTTCAATGTTTGAGAAAAACAATTTGAATTATATTTACGAATGTTAGGTACAGCCTAGCATTGACAAAATGAATTTTAATTTAATCGGTTATACACAACTTTGTGGCCATCAATTGTCTTAAGTTTCAATGCTTCGTCTGTTGAACACGATATTTATACGAGTATTACCGTAACATGTAACGCTCTTTAAAACAAAACTGTAAATCGTTGATTTTTTGGAAATATTCCTTTGTCATCAACTGAAATAAAAATTTGCTTTCAGCATTTATACGGCACATGAAATGATAAATGTTTGCATCCGTTTATTAAAAATACAAAATGTTTCACAAAAAACATGTTCTATTAGCTTAAAAGCTTTGTGGATACAATGCATATTTGAGCTTTCCGTCATTATAGTAAAGTGACAAAGTTAAAATTTTGAAGTTAATTGTTCCGCTGATTGGCCAAGTTTCAAGCCGAGCAAACTGACATTGGGTTTTTCTATGAAACCTATACAGTATCTTAGGATTAGTGCGTTCGTAGGATTGATAATGGTCAGTGGCAATAGCAGAGAACTATACCTATCCCTTCGTGAATACAAGCGTGTTGATATGTCTGTAATTATTAAGTTTACCATAAAATATAAAAAACTGCAAAGGGAAACGAAGCTTTACTCCTCAATATAAATATATGCAGAAAAAGAGGAGCGTTTTCCCTGTTATCAGCTATAAAGTTGTCATCAAGAGACTGTCTCTCCCACAGGTATAATAGAATTGTGCGCATTAGCCGCTGCTCCCGGGATTGTCTCTGAAGCGTCGCAAATAGATGAGGATGAAGATAAAAATTATCCAGTCGCCACGTCGGTGACAAGACTTGTAACTTAAACTAAGGAATTTAATCTCCGTTGTATTTTGATGACATCAAAAAAATGTATAAGTACTTAATTGACTTAGCTTAATTAGCTTCTACGAGAAAAATATTTAAAGATTTTCCGCAAGGATTACAACTTTCATAATCTATTCAATATTATTAGTCTATTCAATGTCGACCTAGAACAATCACATAAAACTACCTAGGCTATAGCCCGTTTTACTTTTAACTTACCTAGTAACTAAGTTTATACTTTATGTAAGACAGAATCAGCACCATTGATTGATACCCGAGCTGTTAGATGTTTTAAATTGAAACTAATATTATTATTAGCACGTACAATAAAGTCCTTACATCAAATTATTAGAATCGTTTCATAAGTACGAAAACTAGAAATAAAGTGAAGGTAGCTGTTGCCTATCAACCACAATACAGATTTAACCGCTCGAATCGGATTATGATGTAGTTTGCAAGCCGTGAACATCCCGCCATCACTTATAAACTTCTCCTGCCAAGTTATGTTATGCCACATGGCGCGGGCGCCAAGAAATATCGACATATAAATATTTCATAATTAGGTACTACAAGAAAAGATGTCTTTTACACACGTGAATAGAGAAGCAATCTGTTACACCTATCCTACATATTTTTTCGGAGCTTGTAAGATACCTATATGAATTTACAATTTACGATATAAGGTAGATATTTATAAGGTCGTCCGGCGAGCTATTGGACAGTCAGCCTGCTAACTAGCAAGGCGTAACAATTAGGAGACACAATAAAAATACTATTCTTCAATAATATAAGATTAATAAAAAAACTGATGAAATGATGCATTCACGTTTTATTTAGTTGCGTTTACCATGGCTTCTGTATCTCGTGCCACACGCACGAAACAAGATCTAGATATAAATAAGATCTTCTCTTTGTGATCTAACGTTTGTAACCGTGCAGCTTCGTTGAAATTCATTTGAAATTGAGTATAGTATCACGAAAATAATCTTTTTTACTGAGAACACTTTGCATTATGAATGCTTCTACTACGGGTTAAGATAGAAGTAGTAGTTGTGTACAGCATTAAAATCTTTATTCCCTTGTAGTATACGTACCGAAACTGCGTGTCACCTATGTCGTGATTCGTAACACTTTTCTCAAAAAAATTTTTTTTTTTCGGTGGCATGGATGTGCTGGAAATGAGCAGTGTCTCCGTGTTCGTGGATCTAAGTTGTCAAAATGCCAATAAACGTTTTACGAGTGCAGGTTAAATACGAGAGTTTGGCGAGCGGAAGACGAAATGACAGTGTTATTAAATAAGTTCCATTCCCGGTCTCTAATAGTACCTACCTACATTAAAATATTTGAAAGAGCAAGTGACATTATATTTACTGCGGGAAAGTTTATAATATTCTGCTTTATTTGTTTTATATTATTTACATGTTGTATAAGAGTAAAATAGACATGAGAACAATGATTACAAACTACTGTTTTAATTGTTAAAATCTAGTTCCGTTTGAACAGCTCTTGTTCATAGATAAAACCGTTAATAATCTGAGCACTAACATACTAAAAAATATTAATTAATCCAATAAAGCGTCCAATATATTTTACATTCGTTATAATATGTATGTATAATATTCTAATCAACATTGATGGTGAAATAAAAGAACTCGGCTATATACCGCAGGCTCCATTTATGACCCACCTCCATCTCATTTAACGGTTCCATGAGCGCAATATTAAATCTCGAATGCATTTTTTATAAGTTTAAAAGATATTGCTGTTGTTAAAGCTTGGAAATAAACCATTACTTTTTATTGTTCTCTAGGACGTTATAACTATTTTCTAGGTAAAAAGTTTTAATTCCAAAAGTCTAGAGTTAATAGTTGTAGTTTTAAATAAACCAACTATATTACGACTGCTATGCTAGAGGTCCTGGGTACGAATCCCGGGTCGAGCAAAGTGTTGTTGGGTTTTTCTGTGAAATTCCTAGTAGCAGCTCGGAGTCCGGATTTGCGCCCGGTTGATGGCAATAGGCTCGCCCCCTATTACATGGGACCTAAAATCATACCGGCGAAATGTGGGTGTACATAAGTACACCTCTGCTTCCCCTTCGGGGAATACAGGCGTGATGGTATGAAGATCTAGATTTTTGACGTTTTAAATAGTTAATTACAAATAGCGAAAGCTTAATCTTTGTTTAATCGACGCGGCCTAGGCTAGACTTTTGCGGTAATATCAGGCACAAGAGAAGTAGTCATGTATGAATGATGAACATAAGAGAAGGGTCCACACAGTTCCAAGCACCCATAAAAACCGCAGTTTTGTTAAATGTGATTCATGTCCTAATTCATAAGCGACTAAAACCTAGCAAGAATTATCGCGATGTTTTTAAGATGTCATAAATTACATAATGGCACCTGAATTTTTAAGTAACAGTTTTACGGTCCGCATTTAAAGCTCGAAAGAACCTTCACTTTCAGTTATTCTAACCATTGTATACAACTTTAGTACTACAAAATAAAACCACATGAAATATGAACAAACGTAGTTTCCAACTAGAGGCAGCATCATGCTCATCTTGCACTATAAATCTCGTCCACAAGTAGGCCACGCGGTAAACGCGAACTCCGGTGTAAACTTAGTTAATGCAAAATTGTTTAACAAAGATCATTTAACTTTAACGTTCCTATGACGTTTTGTAAATGGAAAATATGCTTGGAAAAATGGAGCAAGTCGCGGTTTTTAACCCCTGATGCAAAAAGAGGGGTGTTGTGCATTTAAATAACTTTATTTGCCAACCCTTCGGTGGATCGTTATGGTACTTATGTACATGTTCAAACTTTAACTTGCAACATAAATTAATTACTTCTCTTGTATATTAGGGTGGAAAGCGTGCAGACTAGGCTGATTGGAATTGAAATGGCATTTTAGTCCATAAATAAGGTTACTAATCTTCATAATCAAATAATTTAATTACATGATTCTTGATTATGAGTTTGAACACAGATTTGAGCTTGGCTTTTATAACAGAATTAGTTTATCTAAAATATTTTACATACAATAATCCATTTTAATCAGATAATACCTTGAAACGGGCTTTACTAAAATTACTCACCTGAAATTCGTTTGACAGTCTTTGTTTTGTTGTTAATTACTTATTAAAAGGTATCCTGAAGGTTTTATTTACTTCATTTTATTTTTCAGAGCACGAAAAAGGTTTACATTTTATTCTACTTGACAAGCATAATCTGTGGATTCTTTTTAATTTTAGGCCCAATTTCAGTTGTCATTTACGGACACAGCCCATTTGTGTATTATAAATAAGCCATGCCGGGTATTTATTATTAAAAAAATGTTAATAACTTCTTCATATTATAATGGTAATGAAGCTGTCCATTATTTTATACATAATATTTTAATGGTCTAAACTTTTCGTCTTTTACACTTGACCGATATTTTCCACTACGCAGTGTTATGAAGTGTCACAGCTGCCAATCATTTGGTTTATTTTCAGAAAAGCAGACATGTGCAACTAATGCTGTCCTTTACTAATGCTCTATTCAAGCCACATCCATAATCATGAGCGTTAGTCTTTCCAAGATGCGGCTAAATCGCTTGAAAATGCTCAATGGTCTGTAATAAAGACTTCCCTTTAGATACGGTACGATAATGTCCCAACATTTCCTACATTATGTTACCTACGACACTATTATGTTTAAGTAGTATGACAAATGTTTCATAAATTATTGTAACCCTTCGAGTTTCAGCAGACAAAATAAAGGAGAAACCTGTTTCGCGGCAGGGAAAACATTAGGGGTCTGTTTGACTACCTCTGGATCCATCTAACCTAACCTAATCACCGAATCATTTATAAAATGGTACAACATTTGTATGAAATTATGTGTCAAATTTAACTTTAGCTTAAAATCTCTGGATAGCTGCTAACCCTAGGATAAATTCAAAAATCAATAATGAATCAAAATATGTATGAAATGACGACACAATTAACAATTAATTAACGGAAACTTATCAGGAGCTTAGAAAAGAGGCCCTAACACTAGTAACGTAACTACGTAGGTATGTACTTACACAAAAGTATTTATATTTATAAATACAATGATTTAGTTTTTTTTCTAATTATATCGGATAGAAGTAGAAATATTTTACACAGTTTCGTGATGCTCTTGACGCATATCGACATAACGAGTTCATACATTTAGTACAGTAGGTAAAGATTTTGGAAATTTCCCACGAAATTGGGTAAAATGATATCAACCTGGGCAACGTCACGGGGCATAGATCGTTCACAATATATACGGTAAAGATTGTGACACGTCATTAAATCTAACCTCATAAAAATGGCGCTAACGCATTTTATATCCTCCATAGATAAAAATTCTTACAGCATCAAATAAGTATGTATTTCTATTTTACAAGACACAAAGGATAGGTTCGTTTTACCTTATCGTTGTCACTTCACTTCGTTCACAGTGGAATGAACAAGAATACAATATTTTCTGACGAAACGTTTACAACTGATTTAGTTACGGCGAACATACTAACTATACTTATTTGATGTGACTTTATTGTGTTGAAAAATTGCCTAGAATACGGCTAAGAAGAAGTAAAAACCATTTAATACTTAGTACTTTTGTCATAATCTTAAAATAATTATTTAAAGTACATTTTTGTTTATTATCATAGACATTATCTTCAACAACTTATTGAGGCCAATTACAGCCGTATTCTAGTTTTTCAAGGCAAGTTTTGTTTTTCGTATTATGAATACCAAATTACTGTAATAATATGAATGTTTCTGAGACATAATAACCAAAATGAATCGATATTTCAATAGCCTTGGGGTGAGTTATAATAATATAAGTATGTTTTATTTCAGTGTTACTTGTTGTAAAATAAAATCATCAACCCCCACGCCTATATCGTACCTATCGATTCTTTCCAACTATTTAAAGTATGAATTTTGAATCACAATCAAAATCCTCTGAATGAATAGTCTACTATCAGAGTCGGTAGGGTGTGTTTGACTTAGAACTCTATGTATGTACTTACCTTTCCTTGCCCTATGACAGGGACCTGCCTTTTATATGTACGTATTCTCATTCCTTTGGGCTGCACAACAATTCTAATTCAAGGCTAACAATATTATATCTTCGTTTGTGAAGCCGCTTTTAATGCAAACTGTCATTTACACGACATGGATACATTGTGATAAAAACAGCATCTAACTTGTTCCTGATTTCCTATTTCGTCTTTGACTCTTCCTTCGAAGGAAGCATCAAGAAGATGCCGCGGAGGTGCCTATATGAAACGATAAGTTGGTAACTGTGTTTGTTTGATACTACTTTTTACGTATTTTTTTTTACGTTTTATACCCGTGACCTTGATGATGTCACTATATGGACGCTGTAAAGGGTCCAAAAATTTTATTTTAAAGTCAAATATTCACGTGTCTGAACTCAGAAGTCGTTTCTTTGGTGAAACAAAGGGATTTATAACTCTTATGTGAATATTTACCTACTATTGGTACCTATTTATTTTAATATTGTCAGCTGGGGGAAAGAGACGATGAATTGAAACGATTGTGGTTTAGTACATCGTAAATCTGCCGAACAAGGACGAAAACATTTCTTTTAAATCTAATGCTTTTTATGCTACAATTTGGTTACGCAATTGTCTTTATTCGCACAATCACACAATTTATTATTATTTTGCTAGCAGCTAATGTTTATGTGTGGTTATCCTATGAATTGTATCTACAAAACAGTAGTAAGTACTTTATATGTATTCCCTCCTCCTTTCTAATAAATACTACTTACTGTAGTACGAATTTATGCTGTGTATTTACTAAATGTTTTATTTCCTTTTTCTTAATCTAACAGAAACAATTTTTATTAGTACAAGGGAATCTGTTTGTTACTAGATACCTCATCCTTATCCTATCTTATAAAAATAAACTACTAAATAGTTAATCAAAATGTTTTATACATAGACCTATACATACAAAAATACATGCTTACTAGATACACTACACTATAAACACTACTTCTACTAACTACTGTATTATATAGACTTTAATATTATAAAATTTATAAAATTAGCTATAATTAGATGTAAGCAAATACTTATACTCGTATTGCTGTGCCCTAACAGGGTTCATGTTTTGAAACTAATCCAAATGTATACCAACATTGTAAACAAACATGAGTGCAATAAATTTATGATTTATGATTTATCCTCTGTCGGCTTCCAGCATTTTACCAGTACCTGAGAAGGAACTTTTTCACGAGCGGCTGCTATCGGCTCATGGTTTTTTAAATTACAATGTTTGTTTTAAATTAGATTGCCAGATAATAAACAAGGTGGAAGGGACATCGACGCACATCCGAATACCATGAGTTCAGTACATGATTCTGGACCCCCTGCGTTGATTTTTCCGTAACTTTTTTCATAAATTTTTCAATTTGTTCTGTTTTTTTACCCGACTGCCGAAGGAGGAGGGTTATGTGTTTGACGCGTATGTATGTATGTATGTATGTATGTATGTCCGTTCCTATGTCCGGTCGTAACTACTCAACGGCTCAACCGATTTAGATAAATGACACCTCATTAGATTCGTCTTGATGGCACGACTGTCACTGGGTACATGAAATTTAAAAAAAATCAATATGGCGGATTTTATACGCCTTAATGTGCGAACTGATTTTGAAAATGATCTTTAGTTGTATCAACTTATATTTTAAATCATCATTTAGGATCTATCTAGTAATTCTATGATGATTTATAAACTAAAAAGAAGGAAATAAAATCAATTATTAAAAGAAACAAAAAACCCGACTGCGTAAAAACTACTAACTAAAAATTGTTTCGTTGCTTGTCCCGCCTGGAATACATTTTCCAACATCACAGAGCTTGTTTTTAGATTTTTAGTTAGTAGTTTTTACGCAGTCGGGTTTTTTGTTTCTTTTATTTTATTTAAACGTGTAAAAAACATATTATTTCTATTTACCCAAATTATGTTTATTATTAAAAATCATTATTTCATTTATTTCGTATCGTGCGTGCGATAACATTCAACCTGGAGCGTTATAATCGCGTTTTTAGCAATACACTGCGTGCTCAAAAATGTCAATAGGTTAGGTGTAACTCAAAAATGTCTGTAATAACATCATTTTCTATATGAATGACCTAGGTTATTTTATTTATGACCTTGAGTGAAATCTTGTCACGACGTTTGTGCGCCGATGTCCCTTCCACCTTGTATAGATTGTTTTATTAATTATTTTTTCAGTACCAGTACTGTAAAATATGCTTTGTAAATATGTATATTATAATAAGTAGGTATATTGTTTGTGATTTATGTAATAATTCCATTACTTCCGAACACCTGCAACACCGACTAGGTACATATTCGTCTCACGTCGGCTCTCCAAGTAATTACTTCCAGCATTGTGCTTACCTACAGAGCCACCCACAAATAACTCGGAACCGGTCGACGGATACTTCAATCTTTTCAACCATATTTCCCTGTACATTTTCATTCGACGGAACTCAGAATAGATATTGTATTTTCTAAAATTTTTACATTTATGTAGGCATGTGAAATGTTATCTTTAAATTAGGTTGGGCTAGCAATCTATCTGGAGTTGAAACTCATAAATTGAATTTTGCTATCTCGCCAATATTACGACATGGTAATGGGAATTTTGGGGTTCCCATTACATAATTCACGTGCGTAGGTCGTGTGGATTTAGTCGAGTGTATATAAGAATATAATTAAATGTCTCACATACTGATTTCTGACACTTACGCGAATACTAGACATTGAAATAAAACGACTTTTTACGGATTTTATCGCGTTATATTGATACTTATTATTTTAATCCCGACGTTTCGGACCCTTTACAGCGTCCATGGTCACGGCTGACTTTAGTGGTAGGCGTCTTGACGTTTCATTTACTAACAGCTACCCTACATTTTTGTTAATTGTTGGCAATCCGATTCACGCAGAACGAGCTCACCGTATCTATAATAGGGTTCCAAGCAGGTGGTAAGACCCAGCCATCTTCTCTTTTAAAATTTGGATGTTTTTTTTAATTTCAATGACCTCACGAATCATCCTGGGTAGGAATCGGTTTTCTTTTGCGAGGACTTGTGTTTGATGAAATCTGATGTAATGCCGGGTCTTGTCAAGGGGGTGTGGGTGTGTTCACAAATTGTAGACTTTCTGGAACGGCGGTGTTTGACATCAGCGATGTGTTCTTTTAATCGGATCCCTATGCTTCGTTTAGTTTGGCCTATGTAAGAGAGACCACAGTCGCGGGATTCAAAATAATATCAATATAACGCGATAAAATCCGTAAAAAGTAGTTTTATTTCAATAAATGTCTCACAATCAGTTTCACGCGCTTTCAATACGAACGGGAGTGATCTAGATCGTGTCGGTGAGTTATGCTTTAGTCCAGAGTACGCTAGCTGAATACTAGCTCCGAGTGTAATCAATCATATTTGAACACGTCGCAGTCAATTCCATGTGTCGCTACGATCTCATTGTTAGGGAATTAATTTTGTTGAATGCTGCACAACTACGCCGGTTATAAAAGGATTGCATACCTAGGTACTTATTATACATGTAGGTACCTACATAGATAGGTATATTAAAATAATCACTGGATCTGGACTGTGTCACTAATTACACACTGGGGTAATGAGAGTATTTGACATTCACGTGAAATACATATTTGAGACCTTCTACATCTAATAAATAAAGCTTCAAACAGAATATCGTATACAATGACATAAACTGTAAGCTATATTTTAATATTATCCAAGAAATATTTCGCTAGGTCTACCAAAATATACAAAACAACATTTTTTTTAATAAAATAAAATATGATGTTAAGCGACCCTTAAATCACTTTTCTCGAGTAATATCAACCCGGAATAATTCCTTAAATAAAACTCCGAAATACCTTTCCAATGACAAGAAAACCTTCTTGCAACATGAGCCACGAACTAATCCAATAAATGTCCGAAAGCCAGGAACGTTCAATCGAAGCGAGATTTTTCTCTATTTGTACCTCATTCATACGAAAAAGGTAAGTAATAGTCAATTAAATACACACAAACAGTAGATAACTATAGAGCCTTGGAATATCCGAATAGGCTTTTGTATCCTCTCTAGAGAGTAAGTACGTAATTTGTTTTCAAACTCGACAGTATAACTTTGTTTTCATACGGAAAACTTTTTCAACTAGCGAATGGAGCAAAGTTTGCGAATGTTTGGTTTCATATTTACGAAATAAACAAGCAAGTACAGGCATGTTTGGAAGTATGGTGAACTTGACCGCATGACAACAACGTGTATTCAATACTAACAATGTTTTGTTTTTTCATAGAATGGTACATTTCAAGAATGAAGTAACGTCCTAAGAGAAAATAAGAGTATATGTAGTATTTAATAAATAGTCACCTACCAACCTACAAAACAACATTAGGACTTTGCTAGATTGACCTGCATGCTAGATAAATTGTAGACGAGCTGTGCATGAGACTATACCACTAAAGGGGGTGAAATAGACTGAAAACACCTATATCCAAAATTGATGTAAACGAAGAGGGTCGCTGGCATGACCTAGTATTTACAAATTCCGTACTTACACATAAATACACAAATATACAAGGTGGAAGGGACACCGCCGCACAAACGTCGTGACAAGGTTTCATTCAAGGTCAAAAGTAAAATGACCTAGGTCATTCGTGAAGACAATGATTAAAAATTTCGATTTCTGTAATAACCGATTACAGATATCGACATTTTTGAGCGCGCAGTGTATTGCTCAAAAATTTCTAATTTGGGTAGATAGAAATAATTGTTTTTTTACACGTTCAAGTAAAAAAACTACAGAAAATATTAAAAATCCTACTGAACTGAACTCATGGTATTCGGATGTGCGTCGGTGTCCCTTCCACCTTGAATATAATACATTTGGAAACAAAACTCGCATATAGACAACATTTCAATGTAATGGATTAACAAGGGATTAAAATTTCAGCTAGTCATGACAAGTAAATAGGTATTACCCATTATTTCAAATGACAAAGGTAGCGTGAGGGTTTAATTCATAATATATACTTGTACCCAGCCGACGGGGATTGTAGAAGTGGTATTTTGATCGTTTTTGGCAGATTTGTAACAGAATTCCGCTACTACTCTAAAATAATATGTCGTTACAGAACATTTTTGTTGTTTTGTTTGACCTAGCCGAGCTACTACTGTCGCCAAATATGAGTTAAGGTTATGTGTGTTATATGTGGCAGTTATTTGTACTCGTTTATTTAAGAAGCCTTCAATGTCAAGGGTGTCTGAGGGACAAAGCGGAAAAACAAAATTGTGATTATTTTGTTATCGATTTGGATTCAATAGCTGGACAAATAATACTTATGCCCATTTTCGGGTGAGGAAATTCCTAATGGATAATGGACATACCCTGCCGCCTTCCCAGGTGGAGGGGACCTATGAAGGCGGCAGGGTATAGACACAGAACCGACAAACATGGGCATTATGTAGTTTTTGCGTACTTCCATGGGAGAGGTGGGAGATTAGATAGGAATAATTTTATTTTACTCCACCTTTTTTTCGCATCACATTATTTTTATGCTCTAGCAAAATATTTGTATAAATTAAATAAATATTTTACGTATCTCTGTGATGTTGGAAAATGTATTGCAGGCGGGACAAGCAAAGAAACAATTTTGTTTATGAACGAACAGCTTGTTCCGCTTGCAATACATTTTCCAACATCACAGAGCTTGTTTTTAGATTTTTAGTTAGTACTTTTTACGCAGTCAGGATTTTTGTTTATAAATCATCATAGAATCGCCATATTGTTTTTTTTTAATTTCATGTACCCAGTGACACTCGTGCCATCAAGACGAATCTAATGAGGTGTCATTTACCTTAATCGGTTGAGCCGTTGAGTAGTTACGATTGGACATAGGAACAGACATACATACATACACGTCAAACACATAACCCTCCTCCTTCGGCAGTCGGATAAAAAGGATTGCAAGAAACTGCAATACGTGTTTGAAACGCATTATAATTGTATGTACGACTATACTTAGAAAACAGATACATTGCACACTGGATTTCAGTCGATGACAAGCAAGAATGTATATCTCATGCTCCGCTGTCGCTACGCTAAATCTGAAATCATATTCATGCCCTACATCGCTCGAGGAAGCGGACCTAAAGTTTATCTTGAAAGCAAATGCATATAGCGATCTATTAGCTAGTAGTCAGCTGTCTTATTCTCTACTAATATTATAAAGAATAAAGATTGCATTGTTTGCATTGAATAGGCTCCCGAAACTACTGGAAAGATTTGAAAAATTCTTTCGTTATTAGATAGCCCATTTATAATTTATATTTTGATCACTTTGAAGCTTTGTAAGATAGAAAAGATCTTCTTGTTCTTAGTCGGGCACTCTTGACATAGTGGTTAGTCTTCACAATCGACCTACTCAAATGATCTCTTTACGATATTGTCGACATTGACGGCTCTATCATTTGCCACAGTTACATCCTCAGGTTCATCCACCTACATAAATGTAGAAAATCACGTCAGAATTTTTTTTCGGTAGAAATCCGTAACTTGCAAAATACCTATAAGTACATTTATCGAACAGAAAAACATTGTCTTTGAAACGTTATTCTGTCCGGTTAACAGGAAACGTCGAAATCGATTCCTTTGCTGTAAAAGCATAAAACTAAACTAGTTTCGACCGGCTAGGCTTAGTGCCGCGCACTATTTCTACTTTTAATTCGAGATACTCGTTAAAGTAAGATTTATGTTGACATTTTTGTAAATACCGTTTGCATCACTCTGACCCATTATAGATCGCAACGATAGCTATCCGCGAGTAATCACCACTGTTACCGAGCCCTCTCTACATTTTCAACGGTTTAAAACGGACACAAATTACACGCTACGAATGATACCGAGAATCAATTTATTCATTTACGGAATGTCCAGTTCAACACTCTCTCTTCGACTTTTATTTTAATAGCACACAATATTTTACTGGTATGCCTATGCTTCTATTCTTAACCTTAAATTCAGATAATATACTCACAACATCAAAACAAACTATTTTTAATTCTTAAAATTTCAATCGTTGTCTGTTGTGGTTACGTTCCGAATACATGCGTAGGTACGTGCTCGTAAAACGTGTCTTGTGTTGCGCTCGCAATATAAGCCGATGATTGGGAGAGGATGTGTAACGATTCATCCACTCGATACGCTAAGAGCACTCCAATACATACATATTATGCACTCTCCCACAATTCCTTTGAAAGGCTACCGCATCCGCTCCCTCGCTCGCGACGTGCGTTTCATTAAAAAGTGAGTGACTCCGAGAAAATGAACAAAAGACCGCGAGAAAAAGCATCGTTCGCTTCATGAAAAATTAAAAAATAGGCACGTACATTTGTTTTGTTTCCGACCACGACCGTTCTTTTTATAGCAGACTCCATTAAGTTATTAGCGGGGACACTACACGTGGAGAATAATGAGGAGACGACTTTATTCTTTTAATACAAAATGTACAACGCTAGCCACATCTTACATGAATTTTAATAAGCACTTTTCTAAATGGAACATTCAAAATAGCCATTCTCTAGTAAGTGTATGGGGTGACATCATTAGTCACGCCCAGACACCTAATGAACTATCATTCACAAATGAAAGTGCTCTGTTATTTTTACAGCGTCGCCTCTTCGGGGAAATTACACTTGCCCTACTAGCTACATTACCGAGAACAGTAGGTTCCGGGGAATGGATAAATACATTTTATATTCAAGCCGGGTAATAATTTTTGAAGCTAAACTTTACTTTAAAGATTCTGTGAACAGAGCAAGTCTAACGGGTACTTAGACGCAACGTTACATATCCGAGCGGTTTTCTATAACATCACAACGTCAAACGAGTCTCTCTAAGGACTAAAGAGGGTAAGCCAGTGAGTACGAAGTCGGCGGTCATTCAAACTGCATGCAAGTCGCTTTGAGCAGAGCAGTCTGCAGCGGAAACCTGCGGCGGAGGTGTGTTAGCGTTACGGAAGTCTTTCATGTCGTTTATAATAGCTTGCCGGCCGGGAAACACCAATTCCCAACTGACGATGCTTTCCCTTTTCCTTTTCTGCGTAGCTGTATAGTCGATTACACTGTATGTTTTTCTATAAATACAAGAGTATAAATACATTAGGCAACAGAATTATTAGTTAATATATTGTCATGGTCGGCAACGCGTGAGTGATGCTTCGGTGTGGTAAATGTTCTGGCTGTGATAACCACCTACCATCAAGCGGGTCACGTGCTCGTTTGCCAACCTTGTGGTATAAAAATAATTAAAATGATGCATTCAAAAAGTAAACATGGTTTTATCTCGGTAAAACAGTAAAAATTCAATGTTAATTTGGTCACATACATTATATCGACGCTGTCAAGTAACCCTTCTGTGCACTGGCAGGAGTAATTCCTAAATTGAGTTTCATCGTTACGACAACATGGTTGAAAAATGCAGGGCTATTAAAATGTCCTGAAAATCAAAATTGAACCACGTAAAATATAAATTATAACATCGTTCAATCAATTTTCCTCTCTTCAAACTTCCATTTTTTTGTAAAAAACATTTTTTAATTGATTAAATCATAAAGAAACATCAAATGCGAATAAAAAATATCATACCTAACTTTTAATTTACGGTTTATCATCTAGTTTTTATTGCGTAGCAGCCTCCACACAGGCCCCTTCAACGCTATCTTGATGTTAGAGTTTTCGTTACGTTTAGTATATAATCAACAAGAGTTTTTAAAATCCATGCAGGTTTATTCGTAATATAATAATAAAAAAGAAATAAACAGCATTACTACTAAAGTAATGAGTCTTTTAGGTCGCTTTCTCCAGAAATGTTAAACGGACTTTTGCATGTTTACTGACTATAAGGTTTAAGAAATTTTGTCAAGTGACTGTAATGTTTTAGCGTCAATTCTTATCGGTTAAGGTTTCTATCAAGTAAGTTTCAGATTAAATCGTGATGTGTTATAAAATTTATGGTTCAATTACACCTCCAACTTAACATAGTATTTTTTGTTAGAAAAAACTAAAATAATATTGCTTTAATTCAAATTCCACATTCGTGACAAACATAAAATTAATGGCTTGTTGTTAATTTTTGCTTTTGAACTTTAACTAATTTCCATGTGGCTCTCTCTTTTCTTAGTTTTCATCAGTGTTGTTATACTTATACTGACATTTAGAAACGAGCATAAAACTGGAGATATCTATAACTAACTCATTAACTCATCTTCTTCCACCTAGCCTTTTCCCAACCATGTTGGGGTCGGCTTCCAGTCTAACCAGGATGCGGCTGAACATCAGTATTTTACACGGAGCGACATCCATCAGACCTCGGCAACCCAATTTCTGGACAATACCGATATTCGAAGGAAAGACTGGTTGTCATGCTTTTTAGGTTTCTGACTGCCACTAGCGATTGTCATCGATATTCGGATGACAACCGGGACCGACGACTTAACTCATTAACTCATAATATAATACCACCATATCTGGATTAAAAAGAACATAAACAGAAAATTATATAAACACAATGTTTGTACCGAATGCGTATTGGAATTGTATTCGTATAAATGGGGTCATACGTTCGTGTATCAGGTGACACAGGGAATCAATCACCCACAGTCAGCGATCTATCATTTGAGCCACTCATAGGTATTGTGATGGCTTGACAGTACACCGGCTAATACATTTCTTTTTCCAGTTTTTATAATATTTTATGAAAGAAAACGACAGCACAATACTTACAGTGATGATGAATAATACACTATATTTTGTAATGATTACGGACGAAAGAAAAGATGGATGGGCTGTGTGAGAAAGAATATGACAAAGGAATTAAATGACAAGATGGCGGCTAATAGAGATGTATGGAAGAAAAAGACATACTGCGTCCCCAAGTGAATTTCGATATGGACAGGAGGATTATGACGACTTTGTAATAATATACTTAATATGTATTTATTTCTCTTCCACAAAGGTATCTTACAGCTATAATTTACAAGATTTGATTTGTTAATCTCAACCTATGTGGGAGACTGGTATCTGCAATAGGAAACCTTGTCACACTGTGTAATGATTAAAAAGAAAGAAAGATTATGACGGCATGAATAGTGCACAGGCTCAGCTATCGGTTGCTGCGCTTAGGGTTCGATTCTCACACGAAATATTTGGATAGCCTACATGTAGTTGTTCCATAACTGGATGTTAATACATATGACAATGAATTCTGTTATTTAATCTGGCTATAACAGCTTCCTTACAATATGAGATGCTAAAGGTCATCGCAAAGCACGTGCGAGAAAATTAATCAAACCAAACATCAACTATTTGCGTTATAAGTAATTTTAGAGATTTTCTTTCACACCTAATACATAATTATGCTGTTAGTTTAAGCAATTGAATTGTGTAGTGACTGCACTGACTATTCCAGAAAAGTTTTCTTTAGAAAACTTAACGTGTCATTTACAAGTAAAATTGGCGAAGAGTCCAAGACAAAATAGCTTGTTCTCCAGCACAACGAATAAAATGGCTGCTGATTACAGCCAATGGCAGTCAATAAAACCTGCTTAAAAATATTCCAGCTTTACCACAAAGAAATACTAGTTAGCATAATATGAAGGCAAACAGTTTGTTTGTAGACTTGGCGCTGGTCCCAAAACTAGATACTGTCGTACTTGCAATAGCAAAACATTTTTATGACCAAAAGTTTCGTCTAACCTTCGCAAGGTAAATAAGTAAATAGTGAAAGTAGCTAAGCACGAATAGGAAAAACAAAAGTAGGTAGAGGTACCAGTCATAAAATGCACACTGTGAATGATAAACCTTAATAATTTATCGGTGTAAGCTGCAGTGGATCTTTACAAAAAAGATTTTCAATATCAATGTTTTAGACAACTGACTGCCTGGTCTTGTGCTTGTAGCGACATCTAACGCGCTACATAAGAACTTGTACGAAGCTACAAATCCTGAATCGCGCAAGTGAAATTTACCGTGCAACTTGCATATATACAACCGCCCGACATCAACCGTCGGGCAGCGGCCCGCCACTCGCCAGGCATAACACCCGCCTGGTCGGAGGATCCTCCCTTTGGTGCGAGGGACAACACACCTCGTCCCTCCACATGCTCGCAACTGCTGAGCAATAGGTTCGATTAGTCGATAGGTCGAAAAAAATATAGTTTTTATTGATATCGAGAAAAATATAATATAGCAACTCCAAATTTAGGTGTTTGCCCGGCTGGCAAAACGCTCGCGCTCCATTACATGGGACCTTAACATACCCGTCAATTGTGTACCTATGTGCAGCACTGCACCTCTGTCTAACAGGCATGATGATAATATGTTATCTTAAGTTCAAGACTTAAGAAATTCCCCAGTGCTTTGAAGGAGACTCCAAGAGAGACGGCAAATAAATGATCGTCTGATACACCCTCGACAGTCGGCTTCGATATCGACCAGCTGACTAGCTAATCTTAAAAAGATATTACCACGGTACTACTAGGTAAGTAGTAGCTACGTTATACACAATTATTTACTAGCTGATGACTACACGATAGATTAAAGGGATTAAAAGGGGCTCGTGGCCAAGTTGTAACTACGCTGATCAACTGATCTACAAGGTTAAGCTACACTTGCCGCGGTCAATCTGTGGATGGGTGACCATTCTTAACATATCGAGACCCCTCCGTGCCTCGGAGAGCACGTAAAGCCGTCGGTCCCGGTTGTCATACGAACATCTATGACAATCGTTAGTGGTAGTCAGAAGCCTAAAAAGCCTGACAACCAGTCTTTCCATCGGTATTGCCTAGAAATTGGGTTGCGGAGGTCTGATGGCAGTCGCTCCGTGTAAAATACTGATATTCAGCCGCATCCTGGTTAGACTGGAAGCCGACCCCAACATGGTTGGGAAAGGCCGAGGACGATATATTAAAAGTCGGTTGTAAGTCAGTGCAGCTGTTCCATTCCATTCAACATCAAGCAGTTACGTTACGTACCTATGTATCACTTTTGTTGATTGATAGATACAAATAAGCCCATCACAGAAACTCTCCACAATGACTGCGTCGACATATGACAATAAACTCTTCGTTCTAACATGATATACAAACATTGTGTCCCCCGCATGCTTGTACCGTATACCTTTTCCCAAACCCTTCGGGAAGATACGGGCGTGACGGAAGGGCCATTAATAAAACAGAACTTGAAAAGCAAAGCACTGTCCAAAATAAAGGTCCGGTTGTTTTCCAATACTAAACTAATGGTAGTGGATTAGAAAAGGATGGCTGCCGGCCGAACCACCTTTCAATAAAACCGAAGGTAAACTCAATTTACTAATAAAATTTCGATGCTTTTTCGACATCGGTTACTTGTTTAACGTTAACTCAAATTATTTTATAAATAATATGACTTTTCCAAGCTTGTTTTGATGGAAATACTGAACAAACACTAAATACTGAAAAAACATGGCTCGTTCAAGAGAATATTTAAATGGCCTACTGGAATATCTGAATAAATATGAAACGTACATAAGCCTTTAATTTTTTATCTACCTGGTGATATTTATTTATTACATTGTACAATAAAAGGTGGGGTGGATACACCGCCATTCAATAAATTTTAACTTTTAACTACCGACTTGTTTATTTTTATATTTCACAGCGGCACCATACAACAGATATTGGTAGGTAACTTTCATGTATACGAATAGGTTTATAATAATATAATTATTGCATTCTTCATTACCTAAATCCGAGATACAAACATCCCAAGTATCGTAGAATCTCAATGTGAACATTATCACTGTGTACATTATAAATGGACTCGTGGCTATTACAGTAACTACGTACAAAACCACTCGATCTATAAGATACAGTAATTTATAAGTATCAATGTGTATATAGGCCCCATCAAACCTTCAAGAAGAGTCAATCAACGGTGGCACGGATCATGTAAGGACGGTTGGCGCAGCGGCGTCTCCGAACAATCGGCTTCAGTGACACTGACCGCGAATTTATATTCTTGCTCAGAATCAATATAAACTTGTATGACTTACAGGTAGCGCCGAGTCTGTATTTGTGTTTGTAAACGCACCCACGACCAGCCGGGCTAACATGCACGCCGCGAGAACATTTTGTCTACGCTTATGTCGTGCTTTTGTTTCATTTTCGCACAAGAAAGAGCGAGACGAAAGAGTAGACAAAATTTTGTCGTGGCGCGCATGTTAGCCTGGCAGGAGAAACAACAAAATTCCAAGGTTCCAATAGTTACACCATTTATGGTCTCAACTGAAACTGTCAGTATTCTGAAATCTTCATAATGTAGTCATTATGACGATTCCGAATACTGACAGTTTTTATCATAGTTGATAAAGTATGTCTGTACTTACCGATACTGCAGCCATAGACGCATGAATAAACAAACAATCACACAAATGGAGTCGCGCCACCACCGTTATAATAATTCTGGTAAATATTCTTTATGATTAAATGCTTAATAAAAGAGTAGGCAAAGGAAAGGCCAATTAACACAAACTGTAGCATTGTAAGTTAAAGTAGTCAAAGAGTACCTCATAGTTGTTTTCGTCTTCATTTCACTACTACTTTACATCGTACGACATTTTAAAAGCATAAAAAAGGGATGTAAAGCTGGAAAGTGCTTAGAAAAATATATGAAAAGTTTTCTTTCGGTATAGTGTCGTGGCTAGTGCACTTTTAGACGGTGCACTTTTTCCGACTTATATTACACTACTAACATAATGGTGCACTGTGCTACGAGCTCCAATATAAAATAATAGGAACAAATATTAGTTTTGTGCCACGAGAACAGCTCAGCCTTTATTCATTCATTAAATAAATAAATTTCTATAAAATATTATGACTAATATAGTCTTAATAAAATTGCCAGTTAATTTGTGATTAGGTGTCAGTATCGTTAGTTCCGTAGGTACTAATGTAAAAATTACTCGGTGACAAAATATTTCACGAGAAAGTAAAAAGTATTTCAGTTAAAATTTTCAGGTAAAACATGATGAATCTTTAATAAGTGCTGAATTGTGCAAATGATATTTATTGCCAATGAATAATACATCTCTGGGAACAATCCCGTATTTAAAACAATGTGAAGTAAAAATTATGCGTTATATACCTAGATATGTTGAATCTCGACAGAGAATCATAAACCTCACGGTGCTCATGTAAAACTACGCTTTAAGCATAAAGATACATGTACAAAACATCACATTTATGCATCTTTCCACATAACAAGTACCATAACACTTTGAACTCGCTAAAATGCTTTCAGTAATAATGATTTTCAAACAAACCAGCGGACTCAGCACTACGTCTGAATGTGACATGTTAATTTTACATGAGTTACGAGTTTTCCAAGATTCGGAACCCTAAACTGTAGTAAGTACTTGCAAAGTTATTGTTCTCGACAAACACCGTTATAAGTACTTTACAACATTTTCTTTTTGTTACGATCTTGGGCACAATGAGTCTCGTGAGATTTTCTTACATATTTACCTGATTATTCGCCCGGTAGTCGGTAATTACAAGATGATTCTTTATAATTAATTTGAAATGAGTTAGGTAATTACCGCTTCAAAGTTGTTTACCTAATGAGAGAATAATTGTTTACTTTGGAGCATAAGCCTTTGTGACCGTTCGTGATTATATTCTCGTAGACGTCCCGACGGTGATTTAAGCACTAAAGGCATTTGTGGATGCTTAGTTTGAATAAATACGACAGCAGTTTTACTCTTTATAACCATTTTCAAACTCGCTAAAAACAACAACTTTCAGTGACTGTTAGTGCGAAGTTTAATTGTATATTTATTAAGTAAGGATAAGTATTGGGTTTTATTTGAAAATCACCGACATTAAAATGATAATGTCGTTTAACAATAACATGTCCTAAAAACTGTATAACCACGGAGAAATATAAAAACTATTAGTTAAATATCTGCAGTAAAAAAACTCACCACATACCTTAATCTGTGTGCGCCACATGAAATAGAAGAAAATAAAAATTATTAAAAAATATAAATTATAGGAAAATAAAGATAGTACTTACGTACCTACTCAAGGAAAGCTTTCATAGCTAAGTGCAAAGCCCATTTAAATTAGGTACAAATAGTTTATGGAACACCTAGCATCTATTAATACTGTTACTGTTACGCTAATGACAACCTTTATTATGATTATTATGTACGTTTACAACTCATGTATCGCATATAATAGCCTCAGTAATACTTCGTGAGGCCATAAAATTAATTTTACGAGCCTAGGTTTTATAAACAATTGGGCATCATTAAGCTATGATAAACACTGTTTAATTAATCAAAGTAACTACCCACTGAATAAAATTTCAATAGAATAGAAAAACTTTATACCTGATTTATATTAAATTCATGACGACCTAACCAATTTAACAAATATATTGTTATCTCAGATCTCAAAAATAGTAATAAATTTACGTAATAAATGCATACATTCCGTAAAGGCCTCGTAATGAAACGTTAATTAATATCAGCTTTGTAAGTAACTACTCACCGAACATTAGCTAGGGTATGGCGACGGCTCTTGAGGTATCTGCCGTGGTACTTCTGCAGCTCGCCAATACTGCCCTGTTCGGCCTGCATCCTGCCGACCGACAGCTGCGGCGCCGGCGGAGCGTCCTCGCCGGCCTGCGCAGGCGACGGCGACGCGCTGACCGCGCCCGAGCCACGCTTACGCGCTTTATTAGACTTCCTAGCCGCCGCCGATATACATATCTTCACTGACGATGGACTCCCAAAACTTCGCTTCTTTCCAGAACTCCTCGATGACGTATATGCAGTGTCAGTACTACTCCTTGTACTCTTGTATGATGGTGTGATAGTCAAGTCGGTAGCGTCCTCAAGAGGCCAATCCGAATCGTCCTCCTCTTCGATCCCCGGTAACGGGGACTGTTGACCGATTGGACGCGGTGAGCTTATTACTGGCTCTGGGGCGACTGCAAACAAGCAATAAAGACTCTAAATAAACAGATTGCGCAACGTCGAAGGATTTACTGTAGAGACTTCAGCTACTTACGCACAAGGAAGATTTTGCCAAACGACTTCCGGCATTAAAATTAATTTAGAAGATTGGCCTGTTTACCAACTCCTTGATTGTCTTATTTCCTAATTTGACTTTAATAAACAGTTTAAAATTATTATTATAAAGTCAAGATTTTGAACTTCAATTTAATAAAAGACTTAATTCGGTATCTTCATATGTACGAGTACATAACGAGCTGTCAACTGGACCATACATTCTAGTTTAAGTTAAAATCAATGCTTTGAATTACATTAGGTACCTACTACAATATTAGTCATCAGTACATCTTCTCTAATAATGTACAAGAGCTAGGTATATTAATCACTTATATTTTTAAATTACGTATTCAACACCGGGTGTCCTGCGCCGCGGCGGGGGTTCATATTTTAACGAGTAATATCTAACTCCCGTGAGAAATTGAGTTCAAGCTTGGATCAGAATATGAAATAAGAATTTTTCATGCTTATCGATGATTTTCTAATAAGATTATAAAAAAGAGGCCGAGTATTAACGTAGACATCTATATTCGAAGAATTCAATATTTCTAAAAGAAATCTTGGGGGTGAGAATCAACATAATTTAATATGGAAATTGTACTGTGACTGAAAAATACGCGCCCAGACAATTCAATGTGGGATTTAAACATATTACTTATTGATATTTTTTGAGGGCGGAGGACAAAAAAAAGGAAAATTTATAGGTCAAAGCGTACTTCATTTTCTGTGATTCTTACTTATGTATGCATTGCTTGATTAACTAAAGGTAACCTTAGATATTTACTGTGATCTGGAGTACACACCAGAATTAATCTTATGACAAAATAGGCGTTTAACAGAACCTGCTGCGGCTACCCAGTGATACCTACTGCGTTTAATTATTCACGACCGAGCCAATGAAGGATCGATAATTCAATATACTATTCCGTAAAATGTTCTTAGCAATTTTAGCTGCGACTGGAATATGAAATCTGTAATATTTGCCCAGAAGATCAATAATGAATATTGTGAATGATTTCAGACGGATGAAGACGTAGACGCGACTTCACATTATGCAACATTCTACTGCTGTATCATAATAAATGTGAAAACTCCCCAAATCTATATAACACGCAACAAAATAATGCTGCAAGTTTCTGACAAAATACTACATTTTTAACACCCAAGTCACTATCCGACCGATGACCTACATTTTGAGAAAAATCAATATTAGGAATTTATTTACATCGTAGTAGATATTTGAATATTTTTTCCATGGTTTTAAATTATATGAAGATCGTATCGTGTAACGTTACATGGGATCTATTAAAGTGTACCCAACGTTAAACCGCTGTAACCACAAATGACGTTTCTCTTCCACTGAATTCCACTTCCAAATTTAATCAATCCGACTTCTCCAGTTAACTACGGGTTATCGTTGAATAACATTGCTGTAACTGGAGTATAACTTAGTTGTGTCAACCGACTAATAGAATGGGGAATATTAGATTGAGCAACTAAACATTACGCGGTGTGGGGATGATTGATGATCAACAACCATTTTGACAGCAACTTTCGGCCAAGGTCATGGAATAATAATATGCATACCTACCACAAACATTTAATTTTATAAAAGTGGTAATTTTTTACTTTAAATTCTTAAATCGAATTTATTAATAAACTAGCTGACCCGGCAAACGTTCTTTTGCCATATAGGGGTGGGTCACCCTTATCATTTAAGGCTATGAAAAATGGATCTTGGCCGCTTCTCAGACCTGCACGATATGCACACAACATTTCATACAAATCGGTCCATCCGTTTCGGAGGAGTTTGGTAACAAACACCGCGACACCAGAATTTATTAATTTCAAAGCATGTTCCAGAATGGTTGCTTATTAAAACTAAATTTATGTTATACGTCAAAGGCTTCCTGGAACTAGACCTAGATACATTACATAACGCGACTTTTAGTGGTGAAAACTCGGCTTAATATAAAGTCAACAGAAGGGGGTCGCAGCGGCGGCGTCTGCCATCGATCCGGCTCCCACAATGTTTGTGTAGCTAAATGCGACCACTCCCGCCCATAATTATGTTAAATTGCATAGCCTAAATACACCACCCAGACTATGGAGCTGTACCCCGTGTAACACTGGGATCGCTTACAACGTAAACCAGCTGTAATTAACGATAAAACTAGTTAACTAATTGGTAGGCGCGAAGCGTGAGTCGATTAAACACTTACTTGGAGAAATATGGGCTGAAGTTATTTTAATTAGTTCCGTAACTTTGCTTTGAATATGTCGTTTTTGTTTTGAAGTCTCCGTTATGACAGGTACATGGTGAATAAATTATTTACATTTGCCCATATCAATACCGTCACTTTCAATACAATAAATCAATACTGTAACACAACACACTTGTTCGACATCAATAATTATAAAAATGGTAGCTAACTAATTTAGAATTTTATTTTGAACAAGTATTATAAATTCCTGTCTTTATTGTTTTGTTTAAGACATATTATTATTATATTTTATAATAATTCCTGTGTTAACTATATTATCAAGTTTAAGGGCGTAGCTTAAATAACCAAGACCTTTTCGTCCCTAGTTAATTACCGAGTAAAGTTTAATTTAAACTACGAGTAGTAATTTAATGGCGTTTACAAACTTCGACACTCGATTCCCGCGCCAACAAGACCAGCAATACTAACTTTTGATTTATAACTATTGTTTTCAGGAAAACTTTAATCGAACATTAACTGCGATCCATTATATTTGCAGCAAATAAAGGAAATGAAAGTACTTGTACATTGATGAATCGCTGCTGAGAATAAATAAACATCCCTTGGGATTTTCAATAATAAGGAAAGGGAAGCAATCTTTTGTGTAACGTTATTGTTGCTAAAAGATGGACTATTAAAAATCTTTTCAAGAGTGTAACGTAACCTCTAAACATGTTGACTTAAGATTTTTCTGAAGACAAAAACAATTCTCTCTCCAGAAAACGGAGGAAAAATGGTCATTTTTGATAAAAGCCAATTTTTAAGCAAATTTGAGTCCGAATGCAAATTCTCTAAAACATACGAGAGAAGTTTGGCTAACAGAATGTTTGTAACAGCTGGTGCCAAGAGCTTGTCCCTACAAGCTTCGACTTTCTATGAAATTTTCACAAAGGAGCTCGGAAAGTAGTCGAGTTAATTTGATTACAACACTGTTATAAACGAATACTCCGTTAATGTATAAAAAAAAATCTACAGAATCTGTCGTGCCTTGATTGATTTCCTAAATCTAAACCTGGCAGATTTTTATGAAATCGTTCTGAACTATAAAAAAAATAAGAAACACTATATCCTGCGATTCTTTCCATTTAATTCCTTCAGGTATTATATTATTTTGTATGAAACGTGTCACTATTGAAATGAGTTTTACAGCGTAGGTATGTGGTAATTTTGTTTATTTAAATAATACCCGCAAAATATAACAAAAGTGACACTTGCGAGGTTGCCACATTTAAATAACCTTAGCGTCCATCGAGTGGAATCTGAATGCCAGTAGTTGGAAAATATTTATAAAATACAAATATTTAATGGACTTCGATCTCGGCACTGTACTGTAGCTAACTTTAAAAAGTAAACAAAACTTACTTATAAATTCTACTATTGACTAACAATGGTGTGTACTGATGACTAATATTGGCAGATGTTTTATTCCACAAACTCAACGGAGGATACACTCAGCTGACTTCTACCTACCAAAGTACCAATGCAGCAGGCGAGTTATCATCGGATAAATGCAATGTATGTGATAATATTGCAAAGTAAACTACTTACAAAACAAACATAATATTTATTTTCCCGTTTTATCCATTGCCTATTCAAGAATTGTAAGTTATGTAGCATTCTTTGCCCCTCTAACCTTTTCACAGTTTCACAATGAGCCCGGAAATCGGCACTCAAACCCAACCAATCCCGTGTAATATTTCTCACTAATATGGGCAATCTACGCCGGGTAGCCAAATTGCATATGCTTGAGTTTGTCAAAATAGGGTCCGAGTAATAGGTATATGAAAACCAGGCTTACCATATTCATCATGTGAGAGTTGCGGGCTGCCCTCCCGCAGGGCATAGTCGGCGTCGTCGACGGGCGCCGCCGCGCGCGCCCCGCACCAGGGCACGCAGCAACGGAACACCCCGCCTCCGACCACCTTGGAGCCGTGCGCGCCTTCGAGCCAACGCGCCTGCGCCGCTCCACGCACACACACAAACACTACACACACATGCACACGCACACGATATCACCATACGTCACTGCACCGTCCAATAAACTTCAACACGTCACTGAACTGCTCTGAACTTCTTATCTTCTATGTTTTGGCACTTTTTGTGAAAATAGAATAGAAATAACAATTTGTTATAGAAAGATCTAGTTCAGTCTTGAAAGTTGGCTTAGAAGTTAATATAAGTTAAGGTATCGATATGTCAGTCGACTTGTATGAACGCTTATTATAGGGATTCTCAGGAGACAAGCTTTCGTAGACGTATGGGAAGGGAAGGGCGACAGGAAAACAAAGTATTGTTCAATAGCTGTGGTCACTTTAGTCTTTTTTTAACCGAGTTATTAGCTTAACATCATCGAAGAGTTCCAAACGTAAAAAGGAATATTATAAATTCACTTTAACCCATTGCTGGGTTCTGAATTATGACTTCCTCTAACAACAAAGTTATGGAATAGCGATTAACGAACTCTATGCTATCGAAACACTCAGATACCCTAAATGTATTTATAGAATAAAATAAAATAAAATGTGTCAATACACACATTAGAACATCTACAATATTTAAATCATACATGTTGGTGAGTAAGTACATGTTGAAAATTCATAGCGATGGGAACACGGGCGTGGATGAAAATGTATATCATTGTATCGTTTTGCTGTGTGTACGTATTGGAAGGCTGCCAACAGTCGCAGAGTTCTTCACAGGCTATCACTTTGAGCGTACCTAATTTACCTCCAGTCGGATTGAAATATTAAAAAAAGCACTAAGAAGTACCTACGTCGATACTGTCTGTGAAGCGACACGAATAAATAGCTGAGCTCTACAATATAGAAGGTTCATAAAAACAAGACAACTTCTAAAATGTGCAATGGTATAAGTAACGTGGAACCATAATACATAAGGATGGATATTTAGAATGTCTGGAATCCGAAAAATACCAATTTCTCTAATGATTTCGATGTAAGTAAATTTACTTGATTTTCCTGTACACCCGATGTACGTGCTTTTGGTACACCGACTTAACTTTATATACATATTTGGATTCTAAACTCTGACTCTTCTAAAAATGACTCATGTAATGTAAAGTTTCCTTCAGTGTTATCTTATAATATAAACCACTGAATAGATTTTCATGGGATGATTTGGCTGAAATTTTGATAAAAAGTTTCGATGTAATTTCAAAACGCTTTAATGTTTTTTTAAGAGGAGCTGATAAGTTAAATAGATTGATGTTATATTGTAATGGAAATGTAAAAAATATATAATACTTCGGTACTGTATGGGATAAAAAAAAACAGACCACAGTTTCAGTTTAATAAAATATCGTTATTGTCTAATCCCACGTTTCTTCGAGTATGAAATTAAATTCACTTTCGGCACTACCAGATTATTCCAAAGGAGTTTTTATTCATCCCACGGCTAAATTAGGATAAACCAATTCGTGGGTTTCAATATTTCCCGGAGATTAAATGCGGACTATTGCGGGTCATGTTTTATGCTAAAGAGGTCTCAGGTCGATATCATTGATTTGACGTTACCTATTTTGACGTCACTTCTTACAGGCTGAATTATTTTCTGTTTTCTGTACCTAGGTAAGTTTTCTATATGATTTGGGGATAATAGAGTTATATTTAAATAATGTATGAAAGTTTTCTTCATGCATTATTTCAATATAATAGTTTTAATGTGTAAATAAAAAAATATGGCTGGTATTTTCTATATTATTATTATTCGTTTCTTATTATTTTTAGGAGATTCGAAGTGAATTCAAAACAATGTGTGACTTCGAATCTTATAATCGTAACATCTACCTACGAGTACATGAAAATTGATAACTTATTATATCCAACATCTTGATTTACCACATGATAACATTTAACAATGTACCTATGTTAAAACAATTATCGATAAAAAATCTTAATATAATACAGGTAGGTATCGCAAAAAAAAGCATTTTATTAGTCTGAGCGTATCACATTGTTTTCCACGTAAAATTCGCAGAGATATTTTTCTTTTATAAATAGTGACTTATTTGCATAAGGAGCAAGGAGTTCATTGAATAATTTGTTGGTTAACATTTTATATCCAATTAATTTCAGCCGTAATTAATATTCCAACCAATCAAGTCCTGACATTTATTTTATTGAGTGAAACACACGTGCTTAAATCAATTTCATTTAGAGGATTTTTGCTTTTATAACATTACCTAATCAATAAATACAGTAGAATATGTATCGTAATCGAGCATTGGAAGCTGTCGTGAATAAATAATGTGAAGGTTTACCATAATTATTTGATAAATTTAAGGTCAGTCTAAAATTAAGATTGTTCGGCTTATAAGTGTTTTTCATCTCCTCTTTAATTTGTCTACGGAACCCTACAGTATATACTACGTATACTTTGATTTGACCGATTGAATTGATATTAACATGTATTCAATACCCCATTACTGACACCGAAGGCTACAGGATACCACCACCGTTCTACGTTTAGAAAAGTACAGCTTTTGTTATTTTAAAATCTATAGCAATGGCTGTGACCTTTATTAAATGCTCATTGTAACCGTTAAAATGGATGAAACACTTACTTAGAAAAAGACAATAATGAAATACATTAAGTTAGGGTTTATTTTAAAAGCAAACAAACTGAATGGTCATATCGTCGGTCAAGGCCGAGGTACATAGAAATAATCAGTCGGAACATGTGACGATGCCAAAGAGCGCGTCACGCCACTTCCTCGTTGCTATTGTCGTCAGACAGGCAACACATCGATCAAGAGACATTTTCATTTATTCAATTCAATGATATTATTATGACCTGCGTAAGGAATTGCCGGCTCCAATAGTGATCGACACAAACAATTACTACTCGTTGAGCGGTCGCTGGTTTCAATTGTGTAGCCATTTCGTACGTCATCGGCGACTAAACGGACAGACGCGATGTTCCCTCTGCGCATTGCTTCTACCTCTAAATTCGCTTTCAAGATTTATGCGATGCTAATTAGATGCCTCATACCATTCATTAAAATGTTTTGTTACGTAATGTGAACAAAAATACAATGAATTCAAGCGATCATGAACTTGCAAGCTAATGGACTTAAAAAAACTAAAACTTTGCAGGAACCCTAAAACTTGTGAAAATATTATGCTTTATGCACTTGTTAAATAATTGATTAAAGGTACTGTTATCGTAGACGCAGCTAAAACCTTTTATTTGTATTTACATCGTCATACGTACAATCTAATTACTGCATTACCATTATCACGATCTAATCTTATTATCAGCCGGAGTTACCTACGTGAAAACTAAGTTGTTTTACTAACTGCTATTACCATATAACTTGTGCATAATTGTTCAAAGGTACGTGTTAAAAATGATGTGAAAATTGTTTGGACGCATTATAAAAATTGTGTTGTATGACGTCGACAAAACATTATTATATTTGACATTGGTGTTTTTCAACTTCATGGCCAATTAGTTATATTTTAATGTTAAAATAAATAAAATTACCACAGAATGTTTCACGAACAGCACGACATTTACCTAAAAATACATCAAGCAACCACGATGCTAGAAAGAGTTGATGACAGGAAGCGATAAAAATAAAATATTTTAAGATTATGATAAGACGTAGATCATGCGCAGTGTCTCCTATAATTTACTTTCTTAAACCTCCAAGATTAATTAGCTCAGCGATAGCTCCAGCCAGTGTGTAGATGTAATAAAATAGATATTAGCGCGATTATAGCTGCTTGAGATAGTTTATTGTATATTAAACATAATCATTAACTAAATAGAGAAACAAAATATTTAAATATTTTCCAACGAGCGCGGTTTAATTTTGGTAGAGTCACGAGGACTTGTCGTTATTTATTATTTCGCAATGAACCAACAAACATTCAACAAGTTGTTCACAAAATCAATATCTTCAATGATAGATATATTACGTTTATGAGAACTCTTCTGTTTTCAGTTTAGGCCTGTTGTTAGATGAGTCCCTAAATATAAAAATCTTTCACAGTGTCTTTCTGTTTCAAACGCTACAATGATAGTTCAGGAGTGTTATTTATCAAAGTTTCAGTATTAGATAATCTTTACCAATAACGATAAACATTATGTAGTTTTCACTATGTACACAATACTGAATACACGTTATTCATAAAAACATTGCGTGTTCTAAAGAACCTTGACACTTTAACGGAATTTTATTTTACACATCAGTTATCGTAGCAATGCTGCGCAAAGCGCTAATGCATGTTTTTATACTACGTGATGTTCAGATTAAACTGTTATCTCATGTTAACTCGTATATAATGAATCTAATATACTCCTAAAGAGGCTTAAAATATGATGTATCTTATGAGTGATTCGATAGCATACCAAAATCCTACATTGTCAAATAGCGTAAACTGAATCAAATTTTGCACTGATGAGTTGTATATTCAAAATATACAAACATAAAACAATGCCCCAGTGGCACACTGCACTGTTAGGAACACTGTCCGCGGGAGAGGGGCCGCGGGGCCGGGCGCAGTCCCACTGGCAGCCGGAGCTGAGGGCAAGCGCGTTGAGCTGATGCTCAGCAGTGCATCTCACACGTCGGCCACATATACGCGGCGAGGCGGCGAGCGCGAGGCGGCGCGGCGACGAAGCGGCCCCGAGCGTCGCGACGGCCGGCAGACCGCGACTGGAGCGTCACTGCGCGTCGCAGCCTAGGGCGCCGAGCGAGCAGGACGAACATACAGCTCGCTTGCGCGCTTCACCTACGATTCTAGCCCTTGAACCTTCTGTATTAATTCCTATTTACCTTGTTCACGGCGAGTCTCTTATGTTTTTGTGCGACCGCAAAAGGGTTTTCACCCCGCGAGACGATCCCGTGAACGCTACGACGCTACGTAGACGTTAGAGATAGAGATGCTGCGTGGCCTTTGCTATGCTATGGGTCGTTTCGATGTTATGTCACTATTGAACGTGCCTGCCTTGTTGTTTGGCCGTGAACGTATTTTAGCCGTGCACTCATTTGGACCAGTATGAGTTATAGCTCCTGAGGGACTTGTGACACTTTGGATAAACTAAATTTCATTAAAATCTCTCCGAGTCGAGTTATTTAGTTGCCCTAATACTTACAGATAAAATAAATAATTATTAACAAGAATATTTCACACGTACCTACTTAGGGGTGCTTAGATCAATAGATCTCAATCTGCCGCTAAAAAAGGAAGATGCTTACAAAAGGTATAAGTAGGTAATTTTCCTATTAAGTTTTTGCTTACCTACACGAAAAAAACGTCTGAAGACTCCGGTGCTACCAATGTTATTACTTTCCTGTACACGACAAGAGAAGAGCTGTCTTAGTGATACATAATGAATATTATTTTGTCCCACAATTTCAATAGACTACTCAGATGTTCCTCGTTTCAGTTTTATCAGTATGGGAACTTAAACCTGTCACTACATCACTACAGGGCACCATTTTAATTAAACGCGAGTCGTAATAACGGGCATTAAATTGTATTAATATTGGCCGAAATAACAGCCGTCTCCGCCTTAATAAAAAATTTCACTTCATTGTAATTACAAAAAAGAAATTGCGGGTTTTTATCAGAAGCGTTTTGAAATGTATTTTCAGTAGTATCGGTGAAGAAATGTGGATATCATTTGCTCAGGTACCTAAGTAGTGTGCGTAAACTCAGATCGAATTACTTGTACCGTGTAATAATGTATAATTATCTCTAATATCAAATCGCGTCGAAACATCGATCACTTGTGCCCTGTGGCGTACGTTGGAATACATACGTAATTATGTTAAAATGTTTCCAATTTGATCGCACGTTCCTATATGCTGCTTAAAGGTCTTGCTTCTATATCCAATATGTATGAGGGAGAGCACAATATCAGCCAAACGCCAATATCTTCTTATTTCGGATTCTCTAGCAAAAACAATAAACAGGCGACGGAGCGAATCGAACTAATCGACTTTGCGAGACAGTTCAAAGAGGTGGAGTAAACTTCAATGCATAAAACGCGTCGCTAAGATTGCTTTTAGAGATTTAACAGCGGACACGCCGTCGACTCTTGCTTCCAGTAAACTTCACAGAATACTGAATGAGATTGATTCTGTGATCTTCTATCTTCTATGAAAATATTTGTGCAATATTGTTGAAAACATAAACAGAAAAAGGAAAGGTAGACTGATAATACAAAGTTTCGGTAAAGATAATAGTTATGTAAGCCTAAGTTGAGCTTCAGTAATGTAAAAGTACCAAATCTACAAGATTATTATTTTACGGGGATTGATGATAAAATGGTTGATGTTATAAAGTCGGTAATTTAGAAGTCAAAATTAGGTATAGCTAATAAGGAGTTTTATAACTATATATGTATATGAAGAGCTAATTCACACTCGCGCGAGCAACGCAATCATGCCCCCGCATCGTGTGCGCAACATCTAAACAGGGCAGTCATCCTTAGTGATGTCCAATAGTGGGATAATTTTCGAATAAACATTTTATTACACAACATAAGCGTTTCCCCTGCAATACCCAGGTCGTTCAGATTCAGATTCAAATTGAGTTATTGAGTTTTTCTATGCAATTTTCAGTAACCACTTGGAGTTTGGTTTCGTACCCTTAACAATCTGAAAGGAAATTATAATATCTAAGACCAGCATTTCGAGTATATTCTTATTTAAAACGAATCATTGTTATCGATTTTGTTTTTCGTTTTCGAAAGTTGTTGATTATCAATATCATAGACTCTTTCGAATTAACATACTCTTTTAGAATAACTCTTTGTATAGCTATATATAGAACCTCACCATTATCGACTGTCGCAAGGAAACATCAAGTCGGATTTCCTCTAAAGTAAATTTACTCGATGTCTTGTACCATGTTGTGCAGTCTCGACAACTAATTGACCTCCCGTGTCTCCCTGAGTTCCTGTGGGTGTCACACGGAGTTAATTGTATCAGGAAGATCGAATGCAACGTTTGCATCACACTTGTATGCAAACGTACCTACTAATATTATCACAGCATTCAATGCAACGTTTATGCATATACAATGTGAAAACTTTCTCCATCATCGCAATATGAGACATATTCTCAGAGCACACGAAACTACTTTATTTTATCAAGCCGAGACTAAATAAAAATGAAGCACAAAAGACGAATGAAAGTCAATAACATTTTCATATTCATAGGAATACCGAGCGAAAAATTCAGTCGAATGAACTCAATGATTGATAAAATCGAGCTGCCACCTCAAAAAAAGTTTTCGTTGTCCACCGAAAATGTTCGAACTCCCAACGCGCATCACTAGTCACCGTATTGTCAATTTGCCCGCCAAATCGATCACTATTTATAACTAAGATTGAATTCGGCCTAACATCGTTCTTTCTTTGAGATGAATGATTTGTAGTCAAAGGTGATTCTGTATTATTAGTATGTGGATACGCTACGATGATTCATACAACAATAAATCAAAGAGAAGTTTCAGATTGACGTGAACGTTGTAGCTGTAAAGGCCTGTGTTTACTCGCCATAGGGCTGAAAGCAGCCATCTGTATCAAGACTTTCAATGGTTTATAGAATATTTATATCATTATGACGTAAGCTACATTTTTTTTGCAATACCATTCTTATTTTATCATTATAAGTGTTCAGTTTTAAGAAAGTTATTTATTATTTATTAAGGTGCTTTTCAACTAAGCTTTTACTTTTTACTTACGGGTGTTGTTTAAGCCCAACTCAAATTGAAGGCTTTTAAATGGGGATTATTACTTACCACGTTACAGTTTCCTTACTTTTTCTTATAGAACAAGAATAACATTAAGCTTTCCAGTACGGTCAATGGTCATCTGAACTGATAAACAAATTGGTGAACTCAGTAGACTGCTTAAAAAAAGGTCCCATATATTTCTGTAATACTTATATATTTGTGGTTTTCACCCACGTTATAAATTCCTAGCAGGGCTAGCTAGGCCTATTTTGTAATCGATAGTCATTGACGTCTCTGGTTAGTTTTTTATGCCTTGAGCAATATGTTCTGTTACACGCAGGCGGTTAAAAATCGTTTCCGCAAAAGTAAACAAAGGATACAAATATTAATTACACTGACATTACCAAACGTGTTTACATTTGCCCACGTTTTTCGCTCCTGTGATTAATGAGTATCCAAATAATATCATCAAAGCACATTATGTGACGTATACGATATGAAAACGGTCCGCTTTTAATATGATAGGATCCCTTTTAATATTTTAGAAATATTCTGCCTCACTGAATGCGTTGGCGTTGTTTCTACTACCTCGATTGCTATCCACGTGTATTTTAAACTTTTTATGTGAAAATCCCGATTCCGGTTTTGTTATTTTATATTAAAACGTTTAAATATTTAGCTTAGATTTTATATTTTGATTCAGAGATTATTATGAAACTGACACTATCGGAAAATTACATAAAAATTCTAATATGTCTGCGGCTAGAAATAAAATACCTAATAAGTACAGATATCGGAACAAAACCTGCAGTGAGATACATATAATATAACTTAGTTATTTTATAATAGAATGCGATACTATAAAATTAAATAATCTATTCATTTCTGTAACCAGAACCAATAAACCACGATATAACAATATTCTCAAAGCAGAATACAAAAATATTTTTATATACATTTTGTTTTATCCCTTTGAAGAATTTGAAATAGTAACCGTATAAAGAGATACACATACCTTTTACTAACGTGTGTCAGATAAAAAGAAGTCTCTTTAAGTATAAAATAGCGTATAGTAAAAGGTTAAGTTACAATAAAAAATATTTCTATCTAGAAAAAAGTACATGCCGTAAAAAGCGACTATAAGTACTGTGTCATCGAAAAGGTCAGCGACATTTTTTCGTCTATAAGAATAAGAATAAGAATAATTTTATTTCCCAAAAGTTTACATTTCCATACATATACGTTTTATAATATTAACATTATTATTTTAATTATTATTAATTAACATATTATGGATAACATATCAATTTGTCTATCCAATAAAATTGATATTTTTCCGCCAGCAGTCTCGCGCCACCCGAATAACATACTGATTCCGATCCATTCATCAAAATTAGTTAGACCTGAATAATAATAAATACACCAATAGTACTGATAAGTTCCTAACACTTTTATAAAGATATCATCTCGTGATCAGTTTATACATATATTGAGTTCCAGCAATGTTTGTTAACGAGCTGATTGAGCTTACTTCAATGAAGTCATTTTTATTAGATATTAACAGATAATTTTGAATTCTCAATAATAGGCCTTTTGGAGAAGACAAAAAACTCCTTTATATAACGATAATAATTTTCATAAGTCTTTCACTACGTCCTTTACTTACCTACGGTACTTACTGTGACTAATTGTCGCGTCATAAAATCTCATCTCAAACGGAGACCTAAAGTACGAAACACACGTTCATAAACCACCACTTTCATATGATATTTACGGCTAGTACCGTCCACGTCTAGACAGGGCTTTATCGTATGTGGCAGCGCTAGTTTTAAGTGTTATGGGGCATTACTCACGCTCCTAGAAAAGGTCAAGAGCTAGATGTTTTAATCTATATTTTAAAAGCCTATATAGTTACGCTAATATTTTATATATTTACTAGCATTTGAATTTTCCAGCTTTCATGTACTATGATATGCCTGTATACTTAATATAAACTACCTATTGCTGAAAACTGCATTAAAATCATCCGTTCCGTACAAACAGCGGGAGCAACTTTGTTTTATACATCCTTGGTTACACTCTTGGATCGTTGCTATTGTTGATCCAAGTTTACACTAAAACATAATTCATTAATTGAAGAGAATAGCGCATACTTAACTGTAAACATTGGGCACTTAAATAGATCCTTCATGCCAAATCAACGATGTAACCAACGCTCAGGATGAAAATTGATAAATGCTAAGCAGAGCAACTGATAAGTACATTTCTTCTATTACCAGATCGGTAGGGTATCAAAGCAACAAATGCATTGTAGTGAGTCTGATTGCGATAGTCCACTGAATAGGAGGCCACGAGTATTGCACGGGAACGAGTAATTGTTGTGCCAGTAAAAAGGAAATACTTCAGACCAGGTGCGCCATTGTACCCGGCGGAGAGATGAGCACAGTTCTACCGGAATGTACGTAGTCAATTTTAACATGAACTTATAAAATCAATAGATATGAATCTTTATTCGCTTGGTTGGTAGAAGCGTTTGATTATATCCGCCTTAGTCTTGTTGTAACTGAATAATTAATAAGCGAGTGTTGTCTCTACTCGAAATGGTTCCCAATTTTCATATTTCCTTTTATGAAAACTTCAACTGAATTTTAGAAAATATGACGCTGAGTTTTTTCCAGCGTTATTTTGCAGGTCTTCAGGAGATACACAGTTTTTTCTAAAATATAAAACACAAATTTGTAAAAATGTCTATAAGATCTATTGAAATAAGAAATAAATATAATTTATCAATTTAAAACTATTTCTCAAGTTCCGTGGCAGGATAAACTCGAGGATATATTCTACCATTTTTGCGTAACCGAATAAAACAGCGAACTATTTATCAAAGTGAGAACCAAATGACAGCTGCGAAACTCGTGAATAATTTGTTCATAGATCTACGGAGTGGATAAGATAAATGGCTGTCACTGTGTCCCAGTAACAACAGTTTTGGTATAAATCGGCTTCTGCACGCAATACCTACCGTTATGTATGATTTATGTTGTATGAGAACTACCTTATGGGTCGACCGGTCACAAGCATAAGTTCTGAGTCCTGATGCTGAAGCGCGAGGCCCTAGAATTTTTTGAGTGTTTTAAATAAAATTCTCAGTTCGTAGTTTGAAAACTTAATCATCTAAATATCACAAACAAATCTCAGAACTATCATTACAATAATAATTCCAAAACTTAATAGTTAAGGTAATGGATATAATGTAGAAAATGTACCGTCAGCAACCACAAAGCTATTCCTCGTCAAAAAGCTGAGCAATACAGACAGAGCTTAATATTTTAGAAGTCTATTTTCATATTCTGCGACTTTGCAGATACAGATCGTGCTCCAAACCCAAGGTCGGTTCATACAAGCTCAGTATAATATATAATCGCATATTGTATCGAGACAGCTATATCGAAGTTATAAATGTGAACTGAATGCTACATTACTGAAAAAATTTATGGATTGCTTCATTTAAAATAGATTTTATGGATTAGGTATTTAGTAAAATTCAAAACAAAATCTTATTGCGGAAGCATCTCATCGCCTAGTTAGGTACATTCCCGTGATACAAATATATCTGGTACATCAACATCAAATTTGAATATAGGTAAATACCTATCAACCGCGTGGAATTTTATTATTTTATTATTATATATTTCATGGTACCAAAATAGTATGTACATCTTATGTAAGAAAATTGTTCATCTCATTTTACTGGATTATTTTTTATTAGTTAGATTGAACTATTTTTCAGCGGCTTATCCAAATTTATTAAGGAGCCACAAAAAACTTTCAACTCACACACTCACTCACTTACTCATAGGAAAAGGGAACGTAGGCCTCTACTTGTTCCGTTACAACACAGATCCGCTTTTCCGAGCGATTACGGAAATGCGCGCGGATCGTTCATTGTAGCGGCCTCTTGGGAGGCCTATATTCAGAAGTGGACGCTTTAGACGTGGGGCATACGAATTTAATCACAACTGGATTGAAGTTACCTGCCCTGCCACATTCCTGGAGAATTTATTGGCAATACCAACAAATAACATTTTCCGTTCGTTAATTTAACGATCCGGTGTGTCGTGCAGTCGTTAATTTTATGAGAATTCTTTATTCACGGCATCATATTTTACGTCTTTCAAAATACATAAAACGTGAGGTACACGATATCTCTGAACTTTTACTTCTGTTTACTTCGACAATCGCGGCCAGTCACAGCAGCGCAAAGCTCTCAACTTCGCTTACTTAAACAAATACTTTCATACCATATCGTCTGAACTCCAGTGACTAAAAGTAAGTATACCATTTCTACATATTCTTAGAACTTCCTAAAATAACGCGGCCTCATGTATTACCCTAGACAAGTAGTGTTTGCCAACAAATTATGATTTTCTCGCTCTAGTTATGAAATAAACAAAGTGTTTACATTGGCAGGAGGGTTTAAGTGACACCTGTGTCCTCTACGACATTAGTATTGTCGAACTAACATTACTTATAAGTCCGATGTTGATTTGTAGGTTTATGTTCACTTACCATGTGGTTTAAATTTTACATAAGATAAATGGTTTGTTATTTTTGGAGTTGACTGACTGATTTCGTTAACTGATGTTTTACTTATCTTACAACTAACGCCAGTTTACCGGGAAAAACACGAGCGTCATATTATGTTTCCGTTGAAATAATTTCCGCAAATTGTACCGCCGAAAGAGATTTTTCAATTTTTAAATAACAGTCTGTGACGCGAAGGCGTAAAGGATTGTCCGCTCTCGCAATCTAATTGTCCCTTTCAAGGAGACTAGCAACAAAAAATATTTATTTTGATGTTTGACTAACATCTTCGTATTATTTTCCTGTTATTAAACACTTCTCGACGTTTTTAAGCCCTGTACGTGTGGCAATAAATAGAACTAAACTATGTAGATAATATTATATACAGCTTATTTACAATAATGTCAAAAATAAATCTTTAAAAATTATACAGGAATAAAGTCTGACAATGGCAAGCCCTCTTAGATTGTGAAATAAGAGGGCCAAATCGTGACTGTTGTATAAAACTGTGGACAACGTGATAAGATTGCTGTGACACAAACACATCATTCATTCATAATTGTTATTGCAAAATAGCATGACATTTGCTATTTAATGTGAAGTCATACAAAAAGGTCGCGATTCAGTGACGTAGTTGGCACTGGCGGAACCGATAGTTGCAAAAACTGAAGCAAAAATTAGAAACATCTTCCTATTGTGCTATTGTTATGTAACCTACAGCCTACATGGTATAAAATATGTATGTACCTATGTACTTTGTGAAAAAAGAGCCTCAAGCAACGATAGTCGCTATTAAATCTGTAAAATACTTTTATAGAAAGTCTAGTCGATAGTGGATGGACACGGTTCGACTTTGTTGACCAACTGCTAAATCGCGCAGGATTTGAACCGTCTGAACAGACTTTAAATTAATTATACTCTTCTTTTCTTTTGACAAATCGAGCATTCACAATTTAATTTGTATAATTTTTGTTTCTATTCGTTATTACCGTAAATAATTGTAAACTTACGTACATCATTTAAATGTATTCTAATTCAATATAACCGTACCAAAAACAGTATTAGCTCATTACACGCTATCCACATTACCTATCTCCGACATCAAGCTGTCAACACGTATCTGTAATACGACACGATACAAAACCACACGCAAAATTACTGCACGACACACTCGGTTACCGAAATAGGTACGGCATCTATACATTATGGTAATTTTCAACATGCCTAGTGACTTCATTCAATATAAATGCCTTTAAGTGACTTTAACTTGAAAAAAAGAACTAAATCTACAAAGCCGGACAATGTTAAAGTCAAAATGTTAATAATGTTATACCGAACTGATGGCCTTTTTGTCGTTGACATGTTCTTTATTTAACATTATTTTATTTAACATAACTTGAAAAGCTTACAGTGTAACTTTTCCCGCCTTCAGGGTTCACTCCTATTTTAGACTGTTCTAAGCACACCTACCATTTTACATGGTACGATGACAGTATCTCGTACTTAAATGTTGCATTGAACACTATTATACAAAATAGAGAATTTTCCTTATAGCGTGGTGTATTCCCAGATTACCACCTTTACCACTTTATCCAGCATTTCGGCAAGACTTTAATGATATTTTGGAAGCGACAAAAACATCGTGAGGAAATCAAATCGGATCAAATCAACGGCCGGCGGCGCGGCGTGTGGAGTCTGCCAACCCACACTAGGCCAGCGTAGTGGACCGTGCCCAGTAGTGGGACGATTAATGGATGGATGATGATGATGTTAATACAATAATTAATTTTTCAGTTCATATTCTCTATATTGTTAACGTCATGGAAAAGTTGAATCGATTTGATATGTTTATTTTTTCTGCTTTCGAAACGGCATGGAATTAATGTGTCTTTTCACAAGTTTTTGTTTAGATTAGAAAGTAGTGCCTCCTACTGCCAATATATTTTTTTAAAGGTAGATAAAAAAGGTTGCCTTCACAAAAGGGAAACAGACACGCCTTTAGAAAAAGCCGCCGTCCTTTATCATCGCGTATTTACAACCATCGGAAAGAATTTCATTTAGTTCCTTAATTTTGGTCCCGTAAAAGGGCAAACAGTCAAAGAAATGTATAGACAGTGGTTCAAAATTAAATATTTTCTTGGTAAAAACTTTAAAGGCTTTATTAAATTTTTATCTTTGGTATTATAAGATACATTGAAAGTATTTTCGTGCAAATTAAATTCCACGCTCAGAATAATAGAAATTAACCAGATAAGTAGCTGACCTAAAGACAAGGACTGTTTATTCTTATAGTTATAAAACTATTAACAATTAACTACATTGTGAGACTGATGGTACAAAAGATGTTAACATCTCTCATACAAAAAGGCGTGAAAAATGATCTAGAAACTGGGAATCTCTTCATAATAGCGTGCGTAATGACCCTTGAAATGAGTTTTTCACAGATCTAGAACTGTTTTGTCGAGCCTAAAAGATGAAAAGAATTCAGCCCATCCTATCCTGTTTCCATTAAATTTATAATGTTATTACTTTTCGCAAGTTAAATTAATAAAACAGGGATAAGCGGATAAGGTATCAAGCCAAAACGATTTTGGTTAAGTAATGTTTTTACTTAATAGTTATTTACTTACTCCTGATTTCAATTTTACTTTTACTGAACTTAGTCATTAAAATTCTGTTGCTTTTCTTGATTAGGTATTTTCGTCTTTTTTATGAGGTTGTAAAACTTCTGCTGTTGAATTCATCTGGGATAGTTAGATACCACATTTTTTTTGCCGCTAAGCAAATTTATGTGCTGACGTTATTGTGTTCCTGATTAAAGAGTAATGTAGCCAGTAGAATTACTTTTCTTATACGAGACTAAAGGCCTGTTTCACCACCTCCTTGGTAAATTTCCGTTTAATTACTTGGCAGATAATTTAACGGTACCTTATCAAGACGCGGAGAAACAGACCCTTAACAACAAATATACAACGCGCTGCGAAAAGCAGTGATAGCCTAGGGGGATGACCACTGGACTGCTAAATCAAAGGTCTCGAGTTCGATTCCAAGGCACGCACCTCTGACTTTTCGAAATCATCACTCGTTTTAACGGTGAAGGAAAACATCATGAGGAAACCTGCATGCCTGAGAGATTTTCTCAACGGCATGTGAAGTCTGCTAACCCGCATTAGGCTAGCGTGGTGGACTATAGCCTAATCCCTCTCATACTGAGCGGAGACCCGTGCCCAGCAGTGGGACAGTATATGGGTTGATTATTTTATTTTAACAACGCGCCTGGGATGCCTACTACAGCTTCAGTTGCTCCTTATGAATACCATACCATCCTTATTTGTTAGCTACTTAAAATTTATTTTTACTTTTCTTTGTTCGAATACCCAGGAATATCCCGTAGGATAAGATTTTAAACATAGCACCTCAATTTATAGGTATGCAGCAATGTAAACACCCAGATTGGATTTACTCAGGTGGCACAGGTTCACTCTCTAAAGGAATTATTTAATATTATGTGATTTCTATCTTATCTCTGCCTGTAACTCAGCTAGCAATGTCAGTAAAGTTCCCGCAGGACAAAAGCAAGTTTGCAAGTTTAAAGCGAGATAACTTTATAACCAGTTATCTGAATTGTATGCAAGTAAAATCTTTGTTCCGGCAACTAATATTTTCACTACTGTATCGCGTTTTGGAGACATTTAGAGGTCATCTTTCAAGTCAAATATTAGTTTTGATAATAGGTTTTATAGACAAAAGTTCATGTATGACTTTAACTTGCACCCGAATAAACACCGCACACGTTCCTTAAACAATTTAAAGATTCAATAAAACGCGGATAAATATTATAAAAAAACTACACACACTGAACAAGGCGATTAAATTTGTAACACTGTGAGCTTAGAGGCTTAGAAAGTAGTTGTTCAGGCCTAAACTAGCTCCCAGACAATACCTTACTAGAACTACACGAAATGTATTAACATGTTTACATATTAAACTACTTACTGCTACAATCCTCATGGTAAGCTCGTACCCACGAACAATGCCTAGCCATTAAACAAACATTATTTAAACAATAGTCATGAAACCTTAAAGATTTAAGTAGCAAAAGTTTACAATTAGGGCTAATGTATAAATTTGTGTGGAATAAAGCTTACTTAATACAATAAAATTAAGGAGTTTCATAGACTAAGTGGTAGGCAGAGGTGCACAGACAAACTAGAAGCGGTAATTGACGATTTTGTAGTAAATCCCTATAGCATGAACACAGCCTTTATCCCAATTTCCCTGACAGACCAAAGACTTAATCAGGGAATTTTTAATAAATATATTGGGACATTTTTATACAACATCATCTAGTCCCAAACTAAGCAGAACTGGTACTATGAGTACTAGACAATGGATATAATACTTATGTACCTTTTTTGTAAATAAACCAGTGCGGCCTTTACAGTAATCAGATCAGTAACAGCCTGTTACAAATATACATAATTATAAATCATAAATGCTTAAAGACTTCTGACTCTTCAATAACCTATACGTGTTAGTGGAAGGCTACCTCAATATTCTTAGCCTTCAAATTGTTCTTCCAGACATTTGACTCCAGTATAAACACAATCAAAATTTAAATTGCGGCTTGACCTGCATTAGGAAACACCGTTCTATCAAAATGATTAACGGTAAAATCACTACGAAGGCCAAGTGCGGTCAGGAGCAGACAGTAGGCTTAATAAATGGTTCTCTCCTGTTACAATGTGGCAAGTGTACGAAGTGCCGTATATCACTATTTACTTTTTCTGTCGTAGGTACATACAGCGGTTTCCCGTGGACATTATTTTTCATATTGTTTCTTGTGTAGTTTGTCGGGTTTTTCGCCGTTTTATTGGACAGTTCGGGTGTAATAAGTGGGATTAACAGTGACAGGGTGTAAAAGGGGGATGCTCGACATTTGTGTTGGTTCTTATAAATAATGGCAAGCCGAATATACCATTATGCTTCAGATAATATATATACACAAGGATTTCATATACTGTCCTATCCTTCCTTACCTAAATAGGTAAGTAAGGATTATATTTAAACATGCAAAAGGTGGCCATTTCTTCATCACATTTAGCCATTCTTGGCTAAAATATATAAATTATTTGTCCAACTTTGTAATATATTTTTGTTCGATAATCCAAATAAAGAGATATCATGCTTCTTAATACAGAAGCAGGTTTAATAAATACAATACAGCGTACAGCAGTAACCTCAAAATCATAAGATATTAACAATATAATAATAAACCTTACCCTTAACGTGTTGAGACTCATTTTTTAATGAATTCTTAATAGGCAATACCGAGTACCTACTATAAGCACACTCGTAAAACAAATCGGTTGAGTTGTTAGCGATTAGAGAGGTTCTCTGCTATTTCGAGTCATATAACTCAGCAAACGCCGGTCAATTACCCTGATCCTTTTAGGTGCTAATCGATAATCTCAAGAGCCTCTAACAGATAAGTGTCTTTTCATTACAAAGTAAGACTTTCTTTGTTCAGTAACATCTGGGCTATTGGCATCCTGTGCTTTGATAACATTGAATAAGTATAAGACTAACGCTATGGAGATGTACAAACATTTTGATTTCTTCGAAAAAAGAAGTCTGCCAACACACTTTCACAGAGATTTGTGCAATATAAGTTTGATTACTATCACCTTTACCCTGTATGGGGACGAGTTTAAAAACAATTCCTCACTTCCAGTCAGATCGGCGACTGAAAAGCGAGAAAAGAACTGAGATACTCGGTAGATCTTTTGGGGTTTGATGGACTGGCGACCACCTGTACATCGGTGTGGCAAACTCCGAAAGCTGCGAAAGCTGAGAGCCAGATAATATTCCCCCGATTAGGTATGCTAATGTATTAGGTATACACTCGCCCCATGCAGACCATCAAAAAGTATTTTATGTACCTACGTCAAAGGAATGCATGATTTTAAAAAGCTTATAATTAAGTAGACAATTATAGTTCAAGTCTATATAAACAATCTTTCCGCTATGACAATAGAAATGAGTATCCTAACATTCATTTGTTTCTAAAACTTAAAATTCTGAAAGCCCGCATCAGAAGTTTTAACAACGCAGAGAATTTTCTAACAACAAAATGTCCAAGAGCGATTCTACTAGTGACTTTCAGACAAAAACGCAAAAAAAACTATCGCTAACTATCCAAACGTAAGTATAGTGTCATCAGGACCATGGGAAAAACATTTACCATGTCCTAGATGAAACATGCATACACATGCATACATAGACATAGTCACTTCATCCGCGCCTTCCAGATGTCTAACTACACTAGGGGCGACTCCTGTCCTAGTAGGTATTCCACTTTGCATCTACTCCTATATATCTAGGTAGGAACTGAGCATTCTTTATTCTGTCAGTCGCAACCAATCACGCTGAATTCCGACACACGAAGCGCTTCGATCATGTTTCTGAATGATGTAAATGGAGTCGACCGCCAAATATATTGTCTAACGTTCACGAAGGTTCAAATGTAATCGTGAAGCAACAGTCACGTAAAAGCGACCGAATAAGCGGGAAACCGAAAAAATGGGCTCACGAAACATTTGTTTACATGAAAAGTTAAGTACGTGACGACGAGAGAGTATACAATGGAGGAGCTTGCGAGCCGCAGTGCCAGATGTGTTGTCCTTGTGCGAACGTGCCCTAGGTACATTAGTTTCTGATTTTAATTCGTTTTCTATTGCTATTAAGACTGTTTATAGGTAGCTGTACCGTATTGGGTATTTTTAGAAGCACGTTATTCGTACTATCCACCTATTCATTTTGCTATTAGTGTAAGCGGATTTAAAGGTGCTGTTGCATTTTTCGAACAAACACAAACCACAGCTTATCGAAAAAAAATTGAGTATTTAAGAATACTCAATGTTTTTGTTCGAAAAATGCAACAGCACCTTTAAATCCGCTTACACTAATAGCAAAATGAACAGGTGGATAGTACGAAAACAATGTGAAATAAAAATTCCAAATAATTGTTTATGGAAAAATCATGTTTACTGGTTTTCCCTGGAAATATGAGCATATTTCATAAAATTTGTAGGAAGCCCTGCAGCGACTGATACTGAATATTTAAAAAGATATTTAATGCAGAAACACGACTCGGGAACATGACAATATACCTATATATGTAAAGCAAGCGGCATACATTACATATATATACTATACCAGACTACGTCCCTGAGTGCAAATAAAATGTTTGCACAAAGCATTAACTTGCGAACAATGATCCTAATGAATGTTTTCCGTTTTGCATTATTATTATTTATATCAATATTAACATAACACACCATCACACCCGTTTTCACCGAATAGTTGGGTAGAGCTGTGCTTCACCTAAAATTATACAGTATGTTTTAATTATATGAAATATTGTAGTGTGTTTTATCTTGTAAAATTAACTCTTTTGAATCAATAAATTATTATTATTATTATGATTATTATTATTATATTCTACTTGGACTAGCTAGACTATTACCATTAACCAAGCACAAATTCAAACCCTGGGGTGCTATTGAGAATTTCAGAGACCAACCAAATAATAATTTGCGCAACCTACGTATCGACACCCACAACGTTCAGTAAGTAGTTGTGTAAACAACACACATACAAGATATAAGTTTATGAAGATTAATTTTTTTTGTAAATTTTCACGGCATTAAATAAGCAATCCATTTTTGGTATGGTCATAAAGGATAGGCACATAAATTATTAAAAATATCGAATGACTTTGGAAACTTTCATAAAAACTTGTCATTAAAACTTTAATGTTCTGTCTGCTAAGTTTTTTACAAGTATTGTAGCAACTTAGCAAGTTATTCTGCGATGGAATAAAATGTACGGGCGGCGTTTTAAAGTAGTTCACTTCTCAGTGAGTTGGAAGACTTAAATACTGTAATTAATATCGGTTTCTCCCGGTTGACGCAGTTCTGAACGGTAGGAACTTGTGTTATGCTTATTGACATAAATGAATACATGAATAGAAAATTCTAATTAATACGTCGATCGATGTTCATTGAGCTAAGGCCTTGAACAGTCTTAAATACTGGTTGAATACACAGTTTCTGTGTTGCCAAACGTTGTGTAAGAGGGGTGACGTCATCGGGTCTTAAAATGCCTGAAAAATGTGTCTTTTATCTCTAAATTGGCTATACGTCCAGAAAAAAATATTTAATGATTCAAAAAACAAAACACAATTTGTTATAAATATAGTGCCTTTCAGCATATTCGCGACTACATATCTAAAAGAATAGGGTTTTAACTATGTTCCAATTGCATAATTTCTTGAAATCTGCAAGTCTGTCAAAGTTTTCTTTTACAGACTCGCAATTTTCTGTGCAATTATACAACTTAAGTATTTCGAATTTAATTTCCTTACGCGAAGAATGAACGAATAAATCTTATTAACGCCACAGTAAATTTTATGAGGACACCATATAACTCATGCAAAGCTTAGCAATGTAAATACGGGAGACTGTTTCTGGAATGCAAACGCAAAGATATTTTCTAATTGAAAAGAATTTTAATGTAAATGCTCAGCTGTGGCCCGCAAGAGGCTGATTGATAGATGAATTACCAAAGACCATGAATTACCACTGGTTATGCTTAAAAATCTATACTATAGTTATAATCCAAAACCAACGTCCAACAATGTATAACAATTTACTGCTGAAAAAGGCAGCAGATTATAAGTTTCGATATTTATTTTAGAAACGGCTCATTTAATTATTTTTAACGGAGCTTAATGATTGGCATTTAACGACCCCTAACAAAATAATGGAAGAGCATTCAATCAAATCAAAATGCGAAATATCCTCGTTTGCTTTAAAAAATTAACTGTGATTTTGTATTGGTTTATTCAAGTGTTAATATTTTATTTATTTATTCAAAGCAGCATAAATTCCAAGTAGATAGATACGCGGAAAATAAATGAAAGTCATGTTAAAATATTTTTTAATTATTGAGAAAGCTTTGAAATGGTTACATAGAACTAGATTTTACAGTATCCTATTCATCGAATAAATAATATAAAATCTGTATAACTTTTAACCGAAAAGTATCTTTAGGTATTGCGACAGGTATACACAATTCCAGCTTAACTTACCTGTTTACTTTACTAAACTTGCCTAACCCGTTAAACATTACGTAAACGTTTTATGAACTGCAAGCCGTGGAACAAAAAGTACACACTTTACCAAACAACATTATCTGAAGCTAGTATCTCACGCGATATAATCAAAGAGGGGCGATGCGGGCAATAAACATGCGTAATTTAATGAGGGAATTGCTCGCTCATATGCATTCACAGTGAAACCGCGTTTGATCCGATACCCTCAAAGAATTCAATCCCAACGACCGACGGATAATCTTCCTTTGCCTCGCAACAAATCTGTTACTACGTTGCTGGTAGATCAGTTTCCCAAAAAGGCATCGCGTCGTCACCTGCCCCGATTTTGATTACGACAATATCAAGTACTGAAGCTTTCAAAATAGCTAGGCAACTCTTTGTGAAGTATCCAGTCTGCCAATTTATCGCTGCAGGCGAAGTTACTCTATCGACATTTTGATGGTTAAGTTTTCCAAGTTACAGATTAAATACGCCCGTATCCCAAAAACGTAAGGCAGATATGTACTGCTGTCTACCCATAGGTCGTAGATATGTTTCAGGTTATAGGGGGTATTGACACTAATTGTAGTACAAAGAGCAAATCCAGGCTACTACTGAAAATTTCATAGAAAAACCAAATAATACTGCTCATTCCGGGAATCAAATCCAGGACCTCTCACTCAGAAGCCGTGAGTGACCACTAGACGAACAAGGTAGACAGATAAAAAAATATAAGACTAAAAACTCAAGTAAGAGCTTGTTTTTAACCAACTCAGATTTCGGCACCTTTATGTTTACATGGTCTAACTCACAGAGAACTGTAAACACAAAACTTATTAGGAATGTTTAATCTGTCAGGGTTTCGAGTGACCTAGCTTAGGCTTTCCCCAATATAATCGGTAGTATAGAGAGCTTACTAGATACGAAAATGAAGCGAAATGTCAGTACGTAAGACGCTTTTATAATCGCCATTGCGCAATATAGTTAAATATTGGCAGAATCTAAAGGATCATAAATAAACATTTTTATTTCTTCCCGTTGAACTTATATTGTCTGAGCTGACATCATCGAATATCATCATCAAAATATCTAAACCTATGTATTCTTAGCTATGACCTCCCAGCCAGTGTGGGGACTAGCAGTAATGTCATGTAGTAATAGCATTTCCATTAACTGTTACCAAAACAGAATCGATGGTATTGTGACGATCATTATGATTGCGCGTTGACCGAATAGCGCTGTAACAAAAGGTTTAAAAGTGATAAATGTGGACATTAGTTATAATGGAAGCTATGGTTGGTATTGGTAATAGCGTAATGGACGTTCTTACCGCTAAATGTTAGGTAAAATGCTATTGTTACATTGATTACAAGATGTAAGAGTAGGTACCTACGTATTTTATTTTATGACTACGATCTGACATTAAAATAAAAGTAGTTGTTACGTTTGTTATCGCATTGTTTTATTGTAATTTAGATCATGATATTTCGGACCTTTTACAGCGTCCATGGTCAGGGGCAGACTAGCTGGTAGGCTTCAGTCTTAGCTTTATAATTACTAACAGTAATAAATACACAACAGTAAAAACAGTATTAAGTCCACTGACTATTGACGCTGTAAAGGGTCCGAAACGTCGGGATCTAAATTATAATAATGGAGGTATTTATAACGTGATTAAATCCGTCAAAAGTAGTTTTATTTCAATGTCTAATATTGGAAGAATTATTGCATCAGGCATTTGAGGATAATCAAGATCCAAGAAAATTCCAAGAAATCCTAATTCCCGTAAGTTTAGGAATTGGCACTCCAGCCGTCTATGATCGATCCGGCGTTGGTTGTTGAGCGCCAAGCAACGTTCTTCCCCGATTAATTAACTCGTATTTCGAGATTTAGTCACTTGCGTACATAAAGCGAAATTCCAATTTGTCCTACTTTACCAATGTTTTGATAGAGACAAATGTATCACGTAAAAATATGAAAACCAATGTTTTGATAGAGACAAATATATCACGTAAAAATATTCGCTAGCAGCTAAAGTCATAAATACTCAAAAATCTAATTGGTGGGGACTAGTATCTGAACATCAAATAAAATGTTTTAATTTCGTTTTTCAATCTTGTAAAAAACGTTTCAATGTGAAAGTACACAGAAAAACTGAACGTCCAAAAATTCAATCTCCAAAGATGATTCGTTTAATATTTTATTGTATCTAAACAGTAGACAATAGTTTTATTAAAATGAAAACGCTCAAATTCTCAGTTTGAGTGCTCTTACATTATTTACAGTTTTATGCTTTATTGTGTCAGCTATAAAAGGATCCAGATTCAATAATACTTAATGCGATTTGAGTTGCGAATGTTTTATTCATGTTTGAATTTATTAAAAAATTCTTTCTTCATTCCAGTACGGTATTTACGTAGTTCCTATTTATTTTATTGTTTTTACACATTATTTTAATTTGTTACAAAATTATTTACTACTTACTGTTAGTTCAGTCCATTGTTCCAACGCTTACCTGTAACAAAAGAATATATTTAGATAGGTACCTAATGACTATAAAAATAAAGCTTGTGTCATTTCCATACATTTTGTTTACATTCGTTTGTCGATTCGAATGTCAAAATGCAACTTGTCTACAGGCCCAGGACTGCCAAGTTAAGGTCTCGAGTTCGAATCCAAGGCGTAATTATCACTAAACATCGTGAGGAAACCTGCATGCCGGGGAGATTTTCTCGACGGCATGTGAAGTCTGCCAACCCGCATTAGGCTAGCGTGGTGAACTAAAGCCCTCTGATACTGAGAGGAGACCCGTGCCCAGCAGTGGGACGACAAAAAGTATATGGGTTGATGATGAGTAAGCATGCTCTTCCCTCTAATAGCCTCAGTGGACTAGTGGTCGTAACCGCGACTACTATGCTAAAGTCCTAGGTTCGATTACCGAGTCAGGAAAAGTTTTTTGGGTTTTTCTGAAATTTCCAGTAGCTACTCAAACTGTGGATTTGTGCGTGGTTGATGACAATAGGCCTGTGTAGAATGGATGTAAAGCAGTACACCTCTGCCTAACCTTAGGGGAACACAGGCGTGATGGTATGTTTTCCATTATGTAATAAGCATCCGACCTAGCTAAGTCACGGCAGGTCACATTTACTGTCGTCGCAATCACGCCCAATTTCGCAAATTAATGCGTGGAAATTATTCAAAGCTCACAAGTCTGACTCGAGATTTTGCGAGTAAGTACCTACCTATATTTAAAATTTATAAACCGCCAGCGAGAAACACTTAATTCTAATAAGAAACCACAATCCAAGCTTACAAAGTTTCTGCAATTATCAAGACATCTTATTAAACATTTAAGCTGGTTTCATTTTGTTGTATTAAACTTGTCAGAGTTTATACAGTACATTACAGCTATATCCTGCACGAACTTGTTAGCTATGTCAAGCTCAGCAGCAGTTTTATTAGTTTTTGTTTGAAGCTCACGACGACGTTTGTCGTTTGTTTCGCTTTTCGGTGGTTCTTCGCGAATTTCGACGTCTCCGGCACTCTAGTAACAATCATGTATTACATAATGTAACATATTTTCTCCTAACTACACAATAATATCATGCCCTGGGTTTAATTCCTGGGTTTGATTCATAACCAAGTTTTTCATTCTTCTTCTAAAGTATGATCAACTGTCCATACTTTAGAAGGAACGAGAGTCAATCACATTAAAATTTATTCATAAATGTTTCAACATATTTCTAGGCTTTACTCAATTATTTTGCGGTCGGAATCCAGACCAACAGAGTTATAAGACCTCATTATTTACACTACATGTCATCATGATACAATCAGTTATTTAGATTGCAGTTCCATCGGAAATCCGCTAAGCAATACCGAAATCCTCAGGATAAACTAGTTGACAGCCGTTAAAGCTTCTGATTCTCTGATCTGAACTCGGAAAATTGCTATAGTTGTTATCTTGTTTGAAGACTAAAAATAAACATTTTTAGGTATTTAGACAAACGTTCTAACTTTGTGTAGGTACTAGGCAAGAGTCGAGCGGCTGCTACAGTTAAATCCCACAACAGACGCCAACTGATAGCGTATTTAACTTTGACGATAAATCACGTGATAATTATTATCCCTCACTGGAAAAGGGAATTCGCCTGTCTGCTTACTCTCACAGTCCAAGTACGTACTCACACTAAAATGCCAAGCAGATGATCCTTTGATACCGACTGCTATCGTGCTGTTACAAATAATTTATCATAATTTCTCTTTGTCACATAAATGTATGAAAGCTTTGTCACAAAAAGCGTACTTTTCTGTACAAGAGCCTTTTTCCCATATCTCTGTGTTTATACAAAGATTGATTAGTTTAATATCGGAATAAAAGGTGTCGCATACTTACGAAACAGTTATTTTTACAATAACACATCTTTATGAATAAATTTCTATAGTTCACAATCAATCAGAAATATTTACCCAAGAGTTCCCGCCAATGTTGGATTTATAATAGAAGTAATCAAGTGGCAATAATAATAAGGAAGACAACATTTAGTAACCTTAGTAGTTGTTTTAAGTACCTATATTATTATATACTTATGTATGTGTGTATCACTTACTTACCGATTAATCATATTTTTTTTTAAACTTGCAGTTTTCAGATGAGGTTAAATTTAATATAGCAACTGGTCCAACCAAATAAAATACAGAAAAAAAAATATCGAGTACTCTCTAAACATATCGAAGCAAAGCGATGTTTGTGCCGAGACTATTTTCGTAAACACAGTAAACAATCTATCTAAGCGATTCTTTTGTAATTTGAAACGTAACGGAAAGAAAAATAAACGGCTGAACGTTCGTAACCACTGAAGTATTTGTCAAAGTATCGAATTTGAAAGCTTTGTTGGTTTTGTGTCAATCTCCCTTCGACAAAATTATATCGAGGTCTCCTTGTCTACAAAATATTATTATTATTGTAGCAAAAATAAGCTTTGTTATGAGGACACTTCTGTCGACCTCAGTAAACCACGCTGACGGGAACAGTCACAAGTACCTTACTTTTTCCGTGCTGTCAACCGAAGCAATTTCTTTCAACATAAATGACTTCAACTCCAGCAATATTCTCTCACAACCGTTCGTTTTATCGATATAATGCAACCTGTGTTCAACTGTGGAAGCATTACGGCCCAACTTGGTAACAATCATGAAGCTGATCTGCAAGATTAAAATGGCTGTTTCCAATGAATCAGAATATGATTCGTATATAGAAATCGCTGAGTAACTCAGTAACTGCTATGAATTCTGGATACAAATTGATGTCTGACCTATGTCAGTGTGGACTACGCCCCTATAGTTTTGTAATAAATATTATAGAACTTTCCGACCATTTTTCAAACTTATAATTTCAAGCTTGATCGCACATGCAGTAATAAAAACGCAAAAGTTAGTGGGTCGGACACCGATATAATTTATTGTTATTGTCCTATGTATGCCTCACAAAAGTCATATTAAATGGAACAATACAAGTTTAAACTATATTACTATAAGGAATATAAATGCATGAACATCTTCCTATAAGAAATCGTTGTAACATTTTAAAATAATATATTTTGGTAAATTCGATCTGAGCTATGAAAAATCCATTTGCACTTCTCATCGCAACAGATATAAAAAACAACCAAAAATAGGTTACACATGCTGTCAAAATATGAAACCAACCCAAACAACGATGTTGTTAAATTCCCTCCACGCGTCCACTTTGTTTGATTGATACTGTCAATCTTTGTGAAATCGTTCCGCTTTTGTACATTGTTCCTGAAATTGTTTTAACCCTCCATCGCAACGAGAATAAAACGTAATTTAAGCCACAAAGCGCGGCAACAAGTGGCAGTAATAATAATTGCATTTACGACGTTGGCGCAACATTTTCCCATAGGCAACATTTATTAGTGGATTACGGGACTTTGGATTTATAAGCGGACTGGACAATACAGTCTTTGTTGTACAATGTTCTACTTTAAAACAGTGCAAATTCACGCTGATGCTTTGTAGCGTATTTTTTATTTAACCCTGAAGCTTTTTACTTTGTGGAGTCTTCAAAAGAAAATTGGAGTGCCTTGCTTTCAAACTAGCCCCATAATTATTTATTATAAATTTTGTAACCCATCATTGGCTGATGGATTATAAAATTTATAATACATATTTATGTTTCAACGTTCAACAAAAATATTCAACTATTATTCGTTATATGCTACTAATAAGACCGATTGTAGCGACAATATCCACCTGTCGTATGCTTTTATATTGTTAGACATTACACGACAAATCGTGTGACAGACTTGTTGGGCACATCAAACACCATTAGCGCATTGAATAGCAAGATTAATCATCAAACATACGCATGAACTGTTTGGAACTAACGTGCACTAACATTATAAATGTCAAACATGACGCGACTGGTGTTATAAATAATTTGTTATTTAATTATAAAGTAAATGTTTGGGCACTTTATTGATGTTAGTCCCTTGGAATAGACTCACTATAAGAATTGTGTACCCTAATTCTTATACCTGGTTTAAATTTAATTCATATAATAGAACAAAATATTCTCATAAAAATTTTGAGTGACCGTCAGTAAAAAAAACGTCTATCCTATAAACTACGGTTCTATGTGACAGAGAGGGTGTGGGGGGGGGTTACAATTTGAGATTGGCTGATGTTTTATAAATCAGCATCGGCTCGGCTTAAAACTACACTTTGTTTTTCGTTCGTGGAACTGCGGGCGGGGTCGCAGCGGTCCACGGTGACGTACTGCAGTGCTCGAGACATCCCAAAGGTGTCGTACAAGGAGCATTGCTTTCCACAAAAGATCCCAGATCCTTATTTAATAAGGATAGGACATTGCCCTGTTACTTTGTTAGGAATTCTAAATTCTCTCCGCCTTGACAGATCTATGAGAATTACAGATGTCGGAATAAAAACATTTAAGTATAATTCTTTCCCCTAGTTACCCCATTCCCATACACACGTTTTTCCTATCCACTTTGACATTGGCAGAATTATCGACATCGGCACAAATTGCCATAAAGAAAAAAGAAGAAGTATAATTCTTAAACCAAGATTAATGTTTAATATCGGGGCTTATACTGTGTATAAGCGTTCGTGCACATGCTGTCATCTCTCAAAGACATACAATATTCCCTTCCACCACGAGTCATTGAGTAAGGATTATATAGATCCGCATACACATGCTCAAAGGCCTCGTTCACTGCAGAGATGGCATTTGACATAAATTGACTTCATCTCTAACGATATTAGTAGTAATCTGTCAGTCAAACAAAGCTTCCTCTCGGAGCTCACGCTTAATATCGTTACCATCACGCTCAGTGCTGTTCCATTCAGAAAATTGTAATGGATTGAAACTCGGCTGCAATCGTATTACTGTAGAACACTAACGTAACACTGTATTAAGTTCAACAGCACAAAAGAGAAACGAAATGAGAAAAAACGGCAGAAAAGCGCACCTATAAGAAACAGTCCTTTGTTATTTACATCGATTTTGATTTTGAAATGTCACATCCCTAAAACGCAATCAAGTTCGGGATTTGTGGTATTCATAATCATACAACACAGCATTGACGGTACGGTGTGAATGCGGAATACCGTCAGTCGGTGTTCGGTAGTATGGTTAAGTGGATTAAGGCGATGACGCTCGTTCGAATTAACCGAACGCTCGGCTTCGATCCGAAATAACTTCGTCGAGTTGATGTATAGGTGAAGATAACTAGAGTAAACGAACTGTTATGGCAATGTTAATCCGGATCGGTATCAATTAATTCGCTTTTAGTTTTAAGCTTTTAGTGATCACTGGTCACTGGCATGGATGAAAACTTTTTCTGAAAGAAAATACAGCTTTGCTAAGACTTTATACTATAGTTTTTTTTATAAACAAAAAACAAACCGCCTCCAAAAACACCTGGGAACTAAAAAGCAAAAAATAACAGGTACATATTTACAATATGATTTCTAACTAATTTGGAGTCGGTGCCAAACAGACAATCAACGAAAGTCATATTTAAATTAAATTAGTAGTTTTTTGAAGTCTGTTGAAAACAATGTAGGTACTTATACGAGTTGTGTTCTAAGTCACACTTTCGTATTTTGTCTATTTAGTACCCACATTTTTTATTCAATCATTAAATTTATAGTAAACCACATACTTGCTTAATAATTCCTTTTTTATTCAATTTCGATTTTTTATTGTCAAGCAAGAAAAGGCGATGTTTATTTCCCTCTCTTGGAATTAGCCTGGCTTACAGCTAAGATCAGCTCTCTTCAATAGAATCTATTCTACTTTACTCAATCAGAAGCGTTCTCGACGGTCACATTGTAAGTTTACTTACCGGCTTTCACAACATCTTGGCTTCGGAGCTTGAGCTTCTCTAACTCTTCTCTAAAAGTTACGAGTTATTTTAAAACAGTTTTTGTGTTTGTAACAAAATATTGTTATGGTACTACTACTTTATCATGTGTTGTCATCATCGAAGACAATTACATTATCACATTTATGTACATTACATTATCCTGGTTATAATTACATTAAGTTGATTAATCCATGTTATATAAATATTATAATTGCGAAATTAACCCTTATTTATCTGTTATATACCGTTCACATCTAAACCGCTATAATTTGGGAAGGATATGACGAGATGAGAGAATGCATTCTGAGGAATCATTTTTGAAACCAACCCTAGCCCCTTTGGTTTTATAAAGGCCTCAGCGGTGCAAGTCAAACCACAGTCAAAAGCTAGTTTAAATAATAAATGGAAAATTGTTTTTGTTAGATACAAAAAACTACTAAAAGCAAAGTGGTCCAGTTAATCTTGTTTCTGAACGGACTGGATTAGATGCCAAAAAACATCGACATACAAAAAACCATTTCTTATATCATTGCCAAATATGTATATCGACTGAAAACCCTAAAAGCTCTCGATTTGGTTATAAAGTAAAAACATTCATGCAAAAGAGTTTAGAATACAGGGCATTCTTTCTCGTATAATTCTATAATCGCGTTTGTAACTCTTTCATTGAAGAGATGATTCTACTCTGCTAGGAATTACACGACATTCCACCGCAACGTATGTTATTTATACTCAATCGCATTATCTTTTAGTCACAGTCGGGCGCATCTCTATGGACTTATCAACTGGGCCGTGCAAAGCGCTGCATGCGACGATTTAAATTACAGCCGCTATAAAGTATAAAACAGGCCATAGAGCCCGTATGTAGCCATCCACATTTCATTAACAAAATTAAGTGTTAAGTACCCCTATAATCCTGTTGCTGATATCAGATGATCGCGGCTATAGGGATAACGGAAGTAACTGTTCTCATTTTGCCCTACATTGTTTTTTAAATCGCATATCCGATATATACTACGATTGTCTGGACTTTAAAAGAGACCATGATTCTCTGAGTTTGTTTCGGCGTTTCTTCTCAGAGGTCGTCAGTTAGGAAAAGCCGGCACCATCTAGTATTTAAAAAAGTAATGATTTGTAAAAGTGTCTTTAAAGGATCTACTTACAGAAATAAATATCATTTCATCATTCTATTTTATTGGTCACATCATTTTCCATTCATGACAGCGATATTCACAAAACTTGTTAGAGTGTGAGCCCATAATTGTTATATTACTACTTATAGACTGTCTTGTCGGGGGATGACGGTAGTAGGCTAATGAAGTCTATCTGAATCCACCTAAAGGGAAATGTTGAATTAGTTACGTTTTTTTTTTATAAACTACTCTCAAAAAGTGCCGCTTTTACTATTGCAATTTATATAACTGGTCTTATTCATACTCTTGGGTCTATACAACAATTTAAATGTAGTTGCTTCTATATTCGAAAAGTGTCATTCTCTCGAACGGTGTGTTGCGATTGCTTACGACCGCAACTATTAGTTGTATCCTCAGATTGCAATCTGGGTATTGCCTCGGGAACTAGTTACTGCTTTATGCACTCCATGTCCGGTGTACCTATTCCATTTACAAAAAATAAATATTTACCTGAATGGAAAGTTTTGTCGAAGTTTTGTCGAAATTTTCGACAAAACTGAACACTAATTAATCTTTGAAGAGGTGATTTTACTGATACTTATAAAATGAATTTAGTCATTTTAATCCTGAATAAGCAATGTACTAACTAACGAACAATGTAAGAAATTACTCGTTAATTTGTTCGTGTATGAATAATATCTTAATAAACCCCACGTAAATTACCAGCCTACGCACAATTACCCACGCGTCTGTCTGTAATATGTAATGAAGAAAGCGAGGAATATTATAGACGAAAATTTACCTAGTATAACATTTCTAACACCCAACGCGAAAACGTGAGAGTCGCATATCGCGCTACGTGGTGCGTTCCAAAGCCAATAACAACGCCATATCCGCGTGTCGTGTTACAAATATGATCCAGGCTTTATAAAACAAATTCCTGCTATTATTACAGTTAATGTACACTGTTTTGACATCGAGTTTTCATTATAAACTTTTTACAGCAAAATGGTACAGATAAAACTTTCCTGTTTACTTATTGTGTGCTTTCAGCTTTAATTACGCTACTCCCCGGATGAATACTTTCAGAGCAAACCTCCTCATTTTACTTAAAATAATACAATTTTACATTTCTTTGCTACCGACCTTTCTACGCTAAGCTGTATCTATGTCAAGGCCCGATATGCCTCAGAAACCGTCAACAGTTTCCTTTCCCTTAGAAAATACACGAATTCTTATCTCGATGTCCCATCTTAACATAAATAAATAGTGTCTGTATTTCTGTTCGGGTATATAAACAGTGATGACGGACTTTTAATGAGTCCTGACAGAGAGGATAATATTAGCTAAGTAACTTAATCTTGTCCCACAGGCAAAGGTATCACATTAATCTGGTGGTAATAAAGTAATCATGATGGCGGTAAATCGTGTTTTTTTGTAATCCATAGATACTAATGTTATAAATACAAATGTAAAACTTTTTATTTAACTGTTTTGTCGGTTACCTTTTCACGTCTAAACGACTGAACAGCCCCTCCACCATGAGTTCTATCGAATGACTTTCGATAGGGTTAAAAACCCATCGAAACGCTGTAATCTCATAGTAGAATTTAGTTCCTTACGTAACCGCTAGAGGCGCTGCGAGGATTTTCCATACAAATATTTTGCTGATTGCTGTAATCGCCTATCATCTTTATGTACCTATATTGTTCCAGGCATACGGTTACATTCGTATTGGCCAATTTAACAACAGAAACATGTGATTTCCATTAAAAAAAGTGATTGAAATTGAAACAGATGAAAAATAATAATGAATTACTTACCTATCTTATTGTCAAACGAAAAATGCCCATTAACGCAACGTTATCTGTAAAGTAAGTAAACCAGGAAACAGAGCATCTATCAAGGCTAATGGTTAAATTAACCTATAAAGCAAAAGCTTTCTAGATTATTGAGAAACAAAAACAAAATACTTATCAAACTTTTCCATCATAAAACCTCTGTCGCCCAAAATGATATTACGATGTAAATAAAGCTTACTTACTTCTTTGTATCAAGTTAATCGACGTGGAAGATAGGGAAAGACTGAAGATAATAATCGATTTATCTGTTTCTTGAGTTGAAATGTTAGTTAGAAGAGGCTTTAAAGAGAACAGGCATTCGATGAATGAATATTGGACTATGTACTTGTCGTACTTTACATAACATTGATGACTATAATATGGCTACTGTATAAAAACCATCATTACACGATACCGATCACCATAAAAACGCCATCATTAATTACGCAAGAAATTTCCAAAATGATACCTACCTACAACAAAATTAAAAATAAGAAAATGCTCAGGTCAACTTGCTTGCTGATGCACCAAAAATCTTTTTTATGCAGGTACACGTTTCAGTGTTCGCATACACATACTTAGTATGATTAAAGTTAAAGTAGGTACTGAAGATTAGCACGAAAATTTTCTCATTTATAATTTGTAAGTATCTGACTACTTCTGGCACGACACGACACGGTACGCGAGTAAAACTCGACCTTCTTAACAGATTAAGCTGTGATTTATATTGCGAATTTTAATTACATCTCAATAACAATGGTACAGTGTGGTCAGCATAGATGAATCCCTTTCCATTTAAGGCAGCACATAAAACACAATATAAATTAAGCGTCCGAATCATCGATATTCATTAATACGCCTCACCACTAATGGATACCAACATTTCAATAACGAGTTACCGCTGCGAACTACCGATTCATCGGCCATTACCTTTATATTGCTATCGACTTCGAATAATTGATAAAACCGTATTGTTTTGCGTCGCATTTAAATTATTATAGTCGTAATTCGTAAAATCGGTTTATTCGTAGAGATAAGTGGTATGGTATGGAGAACGCTTCTTATTGTCTATAAATACGAAATATTGTTATTACATAAAATTAGTGATATTGAAAACGTACTGTCTCATTTGTCTCGTAGTCTTGAAGGTCTAAAGGTCCTGGATTCGATTTCTGTGTCGTACAGTGATTGTGGGTTTTTCATGGCACCTAAATATTCGGGCGAACGTGGACATAACCTATCGGGAATACAGGTATAATATGTAGGTATTTTATGTAAAATAAAAAAAAACATAATCTTTATCAAACACTAGCTGGTTTTGATTTCAACATCTCTTCCAATAATAATTAAAATACGTACCTTTAAAAAAAATTCTAGGAGGTAGGTAAGTACTCATCGTTATTAAAGTTGTGAATCCAATCCATTATTCTTAAACAACAATCAAAAAGACGATATCAAAGTAAAGACTACATAAAATATCTTAAAACTTTTTTCATCTAACATTCCTTAATTTTTTAATAAAAATTCCAGAAGATAGTTTTTCTTTAGTCTTGGTCTTTGAGTAAACAATCCCAACGGCATGCTGCCGTGTGTTGTTGTATTCCACTTAGGTAATTTCAGTGCTACGCTACCTAAGATGGTCGACGCTCTTTCATCTTTATAAGCTACATACGTTAGAAAATAAAACACTAAAGGAACGTTTTCACACGTTAAGTTTGTAATATTTAACAAAATGGATTTAACTAAATTTAAACGTAACGTACGTATTTTTAAGTAGGAAGGGACTGTTTAACCACCTTTGGATAGTCGCTAACCGCCGGATAAATTATAAAAAAAAAAACTTGTATGAAATCATCTACCGAGTAATATTTAACGGGAACTTACTGGGAGGTGATGAAACAGCCCCTTAACCTTTATCACAGAATAAATAATACAGAATGGGCACGCTCCGCCCCTCCCTAACGTCAGATACCTCAGGTCACCCGTATTCTGCCGGTGTTCTTGCCGGACGTACTGCCAACAAACCCTACGCACTCTCACGCACACATTTGCATTTGCACGTGTACAAACGTAATTTTGACAAGTTTGACATTTGGTATTGTAGTGTGCAGTGGTATTGGAAAGTTTGTATGGAGTGTCACAGGTGTGCCTTTATCTGTATCGGAACAGAATAGGGGTTAATCTCTCACTCGCCAAAATAATATTACAGGCACAATTACAAAAACTGGGACCCGAATGCGACTAAGTATAAACTGTATTTGTTAAAAAGTTTCAAACGAATGGAAATATCACGAGTATATTGTAAGCCGATATAACGTTACCTTTTTCATGTGCAGGCTCATTGAAATGAAATTGCAAACAGAAAGTAGTTGAATTAAAATGAAGCAGAACTGCTCAAAAAATTACTAGTTCGTCGACTGGGATTAATTAACGGTCGTGCTAAGGATTTTCGTCATTTTATGTAACGTGATGTATGCCAGCGGCGCGAAATATAAAGTTCATGTTTTCACTCGCTTGAGCAATAGGTAATCCGTAATCCCACATTTCTGTATATACATTAAACTATGTAATAGTAGTGATTGTTATTTTATGTATTTTACAGCATAATATATCTGTTAAATATGTCTATTTATAGTATAATATGTCTATATATATTTAACGCACGATAACTGTCGTTATATCGTGCGTTTGTCTCGTATTCGCAAAACAATACAAAACAAATAAATAATAATAATAAAACTTATATGTGTTATGTGCGCACATCGTGCAATTAAGCCTTCAGGCTATCATGTTGTGGTAGGTATTAGCCGCCTAATCCATCACGATCAAATAGAACGTAGTGTAGTGCTCTCAGTAAATCTTCCACTGTACACACTTAAGAGTCAATCAAGAAGGGTAGGTACCTATAGTAGGTAACACAGTTATTTGATACTCATTCTGTATTTTTATACTTATGTATATTTTTGACGCTTTGGTGGTTTTATTGATCAGGAGAGCGGTTGCAGAGCGTGAAGTTTTAGGTTTGATGCTCAGGAAAAGCAACAAAAAAAAGCTAAGTATTATTGGGAATTTTATGGAATTTCTTTTGGCAATAGGCTTGCTTTAATGGAACCTAAAACATACAGTCAAAAAGATGTACCTACATCAGTAAACCTCTGCGATCGCATTTGGAGAAAACAAGCTTGATGGTAAGTTTATTATGTTATTTCACAAGATTGTTAGTGTATCATGACAAAACATTTTCCTAAGATTTAGCAAACATTCATATAACTGTCACTACTAATAAAGATCAATGACGTATCAACGGTTTTAATTGTCCTAGATATAACTGATTGAGGCAATTTGCAACGCGGTCACAATTGACCTCGTTGCGTACTTCATACGTACCAGACATATAATATAACTACAAGTTTTATAACACAAAGTAGGTATACATGATATATTTTAAAAACACAATTAGATTAGAAATCGATTAACACTTGCTTTGTAATCGTGTAATTATAACCTGCATGCTAAAAGGGCCGCAAAGCGATAAAATAATTTAACCCTTCTGCCTGCTGAGGTGGGCCTTTTAACAGAAAGGTCCCTCTCTCTGTCTTCCTATAAGTACAATAGGTGCTTGATTCAAAATTGGCTTGAACACTGTTGTTAATTGAAACAGACTCATTATCAATAGAATCAATATTAGTTATCGTAAATTGAGTACAAAATTTAATATTGATATCGATAATCGATAAATCGTAGTTTGTCTATTTCGCCATTTTGCATTTTAGAGTAGGTACGCTATAATATGATTTTATTATGATTATGGTTCAACTATACCTACTACTATAATTTATAATCTACTCAAAGAACTATCTCTCGACATTTACTGCTTTTTGTTTCTCTGTATGTGCTTACGACAGACGAAGCCACTTAGCTGTGGCTTGTAGAATGTCTCTACACAGCAATGTGCCCACTGATATTACTTGACAGATACATAAAACGATTCTACGGTACACCCATACACACCAAAAACGTACAGATAACAGGCACGTGCATATTCACGTAAAATACGGCTTAGAAGATCTACACAAGATCTACGGCTTATAACTTGAAGATTAACACCGGTAATCTCTGTACCAAACGATAATAAGGATCATATCATCAATACAGAATTGATCCTCCGTCCCACAAGATTGATGAATGCGAGCCAATGCTATGCGAAATCACACGATGGAACGTCACGTAGGATATAAATGATGTAGCATGTCACGTACTGATATTTTGACATTACAGGTCGACAAGTGTGAATAAAATCCGTACTATGACGTATTAACGCGTCATTTTTTTAAGTAGAATGTTTTGACTGTAAGTACCTTTTCTCATCTCAACATTATAAATGATGATTGTGAGAATGAGTTTACTAGCGGCCCGTCCCCCAGCTTCGCATGGAGTGACATCTTCCACCTTCAACGTCATATTTCAGCCAGTTTAAGCAAAACTTTAACAAATTATAGACCTATACCTTCCTCATGAATCACTGTCTATTGATGAAAATCGCGTAAAAATCTGTTTAGTACTTTTGAGTTTATTGCGAACAGACAGACTGGGGACTTTGTTTTATAATATAATGTAGTGATATTTTCTCACGACACGGGCCTGGTGTGAAAGCTATCTTTTTCAGCTCAACAGAGTAAAAACCAGTGAATCTCTCTGTGACCCAGTCTTAATATATCATGACTGTATTCAAATAGCAAAGCATCGCTTCGTATCGCAACTGGAACTCACCTAAGACGGTAGAATAGCTACGACGTGACGCGGCGGTCGTAAATAAATCCACATGTGACAGTAAGTGGCTAGTCTTTGGGTGGGCCCACTAAATAAACCAATTTGGTTTTGTTGGTTTTTATTTAGGTTTCTTATTTAGATATACTCCTCGTATGTTTCAAGACAAAGATAATGTACTTTCTGTTTTCTATGTACATGACATTAAGTGATAACATGGTAAATGGTATCGTTACAACACTAGCTAGCGATATAACTTGCTAGTGATATAACCATTGGTCTGGCAAAAAATAGTAAAGCTATCTCAATGTAAGATAACTTTTGTTAGCACCGAATTTCTAACACAACGCAACACTACGAGAGTACTCGTTTACATTTCTACAGAAGTTTCATCAGCGGACATACGACACAATATTGAAAGAAAAAGTTAGGAATGAACATCAGTATGCAGGAAGAGTCGCCTTGTACAGTTTGTCGACGGCTACAAAATACTTTGTTGATAAACTAACACGCTGGTATTGTATGAAGGAGTAAGCAGGTACGTCTGGCTGTACATCAATACTTCCCCAGAGATAGATACAAAATGATAAGAACATAATTATCGTATCGGACTTGTATTACAAATGTATGACAATATTTGTTGTTGATAAAATGTTCGAATAATCCAAATGAAACTTTATAGACTTATTTCTTTCACATCAGAACTTTATCGAGCAAAGTTGTGTGAGTACGATTCGATATAAAAGCAGGAGCCGTAAACTGTAAAACTGAAACCCTCCGGGAACGAACTCTTCGTCACGACACTGACGCGCGACGTGACAAGAAGAAAGCTTTTAAACATTACACTGCCGAAGCACTTCTAAAGATATTATTTTCAGAATGCCTGGAACCAAACAAAACCTGGTCTTCTATTGCGTACCAAAATTGAAGCTACTTATTATATTACCTCAATAATAAAACCCAGATATTATAATTAGTTCCAGTGTAAGCGATCTAACATTTCCAACTTTTACGTCCGCCACTCAACATTCTGAATAAACGCTATAAAATTTTAACATAATCCAATCTTAAAAAACTTCCTGATGGCAAAGAGCTCATGGAAATTAGTTCACCCTTTTTTAAATGACCTGTAAACCAGCGCGACCCACAGACTTTATTTTTAAAAAAAAATTGAACTTACGGATCGATCGATTTGTTTGTAAAATTGCCGTTATTGTAGGAATTAAAATATGAAGTTGGCTGCAATAAGAATTAATTTAGGATCCGATTAGAGGGGAGCGCTTTCAGGAGTGACCAATTGACCATGTAAATGGTTTGCCTGAACTAAAATTGTAAAGCTCTTGCCGATACTAAGTAGAGTAGGTATACTAAAATACAGAACAACGAAATCGCAGTATTTCCAAAATAATTACCTACTACCAAATCGGAAAATTTTGGTTCGAATACCTACATCAAAAGAATCCTTATTTATATAAATCCTACTCGATTTATTGTGACGACATGGAGAAAATCTGCTCTCTTTCGAGACAGCAATTTATCTAGGTTTAGACTTTCCGCGAACTCATTTGGAGGGTCCAGTTACCCAATTTATTCAGCCGTTGAAAGTAATGTGTTATTGCTCCATTTCTTTCGCTTTATGGTCTTCTAACACGAAGGAAAATGAACAAAGTTAATGTTTAGTGCCACAACTTTTAACAACGTATATTGTAAAAAATTTCGTTGACGAGATTTACGTAACATATCGTCAAGAACTAAGGAACAATTAAGTATATTTAATTTTTGGGTAAATTACGCTTATTAGCTTATTAGTTAACAGCTCCCGCCCTTTCAAAATCCAGGTACTAGTGATTTTCTTTAGATTTATGAAAATAAGCAAGTAAAAATCTGTAACTTCTGCTAACCATATGAGAAAAAGATACAAGTATATTTTTAAGAAATAGCTACGAACTTCGATCTTTCTTATTCTTTGAAAAAATATCAAAGGCGGATTTTATTTCTAAAAAAGTTAAACAAGTAATGTAATCCGCAATAAACCCAAAACGTTTTCTGAAATCCAAATTCAAGTCTGAAATGGCTGAAAGCTTTGAAAATAGGGCGCTGAGCTTATACCCAAAATATTAGGGCACAAAAATTTGCCATTTTAAATACCCATAGCAATTTTATCACACAAATACTTTATATTATAAATCTAAAATACTGTACCAAAAGTAAATATCTTTTGTGTCATTGATATAATGTTCAAATTTTAATAATTTGTCAGCCTTTAAGAGGCAGAATATCTGTATTTACAGCGAGTACCTATTCGTTGACTTTCAGTCTTCCATCCGTTGAAAGTTACATGTGGTTTGAATATGCAAATATAGTTAATATACAGTACGTATAGTTTAATATCACCCAACCATCTGGGATCATTTGTACCTTGGCATTATGACTCCTTATGTAATGAGACGGGTTAGGACATTAAACTAGTGGTCCCAATTGAGACTATTAGTGTGCCTACCGTAGTCAGGTTTCACGAATGATTAAACGTGACTATATTTACTGAGCGTTAAACTTAAACATTTAGAAATTGACGATCGAGTTAGTAAAATTCTTATATTGAGTTAGGTACTTACAGCTGGAAGTATTAGACACATGGAATTTTTCTCAGCAATTTCATATAAAGCGTTGATGATAAGCAAAGACATAATTTGAGAAAATTACAACTGGGGAAAGATCACGATCATACAAAAACTACAGCCTGGAATTGAATGCAGTTTTCACCGATGTATTGCTAGAGGTCTAACTTAAAGTTTTATATAGGCTTAGGCCCCATATAAAGAGAAAAGATAAAATTATAGAGGTGATAAGTACCTACTCGATAGTTCGCGCCTGAACTGACTAGTTGACTACCTGAGACCTTTCACAGGACACTTCACTGCACGGCAATTTATTTATAATCTTTTGAAAATCCCTGTAAAGGTGTCATGTGGAACATTTGCAGTGGATGATGTATAAACCAAATCTTTACATAATAATTAAATTATAGCGATAAATAATTATTACTGTTACTATCCCACTGCGGGACACATGCCTTTGTCAAATTAGGTTATTAAGACCATAGTCACACCTGTGACACTCCGTACAAACTTTCCGATACCGCTGCACACTACAATACCAAATGTCAAATTTGTCAAAATACACGTGTAAATGTTTGTACACGTGTAAATGTGTGCGTGACGGTGCGTAGGGTTTGTTGGCAGTCCTGCAAGAACACCGGCAGAATGCGGAGGACCTGAGGTGTCTGACGTTAGGGAGGGGCGGAGAGTGGCCATTCTGTTATTATTTATTCTGTGCCATAGTATGGACATAGACCATACTTCACACAATCATCTTCAAGAACTTTGACAGGACATTCAACATCGTTACAGTTTAATAAATTTTATTTGACCACAAGACCACAGCAATTTCTCTGGAAAAAAAAAATGTTTTTCTACAACGTTCCGCTTATTTTTTAATGTCAGTTTTTCTGTTTTCATTAATGTTTAGTCATAATGAGGATCAACAGAAGGCCATAAAACTCGCGCATTTATTATTCAAATTCTAAGTAATTGGAACTACGCATTATGTAAATTCAAAAGCTAAGCGACGTAATATAATATTCATAAACGATAAAGATCGTTATAAATGTCTAGTATAATATAACTTTAGTTTCTTCAAATAAAATATAACAATGTTCTATTATTACAGCAAATACCTGCGAAATACTAACGATCTTCAAATAATCCGTCCTACGGCTGGGTAAAGGTCTTGTAAATATAGTAGGTACCTACATAATTCTAAACAAATAGTTCTAAAAATTATAATTTAGTCCCTAGTGAATCAAAATTTCACACAAAATTCCTTTCTAAATAAAGTCTTAATTAGTCTTAAACTGACTACTTAGATCACTTTTGAAGTTGTACAAGTTGCACGTTTGACTTTAAAAAGAAAATACCCGATGAATTGATGATTCGATACTTGATACTTTATTGCATCCCTTCATGTACACAGAGGTATAGAAAAAAATTATAGTATCAATTATATAAAGTAAAGTATAATTATTAAAAGGTGATAGAATGCATAAATAATAGCAGACTTGGCTTAGTAGCCAAGCCTGCTATATTTTAAACATAGTTAGACAGCCTGCAGTGCAAACTTTTACAATCACCAAATGAAATGATTCATCTACTTAGCAGGTCTAACCTTGAAAAAATCTTCGTGGTATAGAAACCTAAAAAGCAGGACATCCATCTAAATTATTCATGGGGAAAATATCGATCCAATTTTGCCGACATCTGCTAACTGCCACCCATCTCCCAAGTCCCACCTAGCGACTTGCAAACTCGGTACCAACGTTATTTTGTTATATCATCCAGTTTCAGCTATTGTGGCTTTGATACAGGCATTATCTTCCCCTTTGTTGTTTTCTTCCTAATTTCATATTGATCCGAATTGGCTTGAATTTGTATTATGAAAATAAGGAAACGATACTCGTAAATCTATTTTTTGTCGTTTTGTTTTACCGCTAAAATAAAAGTGGGTATAGGTAAGTGTTTCATTTGGTTCGTATTGACGGCTTTACAGGAATAATACTTAGTTGCAACTGCAATAAGTGTTGTTATTACGTATTTCTGTTGGGAAATTCTCAGCATGGGCTTGAATATTTATTGTCCGTTAAATGGCAATCAACCCTATTGCCATGGAATCTAAGAATATACACACGGGACTGTGAGTTTCTAAAGTTTCAAGAGTTGATAAAGGTGGCAGAGGTAGGTGTACCTACCTCTGCCACCTTTATCAACTAGTAATACCTCTGCTAATTTGTTTTGAATTTTTAAGCAAGTTAGAAATAAAAGAAATTGCTATTGTTATACCTATACCTTGCTTTAACTCTGTAGTAGTACAATTAATTAGTTGACTGAAAATCGTTTAACTACTCCGTATGTTACAAAAATATTTCAAACTGATATTGTTTTCTAAGGTTTTTTTTTTTCAATTATTTTGACTGACACTATAATCAATTGCTCTAAACGAACAATTCCTCAGTACCAAGATTGAATACAGACTCTATAAATTATCCAATAGAGAGGAAAATTGCCTGCGAAACTGAAGCTGCAAAACTATAACGTCTATAATTTCATTACTCCTTTATAGGAATAGAATCTCTATCTAGTAACGATCTAAGTATCTAATAAAATATAAACTACACGTACTAGCCATTCAAGCAAAATTGATTCTAATAAAATCTAACATAAAATGGGTCGGCCAAAAATAATTTCAATATCAAAATAATAATAATAATCAACCCATACACTGTCCCACTGCTGGGCACGGGTCTCCTCTCAGTATGAGAGGTATTAGGCTATTAAATTAAAAATCATAGTATTTGTTTATTTTACCAAGAAATTGACTTTGTTCACATTTGTCTCTATTTGTCTAAGCTAGGATTCTAGTGTTCGCAAGTGAGCCTGTTGACCCTAAGGTTCCGGGTTAATTTCCCAACACGAGCAGTCTTATTTCAATATGAATCTGAGTGAGTATTTTTTTATTTTGATTCGTGCTTGGTTATTAAATATTATGCCGAATTAGTGAGATGTTTTAAATGAGACGATTAAATAACAACGCCCTGTGGGTAGTATACCTACCCACAGGGCGTTGCCTTGAGTTTCGGGAATACAGTCGTGATGTTATTTTATGAAATTTAAGATCATCAGAGAATGTTTTATATGTTCATGCAGTAGAAGCCGTTAGAGTTGCTGAACGCGGCCCACAGGGACCAAATTTACTCGTAAGTAAATACCACACACCGCTACTGGGACATAGAATTCACGTACCTATTAAATCAATAGTTATGAAAGTCACGTAAATGATTTAATGCTTGGCACTGGCTGTCAAAATATAGGTATGTTTGCCGTTCAATGAACTTTCATTAATATTAATTATAACTAATATAGTTCAAGAATTAATAATAGGTAGGTATTCATATTTATTTAATTTTCACCAACTCCTGATAGCGGCTAACCGCTGGATGAATTCAAAAATAGAACAATATTTGTATGACATTATCTGGCAAGTAATTTAACGGGAACTTATCAATAAGCTGTGAAACATGCCCTTAGTGTCCTTATATCACTATACCTTGGAAAATAAAATCAAGCAGAAATTCTCGTGATTTTTATTAGGTATCGAGAAAACATGAAGCCCCAATAATATTAATGTTCTTGTAAAATAAAAAGCAATTTTACCGATGCCGCTGTAATATACCTCTCGGGATGAATATAGGTAAGGTACTATGACGTAACCTTTTCAATCTTTTGCCCTTTTTGTGGTATTTTCACCTGGTTATTTTTATATTTTACTGGACATCATGTGGGCTGGAGACGGTTGCTATTCTCAGAAGAATATAAATACCTACTCTTAATTACTTACAAGATGCCCTATTTCTTCTATGCAAACCTTGCGTTGTTGTTTTGATTTTAAATGTATCGCGTACATTTGTTGCCAAGATCTTGAGGAGTACCTAACTAATTAACAGATATGATTTACAAGCAAAGTCTTCCCTTTTGTTGTAAAGTATTTTATTGAGGAATTTTAGCTTTTCTTGCAAATTTTCCTCTGTGATGGCATAGTAGGTTTTGTAGCTAAATTAGACTTTCTTTGCGAAGTCTTTCAATATAAATAAGTCATCATTATCATATTTCTATACTTTTTCTGTCCTGTGGTGATCATGATCTCTTTTTAAAGTGTTAAGGTGCAGCACTCTAGCCTAATGTAGGTGGGATGACTCCGTCGAGAAAATCTCTTAGGCTTACAGGTTTCCTTACTATGATTTAAGCTCCATTTCGGCGATCTGTGGGTGGACAGCTGTACACCTCTGCCTAACCCTTCGAGGAATACAGGTGTGGTGGTATGCTACGGTATTTGAAAATTCATATTATTATGTCCTGAATAGATTCTTTACTCAGTGATAGTGATATTCACTTCGGTGACGGTCAACGTTTTTGTGCGTATCGTATTACGGAAAGGGTGCCACGTTATTACGAGGTGCCAACGGGTTTGTCACTGTCATTAGCTAATGTTTGCCTTTGAACTCGAGTCTTTTATTTATGTAGCCACATTTTTGTTGCTCGAATTAGAGAAACATAAAGGCGAATATTTTATTTATCTCGCTCGTGTTAAAGAAAAAATATCGTGTAAGTAACAATACACCACAATACTGTATTCCCCGGCACCCCACAGGATTAGGCAAAGGTGTAATTTACACCTGCAGTGTGCGAGCCATATTAAAGGTTCCATGTAAAACCGTAATTTTCACAAATCCTAACTCTGAGAATTCCGTAATGGAAAAATCCAAATGACTTAGGTATTAAAATTAGGAATACAAGCTCAGCAGTCGTGCTTGAGCTAGAACCACTAGAAGAGAGGCAGTTGTTTTAACATCATCATTATAAATCTAAGTAGCAAAAGCAGAATGACAACAAGTATTGCAACTTTAAAATGGACAGAGTATTATTTAACAGTTAAACTTGTAATTGATTTGAGTACAAAATTGAATTTATATTCTGAAATAATTTATTATTACAGCTTCAGTATGTTAGCATACAATTTATTTAAACGAGGCAATCTGCTTGTCTTTTGACTCAAAATTGAATCTCTTATAATATTGGAGGAACAACAACGTTTTCTCTAAAATGGCATATAAATTCAAAGGCCTTCCCGCGACGCGATCGGGATATTTTAAGCAAACAGGATTAATCCAATAAAAGGCAACGTAAAACACAGCTAACTACATGTTTCCTGGACGCCGTCCAAAAGAAATTATTCAGGTTGTGTGGCCGTAAACGGCAATGGAGTTGCCACGTGCCACGATGGGACAATAAAACCGAAGAGAGGGCACTATCAAGAGCCCTTTCCAGTTGCTAGGCATGTCGTTGTGTAGGCTCTTGTCGTTCAAGGTACGGTTCTCATTATGTACTCGTTTACCAGAATGTTCTGGACTAATTCCGCCGACGTAGCTTATATTAATGAGTTTACTTATGTAAATAAACGTACCTTTGAATCAAAATCTAATACATTTCTCAATAAAGGACCAAGGCAGTTTATGCTTTGAATCTCTAAGTAGTTTTGTATGAATAGTTGTACGTTGTAAGTTTAATATTGAAATTTGAATTTTCAAATTATGCATTAAAATCTATAATTAACCTGAAACACGGAAAAATTACGTATAAATCTCTATTTTTTGTTACTGTATTGACTACTCTTAAAGTCTAAATCAAAATAGTAGTTTACGACCTGTAATTAAAGCCTTGAATAGCTTCGGAGAGCAATTGTTGACTATGTACACAGTCTGATTTGTTATTAGGGAAGTTTGTGGAACAATATTTGAATATCTAAATTGATTGCACTCCGGAACTTTCCACTAATTGTTGTTATATGGCAACAGCAACTCTAAGTTTATGACAACAGCAATAAACTAAGCTTTCTGTCCTCCTATACGTAATGTCCAAATATTTACAATATTTTTGGCGTCTCAAACCAAATAGTTATAGGTATTTTTTCAACACTAAAAATACTTGTAGATATTATATCCTTTGCTCAGAATTGGGACAATACAGGCTAGTTAATAAGAAAAAAATACTGACCCCAAACCGATCAGTGGGCCTAGACGTCGATTCGAATGTCACAATGCACCTTACATTGTGACATTCGGATCTACAAACAAAATGTATGGAAATGATACAAGCTTTCGACAAATCGGGCTGTCACTAATGTCATTTACATACATTTGTTTGTCGATTCGAATGTCAAAATGCAACTTCTCTAGCTCCCCTGTCTTGAATTAAGATAACGATGATGCTAGGATTAGTGAAATACCTACACGTCTACGCCGAGTAAATAGATGTCATGTCGCAAATAAACATGCAGTCAATATCGATCGTAACCTTTGAAGCGGAAACATCTGGTGGAGATACGTATCTGTTACTACATACTCCAACACACGCAAGAACGTTCCCATTTTATGACGACGCTGAAACTAGAGGAACTCCGCCATGTCTCAGCAACTATTCTTGTACAACCAAGTACCTACTCACAATAATCGTAAAACATGATCACACATCAACACACTCGTTTCACGTAAAACAAAATATACTTAGGTATCGTTCTCAATTTCATTTCTGAACTTACAGTAAAGTGGAGTTGCAATCCAGCCATTGTAAATAGTAAAAAATTGTTTACCGGGACCCGGCCAAAATATGAGCACACAAAGTTAAATTTTCCACGACGTACGTAAATCATACCTACTTTATCTGTGAAAACTATCCTAAGGGAACCCCAAACTAGAGAAATAAGTAACAAAAAACATTTGTGAAAATGACAACATGATATTGCGACACAAGGACACATGCGGTATAAAGTAGTGAAACAAGCAATAAATAAGAGAATTTATATTAGCCGTGCAAATTACGCGGCTCGAGTACAGCTCGTTCACAAAAGCAGCAGCGCAGCCGAGATAAGGTCCTCGGTTTGAAGAGACTCGTCGCAATCTGACGCTCAAATCTAGTAGCAGACGACCGAGATTACGATGTAGTGCACTGCCTTAGACTTAAATATTGCAACGACAGGATCTTGCTATTTTTTCATTTTTAAATTACAAACTTTGATGCTTTGATCTCAAAAGATGTATCGTTTAAAATCCGTCGTAATATTATTACATTTAGTTAAAGTTAGACACCATAATACCATTGCAATTAAATATCTTTTAATCGACCACCCGGCACAGTTAATAACAGCCGTTAAGTACCAGGTGGCGGATGAAATAAAATAGACGCTTTATTCTGAACGGAAACCGACTCGGATTGTGAAGCAATTCTCCAATACACAATAATGAAAAAAAGTTAGTTCAATAAATGATGATTATAGCACCAGTACGTGGTCTTCATAAGATTACACATTTTCCTCAAAGAAAAACACGGACTCGCACGGAATAAGTACTACTGAAAAGAACAAATGACATTGGTTATTTGTAATGTGATGAGTTAAGAATTTTTGTAAAAGTAAGTGACGTGGTGTTACCCTGAGGCAAGTAGTATGTAGGGTAGGTAAACGTTGGCGCTGCGCCGCGGCGCCGGCCGTATCGACCGCCGCCTGTTGAATGCCGTCAACCCCCTTCGCCACCCTGCGACACCCCAAGACCCTAACGCCCCTTCCACTTTTCACGTGCTTAAAATAGAGGCGTGCAATGTCGATATTTCAAACATTAGCCTGTCACAGGACACTAAGCATGTAATTCAATACAGAAAACATTAATACGCGCGCTGTATCCCTTTGTCCGTTTGCTCACAGTTTTATTAATACGACCGGACATAATTATGAAGGGTCTAGGAGGTTCTTCTATACAATTATGTAAAAGACAGAGCTATAAGGTTATAGCTCTAGTACGTGTAATGGAAGTAATTGTTTACTTAGGCGCCGAAATGGGGAATGGGGTAGGGACTTCACAGAAAGCTTTACAAAATATTCGAATATACGTATATTAAATATGTATATCGAATCTTATATAATAATGTCAGCATATAAAGCGGGTCTCTCTACTTTAATAAGACTGAAATTGTATCAACAGAATAAGATTTAATTTTCATTGTGTTATGAATACCTAACTTGCAAAAATGCATACCTACTTTTTACCAAAACTTAGTAAAAAAAATTCAATGTCACGTTTTTTTGGGGGAAATTACGTAGTTACATCATGTTTGCTGAAGAACGCAACTTTGTATGAAACTTTCCGACAAGATAATGATGCTCCTAACAAGTTTATCTGTTCGGGAAATTGTAAGGTTTTTAGGACACTTGTATTCTACTTAACTTATTTTCATTTCTTCATCTTTTCGATAATTACCCGACTGCCGTTGCAGGGTTGTTTGTGTATATGTTTGTGTATACACAAACAACTACTCAGTAGTAAGATAATTTGTATTAGTTGTACGGACGAACAGAAAAAAAATATTTCTGTCTGACTTAAAATAATAAAATAACATTAAAGTAACTAATAATTATTACTATTATAATTAATCTGTATGATAGATTTCATTTTACAGCAGTGATAGGCTAGTGAATAAAATATTACAAACAGTGCAAAATTTTAAACTCAAGATCGAATTTGTTCGTACGTATTTACAGTTAACTTTAAGCACCTAATCTAACACTGGAAAATATCGCAAGAAACCTGCATGCTTGAGAGATTTTCTCAAAGGCATGTGATGACTGCCAACCCTCGTTATACATCAGAGTTGACCTAACCCCTCCACCCCTTATTCAGAGACGGGAAAGTAAATATTTTCCAAAATAGCTCAAGTAGGTACGCTTATAACAAAAACATTACAAATTAAAGGAAGCCGTCAGTACTAAAAAGTACCGCTCTTGAGATTTTGAATCTTTAACAGCTTGTACAAAGGTCTGACAACATAAAATGGAACTAAAATAGGTATTTGAATGGAAAATAAAGTAGGTCGAAAGATTAATGGACTGACTAAAACGAGCGTCTATAATAACCGCTGTAAGCCTTTCTTTACCTTGAATTAATAAGCCCCTGTCAGAGAAAAGGTAACACGTACACCGAAACAAGAAAATTATTAATACCTTCTACCTAAATAAGGAGTTCGAAGTTAAGTGATTATCAAAACAAACTATTTTCAACGACACTTAATCGTTTATACAACAACAAACTAATAATACTTTTAAGGTCACAAAATAGTTTTTTAATCATCACTCATAATGTATCTCACCATCACCCCCTTATTTTCGAAAGGGTTAGGTAGAAGCGTACACTCATAGCTCGCTCATATTATGTCCCATATAATAAGGGGCGAACCCATTGCCATTATCCGGGCAGAAATCTAAACTATGAGCTGTTACTGAGAATTTCATAGTAAAACCCAATGACACTTTGCTCAACCTGGAATCGAACCTAGGATCTCGAGCGTAGCAGTAGTGCTTACAACCATTCGGCTAATGAGTAGTTATAAAACTTAATACATTTTAATTTTAAATTGGAATATATTTATATTAATATAGCCTTACCTATATATGTAGAGCAATAATGCACATCATAAAGAAGTTTTGTAAAGCGTAAGTTTTGTTAATTATAGCTGTTTGTAACTATTATACTTAATGACTGATAGTTAAAGTAGATTGAAGAAAAAACCTATGGCGAAAGCCAAAGTAAGAATGATTACCAATTCATATTTATTTTATAATTAAAACAAATTCTTGCTTCTCTGAGAATCTAATACATAGCAGAATTATGAATACAATAACAAAATCTGCATATTAGCGACATCTAGGAACAATTGCTAACATCTGACAGTCACTTTACTTCTCACTAGGCAACTTTTATAAGCTATAATAAATTGAAAAACGCGCCATCTATTGGAATTTTCCGAAACTAAATGAAATCCTGAGTATCTCAGCTCTGGAAAACACCTCTTATCGTACAACAGTTTACTAGCAGATGGCGTTAGTTATGAAAGGTTTAAAAATAAATATCCCGGCACCAACATTAAAGAGCTACACACATCAATTCATGGCTTCTGATTATAATTTAGGTACCATGACACCACCTACATTGGTTAATAACCTTGATGTTCGCTTGGTTCGCTTATAAAAATTTCGAGGTTTCCAATTCGTTTTTCTTTTTAGCGTTGATACAGCAAGCAATTTTATAATTGTTAATTAATTTAACACTGGCAAAATAGAAAATACAAACTACCTCTAAGGGCCGGTTTCACTACCTCTGGATAGCCGCTAACCGCTGGATAAATACAAAAATGGAATAAAATTTCTATGAAATTATCTGCCAAGTAATTTAGAGCTATTTTGGCGTCAGTTTTTTGTATACCTTCGCCTCGCCTCACCTTATCACAGTTTTAATTCTATCTTATTTTCAAAGTGATATCCACTTTTTTTAATAACATAGCCCACGCAAATTCTAAATTTATAATATGCAATACAATCCATGTTTTGTTACCTTCCGATCACATAGGACTATTAACTTTTTATTAGCCCGCGTACCTACACCTTTACGTTTATCGCATGAAAATAAATAGCTAACTAGTATTAAGTAACTATATTAGAACCGTGGGACTAATGGATATTAAATAGAGACCTTTAATAGCCGTTACGGTAAATTAACATCTTTATAGCCTTTTCTCGCTTGGTTATTTTTTCAAGATTATAAATTGGGTATTTATGGGTTTGTGGGTAATTTGTTTAAGACAAACCTAAACGTATTTTATTATTGTGGTATTCGTTTAAAATTATACCTATGAATAAGGGTACTAAATGAAAAAAACACTTTATCGACCTTTGTTTATTTGTGAGATTAAGGGCCCGTTTAATTAGGTACCTTCTAGAAAGTTCCCGTTAAATTAGGTAGGTATTTAGCAGCTAATTTCATACAAATTTTGTTACATTTTTATATTTGTCCTTCAAAAATAGGTTTACAGCTATCTAGAGGTTTGGAAACGGGCCCTTATGTTACTCTAATTATATACCAATATAACTACAAACAACAAAAATGCTTCTTTATTAAAATTTTGTATAAGCAGTAATTTACCCTATCTGGCTGGGGTGTGAAGTAGGTATTGTACATGTGTAGAGGTTTAATTAAGCGCTTAGCTCAAGCAGCCAACCGGCAGCTACCAGATTAGGTTAATCATGGCTGTGCAGACTGGCTTATGATCTAATGTAGTACGTATTTATGTACATATGAGTAGATTCAAAAGATCTTTAATATATATAAAGCCGGCAATTTAGCATGAATGCATATGAAAACTTGTCTCATGTTTTTTTTGTAAAAGAATATCTAATATCGACCGCAGACATGACTTGAACCCGTCTCCTATAAAATGTGGTTTACGTAGACGAGGACACAAGCTAGACTGCAAGAGAGGCAGGTTCCAGATCAACCCGTAAGTTTTTGTAATTGTAGCATACATATGTAAATACACAATACAGTCATCATTTTCATTTATTCTTGGCTTTCATGGCCGATTATGGTTGGACTCGTAATTTAAGTACCCAACATATTTTTTTCCATTTTTTGTTAGTAATTACAGCCCCGATTTATACAGAACAACATTTTCAAATAAGTATTATTTTTTTAGTTTTTGAATGACCCTATTTAGATGGCACCAATAAACGGGTTAAATACAATGTATGAAAAATATTATTATCATAATAAATAGACATTCTGTAAACAACTTCGTTTTCACGAACGTGACTCCTCAGTAAATAAACAATGTCTTTCAATAACAAGACATTGTATCTTTTACATTAAAATTTATACATACAACATAGAATACGATGGCGTGTTCTTTATGTTTATTTTTAGTAGTCCTTGAACTACCGGCTTCAAATGTACTGCTGAAGGCGCAATTCCAAGAAGCTTTGCATAGAATGAAGAAGTTAGTTTATTTGAAAGGAGGTCATCAAAAGCTTACAACTCAAATTTGTACCTGACACTGTCAAGTTAATAATTTTTACCATGAAATCACTATGAAACTGTTATTAATCTGGCGTAATGGCGTGCGTTTGACATTTTGAAACTGACACTGAGAGTTTAGTGACACAGATAATAGTGTGCCAAAATGGCGTGATTTTTCTCAAATTAAAAGATTTTTTTCTCATCCCCCAGTCAACATTAAAAAAAAGTACGACTAGAGTTTTAACCAGCGTAATACAGTTTTTATTCCAATAAGTGTACCTTCGGTACCTCATTTGAGCCGATTTCGATGACCTCCTTTGTCTAATATAAGTAATTATTTATTGGTTAAGTAATCCGAATATTAATCGATGTCGTTATTTTGAGAACTCCGGGCCAAAAGGCAGAAAGTGATATTGTTAGCATTTATATCACAGGGGAATATTTTGTATTTGAATTCAATGTCATTTTAGTTTTTTTTTTTTCATCAAAACATAGGATAAAATAAACAAGTCCAATGTACTCAGCTGAAACAATAATAACTCGTAAATCGCGTATCGGCTACGCTTGCTACGCGCTGGCGTAGCATGTAGCACACAGTCATTTCATGTCGCAGCTACGTCCTTCGTAGCAGCACCGCAGTTTTTTCTACAAAACTACTTGGCAAACCAATTTATAATATACATATATTATAAACAGTACCTACCATTACCTATATGTCAACTGAAACTAGAACATTTTCTTGCTTGTTGATGTTAAAACCTTTTTAGAGTACTTTACAGTAATTTTCAGTTTTATGGTTGATTTTTATGGTGTTTTAGTTCTATTGGTAAGTAGCTTTTGCAATTTCAATAAAAAAATAACAGCTAAGTTTACAGTAAGTTCATTTGGAAAATGTTACAAAATATTATTGTGTTATTTTCAGTTCGAAGTTGTTTCAAAGTAAAGAAGACCGTAGATGAAGACTGTTTTACTGTATTAATACGGTGTAAGCTTTGTCCCGCAGTAGAGAACACCGTCAAAATATACTGCTAAATACAACTTTGCTTACGTTGCACGTCAAAAAGATCACAGATACGGCCAGACCCACACTTTGTGTAAATTAAATTTACTCGTATATCTGAGGTTTGCCGCACTATATTACAGATAACGGAGCATATCTTTATTCACTCGTTATGATAAAGAGTATACATTTTTAAACACTTAAAATGTTTCATAGTTATAGGCAAAAAATTAAGAAATGTAAATTACTAAAATGCCAATAGAAATCACATGCAGTCATTATTTTCAATGTTACGTTCGTTAATATTAGCCAAAAGTGTTAAACTTATGTTCCGCCTGGCATGTGGACTTTAGGGAAATGGGAGGTATGTAAAGTTTTTATTCGATACAAATCAGACGAACCCTGTTACCTAGGTTGCAGCTATTTTACAAGGACTTCGAGCACGTCAAAAAAAATATAGAGAAAAATATAAGTAGATAGGTTAGGTTAGGTTAGGTATAGAGCCTTTATAATTCGATTTGATAAAACCGTTTTTTATAAAATATTACTGAAAAAGTGGTCACCGTTGAAATGATCAACATTCGGAAAATCATAAGTCTTTACAGTACGAAAACCTATAACTTGGCTTAGAAGAGTTTTCATTATATCTCGACGGGCAACTTTCATATTGTAAGCAAAGAAAGTCTAATGAAAGTACCGTAAGACCTCAGTTTCTTCATTAAATCTGTTGTGTGGACTTGGTTTTATATAGAGTTCATATTAACTCTATCTGACTTATTCTGAACATTAATTGAACGATTTTTAAGACTTGACAAATATTGGGTTTGGCTGCTGCTTATTAAACTTTTTTTGAAGAACTGATCTAATCACGGATTACACTACTAGATTACTATTAAAAATATCATGTCTCTGAAAATCTATGGTCAAAGCCATAGAAGAAATACCAAATTTAACATAGTGGCTAAGCCAAAGGCTTCTGTACCACGATTTGTAGGTTTATGGAGCTAATATTAACAACGATTTATCTTAAGAGTAAAAACAAGTATTTTACATATGCACAAACGAGCAAAATGCGTGTTTGGCGGTTTCATGTGCATATTGTAAGCTTTTTTTACAAACGGAAAAAGTTTGTCGGCGACAAAAGTGAAGAATCAGTAAAATCTTTACCCTTTTCACATTATTCTACTTTCAACCCCCTTTGGGCATAACTTGGAGAATCCGTTTTTGCTCGCGAGTATTCGCGTCACTCTGCCAGTATTTCACGCCCCTCGATGATGTATCAAAAATGCTTTGTTTTTCGTAGAAGATTTATGAATGTAAGGTGAGTAATAGGTGAGATAAAAATGAATGTGACATTGTCGGTTGCAAGCAATATTCTTTGCCACAAATTCTATAGTTGAGAAGTTATCCGGAAGAGAATGAAGATAATCGACACAGCTTGTCACAATCGTATTGGCACCCTGAAATGACGATAATGGGCCGGTCACGTCTCTTGGAGAACCGGCTACCATTGGAGAAAACGTGTTCTAATTAAGCGTAGTGTGGGACGCCATACGCCATAAAGAGCTGAAGATCGGGGTATGTAGCATTTACTCAAGGCCCAACATCCATCAGTTGACAAATAGGGGCCGATGATAATGTATAAGTCACTTATTTCAATTTAAAAATAACGCCGACTTATAATCGGTTGTACGGAGGCACAAACAGCTGTAATCTGTGACGCGGATATTATCCATCATCGAGTTGATTGGATTCTGTGGACGGCCAATACGAATCATGCATACTACCTACATTATTACGGGCTTCCGAAATCATTATGTTTAAACAGTCGTGCAGTGGTACAAATTGTACAAATGGGACTATAAGCTCTTGAATAATGGAGTATACTTTCAGCTCAACTCACAACTGGAGATCCCATACTTCTTTCACCTTACCTGTACCTATATTTACCTATATTCGATCATTTCAGCTATCTCGTGAAGTCTCTTGTCAAATTCTAATCATATAGGAAAGTTTAAAAAAATACCGGGTACCAATTTAATTGGCCGCCTAATAACTAACCTTCCCCACCTCCAATAACACAACAATAATGACATATCTCTGGTACATATCTCAAGAATTATTATCAGTTTAGCATTCACCAAGTTCTTGTGGACAGTACCTACCTAACTACTTTATTTTCATAACTAACAAATATAAAAAACATGTATAAAACATAAATATTATCGTTACCTTCAAAACCTTACTAGATAATGTTGTAACTTTCTGAAAAACAGCTGAAACGGTTCTGCTTTACGTCAAAAAGTTTTCACGATTTTATTTTTAAATGTGTAATATGTTTATCAGAAAATAAACAGTGAATCATATATCCATCGATCCATCATGCGTTGACTGAAGTCATAAACAAACAGACCGCGAATAATGGCTCGTGAGATTTGAGCGTATTTTTAGTCGCCTATGAAAATGTTATGCAAAGCCGTTCGTCAAACGAGCGAAATGGCGTCTGCACAATGTATTACTTAGTTTCTACAACTCTGCAAGAAGATAAGGCACTTACAGAGAGCAGTGGAACGCAAATGAAAATTCCAGAATATTAGTTGTAAATTGTTGACTAGTATTCAAAGCTCGCCTAGTCGTGTTTATGAAACGCAATGGCTCACAATCCGCACTTGGCAATGAAACCAGACCGTTATGAAGCCGTAACTCGAAGTTGTTTGAACTGACTTTAATTATTCAACGGTTCCAATATCCTGTTTATTTTAACTTGGTGTTTGTCAGGTCACGCCCTCACTGTAAAATACGAAAGTATTCCCTTTGTTAAAGTATTTACTTGACCTTGATAAGGGTCGATCTCCAGAGGCATTTTTTTTCGTGTCGGGCTGGATAAACCCATTTTAAAATCGAAAAACGTTTTACAAGTATTTTTTTATATGCAGTTCGGTGTCTAATCTACGTGGTACAAGGGTAATATTAAGAATAAGTTTATTTCAAATGCTTTAAAAAAAATCTTAAACCCTAAAATCCTGATCGCTCTGGGTTGACCCAACTCCCGATTGAATGAAAAAATATTCTCTAACTTTTTTAATGAGTAGGTTCATATAAAACAACTTATTTAGATTACCTAGCAAATAGTTAATCTTCATAGTAATAAAATATTTTTAGTTATATTAATAATACTTTTGGGACAATTTGAATTTAAAATCGTGACCGGGTATTTTATCTCATCGCTCTGCGCTGAGGTAAAACATCGCGCTCATCCCTAGTTATGCGTTATAGACACTCTATTCCTCTCCCGCGGGGTAACGCCAGTAGTGGTCTAACCACCGAGGAAGATACCTGTGTGCCACGTTCCCGCGCTCCAACATTACGAAGGTAAGTTTATGACTGCTCTGGATTTGGTTCTCGAATTTTATGATTGCTATGGCACGTTATTTAAATGAAATAGTAAGCCTCTGAATGCATTTGCTTTGTGAATTAAGTGATCGTTATGATGTTTTTTATGAGACGTAATCATAACATTCTACTGCTTTTAAATTCGGCTATATTTATGATTTTGTGACTTTTTCTGATCGCTATGGCTGTGATTGCTCTGTCCAAAGTGACCAGAGCGATGATATTTTGTATTAATTGTACATTATAAATCTATTTTAAGTAGTAGTACCGGCCTGTAACAATGACAAACGAAGAACTATGCATATATCCTTTAATTTATAACCTTTCCTGGGTTTCTTTGGGTAACCTAAACCCATAAACAGATTTGACGTATTTTACCTTGATAATATTATTATATTGGCATTTAGCTAACCACAACTGTAACTCTTTCTTCTCTAAAATCTATTGAAGAAAATAAGACATACTATTGGGAGAAATATTTAAATTAACTGTAGATATATACAGAACTGGCAATATACCATCAGATTACTGTATGAGCAAACTAATAACCTTGCCTAAGAAAGCCAATACACTGAAATGTGAAGAGTACAGAACCCTTAGCCTCATAACTCACGCATCAAAAATATATCTAAAAATTATTCTGAATAGACTACAAAATAAAATAGAAAACTTGGTGGGTCCAGACCAATACGGATTTCGTAAAAACAAAGGAACCAGAGAAGCTATACTAGCACTGAGGATGCTGATTGATTGTCGCTTAGACATAGGACTAAATACATATATAGCATTTTAGATCTAGAAAAAGCGTTTGATAAAGTTAATTGGAATAAAATGATGAAAACTCTAAAAGAAGTAGGAATAGATTACAGAGACAGAGGAATAATATATGAAATTTATAACAAACAAGAAACTACTAAATATGGAATAATCGGTCAAGATATAGTAGCCACTGTTTGTTAACGATTCATTAAGGTTAAGTGACGTCTCTGAGTTGGGGTGTAAGTAATTTTGTAACTATATAAAAGACTGTAGCTATTAATGATTGATTTCAAAAGGTTTTTAATTTTGTCTCATTTACATAGAGGTGATTTAATTAAGTCCAAATAAATGAAACTAACCCAAAAGTTGATTTTTATAATTATGGTAATTTATTTTAGCAATTATCCTTACATATTATAAAACAAAGGCCTCCGTCGCGTCTGTCTGTCCCTATATATGCTTAGATCTTTAAAACTACGCAACGGATTTTGATGCGGTTTTTTTTAATAGATAGAGTGATTCAAGAGGAAGGTTTATATGTATAATACATGACCACGCGGGCGAAGCCGCAGGCGGAAAGCTAGTTTTATATAAAAAATACGGAATATATTTTTGATATATATGACTGAAAATATGCCTTGTCCTTTTTCTAAAATTATATATTTCTCTTACATTATAAAATTTTCATATAATCTTGTTAACGTACACTGACTATGACTGAAAACGGCTAAATAAATAATATTTTATAAATATATATATTTTTGTTTCACTGATTTCACTATTTATGATCGCTCTGGCACTAATTATGATTGCTCTGGTCGCAAAAAATTTTGATCTTAAATATTTCCATAACTGTTTGTGTAAATTGAAGGCCAATAGTAAAAATGTACTATTTGAATATCATTCTTTTTACTGAGATACATAATTACCATTAAATATCAATATCTGAAAAGCACCAGAGCGATCACACGAATACGCCCGTTTTGGAGATTGACCCATAACCTAGAGCGATATAACAGACAATGGAAAATGTTCATTGTTTGTCACATATTATTTATATCCTTATTACTAGTAATAGAAGTGATATATATCGGTAGAATAATTTGTTCAGAAGCCTAGCAAACATAATTTGAATTAGTTTTTGACGAGGCCCTTAAAAATATCTTTCATTGCATGGACGCAAACAGATAATTGACAACAGCCTAATTACAAAGTAATTGATACCTATAATAATTTTTAATACGTAGATACCGGTGTGTGAATTTAAATACTTCGGCAGTAAGAGACCTTCATATTTATATACAGAAATAACGTTTATTCGCATAACTCGAAAAGTAATCAATAGATTGAATTGAAATGTTTACACAACGTTGCACTCAAAGGCGCGCCTTTCTGTTGTAAAAAAATAAACAAAATTATACTGAGCTAGAACGAAGCATGCGGATTCTGCTTATTACCCGACTGTTTTTATTGTAATCAAATAGGAATACCTACTGTCATAGTTTGCCATGTAACAAGTAGCAGTCGAGCCTATTGTCATAATTCGTTGGTCCCATTACAAACTCCAATCTGCTATTGAGAACTTTCTAATAGAAAAATCTCAATACCTTTTTATATATTATGTTTCTGAAGTCTCCAAAACTCTCTCATAAACATTCCTGTGAACATTTAGTGTACAAATAATAAATAAATAAAATCTTGGGACATTTTTACACATCACCATCTATTCCCAAACTAAGCAGAGCTTGTACTATGGGTACTAGACAATGGATGTAATACTTATGTAGTTATGTATATTTTTTTGTAAATATATACTTATAATATATAAGAAACACCCAAATACACATCTGCTTAACCCTTCAGGGAATACAGTCGTGATATATTATGTAATCTGCGTACAATTTAACATTTTTAATGTATGTAATTCGTCTCTTGCATCGTATATTTAGGCATACATTTATCTCGGTGGATTCGTACTCCCAGTCGCAGATTAAAGGCAGAAACATTACAATTTAACTTGATTAAAATACTGAATGCCCTCTTAACATATCCTAAGGCCCTTTTCTCTTATTGTATGTATGTACTTGATAAAGTTAATATAGTATACCTAATGTAGTCAGTTTGCAATTATATAATTACATTTACTTTATTTTCTTTGTACAGTCAGCAACGAAAGTAGCTGAACACTATGAAATCTTCAAAACGCTTTAACATCTTTAATATTCAGAATTCACTGACCCTTGAAGGCAGTACATTTCCTCATAATAGAGGACAATTATATGTTTAACCTTAGTCAAAATATAATGAATAGTTTTGGTACTGTGACGTTTTTAAACTTTCGCTGTGTTCAACGACTTTCGTTGCTGACTGTACGTATAGATATTACAACGTTATTAATTAAGCTTTTAAAAGCTTTATTAGTAAGGTGTACTGAACTTAGTGAACTTTAGCTTTCTACAGTCCAGATTGTTATTCTCCGAAAGGAAGGCAGGGGTGCTAAGTGCTAGTGTAACAATCCACTGGTATATTTTAAGTTGCTATTGCCATTATCCAGGACAATTCAAACTCCAAGCTACTATGTATTTGAACACAACTCGACCTTGGAATCGAACTCAATATTTTAAGCTTAGCAGCTACTACATCCAAAAAAAAAATAATTACACAGAATAGAGTATGAAATTTGGCATAGGTAATTAAAGTTCATAAAATGTTTAATTATGAGTGCAGAAAGATAATGTTAGTTTAAAAAATTGGAAACTTTTTTTCTTACAGATATCTAAATATAAATTTTGGTCGTATTTTTGACCACAAGGCGAACACTGTCCATCATATTTTTATAAATAAACCACTCCCAAGTAAGTACAGTTCATTCTATATTAATTAGTATGTAATGACGAAAAATCTGGCACCAACGCATACACGCAGAGACTGATCGAAAAGAGATTTACTGTCCGTCTGGCCGAAATTCATCACCCAAGCAGACAGATTACACACAAACAAAATAACATTTGACCCTTATAATCTGCGAGCTGTCCTCGCCAAAATTCAATGAAAAAGCGATTTACGTACGTACGTACTGAATATATCGCCATACGCTAAGTTGACCCCGTCGCGTCTATTTTGGATGAGTTTACCTAAATCTTTTCGTAGTATTACAGAATTAGATAAAAATACTTTAGTGGTAGTACATTGCATTGAAACTATTTACTTTTTACTACCTACTTCAAGATTTCGCGATTAGTTAGTAACTGGTATTTCGCTTTTGCATAGAAAGTAGTTTTCTGAAAAAACGTAACACATGTATTTCCACAGTTACTTGTCTCGTAAATGCGTTTACTAATACTTCATAATTAATATTTATTTTAATTTTTGTACCGAATATCAAACCCTGCATCTACCCGTAGGTAGGTACATTAGTCGATATATTCATTACGTGTTAGTACTGTGTTTTTGATTGGATTGTCAGTCTGATTGATTGTGTAATATCCTTCGTCAATTCATCAATCCGACGTCAGTTTCATAGTGATAAAGGTCATGAATTGAATTGACGCCAGACTGAGCGTAGAGCCTCGAGACATGTTTTTCAAGATGAAAGTAATGATTACGTTTGCCATAAACCGAGCACAAATGCAAAAAAAAAACAAAAAAAACACTGCTCGCTCCCTGAAAATCCAATCCATGACCATTAGTGTAGTAATCGCAGTTACTTTAAGACTATGAGGCAAATAAAACAAAATGAAATCGCAAAAAAAAAACTTTTACTTGCTTAATTTAAATGTAAAAAATAGGTTACAACTTGTAAAAATTCTAAATCAGCAAGTTACATTTCACCGGAATTCATTAATAGAAGATCCTAATAAATATTCACGTTTCTATAAAAAAAAACAAGGCTTTTTGCAAGATACGAGTACCTACATTGTTTACCTTAGATGTGTGATACACAGCAACTTATAACTTTTTTACTAAAAAGTGACCCCAACCTCACTTCATCTTCTCCTTAATAGTCATCAACAATGTCACTAGTAGTAAAAAACCTCGTAAACACACACAAACGAACTTGATTACATTCAGTGGCTCTCTCCAAAAGATAGTGTATCCATCTACCTAATAACATTTTAAGAGCACACCAGAACAATTCCTTGAATACGTGTCGAATGGAACACGTGGAACGTGGAAATGAACTGGAGTAACACTAAAATGAAATGGAGTAACATAAAGGGAAAATGCAAACGGGTAAAGGACATTACACACGGTGACTTGCAGCGTAACACTCACAAGCAGCGTAACTGTAGAAATTTTTATATGCTGATAAAATTGAAAGGAAACACGTCAGAGTAATATTATATGACAGAGTCCTTCCTGGCTGGATGTTATTGCATGGGAGATTTTTTTATCTTAAAATTTATGGGTGTTCATAGTGTCGAGAATAGATACAAGTAAAATGCAAAAACGTGTTTGTTATACCTGAAGGATCAGAAATAGCGGTTATTTCTCTATCATGAAACCGTTTTATTATTTAGTTGTTTTGATATCGCCACACAATAGTATCTTCACGACACCGGCTTGTTAAGGAGTGTGCAAGATTATTGTGCATCTGTGAACATCTCACTGTGTTACGACAGCCGTAACTTAGCGATGTTATGTAGTATGTAAAGCCCCTAAGAAGGCGAGTTTACGTGGGACTAGTAACGGGTAAGTTATGTTCCAAGAACACAAATAAAGGAGGTGGTGGAATACTCCGCTTTAACATGTAAGTCCCTTTAGCCGTTTACACTCACATAAAAAGCTAAAAGCTTGTTAAGCTGATACATGTTAGCTGTATTGGTAACAGTAGTAGTGAACTATTGTGAACCAAAAGTAATGCTAAATACATAGTCAATTACAATTACATACAAATCTTCATCTACCTATTTCCCACTGCTAGCAATGGTAGTGATGTTCTGTACCTCAACCATGAGTTCTATCGAATGGCTTTCGATAGGTTTTTTACGTATCGAAACGCTGTAATCTTATAGCAGATTTTAGTTCACTGCGTAACCGCTAGAGGCGCTGCGAGCGTTTTCCATACAAATATTTTACGGCGTCGTTAGCGAGTCTAGTGAGAAAAACTCATGGTTGAGGCACTGATAGAAATCCTACACAAGTAATTCTACGTCACCGTCGATGACAGAAGGCATGTAAGCACAAAGTAATAAGCAACTGAACCATAATATGTCTAATTTGTATTGAAAATGGATATATACACGTAAAATTACGCTTCATCTCATAGTATATATATTGATTCACATACAATGTTTTTACAGGCATGCACCCAATACAACATGTAGTTATTATTTTACACTGATTTATACACTAATTATTAATACTACTAATTCCTGATAAATGGTTCATAACCACTCGCTCAAATTTAGCCAATGTACAATTAAATATGTCTAATTGTTGCGATATATAGTTAAGTACAGTAATTGCTTTAATCAGAGGTGCAAACTTTAACATATTCGTGCGTATGACTGGCACATTAAACAGTCTCCCTCTCGGCCCTTGCCGCAAACTGCTATTAGGGACAAGTATTCCCACTGATCCCAATATCTGTGGATTATTTATTTTCCCTCTAAGCAATAGAAAAACGTATTTAACTAAAGCCAAATTCCGTCTGACTTCCAACTTATAATACCCAACCTACCTATTACAAAGAGGGTTGGGTACATAATAAGTAGTGGATAAAAGGGAATAAAGAAAATATTTTAATCTTCACATGCTATCGGTTGTTGCAAAAATCAATTCAGTAGTAGTCCAAGTTTACCAATAGCCGTCTGAAGACTCGATGCTATATTTACCCGGGTTAAATTTTCAATTCGAAGCAACTTGTTATCTCGCGAGCACTTAAATCAAATACGGGAAAGGGTGTTGACCACACGGTGATGGACTAAAGTTAGTAACCTAAAATCGTATTCAATAAAACTTCACTAACGGGAAATCTAATTATAACAAAGCTAAAAGCTTTACATTAATGGAATGAACTGAGGTTTGAAACTTTCTGGCTAAATATTGTTCCAAGTCATATAACTGCCTAATACAATTTTAGTTTTTGTTTATACGAAAGCTGAAAGTATTTTGTTCAGAATCAGCAACAGAATCGATTGCAATGGTTTTTATTAAACCGTTATATTTTTTTCTCAAAAAAAATTGTAAAAATTTATTCAAGTAAGACACCCATTTTTATTACGAAAATCGGCGCAAAAACCGAACAGGGAAGTCACTCACTCAACCTTAGATACTTTGGGCCCAACCGCGCGCGCGCAAACCGCCCCCTGCCCGCGGTGCACCGGGGGGTTACTAACTTTCGGAGATCGTCACCGCGTAAGTTCTTTTTTTTGCCTATGTAATCAAAATTAAGTTGACGTGTTGCTTTAGTGTAAACAAAAACTAACGTTGTATATATCAATGTAGATCGTTTTGTACAAACTTATTTAATGGACGACTAGTTACGGATCCACTGTTTGAGTGTGAGGTTCCGGATTGAATTTCTAGGTCGAGCGAAGTGCTATAGGATTTTGTTTGAAATTCTCTGGAACAGACCGGTTGGGCGTATATCGTTAGATAAGCCTCTACATAACCATTCAAGTATAAACCTATCGTTGTTATGACATAGGAATTAATATCCGAAGGGTTGGTGTACTGTACACCGTACACAGTATTTATTTATTTATACTTAACGTACATATAGTGTACAAAGGCGGTCTTAATGCCTTAGGCATTCTCTACCAGACAACCTTAGTGCGATGCAGAGACGAGAACATGGTACTTATAGGCCCTAAATAAATAAATTCTACATTTACATATTAGAAGTAAAAAGTACCTTAGCGTCGATAAAAATCTGGAAAGTACCTACCTAAGACTCAACGTTGGAGTATTCCACTGGTTTACCCTTTTTATGGGGTTGAATAATGAAGCCCAAAACGAATTTATTTATGCGTATAGTGAAATACTTTTTACTACGTGCAGTAGATATGTAACAGTATGAGTTAAGAGTAAGACTTATAAGTTTTATTCAAACTAAGTTACTTTTATTTAGGTGTGAAACATATTTTTAATAAAATTGTTATAGCAACATCTCAGCTATCATAAAATAAAAGTCAATAATAAATCAATGATGAAATCTAAATCCACAGCGTGAAGCTACAAAAATATAATAAACATTCCCGTTACAATTCAATATTGTTATTTTACAACACCGCTGCCAAATTACAAGTTACTTGCAAATAAATCATAAGGAAATCCTTGAGCTGTGCCTTTTCAATATTTCATACACTGGGCTTAATGCGTTCCTAATATTATAATCAGGGGAGAACTCGATAGGATTTCAGGGGTTATCAATCATGCCATTCATCGCTACGAATAGCAAGACCCGAGAGTTGTCATTGAATCCACTTTGTTATATTTACTAAAGGGAACGTCTGATTAGCTACATATATACAATATACATAGTTATATACCACTCTATGCGTAGCGGCGGAGAGGAACATGCCATCACACCTCAGTTTATACACATATGTAGTAAAAGTTCTATAGAATCTATCTACAGGATTAATGCCTCCAGTTATGTTAGATATCATGCAACTTTGAACTCTACCGTTTTGTAAGAAAGTTAGAAACAAATTATTTTAAAATTATTAGAAAAGTTAGAATCAAACTTCGCAATAACACAATCAAAGAAAATATTAGATAAGTACGAATTCGAACTAAGTACATGAACTTGTGCCTGGACCTATGAATTATATTTTATCATCGAATTGTTGTCAAAAACCATATTGATAATAGGCATTTTATAACAAAATTTATACCTACTACAGATTAATTGCATCGTTAAAAAAAAGAATTCATAACAATTACGAAGCGACAGAGGTTAAAACCCACTTAAAACCGAGAAAGCCCAAATTAAAAGGACAACTTCAAACTGAGGGGCCTTTTCACATTTTTCATCAAGTTATAAAACGTTAATACCCTTATTCCTATAACGCAATGTTCTTTGAAGATGGGATGATAAAGATAATGCAATAATCGCGTTTGAAATTTATGTCAGCACGTGTTCCGTAAATCTAATCGAGGTGAAGCGTGTTTTGACACCCTTCTTAGATTAAATTAGATTATTATTCTCCTGGGACTAGTTATAAGGTACTTTCATAGTTATTAAGTAATAATGAATGTCACAATGAAATCTACTTACCTGTCTGCTAACTAAATAATGTGTATAGTTAGTTAGATTTTCATATAATACATAAATACTTACCTTGGTTGGATGAAACTACGAAACAACGAACGATAGAAAAAGAATACCAAACGATACTACAATTACATTTTTTTTAAATAAGTAATTGATTTCCTCATTCTGGGAGGAGACCCGTACCCAGCAGGTGTATGTATACTGTAAATGGATGGTGTACCTACTATCAGTAAATTAATTATATTATTATTATTATAAATTATTACAGAATCGTTTGATTAGAATACTACGATTCAAGTAGCAGTAATAAATATCCTGTGTAATAATATTTTGATGACATTTCCGTTTCAGAGTGATCAGACAAGTTACCGTAATTTTGCTTTCTGCTTACTTCCATCGACGAAATAAGTAAAAAAATGTATAAAGTATCTCAGCTTATCATACAAAGTGAGTTCAAAAGTCAACAGAAGGAAATGTTGTTCCATTTTCCTGAAATATGCGGCAAATATGTATCACATGTCGATACCACCAACATCTTATCGTATGACGCACATAAATACATCGATACTTATACATTACACCTACATGCTAGGTTTTTGATTTTGGGAAGATCTAGATAACAGAGCTGTAAATAACTGCCTGGTTAGCCCTTTGCGGAATACAGGCGTGATAGTATGATCATATTATGTTATAGGTAGTTCAAAATGGTATTAGGCAAGTATATTTTTATTCTGCAAAATTCCATGGGATTCGACGCAGTTAGATAGATTTACTGTAAGTAATTCTCAATTACGGAAACACTATAGTAAACTGAGAATTTATGAATAGAATGTGTCATTTTCCGCTTACTGCTACTACTATATAGGCCCATTATAGGTCTACGTAAAATATTTCGTCTACTACAAATAAGGCACATTTTCCAACAGAGTCACAGGACGCCGTTTTGCTTATTACATCCGTCAACTACAGATACGCTCGTGCCAAAACGAGCCTGCAGTAAAGGCGTAGCAGATGATTCTCTATTACGTATTCGCATTACCAAACATTGTAAAGTAACAGTGGATTTGATGTGAACGTGATTTTAGTTACTGTCAGAGCTTCTGTTGCATACGACACAACACTGTTTAATGTAATAAACTAATTAACACTAGACATTTCTCGCGAACATCCTTTGACTTAGTTGTCGCAACTGTGGTTGCTGTGCGTGACGTCCTCGATACCCAGGTCGAGCACATGTTTTACTTATATGAAATTATTAATTACACATACGGGTTTGTATAATACTATATGCCCGGTTAATGGCAATAAGCTAAGCCCATAATTACATGGGATGCTACATAAATGTTCACTATGTACCTACCTACGTACTTGCTTTAAAACAAACTGTTGATTGCCAAAACTGAAGATAACGTGTGCGGATGTGAAGTCTTTTCTGTAGTTGAAATCTAGCTAACTTATGATTATGCCTTTAATTACATCAATACAACCTACAATTCCGAACACAATAACATTGTTTATTTTACAAATACGTAAAGCTTGTTTTGTTCACGTAGGTAGTTAATGTCTTATTTAAATTCTGAAGGCACGAGTGAGTCGGCGCGGGCGCCCGCCTCCCCTTGTTAACCACCGCATTGCCCACAGTAATTGTTTTATGGCATGTGGCAATCAAGACCGTCGTCATATTGTCGCAGCTATAGTCTCGCCTCTCTGTTACATTGCTAGGGATTGCAAATTAAAGGCTAGCACCGGAGATCGTATTATCTCGCGAGTGAGTCTAATTTCTGAGGTCCTGACATGTTTCAGAAATGTGGTAAGGAGAAAAGTTTTTTGTATATATTAGTGAAAGTCAACCTTAAAACGGATAATGTAAAAGAATATATAATTACATATCTATATAGTTATTTAAAAGTCAAAACAACTACCTACTTATTTAATTTACATCACTTGAGCATTAAGTACATTATGCTTCAGTGTCTGGGCTGAATACAATAATTGGATTCTTCTGTTAGGATATTGTCAGTTACAATACAAATACCAAACATGAAAGCATTGCAATTTCGCCCAGTGAACGTCAATTAACTCGTCCCTTATCTTATGGGATGACGGGACCTTTATCAAACGAGAATTTTGTATGCAATATGGCTTCATATAAGGTCGGCATCCCTTACATGATAATTCGTACAGGTGTGCCATGGGTACATTAAATTCTGTCTACTATGTTACGAGTTTTTAAACAATAGCACTTTATGTAATTCAAGCAGCTTATAGTAGTCGGAAGCGTCACTATTCGCCGCCCAGGAGAAGTTTTATTCGATTTTTGTATAAAATCCCTGAATCTGCTCGGAGTTTAGCTCACTTTCTAAACAAATTTCCACCTAAATATGTATTATTTGAATCAAAATTTATTTGGCTCAGTGTAAAAACTCCAAAAAATCACATCAAAGAATTGGTCTCAATGCCAATTTAATATTGGATTTTCAATTTCCTGTGTTATTGTTATCTGTAATAGAAAAGTGTGTTTCTAAATTGAAAACCAAATCATAATTTCAATAACACAAGAAACGGACAAATCTTTAAACAGTGAAAGTCATAATGATTATTAAAGATAACAAAAACAACATTATATTCATCAAATTAATATCAATTATCCCCCTTTAATTTAATAGGTTTATTAGGTCTGTCAAATAAGAGGGGTTTATCTCTTCTGTTGGCTTATTTCATTGTGATTGAAATGACGAAGACAGGTATTTACTTAATATAAAACATTATTAACATTTTGTGGATATAATCAAATAAAATTATTATATAAGATTCTATTTTAATTAGACCATGACCTACTTTTGAATTGCCAAAAATAAGCTGCATAGTAAAATACAACATTACTCTAGTATTCATATTTAAAATAACCAGCTGAACCATATAGTTCAGTTGTATAGACGCATTTTTTTAGTAATTCTATTATATATTACAATGCAAATGAATGAATGCCATTTTATCTCCAATACAAAGAAAAAACTCTCTTACAAATTAACATATTATCTTCAAATATTTAAAAAGAAACGATAAAGCGGCAGCGCGACCCAGGTCAATTAAGTCCTTAATTAGTTGTACTTAACTTTCCTAGATATTCAGATCTAAGAGAGGCGGGTTGAAGGGCGGGAATTAACGAAATTGCTCTTCATTTATGGTTCGGGCGGGCCGGTGATGTTAATCGATGAAGCGGTAAGAGACGTAGACGTTAATTAATTGCTTAGATAAACATAGTTGGTCGTGTTAAACATAGTTTATTTTGAGTGTCACATATATTTTAACCGAAACTTGACTCTCAAGAGTAATGTAATTCGTAATATACAGTCCATTTAAAAATGGCAAGGTTACGTTCGCTGCGAGGTAGTTTCGAAGTAATTAATTAATGAAATTCTCGATATTGTTCATTGGACTAGTCCCGCGAGTATTGTAATGGAATAATTAAATAACAATAACTTTCACGGTACCTATGGGTACGGGTAACTCCTACAATTGGCTTAATTTTTTTTTTTTCTTTACAAAAACTAGACAAAGTGATAAAACGTATGGTTCTACACAAATCTATCCGTCTTATATGTATATCCGTGCCTAATAATCGGAGTATATATTATTAGGTAACTTGAAATGACTTATAAAGGGATACATAGTCACCCAAAGTAACAGCAATAGTGTAACAGCTTAACATAATATTATAAGAAATTTAAAATATATATATCCGTCAGTGTTTACTTCAATAACACTTAAATATTTGAATGTCGAATGTCGAAATCTCGTGTCATAAAATCCATGTTTATATTATACCTCCCAGAAATAAGATCAAAAGCAAAATACGTGTGTTTTATTTTATTTCGATGTAGTTGAAATGTAAGAAGAAAATTATATTCCCATTTTGGAAGAAAAGTTTGGGTACGCATCTAAATTCCAAATGTACCTGTGATTGCCTAAAATAAGATACCTAGCTAGGTTTACGTACATAGGCACAATTTTTTATATACTTTATTTGCTTTAAGTAGCAGTGATGCCTTATTCAGTGAAGCAAACACTTTACAATTAATTATCAACCCATTTATCGTCACAGTACTGAGGGGCACGTACGTAGGGGGCACTGAACGAGAAGGGTTATTAGTTAGCAGAATCTAAGAAAATCTCTCCAAAGTTTTCATCTCGATTTTCTTCCTTCACCATTTAACGGTACCTACGTTTGTTAATTTTTGTTACTCGATTACGCACAATATGATTTTGCAGCAAACGCGTGCCTTATAATTGAACTCGATACCTATGACTTGGCACTTTGCCAGTCCATGGTAATACCACTAGACTAGCACTGCAGATGCAGTGTAAATACTCGTAAATATGTGATGTAAATAAAAACAAAACATTTTAAAATAAAAGCCAGAGTGAAAGCCATTTATTATTCAATTGCGGGGGCTTCCCCCACATTTAGTTAAGCTCAGTAAATTTCATTTAACATTAACGCCCCTGAAGTCTCAGAGCTTAACACTAAAATGTCGACGACACATTCTTAGTTAGCAAAGTGTTTATTTAACGCTTACTCATACGCCTGCGATATACAAGTGCAGCTTTCTTGGCATCGCTCGCGACCTCCTTGACTTTTAAGTAGGGTTAAGTTGACGCTATTATTGGATACCATCTCGGCAACTTCGCTACTTATAATCATGGAATCTTTGAAAATCTTGTAGAACTTAGTAAGTAAGCACATTATAATACGAAAAAACTTTACATTTCTAGCATCAAAGGTGTCTGGAGGGCACTGCTTGAACTTATTTGGCATTTTGATAACATGAGGTTACTTGTTTAGACATCAAATAAAATGTATAGGTACAAGTAGCGTGTTAACTGAACATTCAAAAGAAATTTTATTAAATATCTAACTGGCCCTGGATTTCAGAGCAGATCTTCTTCTTCCATTTTGGTTTTGTGATTTTCTGTTAGAAAATTCTTACTTGCAAGTTTGCAAACATTGCATTTTGATTTTGCGTGATAGTGTTATAATGATTATGTTCCTCTATACTTACATAATTACATAATATAATGCCTAATTATAAATAAACATTAGACATGACATAATTCAGAAACATAATTATTACTAGTTTTTCCCCGCGACTTAGTGTAAGTTTAAACCCCCGTTACACCGGTAAAGATTTATTTTTATTAAATCCTCCTTTATTACGCCGGAGGTGGAAAGGTCATTGCATTATAAGTATAAAGTGTAATATGAGGCGTAGTAGGATGCGAGCCTTTTTATAAAGAAAAATGGCAAATATCGATCAATTCGCCTTTGCTTAAACATAACCAAACCAAAGATAAACTGTTGCTGTTCTTGTTGCTGTTAGTTGTCATTAGATCAACCAAATATCTAGCAGATAAAAATACCGAGCAGCATCTGTTTTATTTTCTGTTTTGCTTCTTAGACGCAGTTTGCACTGTTTCACGCAACGATTTTCAATATTCGTAATACAACCTACCTTCTACATGACTGCGGCGCGACGGGCCAGCTGCGTCGCGAGCGCAGCACCAGCGCCACGCGCGGCATGGATCCGTGCACGTTGCTCATCTGTGGCGCGGACGTGCGCTTGCGACTCCACCCGCGACGACTACTGTTGTTGGCGCCCCACAAGTGTGACGTACCGTGTTCTGAAGTCATAACCAAAATTTAATATTAACACTTGTAAATTTAAATATATTTTTCAGTCTACATAACTAAAACATTATTATAACTTAAGTTTCAGAAAAAAACTTCAAGTAATTTGAAGTTGCAGCTACAGAATAGTCAAAACTATCAAAGTAACAGAACTTCTGCTAACACACGTGAAGTAGGTAGGTAGTAGTGAATCTAAACCTTAATTTTTTAGTCGGTTGACCAATGTTTTTGACCCAACAAAAACATAACGGAATAAGAAAAAATACGAATCGAATGAACAATGGTTAATAAGCCATACTTGAAGAATTCGAAACGTCCCGTCCCTCCAAATCGTTCGAAGCTTTGTATCTAATTGGCAAACCACTTGAACTCCAACTGATTGGGGGTCAAGTTCTGAGATATGGAATTAAGTATGGCATTCCAATGTTACTTCCTGTTGTAGCCATTTAAGTAGGAACCTATTCAAAGCTCGAAAGTATTTATCTAAGTCATTAGTAATTTATATTCTTTTCTTTTAACATGTGAATAACTCACATAGTATTAAAATAATAAACTTCAGAAATAATTGGAGTGATATTATGTTATTTATTGGTGATATAAGCCTGGAAAACATTACACATTTTATTACTTATATATTATATTACAGAAGCGCAGTGAAAGTCGTTGTTATTTAAATAGTTATACTACTTTTAAAAACACCAGTTGGGGTTAATGAAAGTATGTAATGGAACGGACAAAAGCTTGATAAGGAACCTTCTCCAACCTCAAGCATAAGATATCAGCGGCAGCGTTTGATTGAACATTCACGAACCTAATGAATGGAAGCTTTTGACCAGGAAATTTCAATTGTGGGGTGCCCTTTTGTTCTTCCGATGGTATAAAGATAATAAAAGGAGATTTGTGTCGTCTCCAATTTTATGACCAAGGAATATAAACTTTGTAGGATAATTGGATTTAAGTTTACACAAGCTAGGATGTTTTATAATTATACATCTACTATAGACTAATTAATTCGGCCAAAATCTTCTGTTGAATTTCCCTTCAACATTCGATAGGTTAGTTGGCCATTTCATCTCCTACCCGCAGTCCAATTTCACGTAACGTAACATAACATGACTTCAACGTCTATACCCAACAGCGTAAGTTTTCCTTGACCAATCCATTACGATTTAACTTTCACGTTTTCCAGTAGATATTTTTACTGAAAGGTAAACGTAATGAAAACGTTCTTAAAACGTTTTAGAATGTTTAAAATTAGGGTAACACATTTAGGCCGACATCGCATAATCAAGTCGTGGCCTGTTTACGGCGTATTGATCTGTAGCCGCTTTTCATCGCCTTTTTACATGCAAATTAGTAAACTTTTCACATTTGAAACACTGGCCAGGAACAATATGGCCGGGTAATGGCCATATTGTTATGGAAGAATAAAATTTGATTGAAACAATTTCAGCCCTTTTTCAACCAAACTGTTTCACAAGGTTATGATGATGGAGTCTATAATGTAATTTTTAAACTAAATAGGTAATAGTTGTTTGGCTATGAGAGGCAGATATACGAGCATAAGTCATCCAAGTCACCGATACATATTAATGTATACGACATTAATGGTCGTCCGATATGCTGACTGGCTGTATGGTTTGTGAATATTCGTTTCTACCACTACTTGTAAATATTCGAAAACCTATTTTGTGAATATGGTAAAGCGCATGCCATACTTCGCAACAACACACGATAGAAGAAGCTTTAATAAGATCAATACCTATACAAAAAAAACAATCCATCAGAGATGACCCGTTGATACGTTCCACATTTTATTTTAATAAACATCAGTCTAACGAGAAATACTCTCCATTCATTACGGCACTCGCAAGTCGCCAGGAATTCATTTCCGACGTTGCCCGGCAACAATCAATTAATTTTCGCATATAATAGCACATTTCTCGTTTACTGCGCAAAGCGTTTGCTAAGGTTGATGACAGACGATAATTGTTAACAGTGTGTAATGAACAAATCAACTGCTAATATAGATGAAAAAATATGAAGAGGAACTTACCTAAGCGTAGATGATGAAAATACAAGAAGAATAACAAGCACTAGACATAGGTACGAGTATATAAATTTACCACAACACACTATTAACGCAGGTAGTGAGTACTTCATAAACCATAAATCTCTATCGGTTGGCAAACACGAGAAACGAATTCAAAACTAATTACTGAAGTACCGTTTCCCATCGGACACAACACTACACATTGAGGCGACGACCAACAAATATTTACTGACGTGATAATTTAGGCACAACACACAACAATATAAAGAAATTAGCGTATGCATGTGAACGAGTAGTTTCAGTACTAAAATCGAAGCAGTTAACCTCTTTGGCGACTCACTTGTGACATATTGCATCACTATTCGAGTGCCCAAAGAGTAAGATGACATTTTGCCTACACATTATAAACGTCAATTCCAATTACTTTCGAGACTACCCACATCGTTGAACTAAGATAAAAGACATTAACGGCCTGTTTCACCACCTCTGGACAGCCGCTAACAGTAGGAAATGTAACAAAATTTGTAACAAATCATCTGCCAAGTAATTTAACGGGAACGTAGGTCCTAATAATCCCTAAAAAGTAGTTTTATTCGCGTAAGTTTCAGAAATCAGTAAGTAGGTACTAGTTTTTGCATGAGTTAAGGAACAGAGTAGTATAAACACATTCAAGTTCATTACTTATTAGTAGGTATAAGTTTAAGGAAAGATATACCAATATTTGTTATAAATTAATGAACCCGTATAATTAATTATGTCAGTAATAATTAATATAAAATAATAAAATCAATATTTCATGTTTTCCTGTAACACCGGTATCTATCATTGATACTTTTTTGGTATAACAGCGGTATTCCCTTGCGCTTAGTTATAAAAATAATTCTAAAATATATACCGCGCTGACATTTCAACCCAGTCTCAATGTTAACAACATTGACTACAAACCGTAAAAAGATTTGGAAACTGTAAATATTTACAAAACTTAACAGAAGAATTGCATTTAAACTCACGAAAATTTAAGCTCGGATGTGGGCCCTGCTCGGAGCAGGCGCGTCTCCCGCGCGCACTCAGTAACACCTCCCTGCGCGGGCGCTCGGGCACCTCGTCGCGGTCCACGCTCGGGCCGGCCTCGAGCGCGCATGCGCCGCCGCCCTCCTCTCTGCCTTCTTCTACCACGCACGCAGACATCACTATTTTTGTTACACCTTAAGTTCACTACACCACTTCACTGTATTCTACTCCTCAACTCAAAGAGGAAGATTCCTCACCAATAACGGTTTTACACAGTCGCAAATATGTATGTGGTCACTTAAATGCACTTCTGATAATATGTTAAAACTTAAATTTTATCTCAAATACCAGTTTAATCCGCAAAATAAAGTAGGTAGTTTACACTAACACGTAGGTACCTAAGTATTCTTCACTTTACTACACTGCCATCACTCAATAACTAACACACAACAATCACTTCGATTCTGAATCTTCTAATGTACGTTATTATTGTTCGGTAATTGTTTCGGTGATAGTAATCTGAAACAAAAGAAATAATTATGAATATAATGTCGATTACGTAGGTACACCCAAAACATAAAACAGCAAAACAATATTTCACATCACTGATACCTACTCTAAAGTATTCCTAGTACTCGTCCACTCGTCGTCTGTCATAAAAACTTCAACGACAATATTTTTTTACATAAAACGGAATTTGTAAGTAATCATTCAAATAATAAAACTTGCAATCGGCTAAAAAAGGATTAAAATCCAAACCTTAACTACTTATTAATTAATGGAACTAATAAATATGTTGTTTCTTGTATCTATCTTTCATTACCAGCGAATTAACATGCACAATAAAAATAAGATATTGAGGTTCACCCAAAAATCACAACACCATTATTACTTTTTTTAAATATTCATTGGAGTTGGCAAGGCGATATGAGAAATACAAATAACAAAAGGGGAGTAGATTGCAAAAAATATAAGACTTGATTGCCTGACCGCACACATCTGGATAACCAATAACCAAAGAGAATATATGGCTCGGTTGTCTATTGAAATGTTTGGCTCGCATTTTAGAAGGCTTTTGTGAGGCATAGTAAATTAAATTTTCTAGTGAAAAAAAGAGTGAAATCGAAACTTCTTCTATAAGACATAATGTGGGTATCTACACGCTACTTACAGCCTGCTATTGACAATATGATAGCTTGGCGTCGAATTTTGGTTTTAACCATAGATTTCTAATATACTCCATAGATTGGGCTTAAGAGTTATAACGATGGTTACTTGTGCAGTACGGTTGTACCTAATTCATCAAAAATGGATAATCCACAACATGACACACACCCCTATCGGTTATCAGTCTTATTCGTTATCTGACATTACCTATCTATGGAGCATACTATATTGTATAGAATTGAGTTAAAAAATCCTCCCAAACAATTTTGCTATGACTTTCTGCGAATATTTCTGTCATTACCTTGGGTTTAAAGCCCCCAAACAACAACTAACTCTAATTCTCTGAAAAAGTTAGTAGAAAAGTCACAACGCCTGCGGTCGTCCAAGGAAAATGTTTTGTTTTGATTGACAGACAAATTTGTTAGCAATGTTGCTAATATTTTTGCACCCAGACCTGTGCCGCATCGATCGGATTAACCTACGGCGCAAATTTCATTACTTTAATAGAATTTACACCTCGGGCAGCATCAATTTATGAAATAAAGGCCCATCTGTCTATAAAACTGCTGTCACGGTTTTCAGGTGGTCATCATTTTGTTTCATCCATTTTTATTTTAAAAAGACAACTCCGCACATGGCACACGGCCGTGTCGCGAGGGAATTCACAAACATGCAAAATGAATGAACGAAGTTCAATTATTAGACTCGAAACGAATATTCAATTAATAATATTTATTTGAGTGCGAAGCGAAACCACGACACTGATCAACAGTCAACAAGCTACGGTAGCGGCGAGACGACCCTATAAGTAAGCAAAAAATGGGATCCAAGTAAAAAGTATTATGGTGAATTTTACGATCTAAGTTGGTATATTCTTTTTTAGCTTTTGTGAGGAGAAGTGGAACACGTTGACAGTAGCTCAAAAATGTGTGCTCGATGTGCCTTGCAGTGTATAAAAAATCTACGTCAGTTGTTGTTTTACTGACATGACATTTGACATGTCATTCAAATAATCCTGTTGTGATTAGTAAAAAATAATATTGACGCAAGAGGTCTCCTACCCGCCATGGCGAATTTCTCTGGCACCATCTTTTGACACATTACTTTCCTTTAACTCCATGATAAATACCAATCTGCGGTAAAACAAAATTGTCTATATGCATGATCACCCATTTCGGAAATATTTGAAAGATCTATTTACAGAAATAAATATGACCTATTTTCAAGGCCCATGACACACAAACTACCTTCGTCATTTTGTATAATTAATACCTACATCTTTATGAATAAATGAATAGTGTTGTAACGGGCTATAAGTAGGTACTTATAGCCCGCTACAGCACTTTTGTAATGTCAATTATTATTGGGTATACGTATACCCAATAATAATTGACATTATTAGTTCATTTATAGGCTAATGTAAGAGATATAACGCTTATTTTACGCTTTTTTACGGTGTTTTATGCTTTAAAACACCGTCGTATTAAGATTAGATCGTTGTCATTCGTCGTTGTCGTTGTCGTCAAGTCTTTGATAGAAACAACTTAAAAACAGATTCCATTTTTCATATATTTCTATGATCTAGGGGTACGATAAGACGTACTTACATAAAATGTAAGTAACAGTAAATATGCCTACTATTTAGGTAAATATTGAGGTGTTCAACAACTTTTTTTAATGTCCTATGTCGACCTCTCTACTACGTTACCTACCTTTAAATCAATCGTTATATGCCTTGTCACCGCCATATTAGCAAAGGTTAGTTTAGCAAATCCTAAAGGTATAAAAATAAAACAGGGGTCGAACCTTTATTAACTCTTGGTAGTTTATTTTTAAACCTCTTCATTGAAGATTGAATTGAAAAATATCGGGACGCTAGAAATAAATCGCAAAAAAAGGATTTTTCTTGTTATACGCAGACCTTGGTACAACTGAAGTATGTCTGAGTCCTATTCGTAGTCAGATTTTTATTTCTAGGTCAAAATGTCAAATGAGTTGATAGTTGGCGTGAGTCGAAGTTTAAGTGTTATGACGTGATGATGGTGAATTGGTAATACTTCTGTAACAAGTTTATTAGTAGGTACTTAACTTTATAATAGTATAAGAAATATGGAGAAATATACGACATTTGTATTGTAAAAGTCTCTTTTATAAAAATAAATGACACGCCCGCCGTTTATAGTTAACATCTTTGTAATGTAAATAAAAATACATTATTAAACTAAAAATACTTTCCACCAACAAAGTTCCATCGTCTTACAGCATTGTTCAGTCTTATATAAAAGCAAGCCAGGTATAACCAATAAATTGGTTTCCAAATGAATGGACTGGAAAAATCGCAAGAGCGAGGCAAGTTTGCCCTCATGGCGTGTATACATATATTCGTACCTAGAAGGAATTTCCCGAAAATGGCCGGATGTTCCAATCAATTAGATAGGAATAAAAAAACAATACCTTCGTAATGATTTATTAGTCACTAGCTTTCCGCCAGCGGCTTCGCCCGCGTGGTCTTAAAATTTTTTCCCCGCTTTTTCAACATCGACTAATAGGAGCGGTATAGTAACGAATCTATACCGCTCCTATTAGTCGTAGCATGATGATAGCCTTCCCAGATAAATGGGCTATCTAACACTGAATTTTTTTTTCAAATCGGTGCAGTAGTTTCGGAGCCTATTCAATACAAACAAACAAACCTTTCCTCTTTATAATATTAGTACACCTAGATATAGATTATTTTACATTCATTATTTTGATAACTCGTAGTAGGTACGTAAATAAATAAAACTGACACGTTACGACAAAAACGTCTTCTTGACACGCAACAACACATTTGTAATCTGGGGGTTTTGTTTGCAGAACACCTTCTCCTACCCCGCAGTCAACTAATTCAATAACTATAAGATATTAACTCCAAGATATCATGTTTCAAAAGCACTTGACTTCTAGTAATTGCTACGGAAACAGAAGTTTCACATTTCATTTTCTGAGAAATATATTCAATCACTCATCATAATGAGTTTCATTTTCGTTGAGTATGATGAATCAATAATACGTAATTATTACTATATTTAGGGCCTGTTTCATAGTTAACTTACAATTGACTATCCCGTTAAATTGGCTGACAGATAATTTCATACAAGTTTTGTTCCATTTTTTAATCAATTCGAGAGTTAGCGGCTATCCAGAGGCTATACAGACCCTTACAAAAGTGTCCTAATCGCTCATCCTTGCAGAAGCGATTTAGGTCCCCGGCATTCTTTAATATTTTTTACAAGTTTACGGTCCTAGTTCATATATGAGATATTTATATTTATATGCCAGCCATAAAAATCATATAGGAACATATAGGATGGCAGTAAAAATCACTTTTATAGTATAACCTCAATAATTCACCAAATCTCCCGAAGCGAGTGGGCGACACCCAGACTAAGTTAGTTCAGCCGTCACATTCCATTATTCCACGACCTACATTTGAAGAGGCACGATGTCTCAAGGCATTAAGATGAAAATAGCGGGACGGTATGAGACGCTCCACTCCCGGAAAATAGCTAATAGGGTTAGCAGGCTTACATATTGCAGGTAGACTGCATTCGAGGGGTTAATACGGGTCGTGCGGGGCGGTGACCGTCGCGGCGCCCTCGAGACACCCGCCACGCGCCGGGCCTTAGTGGTACCAACATACGATATAAATAGCTGTCTTCAATTACCTCAATTATTACTGAAATACTTTTGCAAATTTTATTCTAGGAGGGTGTTTAAAATTTTAAGGTTCATCAGAGGGTATAGATTTTTATACTTGGTACATAGCATCACTTTTCTTTCTCACGTGTTCACAAAGTTACTTTTATTTTTCCAATAGTCTCAACTTACTAGTGTCGAGATAGTTTCATGCAAAGGAATAAAACCTTTATTGTCTATGATTTAATGGGATATAAGCTGCAACATAAAAAACCTGATCTTCTTCGTAGCCTGGTGAAGTCGTTCGTTCGTAGTTCGTAATCTGGTACGATTTGGCGCCCTGACGCGCGCTAAATACGCGTTCTGTTTGTTTGTTTAGCACAAACCGCAAAATGTACACCAATAAATACACACCATTAGGTACTGAGATGGCACTGATTTAGTAAAAGGCATAGAGTGAGGAGCACAACTGTACCTAGTATTAGTAGTATTTATTTAACTTTTAATACATAGTCTTTATAAATAAAGGAGGTCATCAAAAGCCCATACAACTCAGCCCAAATTGTACCGGCGCGGTACATGTCAGCTGTCAAGTTGATAGTTTTTACCATGAAATCACTATGAAACTGATAATAATCTGCTGTAATAGCGCGCGTTTGACATTCCAAAAGTGACACCCCATCTCCCAGTCAACATTAAAAATAAATACGACTACAGTTTTAACCAGCGTAATACAGAGTATTTTTTCTAATAGGTGTACCTTCGGTACCTTTTTTTTTTGGCCGATTTCGATGACCTCCTTTCAGATTTTGGTAACATTACATTTTAACCTGACGTTATGATATGTTTAATTTAACGCTACTTATCGGCTATGCCCTGAAAATACTGATATTCAGCCTCACCAAGTAATAACTGGTAACCTACTCCAGTACTCCAACATAACCATAGCTAGGAAAAGTATAGGATGCTGATACGTCTCTCTTTGTCTGTTTATATCAGCTGTCAGTATCCGTAAAGTATATAAAGGTTTGCAAAATTTTTCGGGTTTCCGGCAAAAAATAATCCCTTTCACATTGCCGCACGATCGAATTTCAAAGCTACCAATAATGGAAGTTAATGAAGTTAACAATTTTATGGCTTTTCCTTTCAAGCGAGGCTTTAATAAGTGAATAGTTATCACTTCATAGCAGGGATGAATATTGAAACTTAATCCTGTTGAATTAAAACTAGACAGTTATGGATTACACTACACTATATAGTTTATAACTTTAATTTATTTTGAAATTATACAATAAATCATATTTTAAGTTTTACATCTCTGTAGGTACTCAAACTTGTCAAAATTTGGCTGTATTGTAGACTGCGACAGATGCTCTTAGCTAGCTATAGCAACATGTATAGTAAATTAGTAATAGATACCTATGTATGCTAGCTTTCAGCTGAATCAACATAGGCTAAATGTATAAAAGTTTCAAAGTCATTTCATTATTTTCGAAACTACCCCTGGTGGATATAAATCCTAATTTACGCAATAACATTTGGTCCTGCGCAACGGGAATCGATAATCATAATTTATAATAATGAATAAACTCACAGAACCTTTGGTAATTTGGAACATAGGGCATAAATTCAGTTTGGGTTATTAATCCTGGAGCTTCGGATCTGCGATCTTTAGATAGTATTATCGAAACATCATAAATACCTACAGATCTTTTTAGTATTATGTGTAGAATTAACTACATAGAATTCATTCAAATGAAACTTTGAAGTACATTCAAAACAGAATAAAAGGGAAACAGTCACTGCAGCCAAGCCTTAATTGCTTTGCTTTTAATTTTACGATAGTTTTCCTTGAACAGAATTGTATTGTATGGAGTCAATGTGCTCTACAAACGCGATATTCGCGAAGCATTTATTGTAAAAAAATGGTGTACGTATTTAAATAGACACAAATGCAATTATAATTAGGAGCAAACACATGATTAGTTGTTTTTTTTGGTAAAAACTTTCTTAGTCGCAGGGAACAATTTTACAATAACTAGGGCCTGTTTCACCAGATGGTGAAACAGGGACCAGAACGCGACTATCCAGACCTCTGGATAGTCGCGTTCCCTGATACCCACTTTTGTCTTCCAAAACAAATCTGAAACAACGCTTTGCAAAAACTAAAATATCGTGTTATGTATCTTTCTTTTTTTCTGTTAGACGTAATGTTAAAAGTGTTTAGAACTGTTGTCCTTATCTGACCTTTACAATATTATCTTATTGTGAAAAAAGGTTTTACCCAAAATACATTTTCTATACAGTTTTTACTTTCACGCCTTCACAAAATATACAAGTTGCGTTACTCCACATTCCTTTTGAGATCAGTCTTTTATTAAAAGAGTAATTTAAGACAGTCCCCATAAGTCTTTCCACAAACTCTCCTTTGTGTCATCTGGAGTAATTTCAAGCGTACATCAGTCGCAGACTCGAAAGTTATTAGCATTAACGGCACCAATCATAAAGGTAGAGCAGTAACTATGAAGTTACGACCTTTGTAGCCAGCTAAAGCTAAACCGCGCTAGAGTAAAACTAGTTCAATAATAAGTTTAGTTTTCAGATACGACACGGTTTTCTATTCTATACCACCAGAGTTATATAAAATTCCAACACACGGGGAAATTGATTCTCAACTTTGAAACAATAGGAACAAAATTACGAACGCAATACAACTTCAGGTCACAGTTTCACGTTTAACGTTCGACCTTAAAAAACGATTCGAACTTTATGTAGCCAATATAATACAGCAGTACTTACATTAGTTTTTTTAGAAACGGTCTATGTCTATCACATTTAATCAAAGAAAATATTTTCCTGGCAAGGTTTCCTAATATTTTTAAGTTACTCGGTTTTATTTACGCCGGATACTGTTGAGTGTTGACCTTTACAGCCTTGACTATGACAAAAAATACAGATTCATTTCTACAACAGTCTACTCTACAGTGCACTTAGAGAGTGCGTAGAAAATTTTCCTGCCATATTGAACACGTTGTGTTGATTTCAGTTTAAAATAAATAAATTATTATTAATATTATTATTGTTTGAACTTCGACCATCGTAGCAGATCACTGGCAGACGCGCATTAATCACTGATACCTACTGGAGAAAAATACTATGATATTGAATGTAAATTCTACGATGTTTATTATTTACCAGTTAACAAGTTTTGCTATTCGATAGTTAGAAAATAATAGTCGCTAAACTGCTCTACTGTAGTGTAAATAAAACTAGACATTTTGCTAGCGATGTCGGTCCTGTTATAATAACAGAGCAGAATAGGGGTTGAAATGTTAAACGTCAGCATACAGCCTTCTCCAGTTTCACACAGACGTTGTTTGTTGTTCATTCAACTGTTGTATTGATTTGGCAAGATGTAGTATTTAATTTTTAGAATTAAACTTTTGTGAAGACACCCCCAATATATATATATATGTATTTTATTGCCTACAGTGGAATACGAGCAGGTGGCCCACCTGATGGTAAGTGGTAACCACCACCCATGGACATCAGCGACGCCAGGGGCAAAGCTGAGCCGCCGCCTACTGTGTATGGTAGAGAGCTCTTTTTAGGCCTCGTTTGAAGAAGAACATGTACATACATAGTACACGGGAAACACCGCAGCAGGTAGTTCATTCCAGAGCTTGATAGTACGGGGCAGGAAGGATCTTAGGAAGAAATGTAGGTAGGATTGCCTAATGTTGCTCATGATTCATGCTCAAGATATGTTTTGCTTGGGGTTAGTTCGTTCACCGACTTTTGTTTTATAGACAACGAATTATGTGGGAACGACCATACCTACATAATTTTGCGGAAGCGGAGAGTGGGCGTAGAATTATTTCATACAATTACATGAAGAATGAATTATTTTTGTACGCAGTAAGATATTAGTTATCCTATGATACAGATCTTCCGTGTACAATAAGGGTAGGTATTGCCAACAATTCGAAAGCCTTTTTCAGTGCTTAACGAAAAAGTTTGAGGTAATACACTTATTGAAACATCTCTATGTTTCTCCTTAGGTATAATGTATTTTCAATAAATATTTTAGAATTACATACCTGCCCTAAAAGAAAACAACCCTTGCGTATGCTTGATAGGTATACATAACATTCCAAAATTGCCCTTTTATCTGAAAGGGTAAACATGTATACCTACCTAAATGCTTTTGTGTTGTTCTTGCATGCGAAGTCACAGTTTATATGTCCAATAACAGTTGTCGAGGACAATGAATTCCATTTACAAATTAAAATCGTAGTTTCGAAGAATACAGTCATGACGTGTTTCATTCATTGTTTGAAGGAGTTATTAAAAGATGTACCTTTACATGTTTTTGATTAACTTTTTAGAAAAAGAATACCTTCGTTGCCTTCAAGTGATAAGAAGTGTATCTTCCAAGTCAATAGTCAGATAGCGGCATGAGATGGATAACTTACATCTTGGTAAAAAAAACTTAGGCATTCAGTAAGTTGAAAGTAAGGGAAACTGCTTACGTACGTTGCAACAGACTAGACAATAACTAGTCGAGGTTCTTTTAATGAGCATACATATCTGCCTGATACTTCGGGGATTACGGGCGTGCATGATGGTATAAAATAGTACCTACTGTAAATAATACCTTCACGCCCATATTCCCCGAAAGGGTAGGCAGAGGCGTACTAATGTACACCCACATTTCGCCTGTAGGTTTAGGTCCCATGTAATAGGGGCGAGCCTATTGCCATAAAAAGGGCACAAATCCAGACTCCGGGAATTTCACAGACCCAACAACACTTTGCTCGACCCGGGGATCGAACCCAGGACCTCTAGCGTAGCAGTCGCGTTTGGGACCACTAGACCAGCGAGGCAGTCAATAATAACAGAAAAATCAATTTGTTTGTGTTGATATGCAAATCAAGGATTCTAAAACTACTTCATGCATTGTGGTCACGGAACGCTTAAAATTTTTAAAAGCGAACCTTTTAGTAACGTGCTCGTGCATAAAAGCGAGCCTGCGCTAGTTCGAGCTTAACCATTAATGATGGTTTATGAACATTTTTGTCAAAGAATTGCTACTAAAATTTCACACAAAACACAGCTCGACCTGGAAATCGAAACCAAGACCGGACGCTCAGCAGCCACGCTAGCGATATATTAAGAACGAATATCAACTTGTAAATTTAATAATTTTATCCATAAGTTTTTAACTGCATCGCGTTCGGTATTCAATATAATCTTTCTCCTAGTACATTCGATGATCACTTTCCAATAACGTTGAAAAAACAGATTTACCAAGTCAGGAAGTTCATAGGGATAGACATGTGGGATAACAGGTATACCTAGATGGGCAGAAACAAGAATGATTAGCGCATGTAAATTCCAGATACTACGGTGTCGCAATAGTTTTTTTAATACAAGTATTAACTTACTAGCGACCTTGCACAGCTTCACCTACGTTTATCGGTGGATCGACAGCAGCACCACCTACTGGGCCTAATTGTGTTTTCAAACCATCCAGGAAACCATTGAAATATACACACAAAACAACCAAATCAGTCCAGCCGTTTAAGAGGAGTTAGATGACAAACACACGTACAGAAGAATAATAGGAAGATGTTTGTACTCAGCACTAAAGTAGGTAGTTTATTCCTATTATCTTTATAGCGTGATGTGCCTCAAAAAGCTATAACAGCCAAACATTAAAGATCATAGATATGTGGCGTGCTGCACGCGAGTTCACGCCGGACGCCGGCTGATGCCCCGAGCCCCGGCTTCATCTAGTGTGGCCTTACTCTAAGTTTTCTCATTAACTCTTGTTTACGAAGGATCTCAGGAAAACACGTCCGTCCACTACGCTCACCGATGCGAAAATGATTACGGATAGGTATGTTGTTTCACTGAACCGTAAACGTCTTACCGTTTTAATTTTTATGGCGTAGTGTCGTTTACTTCTCGACACCACAGCGGAATCCGATTCTTTCCTCTTTATTGTTTTTTTTATTAAGGGTAGAAAGAATATTTTTTTGCTATTCTTCTTCTTTCTCGTACTTACCCTCACTGCTGAAGATCGTGACCAAATGGTGTTTGCTTCCACAGAATGCGATCATAGGATGTATAGGCCTATAAATTATGTAATCATATCTACAAGAGAGCTTGTTCTTTTTTGTTGTACAAATTAAATTCGATAGCGAAGCAGTTTTTAGACTGACAATACAAGCTATTTGCACTACTAACGAATACTTGTAACTTCGTAACAACTGTCTTTGTACTTACATGGTTATTGTCAGAAAATAACGAGATAAGATACGCCTATTACTGAACTTATAGTAGTGGGTACATATTATTATTATATCTCTGACAAAGTTACTATATCAAAAACCCCTTTGTCTGCTCAAAATAATTATACTTATCTTAAGTTTATAATCTGGTATTAAGTTGTACCAATTCAATACAAGTGTCTTTGTCTAAAAACCTTAGTGTCGAACCACTTTAATATACTAAGAAGCTTACAGTACTATAACAAAAATAAGAACGTTTTGAGAACTTTAAACGTTTTTAGTATTACATAAAACCAAATTTAATTTGACGCTGAACTGGCGTTTCGGTCTATATAATTGTCACATTCTAAATGTGTCATGACGGCTGAGAACTACCTTCAGGCTTTTTTAACTTTTTTCATATAGGTATACTGACCCATGATTGATGTATTTTATACCATATTTACCACTTTCTAAAGCTCTTTTATCATTAATTTTATCAACGTTGATTTCATTAAGTTCAGTCTTGGAAACTACTACAAATCAATGGTTAAGCTTCTTGCAACAATAAAGTATTAAAAGGTGCTAAAGTCTACACTGTGACATCTCATTTATCGGCCTAATATTATTATCCAATAGGGTCTAGTTTACCATAATATACGTAATCTACAAAGATGTGCAAAAATCTGTACGTACGATCTTGTTATCTTCCAATTTAGTACGATTTCACTATAAGCGTCAATAAAAAGCAATATTACGAGACTTCTCCGAACGCAATTACCGTCAGTATAGGAAATTGGTACAAACAAACGCGACACGCCAGCGCGCTTCCCCGCCCCGTAAATATTGCCTGACATTTAATAAAGTATGTGTAGTTGAGATGAAGAGATCATAAGTCATGAGTTAAGACACAGCAGGTGGTCAATTCCCTGTGAAAATTACTAAAACGAAATGTATTGTATATACAACAAGGAGCTTCCTTCATGAAATTAATGGTAAGGTTTGAAATGAGAAATATGATGAATATGCTCCTTAGGTTGCCAAATTGCTGTTAGATAAATTATAAGTAGACTGAGTAAATGATTAGTCAAACTATTCGTTTGTTTGAAATAGGTAGATTTTAGTTTTTAGGTATTGTCGAGAGATAACTTTACGTAGATATCCTCATTACTTATAAATATTATTAGGATACTTTGAATTATATTTATTGGAAAACTCAGGTCTTGACAATAAACCTACTTATACAGTTCTGCGTGTAACGAGAAACAGGGAAGTAGGTACTAATACTGCCAGAAAACCACCCCTGAACATAATAATATAATCCAATAGCTAAGGAGATACCACAAACGCCAATATCTACCCATTTATAAAACCTAGCATATGCAAAGACTCCATTATGACGACGCTGCTAGCTTAATGACCTTCTACTTGCTTGCATAATGCACGAACATAACGCAAATTGGTCTGACATTGGTTATCGTCGGCGTTGGAAATATAAGTATGCAAGATAATAAATGGCAAGCGAACATACAGATTGTAAATTGTGGCTTAAATCTGTTTTGGGTTATTCCATAGCCAAGTTCATGTCTGGTCATGGTTTCTTATTTAACTGCAATAGCGGCACCGAAAACCATATTTTAATAATGGGTACAAGATTGTTCATAGGTAGATAAACTTGGTGTTTTTCATGCTTTTTTGTGAATGTTAAAGTATGAATTCGTCGTTTTATAGTAGGTACCTTTTCCCCTATACTTTCGTGGATATAACTATAAGTAAATCAGTAGCGATAAAACTATTGATTCCGACTGATTAAAGCCGATTTTCCTTGTCACAGTTATTTGATCTCATTTATTTTCTGAATTTTTCTTTTTTTTATTTTATAGATATATTTCATGGCTGTGTATCATACAAATAACGATATTGATGAGAAGAGGTAATAGCGCTGTTCCAAGATGGATCTAAATGTAACTGTACTACTGTGTAGGTACTGTTTATTAGAATATTTTGATTTTGCATTAAAATTTTGCTCAAGTAAAATCCATTTCTATAAAGACTGCGAGTTGTGAATTCATGTGAAATAATAACACACGAAGCGAGCATTCCACATTATTGAGTAAAGATTTTGGTAAAGTGGATTGAATAATGTTGACGTCATCAGAAATACTTTGTAAAACGTCTCTTACACGATTTGCATAACGTAACGTAAAAATCTCTTTCTCTCTCTCTCTCTCTCGCAAATTCTCATTAACGATAACGTTTATTAACTGATAACATTAACCGACAGAAATTTCATTGTGTGAATACTGTTTTATCGCTGTTAATTCGATTGAACTGCTATTTCAAAGAGAATAGTAACAAAAACATATACCTACTTATATAAAAATGTTAATTTAGTTTTTTTTAGTTACTGTAATTGGTAACTAAAAAAGTAATTAATTGAATAAATAAATAACTTAACTATGAACTAATAAACTTTTTGGAACAATAGTTAAATCTATCCTTGCTCATTTTTTTAGAGTAGGTACTAATATAATAAATAACTATAATCAAAGCTTAAAAGTTTGTTAGAACACGATAATGCCTAGAACTACCAGCTGGATTTATAAAATCCTTTTTCTATTTGATAGCCGAATTTTTGGGGAAAATTATAGGGTAACAGGCAGGAAAATTGTAAGCTACGTTTTTATGTATGTTAGCTCTGCGACTCTGAGTTGAGCAATAAGAAAAAAGGATGCGGCATGCGAGTATTATTGCAGGCAATGGAATACTTAGCTAGTTTATAGCGATCCGGGGCACCCTAGGCAGTCTACTTCTCTATCACAAACCTTCTAACCAGCGGGCTCATTAAACTTACGGCAAGTACTAGGTAGTTTTCGTTGTAGATCTTTTGCCCATGTCATGACAGCAATGTTAAATATAATCGACATAAACAACGAAATCGTATAAATGAGTTGAAGATCAATAAATATTGTTTCCAATTAAAAACTTTTATTCACTTAATATTGTTTGCTGACAAGACTTAAACTAACTTCTGAAAAGTACCTTGAATTGGAAATGAAGAAGTATTTATTTTGCTTCCTAAAATACACTTTCTCTACATATTTCTAATACCTCAAATAAGTAATTTTGATTTTTTATTTACGTGCATATATATCTGCTGCAATCATAAGAGAAGGGAGCTTTATCATAAGCCGATCACGTCATGCATTTTTATTTAATCCGTAGGATGCAGACCCTCCAAAACCGTTTTATGCGCAAAGCCACGGGCGCCCCGTGGTTCGTGCGCAATAGGGACCTCCACCTCGACCTAAAACTGCCTACCATCAAGCAGTACATGAAACGCACCTCCAAGCGTTATTTCGATCAGGCACCCCTCCACCCAAACCGCCTAGTAGTCAGTAGCGTAGACTACAAACCTTCTCTGATAAGTAGAGTGCGCCGCCCAAGGCACGCACTCACTTACCCTGACGACCCGATTACCGTAGCACAACAAGAAGCACTCAAACAGGCTCGACGCCATCCGATTTACCGTCCTCACCGGCGAGGCCCGTCGCGAAGACCCCGAAACGGTACCCCTCCCCGTCCCTTGCTCGAACCGGCCCGCGCCGAGCCAGTAGTTTTAAATTCGTCCTTAAATAATTTTAACCCAGATCCAGCTGTCCCTAGCTGTCCCCCCAGCAACGCCCTAAGCCGAGGTCCGAGTCCCGTTAGGGGACGCCCTTAGCTGCTGTTGCTTAGTTTATAAGTGTCCATGGCTGGAGGCACAAAAGGTGCCTCGCCACCAAGCCCGGTTAAGATTCTAAAGCTCCTGAGCTAGAATCTACATCCGTCACCCATCATAAAAAAAAAAAAAAACATTTTTATTTTTTTTAGTAGTGTCTATGCCATTATAAAATAGGACCGTAATGTGCATCACGTGTAAACAATAAAAAAACTCCATCTCCCGACATTTCCCGAGTAAATCCAAACAAAACATGTGACGGATAGCGCGTTAAATAACAAATGGACGACCAGCGAAGTGGCTCGCAGTTTTATTGTATCGCAGACAAGGTGTTGCTCGGCTCTCAGCGAGATTGCACGTCCCGCGTAATGTAACAAAACGACCTCCAGCATTACTGCGTGAAATGATATTAGGACGTATTAACACGTGCCACGTGATACTTAGGTATTTTATTATTTGCGGTGTTGATGTTGAACCGTAACATGTTAGTGTGTTCATTGTATCTCAAATTATCACTGAAATGTCATAAAAATATGGAGTGCATTTTATTAATTATCACCACTTTAAAAATTATGTGACTGAAAAACCACAAGAAGTGTGTCGTAATTCCTGCAGAAAGTCGCCCGTACATTTACGGTGCAGCGAGTAATTAATTATAATAGTCTCGCTACTCCATGGAAATTAAATCTACAAAAACTGTGCACAAATTATTAGATGTATCTACCTATATTAGATAGATCCATAGTTTATCGTTGTACCGATTCTCTTGATTCAGGTGATACTAATCCCCATTACAAAACACAATTTCATTTACCTATTTATTTTGATGAACAAGTTAGTTAAACATTTTCTCTATTCCACCATTTCAAAATCAAAACCACAAAGTATACAGTACCTATGTATGTTTTAAATCAAATCGGATGATGGTGTAAACCTCTAAGGCGCTACGTGTATAAACTATACATACCTACTTACATATTTTATCGATTATTAAGGATACTTGAACGAAGAAGTAATAACATTTATGAAGTTTGCACGCTCCAATAAGCAAGTTTTTAAGGAACAACGTAGTAGGCACTTCATTGTGTTCGGTGCTATTTACATACAATCATAAAATGCAGGGTAGCGATTTAATTACTTGCACTGCTACAGCAACGCACGTACAAGTATTGGTAAAGTATAACATGTTAGAGAACGACGTCTGTGGTCTAGTGGTTCGAGTACCGGATTGCTGATCACGAGGTCGTGGGTTCGATTCCCACAGGACACAAATATTTATGGGATGAATATAAGTATTTGTGTTTGTCTGGGTGCTTCATATGTATTATAAGTATGTATTTACAAACGTATATAAGTATTATATCCATTGTCTAGTACCCATAGTATAAGCGCAGCTTAGTTTGGGACTAGATGGTGCTGTGTAAAAAATGTCCCAAGATATTTATATTTATTTATTTATAACATGTTAGATATAATTTATAATTTGTATCTATAAGCAATGCCGTGATAAAGTGATTAATAGTTAAGCAAAATATTCCCAAAATACTTTATGTAAATTATAATGTATTACATATAATATAAAAATAGTTAAATTAGAAAACACGGTTCTACACGGTTGCTAAAGCTCCCTGTGTTGTATTCCATGCTCTAAATCTGTCATCTGAAATTAATCCCTCTAAACCTTTCTCAAGCAATAAGCTTATAGATGGTGAAATTAAACGTAAAGGTGCCCTACCTTTGAGAGTTCAACATTTGGAACAAGAATGATTAAGGAAATATGATATGCTGTTTCAAGCTTTACTACCTTTTCAATGTTTTGCATTGTTTCCTATTATTTGTTACCACGTAGCGTGGATTTTACAATCTGTTATGAAAACTAAAAGTAGTTTATCACGGGCGTTCTTTTCTTTCTCGTTATATTATTTTTCATCCGTCCACTGGGCATAGACTTTGAGTGATCGAGTACAAAAAGAATTTTCAAACATAATGAGTATGTTGAAACATATTTCTGGTTTACGTTTTTATGAAATCAGGGCATCCATCATTTCTACGTACGTGGTTGATAAGAAGTATAAGAACTTGTCCACATTGATGCCAAATAAAAGAAAATCTAAGTATACCTACTAATATTATAAAGAGGAAAGATTTGATTGTTTGTTTGTTTGTATTGAATAGGCTCCAAAACTACTGGACCGATTTGAAAAACTCTTTCAGTGTTAGATAGCCTATTTATCGGCAAGGCTATAGGCTATATACCATCACGCTACGACTAATGGGAGCGGAGTAGCATTGAAAAATGTAGCATTGAAACGGGCGGGGGGTTATATTATCAAGACTACGCGGGCAAAGCCGCTGGCGGGAAGCTAGTACATAAAAACAAATAAAACAATATTACAACTATTAGTATAGAATATGAGAAAATTCTACCGGCACTATTAGAATAGTTGCGGCTTTCGAGTGATGAATGTCGCCATTGTCTCGCTCGTGTCGTGCCGCCATTCCGTAGTGTACCGAAAACCTAAACAAAGAAAATATTTTCGTTTTCCGGTTGTGTCATTACCTCTTATAATCTCTCGCGGAAGAACTGTCAGTCTTACTTTTGGAGCGACCTCTGTTTGTTATTTTTCATAATTCACTTTTTATGCTCCTTCCTGCTTCTATATTAAACAATAATCTGCTTTATCCTGTAAGCAACCATACAAACTGAGGCTGTGCTTCGTTCAGTCTATTTATTCGTTTGGAATTAAATTATTTTTGCATTGTATCTTTATTATTACAGAACTTATCAGTAATACCCAATTATTACCCAAGACAATTTAATTTATTGTTAAGGATCAATTAACAAACTTAATAGAAAAACTATTTATTCAAACCTCTTTAGGGTCACAATCTCTTCAGTAAATTTTAGACACGCAAGCACTTCAAACAAATAAAAGTCTATCTACGTACAAAGGGGTTTAATGCATCTCCAATAATAAAGGAGGGCATGGACTACACGTTTCCGTACTCCCAAATGTTTCAGGCGGGAATATCTATCATAAATCATAATACATTCATACGCACGATTTAAAGGGGCCACTTTGAAACTTTATTTCCTATACTAACCTCAATACCCAAGGATATGTAATACGTTGTATGCTTAAGCGTAGTAACACGCCCTACTCTATAGGAGATATGGTAAGAAAACATGAAGAGTCACGTTTCAAATCTTCATTGATATTGTACTTATTTACATTTTGCCATCGATATATTTTATAACAATATTTATATAGAATTTATATAACCTCAATTTCAAGGCAAAGTTTACCGCAATAATAGTTTGGTTACCATAACATACCATATCATAGTTAGGTATCCACTTTTAAAAATAAAATTTTAGTAACGGCTAGTTGTTTCACTGTTAAAATACTATCTAGCATGAACTCGAGAACTAGCCCTGCTGTCCTGTTAAGAAAATTAAATGTCGAAGCTTCGGAACGATACGAAATGAAGTAAGTATATGTATTGTCAAATAACGTAGTAGGTACTAACTAAACGTATATTAAATATTTTGAAGTCATGTCAACGCAAAACAAGAAGTGAAATCGTGAGCATTGACTCGATTGTGGGACCGAAACAGTTTCGTGGTAGTCCAATAATTGGTCAACCGAAACAAATCTAAGTGTTTCGTAATAGACGCCCCACGCCAATAGACCATTTCCACTCTATCATTCAAATCAAGGAATGAATTGAATATACAAAATGTATGGAAATCACATTATGTAGCTTTCAACGAGGCGAGCGTTCTTTATCTCATTTCCATAGAAATATTGTTTCTTTTACTTGTATACATTGTTTTTCTACTCTGACAACAACTGCGATCTACTTAGATATAATTGTTCTTAACCAACAAAATTTTACAGAAATTTAATATCGTACTTAAACACATTCTCACACATGTTTACATCGCTAATTTATTAAATAACCTTCTATGTCAGACTACAATAACTGTACTTAGTTTACGCAGGGGTATTAAATTCTTGTTCGAAATTTTCGTCAGAGTGTATAGACACAACAATAATACTTACCAAATTGCTTTCCAAGTTTCTTCAGCGTTAAGCTTTTGTATCCACAACAAAATTGTCCTCATTCTTGGCTACTGGTCCGTGTCGAAATATAATTTCGCCTGTATTTATACTACGCTCTAGTTTAAGTATATGCTTATTATTGCGACATACAATAGGTTTGTATGCTAAGTCATAAAAAGTAAATCTGAAACTGTGAATCTGAATATGTAAAATTGTAGCCAACCCTACGCTAAAGCCTTTTAATTGAATTTTCATTCATTTTTGAGCGTACTTAAGGGCATAAATATTAACCAACCAATCAAAACAGCATTAAAACCGTAGGGACTAATGTAGCAATCGACCGTCGTAATTAGAAACCAACACACTGACTGAATGTATTCATTAGTGTGAAAGCATACCTTGATATTTCTAGCGTTCTTCAAAGCGTATTGCGTTGCTCCCTTTCCGAAATAAGTTCAATCATAACTAACTTGACCATATCAACAAACCCAAACGTTTCCCGGCCCAAACAAACAACCAAATCCCATTATTAATTTCTAAACTACGTTATAGTTGTATACCGAATACTTGATGGCTTATTAGAACTTTTGAATAATTGAAATTAGACTTAAACAATACAAATGGAATGTTCTGGAAATCCGTTTCATTTAATGTTTGTTAACCATAGGTGCTCGTATTTCAGTTTTAAGACGAATTTGAGTAAACTTAACGATATCAGTTTCATAAAATCTTCTGGTGAATTGCTATTATACAATTCGTGTAACGTAACGTATTCGCACTATTTGCTATGTCTAATACATTAGTTTATTGCAATTGACATATTTAAATACTTTTTGTGTCTACAGAGACTGCCAGTAATAAAGTTCAAAACAGGCTGATACAGCTAAAAAAATAATACACTAGCCATTTATTTAAACGAATAAGTTATTAAAAAGAAAATAATTAAGGCTACTGTTTTTTTCGTAGCAAACGGCCAGTTGTGTCAGTATGCATTTTAAATATACGAACCAAAAGGTTACTCGTTTTTTCTATAAATTGTGGAATACGAAAGTAGTTAAAAAAATCTTGTAATACCGCTGATTTAATTTCTTCAATAAAACAAATTTATTTTATTTCAAACATACCACTGTAATAAATAATATTACAAGACATTATCGTATTTATGTACGTGAATCATTTTGAAGAAAAATTATAAAGTTATTCTATAATGTGGTCATCGATTTGCACTATTCACATTATCTGTAACATTAATTACAATTGACAAAACCTACTTTTTTTGTATAAAATCATCGCAATCTTAAAGTGATACCACAGAGGTTGCTGTAATAAAGATAAAACCAGTACTATTTTTTAGGCTGATACAGCCTAGAAAATAATATGCAAGCCATTTATTTGGACGAATAAATTATTTAAAACAAAATCTTAATGGTTTTACATGATTTTTTTGGTAGTAAACGGCCAGTTGTACCATAGCGGCTATATTCTCTTTGAACATGCAATGCAAAAAAATATTAACCAAAAAGGTTGCTTATTTTTATTAGTGATTTTTTGAGTAAAATCGCCGTATTGATTTGTAAAACGGCGCTAAAACAACTAGATTTGCTTTCAAACGTATCACTAAACTTTAATAAATTGTATAAAATTGTATATTCCGAAATGAAGACACAATTATTGTTCTATTGACACCACGTGTTATTTTAAAAAAGAAATAAGATTAGAAAATATCAGCAGGCGCAATATCATCCTTTAATCTCGGCTCTAATGCCGCCCTGCCGCCTACTCCGTCATAACCGGATCAAGTATTAAAATATGATGAAAATATAAGAAGTACTAATCTACTAATCACGCCGGAGGTTGTTTTGTCATAATGATGTATATTTTTTGTTTTAGCTTGATACTATTCCCAACGTAGGGTAAAGTTGTTTATAATAGGTACGTAAACATTGTTTTTTACTTTAGGATGCTACGCCCCTAGTCTTTATCCATTATTAGTATTATTACGGGTTGAAATCGGGGATGAAAGTTATACCCAAACCGCGGGCGAAGCCGCGCTGGCGGAAAGTTAGTTTTAGATAATTCTACCGTAATAAGTGTCTATGTTGGTAGTCTTGACTGCAACATATCTCATCACATCGTCAACGGCCCAAAGCACAAGTTTCTGCACTCTTCATTATTCATGCGCAGTTTATTTATTTATTTAATTCAGGCTGCAAGTTTATGATTAGGAGGTATTGAATTACTGGCTAGCTACCTGGTATCCAGATAGGCTACCAACGGTCGCATGCCGCTATGCCCTGGGGATGCGAAATTAATAATTATAGGTAACATGCGATCACGGCTACCAACTGGACACAGCAGTTCCTTTTGTTGATTTTAATTCAGTAAATTATCTCTTAGAAAGGCGACATAGGAATTTTGTTCTTGTTACATGATTTTCAGTTGATTTCTTCCGTAGTCGGGTGATAGTTTTTTAAACTAAAATTTTATTATTCATTGTCGTATTAAGCTGCATTCTACATTTCTTCAGCTATGTATCATGAAACAATCATGATGTGGCATGTAGAAGAAAATGATAATTTACTTATTCCAACTTTAAGTTAACTCCAGGTTTTTATAGTAATTAAATTAAAACGCGAGACGACTCCAATTAAAACTGAACAACACGATTAAATCTATCCGGCTCACTCGGATAATCTTGCTGGTACTTAGATTATTTAATTTTATTGACAGCTTTGCCTCACTTAGTAGGCCAGTCACTTCAGTCAAGTGACAAATAAATAATTACTAACACTTTTTCAGTATTAATAGAAATCGACTTAGATTTTTATGGTGATTTTTGTAGATTTCAAATTTGTGTTCCTTTAAGCTTAAATTAAGCTGACCCTATTAAATTTTCCAGATGGTCTATATGACCGTTATAGCTATCAAATATTGAAGCTAAAGTGATTTGAAAAGAAGACTTACTAAACTAGCAACAACATTACACACAAACTACGACAAAAGGTAATAACATCTTGTGGAGAAGCAGTCTTACAATAGCGTGTCCTATTAAGTCCTAATGGGTGCCCAACGCCCAAAAATGGCGATAGGGTATATCGGTCACTATTGTCACTGACTGATTAAATCCACGCGGCATTCTTTCGGTTACCCATTACTGAAATAAATCGATTCGTGCAAAGATAAATATCTGAGATTTACAATACCATAGATATTATTAGATAAATAAAGAGTTAAATGCTTTATGTGTATAAAAAATATTTTTGGTTTTTATACACATAAAGCATTACAAAATCTATCTCTTGGTTTTTTACGATCATGATCAGTCTCGTAGCTCACCATATATAATATATTCTAAATATTGCAGTATCGATATCAAAGAAGTAAATATTTGGCACAGGTATAATAATAAAGCATGATCTCACAACAATATCTAACATTGCATGAACACTTGACGGTCTTGGCAATCACATACGACGACGCCAAAGCGTTTATGATTTTAATATTCACTCATTTACATTTTTGGCACAAGCCGGCACGGAACCCGCTTGCTGGAATAATAATGGAACTGTTTCATTATACAAACCCTCTACACGCTGTTACTAGGAATAGTAGGTGCCTAATAATATGAATAATAGTTTCGCGGTAAAAATAAATGATACTTAGTTATGAAAAATGCACTAGGAAATTTTAAAAACAGTTGACACGGAACCATAATTATAATATTATTTGAAAATGTTTATATATATATAATGATAAACGAGTCCTGATCCTCCATTTGATCACTGCAACCTACGTATATCACTCGTATTGATATGGTAGATACCATGTATCTTATTACTATAGTATTAGTAACAATAACAATTAGGAATATCAATATAGGAGGACAACAAAAATGTATAGCTAAATGTGATAAGGAAAAACATCTTATTCATATCGGCATCTAATCTTTTTAAAAATTCAAATTTTAATATTTTATTTCAAAGTATTGCGTAACAAAAATTATTAGGTACGTTGAAAAACATTAACACCATCTATGTTCCCTTTAGAAAAATATGCCTCTTCATAAAGTTGCGAATCCCCTTATCACCATCCGGCAGCGGGGCTACCTACTAGCCCTCCATTTCCTTAGTTTTCTTATCCGTTTATTTGAACTCTACTTAGTAGCCAACCTTTGTAGATAAATACAACGATAAGAAGTAGATATCCGTCGTACCTATCAATTCAAAATTGATTATTATTGTTAGGAAAGCATTTTATTTTTTTATTTGTTAACATAGATACAAAATCTCAATTAAGTATTCACCTTTAGTTACTTCTTTACAAAATTACTGAACAAATTTCTATGGCAAAAAAGTTGTAAGTACCAAAAATAGTTTGTACTATTTATTTTAATTAAGTATACTTTCTAAGTTCTCGAAGGATAGCGCCAACATTGAAGGAAGAAGAACTTTATTTAACATCTTGAAACTTGGCTACACTAGGGGTACAAAGTCGCCAGCGCGGCAGCGGATGAACTTATATTTTTATTACGTACATTTGTAAAGCTTTTCTCATAGTGACAGTTAAGCTTGCTTTATATATTATTATCAAGTTGTACGCTGTAAGATACGCTTGCCGAGGTCAGTTTGTGGATTCCATTCTTAACACATCGAGTGCCTCGTGCCTCCGTGCCTCGGAGAGCACGTAAAGCCGTCGGTCCCGGTTATCATAGGAACACCTATGACAATCGTTATTGTAGTAGTCAGAAGCCCAAAAAGCCTGACAACCAGTCTAGCCTTCGAATATCGGTATTGCCAGAAATTGGGTTGCGGGGGTCTGATGGCAGTTGCTTCGTGTAAAATACTGACACAACGAAGTTATAGGGGGTCGAAAACGGCCTGAATTGCTTCGAGAAAAGTATGGTACGGCCGTGCCGCTTTTTTGCTCGTCTTGGTGGGGGCACTGCCGTGCCCCCTGGTATTCAGCCGCATCTGGTTAGACTGGAAACCGACCCCAACATTGTTGGGACAAAGGCTAGGAGGATAAGGATGATATTGTTTATTTATATTCTACTTACCATTTTTTAATCCTAAATTATAAGCCACAGAGTTTGATCAATATTATTTTAAATCGTAGTATGGGGTTATAGCTAAGTTTCATTTTTTTACTAAATAATTTCCAAGTATGAATAGCTTTCAGATTATTTACTTAGATGATTCGGTAAAAATACTTAATTAATAAATTATTTTTATCCCACATCGACTATAAAAATACACGTTTTAGCTACCACATTAGTAGGGTCAATGGATTATCGATTGTTAGAACATTGCGTGAGGTAGGGGGTGCCTACGCCACGGAACAAACGTAGATTACTCGATATATTCTTAGACACAAACAGATGATGTTGGTATAGATGGCGTACAAACATTTTTATCAATAATTTACAAAACACAGTCAAATTTGAAAGAAATTAATTTTTGTTTGGTTTTATTTTTTATTAATCTTGACCTGAATGGTCACCTTAGTCACCCGTGACCATGAACGCTGTAAAGGGTCCGAAACGTCGGGATTAAAATAATATCAATATAACGCGATAAAATCCGTTAAAAGTAGTTTTATTTCAATAGTGTTAGTGTGTTAGTACTTCGTATAATATTACCTGTGGGGGTTTTATTTCATACTAGCTTTCCAACAGCGGCTTCGCCCGCTATCCTACGGGAACCATACATTTTGCCGGGATAAAAAGCCTATGTGCTATTCCAGTCTATAATCTATCTCTGTGCCAAATTTAATCCAGATCCGTTTAGTAGTTTTTGTGTGAAAGAGTAACAAACATCCATCCATCCATTCATCAAACTTTCACATTAATAATATTAGTAGGATTTAAGCTTTTGTGTCCATTACATACATTCGTATTACAAGTATAATGTAAGTAGATCTATCCTTTACACATATGTCCTTGATCTTTCTTATTTCGGTTTCGGCAAAAGTAATTTAGTACCTATTCGGGTAAGTAAATAAAGATTGGCGGGAAATAAATTTATTGGTAATGGGCATCTATTTCTACTACTTAATTTGCCACCGGAATCCAAAGTTGTTGATTAACTGCTTAGCACAAAGTAGAAATTAGGTATCACAAATAAGAGACAAAATGTAAAAACAACTTATTTAAACATCCCAACTCAATGTGATCCTTAATTAACCTACCCTATCGGCAAACAGTAAGTACTGAATAATCGATAAATTAGCAAGCAACTCAAAATATACCTAAGTAGCGCATGGTGTTCACTAATGACATAATGATCTGTTACCGAATTTATAAATCGCTTTTCGTTCCCTATTGTGAACTAGGCTTAACATTTTACGTTTAAAGATCAGAATAAAGAAACTGCTGGCTCATGGCCTTCAAATTTCGCGAACTTTGCTTTAGTTTTTGTCATTTTTCTTTCTTATAGTTTGCATGTCCCCCAAATAGGATTTGAAAACATGGAGGACGTAATTTTTTCCAGATTTTGAATGAAGTTGCAGGCACAGTTCGTTTTCATACGTCTTTTACCTATTACGATTTTCCTTAAAATATATCGTTATAACTTAAAATACTGTCCACGCCACAAGCACCCGCTGGGAAACTACTAAAATATGGGACTAACCGATATCATTTCACGGAATTTTACTACCAACGTAATAACTTTATGAGGAAAATTGTCATTTCGATTTTCCCGGTATAACCTACGTTATTAAGTTTTCTACATACCGGTAATATTACCAACATATTATATGATTTATATTTACATTTCATCATCCATTATATGGTACGGTATGTGGTTTTTGATATCCGTCATGGTATGCGAATACGATGGCCATGATACCTCGTCGTTTCAATAAACGCCGGATTTTTTGTCAAATGATCCTTCCTCACCAAATGATGAGATTGATACGATCAGAATTTTTAACAAATACTCCCATTTAACAAAAATTCTAACGTGCCATGGACTACCAACTATTTAGAGGTAACATGGTCATCAAAGTTGTTCTGTTGTAATATTTTTAGGATGGCTTCGTAACTTCACAGTGCCTACTTTGGGTGACTGACTGAACTGTCAAGAACTATTGCTAAAGAATTAGGAAGGGCAAGTGCAGCACCTATGGCACCTTCAGGCAGACAAGCCATGAGGATCTCCCGCACCGTAAAGAAATTTAATATAAATAATTTGTGTGTTTTACCGCAGGACATAGCGAGTTATGTAAAATATGAATAATAGGCAGCTGCTGGAACAGCACATACAATGATCAAATGTTATTTTCCTAAAGCTTAATGAACTAGATTAGTAGCTGTCCAATGCTATTCCAAACACTAACTCGTACATATTAAGCTCCAAGCTCCAGGTTATATTGCGAGCTTAATCCATGTCGTTACTTTATATTGCCAGTTATACAGTTGCAATAATCTGGTACGCAGTTTAAACAAAGTAAGGTCGAATAAATAATGGGACATGGAAATGTGGAAATAATGAATTCAGGTTGTGGCTGTGCTCTCCAGTTTCGAGACCCTTTCAAGGCAGGTGGGTATAACTGCCCCATTGGTCTACTTAGCTGTCACAATCATGATTGCTGATCGAGTGGTCTTAGGTTTGATTCCCAGGATGTGCATCTGGCAGTGTTATTGTTTTTTTCTGTTAGTGGAACTTCTCAGGCTGAAGCTTAGTTTCGTATCCCGGTAATGTTCATATAGTCGCCCTTTGTTACATGGGACCTACAAACTCTCAGGAATGCAGCAGGCCAGTAGTTTGCTTCTCACCATCTTCCGTTACGTTTTTGACAGTAGAAACTTACATCCGGAAAAAGTGTAATTTTATGTTTTCTCTATTTAAAAGTTTAAATAAAGATGGGTTCTTCACGAGCAAAGGCAAATGAACTCAAACGTGGGTCCGCGTTCGCATTTGGCCGTACTTTTGTGTCGAAAGCATGCGAAAGCAAATGTGTTTGTCGTGACATAGGCTAAGCGATCTCTGATAAAATATTTTTCGGAATTCTTTTTCATGGTTCTAGATTTGCAAAGGAATTCAAGGCAATATTTTAGGCATTAACTTAAGATCTAATCCTAAGATTAATGAGTGAATAATGAATATGATTAATGGTATGTGACTAGTGGCATTTAATCTTTGTCAAACGTCACGGTTTATACTAGGTCACCTATATGTTAACTAATTATTAACTATTACCTAATATTAATTAAAAAGACGAACACACAATTTAAAACACAATCATGTTAAACATTGCAATGTTCTACATAATTTATGGAGACACAGTATCACAGTGTGTTCTTGTTTACCTTTCTAAGATAACCTAATAAACTTGGAACAAAATAAATTCTATATCTTTATTTTACATTGTCACTCAACGTTGCTTACGTTGTTACGAAGGAAATGGAGATGTAATCTAATTTACTTTAATTTCCACAAACCTGTTTTCTTAAGGGTTAATATAAATGCTAATAGTCTTTGTCTCGTCTCTGCCTGACGCGCCGTGACGTTCAGACACTGTGAATGCGATTTATTTTCGCATTGTTAGAGGCATAATTATTAAAGTGAAGGATATTATTAGCTAGAAATTACAAAAACTATTAGACAGAGGTTTACTATTGTGTCTACAGTCGTAATGACCCTGCCATAGAGTCATAGACGCGCACAATGTGCCCTCTTCCGCGCGAAAAATATCGATTTACAGAAAAACACTATTTTGTTTTATATCTCGTTTACTATTAAACGAGATATATCACGATCACATCATCACAATATCATATAGGTATTATTGCATTCATTAAATCCAATTAGAAATCTGAATAACATCGTTCCACATCTATGATAGCTTTGTGTACACAACAATAGTCTAAATTAAAGAGCCGTTTGGAAATCACTTATCCGACTAAATATGCACATAATTTCACAACTTTATAACTCCCATTTAAAGCTGAATTGTGTGAAAACATGAATGGCAACGTTTTCTTAATTTTAAGTGTGAGCTTGTCTTCGCAATGTGTAGGAATTTAGAACTTTGGCGATTTGGAATTCTTTCGCAACTCCTGCAAGTAACAGCCTCCAAGACAACAAGATTTTGTAATTTTATTCCACTTTGCTCTTCTTTCGTTGTAATGTGTCATTCTTCGTAAATTGTTTAGGATCCTATCCTACACTGAACGGATAATCTTTAAACTTAACTTAGCGATGAACGATTGTATCGAATACTTAGACCTAAACAGGTATATGCCTAGGCGTATTTCTTAATATTATAGACAGAGTAGATACTTATCCTTTAATGTCACGACTGAGAAATTTCATAAAACAATATTGTAATTTATTGCAAACCAAACAAAGGAGCCTTTACAACTGCTAAAAGATCAAGGGTGAGACTCTTTTAACTAGTCCTAACTGCGCCAAGCACTTGCTAATTCATACAGGTACCTACGTCTACTAACATGAGAACAAAATGCGACGTAGAACATTGGTAATACGATTCGAAACGACCTCAATTCGGTGTTCCGACAGGACATCTGGTCCCATGTCAGTCGCGTGACCAAGACAAATCATCGAAACGCGACGCACGCTACAATCGATTCGTTTATTTTGTGGGACTATAGCTAGACAAGTACACACAAATATGTATATTTATTTAAATAAGCAGGAACTACACTTCATTTGAACTGCCGAAGTTGTTAACCGTGATAATACTCGACCAAGATCAATACCTACTAATGTATTTTTCTTTTAAGAGTGATAATAGGTAGGTATACCAAGTTATGTTGACTAAACTGGCGAATAGGCTCCCAGACTGGACACAACAATATTCGGCGATACAGCAATACTGTGTACTGTACTCGTACAATTGAGTACAATATGACACCGCCTATGAACTATTAAACTACATACTACGAATACTAAATACTAATACAGTTGTAAATAAAACACTATAGTTACGAGGTATGTACTTCATTGCAATCCACAAGGGCAACGCCTAGGTTCATCTCAATAGTCCGCCATCCATTGATATATCAGGACAATTGAAGTGCAACCGTACAATGAGAACGGGTCGTAATCAACGGAACGTGTCTATTGTGACAAATCCGATACCTCCATTTCGATTCGATGCATTGAATTCAACATGTCGCTCATATCAAGCATTTTGTTCAGGGAAAATGAAAATGACAACACTCAATAAAAAATTGTATCGTAGGAGATAGGTATTACAGCGAATTAAATTTATTTAACACAAAAGGCTTTTTAAATATTTTCGTGCTTAGAATTCGTAACTGTAAAAATAAGCTACAATTTCTGAAAAATACCTCGTTTCTTTAATTTTATCGAATCAAAGTCGATCAAAATCAAAATTTTACGTTGGCACACTCACGTTGACTGGTGAAGGTCGATTAACAACCTAGCATGCTTTGCAATGTCTTTTTTAACCGACTTCATTTCTGTTTTGGACTTTCTCTGTTGCGCATAAATTCAAAAATTTGCCGAATTTTTCTAAAGTTTCATCACCACGTAATTGAATTTTTATAATAATATATGCGATACGATAAACCTACCTACCTACACAGTAACAAAAAACTACAATGCGACACGGGTACCTTCAAACATATTTTACACAGGTAAATAAATTACAGTAATCTCAACGTTAGGGAAAGAATAATAGCGTAATCAGTGTTTGAATTGTTAGTAGAGTAAAGGTCTTGATATCCAATATATATATTTTCCTACAACACTAGCACTACAACATAGGTATAAACTGAACATAGATCCTGTGTCCCAGGAATTATCCTTTCATCAAACTTGACAACACCCACTGAACAGAAGAGAAGCAGTTACCTCATTATTATCGCACAAATCATATGGTTTGATAAATACTACCGACACAGTCAATTAAATTTAAAATACAGTAAGTACAGCCATCTAATTGCGTTGCGGTATTAAGCCCCATTGTTGTCCTGATTCCCCCGGGGAACTGTAAATCTTCTAAGAACACTATACAGCTGTGGTGCATTTGAGAGAAATAAATTTTCCACCTGATATTACCATATTTATCAGTTTGTGATAAATATGCAAAGGTGGTTGTCATCATACAGGTATTTTATAAAATGTGAAAGAATGGATTGGATAATAGTCGAAGACATCTATATTTTATTTAAAAGGACGTGGTTTATCCTTTTAGCTATTAGGAACGCTTCCGTTATACATAGATGTAGGTTATAAGATTGTTTTAACACTCCCAAAATTATCTTTTTGTATTTTTTTTAATCATTTTCCATGCTAAGATTGCAAGTTGTTTTTAATGAAGGAAAAAATTGGCTGGCGAAGAGGATTCGAACATGCGTCTTCTGGTTCGCAACTCCCAAAATTATTCGATAATATTTAAATACGATATGTACCATCTACCTAATGCTATTTTGGAGATTATGTTATAACTATCTGCGTAAGCGCGCCTACTATAAAGGCCTGGAGTTCTTTGAAATTCTAAGTAAAGGCTTGGAGTTATGATTTGTGTGTCTTATCCAGTCTAAGACCAAGTAGAGACTCCGTATACCTGGGATTATTTTTTGTGAAAGACCTAAAATTGCCAATTTACTTTCATAATATATTTTTAGGTTTTTTTAGGAGGTTTCATCTTAACAAGCTATTCATGCATGCCAGTTATTTCACTCGATTTTATTAACGAACTCGCGACGCAGTTCATGACATCTCTAACTCACTATAATATATTCATTTACATTTGAATGAAAAGGAACGAACCGAAACTTGATAAAAATACCTAGTTTCTTATTACTTGTCTACTTTACTAACTAGAGTTAGCATCTGGCATTACCATTTTTAAAATTGATATCTAAGGTTGATACACTAAATGTCAATCTGCGGTACGGTATTGCATACTTTATCTGTTTACCCAGTTTGACTATACGTCTAGCCTTCAGCCAACTTTACTACTATGACCTAGTTCCTACACGAGTGTACTACGTTGCCGTTGTGAGAACCGTTTAAGTAGCTATATATTGTACGTCTTTGTCACATGCATCCTCACATAATATCATCTAGTAAACGTCATGTACCGGTCAGTCTCTGGGAATGTCACAATTGTAATGAGCTGTCGTACAATAATGGACAAAATAACACCACATATGCTAATGGATAAATGATTGCATTAACATTTTACCATGGATTGGACTTGGTCTGTGTTCTGTTGTCTCTCTTTTTTCATTCGAAGAAGGTCATATCCAAAGAAATGAGGCGTTATGTTCATGAATTTTTCAATGCTCTATTTTGTAACTTCTATTTTGTAACTTTGCTTGGTCAAATACACCAGACGCTATGACCGCTAAGTCACCGTGAGTCCTACTCGCCAAGTTGAAATCTTCCTTCACATTCTAAATTTAAGGTGACGTCATCTACATATATTATAGTTTTCCACGTTTCGGATTAAAGGAGGTAGTAGAGTAGGTACATGAGTAATCGAGTAACTACCTACCTTAACCCGAAAATGATTCTATATACTACAATGTTCATTCATTGCATAACGTAAAATCGTAAATATCATAATTATACCGCGTACTAATACGTTTCCACAATCAACAATGTCAATAACATCCGTGTTACAGTGATGTGGAAACTGATATTCACTAAATACCGTTACCAATTCCAATTAGGTTACTTCACTCGCACCATAGGCGAGTATTCGTAATACTCAGCTAATGCCAAATACAAATACGAGCAGAAATTTTCTCGTAACTACAAATAACTCATCCGGCCATTATCGCTATCGACTTAACTTTATCCATTGTCTTAAAGAAACAATGTTGACAATCCTTAAGGTTTGCCGAAATGTCCTACAGCTTTTTATCCAAAATACAAAATAGAATGTAAAGCCTTAATTTCATTTTATTCAATTGCTTATAATTTATTTAGAGCTGAAAGAAACATTCCTTCAGATGAAATATTATTTTAGGCGGGAAAAAACTGACGAAGGGATTTAGCCTAATACTGAGTCTTTTTGCGTTTTATTTTATTTTGTAATGTTTATACAATTTTGATAAAGTGGCTAATATAACGCATTACGCAGGTGAAGGGTTATAAAAGTGTATATTTTACACGCCCGCGTCAATTTAAAATTTCACTAGGCACTTTTGAAGAAAAACAAGTGCATAGAGCAATATTTATATCTTTACAGAGTATAAAACAATATCGCTCGCGTTGTACGCTTAGATCTTTTAAAGTACGCACTGATTTTATACAGGTTAAGCAATAGATAAAGCGATTCAAGAGAAAAGTTTTTTAGTAAATATACTAGATATGTATATAATATATATACACTAGATATGTGTGTAATAGTAGAGAAAAGCCGAGAAATTCAAACACATGTGAAGTCGGGGCGGGTCGCTAGTAATGTTCTCTCACGAGATTTGAAAACTAAAAAATTACCTATTTATACCTCTATTAATTAGCCCTTTTTTACAATAATAATGTATTTCTCTCGGTAGGTCAATGAGGTCAGTCGTAAAGCTTTAACATTATCAAGAAAAACAATAAATATTAGGACTATTGGCTTTGTGCTAGCAAGAAAGACTGAAATCTCAATCGCACAATTCATTGACCTAATAATATTGTCATAATTATATTATGTTCGCATTAGCGAACATAATATAATTATTTTATGCAGAGAAAAGGAAACATACCTAAAAATTTGAAATGGAATAGAATATGTCAGTTGGGATGACAAGTAAAGTTATCATTTTTAGGTTAGGCTCATGTTTCCTACCCTCGAGAAATGCGTAAATTTCTGCCGTCTAATACCTTTAATAGATATATAATATATGCTAGGCTAGAGGCCTAAATGCCTATTTCACAAGCTCTAGATAGCCGCTAACTGCCGAATAAACTCAAAAATGGAACAAAGCTTGTATGCAATTATTAGAACGACGTCTGTGGTCTAGTAGTTTGAGTACCGGACTGCTGACCACGATCACGAGGTCGATTCCCACAGGACACAAATATTTATGTGTTTGAGTTTGTATAGGTGTTTCTGATGTACTTATTATAAGTATGTATTTACAAAAAAAGTAAGTATATAAGTATTATATCCACTGTCTACTACTCTACAATTAACGTAATTTGTGTTGATCGCCTGTTAAGAAACGTGGAAGCCAGAGATAGCGCCAGCAAATACCACTACACCAACCCAACCCAGAACTGTTTTTCTTTAATGATTATTAACAGAGCCTATCGTTAATTTGTACATGCCACAAACAATGTTTACCTTTGTACCAACATAACAATATTGTACATATAATTGTATCCGTCATCTGTCACAGAGAGGCCTCGGCAACAATTTCTCATTTAAACACTCTTGTTGTTCACAAAATTAATTTAATACTAAGTATCTCTTCTACAAGGTCCTCTCACTGCTTAATTTATTATCTCTGGAAAACGTTACACAATTTCTTTTTGATATTTTAACCTTAAGTTGAATTTACGGCGTGCCATTTTACGGTTATGATAGATTATTTCTATAAAAACAACTTCTAGTTTCCAAATCTTATTTTACTATCCAAATATTGGATCTCAAAAATAAACTGAAATGCCTCCAGAGATACATCGTCGACAAAATGAGAAATTCTTTGAGAAATAAAGTTCAAATCTCAATAGATTTGTCCATATATTTTGGTATATTTACGGATCGTGACATTTTTAACTTGTAAACGAAATATTCGTTTACGTAATGTAATATACTAGCTGTTACTACGTAAAAACTCGACTCGATTTCTTATAAATTATAGTGCATGTTACTTGGTAAAGATGTAGGTTTCTGGTGAAAAATTTTCAAAGGGCCCAGTAGTTTCGGAGCCTATTCAATTTAAACAAACAAACAACCAAATCTTTCCTCTTTATAATATTAGTATAGATTTTAAGATTGGATTTAGATATTATGTAGATATTGTTAGCAGAAATTTAAATTCTCCTCTGTGGAATAGTAACTCGAGGTACAGTTCGCGCCAAACTTATTGTCCGGGTTGAAGTTGGCACGAGCTAACTTTAACCCTGCCGTAAAAATCGGAGGAAGAAAAATATTGGATTAAAATCAACTTCAACCCGGACAATAAGTTTGGCGCGAACTGTAACCCATCGCTTTTAAATATCCGTTCATCTCAGTTGAGTCGTACGTCTAGTGGAATATTTGCTCTTATTCCTTCATTCGTTCCTTCAACATCCAGAATCTGCTTGTACAAATACGCGTGTTAGGTATAACAATACTGCTGCTATGTAAAAACAGTACTTTTCTGTAAGCTGTTGTTTATCATCTTGTTACCACACTAACCCATCTTCTCTTTCTAGTCACATTTCTGCGGCAACGCCAGTATAACGTGGTGACATTAACATACCATAACGCCTGTATTCCATGAAGGGCTAGGCACATGTGTACTGCTGTATACCGACAGTTCGCCGGTATGCTTAGGTCTCATGCAATAGAAGCAAGCCAATTGCCATTAACCGGGCGAGAATTTTATAGGAAAAACAAAATAAAGCTAGGGATCGAACTCAAAACTTCATGCTGCGTAGTCCCGCATGAGGCAGTCAAATTAATGAAGTATCGTTTATCCCACCTGAGTCATCTATTTATCTGGCCTACCTACCTACTTATAGTATAAATAATTTCATTCATTAAACTCAACGTAGATAACTGATATCTCGCACAAAGTTTGTTGCTGATAACTATCTAATCTCAGACGGCATATTTGTTCTGAAATATTCAAGTAAAATTTGATACAGTTTCAGATGGGACCTAAAACATAACCTAATACGATACCTAAAGACCTACTGATTAATAAAAGTATTACTTAATCACAAATCCATTATTGTTTATTGCTCAATGTATTAATCACAAATACTTTTATTGCTAAAAATTGTATTAATCTTTAATTAACTGGCTAAGTGAAGTTAATCAATTGATCAATAGGAATTATATGATGACTGCAGCCTATTACCTAGTCGAGTTGATATCAAATAAAAATAAATCTACTTATTTCGTTTTTCTAATTTATTTCATAACCACGGATTTCTTCTTTATTTCCTTTAGTTCCAGAAGTTCTAAGGATTTAAAAAGAGAAGAAAAATTAAACAGTACTTAGCGCCTCTTTTTTTACGGAAAACCTTCAAGCATCTGAAGATAGAACATCAATCGACTATGCTTGTGTTTAGTATTTTACTAAACTCGGCTGTATTGCATTGGTGTATACATATATACTTTTAAAGATTTGTAACTGTATTTAGTCAAATTGTCACTGCTCAGTAACAATAATTCCTTGCAAATAATTAAATTAACCAAGCTGTTTTCGGCTAACTCTTTTGTGCACTAAAATTATAAAAAAACATACACTGTCCAATAAAAATTGAGGAGCACCATCAAGTCGATACTTCGTTCATAATCGTTTTCAGGACATCTTGAGTTTTCGCAATATTTTCTTTGGTTCGCTAGTTAATTGGGGTCCAATCTCTTTATGACCCACTTCCATATTTATTGTGACATCGCCGTGGTAATGCCGAATAACCCACTTACATATATAAGCCCAGTTTAAATATTAACACACTCCAGCGTGAATATATACAGTGTGTATAATTGTAATATCAATGACACCGCCTACCTAAGTATTTGAGATTTAACTAAGGATTATTGAATGCGTAGCTAAGTGTATATATTTTTTACAATAATGTGGGCAGGTAAATAGTTAGTTAGTAGTAACAATTATTATAATCACCATAATCACTATGATTATTCTTTCTTAAGTCGTCATATGTAATTTATAATTTATTTGATTTAATAATATTTTCTAGGTAATAACTTTCAGTAGTGTTACTCCTCATTAAATACCTGAGTATTCCTTAAAATTATGGCCTGTGGTAGGTACTTAGTTGTAAATATATTGTATATTACTATTTATTAAGCAAACTTAAATTAGTTTTATATTTACTTCAATTAAATTTGAAATGAAAACTGCGGGCTTTATGATTATAATATTACCTACCTATAGTGCCGCAGTTTAAGTTGTTATTTAAGAACTTTAAAAGCGCACGCTTTAAGTTATAAGTTGCTAATGATCTTGTGAACTTGCGCGAGAGAATATGGTAAAATGATTTAATAAAGCTCTATGCTCACAAACATTTGCAATTAAAACTGCAAGAAACAAGATATCGCGTCTGTTGATATTACTTGAGTAAATTAAATTAAAAGATAAATACCCGATAAAATTACCCGTGTCATGTTAGTATAAAAAGTCTATATACTTAGATATACCATTATGTGAACAGAATAGTTTTAGTTCCTTCACATAGAAGTAATTTATAATACTTAGGGAGGTGACCTAATTGTGATATTTTGATAACGTCGATACAAAGTGTAACCTAGTTTTGTTGTAATAGGAATGGTCTATTAAAGTACAATAACAATTTGAACTTTCTTTAACAAAAATCTGTTAAATTGACTTCGGTTCAACATCTTAAAATGTAGGTACTTTTGTGACAGGTTTTAATGGATTGCAAAGTTCACCCCATCGTTGGGGTTACTCTCAAAGTATTTTCAATGAAAGCTTCAAACTTTGCGTTTTCTCTTCATGTCGTAAATTGTTTCTGCAATGATTAACATCCACACTAAATTATGATAAATGCGAAAGTGATCTGTCTGTCTGTTAGCATTTAATTTCACGCCGGAACCGCTGAAGCGATTTCGATAAAATTTGGAAAGGGAATAGATTTCATCCTGTGATTATAAGCTCAGTCCTTATCTGCAGGCAACAGGTAGTTTACATAAGTTTAGATTGTGTAGATTATTTGATTATATTAGGCTATTATTGTGTTGTTACAATGTGTTACTATAGACACAATGTACCTAAGGCTTCACGCAATATCACTGCGAAGTCATTATAATTGCCTACTTTTGTATAACTTCTTACATTAGGATTACAAAAAAACTCATGTAACGAATAAAATAACGTAATAAAAACATTAAAATGTGTGTACGTATATGTCAAAACAAAAAAGAGCAAAATATTGTACGTTTTCTATGTAAGGAAAATAAACGGAAATAACATCCTTTTCCGTTAGCCCACAGTAGGAGACGAAGATATATCACATCAAAATGAAAGTACCGTACACACTACTATCTAAGTGTACCAGACTATCTTGGTAGTTTTTATATAGTGATTATTTTTTATATAGATACTAGCTGTCCCGGCAGACCTTGTTCTGCCCCGTTAGAATTATCTTTGGTATGCCTTCAAGTTGATTACAGGTTGCATATCATTTCTATTTCTTCCTAATGTTATTTTGTTTTTATTGACGTCAAATGTTTGACAGCCAAAGTGGTTTGTACGGGAAAAGAAAATTGTTGTTTTTACTTTTTCCGCGTATTTTTTAGGTTTTTTCTATCTATAAGAACCTTCCTCAGACTTCATCAAACACAACAAAAAAGAAATCAGCCAAATCGGTTCAGCCGTTCTCGAGTTTTGCGCTTAGCAACACATTAAGCGATTCATTTTTATATATAAGAAAGAAAGAAAGAAAGAAGATTATGTAATTTATAAATGTGTTTATGTAAACAATATTAATTTTGTCTTCAAATTCACTTAAAATAAATCATCATAATCATCGACCCCACTGTCCCACTGCTGGGCACAGTTCATCTCTCAGTATGAGACCGATTAGACTAGTACTTAAAATTAGCTTTAAGGCCTTTAAGGCTTTAATTTTAAAATAGAAAATATATCAACTATGTAACTACACAAGTTGTCCGCCACGCCAATGAACCCCAGCGCCAGAGATGCTGTTAGAGCAAGAAATATAATCATCAGAATATGTGCAAGTGCATCCTTGACGACATTAATGATTCGAAAACGATATTTTTAAAATATGACCATGGTGCTATTCTTATTTTTTTATTCTTATTTTTTATTTTTTATTTAGAAGTTTAATTTTGAAAGCTTCAACTCATTTCCACAATTCTAGTAGAACTTTAAATAGAGATTCAATACCTAACCATACAATCCAGTCCGCCAGGCGATGTTTTCCTTCATTAAGCTATATAACGAGATAATTGAGATAATTTTAAGAGCTGAGATAACCTAACCATACATTTCCACTATAAGCGGATGCGATTCATCAAGGTGATTTTAGCAAGCCACAAATCATGAAAATGGGGATTACTTTACTGTCAAAGCTATAAGCCTCTATTGTACAAAATATAAGCTTTCAAATTATCCCAACCAACACTTTATCTAATGACGTTCGTTAATGTGTTAAAACGTCTATTAATTCCATTAACAGCCTAATTGCATTATACCTAGGTACATCCATTTAGCTTGAAAACAGATTAAACAACTTCACTGTTCCTTTTAATAGAGATTAAGTAAAATATGTGAAACAGTCTCCCAAACTTAATTTATAGTAACTTCTATTTTGTAATTTGTGGGAACTTTCACTTTTAGGGACATACCTAATTATTAATTAAAGATGATCTAAGTTTGATCTGAGATCTAAGTTTGCCAATGTTTACATTGTTCTTATATCTAGAATAAATACCTAGTAGTTGTTCATAAAACGGCAAACCTCTTTAGTTAGCTTTTAACTATGTGACAAAAGCTCGTACAATGTGTTTTTATTAGAAATAGCAACAGCACGTAATAAAAGCATAAATAAGCAAAATTAGTCAAATGAACTGAAAATTGAATTCGCAGCGGATGGACTAGCAATTTATTTTCTACTTGAACACCAATGTCATCTGTTAATTCTGTACTTCAAGCTATTTAGCAAATCTTATTAATTTATCTAAAAGCTTAAAAGAAACCAATAAATTGAGATCTATAATGAAAAAGCTTTTAATTCTTTTATCACTGTAATTATGATGGACGTTTTAATGGCCCAAGTGCAGTAACAATCTAAACATCGATATCGATGGTTACTAAGTACTTATGAGGATTATGTTGTAAACTTCACGTTTAAACCAAAGTAATTTGCAAACTTCACTTCAAATCCCAAAGGACTTTTTGAGACACAAGGTAGCTTTAGTATAATATTCCTAAGGATGCAATCCTTGCCAATTTTTTTACGAAATCTTCAGCATGAAAAGGTAACAGACAAACAGAGTTAGTTATGTTCTCATTTAGGTAGATAGTCTATATAAATTACCAATTTAAGAGGTAGCCAAATTTTTTAATTTATAAGCAACTAGCTTCCCGCCAGCGGCTTCGCCCGCGTGGTCTTATAATTTTTTCCCCGTTTTTGCTACATTTTTCATTACAACTCCGCTCCTATTAGTTGTAGCGTGATGATATATAGCCTATGTTACTCGGGGATAATGTAGCTTTCCAAAGGTGAAAGAATTTTTGAAATCGGTCCAGTAGTTTCGGAGCCTATTCATTACAAACAAACAAACAAACAAATCTTTCCTCTTTATAATATTAGTATAGATATAGATAAAACGAACGTATATGTTTCAGTGGCAATACGCGTTTTACAGTTGTCGCCAAACTTATTGTCCGGGTTGAAGTTGGCACGTGCTAACTTTACCCCAGCCGTAAGAATCGGAAAAAGACAATAAGTTTGGCGACAACTGTACGTTACTCCCTTTTCTGTAATATTTTTACGTCTGTACCTGAAATTGAAAGTTATAAAATATAAAACCTGTTTATACATATGTATATAGGTAATTGGCAAAGTGTCGACTGCCGTTTATTAAGTAGGTGGACCTGGATGAATAGATTTATGGCATTTCATCATTCAAATGTACCATTTAACTTTCAACGAATAATGAAACACGACCGAAATAAATCAAACAGCCATAATTTATGAAAACATAATTATTCGTAGATTATAGTTGTTTGATATTTGTCTAGGTTTATTATTCAAAATTTTCAATTATCTTCAACCCCAGACACCTTCACAACTTGTTTGTAAATTGTTAGTTTATTTGTTTTTTCTGTTATCAAAATTATAGATTCATGCAGTTTATCGCTGACTAACCAATACTATCTACTAAAGGTATAAAACTTATAATTATCCTTATTATATTATATGTGTATAATCGACTCCTACTTATTATATTATATGTATAAAGGTCAAAATTTCATAAAAGTCACGTGTCGTTTTCTACAATAGGTGTTCATTGACGCAAGAATATCGAGAATATCGATAATTGCAGTTGGTGTTATGTGGATATTTAAGTGTTAATCGGCGGTCCAAACATACCTCCACGGTTTCGTTCAGACGCTGGTGTTTTCAAACATGTGTGCCCAATTTATCACGAGCTTCAAACAGTAAACATCATGATGAAACCAATGCGAACATTACGAAACTTCGTCTAATATATTCACCTACACTTTTACTCTACTTTGAACTTTCTACATAAAAAAAACTATCAGGGATGTGTTCCTCGTAGGTTTAGGTAAAGGTTTTTTTTTTATTCCACTAAGGTGGCAAACAAGCATACGGCCCGCCTGATGGTAAGCGGTTACCATAGCCTATGGACGCCTGCAACACCAGGGGTATCACTCGCGCGTTGCTGAACCGAAAAACCTCTTAGAAGTTTATAAAGGATTCACTGCGCCGACAGTTTGAGGGAATATTCCTCTTACTGCCAGCGCAGCGCATCCTTAGAAGGAGCTCTACTAGTATACTAATGTACACCTCCAGTTCGCCGGTATATTTAGGTCCCATTGAATAGGGGCATAAAATTCAAACTCCGAGCCGCTACTCAACATTTGATAGAAAACCCCATTTACACTTGCTAGGTTAAAAATCGAACCCAGGATCTACTAGCGTAGCAGTTGCGCTTGCGACTACTTGCGACACTGTTCTAAGTGGTGCCATATTTTATAAAAAAAAAACATCAAGTTTTTAAATGAAGGGAACAGTCGCTATCATAAAAACTCAGGAAGTAATCGCTATCATCGTTTATATAATTAATAAAGTTAATTAATTATCCATTTTAGGTTAACTAGCGTCTAGCTTTAAAGCGTCTTGGCAATAATTAAACTTTTACTGACGACTCTTACGACTTTAACGACTGAAAATATTCCCAACGATGAAATAATAGTTCGATTGGCCTTCGAAACCTTTCCACGTAATTATTTCAGTTTATTTTAAAATATTGCCTATCGGGTGGCATTAATATAATTAAACGGAAAGCCTGTTTCAATTGGCCAAAGTTATTACAGGACGTGTTTTACAATCATTAATACATATTAAATATGAGTATTTGTTGAATAAAATATTTATTATATAATTGGACAAGTTAATTTGGGTCCTCATTTGTAATAACAATTTAATTAATACTTTTTGTTAGCAGAGTTTTCAATACTTTAGTGTTTTTTACTTAAAGTAGGTAACTGCCTATCTAGAGCATCCTTAACTACATATTCATATTAAGACTTATCAGGATTCTCCAGACATTGACTGTAATAAAAATTGTTCTGAACACGGCCTATTAGATTTAAGACATCTAATGAATCTACTCGTCAGCAAACTCATTAAGTAGATATTCAAATGCAAATCTAAGTTAGTACCTACCTACTTGATTCTCCAAATTCAGCTGGGGTTGTAAAAGCCCGAAGAATTCAAAGTGTCTCAGCAACACATGTATTTGTAAATATCCAGTCTTCAAAAGTGGCATTGGAATAAATTAGACTTTGGCGTATTTGGAGATACAGAAAGGATACAGCGGGTTTTCATTCAAGCGTAAAGTGTTTTAGCTTATAGCCTTATATCACAACGCAAACAGACTATTATTTCTTAATTTTGGGTGTCTTTTCACCAAAAAGTAAAAATAAAAGAAAATTAAATAACGTATTATATTATTCCATACCAAACTGTATTCCCCGAAAACATAGGTATCCTGTACATCCACATTTCACCAGTAAAATAAAAATGTTGTTTATGTTGCACACAAACAGCAACTACTCCAACAACAACTAATTATCATATATTGTCAAGCATGTTTGAACTCCCTTAATTACTTAAACACGAATTTCAATGCACAGTACTTTACAATATTGTAATGTTCCCACATCAATTCCAGCCGCAAAGGCTTCATTGTCAGACCTTCATCACGTGTTACCTTGCTAATTAACGCCTGGAGTGAGTTACTGTGCTTTGTTAAAATAACACCCATGTACACCCAACTTGTTCACCTTAAAATACTTTCGTTGAAACACTTTTACCACTTGCGACATGCTTTCAATTAATTAAATTGCGCCCGGGGCAACGGTTATTTAAGTCGAAAATAAATGAATGACAACACAGAAATTTAAGAACGAGAAATAAAGTTGCAAGTATGACAAGGCTGTACAACTTTGCACATCATAAGTTACGTTATGCATTCATTTATTAAAAATAATTAAATATGGTGGCAACATAAAATAGAAGCTCTTATTGTTTCAAAATCCATAATGATAATAAATCTATAATCGTAATCATCGTCTACTTTGGTTCATATTTATTTACCAGGTGAGACTTTAAAATAAATTGCTTGCGTTCCCAATTTACAAGGCCTTTCTTAAATTTATATAGCGATAACACAATAACCCGGATTCTTTTCATGTTGCGTTATTATGATGCTTTATTTGTATGATCATAACAATCTCAAAGAAATTTGTTTACTTTCAATAAGTACACCTTGATGAGTCACCGTGAACGTTTTAAACAGTGTTTTTTTAATTAGGGCAGTTCAAGGCAATGACAATCCTAAAGATGCTACCCGAAAAGTAATAAAATCTCTAAGAAAATAAACTGATCGATAAGTTTTAATTGTACCAGATAGTGCGACTTTCATCTTTTATGCCTACAATCACACACAATGAAAAAATACGTAAACCATTTACGAGACTGGTAACAATTAAAAGAATTTCATTATATTATGAAAATAATAATTATATTAATTTAAAATTTATTTTTATGAAAAAATATTAAATTAATATGTATATTGTATACTTACGTCACTATCGCTGCATGGTAGATTTCGATGCAAATATTATAGCCCTAAACTTACTTTGAACGTCAACGAACCGAATTACTTCGCTCGCTCAGCTCACATTATTTTTAACCCTGTATTAACAAATAAATAATGGTCACACAATAAGCTATACGAACTAAACAGGTGAATTGAGAGCTAGGCATCTACTATTTCTAAGGGAGTTAAGAATATCGATAATCTTCCATTTGCCACCACTATACCGAGCTTAGAGTAACTCGATAACGCAGTGCATTGTGAGTCTTTGGCGATCAATTCAATAAACCCCTGAAGAAGAGTGCAGAATAATTTTTCAATAGCATCGCTTAACCGTAATATTAACGTTGAAGCTATATTGTAATTGTAATATTATATCCAGTTGCTCCATTAAAAGGACACGAGTTTTGAATTACTCTTTCATTAAATCTTAATTCGTTTCGGTGAAAATGTTAAAAACCAAAAGTGTGACGCACTAAATCGATTTGATAACTACATAATATGCTACAGATTTAATACGGCGATCCTGGAAAATGGAAGTGCGACCGGGAAATGGTGGCTTTGTTGCTTTGGTCCTTTAGCTAAATTGGTTTTTTCGCACCCAAAAACATTGGGCACACCTCATTTTAATAAAATCTTTTAAACGTGATAATACCTGAAATAATCTGGATCTATGGGGTGCCATCACGGTAAAAATTCCACTTAGAAATTAAGTGGAAATGCGACTTTATTAAAAGCTGAGTAACTTTGACAAGTTTTTGATCGCAAACCAATTTAACTATTTAAATTTGAATTGTACGCCTCTAAAATCGATATACGAATTCAATCGATCATCGATCCTTCTTTCTCTGAATTATTTTTTATGTCTGTCTAGAGTATCTACTTACGTACTTTATTATGGCAATGTATGATCTAAGTACCTATTTTATCATTTATGTGATGAGAAAATAATCCTAAGCAGTAAAGATTTAAGAACTGAGATGCTGAAATATTACCTATCTGCATAGAAAATCTCGCTTGAAAAGAATTTTAAAAACCTCATTAATAAATCCATTATCAACACTTTATGAGACAATGTAACTCGGCATTATCGCACAATCCGACACGTGATATGATAAACTTTACAACCATATTCATTGTAGTAGGTATGTCTTTCATAGGTGGCCAAATACCGGACAGCCTCAGATCGGGGACAAAATAAAATCGATTACACCCATTACAGACTCACCATACCATCCATCACCCTACCATTGCAGACTCCTATCTATTACATATACAAAACTAGTTATTGTTGAATAACATCAGAGTTACCTGTTTGTTTCTACATACTAACGTAATCCTCGTCTCCAAAACTTTTCGAAGACTTGTACATTACAGTTGGGAATACTGTAATGTGTGTTCAATCGACCCACAACTCGACCCATTTCAACTTGGCTTTGCCTTTTGCATCCTCTATTGTATATCAACTCAATTTAACCGTAGCCCTCCGACTTCAAAATGTCGATCAATGGTTTCGTAAATCAATCTAAATGGAAAGCGATTTGTCACGTAATTCACCGACTTCGTAGATAGAAGCTACGAACAAAGTAGGCTTTCAATATTTGATATTAATACCTTCTGGTTATCAAACAACTTAACCCAAAGTTCTTAGGGTAAGTTAAGGGTGGGTTCAGACAATAATTATCTATTATTATAAGACACTACATGGTATACATCTGTTTTATGCGATGTCAAATAATTGTGATGGTTTTTTTATTGTTTTGTTGTTTTAATTGCACAAGTCTGTACTGCATAAGAAGGATATTTTAACATTTTCATTTTAAATAGAGGACCCATTTAACGTAAGGCAATGTTTAAAATAATTGGGGTTTAAATTCACACTAATAAATTGCGAGGAACTATGCAGGGTTTTGTGACAGTAACTCTTAATTATAGCCGCAACACCCATCATTTGCAAGCTTTTAGTATGTTAAAATTCCCACACCTTTTCTAAGTTACTAACTAGAATAACTTTAGAAGGGTATTGTAGCATCGGAAAGTTTATTACTCACTTACTACAAACATATTCGAGGGTTTACCAACCCACAGCAGACTAGTGCGGTGGACTATAGCCTAACTTTTACTCTAAAAGGACACCCATGCCCAGCAGTGGGATGATGAACAAAAGTTAAGTATTAAAAAGTTAGTACAAAATCCTAAGTATTATTAATTTGCCGAGTAACAAGCACGTGATTTTAGTTTTGAGTCTGGACTAAACTTGGATTTGCATAATTTGTTAAAAAAACGTCTTAAATTATAAATGCATTCAGAGAAATATGTTAACCGAAAAACTATTCTACAGAACCAGACATTTCTATAGCAACTACCCAATTTTTAGTGATTAATTTAGTTTTTAAGATCAATATTATTGTTCTACCTATACTATTTTGCTTGAAATGGTTATTTTCTCAATAATCACAGTGTACCTAGTGTAAACAGAGCCTTAAGATCGAGTTTTACCACAGGACCATAAATAAAACATTTATCTTAATAAAAATACTGTCCCTTAGCCCACAATATGAATTAAGCTATCACGTTGTTTGATGGATCGCGCTTTCTTGGGTGTAATAAGAAAAAAACAACCGTAAAGTTATGAGATAAATTGATATATTGGGCACCCTTGCCACTGTTTTCAATATTATATTTGCTAATACAAATTAGTTATATACATTGATAGATAGCTTTGTTGATATTAATAATTTGTTTGTCTAAGAAAAAAGATTATATTTCAAAACAAACTCCATTGGTATGTCTAATGTCTTTGTATGTTATAAATGCAAGTATATCCTTGGCCTATTCCTTGTGAAAGAGTAATGACAAGTAAATTACTTCGAACTGTTTTCAAATTCTAGAAAAAAATATATTATGTCGACCGTCGAAAATATTGAATACCTACATTGCTATTTCGTGGATGATACCTATCAGGCTAATGGGCCAAGTTCAATTTTAGCCGAACAATAAAAATGATGTTTTTTGTGTTTATAATCTTAATCATTATTACGCACGTAATTTATTAGTTTGCAGATACAACAATCATTATGTCAGCTCCAAACCAACGAACCCTCATTAACATATATTTTACCCTGGGTAATTAATTCCATAAAGCTTACTTAAAAAAGGTCATAGAAGAAAACATGTTTTTTAAATTACCTACTTAATGTCTAAGTAAAATACTTACCAAAGTTCAACGGTTATATTATAAGCAAACACTCACACAAACATGGTAAAACACACACTGACTAGTTCACAACAATCATCACTTACTGCGAGATCAATGCTAGATCGCTTTATTTACTTTATTATTTACCACAATATTACCTACACGGTATTTTTGGTTTTACAGATTAGTTTTAAAAATCATACTAAAACTCATTGAAGGACTTTAGGTAAGTGTACTTAGGAAGCTATTAATAGGAATTTTCTTTGATGGTAGATTTACGAGTTGAATACTACAAGAGTCCGGGACGTGCTACGACGTCGTAGCTCGTAGCAAGTCGGACGCGCGAGGGGCGTGGGGTCTGGCGGGCATGTGGAGCGCGACTGCCTGCAGCTACGAGCGAGCGACGCTTGCCTGAAAACACCTCTATCTCTATACGTAGTAGCCAAGCCGCGTGGACGCGCACACACCTCTAGCCATTGTTACCTGCGACGTCTATAAACACAGCGTACCATACCATAGCGTGTCGACTTATCACAACAATCACTGATAACTATCACACATGACTGCATAATAGCCATGCCTTTTGTTGCCGCTGCGGTTTGACTTATCCTGAGCCCGTTTCTGTCGAACGTTTTTATGGTACCTTCAACGTGAATAATGATAACGAAGCGAATAGAAAAACTCCAAGCCAGCAAAGCAACAATGTAGTATCAAGCCGCTTTATCTATAAATTACAATGTTTGTTATTTTATAAATATAAGAGCTGCAGCGCTGGAATAAACGCATTGATGAGGGGAAATAAGGAAATACAAAATAATATTAAAAACATTGTTAAAAGTTAGGGGCCATTAACAACAAAGACAAAAAATAACGTTAATAAGTTAAACGCTGTCATTTCGTTGGGGGCCTAGACAAGTTGCAATTTGACCATTGAATTGACAACCGAATAGAAACAAAATGTATGGAAATGACATTAGTGACAGGCAGCCCGATTTGTCGAAAGCTGGTGTCATTCCCTTAATGTATTCTGTTTCTATTCGTTTGTCAATTCGAATGTCAAATTGCAGCTAGTCTTTTACCTTTTGTCGTATGCAGTGAGACATTAAAGTCAAGGTGACCCGGCATTATACACGTCACATCAGAATTCGGTACACAGCGTATGCCATATTTACAAAACATGGCCTAATTTTAACCAGATACTAAAATTATCCGTAATAACGTTTGATCGAAAAGTAGCCTACATTTTTATGAAATGACTGAAATGACATAAGTACTCGAACACATGCTCACCACTTAAATAGGAGCCACCATTATAGAAACAACATGCATTTAATTTACACATATACCTCCTATAATCTTGATACGTAAGCTCATGAACACTTGCGGCAAGTTTAGTTTACATAATATGTCTGGAATTACAGACTAACACCTTTCAAAATGTCCAAACAAATAATTAAATCATATAAGATACGACCCAAAGTGAGTGCGTCAGATCGTCAATTATTTCTTGTAAGAAATTGGTTTTATACTACAAGTCTTCGTTGTTGTATAAAACCAATTTCTTTCATGAATGGTTTCACGGAATCTTCATAGAATTTTATATATTAAGGGCGACAAGCGTAGCCTAGATTAGAACTACTGAACTTTTAATTTAAAGACTCCTCTAACTTCAGCTACAGGGCTCTTGGATTTGAATGTTGGTGTCAGTAGTAAGTGGATACTATACTATAAGTATAATTCGTTATAGAATCGATTTTCAGGCACCAACGGAAGTTACTTGGGATGGCTTTCCTGGCAGGGTTTTGGAAATTTTAAAATATATATAAGAAGGACTGATAACTGACAGATTCAATCCTTAATAGGAAAATAACGAAAAAAAGGGATTTATTACGCGCATAAATTTCACATGGTGTGACTTAAGTACATACATACATATAAGTACATACATACACATACAAAGTATATTAAGTTTCACCGTATTTCCTAAATAGAGCAATAGCTAGCCGCACAACATTTCTCCACATAGCAAAACGACGCTTTTAATGTAGGCTTATGAGTCACACAGCATCGGCGCTGATGCCCAAACGATGCCACTTAAATATGACACTTGGTGTTTTATATTTATGGCCTTATATCGCAGGCAATTTCGTAATAAAATCCTACATTTGGAGACGCCAAAATCTAAGTGAGTCGCGACCGAGTCAATGTTTTAAGAAAGGTAAGCATAAAATTAACAACCAGGGGGGCTACACAAGTTGCATTTTGACATTCGAATCGACAAACTAAATGTATGTAAATGACTTTAGTGACAGCCCGATTTGTCGAAAGCTTGTGTCATTTCTATACATTTTGTTTGTCGATTCGAATGTCAAAATGCAACTTGTCTAGCTTCCTAGGTAGGTTTTTGTTTTGGCCGCGCCGACATCGTGTATAATAGAGAGCGACTCCGGGCGCAAATCCAAGCTCCCAGCTGCTACTGAGAATATCACAGAAAAACCCAATAACACTTTGCTTAACCTGGGGTTCAAACCCAAGACTTCGAGCGACCACCACGCTTAACTACGCTTAATACCACTAGGCTAACGAGGCAATTAAATTAAATGTAAACAAAATACTATTTTCCCATCGAAATAGAATCTATTTTACAACAACAAACAAGAAAACAGAAATATTATTTTACAATTAAGTGCTATCGTGTGAGTTTACCTATTAAATCACCTAACTATTATTTCACTTACTTACAGTTCTCGCCAAACTTATTGTCCGGGTTGAAGTTGGCACGAACTAACTTTAACCCGGCCTTAAAAATCGGAGAAAGAAAAATATTGGATTAGAATAAACAGATTACTTAGCTTTCGGTTTTATTTATTACAATATAATATTTTTCTTTCTCTGATTTTTACGGCCGGGTTAAAGTTAGCTAGCGCCAACTTCAACCCGGACAATAAGTTTGGCGAGAACTGTACCTTTGTATATAATTTCGGTATCTATATAGAAGTCTTAAAATTACGTATTATTTTTCTTCCCTCCTCTCTCTAACAAATAAGTATATTTAATCCTAGTTCATATCATACATAAACACCATAAAAATATATACACATACCACATACAGCTAAAAACTGAATGTAAATTGGCACTCATTAAATAACCAAGTAGAATTCAATATATATTGAAGCATACATATTTGGTAAAAAGTGAAAAGCAATTAAATATGCAAACTGTATAATTAACCCTTCAACTGATATAAGAATTTATTTGAATGCGCCTCGCATTTTTGTATAGCATGAAGAAAAACGCACCTTTTCTTTTACTTCGTAAAAACTTTTAAATTGAAAATGAATGGAGCGGTCTTATTCTTTCATTACATTTGAATGGGTGATTTGTGAATAGCATTTTATTGAAAGGGCATCAAAAGATAAATGGGTGACAGTTTTTGTAATCAAAATAACATTTTATTTAGATTACCTACCTAGATAGATTTCCTTTATAGGAGGTCATCAAAAGTCCATACAACTCAGCCCAAATTTGTACCAAAAGTACATGACAACTGTCAAGTTGTCAATTTTTACCATGAAATCACTATGAAACTGGTTATTTACTAATGTGCCATATTGGCGTGCGTTTGACATACCGAACTGACACCGACAGCAAATAGCTATCAAGTTGACAGTTTTTACTATAAAACTGATAATACATGACAAAAAGGCGTGCGTTTTTTCAAATTGAAAGTAATTTTTTCTCATGCTTTAGTAGTAGTATTTTTTCCAATTAGTATACCCTCGGTACATCATTTGAGCTGGGTTTTTTGACCTCCTTTCCCACTTAAAAAAAAGTCTTTTAATTTGCGTAAAGTACCATACGACCAATAACCCTTCGCACACTTCATTTAACTACAACGAGTACATCACTAATTGGTTACTAAGCTAACTCGTAAATTGTCCCATTAGTTTTCCGATTTGCAACACGAAAGCCATTACTGGCGTTCGGAATTTAAACTAATCGTCTTAGAGGGTATAAAATTAGCACGACACTGCGCCTTTTGTTAGCGACAAGCGAGTTGCACTAAACTGGAAAAACCGATTTGAGGGGAGAAATGAAGTCGGGAGTTTATAAAAATACCTACTTGGCATCTGGACAAAGATTTATATTTTTCTCAGTAAGTATTGTATTTACGCTCTCAGTTCCCCTTTCTGTAAGGTTTATGGGTAAGTACCTACTTAGTAGTAAAACCTATTGAAGGGAACAAAAATTTTAAATATAATTTAGGCCACATACGAGATCATACTATCTTTTGTATTTTTTTAAGCATTTTCCATGCTAAGATTACAAGTTATTTTTAATGAAGGAAAAAATCGGCGGGCGGGCAGGATTCGAACCTGCGCCTTCTGGTTCGGTACACCAGACGCTCTGACCACTAAGCCACCGCTCGCCCTGCTCGCCAGTCGAAATCTTCCTTCACATTCGAATTTACGTCTTAAAGGTGACGTAGCCACATCTATTGTGTGAAGTTATTGTTGTGAAGCATTCACAATAGATGTCGCCGATTTTTTCCTTCATAAAAAATAACACATACGAGATCATTCCGTCGCATACAGGAAAATTATTTTTATTAATATAGGTATTGTCACCTAGATCCGTTTGCTACATTCTTAGTATGCATATATACCTATATCCTCGTACATACTATGAAGGCTCGAACAAGATAAAGTTTGAATTAGTTTATGCTTAATCCTACACTCACATATAATCCGGCTGTGGTTAGAGAAACTTATTATAGGTTTGGAAACTATGTTCGAATTCCCCTTCCATTAATTGTTAGTATCTTTATTAAATCAATGCTTGAGTGCTACGGAAATCCCGTCAAGTACCAAATTAAGTACCTACAGACACAATGCTAAATCGATAATAAAAAGTTTTTTATGCTTATACCGCGCTTCACTGAATTTATAAAAATGGCCAAAGGAGCAATTAATACGATTTTATAATAGTAAGTCTAGGTAGGTACACAAATATTATCTATTCCCGCTCCCTAGCAATTTAATAAGGTAGGTAATACTTATGTGTCAAAGAGCATAAAAGGCGTTCCCTAAAGAGATTCTCTACAAATACTTAATTGTGCTGTAATTAATTGATTAGTCATAATATTTTGTAGCATAATAAAATGTATCTGAAGCCTATTTCAGAAAGTAATTTCGTTGCACACGATATTAACATAGAGTAGAATTAAAAGTTTCCTCTGCATTCAACCATTTTCATAATTCATAGGAATCCTTATATTTCTATAATGTGAATCATTATAATTCATAGAAATCAAATGCCGAAAATCCTCATGGATCGTTTGTCCGTTTGTCGTCAGAGGAGGCGGCTGCTATGTCGGGTTTGTACCGCCATCGTCCTTCCCAGCCCAGCGGCATAATCGGGACCATAGGGTTAGTGATTGCATACCGAATTTAAGATGCAGCATGTCCGTTTGTTTGGAAACCCCATTTCTATTTACGCACGTAGGTACTGCAAGTATTAATACTAACATTTCAGCTTCCTTAATCAATTTCGGAGTAGGATGAGCTAAGCTGGAATTACATGCAGCAGTGTGTTTGATAGGTACCTTCACTAGAGCAGTGTACCTAATATAAATATTATACCTACTTCACCTAGGGATGACGCAAACTTCCTCAGTAACATATTACGGTTACTCGACGTAAAAGTAAGTTAGAAATTAAAACCAGATTGTCGGCGCCACACCTACGCGCCATCTATTTCTCTTATGAGTCAAGAACCGCACAGAGTTCCCACGTGACACTATAGATGGCGCGCGCCTTCAATTTAAATCAATATCATAGACACCGGCTGAAGAAAATATCTATGCACGGTTGAAAGAGGCCTTTGAAAGAAGCCTTTGCTATACGTTAACGAATTCTCGGTCAACTGCACCGCACGTATCTTATTATAATATTATTTTTTGTTACATTGCATATAAATCGTTTAATGTATTTGTAATAAACGCATTTACAACATTCAAATAAAATATTCATTGGAGAAGCCCTGGAAGCCCCCGTTACTGAACAAGATACTTACCTACATCCCATCCATAATTGTATATAAGTCGAGAAAAAAGTTAGTATCCGTGTCTTGACCCAGATTACATTAGATATTTTTTTCGAGTTTATTACTTAAGTATCATGTACCTGCGTTAAGATACATATAAACAGTTGAATATTACATTACTATTACACAATCTTTGTCAAAAGTTCAAAACACAATACATAATGTCGTCATCTGCATGATTGTATACTAAAGTCTTTAATTTGCCTACTGTATCTGGTACCTACCTCAACGTGGAGATAAATTTTTCAATTACGAAATTCATCAATACATAGTTTAAGCGTTGTTTTTCAACTTGAACGACGGACGAAGAAAAGTAAAGAAGTTCGGTGCTTAATTAATTCCGTCTCTACAAATTTAATTTACACCTCTGAGACTTCTTAACTGATCAGTAGGTATCTGATCTATATTTTAACATACTTAGATTTACTTTAATTTCACTTACTCTATATATATTTAGGTTTGTAATGGCTACCTCGTTAGTACAGTGGTTATAAGAGTTACAGCTGAACTTGAGGTTCGGTTCTCAGGTCAATCAGTGATATTGGGTTTCTCTACTAACTTCTTAGTAGCCTTTAGTTTGGATTCGTATGTGATATTAGCAATAGGCTCTATTACATTTGTAATTGGTATGAAAATACAAATGTAGTACCATTTGTATTTTCATACAAAAAAATATTTCGCAATTTGATTTGAATTCTGTGTTTGTCAGGCTCACGAGGCTGACGTTCGACAGTCGTTAGAGGGATTTTTTACGAATAGATGTCTGGTAAAATTACAATTATGTTTTTATGGTGCATTCGCCGTAATTCCTAATTCTGTCAAACTTTAACGCTATCCTGCTATTAAAAACCTCATTTAATTTCGTAATTTTTATTTCCAAACATTTTTATTTCCAATTAAAATTTCCAAGCATTACAAAAAACCTGATTTCACTAGCTCTTGTGATTTTTATTCATGCGTGTTCTTTTGACGGCGCGCGGTCGTTATTCCTTTACAGGGGTGTCTCATCGACTGTGATATAATTTGCCTTTCTAAACAAGACCCCTGCTAAACACGAGTAGTAATAAAGCTTAGGTACATGGGCACCTTTACCTTGTAGCCTGTAGGTACACAGTACCTGTAACATAATAACCCATTTTATTGTCCTGCTGCTGGGCATGGGTTTCATTATAGAATAAGATATGGGGGCCGTTAAGATATTGCACCAGGCTTGCCCCTGCAAATGCGGGTAGCAGACCTCTGCTAAAGCTTTCGGGGAGGGAATACAGGCGTGATGATATATATGCAATTATATGAACAGTGTTACTAAACAGTAGGTACGTATTATTACATATACATACATATATTAACACAATTTCAGATTTTCCAGTTTTTATTTTATTATAAATTTGAGTGCGTTTGGCAGCACCTCACCTGCTGGTAAGTGACCATGCTGCCGAGGATGGAGCACGCAAACTTAAATAATGTCTGTTCACTCTCGCCTTGAATCGGGAAACACAGCAGCCGGCAAAGAATTCCACTCCCTAGCAGTTCGCATGATAAAAGATGAAGCAAAACGCTTCGTGCGTATAAGTGGAATATCAACGACAAAGGGGTGGAATCCGTTGTCTGATGAAGGAAAAAGAGGGGGGGAACGAGGTTGTGAAGTTCCTGGGCACCCTCACCGAAATGAATCCTGTAGAACACAGATAAGCTGGCGACTTTGCGGCGATGTTCAAGTGTTCGAAGCTTGCTTGAAACAAGCTCCTCGTCGCAAATAAGTCTCCTGGCACGTCGGTCGATAGAATCCAGGGCTTCCAGCTGATAGCGAGCCGATCCGTCCAAAAGGTGAGAGCAGTACTCCACGCATGATCGGACTTGGGTTTGGTATAGCATCAAAAGCTGTCCCGATAGTAGGAGAGTAATCAAGTATGATTAAACACTGGGTGCCATTAAACTTTTAAAAGCAACGCTCTTTGGAAATCATGAGTGAAACATAATATAGAGAGAAAAAATTCTTCCAAAAAATATTTTTTAAAAGCTTAATACTAAACAAGATTTGCAATAAGTAAATGAAACAACCTTCGGTAATGTAGAAAAACGGGAAGAACTTTACTACACTAACGCTCACAAGGATTTACGCTTCAATTTAGATTGGTCTCACGGTTTTTACTGCGCCATAAAGAAGGTATAAAAATAAACCTGCATTAATTAAACGTTATAGAAATCATGCAGCTGCGAACCCATAAAAAAATTTACTTTAACCTTAAGGGCTCTGGTAGTACCATATTTTCAAGACTGAGGAGGAATAGTGTTCCAACCCTCCAATACCGATTCCCCATAATATATTGAGTGAGGTCAATGAATTCTCCTTCTAGCCAAATGTCATACCCAGATTCTGGTCAACGAATCTAATGGTAACTTGTGCAGTACCAGGTTGTAATTCTCAAAAGATGGAAAATCCACAGGATTACTAATTTAATCGGTATGTTTACTATTTGTTTACTATCATCATTTCTTAATAATTCTAACGTAAATGTGTTAGATTTGGAGAAAATATAATGCTAAATTTGTTTATTAGATCACTAAAATGCATTAGAGATCACGAAACAGTAATATTAAAGAAATAACCTCACTTTTAGTGATGGGCTGATGGCTAAAAGTGAGGTTATAAATGCCCTCATATGCCCTTGATTTGTTTATATTGATGGTGTCGTTTATCGACTTTGGTGGTCGGTGAACAACATGTCGGTATAATATAATATTATTTGTCGATTATCATAAAGGCCACTCAGAGTCTGAGGTGCATTTAGTGAAGGTAAACCAATTTACGTAAGCAATTTAGACCATAGTCGCAAATTCAGATTTCGCAAGTTCATGCACTGACAAAATCTCATAGTTAGGTAGATAGATACCTACTTTGGATTGAATTTATGAGATTAAGTTATTATTTGCAGATTTCCCATAAATCCAGTAAAAAGTGATTGCGCATGTTAAATAGACAAAATTGGAATCCACACAAACATTCAACAATAAGCAGTTAACACTACCATGAGCACTGCTTATCAACAGGAGGGAAAACAAGGCGATAACTATAAAGTGGTTACGTTTTAACTATTTGTCGTAAGAAAATAAGAAATATACCTTTCATATTTACATAAATATATTGAAAAATGAGTGTTTCAATATGTACAGCCAAGATTATAAAATTATTAATAGATATTTTACTGTACACGAAAGTTACCTGTACATATTTTTTAGTAATAATTGTAATATGAATAGTATTTTTTTTTTAAATCTGTGTTTTATTTAAGGATTTTTCTGGCCTTCTCCAAGATTTCTGATTACATACTAGATACTTGGCAGTTTTGTGTATTCTCACTTGACCAGTGGGATGCCACTTGTCTCCCCCATATTTTAGTCATTTAGTGGGACAAATGAGAAAAAATGTTGAATTAGTGCTATTCCCCACACTTAAATATTGTATGCAGCAGTAAAACAGATCGTCCACCGTTATCGATATCGATAATAATCCTATTAACTTCAGGCGCAGCACTTTTAACGCACACATTAACATGTCACACACCCATAAACAATTGGTTTTCAGTCTCCCTTTTTTTTCTGACATTGCCAATCTATGAAACTATCATGGAACTAATATGTCAAACTTCGTTACACTTCGTTTACATCCGGAATGCGTACTCGGCACAACAACTCAACGTAAAACCGACCTTATTGCAATCGATTAAATTTTATATTTAAACCGAAATACGTTACGGTCAGATAGAGAGGTTAGGGTAGGGCATTGTGTCTCGTTTTAATAAATTGCCATACAAGAATTTTCAGATCGTTAGATAGTTATACATTGCTAGATAAACTACTGCGTAAAATATCTTTTTATGAAATAAAGATACGAAAAGTCAAAAGTATTGTTTTTGAGTAAATAAATATAATAGAACTTTATAGGTTTATGGTTAGTTTTGAAATTTTGATATTATGACAACTTCAAAACAATGGCAATGACATCGCGTCATTTTCGTTCCGTGATTTTTTGTTATTTTATTTGTGAAGAATGTATAAAATAGTGAAAAGGTATTGCGTAAAAGGATGTGGAAATTAATCATATACCGGCTCTAACAAATCCACTCACAGGTTACAAACTTAACCCATCAATGGTAACGTAATGTCTACGAGACCGGACGTATCGAAAAATTCCAACTATTTCACTGTTTAACTGTTGTTTTTTTATTATTTTGTTTTTTTATCATTTAAGTGAAATCGTATAAACACTAATAAAGGAGCTTTGTTATTAATAAGATGCCTTTGTTTTATTATCAATGTATTTTAATAACCAAACTATCAACCTACTTATACTTTAAATAATCATGATTATTCATTTTGCTGAAAATGTTGGTAGTATTTATGTTTAAAGATAATATTATTGCAAAATCTAATACTGAAAATCCCGGTACGCGGGACCGAGTCTACCAATAATATAATTTAAATTTACGTCACAAATGGTGGGTTGAGGGGCCTTCCGGGTGACAATGTTTTCAAATTATGTCAGACTTTAAAAGGACATGTATGTTTTGACGACAATCAAAAATATTAGTTATGTCGACTATAATTATTTATTGATGATTACGAATGGCCAGTTGACTTTTTGAGACGACAGTGGACGTCTGGCCGCCATCGCGCACTACACTTCGGTGGCGCCCTCTTTAGCGCATTAGACATGGTATAATGCATATTTTTTGGTACATACATAAGAAACTCCCAAACTTGTGCACTTACTAAAGCGCAATCAAGAAACTAGAAACATGCCAGACAGCAATGGAGAGAAGCATGTTGAATATAAAGAAATTGGACAAAATCAACAATAGAACCATTAGGAAACGGACAAAAATAGAAAACGTCACAACTAGAATAAGAAAACACGGAAAAGACAGGTCACATATTAAGAGGCACTGAAAAATGGAACAAAAATATTGTATTTTGGTATCCTAGAAATAGAAAGAGGAAACGAGGTAGACAGTTTCTCAGACGAAATAAAGGCAATAGCCGGGTAAACATGGACTAGAAAAGCGGTAAACTGGAGAGAGTGGAAAGAATCGGAGGAGGCTTTTGCCAAAGCTGGGCAAACAGCCCTGGTTGTCGGTGTCATCGACTCACCAGAGTCGTCAATGTTAAATTAATGTAATAGTTGTCTGAATAAAGGCTTACATTATTATTATAAGATACTCCCAGAACAACACAAACATTTGTGCTTATCACATAAATATATTTATCTCATGATCAACGCTTTTACCAATTTTTATGCGACAGACGGCAAGATGCAATTACAACAACAGTGTTTACTGCAAATATTTTTCTTTAGTAGAAAGAAAAATAAACTAATTTCACAAATCCTGTCTTATAACATAAAACTGACATGGTCTCTCTTGACGACAAAAATCATGGTCACTCTAATAGAGCAAGATGAGTGGCTCCACCCTAACTATCTTGCTTAGACCGTTTTTCTTCAGAAGTGCACATTCCTATTGTATACTAAGTATACTTACTACTTCCATGGGAATTATATATCTATGAGCTTTTTTGTGTAGTGTTGTACCTACGATACCGGTTTGTAGAATCGTAACTTTTAGACGATTAGCTTAAAAGTTTTTTATTCTATATCGTAACATTAAAACCCACATTAATTAAAATTGTGCGAATGCACAATAAAGTCTACGAAACGTAAGTCATCGTAGAGTTTTTAAGTACCAAATGACGTAAAATTACCTACAAAAAAAAAACAAAGAAATAACTTTACTAAATTTAGTCTTATGTTCCAACGAGGTAAAAAGGTATTAGAAAACTATATCAATCGCTGTAAAAAAGTTTTAGAAGATTATGTTGATTTTGCTGTGGTTATTTAGTCCTTAAAAACTCTACCTAATTCGACCCTGATTATAAGACCTACTATTTTTTTTAGGATAACTCAATATAAAAAAAAACGACACTTCAATTTATTTGCGATAATTTTCGATAGAGGCACATTACTATTTAAGTACTAGTTTTTTATTTTTTACACTGTGAACAATGTCGCCTCCTAGATAATTAACTTCAATTAATTATAAAACACGTAGTAATTAATACAAATACATTATAAAATACAATTAAACCATTTGATAATTAAGTGATATTGTTAGCAGAGTACAAAAATAGTGTTGTGATACTGTAAATCCAAAATTAGTATTGACTTAGTGTTTGTAAACAAAACAGTGCAAAAACTATAAACGTGAACTAAAAATACAAAAAAGTGGCATTTATCCTTCCTAATAAAGACATTCTATGTGCATAAGGCCACAAATGTGTTAAAATAGTTAGTTATTGTGAAAAAACATTAAAAGTGGTCGTTAATTTTCTAAAACATTTGAAATTCCTCCCACTTATCGCTTATCAGATGAGCGCGTTCCATATCCTATGTGTATATCGCCACATTTCTAGCATAACGCAGTACATCAACGCCATCTAGTGTCGAGTAGCTGAACCTAGTTTGTGACGATCGATAATGCAGCGTTCCAGGTACAGATAATCATACAAAATTGAACATCACCTGAACTCGCTTAAAAACATTCCATTCCAGTTAAAATAGGATACTGAGCATAACATTTGCTTGCATTATTTTGGATGAATAAGAAATTAATTGATTTAGAGATGGCGCTCTGTGCCGGCTGTAAACAAAAAATACCAAGTAAAAAATATCTAACTTGTTCAACATGTAAGAAATATTACGACCTTGACTGTGCAAATATTACAGAAGTACAATACACCCGAATGAACTGCGCTGTTAAACCCGAATGTAAATTGGTTTGGGAATGCCCAGAATGCATGTGTAAAAAACCTAAAATTAATAATACAAATACACCTGTCAAATTGCAAACTATAGACATAAGCTTTAACGGAACAATGGACACAAATGTTACTCTAAGACGGAAACAAAGCCAAAACATGCAAAACGAGAGTGTTTGTTCAGAGGACACAAGTATATTTGGCGACACAATAGATAAATATACAGAGACAAACACGAAAGCTGAACTTACACTACACAACCTGAGCGAAATAATATCTATAAAACTAAAAGAAAACAATATATCCATCGTATTAGAAATAAAAAATATAATACAAACAGAAATAAATAAAGCTATTTCTAAATTAAGGGAAGACGTGAAACAAGATACCGACATATTGTTCTTACAAAACGAATATCGAAAGACTGAAATTGAAGAGATTAACAATAGAATAGAACAACTAAAAAAAGACACTGAACGACTTCAAATCGAAATAGAAAATTTTACAAGTTATAAGACGCCTTCGGTGGAAAATTATTTACCAGAAACAAATATAAAGAAAATTGTGTTATACGGACTATCAGAAATTTACAAGGAACATGAGCAGGATCTACACGATAGAATAAAATGCGTATTTTGGGATATTCTAGGAGTGGACCTAACAGGCTACATTGAAGACAGCTACAGAATAGGACGATACAACAACCGTACTAGACCTTTAGTTATTGAACTACTAAGCAAAAAAATGGCGAAATATATAAAAGAAAATAGCCGATACTTCCAAAAAACCGGTCTAAATGTTTCAGAATTTTTAGATGAAGAAGCAAGAAATGAGAGGAAGATATTGCGAGATAAAATGCTCATAGCACGAAATAAAGGACAAAAGGCTGTAATCCGAAATAATAAACTTTTCATAGATGGAGAACTCGTTATAAATCATAAAGAAAACACAACAAACAATACGCAACAATCATACGTAACTCACCATGAACAAAGGTATACTCTGAATACCGACAGAAGAAGCGAATCCTCCGAAAATCGTACTTTTCGAGAAAACAAAGAGGTTCAGCCATTTCGCTAACACAGACCACAATTTCAAAATGTTGTTCCAGAACATCCAAAGTCTATTTAATAAACAACACATAATGCAAGCATTCCTCAATGAAAACCCGACATACCAAGCTATTTGTATTACCGAGACCTGGCTATCACAAGATAAATTAAACATGATAAACTTCAGTGGTTACAAAATTGCAGCATCTTTCTGTCGGAAAGCACGCGGAGGTGGAGGAGTCTGCATTTTGCTAGAAGAACACAAAGAGCACATAGAAAGAGGCGATATAGCAGATATGTCACTGGAATATATTTTAGAAGTTTGTGCGACTGAACTACCTAATGAAAATATATTACTAATAGGAATCTATTGGAACAGAAGAGAAGAAGGTGTTTTCTATGAGCAACTAAACAAAATATTAACTTATGTAAACAAAAAATACTCAAAGCTTAACATAATACTAGGTGGAGACTTAAATATAGATATTTTAAAGAATAATTTAAAAACAAACACATTTTTAGATACTATGTCGGAATATAAGTACACACAACATATAAAACTAGCCACACACATAACACCAACTACTTCAACATGTTTAGACCTAATTTTTACAAATTTCAATAGTAATGATTTACGTACATCTGTAGAAGAACTTGGTTTCTCTGATCATTGTGGTACAATCATAAACTTTAAAATACCACAACAACGAAAGCAAACAATTTGGCACATAGAAAAACGGGTTTACAACCAAAACAATATAGATTCTTTTAAATCAACATTAAAATCTGTTAACTGGAACGATATCATATTAGAAAATAACGATGTAAATAAAAATTATAATGCTTTTAATAAAACTCTAGTTGACATTTTAAACCAGACTATACCATTGACAACAATGAAATTAAAAACTCATTACAAAAAATATTGGTTAACTAAGGGCATTAAGCAGTCGTGCACGAATAAAAGGCTATTAAAAACATTATGTTTAAAATCAGACAATCCAATCATAAAGAAATATTATAGGAAATACGAAAAAATATTAAAAAAGGTAGTCATAACATCTAAAAAACAACAATATATTAAAAAAATTGAATTGTCTCACAATAAAGTTAAAGCCATGTGGAATATAATAAACGAACGTACTAACAAAAAAAGACCCACAGAAAAATATAATATACAATTAAAAATCCAAAACTCTTTAGTTTCGGATCCTAAACAAGTTGTAAATAAATTTAATATTTTTTTTGCATCGATTGGCGAAGAGAATTTACGTAGTGTAGCACATAGTCGTCCTCCGGTGCTCCATCCCACGGAAAATACATTCTTTTTGAGACCGCTTGACTTTCAAGAAACTTATAAAATTAAAAAAACTTATAAAACTTAAAAAACAAAAAAAGTCACGGAATCGACGAACTACCTCCTTCACTAATTATTCACTGTGCGGACGAACTTACTGTGCCCCTTTGCGTGTTGATAAACCAGTCTTTTGAAAATGGTATATTTCCTGATCAATTGAAAAAGGCAATTATAAAACCACTGTTTAAGAAAAATTCAAAAGAAGACCCTAACAACTATCGACCTATTGCCCTTTTACCCACTGTCTCTAAAATCTATGAAAGAGCTATGTGCGATCGAGTGTACAGTTTCTGCGAAAGATATAATATTTTTAACGAAGGACAAAATGGTTTTCGAAAACATCGATCAACAACTCTAGCGGTTTATAAGTACATTCAAGAAGTTATTAATATTCTAAACGACAAAAAATACGCGGTAGGAATACTCTTGGATATGACGAAGGCATATGACAAAGTGCAGTTTAAAATCTTATTAGATAAGTTATATGGTATCGGAATCCGTGGAACACCACATAAATGGTTTGAATCTTATCTAAAAGATAGAGAGCAATACGTGGAAATAGAACATTTTAACCATGATCTAAAACAAATAGTACATATCAGATCTGACAAAATAATCATAAATTCATCAATTCCACAGGGAAGTGTCATAGGGTGCCTTCTATTTATTATCTATATCAACGACCTACCTAAAATCATGAAAGAACCGTGTATTTTATTCGCAGATGACATTTCTATACTTACTTCATGCCAAAACAATAGTAATATAAACGAAAAACTAAATTTAATTCTAAACAAAACAACAGAATGGATGAATGAGCACAATCTTGAAATTAATTATAAAAAAACCAAACTTATGACTTTCTATCCTTATCAAAAATCTCCTTTATTATTCAACTTTACAACAAACGGTACAAACATTGAAATAGTAAATGATTTCACATTATTAGGACTTACAATAGATACCCACATTTCCTGGAAATCCCATATCAACAATATTAGGCCAAAAATTTCTAGATTCAGCTATGCACTTCGCGAAGTTAAAAAAACCACCGACCTTCAGACTGCACTTACTACCTACTATGCATATGCATATGCTTGGTTAAACTACGGCATTATAATGTGGGGAAACAGTACGGACGCACCTACACTTTTCATTGCACAAAAGAAATTAATTCGTATAATTGCTAACATAGATCAAACAGATAGCTGTAAGCCATTCTTTATAAAATATAATATTCTTACTCTTCCTTCCATCTACATCCTAGAAATTTGCAAATTTGTTAAAAAATATACAACATTCTTTACAACCCGCGGAGACAAACACAAAAACCGTTCACTTAGACATAAGAATATGTTAATGTTACCCACTTCCCGTATGACACTACATTCAAACAGTCCCTATGTCATGTGTATTAAAGTATTTAACAAGCTGCCTGACTCTATAAAAAAAGAAACTAGCGATACTAAATTTAATAATAAACTTAAACAAATACTTGTCAAAAAAGCTTATTACACTTTACAAGAATATATGAATGATAAACAAATAAAATAAATAATAATAAACTAAGTATATATTCTACACCTTACACTCTATTTTTATTATACATTAATGTTGTGATACTAAAATAATCATAATAATATTTAATATAATAAGTACTATTATTCATATATTACATATTTAATTAGAATAATATAAAATATACTTAATAATCTATTTGTAAAACTTTAAATATAGTTAGAATAGGAACTATAAATTATAAAAATATAATAATCTGTGTGTAAAATTATAAAATTGTTAAAAAATTGTAATACGCAGGGATCTCATTTATTAATTTAATATTATATCTATTAATGTATCCTCACCCAACTTCCGAAGGAAGGATACTAATTTGTTATTTATATTTTGCTGTGCCCTACAGGGTCCATGATTGTTACAAGCTTTAAGCATTGAATCTACCACCTAAGTCTACATTGTGGAATGCAAATAAATAATATGAATATGAATATGAATAATAATAAGAAATGCAAAAAACTGGTATCCCACGTAATGTCACTTTAGTCTCAGAAACAGACTATAGTATGTCTGCATATTTATCAAATATTATGGTCTTGTGTAACGTCGTGTTGTTGGTTGTTACTTGTCCCCCACGTACCCATTGTTACTGGTACCCCACGACACAGGTTTTCCTAGTGTGGGGGCCAGAGATATATTGTTTTTCTTTTTGATTACCTAGTGTCTGAGACTAAAAATCGCAAATGTGTATATTTGTATCGTACTAACACTTAAATGAAATATAGATTTTTTTTTGTCTTATATTGTCTCTAGCTTGCTTGCTTGTTCTATCTGTCAGTGTCAGTGTCATAATCATAAACTTGTAAGTCTTATATTGTAACTAGGCATGTGTCATTGACGGTTTTTTGGTTAATGTAATTTAACTGTTAATCATCAATGGTCAACAGTTTAAAAAAACTGTTAAATTAATAACAGGTTTTCAATGTTCAACGGTAGCGTTTAGCGTTAATTTATGTCAACGTTTTCAATCATTGACAATGAAAAGTTGACAATTTAGTTGCAAATATTTATTAAAGATTATTCATTTGAAAAGAGTTAAAAAGAAATGAGAAAGAGTTGATTCTCAGAAATGTTGTTAAATAAAATTTTAATGAATGAAGCCGTTGACGAAAATTAACAGATTAAATTTTCAACCTGTTTTTTCATTAATGAATAACAGTTATCTCGTTGACGAATGAAAAGTCGTTAAAAAAAAACAGTTTATTGATTCAACGACCACCTCTAATTGTAACGCGACGCGACGCTTTACTGGCTTTGCAAATAAATAGAAATTCCGATATTTCTAATAATACAATATCTAAATAAAAGCAGTCAAGCCTAAATTGAAGTCATTAAATAATCATCTAAAATGGTGAAACTAACGACAGAGTTAATACAGAACTCTATGCAATACATGAATCCTTGTCGAGATCGAGAATTAGATCTCAGAGGTTAGTTTGTTTTTGAGTACTCACTAGTTTTATCAGCGGTTTTTATTTATACTATTCGAAAATATAATTCTCAAATGTGTAAAATTATTAGGTGGCCATTTAAATAAGCTTAGATCTATCATTTAATTTTCTCGGTTCCTTTTATAGGTTATAAAATACCGCAAATAGAGAATATGGGTGCCACATTAGATCAGTTCGACACCATTGATTTCTCAGACAACGATGTCAGAAAGCTGGATGGCTTTCCCTTACTGAAAAGGCTCAAATGCTTGCTGCTAAATAATAACAGGATTGTGTAAGTATATAAACACTAAGCACACTATGACAATTTGACAGTACTTTGCACAATTTTCGTTAATGTGCATTAGGAGGTTTTTATACCCTCAATTTATTTCATATACTGAATATGATTATACTGGTGCTCAACAACAACTTTAGTCTAGTGTCTCTATTATTACATTATAATAATACTGCATGTTCTATCTACTACATTTACAGGAGAATTGGTGAAAATTTGGAACAATATATTCCTAATTTAGAATCATTGGTGTTGACAAACAACAATATTACAGAATTAGGTGATTTGGACCCACTAGTCACACTGCCAAAGCTACGAACACTGTCACTTATGCATAATCCAGTTTCAAACAAACAGCATTACAGGTACTTATGAAAAGTTTTGTTTAACTTCAATGTCCTCTGTATTAATAATAATGAATCCATCAATAAAAACAATAATGGTTGTCTATCAAACTGATTGAAATTTGATCCTGTTACAACTGTACATTTCTACACACTTTTCTAACAACATCTACTCCTACAATCCATCCATCAATCTCTTAAATTATTTTTTTCTTTATATCTATTTAAAAATTACTTCTAACTCAATGATTAACATCAATCAATAAATTGTAATTACATATTGTTTTTATTAACCAACATAACAATAATGTGTTTACTAATTGGCTTTGCAGAGCATATGTGGCATTCAAATTCCCAGAGCTGAGATTACTGGATTTTAGAAAAATCAAACAAAAGGAAAGGGACGAAGCAAATACTTTGTTTAAAAGTAAAAAAGGCAAAGAGATGCAGAAGGAAATTTCAAGAAAAGCCAAGACTTTTGTGCCTGGAGGCAACATGCCTGATCCTAAAGTTACAAGTAAGTACTTTATAATGTAAATTTGTTTAGAGGTATGGTCATTTGCCTGGTCATTGACTCTTTTCTCTCTTCTCGCTTTTACTTTTCTCTCTTCTCGCTTTTATCAAGCAAATTCGAGATTGTTGGGATATTATACATGTATGTTCATTTAACCATGGCTACAGCCAAACCTCAATTTTTCTATTTACTACTTGGCTAACATATCTTACATTGTTATAATTAGTTAATGTATTGATTATTATTATCAGTATTGAGCTAGAACTTGTTATAAAAAAATCTGTTTCAGATCTTACTCCTCAAGAAATTCACAAGATACGAGAGGCTATCAAGAATGCTTCCTCACTACAAGAAGTGGAGAGACTAACAAGAATGCTTCAGTCTGGCCAGATCCCTGGACAGAGACCTCTGCAGCCACCGACTCAGTCAAATGGACAACGTAAGATGTTTTTTTATAATATAATCTGGTTTAATATCTAAGCATTGGCGCAAGCATTAGTCACAGTCATGAATAGCACACCGGCTTGCCAAAACATTTTAGTGACTAAATGTCTACTATTTCTTATGATTCCAGAAGATGAAGAAGAGGAGATGGAGACTGATCAAGCAAATGGACAGTAATGAGGTCTATCTACCTAAAAAACTTTTGTCTTATTTAGCTGTAAGAACAGATAATACAGTAATAATATTTCGTTTATTAGTTTTTATCATGTGGTGTTAAACTGGTAAGAACAGAATTGCTACACTTCTACTTATTTAGCTATAAGGACAGATACTACATCAATAGAAAGGTTATTGAGCAAAAGAACAGATAAGTACATAAATTATTTTAAAGCAAACACTGAACTTGTATAATATCATTACAGTGTTTATGGTACTCAAGATCAGTGGTGACAAAAGTGATAAGTATTGTGTAGGTTTTATAAATACTGATATTACCTGAAAAGAACTTCATACTACACATGTTTAAATATTATTTTTTCAATAAAACAAGTTTACCTTCAATAGCTTTATTCATTTCAATTTCTTAAATAAACAAAATCTTTCGCTTTTAAATACAATAATTCTTCATTGCCAGCATCTAAGAATACAGTATAAATATCAGGTAGCAATACCATTCGTCCCATTAATTCTTTTATAGCGGGTCTTTTTTCTGGCAATATTGACAGCATTGAATCCACTAGGTCCTGCATACTTCTGTCATATGTTGTTAAATCAATTGGATGAACGCTGCCACTAGTGATTGCCTTTACTAAGCCCACTAACGTCTGAAAAGTAAATAATTACCTATAAGAAATTAATGTTGCTGTGGAAGAACAGGTTGGACCAGTACGGACATCTTCAATATTATTTCATCCATAAATTTTATTACATTGCTAACATTGGCTGAACAGGTCAGTCGGTTAACAGTTACCTCTGCATCAAATGCTCTCTTGTGAGTGCACATTTCATATAGTAAACAACCAAGGGCCCACACGTCGCTTTTGCTACAGTAAGGTTTGCCTTCACATAATTCTGGTGCCAAGTAGTATGGAGTACCTATTACAGTCGATGTCTTCTTGGCACTGAAAAATAAATTTTGTTTTTGTATTTAATTTAGCTAACTACTCATCGCACGAGTTAAAAAGTTTAAAAAAATTACCCACCTTGCCAACATTTTAGAGATTCCGAAATCGCCGATCTTTACTACAACACCATGCTTCCCAGTCAGTAAAATATTTTCCGCTTTTAAATCTCTATGAATAATTTTTTGATTATGGATATAATTTACTCCTAACAAAACTTGGCAGAAGTAGAATAAGATTTCCTGTAATCACAAATACAATTTAAAGTAATGTTAGTTGCAGAATATTCTTTGTATAGTCCGCGCGGAACTAGTTGACCGCGCCTTAGGTATGTGAGCGGTGAGATGCGAGGGGCGGGGGCGCTTGTTTCATTCACAGTAACCCGCCGCCTAACCCCTGTCCCTACCTAAGGCGCGGCCAACTTGTTCCGCGCGGACTAGTCGCTAAATTAAGTCATTATCACAGCTTATACAGGCAGGAACTATTTGCAGTCTGCGGCCCAACCCATCATCTGTAACGACACCAGTACTTACTGCTCAGTATCACAGATGGATGATATGGGATAGGTACCTGCTCGCCTGACGCAATCCAACAAGGGCAAGGGACTTAAAACTCCAATCAAACATTTCTGGTTACTCTGTGACTCGTTTCTAACTGTAAATATTGTATGCAAGTCCAAATTGCAGTGCTAAAGTTTTCAATAAATCCTTGGTTTGCGTGGCCGTTGGAAAGGGTCTGTCTAGCTATCGACAAACGGAACTTTACGAACAACAAATTCATTTTCACCTGTTGTTTTAATAGTTTTGGACATCTTTGATACATGTATTCTGCTAGATTTCCGCTTGTAGCATATTCCATAGATATCATTACGTGGTTATCGGTGTAATAGCAAGCATAAAACTTTATAACATTGGAGTGATTCAGTGAAGATAAAATTTTAACTTCATTTGCTATATCCTGAAATAATTATGCGTTAAGTAACGTAGCCATGTGAATCCTTTATAACAAACATCGTTTAAAAACTTGCCTGTTTGTGGTCCTGTAACTTTATGTTTAATTCTATATCCTTCACTATTGTCAATTGGGTATTGTGGCGCGTCTCACATAAATAAACATTACTGAAAATAATAGGTGCAGGTATTTCTATTTGATACCAAAGGTTCTAATAAATAATAAACCTATCAAATTATGTACATACATACCCATATGTTCCTTTACCAACAGTTTTTAGAACTGTTAAATGATGACTTTTAAATCTCTTAGTTAAATCCATTTTTTGTACTAATCATTTATTAAATTTAATATTTATCCTCTTCATTATTACTTAACGATTTTTTATTAGTTTAGTTACGATTTATAAAGGAGACACATACCTACCGACACACCGAACTAAAGAACTGAGTTTCTAATCCTAAACTTCTAACTTTTACTTAACAGTTTAAAACTACCCTCATTTCATTATTATACCCTACGAGCTGTATGTTGCTTTGGTATAATAATATAGTAGTATAGTTAGCATACCTATGTATGGATGCAAACTTTATCCTTATTTGCCAAAAACATTTACTTAAGGACGCTACGTTATTCTGGGCATCACCTATAAACATAGTAGTGGGCCACCACGCCACAAGGTAGCACTAGCAGCACATGAGTAGAGAATGAACAGAGACGAATCCAGCTTTTAATGTTTACTGGTAGGTTGGCACAGTCCAGGAGTATAATTATAGTAAAATTAAATTCTTAAACAAAACGTTTACGTTAACGTTTTTCTATAATAGTCTATACTGGTCTATACTTAATCCAAACTAATATTATATAAACTAAAGATTTGATTGTTTGTTTGTATTGAATAGGCTCCGAAACTACTGGACCGATTTGAAAAATTCTTTAATTCTTAGATAGCCCATTTATCGGGGAAGGCTATATACCATCACGCTACGACTAATAGGAGAGGAGTAGTCATGAAAAATGATGCAAAAAAGGGCGAAAAAAGTTATTAAGACCACGCGAGCGAAGCCGTGGAAATATTATAAAGAGGAAACATTTAATTTTGTTTGCATTGAATAGGCTCCGACTCCTTGGTTTGAAGAAATTATGTGGTGGAGAGTACTTTTCATGTTAGGAAACTTTTCCTCTCTTGATTTTCATTCAAACGGTTAACCTTCGCGAAAAGTAATATGAATAACTTCGATTCGGGCAAGTTAAACAAGTAGACTGTGAAGGAGTGCGTACTTAGTGTAAGTAACACCACCGAAAGATCCATACTGAAATGAATGAATAAAAACTAAAAGGACATGTATCCAGAGCCAAACTTTACTCCTACGACAACTGTCAGAGTGACATGTGTAGTGCTGTAGCGTTGGTGTACACTTAATACTATCGGTTATTGCTTTTTCAATACGATTTTAAGATGATTAATTAATTTATGATGCTATTTTAATTCATATAACTAAGTTTCTGTATGGAAAGTTAATGTTTATTTAGAAAATATAAAAGCTTGTTTTTTTTCAAGTTTTTTTTTAAACTAATATTTATTTTCTACTTTTTAATTTGGTTATCTACAAAAGCAAACATTTTTTTGATTGCCTACACTGGCAGACTGGCAGGCGGCCTACCTGATGATAAGTGGTAACCGCCACCCATGGATATCAGCAAAGACTAACAGCAAATACAGTGTGTGGTAGAGAGCTCTTTCATTGTCATCGGTCCTTGATATGTGTGCAAAGTTTCAAATCAATCCATCGCGAAAGGGGTGAAAATCACGTTCAAAGAATCCGATACATAGATACCAAGCTAATAATAAAAGCCTTATAAAGATATCATACCTTACTATCAGATCAAGCATGTATCCTTAGTATTGTGATCATTATTTTGTATCACATAAAAATATCGGATAATTGCATCATGGCCATGTATCGAAAATGCGATTTGTCGACATCGGAATTCGGAGGTGCTTACGTGCATCACTACTTCTCTCAAAAAGTAGGGGTAGTTGTACTGTTTGATGTATGTTTAAGTTGTTCTATTATTTATCTGGCCCCCGAAACGAAAAACCAAAACTATCAACTAAAATTAAAACGCGGAGATATCTTACACAACTTTTAACTAGTTGGCAAATAACTAAGCAGGAAATATGGGGCAAATGATGGGTTCATTCGATGCCAGAAAGGTTGATCTCTATATGGATGATAAACCAACATTTGACCCTCAAGCAGGATTCGATTCGGAAAGAAAACAAAGAGGTAATTTCTATATTTATCGATAATTTAAACAGTTGCGAACTTTGTAGTCTCCTTTTTAACTGGGCATTTATAGAGGTTACATAATTTCTGTTTAGGTTATGTTGCAGTCAAAACAAAACTGAAATCTGAATTGATTGAAGACGGAACTAATTAATGTAAATAAAATAGCCTTTATTAGTATGCTTACTAAGTCCTACTAACATTAATTAAATAAAATTCTTTATTTACTCACAATAAAATAATATTTTTATTTAATGACTGTCAATATTTTATTTCAGAAATGATTGCCCGTGAAGCTGATCTTATTTCAGCGAAGATTCCACCTAAACATCGTGACTTTTGTGCTCATTATTTGCTGGAATACCAGTCATGCCGCTATAAACATATGCCATGGATCTACAAGTGTGCTCATGAGAAACATGCCTTCTTGAACTGTGAAAAGGATGAGTATGTTTATTTACCTTTCCTTCTAAATTGCCCAGTTTTAGGTTGTGATTTCTCCTTAACCTTTAGAGAAAAAAGTCAATATTGCATGAGAGAATCAAACACTAATACTACTAAACATATTATTATTAGTACTAATAAATACAGGAACTACATTTTTCTTAGAAGTAAGTATGTTGTCTAATTGGGTTTGCTTAGTTTTTAAAGATGCACATACTTCTTTTACTTACTTACTTTGACTTCATAAAGAATACCTTTCAGTCTATGTATTCTCTAATTAATGAATCATTCTTTAGTGAAAAATTCTGTTGACAATTCTCTCACAGATAAATCATTTTGTGTGCGAATTGTTCCTAGTTTCTGGTGGATGGAGGATCTGATGTTGAATAACTCATAAACAAACCTTCAGTCGGCGACATTCTGCAGTGAAACTTTTGTTTGTTGGAGTTATGTTTCAGAATCCCGGGAAACTGCAAATCTGTGGCCAGCTTTAACACATTGAGTACCGGTATCAAGGAATTTTGGGTTACCTTACCATCTATGGGTTACCGCTATCTCGTTAATCAAGAAAAAGATACATGTTCAGGGTTCACCTCAATTCAGGTTACCATTTTAATACTGGTTGTCTAAGAAACTTGAGTTTCTTGGCATTGCAGTATAGGTTCGGTTGTAACTGAAAAATACCGATATTGGTTGTACCGGTTTCTATCCCTGTTATATAGGTATCGAGGTTTTATTTGTTGAACTTTAAATGCTTGACCTAATTTATTCAATGCACTGTTTCAGTTATGTTCTGCGCATGAAAGAGTTTGAACGTGAGCGTCGTTTGAGACTACGTGAAAAGCGTATTACTGGCGTCGCCGTCGCTTAAAATCATCAATGTTTAGAAGAAATATTTTTGTTGTTATGATACAGTTTAAATAGAATTATACGAAATATCATTTCAATTTATTTAAAAGTCCCTTATATAATCATTATTTATCCAAGCACTTATTTAATGTTATAGATAATACCTAGTAGCAAATATTATTCTGTTGCTCACGGCTAAGCTATAATAATAATAATAAATATTATTATTATTATAGCTTTATTATATCACTATTATTTATCCATACTTATAGTGCGACAAACTTATTTGACTCGGGGGAATGTTTGAAAGTTGCCATTTTTATTACTAGCTGTTGCCTGTGGTTTCATGTCATGACCAATAAAAATTGGTCTGAGGGCCAATGCTATATATAATGTCATTCGCTGAGATTGTAAAGTTCCAAGCCCGGTTAAGATTCCAAAGCTCCTGAGCTAGAAAAAAAAAAAAAAAGATTGGAAAATTTCATAAAAACCCATTCAATAGTTTTTGCGGCGGCAAAAAATTTGTCACGAGGTAACTTTAATACTGGATTAAAATTATTTAAAACGACAGACTACGATTAAATCTTTCGTTTTTATATATAACAATCACAGAATATAATAATGTATACTTTAGGGAGTTACAATCTAATATTTTTCTAGACTGCTCTCAGGGTCGCTATTAAAATGTTTTCGCACCTGGACAGACATTTCAGTTGCGGTGTCCTACAATGTTATATAGTCTTTGCCTACAATAAAATGATAAGATGGCTATCTATGGTTATGGTCCTTTGCCTTCAACTAATGTAGGTTTTAAAAAATGTATAGACACCGTCCCCACCCTAGTTTGTAGAACTACAAGGGTGGGGATAAGGTCTATTAATTTTTGTAACATTGTTCTTTGCGTAATTCCTCTTGTAGTGTGACAGAAGCCGAATGCCGATGCCTTCACAGAGTTCATATTATAATTATAGACACGCGACAGCAGCGTGGCTCGCGGTGGTGGCATGTGGCCGTGCCGGCAGCGTGTGAATGCCGTGTTTCTATTCATAATCATGAAAATCCGACTGGGAGGCGGTCGCGCGTCAGACGCGTAACTGTCGCGCTACTCGGCGCTACTACCGCACTCCTAAAGTCCTACTCTGTAAGTGCCCTATTACTGAAAGTCAACTGTAGTGGTTCACTTCTGGGGACTTAATTTTTTTCCGCTATTACCGTCCTACCTATTTAGTTTGATAAGTAGGCGTGCATTGAAATAATTATAAATCATTGTAACAGTGCCTACAACGGAATGAGCATAATTGCAGAATAGACTGAATGGGTAAAAATAATTTACAGGAATTAGATCATTTTTCACAAACAACCGTGACTTCATTGACTATATTTTTTTTCAGTTGCAACACTCGCAACCAAAATTCATAGACTATCAAATGAAATGTCAACCCCGTGCAGAAAATCAATAATGTTGCCATGAATTAAAAACACTTGTCATTACAATTTTTAACGCATTGTTTTGATACAATAAGGATGCATTTTCAATGGCAAGTACGACATGTTGTTATGAGAGTTACACAGATGTCTGTTAAAAGTGTATTCGCAATTAGACACTTTATTGTTATTGCTCTTAAAGTCTATAACCCGCTTTGTGACGCAGTCGCCCATCTACAATTTTTGTAAACACGCTTGTCGAATATACAAATTCTATACGAATAGTTGAATAGGCTATTTATTGCGGAAGTAATGGCTTCCTAAATTTTAATTGCAGACATTATTTTATTATCGATAATTAAAATCAAATATGACAATTTGTCGTATTTTTTTATCTGATCGGGAGTGTTAGTGTATAATTGTGCCATCCGGCTTATTCCCTTGGATATTTTAATGCCGCGTCCTGTAAAACGCTACAAAGAAAGAACTGTCCTGAAAAGGATTGTTTGTCTTAGAAAATTTAATTCTATTTATGACATACGGCCTCTTAATAACAAAAACCAGTGTGTTTTAGATTTCGTTCTGCGAAATGGACATGAAAATGATGACTTGCGACAGATTTTAGTGAATTTGAGTTATTAGAAATTAATAATTTATTGTCATGGATGATGCCGGTGGCACGAGTTCTCTAAAGAAAATGAAGGGTCGGGTGCAAGAAGAAGACGAAGAATCTGAGGAAGACGTTGTAGACAGTGAGGACGATGACGAAACTATCGCCAGAATACAACGAGCTCACTTTGCCCAGGCAGCAGCTATGAACGCACGGAGACGCTCGAATCCTCGTCCCAGGCCTATGAGCCACAAGAGGAAGATGGAAGCTGTAAAGAATTTTCATGATTTCACTAAAAAACTCAAGAAGGACACAGGTATAACTATACGCAGCTTAGTTGGTAATAACATCTTAGAATTAAGTGACTTTTCAAGTGAAGACAGTAAAACAGAAAGTGATGGATTATCAGAGGAGGAATTTGTAGTTAACCCTAATGCAGTAGAAGAATTGAATGAAGAGAACGAGAGTTACATTGATCCTGAGACGGGTGACATAGTGGAGGCAAAACGGGAGCCACAAACCACTGATAAACCCTCTTCATGTACAGAGCCAGAAGTGAAACAAGAACAGCAAGAACAAGAAGAAGAAGAACAACCAAAAACACTTTCAATTAGTGATATCATTAATGAAGGTGATTTAGATAATAAAAATGTTGAAATTGCTGAAGTGGAAGAGGGTGAATTATGTCCTGAGAAGTCAGCTGAAGAGTTGATGGACATAAAACAAGAGGACAGCAGCCAGGATTTTGACATCACGGAGAAATTAAAAGAAATGGGTGAGATTAGTGTGAAGCCTATAATTAAAAAGGAGGATGAGAGTGGCAAGCCGCAACAGGATGGAGAAAAGCAAGAAAGTGAAGAAGAGGTAAGATAGGTTGCTTGTTCTTATTTATTTTGTATTAAAATAGATGAGAGGATAAGAGATCTTAGAACACTAGATCACTGTGACCTACAAAGATCTATTGTGCCAACTCTGACTAATACAATTTCTTCCTAGCTGCAGCCTAATCATAATATTATTTATTTACTAGGTACCTATTTATGTAATTTATTGTTTATAGCAAACAGGTTGGTACCAAACACTACTAGTATAGAAGCAGAGTTCAATTTGATATCTGTTAGCAGTGTAAAATACAATTGAAAATAATTTAAATATTAAATAACCAAACTTATTTGTTTGTTTACAAACATTTTGTGATTCTATTCAATTTGTTCTTAATGATCACTGTGTTAAGCCATGTATTTATCTGCACATATTAACCTGTAGAAAAAAAGCACTTCTGTGTATGTGTGTATTTGATGTAGTTTTCCACGGTTAAATCAATAAGTTTGTTTAATGTAACATGCAATCAACCACTGCACCATAATACACATTACACACTGCACATTTCTATATATATTAAAATTACTACTTTATTGGCACAAAAATACATTGTTACACTGTATAGTATCTTGACTTCTAAGCTAGGTAATATGGAAGCCAAGTAGTTTTCTTTTTATATATACTTTAATATTGTTAATGATGTTGCAGAAAAAACCAGTGAATACCAATGCCCTGAATGTACGCCGCAATATCAGGGAAGTGATGGATGAAAAGAACTTGGATGCTTCAACACTTGCTGCGCAGCGACAGGAATCAGAGAGATTGGCTCGAGTTCAAGAACAGCAAAGGATAATTAGAGAGGTATAACTGCATGTTATATAATTAAATAGACATATGAAATTTAGGACATTAATAAAATGGTGTATTATATTTCCTGTAAGGTTAATTATGTCATGCAATCAGTCTCAGTATATTTACAAGTATATGTTAATGTGTCTATCTATGTTGACAGGTACAAAGACAAATAGCAATTAATCGACAAAACAAAATTCATCAGAAAACTATATCACTTCTACAAGGTGGATCATCAATCCTGAAGAAGTCTCTTCCAGGACAAAAACTAAAGTATGACTATTATTTCTTCTTGATCATATTAAAACATGTTAATTTGTATATGACTTTGTTAATGTTGGTGTTTGTTTGTTTTTAGTTTACCAAACACAGTCTTAGTAAAATTACCATCAGGTGAAACAAAAAAGACCCTAAAATCTGGTCAAGTTGAAGTGACAAAATTGGTCAAGCCTACAACTTCTGGTGCCCAGAAACCAGGAAAGCCGGATCAGAAGTCTGATAAAAAAGAGGTCAGAATATGTTCTTGTACAACTACCTACATCATTATAACAATTAATTATTAGAACTTTCGACGAGTCTATCATATTTTTGTAGTATTCCTGTTGATGATATTTGTTTTACTAAAGGCTTTACTTTTCTGTGCAAGCAGCAATTAATTTAATATCATAATTATATGTACTAAAGAGTTGTTAACATAACAATATGTCAGTTCTTAATAACTTTTCACAATTAATCTAAAAATCTAATTCAGAATTTTAATGTGTAGGTTGTAGAGATTGTTGATAGCAGCAGTGGGGAGGAATCTTCGTCTTCGTCATCTGATTCTGATGATTGCATAATGCTGTCAGATTCAGAAGTGCCGCCTAGTCCCGAAGCCGAAGAGGATCCTGGTAACTCAGGTAAGAACCTAACATTTGCTACAGTTCAACCGGTAATATTTCTGAACATAAATTAACAAGACTATTACCACCAACTGTGTCGTACTGCGCGTTTACCCTTGTTTTTTTGGTAGGTAATTATTTGCAAGAATAGGTCTTGTCTTTTTCCAACTATTTTGTGGCTTGGGTTTCAGTCTAACCAGATGCAGCTGCATAACAGTATTTTACACAGCGAGACTGTCTTCAGATATGTGCAATCCAATTTTGGGAGTATTTCAGAAATTGGATTGCACAGATCTGAAGACAGTGTCGTCTATATATAGACAAGTCTAATAACCAGTTTATTCTCAAATTCTCACTGCTCGGTATTCACCATCATATCGCAATCATAGAACATCACAAAGATAGGCACAAAACCAAACTTGACAATATTATTAAATTGATTGATAATTGTAAGCATTTTTCACATACTGTCTGTTTTAAAAGTATATAATTTTTCCTTGACTTAAAGGTCTCCATGTGAATGATGCGTATAATATCCCAGATGAACAAGGCCGTGTATTGATCAATATTGGTCACCCAGAGAATGAGGAGGACATATTCTTAGCACCACAAATCGCGAGGGTTATCAAACCTCACCAGGTAAAACTTATTATAGTTACAGGTTATAGGAATACTTTGATGTTTACACTTCCAGCGATTTTTATTTTTTAAGCAGCTGTAGGTTTTATTAATTTGATAAGACTGATGTAAATACAATAATTATATAATCTTCATATGTTGTTGTGTAACAGCATTTTGCAGAAACTTTGCTACCCTTTAATACAATTGACTGATTGAAATGATTAATGGATTTCATTATCGATTCAAAATCTATTCTCTTCGAATCTATTCGAAATTGCTATTCAAACGGTCTATTTTCGATCTCAATACATAATAAAAACTTAATATGTAATTTGTCTGTATTTCAGATTGGTGGTGTCAGATTTCTATTTGATAATATAATAGAATCTGTTGAACGATTTTCGACTTCCACAGGGTTTGGATGTATATTAGCACATTCAATGGGTCTCGGTAAAACATTACAAATCGTGTGTTTCTGTGATATATTCCTTCGACACACATCATCTAAAACTGTTTTGTGTATTATGCCAATCAACACTCTTCAGAATTGGGTAAATATATGAATTAACAATATAATTACAATTATTAATAGGTGTTATTATCTCAACTGCTCTAAACATTAATATCATACAACATAAATCATAGGTCAGTCACCGTCAACTCCATTCAGGGTAGTATGGGTATGGTTACTAATCATTGATTCCAAATTAAGAAGCCACCAAGTATACTATTTAAGCTTTCGTGACGCTATAATGTGCATCACGAAAATATTTCAATAATATAATTTATTTAACGACGATGTGAAGTGTTTATATAATCTATTAAGGATCAACAAGCAGACACAATAGGAAGATATTCCTTTACACCCCCGAGAGGGTCACGATTGATGTGCAATGTCTCTATATTTTCAGGTGGCCGAATTCAACATGTGGTTACCTTTAGATGCCAGCACAAGCCCGTTGTCACTTAATGGTGAAGTGCGTCCAAGAAACTTTCCTATTTACGTGCTTAACGATAGTCATAAAACATTGCAGATGCGCGCCAAAGTTGTAAAGGTATTGACCATCATTTTATTAATGTATATTCTAATTGAAGACAATGACTTATGTAGTAATTTTTTTTGCGATTATTGACCTACAGTTCTCGCCAAACAGAACTGTACTATTTACGTATTTCTGAGCACTTGTAAGGACCATAAAATTACTTCGAGGCATATCTGTAACTCATATAAGTAGTTATAGTTATGCTATGACTTATTGCAAGTTACATTGCAACTATTAATATTTTTAACACTTGTAGGATTGGACAACTACTGGTGGAGTCCTCATGATAGGTTATGAGTTGTACAGACTTTTAAGTATGAAAAAAGATAAGAAACCTCGTAAGAAAAGGAAAGACGCTAAGTTGGAAGCCGAAAAAGACAAAGACGAGAAAAAGTCTGATCCGCCTACTGAAGATACACAGGTACATTAATATCACTTATCATAATCTTGTTACTCCTGTAGTTTATACTGAAATACATAATCACCATCACGGATGTATAGCCCGAAGGGTTAGGCAGCGGTGTAAGTATTTACTTCTTAACTTAATCCCTAAAAAACTGCATGTTGCGTAATTTCTTATGGTACCATATGCATCACGAAATTATTTTGTCAAAGCTAAGGCTCTGTAGAAGATAGAAAATAGAGTATGTAGGTATTATCCACGAAATTAAATCCGTTGATTTTTTTTATTTGAAATTAATATTTTAAACTGTACACACATTCATAACTTCAAAGGCTTCTGAAGAGTCAAAACTGGATAAAGACGATGTAGACAGTCAGGCGAAGACCGACGATCCGAAGGATGACACAAAGAAAGAAGATAAAAAGGAGGACAGTCCCCAAGATGAGGATAAGAAGCTACTAGATGGTGAGCAGAAATATAATTATACCTACTTATTTGGAATTGAAACAAGTTATTAACATTACTCTGATTTTAGGTCTTAGTGAACTAACTTGCTTGATTAATCATGGAAGTGTATTGAACTGGTCCTAATTTAAGTAATTTATGGATCAACCATATTTTCTAGGACATCCTTATACCTTTTTTTGGTCCTTTGATTATTCTCAAGAACCTGTTGAAACATTCTGCACTTATCAGCTTATCTAATTTTGTTTCACCTACAGAAATGTATGAAGCATTGGTCAAACCAGGCCCAGATTTAGTGATATGCGACGAAGGACACCGAATAAAGAACTCCCATTCTAATATTTCGTATGCATTGAAACAAATGAGGACAAAACGGAGAGTCGTGTTAACAGGTAAGTTTGTAATACCTGTAACTACGTTCTTAAAGAAGCGAAGAAAATAATATAATAGAACAAACTTTTATTTAACAAGTTCTTTTATTTAGGATATCCATTGCAAAATAACTTGCTGGAATACTGGTGTATGGTGGATTTCGTTCGTCCGAATTACCTTGGAAGCAAAACAGAGTTCTGTAACATGTTCGAACGACCGATACAGAACGGACAGTGTATAGACTCCACGCCTCAAGACATACGGCTCATGAGATATCGGGCACACGTATTGCATTCGCTACTTGTAGGTTTTGTACAAAGGTATGGATTTAATATTGTTTTCATGCGTTCAATAAGCTTGTTATTATCACACTATATAACGCTAACATTATTCGTAATTCTAGACGGTCTCATGCAGTTTTGCAGTCCACACTACCTCAAAAGGAAGAGTACGTACTCCTAGTGCGTATGACGCCACTGCAACGTAAATTGTACGACAGATTCATGAACGAAGTCGTACGTTCCACGTCTGTGCCAAATCCATTGAAAGCTTTCGCAATTTGTTGCAAGGTATGTTGAAGGAACACATTGACGGACATTGAATTTGAATTGAATTGAAGGACACTGTTTTTAAGTCGCCACTTTTGTTGATTGTTCAATTAAAAATAATATACTTATACTGTGTATTAAATTTTCATACTTATAATTATTTTTCTTAGATTTGGAATCACCCCGATGTTCTATACAATTTCCTCAAGAAGCGTAACGAAGTGAATGCCGCCATTGAAGAAGACTTGGACTTAGAGGAGATTGGTGGCGTTACCAAGGCTGGAAGGGCACGAAACAGTAAGGCACAACCAAGACGTCCCGGTAAACCACGGGTAAGTGTTATTCTTAAAAGATACTGCTACACTGAAATAAACAAATATGTATTAACTAAATATCAACAATTTTAGGGTGCATCCAAAAAGCCAGCAGCGACTATACCGCCTAATACAACTAGTGGTCCAATAGCTCCTCGTCCGGATGCCAACATATACGGCAACGCATCGTATCCTAACGCCCCATACGGTCCATCTTCAAACGCATACCGACCCGATCAGCCTTCCGGGTCATACCCATCATATCATAACTATCAGAACCCTGGCCCTGGTTATTACCCACCTAATCAAGGTTACAATCAGAATTATGAAGGAAATTACTACCCGCAGCAACCGCCATACACGAACAACTATCATAACCAGTATCCGCAGAATATGCCTCCTGAGAATGGACAAGGTTACAACCAGAACTACTGGGGTGGCGGAAATTATTATGGATCTTCTTCGGGATACTACAACAACTCCCAATATCAACAAAATAATCAGCCACCACAAGACTTTAGAGGAAACCCTCCTTCCGAATACAATAATTCTCAGCAATACCCACCCAACTACAATGCACCTCCGAACGATCAGCCATATACAGGCAATGCAATGCAACCCTACTCGAGTAATCAAGATGGTTACGCTGCCAATCAACAAAGACCACCTTATCAAGGTTATCATAATCAACCTGGATATTCGGAGTATAATGCCAATGCACCACCGACATCTTATCCTGTGAATAACCCTGCGCCTCAGGGTTATCCAAATCAACCGTATCCTCCGCCATATGCTACGAATACTTCCGGGTATGGAAATAATTCGACTCCATATAACCAGTACGAAAATCATCCTCCAAACTACCCAGGTTTTCCCAACAATATGCCTTCCAACCGAGTTGAACCTAACGTGCCAAATCAACCTGCTATTAAAAATGAGCCTAATACTGTGACGCGTAATTATCCACCTGTTGACGTCAAATTAGAACCAAACGTTCCGCAAACTCAAAATTCAAACAGTGTTCCATTTGGTAACTCCGGATATGGTTATCCCACAAATCCGCCTTCCTATCCTGAACAGCAAGAGAGCAACTCTAATGGTAATTATCCATGCTCCTATCAAAATTTCCCACCACAACTTGAAACTAAACCGCCTTTAGGAAGTGCTAGTTCTGGCAGTCCAGTAACATCATGGCCTATCACAGAAATTAAGACTGAAGTTGATAAACTTAAAGCTGAAGAAAAGACCGAGATTAAATCGGAATCTGACGGCGAAGTCAAAATAGAGGACTTAGATACGAAGACAATAGTTAAAGATGAATCTAAAAAGCCAATTAACATGCAACCTGTTTTGAAAGACCAAAAATCTGAATCTTCTAAAAAGAAAGATAAAGATTCCAAAGCAGAAGCGGCGAAAAGTGATGGATCTGAAACCGAAGAAGAAATTCCGAAAGGAAAAGGCAAACAGAGAGGTAAAGGTAAAGATACTAAAAAGTCAAAGGCAAAGAGTAAACCCAAAGCTAAGGGAAGAAATGATAGAAAAAAATCGAAAGAAAAAAATAATGAGGATTCGGAATCTGAAGAAAGTGAGAAAGAAGAAAAGATGAATAGAGAAGAGGAATTGGCAATGGTCAAGAAAGCTGAAGAAATGACGTACGACTGGGCGTCAGAGCTCCTAAAAGATTACATTCCGGGTATTATCGAAAATTCAGCCAAAATGGAGCTGTTCTTTTACTTGTTGAATGAGAGTATAAAGCTTGGAGACAGGATACTATTATTTAGTCAGAGTTTGTTCACATTGAATCTCATCGAAGACTTTTTAGAAAAGAATTATATTCCTGGGACAAACTGTCTTTGGGAGAGAAATACAAACTACTATCGTAAGTAGTTTTATTGATACAATATAAATAGTGTAACATCAAGTTTATACTATAATACTTAATTAATTATTATCCTTTTAGGTTTGGATGGATCAACACATGCCTTAGAGCGTGAAAAGCTTATAAACGAGTTCAATGCCAACCCTCACATATATTTGTTCCTAGTGTCGACACGGGCGGGGTCCCTTGGCATTAACCTTGTTGGGGCAAACCGAGTGATCGTTTTCGATGCTAGTTGGAATCCCTGTCACGATACACAAGCTGTTTGTCGTGTTTATAGGCAAGTATATTTCTCATTGGTTAACATTGCTACCAAACATAAAACTAAAGTGTTTAAGATTTAAAGCACATTTTCATTTCTTAATCAAGACGCTAATCCTAACCGACCTAGCTAGGTCATAATTAATATAAAAGAACCTAGATTTCACTGTTGAAAGCGTATTGTGCTAATAATATGGCTATTGCAATAACTACTGACTAAATAGTAACGAAATATTGAGCCAATTGCGACCTAACTGTTCAACCGGAAAATATTAATTGGTTTTTATTTTATTTACAATACAATTTATTGATTTTATTTAGATATGGACAAAGGAAACCGTGCTTTGTCTATCGTTTTGTTATGGACTGCTGTCTCGAGAAGAAGATCTATGACCGTCAGATTAATAAGCAAGGGATGGCTGACCGCGTCGTCGACGAGTGCAACCCCGACGCTGTTCTTTCTATGAAAGAAATTACTAATCTATGCTTCGACAATGATGAAAAGGTAACTTATAACTGTCATTATTGCTTTTTATCGAAGAGCGGAGTTTTCAATCTGGGTCATAATAATTATTATTATGTGAAAGTAAGTAGAACACGTTCTGATGGGATTAAAAAGTAATGTTCCAAATAAATGTTCAACTTTATTGATATTAGATAATAAACCAATTAAAAAATTGTCATAATTATTCATTACTCTTATAAGGAATAATTACTATTTTAACTATTTATTATTCTAGGAATCTGAGATAAAAGATCTATCTGAGCACAAAGACAAGTACATAGATGTGTTGATGCAAGGGGCAATAATGCATCATGGCCGGCTGTTCAGCAAGGAGCCCTTCCAGCACGAATCTCTACTAGTCGACAGGAAAGAGAAGAAATTGTCTAGCGCTGAAAAGAGACTTGCGCAAAGAGGGTGAGTTTTATTTGCTATGTAACATAGGTATTATTTTTAAAATAAAACTTACATAAATTAATTAAAATTATAATTATGGTAGGGTTTAGAAGGTAAGTGATAGCTTGTAAGTTGTATCTATAATGTAGTTCTAATAGTTGGATGAGCATGCAATGGGAGGGTGATGAACATAGATGAAGCGAAAGTGGTGTGCCAGGATCGTAGCAAGAGGAAAGCTATAGTCTTTATCTATATGGGAAACAGGGAAGAAGCTATGTATCTATGTATGTAGTTCTAAATACAAAAACCTTTGATTATTAGGAATCACAAGAAATGATTCTGCAAAGCATAATCGCAACAAATGTTGCAAAAATAATATGTTCGAATAGTTAATTAAGATGGGTTCCCCGTCAGATACGAGCTGGAGAAGAAGGCGGCGCTGGCGCCGAAGCCGGCGGCGGCGTACCGCACGGTGCGCGCGCCGGACGGCAGCCTGGTGCAGCGCCCCGTGGCGTCCGTGCGCCCCATGCAGCACGGCGCGCGCTGGATCCCCGCCGACGTGTGGCGCCGCCAGGGCATGACCGCGCAGGAGATGACGCTGCCGCTCGGTAACAACCACTACCTACCTACTGCATTACTTTACGATCACATCGTCACGTCTCGGTCACTCTCTTGTACAACACTACGTTTTTCACACATAATGTGCAATGGAGTCCAAAGTGTATGTATACTTGTCAAAATAACCTGAATAACTAATTCTCTTTACAGATGTTGTGATACCGACCAACTCAGCTGAGAAGACTAACATAGTCTTGAAGGCTGGCCAGCGCGTCATGGTACTAAAATCGCCCAAAGGAATATACATGCAATTAGAGTCTGGTAAAATTATAGCTATCAAAACATCCTTCAAAGGTTTGGGACAAAAAGGTGCAGATAATAAAGACAATAGCCCAATAGGAAAGAAAGGTATGTTTGCAATTCATTCGTAAACTGTAGTGATTAAATATTATATTTACATTTCCATTTCAATAATAGATCCTTCTTTAGTTTTAGGTAGTCGTCCATCAGTAACAAATATACCAGGGTCATTAAAGAACAACTCTGCAATAACTATTACATCTAAAACAGGCCCTAGACCTGGTTTTCACAGAGTGATCAGACCTTCTATAATAGGTCAAAGCAAAATGAGACCCATGTTGCCTGGCCAAAAAATTTCAGATATACGGAGTCGACTAGGTGAACTTAGGTCGTACTCGGCAATGCGTTCGAAGTCCCCATTACACAGCAGATTACTTCGACCTAATTTACCAGGATCTGTAAGTATAACCAAAATTACTAGGGACCCTAAAAAAACTGAAGCAGATAGTAATGAATCCAGCTCTACTAGCAAGATGGAAGCAAACTCTGACGAGGATACTCAAGTATTAGATAGTGAAGAGGAGGACGACAGCAAGCCAGAAAGTTCAAAACGATCTTCTGACGTAGATCAAGTTAAGCATAAATCGGACCCTTCGACTTCCAACCGTAGTGAAACTAAAAAATCAAGTACAACTCCCGATAAAGAATCAAAACCTGAGGCAGAACCCATTGTCTTAACAACAGACGAAAAATTACCTCCAGAGGATGTTTTAGAAAATAAAAGCACAGAAGAGCACACTACGGATCAATCCAAATTGCCTGATATGTCTAAAGTAGAAACGGCAGATTGCAACCGCACCAACGAAGCCGTCGAAAGAAAAATTAATCCTCTAAAGAATTATAGGCATCAGAGACCGGGCGGTCGGCCATCACTTGAATCTAGTCTCAGTCAACTAGAGAGGACGGCGAGCGTTCTAAACAAGGAGGGGTTGCCGGACTTCCGCAAAAACTTGGACGACATCACGCAGTCGTACTCCCCGACCGGTGAAGAGAGACCTGGCACCAAGACTAAGAAGCGGCGGTCGCCCAACAAACCCGACGCTGTGGCCGAAGCTGCGGCCAGCGCGCCGGCGCCGGCCGCCAGCATGCCGCACAGCGTGTCCAGCCTGCTGGGCCCGGCCGCGCCGCGCCCGCGCCGCGCCGAGCCCGCCGCGCCCGAGCCCGCGCCCGCGCCGCGCGCGCACGACCCGCCGCGACCCGGCGCCGCGCACCTGAACCCGCCGCCCGCCATGCCGCTCAACATGAGCCACCCCGCGATGATGAGCGGCGGCACGGCGTCGGCCGCCGAGCTGGGCGCGGCGCTACCGCCCGGCCCGCCAGTGCCGCCCGCGCAGCCGTATCCCGCCGGAAACCCGCCCCCGGACGCACCCTACCCCCAGTATCCAGGTAAACGTCGCAGGAGATACGATAAGCCGATTGGGGTAGCATATAAACGATGTGGCCCTTAAGTTTAATCGAGTTTATGTGTGCAGGTTACGGAATGGGGTACGGCGCGTACCCGCCGGCGGCGTACTACGGCGGGTACGGCGGCGGCGCGTACTACGGCGCGTACCCGCCGGGCGCGGCGCCGCCGGGCGCGCCGTTCGCGGGCGGGCCGGCGCCGGCGCCCGCGTACGCGCCGGACGGCTACCTGCCGCAACACCCGCAGTGGTAGGCGCGCTCTGACTACTAACGATTCGTACGACTCTTGATTGTGTCCGTGTTCAGTGTTGAGATTGATTGAAGTGTTCCTCTCTAACGATTGACTCGCTTATCGGTCGAGTGAGTAGCGTGGCTTTAAAAACAATATTTGCATTATCATTTATTTCCTGTGAAGCTCGAGTCCCGCCAGATTTTTTCTAGGTTTTTTATTTATTTTCTCTTCTTATGTGATACGATATTACCGAAATTTTTGTATGATATTAATGACCAAGAACTCGTTTAATATCAATTTTTTCCTTGGTTCAATTTACTGGATGCCATGTGAAAGAAAGGTTCATTCTAGTTCTTGATACTTTACGTATCGACGAATAAGAAGCTCTTCCACTGGTTTCGTGATAACATGTCTACATACTACTAACTAACTTTGTGAAATGAAATATAACATTTTCCAGTGTCAAAATAATAACTTGACATGACTGTATACTGTTATTATTATAACGGTAACTATATACCTACCAACCAAATTTATTAATTTTATATACCTAGTCTGATCAAGTTTTAATGAAATAATTAGTCACAAAATTTATTGAGTGGAAATTTTTAATTTTCATGGCATCGCAAGAACCTACTTAACTAGGTCTGTATGGCCATTTTATTGTCCCATACCATGGTAGTACCCGCACCGACAGTAAGGAAGAAATACATCGTTCTATGAATTTAAGTTGGTTCGCTATTCCGTTAAGTAGCAATAATCTGCGTTGTAATAAACATGGACGTATGCGGCTCTATTAGTATGGATTCTTTAGTTAAATTGCTTAATTGAGTCCTCGCCTGCGAGGTGGGTCTGTATCCACCTCGCCTCTTGTGCGCGCCACAAGAGGCCAAATGTGCACTGCACATTGTTCTTAAGATATGTGACGTCACAGTGATTAACGGTCAACAGTTGGTAAATTTTTATTAGAAAATTATTTATAACTTTTCATAATTTGTCAAAAATGTATGTGTAGGTAACAAAATAAAATGTTAGGTACAGTTCTCGCCAAACTTATTGTCCGGGTTGAAGTTGGCACGATTATTATTTTTTTTTCTCCGATTTTTAAAGCCGGGTTAAAGTTAGCTCTAGCCAACTTCAACCCGGACAATAAGTTTGGCGCGAACTGTAATGAACTTGTGTATTTAATTTTAAGCAAGACTATGTTAGACTAATGCCGCTAACTGCCAAATAAATTCCAAAATGGAACATAATTTGCTTAAAATTATTGCGCCTCTGTATGTGTGTTTGCATGCATGTGTATGTGTTACAAATTAATAATAAAATCTATAACGTCATCCAGAACTCTTGTCATGTTTGCAGTATTCGTCCTAGACTTTAAATCCCGCAGGCGAGGACTCATTTAATCGGTACGGCTATAAATCAGAGCTCAGGTTTCCCTCCGTGCCTGAGAAGGTTCTATCATGGTATGTTTCAGAGTAGTGGGCACAAGCCTTAAGGAACTTTATACAAAATATGTAGGCATATTTCTTTTTGTTTATATGAAATACTTTCCATGAATGATATGCAATCATTCTTAAGTACTTACTATGCAACATGATGTAAAATATAAAATTACTTAGTGCAATCATCGGGATCTAGTTTTCTTGTGGATATTAATATTATATTGAATGCATGTAAAGTTCTGAATTTTTCCAAACTTATTACTCAATGAGTGTAGAATTTTCAAGTACATATTATTAAATCCGAGTTATAGTTAAGTGTGATCGGTTGTCAGTAAGTCCTCTCATTACTGTGGCTATGGATCGATACATGGATGTGATATGTTGCTACATAGTCGTAAGTCGAATATAGCTTGTACGGAGTATTTATCAATCGTAATTTTAGATAGGCGCCCTAGTATCTTAGAAACTTTAGTTTCTCATTTATCCTACAGGTCCGTGATATGTTTTTACATAGTAGTTATGTATGCAAATGCTATATGCATAGAGAACTATTTATCTAATTTTTAATATGTTTTAAACGATAAATGATCTGATTGCAAAAATCGTTGATGACATAATAATTGAAGTCATTTCTATTTTTTCTTTGGTGTGTTTTCGGATGCATTGCTTTATTTTAAAATACACTGCATCGTCAAACTTTGCTGTGAGTGTAATGATGACATTCTTTCTCAGTGTAATTAATAATTGGACAAAGTCTGTTTATTTTCATTAACACATTACAATAAATTGTTGTATTAAAAGTATTATAACTAAACTGTCTCGATACCGTTGCCCTCTCATTAGCAGTATTATTTATCGCTTGTGTATATGATCATAAGAGATTAAAAAGTGTAGTATAAGATTAAATAGTAAGTCTTGAATTAAATAAAAATGTTTCTGTGTTTAAGGGTAATAATACGTGTCCACTAACATTTCTAATTTAACTTGCAGCTCACCAGTAACTTAATTATAAAATTAATTGAAAATTGCCTAAAGGGACTTGTCGCTAATCGTGACAGCCAATTACAAGACTTGATTTTATTTTTATGTTTTGTATATTTCTATGTTGTAAGCCCCTTTCACACACCAGACGAAAGGTAGAAATATAGCCGTGTATTATTTTTAATAAATAGGTGTACAATCATTTTGATGTATGTTGTCCTGTGTACAAATAGCATTCGAAATTACTATTCGAAGTGATACAATAAACATTGCATTTTAAATTGGTCAACTAGTATTGTACCGGCGGATATCTAATAAAGAAATCAGTAAACAGTCACCGTATTTTAATTTAATATTCGATACGCATTGAATTAATATAAAATATTTCATAGTCGCATTAATTTCATAATAGGATTGTATTAGTAACTTATACCTTCACCGTGATGAAACTGGATGGGATGTAATACCTGTCGCGGTTGACCTTGCATCTACTCTTTTAGAAGCAAAAAATGATTTGAGAAATAAACGGTATTGTGAAAAGTCAATCTATTTTAAACGCCGCAAACGATTGGAGTTGCGTGACCGCCATATTTTAGGTATTTATCAGATGTTGTCGTCTTGAGTGATTGTATACAGAGTGCATCGTTAGGTTAGGTCCTTGAATTATCTAATTTCATATACTGCGTCGTAATTGTATGGTACTACGTCAACGGAAGATGTGCACGAGCTCTGAATATCTAACATAGCGTAGGTACATTTATGTTCCATAATTGGTCACGAAGCTTCTAATTAAATATAAAACTAGTTTTCTTTGTTATACACTTGATGGACATCGTACACTTTATAAAAAATCCATCGTTAAAAAACGTAAATATACACAGAGATGCTTACATGAGTATCGAGGAACTAGTTTTCCGCCAGCGGCTTTGGCCGCGTGGTCTGGGTATTTTTTATAAATTATAGCCTATATTACTTGGTAAAGATGAAGCTTTCTATTGGTGAAAGAATTTTTCATGGTGATAAATTCTTATGGATTGAAGCTAGCCTATCCAATGCAAACAAACAAACAAACGATCAAATCTTTCCTCTTTATAATATTAATACCTATAGATTCTTAGTATTGTTACTCAAATATTAGTTTTGAAACCAGAACCATAAATATTAGCAACTGTTTTCAATAATAAAGATGGTGCACAAAAGAAACAAAATCTATAAGTTCTATAGATGATTAATCTTACTCGGCTTTGTGTATGTGGCTAACGGTTTAGGTACATCATTTGTTTCCTAGTTTTTAGCACATTAGAGAGGGCATTAACCAAGGCTTACCAGTTTCTTACCATTGAACTATTTATTTGTATAGGTGACGAATTGTAAGGTGAACAATTAAAGGTTTCTTAATATTTAATTTTATAAACCTATCTGACCGTTTTGGTAGTGTTTGCCTTGAACTCAAAATGTTAAATTAACTATGCTTTATTTAAATTTGTAGACGAAGGTAAAGGCACATTGGTTATATGGTGCAACTTTGTTTTCACAATTTTTGTTTATTTCTTACCATTACCAGAGTCTATAGCTAGGGCTAGATAATCAGACTTATTTACGTACCTATTTGATTGCATAGCACTAGGTAATTATATAGAGATCTAGCTAGTTATCCTCAACATAATTATATTATTTGCATTACATTAGTCCTTCAAGCAAAACTTTAAAATATAGAAAATTAATTTACGAGTATAGCAGACTATTATTGTGTAGTACATACATGATTATCGCGCTTTTTCTTCTGCATATAGATAGGTAGGCTTCATCTTATCGTGTAATGAACAGAAAATATATCATCATGCCTGTATTTACTGAAGGGTTAGGCTGAGTTGTGTACGATATGTTTAGGCCCCATGTGATAAGGCCTATTGCCATTTACCGGACATCAATCGCAGCTCCGAGCTGCTACTGCGAATTTCATTAACACTAACCGACTTGGGAATCGTAATCAAGACCTCAAGCGTAGCGGTCGCACACAATAAGCCTCATCAGCCTATGATGAGGCTTATTGTGTCAATATTTAAAAACTGTCGAGTAATATGAGGCCACCTAAATGATGTTACGTGTGATTGTCCCTCGTGCAGACACACCAGCTAGTGCGACATAGCTAACTCTGGATTTCCGCAAACTATAAAATATTAACGGTAGACACCATCGGAACTGTCAGCATATTCTACCCTACATTAACAGCATCAGAACAAGCCCGATTTAATGAACCCAACCCAGACTCGTTGTTCCTGACGGCACACTGTAACCTCAGAGAAATTGATCTGTTTTATAACCGTTTACATAGCTGTTGCATTTAGGATTGCAACTAGGGTAACTAGATAATTCTGACTTACTTTTCGTGATTCGATATGCACTTTTTCGTCTATTAACTCGATGTAAATATTGCGAGTTCGACATTTTTTTACGCACTTTTCTAAAAGTCTAGATTAAACATGCAACAATTAGATGTTTAACAATCTGATGTCGGATAATTTCATGGATGAATTATTGTGTCAATTATGATGCAGCCACCTTCAACTTATCTAACTTGTGTAAAACAAAACGACGGTGGTATAAAGTTAAATTGTATATTGTGTAGCGTTGGACTAGCGGTTGACGATGTTATATAAATTGTAAGCGCGACCGCCGTTCGCTTCCAATATTATGAACGGCAAGGGAGGCGCGAGCGCAGTACTGGGCGGGAAATTGTAACGTTAACTTCTCGATTATTTAAAGTGTTGTGCAGTACCTATTCTAAAAGCATTGAGTAATTGAGACAGTGAAGTAGAAAAATATTGTACGTTGTTAAAATGTGGCGGCGATTGCTTTTTGTGAGTATTTATATTTTTTTACGTATCAACAATATTCAATAAAAATGTATTTATGGCTTCTTCTTCTTCGTGTCGATGGTACAATTTTCTTTTTTAAATTAGATTTGGTGTGCCCAAAATTTCCCCATTTTTGTATTTATGGCGGGCAGGTAGCACCAATACGATTTTCTTTTCTTTCTTTTCGATCGATAATCGTCGATCGATAATCCTAACTACATTTAACGTTTAGCTCGGGATTGTGTTGTTGGAAATTCAAAATTGTGTAAAATAAGAGTCGATTAATAAGTACTTACCTTCTCTAACCGGACTATACCCACAGATTAGTTAGGCACATATTTAAAATTAACGTGCAGAGTCCAGAGAATGGTCCAGATCCAGAGCTGTGCATACACGTAGGTTCCTTCGTTCTGCTACCTACATAGGAAGGGAGGGTTTCATTGACTAATAGTTACCTTAGTACATGGTCAAGCTTTGTGTACCTACGATAAACAGGACATCAACAAAATTGTAATGTTAAGTTCCTACCTACTTACCCACATATTGGTAAGAAATAAACGGTATAAAAATAATCGCTTGGTCATGGGTAGTGCGGTGTACCTTGTGTCTCTCCTTTTTTTTCAAGCTATAAGCACAGAGTAGAACAGAGGATAAGCTTTGAACAAGCGGGCAAAATATTTACCTATTCTGGTAGGGTTGGCACCGGAGCATAAAATAAAATGAACAAAACATTTTAAATATAAATTACCACCAACCACCAATTTTCACAACTTGCAATTATTTATAGCTAGATAGATACTTACCTAATACATACGTTTACAAATCATAATAATCAATCATCTAGCATTCATTTTTTTTTAAATCACGTTATTATAAGTAATTAAAACTATCTTTAATAAATCTACCTATTCTGTACTGTGCAACTTAGCACAAAAAACCACTAGTAAAAAACTAGCAAAAAATCACCAGTTAGTATTTAAGTAGGTATGAAATTGAATTTGTTTCGTTGCTTAACGTATATATTTATCTAAGTAGGTATCTACCACATTTAAACAATAAATTAAATAATCAAGCTATTATACTTACGTGGTAGAGTTTTTTGAATAACAAAAATATTATATGTTTTTATTCTTTCTGTTATTGTTTATACACACTGTACAGTACACCATGTTTGCACTTTTTCTTATCAAAATCAACACTTATCTACTTAGAACAAATACAAACAATGCGTCGCGAACGACGACTAGGCTAGCCCTGAGTTGAGCACGCGCCGAGCGAGTCTAAACTGGTTTCGCTGCGTACGTGACACGCCGCGCGTGCTCACGCACACACGCGCCTCATGTTTGTAGTAGTGTACCTACCGCAGAGCAGTTGTATGAAGCTTATACTCTGTTCTACTCTGTGCTATAAGCGAAACGTTGTCAAAATTCATAAGTACTTACAGTTTTTTAGTAGGTAGGTAGTAATACCTATGTATTTTGATTTTTTAAACAGGCATCATCATTGATACCTACATAAACATAATATGATCAATATGATCATAGTGTAATATAATAAATTATAAATATTATGTTTTTGATAGATTGTAGGCAACCGCATTGAAAGTTAATCTGACCAAGGGCATTTCATTCAAATTTTCTCCACGTTTTACTCAATGGTCGCATCTTATTAGTTTCACTTTCATTTCAATATTATCTTTCACTGGATCAAAACCAAGCTCATTAACACCATAATTTACCGTTCACTGTGGTAGATAGGTATTTGCATTTTCCTCGGTTCGCGTTGTTTTTCGAGATTCCTTTAAAAATTGTCTTTTTTTATTTGGGTAAGTACCAACCTACCTACTAGAATTAGTTTAGGCGTGTACTGTAGAAGACCTTCATTTATAAAGGTATGTTTGGATCCACTTGCAAGTGGCCCAACAATAAATTGCCCCACAGGGCCACAGCCCCAATAAGCGGGAGAGAATCCAAGAGGATGTACCGCTCTTATAAAAAGTGTTCCGTGTTGCATTTTTAAAATACCCAAGTCTAACAGACGGACATGACGAGAATGTTTTTGTGTACGGAACCTTACAAATTGTCCGCTTCATTGGTCTTGCGTGTGGTCACTGGCGTGGCCCAAGGAGCTGCAATAATGAGATTGTTACCGATCTCGATAAATTGTTATGACAAGAAACTCCGGAATCTAATCGATCTACCTATTTACCTAATAAAACTTTCGGACTAGGTAGCTTGTAAGTTGTAGCTAAAGTCGAATAATCATGATACACTACATAATGCTCAAGCAGAAATCACAGCGAGGTTAGCCAAGTACCTATCTGCCTAATACTTACATACACCCATTAGTGTTAGTGAACAGCGTCCACCCTTAGAATTATCGTCATTCGTCTGCCTAGGACCTACTTTTGTGTCTCCCTTCTCAATACACGTCATGTTCCTTTCACGATATGAAGTAGGTAGGTACCTAATAAAGCTCATAGGAATATAGCGGTGATCCTCTGAATTTAGTGTGGCGTCCACTAACAGTTTACAGCATCTAGCAGTTGACGCAACGGGCTTATCAGCTGATGGTGATATTTCAAAGTTTACTCATTACTTTCATTTATTCCAGTAGCAAATAGATGACTCGACCATCTAAAAAATAGAAGCTCACTATGGGTGAGATTTTTATAGGACAAGTGAACGATCATGTCGACCACCTAAGCTGACAGTTTGAATTCTTGGAAGTAAGAATAAGTTTTTTTTTTCCAATATGAGTCGTTTAGCGCATTGTAATTTTTCACAAATTATAATTTTTGTTCTGTAGGCAACCTTGACAGCAGTGTTTGTTGTTCACGATGTCGCAGGTTCGATTTCCGCATGAAGACAAATGTTTGTTCTGACATTTGTTCCGAGTTTGGTAGGTAAACGCAATAGGTACCTACGTGATTTGATTAAGTAATTGCATGGCTGATGGCATAGCAACATAGGGACTAGGAAACTCTTGCATACATGACGATCATTACCATCAATATCAATGTGTAATTATCCCACAATGTATTATTTTAATTGGAGGCAGATAATAGCTACCTAATGCGCTTATATCATTCGTTACGGTCGAGTATCTTGCCTATTTCCCTGACCAAATGAATTGAACTCGCGACCCGTAGAAGCCGATGTTTAAGTTACCCGATAATCAACTGTAGCTGCACCATGTTGGGAATATAATAATTTTATTTATTAATAATCATACATTAAAAAACCCTACATAAAATACCAGGCATAGGAAGTAATTTATAAAGACCATATAATATTGTAAACAAGCAAAAAAGATTGGTAATTTTATAGCATTAATTATTTCAACGCTTCATTAGTTAATTGGTTTAGGTACTACAAAAACACATTCAATTACAATTTTATTTGGACGCCGCTAGAATAAAAAGGCTGTTAGCTAACTAATGTATTACCAAGTAGGTACTGTGGAGGCTCTTGTCCTCCACAGTACCCGGGATTAGAGTATTAATAACTAAAAAGATTATTTATCGTTGACTTTGTTTATTGGGAGCACTGAAATCAATATTACATGTCATGGTGTCCGTGACACATCTTCTTCTAGAACAGGCTACGTCATTATTATGAATGCTTGCTAACGGCCAGATATATGTAAGTAGATCAAATATTGGTAGCGACCTTTGTGGTCTCTACAGTACCTACCTACGTATCTAGGTTTATACCCAGGTATCATTGAAATACTTCAATTATCACTTGATAATTTAAATATTTCAAATAAGTATAATTATAATAATACAATAAATACATTTAGGTATGTTCTGTTTATTTTAAGGTAAGTAAGTACAACATTTATAAATTAAGGTAGAAGTTTAGGAAGATGAAATTTTTGTTATGACAAGAAAATGCGTAATTAGTCTAATATACTTTCAAAGCTGCTAAAAACATAAGTTTGATAATAAAAAAGTTTGAAGCAAAGTGCTTTTCTGTCTAGTAACAAAATACCCACTGAAAACTTCAACCATTTTAAAGACAGTTTTCAGAATACTCCAAGTGCCTATTTAGAAGCATAATTGATTAGAATAAATATTAGGTACCTACTTGGGTAAGAGAAGGCTAATTTACCTGCCTGTAAACCTTGTATGTACTCACCTTTAACTTAACTACCTATTCCTAAACGATTTTGTGAAACTTGTGCTAAGAACTGAAAAACCTCCGTAGTAAATACCGAATTATAAAACGATTGCGGCCTGTTTCACCACCTCTGGATAACCGCTAACCAACGGATAAATAAAAAAATTGAACAATATTCGTATGACATTATCTGCCAAGTAATTTAACGGGAACATATCAGGATGTGTGATGAAGTGTTGTTTTATTTTGCAAAGATATTTTAATTGGTATGCAGGTAGTAGGTTCCTCCTAGGTATATTATCTGTGAGTTACAATTTTGTGCATTTTCAACCGACTTCAAAAAAAGGAGGAGGTTCTCAATTTTTTTATGTTTGTTAGAACTTTAGACTGTGTGAACCGATTTTGATGATTCTTTTTTTATTCGAAAGCTGCTGGCATACAAATTTTATCGAAATCCGATGGGCGGTTGCAAAAATATCGCCGAAAATTTTAAAACCGAAACCTCGCTGTCTGTCCCGGGCAGTGCGTTTAGTTGGCCTCCCCATACACTTACTATAATGGGTACAAAACAAAATACTTATGGGGAGGTGGGGCAGATTGATACCGTTTTTTTGTTTCGTCGCTAAAAAATATAGTTATAGAGATATTGCAACAAAAACTATTATTCTGGGTCGAGAATGTATCTGGGTACAAACGTAGGTATACATTTCACTGCAAAAAGGCACGTAATTTTTTTTATGACGCTTTTTCTGAAAAATGGGATTTGTATCAAACTACCCCATGTACGGGGCAGTTTGAATCGCTTATATATCTTCTTACATAACTTATATACATTTGTTTAGAAATTAAATAAATACATTTTGATTCGTTTTTAACTTTATTTATGAATTAATCACAGTTTCATTCTTATTTACCAGAAATTAACTTCGTTAAGTATATATATTTTGTATACATGTATTTTTACATTTAATTAGTATCAATTGTTTTTATTTTTATTTTTTTATATCCTAGAATATTAACTGGGCCCATTAGTATCAGAATTAGCAGAAGCTCTCTTCTTTTTTTTTTACTCGGTACATTAATACAGGTATCAATCTGCCCCATTGACCTCCGTATCAATGTGCCCCGAAGTACTTTTTCAAATTCAAAGTAATATTAAATAAATACTGGAAGTAACTATGGAAAACTGATTATTTTATAGAATAATTCACAGTATTTATTGACTGCATAATGTAGATGCCTTTAAAAAACAACATTAAAACTGCCGAATTATGCACATCCTAAAGTTGACGAAATTTTTCTTGTACCTATAAAAACATATTTTTGCTTGTCGAGTCCAGCGAAACGACCGGGCGGCAGCGATCTTCCGGTAGCTTATTGGGTGCGTCTGTGGTTTCTATGTGTGAGAAAATTAATAGTAAACTACCATTCGTTTAGTTTAAATGACCGCCGTATCTATGTGCCCCATGCATCAATGTACCCCGCTTCCCCCTACATCTATTTTTCACTAAAATTGATTTTAAAAGTTTTAGTAAAATATAGAAGTATTTTTTGTAACTAATTTAGGCGGTGCCAATCTACTAATTTAAGTTGATGTCTGTTTGGCACCGACTCTAAATTAGTTAGAAATCATAATGTAAATTAAAATATTATATAATCATAATGTAAATAAAATAACATGTATGTACAATAACATGTACTTATTTTTTGCTTTTTATAATTCCTAGGTGTTTTGTGGAGACGGTTTGTGTAGTAATTAATTCAAGGCGCGGGCGGTTTAATGAGTCGGCTCCATTGAACATAGTCTCGCGCCGAAGCCGCAAAAGTATCGCTTACATTCGCAAGATATTGAAAGCATTATACTTTCTATCCAGGCGATCCTAGAAAACCAGGTAATAAAATATCAATGCCATGAGCCGTGACCACTAGTGAAGAGTAGACGTAGCTACGGTTTAAACCACGTGCAATCGTGCATATCTCCTGTAGAGCGCACTTCAGCGCAAAAAAATGCGAACTATTATTCAAAAAAGTACCTATACATACCTACATATTATATTGGAACTATCTGTTCCTTAGTAGACCGGTAGATTAATACTGTTTTTATGTTACCTAACCTCGTGCTCACACAGATTACTTGCAGGCTGGTGATGATAGGTCTTAAGTAATCCTAATAGTAAGGCTCATCAATCAATCCTAAGACTAACGCTTTGTCGTTTCATTGTCGAGATATTATTTTATTCTCGGTCTCGGCCGAGAACGAAAAACCCATCTCAGTCGAGCCTTACCTTACCTTATAGGAATGGAAAGCATAGCCGAGAACTTTTTGACAGTTACAAAAGTTTTGATAGTTTATTTCACAAATTGATAGAAAATTAATGTGAATGGTTACACAAACAAAATAGGTACCTACAACTTTATAATGTCATTGTTTTCGTACGTAAAGTTACCTATACCTATTTATAATCAACGATATTTTTTGTCAAGTTATCGCAAGAAGTCTGCAGGAAGCTGCTAATGATCCATAATTTAGATGGTCTACAACCGAGTAGTGTGTTATTATAAATTACAAATCTAAGTATAAGCAAGCAGACGTAAATTACATTCTTAATTACATACCTATCTATAGTTTTATGTAGTCAAGGTGTATATATCTTTTAATTATTATACAAGATTTGAATTTAATATAAAGTTCTTGCACATACCTACCTACCTAGTTTCAAAGCTATAAGGAGTTGATCACAGTTAAAGGTAGAACTTTAAGCTACGTCTGTGGAGTGAATCTTTATCCAAACATCTCTCTTTGGGACATATCCAAACATCTGTAGGGCCTTGGGCGGTGGACTCGGGGTCGTCAGTCGCCCTGGCCCTCGAGGAGAGTCCGTGAACGGACGTCGGCGGTGGGATTGGAGCCAATTCCTTGAGCCCTCCACTAAGCGGGAGGCGGTACCTACAGTGGTTTTAGTCGGTATGCCAACCACCTGGCCGGAGAGCCCGCCATAAGGAGCAAACTTAAAAAAAGTCATAACTATCTGTAATCCCCGATAGATACACAAGTAGGTACTCACGCAAGTACTTGTCATGCGAATGCGACCTCACAACTCAACCATTTCGTGGCCATGCCTAATCGATTAATATCTATCGAGTAATCATAATTGATTATAATTAACTTATTTAAGTATTGTCTATTCAGTCGTCTTCATCAGCCGACACTTTGTTAGATTTCTATATAATTAGTACAATTAAACTTTAACATCGCATGTCCGTCAAGTCCCGTGTTTGTACAACATCATTACATCAAGCCTGTATTCCCCGAAGTGATAGGCAGAGGTGTACACGATCACCAAGAGTTTGATGGCCATGTAATAGGGGTGAGCGGCAAGCCCATCCTACCATCAACCGGGCACAAATCCAAACTCCGAGCTGCTACTGGGAAAACACAAAACTCTCACTCGACTCTATATAGAATCAAATCGAGTACTTCTATAGCTAAGCAGTCGCGCTTACGCCCACTAGACCAATGAGGCAATCTGTATTTTTGAGCTTGAGCAACAGAGTACAAAATGTACTACTGTATATGTACTATGTAGTATATACGAAATGTACTATGTACCTATTATTAAAATCCAATCTGCGCACAATACTTTTCTCAGTGATACCGGCAAAGAAAGTAAAAATTAGTTTCCGTGCACGGTTCATTAGTTGCACGACCACTATCAGGTTGTTTACTGTCCACAAATAATCACGCAGTGTTGTCATTACAAAACTTACGCTTTTTTATGTGCTATAAGATAAAGTTTGTGCTACTTCCTATTTCGTCTTATGTCATACATAGCACTTTGTTTCCTGATGGCACGCTGGAAATTCCTAACTTTTTATAACGTAGTCTTAAGGCAATGAATGTGGAACACATAAAATCTCCCATGTGGATGTTAACCAGTATATAGACTTACCTAATTATATAATTAGTCGGTAGTGTAGTCGAGCTTGTTTCATACTTAGAAGAAAGCAAGATAGCAAGACTTTCAAGATAAACTTCTTTGGAAGTACCTACCTACCGATATGGTATCAGCATGACTTGAATAGCCGGATGAACGAATGTTCCGGATTTATATCTACTTAGATAACTACCCAATCATGTATAAAATATCTGGAACTACTTGTGCTTGGATCTGGATCTTCTAGCATTTTGCCATGTACACACTGAAAAACTATACAAATCCAAATTCAAGCCAAGGTCTCTATGGAACGAGGTCGAATTTGTTATTATTTAGGTACAGAAAGTTAATTCATTAATAAGTGCGTTGATACAACCACTAACAAATGTGAATAAAAAGGACCCTCTATAACTATCGGATATAGTCTAAATATCCTGGTGTTCACGCCTGCTTCCTATGTAAGTACTTAAGTACCTCTAATATACTTCATTGTCCAGTTTTAGTTTTTGTTGAATTCGTATAAAAGTAGGTATGGAACTAAAACTAGCCTAGTTACATACTACTACTTAACTGTACCTTAATATTTATAGGTACATATGTACTTATAGTAAACCTTTTCGACCGACTTTTAACTGTTTTTGCGGTTTTTCCATTATTATGACACAGTTACCCGTAATTGAACTTTACGTAACGTGACTTAATAGAAAAACTAATTCACTTTTTTATTGGCACCTACTTCTCTCATTGATGCAGCACAATGACCGATCTCGTAACATTTGCACGCTATGGCGAAATGAACGGTCAGGTTAATTTAGAAATGAATAAGTAGGTAGTAGGTACCTACAGCTAGATGGAAAACGCACTCTATTTATTTATGCTTTTGTCTTCTGTCGTTAAAGAACCTATTCACCTTGGTTCCCTTGACCTGGTCTGTCAGAAGCGATCTGCGCAGATATAAATTTTTAGTTAGCAGTAGGACTTAAATCCATTAGCAAGTAGTTAGGCACTTCTAGTTAGGCGTAATTTGATTTTTTGGAAGAAAATTGTGTAATTTGAAAAATTTAATTCAGAGTTGATGTAGATAATATTTTGTATGGGATTTTTCCTATACTAACATCACACTTTGTATTTTTCCAGATGTTGCCGATAATATTAACCGTATCTTCAATCAAGGTGCCAATTGATAATGTTGATCCTACTTCTGAAACATTAACAGCAGTCCCGGAATACGAGAAAAGTACTCCTATTTACTACATATCTGACGATACGAATGTTGACAGCTACCTCAACCCCCCTGACTCTCACAAACCCGAAGAAGGGTCCGTCATAACCGGCCTACCTACGTATCTTATGCCACCATCAAAAGAAAGGCAGACAGATTATTACGTACCCAAAGAATCAACAGACGTTCAAAGTGACTGGTTACCTATTCTCCAAGCACAACCACAAAATAAACGCAATGTCCCTTATCAGAGATTGCCTTTGGAGTCAATTCCCATTTTTTTTAATCCTGCACAATCCGGAGACGCACAGGTTCCTCCACCCATACCTTCGACTCGTTTGGAACCACCTTCAGTTGATGCTATCAATGAGTTCTTTATAGAAGTTCCCGAGGATACAGAGTTGCATGTGAACGAAAATAACGAGCCGATCCAACCTCCAGACTACTTACCTCGTCCAAATGACAACGCAAATGATGGACCAGAAAATCAACGACTTAATCCAGCAGAACCGACCCTTGCATTACATTTAACTCCACCCAAGCAGCAGTCATTTAATGCTCCGACAAAACTGTACCCAAAGAAGTATTCCGGTGGATTCAAGCCTGTCCCAATACCCCTTTCACAATTTGCTGAAAACTCTAACCCGGCAGTACCAATTGCAAAGCCTGCCAAATACTTCAAGCCACAACCTACCGCCGAAGTCGAACAATTCACACCGACCGACGAAAAGAAATTGTACCATTACAAAAAAGCGGAGCATCAACGAAAATTGAAGGAAGAGGAATCTCTTAAGGTAAGGGTGGGTTTACTTATATTAGGTATAAAAACATCACAGAATAACAGTTAATAGTAGTGCCTCAATATTCAGTGCGCTCCAAATAGTTAAGTAATCTGAATATTTATTTACTTACAAACTTGTTCTGTTCTCAGCAACAGCAGTCAGCTGATGATGCGGCGGAAGAAACATATGGCAAGCCTACTTCAGTCGAACAAGAAACTTCGGAAACTAACTTGAGATACCCCGGACGTACGTGTAATACGTATAACTTAATAATAACATAACAATTATTGTTTGAAGTGGGTTGAGAGATACATAAATCAAAAACTTTGTGTAGGTACTATAACTAAAGTTTCTGTAATATAATGTCAATAGATCGGTCGACCCTTGTAACGGTTCCAGACAACTATTGAATAATATTACTTACTACTTATTGTTAAAGATACAATTTCGTACAATCGTGAAATAGGTTCCTAATGTGTTGGCTTTATTGATAACTGTTTAGGTATTTGCAAGTCATGAAATAGTTATGTAACTAATTGGACAAATTCAAATATCTGAGTAACTGGACTTATTTAACTTGTCTTTATTGCAGACAATGCGTACCCTTCTGTTCCGGTGCGATACGCGCCCCGGCCTGCTCCTTTGCGGCAGGCTCCCGCACCGTCTCCTCCTCAAGATGTGGGTCCAGCCGCCGTTGCTCCTGATGGTAGAACCGAGTTTAGAATGCACGGGATGAAGGGACCTCACAGTTATCAGTTTGGATACGACACAGGCAAGGGGTAAGTAGGTATTCTGCTTTGACACAGAATAGGAAATACTGAAGGCCAGTTTGACCACCCCCTGATAAGTTCCCGTTAAATCACTTGGCAGATAATTTCATACAAGTATTGTTCAATTTTTTAATTTATCCGGCAGTTAAGAGATACCCAGAGGTGGCGAAAAAGGCCCTTTAAAAATAGGCCCGAACTCAGAGACGCTACTTAACCTAATGAATCATTAGCTAATGAGACCCACTATATCTTATTATCATCATCATCATGTCAGCCAAAAGAGGTCCACTGATGAACAAAGGGCTTAGTATACTGACAACAAATTCAAACATGGAAAAATAGGCCATTATATATTAGCCACTGTTTGTTTACGATTCAGTCTCGTTAGGGCCATTGTAATTAAAATATGTAGTTCTAATAACTGTTATTTAATTTCAGAAAAAACCGCCAGTTTCGGTATGAAGAACGTGACAACGATGGTCTAGTTAAGGGACATTACGGGTACATGGACAGGGCTGGTAAACTTCGCGTTGTCAACTATAGTGCGCACCCTGAGTACGGTTTCCGCGCCGAGGAGCCGGTGGACAAACAAACATGAATATAAACAAAACGTAATCTACGTGTGGTCAGATTATATTCTCTACATAGTGGTGATAAAAAATTAACTATTATGTAATATTCACGGCCGATTGACGTCTGAGTGTGATGTAAATATGTTTTTTTTGTAAATAGTTGGTAGGTATTTACTACAGCTACTTGTGTCTGTATCTAAAGCTATTATTAAACTCGGGTACTACAACAGCTTGGTAAACTATAAAATCTAAAGTGGCTAAAACATTTTAAAAATATTTTATGCAGCACACGACACTAGTGTATACTAGCCGAGCTCTACATAAAAGTATGTTTTTGATTATTTTAACTCGATAGGCTATTTTAGTGTTGTTACCATAAGTGTCATATAGTGGTTAAGATATAATACCTAATTTATGTAATATAATACAAAATAAATACAAACTTTTGTAGAAAAAAATATAATCAGTGATTAATAACATATTTTTTATTGAATCTTCATATCAAAAGTATAAAAATAGTTTATTAACCTAACTTATACACAGTGCATGGAACTAAGTATATTATATTTGTAACATGGAAGCCAATGATTGCACACTCAACAATTTACAAATAACTATGAACACGATACAACATACCTACATTATACATTTTAGTAAAAAAGGATACTTGGTGAAGACTAGGTATGGTAGTCGGTAAGAGTCCGACGACATAAATCTCTGACTTTCCTTTTTGGGGAGCCGGAGGGTATCCATGAGGATTTTCACACAAAAAAAAAGGTATGGTGTGACTGAGAATTTGGAGTTTCTGGAAGAATGGCGTAGTATGTGTCCATACATGGATCTTCTCCGTCAAGTATGCACATTATATCGACTGCGTCTTATCATTAACACAGGTACATACACTACATACATGATTCACTATGGTTATTTGGTAAAGTTATTTTACTTTGATGAAAATTTCAATAAAAAAAAAACCATTAAAAATATGGTAAATAACCATGCGACTATGTCGCATAATTAAATTATAATATTACATAATTTTCCTTATAAACATGTAAAAATAGACTCTGTTTAAATGAAAATATTACTGATTAAGTATACCACCCAAAAAGGTATGTATTTCTAGGAGCACCTATTTATTTACATAATCTACAGAGTTAGGCTGGTAATCGGAGGCATTCCCGCTAAGCGGTGATAAAATACCCCATACCTATTAGGGATCCAATATGTATACTAGATTTTTGGAAATAACTTATTTTTACAATATTTATTTTCCATTAATTTTTCATCTCGGTACTTAGCTTTCATTTACTGGATATTCATGCTTAGTTTATCTTTAAACGTGTCTCATTAAGGACATGTAGGGCCTGTTTCGCTACCTCTGGATAGCCGCTAACCGTCGGATAAATTAAAAAATGGAACAAAATTCGTATGAAATTATCTGCCAATTATTTAACAGGACCTCACTCACCACTCTCAGGAGGTGGTGAAACATGCCTTTAAAATGCTAGATATTCTAATATCGTCTGGTTTAATTCACTACTATACCTAAAGCTTCAGCTTAAGCTTAACTTGCAGTAAGTTGATTTCCGTCTGGCTTAGGAGGTATATCATAAAATTGATAAGGTGTCATGAATATACATCGGTGTTCAAACATTACAAAACAATTGTGAAGGGTTGAAAACTTATCTAATCGATAAATTGCCTTATCCTTTGGCCATTCATTAACACAGACGCGATTCTAATGTACGTACGTATGGTAGATACTGGTACACTAAGACTAATGACATTAAGATTACCACGTATTACCCGTCTAATAAATGCCCGCTTAGAATATGTGAAACTCAAGTTGTTTATTTTGTTGTAAAGGCACATTTTACACCACAATACAATATAAAAAAAATAGGACCTAATGTGTATAAAAATATAAAAACCGGCCCATTAAACAATGGAAGTAGATTTAAAAAATGTGTCGATTTAGGTATTTTGTTCAAATATGGATTTTTAATTCAACTCGAGAGTACAGTGCCTCAACCATGAGTTTTTCTCACTAGACTCGCTAGCGACGCTGCTAGCGGAGATATTTGTATGGAAAACCCTCGCAGCGCCTCTAGCGGTTACGTAAGGAACTAAAATCTGCTATGAGATTACAGCGTTTCGATGCATAAAAAATCTATCGAAAGCCGTTCGATAGAACTCATGGTTGACGTACAGATCTCGCCAAACTTATTGTCCGGTTTGAAGTTGGCACAAGCTAACTTCAAACCAGTCGTAAAAATCTGAGAGAAAAATATTGGATAAAATTTTCGTTTTTATTTATAGTTCAATATTTTTCTTTCTCCGATTTTTAAGGCTGGGTTGAAGTTAGCTTGTGCCAACTTCAAGCCGGACAATAAGTTTAGTGAGAACTGTACCTACCCTCATTGCAAGCAGTTATCCTGCATTCGTGCCATACACGGGGTGATTTTACTGTTGATACTGAACGTGAACTGAACTGAACGTGTAAAATTATAATTTGAACAGTCAAAAATGTATGGAAACTATTCTTATGACAAATGAAGGCATACCTAACAAAATCGACAAAATGCACCACCTCGTAAAAGTTTGGCGGTACTTTGACACAGATTTTGATTCATTCGATCGCTCAGTTCCCGCGAAAACGCACCCATTTGTGATGCGTTTCTTCCGAATTCATAAGTATGAGTGAGCAGAACTCTTAATTTAGAAATATTAGACCTTTATTGAGTTGATATTAAAAGTAGTGTGTACATATACAAAATACCGGTTGTTGTACAATTACGTGAAATAATTGTAATAGGTTTTCAAAGTGTTTTGTGTTGTGTTATTGAGAAGCCGTGCCTACAAACGGTAGCCATGAGTGAAGCTGAGACTGACGGAACTGCGAGAACAGTGCCTGCAGGTATCGTACCTAATGGTTTATATTATTATTTACTACCTACATCATTTTGTTGATTTCGATTACCCCATTATATAAATAAGCCCATTATCTTTCTAGCCTTTTCCCAAATACGTTGGAGGCTCGGCTTCCAGAGAGGCATATCCATCCGCGGTATTGATGTATTTGACTCGAAGTTTCGAATTAAGTGGTAGTAGATTTAAGATTGTAATAGAGTAGATTTCTAGAATATGGCACGGATACAGATCAACAGTTCGTTTATGCTCCGTATGATAGGTAGGTATAGGTTCTTGGAAAACCATAGAAAAGTTCATAAAAATACCTACTCGCCGCACGCGCAAGCGGCTGTGGTGATTATAGATAAGTACATATTGTTAGCAAGAAAGAACCAATTGCTTAGCAAAAACTTAGCCATTCGGGGTAAAACGATTAGTATCTACAGAATATATTATGTCATATTAATAATATAATAACAGTGAGAAGAAACGACTTATCCGCCCGTTATTTACATCATTTTCTTAATTACCTACCAGTTTTGTGATAATTATATATTTTTTATTGTATAATTAAAAATATATAATTTTACATAGAAAACAAAACTTGTATTAAAAATGCTTAATCACTACAATCATCGCCGCTCACAATATTTACATGAAGGGTCTTTACTAGTTGGTCAAGCAAACTAGAAGCACCAATTCGGAATAGTTTTGGTGTGAGCCATTCTGGTCCTAGCTCTGTGTAAACAAGGACCAACCAATTGACAGCATCCCTTGCAGTGGATATACCACCAGCAGGCTTTAACCCCACCTGTAAAAAATATGTAATTATTACAATTGTTATGGTAACAACATACCTTCGTAAAATATATCATAAATGTGCTTATACGAGATTTTACAATTGCAAATCTTTCTGTATAATAAATTAGTATTATTCATATCTTTACATATAGTATAAAACAAAGTCGCTCCCGCAGTTTGCACGCTTAGTAGATCTTTTAAACTAGACACTGGTTTTGAGTGAAGTTTTTATGTAGTATACATGCATAGTATAGTAGAGAAAAGCCGATAAATCCAAACCCGTGCGAAGCCGTGGCGTTATCATATAAAAGGAAAGCCGTAACTGACCAATCTATCAACACACTACACAAACTGAACGCTGAAATTTGGCACACAGATTAATGAAGTAGGCATCCGCTTGGAAATGATTTTGAAATTCCCAAGGGATTGGGAAAGAATTGATGATTGCAAGTAACACCATTCCAGGGTTAGGCAGTGGCGTTCTAATGTACACCCACAGTCGTCGCCGGTATGTTTAGGTCGCATGTAATGAGCCTACTGACATCAACCAGGCACATATCCAGATACCAAGTTGCTACTGGATTTCACAGAAAAACCCAAAAACACTACTTGACTTGGGACCCAAGACGATACTCGGACGATGCGCGTGGGACCATTAGTCCAATGAGGCAGTTCTTATAATAGCCTAAAATCTAAATTTTAATACAAAAATATAAGAATATTACCTTAATCCCTGTCTGCTGATAAAATTTCCTGATAGCTCTGCACATCACTAGACCCACAGGCAAAGTGGCATTAACAGCTTCTTTGCCAGTTGATGTCTTTATGAAGTTAGCTCCAGCCATCATAGACACCATAGAAGCTATGTAAACCTGCATAAAACAATATTGTACTTCGCACCAATTTCATCTTGTATTAGTTTAATTAGTATGAATAGTCAAAAAGCCGGTTGTTCCGCTAGTCCGCATTTAAACCTATCCGCATTGTATCTTCTAATAAACACTTGACATTTGTTGATAGTTCGTAGAATATAGATTACAAAAGAATGACAATTATATTATTATAGTTTTTATTATCATAATTTTTACAAAACTTACATTCTTATAACTGCCTAGTTCCCCAACTCCAAGTATGACTTTGAGGTGAGCTAATCCACAAGCATTCTTCATCTGTTGAACTTCATGGAATAGAGTATCCCACTGTCCAGTCAAAACTAGACTGCGGTCAAGGACCACATCAATTTCAGTGGCTCCACTAGCCACAGCAAAACTGATCTCCTGAAGTCTTGTCCCTAATGGATAGAGACCAGAAGGAAAACCGGTGGCAACTGCAAATGTTATTTTAATATTAGAACAGTAATCTGTATTTTTTTTAACAGTTTAGTAATGCCTTTGAAAAATATGGTGCTATCCCTTTATAGAGAAAACATACTAATATTGATTTTACCTGCAGCAACATTAATTTCATTACTAAGCTTCATTAGTTTGATTGCATCATAAGCATCTTTAACCCTGCTTGGGTACACACACACAGCTGCAGTTCTAATCTTTTCTTGATTTAGTTTTGTGGCTATGTCTGATGGCAATGGATTGGCTGCCTGAAATTAAAATATCCATTACTGTCAGTTAAAATGATGAATTAATGAATGAATAAAGCCTCTTTTGTGTTCCACTGCTGGGCAAAGCCCTCCCCTAACTTGGTATTTATCATGGTGCCATAATAAAAATCAAATTTACTATCACAAATTCGCAATATAATTACAACAGTCCATAAAATAATTACACTAACCTTAGTACAAAGTCTAAAAACATTTGATCTGGTATCATCACCAGACAGAGTGGTCAAGTCAATAACAGTGATGGCTTTCAGAAGCCAAGCATTAAAGTTAGCCGGTGAAGTAATATGGTTTGAGTCCAGTATAGTTTTAATTTGTGCTTCAACATTAGACTTGTTTATGTGGACCCTTTTCAGCTCGGCTATAATATCTAAAATAAAATTATTTTTGTATAAGGGCATTGATGCAACAAAATTATCCCGTAATTAGACATTGATTGAATTACAACATGATTTATAACATGTGTGAGAAGCAGCAATGGCTGAGTCTGAAATGAGAGTCACTAGGTACATAATATTTTTAGAAAATAGAAATGGCTTTTATGAAATTTAATGTGCTAACTGAAAATCTTTAAAAATCAGCTTTAGTCTTCTCTTATCATTTAGGATCTATATTGGATTACTGAGAGATACTTTGATGATTTAAAAACTAAAAAGTTTAAAATAAAACAAATTATTCAATAAAACAAAAAACCTGACTGTGTTAACGTTCTAACTAAAAATCCAAAACAAGCCTTGAATGTTGGAAAATATATTGCAGACAGGGACAAGCTATTCGTTCTAAACTATACCGAATTATAAATAAAACTGTTTCTTTGCTTTTTTTTGTAAATTTACAAAATGTTTAACTTAGGTATAGGTAGCTTTACTTAAGTTGTCAGGCAAAAAAAGCTACTTCAATGTAATTATACAGTTTAAAAGAGGGCTACTTACATAAAAATAAAACTATCACTATATTAAGGCATTACAAAACATGTAATACACGATTACACGATAATAGATATTCTATTATATATTTAACTAAAAATATAAATCAACGTTCGACCTCCGAATAATAGGTACATACACTTCTTATCTAATTTTATTTTATTATTTTTATTCATTATTCGTTGGCTTTGATAGCATTATCTCTGTAAACTTACCTAAAACATTTTTACACTTTTCGGATGTTCCTTGTAGTAGCACCATTGTTTATAAATTAAGTAAATAAATTTTTAAAAGAATGTTTTTTACTATAATAATTCTTTCCGTGGTGTTTTCCTCATGAAAAGTTTAGAAAAACTAGGTAAACATAAACAACTTGAATCACCAGCCCGCCCAGCCCGATCGAGACGTCGAGTGAAGTTAGTTGTGTGTGTTTGTGTCTTTGTCACTGTCATGAAGTGTGTGCTGTCTCTGTCACTGTCATGTGTGTGAGTGTGACCAGGGTTTGCTTTAACCACGTTCAAAACGATGGTACAATTCAAAAGGATAGTATACTTATTCAACTTATTATTTTAAATTGAAGGTCATTCAAATCAATACCAATTTGTGTAAAATTTACCTCTTCCAAGTTTATCGGTTCTTTAATATTTTGTTTGATGCTAAGTAGGTTTAAAATCAGTACAATTACCACTTTTGCGCTACTGCCTATGCATTGTGTTGCCAGTTTGTGTCTTGTCTAAGTCCTGTTTAAGGTTTATTATACTGAATACGAGTATGCTCTCACAAAGAGAAGACTTGTCAAAGGGTATTTGAGGAGTGATCGAGTGAAGACCTGAAGCTACGTGATTTATTTTATTTTTTAGTTCTGTGTGTTCTGTTTTTTAATGTTGGAGTGACATTAAATGGTTTTTATATGTCATTAATGCAAAGAAATAAAATTATAGTATTTGTCGTACTAGCCTTGAATATGGATAGTATACATATAGTACGAAGCATGAAATTATGGTACAAATACTATATATAGTACGAAATCCAACTCAGCGTGTGTAATCGTAACTATTCGTGACACTATTGATTTGACAGTGACAAAGTACAAAATAGATTGATTGACAGTGGCACTGAAATACGACAGTGGCAGATCCATCGGTGAATCCGTTGCTAGAGGCGCTTGTGTAGCGTGAGGTCTTCGAAATGTCAAATGATGACTAAGCAGCTTTTAATTTAAATAATGTTGTGAATATTTGGCAATGACAAATTAATTATGGCAAATATGAGTAACGAGTCAACGAATGTCAGATTTAAAAACGCCAAACTTCGCCAAACTTATTGTCTGGCTTGAAGTTGGTACGAGCTACCTTCAACCCGGCCGTAAAAATCGAAGAAAGAAAAATATTGGATTGTAATAAATAAAAACGGGAACTCAAGTCGTAGGCTGTCGTTTTAAACCATTTTAATTCAATATTCTTCTCTCTCTGATTTTTACGCACGGGCTGAAGTTAGCTCGTGCCATCTTCAAGCCGGACAATAAGTTTGGCGAGACCTAGGTTTGGCATACTTTTAGCTATAAAATAAAAACTACAGTTACAGTATCGATTTCTAACGATGTCCAATAGGTATTTCGCTTTATATGGCCTGCTGCCTTCATGAGTTTGTATCTGTATAGTAAGATAATAATTATGAATATTATGATGTACCTATTGTACCCACCTAGGTACTTACAGTAATAATATTACTTAATTTTGGTCCTCAAATATTTTGCAATGGTTGCGATATCAGTACCTGCTTTACGTTGGACCACTATTTACGTCAGTAACGCGACATTCTGTTTATTACGGTAACACTGCAACGATAGTACTTATTTACCATTTCCTAACTAAAACTTGTTCCCATACTTCACATCCCAAGTTACGTTAACGTAACATACCATCATGCCTGTATACCCCGAAGGAAAAGTTAAAAGAGATGGGTATTTACACATTGTACACACACACGCCGCTGCTATATTTAGATCTCATTATAAGGGAGGAGCCGTCAAAAATCCAAAATCAAAACTCCGGGCTGTTACTGAGAAAACTTTTCCTATGTCGTTTATATTGAAGCACGAGAATGAAAAAGAGATTTCTGTAAACATGGAAATAGTGAATTGTCATTCAGAACTGCTGCGGACTGGTAGTGGACACAAGTTTGTATAATCAAACATTCTAGCCACGAGCTGATTAAACGTAAACATCGGAACTATCTAGGGAGAGCTTGAGGTATTAAACTACGCAGTTGGACATGAGGTATTCAATTTAGAATATAAAATATCATCAGGCCTCTTTTCCGCGATATATTCCGCGAGTTACTATTGAGAATTTCGAAAAATACTTATAAACTTTTAATTTAAAAATCCAAATAGTAGGTTACTTGTTGGTCAGCTCATCCATTTAATTAAGTTTGTATGGAAAGTTGTATTTTTATTTTATTTTAGGTTAGGTAGGTATACAATTTCCTTTTTTTTGTTTTTAAAACTAGCCAAGGCTGTTGTCATGCCGTTGTCTCTTCTAATTAGACAAACTACAATTGACAAATTATCAGCTCAATAGGTTTCCTATTTTACCTCACTGATCAAATACTAGAGAATGGAAACTTTAAAATAATACTGGAATAAAGGTCGCACTTTAGGGTATAGCAGTCTACACATTTTATATCTATTCGCTTGCGTCACAGTCTTTTAAAGTTTTGCATTTTGATGTTTCAGATAGCTCGTTGAATTTTTACGTCTTCTTTTATAAAATCTTGAATGGGAAATGGGGATCAGTCTCTTAGCCAATTTATTTTATCCCGGGAAGACAGCTTAAGATTAAGATGGGTTCATTTTGCTTAACAAAAAAAAGTAAGTAACTGAATTTTACCTTGAAGTTCGACTTGGTGTTTTGTTGTTGTAAATACTATAATTTAGGTAGGTACATTTAAGTAGGTAGGTATATAAATTGTGAAGGTATTCTTTTGGTGTTTACCAATTTATCGCGTTGTATACGCGTTTTGTGAATAGAGAGACGCTAATCAAAGAATAAATCTCGGTAGCTACCTACGGAGTACGATTTATTGTGATCTGAGATTTGTTTCAGGCTTCGCAGGACGCGAAGCGAGCGCTATAAACATTTCAGCGCACCATTACAGTAGTCCCACAGAGAAAATAGCGCCTTAGTTCTTGCTTTCAAAGTTTTAAAGGAATTACTGTTGTTACCTCCTTCCCCTCTGACACCGATTGAAAAAAACGATATGATAGGCGAAGTGAACATACCTACTTACGAGTAAGTTAATCACTCTTTGTTTATGAACCTTACCTTATTCTGTTGTCGGTACCTATATATTAGGTTTACTGTTTTCTCATCGCTACCAGATAAGTTCAGTAAATTATGTATGCAATTTGTTTCCATTATAATATTGGACGAAATATTAGACAGACTACCTCGTTGGTTGCTCAGTGGTCCCAAGCGCGACTGCTACGCTAGAGGTCTTGGGTTCGAGTCCCGGGTAGAGCAGTGTTGTTAGTTTTTCTGTGAAATTTCCAGTAGTAGCTCGGAGTCTAGATTTGTGCCCGGTTGGTGGCAATAGGCTCGCCCCATTACATGGAACCTAAACATACCGCCGAAATGTGAGTGTTCATTATTAGCTAGTTAGGTATACCCTGCCTTTAGCCGTTCGGGGAATACAGACGTGATGGTATGTTAAATATATTGGACGAAAATTGTATTTTACTGAAGCACGTCATGCCTAAATGCTTAATTATAGATTTAGCCTAGAGTAGTTGCAACGAAATTGTTAGATGTTTTTGCAGACAAACTAAATGATATAAATATACCGCTCATACCATCAGATCAAAAGTAAATCATCACCAGGTAAGATTTACTTGATCTTCCCATATCGTGGTCGAAGATATTTTGGTCCTTTTATGTTATATCTTGTATTTCTATTCACAAATCACCAATCTTAGTAAGCTAGTAGCCTTCTACTAAAAATCTTTTACAGCAATCCTTATTACCTGACTGCCGAAGGTGAGTTATGTGTTTGTTTAACCTATTAATCAAATACAAAACGTGACTTTAGGCGGACGAATCTCGATTTAACTATATTGTTTCCTAAAATCATTTTCCGTTAAATTTAAATAACGTGCTGAAAATGAAGGGCCTGAAGATATGAGGGTTCGCGAACAAAGAGTAAGGTCGTGTCTTCATATAAGGGGACATAGCGGCAATGACTCGGGATATGACGACGGACGTGTGGATGAATGAGTGTTCCTTCGTCTTATTTTCATATCCGCATGTCAATTTCCACGCAGTAATTTTACTTTGTTGTAGAAATTGCGCGCGAATTCTGAAATTTATTGTCATTCTGCCAGTCTGGGCATACGTAGGTACCGATAAAATTGATTGTAGGAAGCAAATTTTAATAACATCAAAAGGTAAGTAGGTAATTCTGTTTGTAAAAAAATGTCAAAATATAATTCCGGTCCTGTAATCCAGTCTCTGCCTAAGTTGTTCAAAAATTGTCCTAAAGGTGATATGATACCTACTCCTATAACATCTATAACACTGAAAAAAAAACTGAGATTGGCAGAATAATATTTTAAAGTTCCAGAATTGCTAGTAGTCCCTACTTATCCTGTCAGTAATATTGTGTAGATAGTCATGATAATTTAGCTTTGATAACATTAATCAACAAAAGTATGTAAGTACATTGCCAATTTGACCGTAAGGCCATTATCGTTATTACCATTATTATTATTATTTAAAGAAGAAAAGAGTAACTTTCTTCTTTAAATAATAGCTTAATTTCGCAATGCAAACTATCTATCCATTGGCTATTGAAGATTCACCACAAATTTTTAGGGATCACTTGCAAAGGTATCGCTTGGTTCAGAACCAATAAGGTTTTTGCTTCCTATTTTAAAAAGTGAGAGTTACATTTTTCTTCGTGAACCTTTGCTGTGAGAGGACGTATAGTTGGTTGCTGCGTTAATATTTAATTAGTTAATTTCTTGATACCGAGTGCACATTTTGAAGAACATCGGGCCCTCTCTTACTATCTTGTGGAGATTACCATTTACGACGGCGTCCATATTGGATTTTGTTTCTCCGTCTCATTTACACAGGCCTACACCGAAACACAACTTGTGAGTTATTTGTTTTTAAACTTATATTTAAATCTGAATAAACATTGAAAAAGTCGAAGCGCCCGGCGAGGCTCGAACCGTCGACCATCAAGTGACGTGCGGGCTCCGAGTCGCACACGGAAGCCACTCCGCCAAGAATAGTGAGCGCTGCAACGCGAAATTAATAACTACTACCTGCGGGCTTGTCACAAGTCGCCTGCGCTTCAGTATAATATTAAATTACCATTATTGCTATAATATTACCAACTACTTTGACAGTGAAACACCGCATATTATTTCAAGCTTTACAATGTTTCACTCACCAAACCAAAAATGCTTATCTAACCCAGATATACCTTCAACACCTGAATTATCTCAAAATGTCACTAATAGGAAGCGTAAAACACCGGAAAATGAAGTTTTGGAAATGTTTAACTCTTTTAAATCTGAATTATTGCATACACTGAAGGACTGGCGCCAGGATATGAACAATAATTTTGAACAAATAAATCAAAATATCAATAACATAAGAAGCGATTTTGATCAGTATAAAATTGAAATTAAGAAGGAGCTTGGATCTTTACTGGCGGAGCAGTCAAAAACTGTCACACAGTGCGCAAAGTTATCGGAGGAAGTTTCTGACTTAAAGGAATCAAATCAATTCATGAGCGACCAATATAATGACCTCAAAGAACGCTTGGATAACATGTCCTCGCTACCAAATACACAATATGAAAAAACAGTCCTGGACTTAGAGGCGAAAATAGACTTGTTGGAGCAGCAAGCACGACAGTGCAATATAGAAATCTCTAACGTATCTGAAAGACGGAATGAGAATCTCGTTGACTTACTTGAAAGTTTGGGTAAGCAGATTGGATATAATATCAAGAAAGAGGATGTTGTCGCTATACACCGCGTTCCTCACGCAGCGCAGAATAACAAGCCCAAGAATATTGTTGCGAAATTCACAACAAGAATTTTACGTGACAATATCATTAGCGCCTACAGACTGAAGAAGGGACTAACCTCCGAACAGATAGGAATATCAGGCACCTCACATAAAATCTTCGTGAACGAACACCTCACGCTTCGAAATAAGCAGCTCTTTCGCAAGGCACGGGAAGCAGCAAGTCGTGAGGGTTATAAATTCGTGTGGACCAAACATTCCACAATACTCGTTAGAGAGATTGAAAATTCCACAGTCCTGGCTATTAGGACGCTCGAAGACATCGATAAAATTAAGGCCAATACTAAAACTACAAAAAATACTAATACTGCTATGTAAAATTAAAAACCATGACATTTATTTTATCTTTTATGTTGAAATATGTAATAACTTTTTATTCAATCACTCTCTTTTAGTATATTGTATTGTATTGTTTAATATTTTTCCTTGTGTATATTTGCAGAAGCATAGCATAATCAAATTCATATTTTTGATCTTGTCAAGATTATTGGCGTGTTCGTTGGTAACATAAAACTTTAAACTAATGCAGCTTATAAATGGTTTCTTAAGTCATGGCTAATCACAACATAAATAACTTAACAGTTTATTATCAAAACTGTCGCGGCATGCGTACAAAGTTGAAGACAATATTCTTTAATATCATGTCCAATTCGTATGACATAATAATTTTGACGGAAACCTGGCTAAACAGCAGCATATATGATGACGAGTTCATAGATCAACGATATACTGTTTACAGATGTGATAGAGACCTAAAATTGACACATAAATCCGATGGGGGAGGGGTCTTGGTGGCTGTCATGAAATGCCTCAAGCCATATCCTTTTTCTATACCGTCTCTTACTTTAATTTCAAAGTATGTAGAATTAGTTGTTATTCAGATACCGAGTACTGAACTAAGTGGCAGTTACTTAATTGGTGCAGTTTACATACCAGATAGGTCACCAATAGCGGTTTATAATTTATACTTTGAAATTTTAAATGATATTATAAGAGAAAATGGCATAGCCAACCTTTTACTAGTCGGAGATTACAATATACCTGAAGCTAATTGGCAACATCAAATGGACTCTTCTGCCCTTGTTTGTACGGGAACATCTTCAGTTTGCAACAGTCTTCGAAACTTTATGATTATTCATAATTCCTATCAATATAATGTAGTTAGAAATTCTAATGGCAGAATTTTGGACTTATGCATCAGTAACTTACCCGACTGCTCCGTGATGCATCCGCAGGACTCTATTTCTGTCCCAATAGATGCACATCATCCCCCTATTTATATTATAATTCCTTTCACATCTAACATCAGCACCTTGAATCGTAACCCCGTAAAAAAACCTAACTTTTTTAAAGCCAATTATGAACTTATAAATAAAGAGTTGATGAACGTGTCTTGGAATACGATACTTGACCAGCTTCCCGCGGAAAATGCAGTTAACTTATTTTATGAAACTGTTTACGATATTGTAAAAAAAAACGTGCCACTCTCAAAATCTAAACAAGCACAATACCCAATATGGTTTAGCCCATCGCTCATACATATTTATAAAAATAAACACAAAGCTTGGATTAAATGGAAATTATACAAAAATGACTCGGATTATGAAATCTTTTCTTTATACAGAACCCGGTTTAAAAGTGAGGCAACAAAATGTTACAATAAGTATATTAACGCGGTAGAGGATTCTATCCCCAAAAACACTAAGTATTTCTGGTCTTATATAGCTAATAAAAAATCCAAGGCTGGTATACCGTCAAGTATGTCATACGAAAACCGAAGCTCACAAGATCCCGAAACTATATGCAACTTGTTTTCCTCGTTTTTTCAGTCTGTCTACCAACCGTCCACCTTAACTCCTCAATGGTCACCAACAAATAATTATGCGGATCAGTGTGATTTATTGAACAATGTTTGTTTTGATATTACTCATATTAAAAAAGAACTAAAAATATTAGATCCATCCAAGGGTCCAGGACCAGATGGAATCCCAGCAGTGTTCCTTAAGAACTCTGCTGAATCAATATGTGAACCATTACAGATTTTGTTTAATAAGTGCATCACTGAGGGTTTCTTCCCGGAGATTTGGAAATGCGCCTACATTGTGCCAATCCATAAAAGTGGTTCAAAACATGACGTCACAAATTACCGCCCGATATCTATCATCAGTGCAACATCAAAACTTTTTGAGCGGCTTGTTCATAATGCCATCTATCCCCTCATTCATAACTATATTATACCCGAACAACATGGTTTTGTAAAACAAAAATCTACCATGACGAACTTGGCAATTTACTCTAATTTCCTCTTCCATAGTATCGATAAGGGAGTTCAGGTGGATGCCGTATATACAGATTTTCAGAAAGCATTTGATAGAGTTGACCACGAAATCCTTCTCAATAAAATAGCATTCAATGGAATAAGGGGCAATCTTCTGCGATGGTTTTGGTCATATATCACTAACCGCAGCCTGATAGTTGTTATTAATGGGTACAAGTCGGGAAGAGCTGGGATGTCTTCCGGTATACCGCAGGGCTCTATATTAGGGCCTCTACTGTTTATAATGTTTATAAATGACATAAATACATGTTTTAAATACACACATTTTCTTTTATATGCTGACGATTTGAAATTATATAAAACCATAAAAAATATTAAAGATTGCTCAGAACTTTAGAGCGATCTTAATCGACTCTCTGAATACTGTGAAATTAATAAATTAAATTTAAGTATACCCAAATGCAACATCATCAGTTTTACAAAAACTAAAACTACCATAATATATGATTATACCTTAAGCGATGATAAACTAAACCGAGTGACGAATATTAGAGACCTGGGAATACTACTAGACTGTAAATTACATTTGGATCTACATATAGAAAACATCATAAACAGAGCATTTAAAATGTACGGCTTTGTTATCCGAACAGCCACCGACTTTAAACGCCCTTGCACATTTTTACACCTGTATCGTTCACTTATTCGTTCTCAACTTGAATATGCCTGCCTGATCTGGGATCCCTTATATAGCAAATATAAAATAGCCATTGAAAAAGTTCAACGAAAATTCTTACGAACTATGCAATTCAGATGCCGACTTCCACGCTTACCTTACGAAGACCTTTTATCAAAGTATAATTTACTCTCACTCGAGAAGAGACGAATGCTTCTGCAAGTAATGACACTACACGACCTTTATCATAACAAACTAAATTGTGTAGACTTTAGTAATGCAATTAAAATTGTGGTCCCTAGATCAATTCATCGTCGTGGAGTGCGCGATTATCGATTGTTTGATCAGTCATCATGCCGGACAAACGCTGGTAAACGTGCACCCATTCAACGCCTCATGCAAATATATAATGAACAGTTCATAGATGTAGATATATTCATGCTAAATAAAAATTCTTTTCGTGCTAAAGTTATTAACGTACTGAACAACTTGAATGTATCTAGTGGTAACTAACTAGTTTGTGATGTAGTGTAAATTATTAAGTCATTCCTTCGATTCTTCACCACAGCATATCTTTTAATTTAATACGTGGAAAATGTTGTAGTTATTACATTGATTTTGTCTTGTATACCTACTAATAACTGTTATATGTAATGTAATATCGTTTTTTTTCCCAAATAAAATAAAATAAAAAATACATAAGAAACATGTTATTGTGTTCTTTCTATCATTGTCTAGTTACATCGGAAACTGATTGGAAAATAATGGCCTTAGTAATAATGTACGTAACTGTTACACAACACTTTGTTTACGAAGCATTAATATTTGGAGTTTTCGATCTACGGGGACTGGGGATAAAGCTGTTACGTATTAATGTCGAACGGACGGCGGACGTGTCACAGTCTGATTGGCAATAAATTCGACCGGTCTGCCGACGAAATGAAAAATAGACCAAACAAATGTTATAATTGCAACAGCTCATTAAACGTCGTGTGACCGCTTTCAGTGCCTTTATTTAATTGATTAAATTAATTACGACTTTTGAAGAATATTTACTCGTATAACTTGTTATTTATACTGTAGTATTAATATATTTATAGTTAGCTAATATCTACGGCATAGTTCAAAGTTCGTTAGGGCGACTGCAGTTCGATTCCCAGGTCGGGCTTTTATATAAAATTCTTAGTAGATAGCAAGCTTGCAGCTTGAATTTGCTCGGCCTTATTATATGGGGCCAAAATGCACCGGCAAAATGTGGGTGTATATAGTAAGTACACATCTGCCTAACCCTACGTAGAATACGGGGGTGATGACATGTATATTGTATGTAATAAAGGTTTTAAAGACTGTAAAGGATTTGTGGATTTATATTATGTTTGGGAACTGAGTATTATAACAATAATACTCAGTTCCAAAATCCACATAGTTAATTTAATTTTAGGTACCTTATAGTAGTAGCTCGGAGTCTAGATTTGTGCCCGGTTGGTGGCAACAGGCTCGCCCCATTACATGGAACCTAAACATACCGCCGAAATGTGAGTGTACATTATTAGCTAGTTAGGTATACCCTGCTTTTAGCCGTTCGGGGAATACAGACGTGATGGTATGTTAAATATATTGGACGAAAATTGTATTTTACTGAAGCACGTCATGCCTAAATACTTAATTATAGATTATTTTTAATGAAGGAAAAAATCGGCGGGCGGGCAGGATTCGAACCTGCGTCTTCTGTTTCGGTACACCAGACGCTCTGACCACTAAGCCACCGCTCGCCCTGCTCGCCAGTCGAAATCTTCCTTCACATTCTAATTTACGTCTTAAAGGTGACGTAGCGACATCTATTGTGAATGCTTCACAACCCATTCCACACTTCATTAAAAATAACTTGTAATCTTAGCATGGAAAATGCTTAAAAAATACAAAAAGATACTTAATTATAGATTTAGCCTAGAGTAGTTGCAACGAAATTGTTGGATGTTTTTGCAGACAAACTAAATAATATAAATATACCGCTCATACCTACCATCAGATCAAAAGTAAATCATCACCAGTGCCTCGACCATGAGTTTTTGTCACTAGACTCGCTAGCGACGCGGTAAAATATTTGTATGGAAAACTCTCGCAGCGCCTCTAGCGGTTACGTAAAGAACTAAAACCTGCTATGGGATTACAGCGTTTCGATGCGTAAAAAACCTATCGAAAGTCATTCGATAGAACTCATGGTTGAGGGGCTGGTAAGATTTACTTGATCTTCCCATATCGTGGTCGAAGATGTCAGAAATCAATGTGGTCGAAGATATTTTGGTCCTTTTATGTTATATTTGATGAAGTCAACAAAATGTCATCTAAGGATTTCTATTCACAAATCACCAATCTTAGTAAGCTAGTAGCCTTCTACTAAAAATCTGTTACAGTAATCCTTAAGTAAGAGTAAGAGTATTATAACAATAATACTCAGTTCCAAAATCCACATAGTTAATTTAATTTTAGGTACCTTATCTACCGATTGTTAAATAAAAATTATATAAAATAGTACCTATTAGATTTAGAACCTCTGAAACGAACCATGCATTAAAGAAATCAATCATGAGGTGAAGGTCGCTTTGACCTTTGTTGTCATGCCAATTGTAAATAGGGATGTAGACATTAAAATAAGATTAATTTTTCATCGTTTACGCCAAAATTAATTTTCAAAGTTACGCCGGGACATTGTTGTTTTATGGGGCCTATAACTTTCGTCGTGTAATGGTTTTCGCTTCGCTGTGGCTGTGCTCTCCCGCTGTAAAAATATTCGATGCTCGTAGATAAAGAGTGAAAAGAGAAAAATTTTCATGTTGCAAACGTGACTAATAAAAAGGGTAAGTTGGGTGGCTCCATAAATCGTCAGCCTACGGACTTGGAGATTTATATTTCTATTAGGGGCCTTCTAACAAGGATATCTATGATGCCCAATGCCTATGCTCCTGATAAAATGCTTCTGGATACCTAATTACCTATTGTTATGGCAGTTGTGTACTTGTGTCAAGTAGGTAGTTTCCTGCAGATATTCCAATTAGCTATTTGTTAAGTAATTTAATAACAAACTTTATGTTATTGTTATTATGCCAGTAAAGGTCTCCCTACCATTCTAATTGACTGACTAATAAACTTTGTGTTAATCTTAGAAAACAGCTTAATTTGTAACCAAGCATCGTAGTTTTCATTAGTTTAACAAATTCTAAATTTTCTATTAGATATTACTTTTTTTATTACATAAATAATTATAACAAAAAATGCGAACAAACACACCACTTCATTTTCACTACAATAAAGAGTTGAGCAAGCTCAATGACGCAAAGAATTTATCGGCTGCGATGTTTGTTGCGTTCCATAGTTTCCGCTGTCATGCCGAAAAAAAAACAATGCGGGTTCCGGCTGCGAAGACAAGTTTTTTTTCTCTACGGTAGAATGTCTTCCGGGTGCGCTAGTTCATCAATCATCGTATTTTCGGTTGACGAAAACCAGGAAAACTTTGATGTGGTCGACATTGACAGCGTTGAAAAACAAATAACATGACGTAGGTTTTGCCTAGTTGGATTGTACTACATCCTTCCTTTTGGGTTATTACATTATCACCTTTTTCAGTCGTCTAAAAACGTCGCAACATGCGTATTTTTTTAAATATTCAAACTTGAATACTATATTGTAAGTAAGTATCCTTTTCTCTTTGTCATTAAAATCTAAAAGCTTTATCATTCGACGAATAACGAGTTGGTATGAATTATACTTCACTCACAGCTGAATTATCAAGCTAGCCTGCCGCTGCCTTTAATTCCACTTCCACTAATGGAATTCATCCACTTTTCAACAATTCTGTCCAGCTTCTTTGTCAAGGGCTTAGGAAACGTTTTGTTTCTGACACTGAATCAGATCTTGCGATTCATACGTGGATTATATACTGTATAATTATGTAGGTAAAGATAGCATAAAGTATCTAGGTACTTCAGGCGAGAACATACAAAATTATACAATTTACCAAGAAACCCATGATGTACCCTACATTAAGTGCCCTGTGTCAGACCTACATGATATATGAGGGCTGAAGTCGAATAAATACAAAAATAATGGGCAAGCTTTCTAAAGTTATATATCAATTTAATGACTACCTAAACGTTCAGTGTAACAGTATCGTAAGACACTTTAGTTGAAGGAACTGCGCTGTGTGTGTAATATGGCCATTAAGAGTATTAAATTTAAGGCCAATCCATTTGCAGGCTAAGGGCGGAGGAGTGGTCTCGCAGAAGCCGCCGAATGTTTTCACATACGTTAACAATTTCACACACGGCTGGTTCTGTTAATTAACCCGTTCAGCGTATTTTAAATGAGTTTGGACTCGCATGGAAAACAGCCCCTGTGTTGTCTTGGACTTATAGATATAATTTCGATATAGGGTGCAGTTTTATTTATAAGTAAGGATTTTAAAACTTTGGTCTCACGTAAAATGTATTATCGCTTTAATGTAGAATAATTAGAAATATAACGACGGCGACGTATACAATAATTAGGAATATTACCTATTAGCATACGACGCGACGGTGAACAAGATGTACAACAAAACATTTTCATTGAAAATTATATTATCTTATTTTTACTTAGGTTACATGTTTAGTACTGTAGACACTTTCCCCCGGCATGTTGCAGACAGAATTATCTCGGATGTATCTCAGAATATCATAATCGGATAACTGCTTATGTTTCTAGGTATATGCAGGTAACTGCTTTGCTTTTTGCTCTGCTTTTCTTTAACGAGTTAGTGGTTATATAAGTACTTAGCTATAAGATTTTTTTTTATTCGTATTTCCTCATGTGTAAGAACGCTTTTAACAAGTTCTACTGTAGTAAAAAAAGTTAGAGTCGAGATATCCAAGTTTCTTACTCGACCGGATTCAAAAAGAGTTATAAGTTATAGAAGTTGAATCTACGTGACTTTAAAAGAGCAGAAGTCGACTGTACTTTACATTAAGTTTCGGTTAACGCGAGTCTAATTAAGGAAGTTTCCTCGGAAGTTTGCTAATATTATAAATGAAGAGAAAAGAGCCGAAATTCACGCTCGCCCCTGACTGTAATGATATTTCTTCTTGCACTTGCGAGTTTTATGTTTTGTACAAACTTCATATCCACTTCACTAGTTTGCTTCAAGCAGTTGACGTTTGTGGCTATGAACGAAAAAAAATTGACAACCTAAATTGAGAGTAAAATCGGTGTCGAAACAATAAGTTGACATTTTTAGGCATATTATTGAATTGAAAAGCAACTATATATAGGTATAATACTGTACCTGTTAGGTAAAAGGTAGGCATAACATTGTGAAAAGGCAGGTTGGCTCAAAAGGCCGACTAGACCATACCACACCGTACTCACCAAGAGAAAGGGATACAGTGCCGACATGAACCAGTGAGCCTTTGTGCTGCTACCGTTTGTCGTATGTCCATTTCGTATGCGAGTTCGTTTTATTTTCATTATAGCTAGGTACGTTAAAACAGGCTATGTGTGACCTAGAAAAGAAAAACTTATTCCTAAAGTGATGGTCACACATTATCATTGTTTTTTTCCCCAGTTTTACTGGTTGTAATGAATGGACATAAAAAAATTGTAAACGGGAAACAGTTTGCAAACCTTTAGGTTTAGATAGCATAAGATAGCAGAAAAGATGGTACAGTAACATGGTCAGGAGCAAGTTTCGTTTATGCCTTGGATGGATATCACTGTTTTTCTCAATGACTTCATTTAAGTAACAGTATTTACAATACATTAGTTTATATATAGCTTAGTTTTTAGTTTTTTACTATAGTTTGGCACAAGACAGAGAAGTAGCTCAAGCATGACTCACTATAGTAATAAAGTAGTTACCGAAAAATCTTACTATTCGTTAACTATAACCAGCCTTCGAGTTTCACGATACTTTAACTTTAGTATCCATCAGAAACGAACTCATGCTATCGTTTTTCATACAAATCCGTAGCTAACTACTTGAATACTTAACTATAACTATTCGAATACGAAACTTCGAAAACTTATGCCAGCAATTTTTTAGTTCCCTTGACATCCGCCGCAGCGCTTATTAGTATTCCATACAAAATAATTTGAACTCGATACGATTACGTTGACTATTCTATTATTACAGTAACTGGTGCTTGAACTACAGTATGGAGGACGTATATAAAAACATTATCCATTATAATCACGCCCCTCAGTCATGAGGTAGCGACTAGGAAGAAGAAGAAGTTTGAGATGAAAATTACTCTGACGTCTTTTGACTGGTTTAAGGAATATGAATATGGTATAGGAAAAAAATCTACCTTATTAGGTAGATTTAATATATTTCAAGTAAGGAAAGTAGAAACTGTAGGCCTATAGTAAATGGACTACATAATGCTTAGAGTTAAATCTCTGGCTTGTTATTGCTACACTGTCCCACAGAGGCATACCTAGTCTTACTAAACCAGTCAATGAGTGATTACGATACTTCAGTATGTAGACTGTATTTTCATCAACGTTTCATTTTACAGCATTTCTATATTTAAATTTTATTTCGAAATGTCATTTATTATGATGACAACTTTTCAATGTCCATAATTCAAAGTATCTGATTATCCTAGACTCAATGCAAATTCATTCTCGGTTCAGGCTATTAAAAATCCTGTCACTGGCAGGTGACAGGGGGAGACAGTCATAACTAGGTTTAAGTATTTTTCTCTTAAAATAAAACAATGTCAGTGTCCCTTAGATAAGTTTTAATCTTTTACTATTAGATCTACTGACTTCGATGAAGTGGCTTATGATTTTATTAATTGGGTTGATATCCTTGTAGTTACGCATTTGCTTATCTGAATAAAATAAATAATTAAAAACAATTCAAAGACCGTAAAAACAGTACAAATATACTAATGAGTGTGTTTACTTACAGTTTGATTTTATAGAGCCAAACTTTCAGAATTTGCGGGTAGGTAGGTACATCATCATTTAATACACAAAATGAAATTCTTTTGGTGGCCTTATTAACCTACCTAACCTACCTAGCAGTAGTCTTATTGGTATTTCAAATGTGACACTTGCACTACGTTCTTATTCGGTAATACCTACAGATATTATTATTGGAACCATACCAAGAAAAGGCGAATGGCTAAAGTTTCATACATGACTTTGCCAATGGTTGTATGGTTTTAATCTATACTGAATAAAGCTGAAGAGTTTGTTTGTTTGGTTGAACACGCTAATCTCAGGAACTACTGGTCCGATTTGCAAAATTCTTTCAGTGTTAGATAGCCCATTTATCGAGCAAGGCTATAGGCTTTAAATCATCACTTGTCATCATCATCTTTCGCTACGGCCAATAGGAGCGGAGTATCATTTAAAAATGTTGCAAAAACGCGGGAAAAATTCAACTTCTACGGGAACGAAGTCACGGCCAAAAGCTAGTTTTAAATAAAAGGATCCATTATCCTTAAAGAAGAAAGGAAAACAAAATACAGACGCTCTTGGAAAATATTTTCTCAAATTAAAATTCTCAAAACACTTCCCATAAAAATATAGGCAAGCAACGTAGCTTCATTCATTGTGGCATTTTTATGACGTAATAAGATGGAATTCAAATGGATAATCTCAAGCCGTAAACGAGCTGAAGAACATGAGCGGCATGTTTAATATGACTTTTACATACAAATAAAAAAGGCGAATATAATCGGGACTATCGTGATGTCACTGTGAATATGGTTTGCGCACAGAATACTGAAATCATTCGCTTTGACCCCGTTTTGGCAAAACAACAACAAGATTAGGTTTACAATTAGCTACTTTATCTAATACTCTGTGATATAACATCCTATCCTACTCCTATTCATAAGTATAAAAGATTGTAAAAATGTTTGCTACTCTTTCACGCAAAAACTACTGAACGGATTGTGATGAAACTCTACAGTAATAGTATAAACATCACAATGACATAGCTATACGCAGACGAAATCATGGGTGGCTGTAGTATCTTTATACTTTCCAGTCGATATTACAAGTCCTTTGTAGTAGAAAATATTTTACGATTAAAGTAAATTTTTTTACTTCCAATAAAACGATTTCTTCTTAGTAGGTAGTGCTGAACGTGATTTAACATAAAATTTTGTTTGCCTCCACTCGAACGAATGTTTCCACTCTCCTCGTAGGTACCAACTTAACGAGTTTTGATGTTCAAAGAGTCTATTAACATGAAATACTGGGTACTCTACAATCTAACCACTTCTCAATGAGTGTTTTATCTACTGAAGAGTGGGTTACGACTTACTGAGGTCACGCGAACATCAATAATTACATAGACCGTATAGATCTTTGAAGCACCATCCCTATGTAAACCTCCATTAATGTGTCGTAGTCTATTATGACAACATTATTGTCGCACTTGCACTGAACTCAATTGCTTGGTATGACACAAAACAAATATCTTCACGCCTATATTCTCGAAGTTATAAGCAAGGAGGGGATGGAACAGCTGTGAATCGACACTTATTTCGCCGGAATACTTTAGGAGTTATGTTCATCAAAATGTTAGCTTCCGATAACATTTTGATTTGCGCCATTGACAGGCCACAAATCCATATATAAAATATTTAAATAACATAATGAACGCAGGTAATAACGTGGGATACAATACAGCACCAGTAATAAGGCACAACACCTCGGGGTCGTTCCGTCTTTTCGCAGAATATACAGAGTAACAGATTCCAGTAGAAAATTACGCATATTTATGTCAATTATCCTAGTAGAAATTTAATACACACTTTCTTGAAAGTACTGTTTCACTTTCTTGAAGTTACTGAAAGCTAATTTAATTAATTACACTTTACTAGATTCGTAGGTTATTATAAAATAGAAAAAGCATGAGATATTGTGTGCTTGATATTGATATCGATCTACGAATACTACATAATTATTGATGATAGGCATCTATCATCAATAATTATGTAGTAGCACTAGTAAGTAAACATTGGAACACTGTGTAATGTAATACAGTTGTCAATACTTTATAATGCATGAGTTGCGTGGAGCTTGGTGAGCACCAAGTAAGTGAGGTGGGGCACGTAAGATGTCAAGGTAAAATAAATTGTAAGTACCTATGTGAAATCAAGTCTTTTTGAAAATGCGTCAGCGTCTATATATCTATTTACTTATTTCATCTGCACAAAACGTTGAAGTTCTTATAAGTAAAATGTTTCCGTTTCCTCTTTAGGGAAATTCGAAGTTAATATTTTTGGTCTTTGTTTCTCAAGAAGGCATCTCGTTCCCATTAGTATTTGTTGGAGATTTTCATTGACAAATACGAATGTTATTAAAAATCACATAGGTAGAATAAATAATATTCATACATCTAGGGTAGGTACGTAGGGTAGGTACATTACATTATTAGTAAATAATTTCTTGTAGTATTATTTCATTAGACTAAAATGTATTGGAATTGTATGAATGAGTTACTTGTAAGCTACTTAATAATATTATAAAAGTACCTAGGTGGAAAAGAAAATAACTTACTAGGTATGATTTATATGAACCGCCTTTTACCTTATTAATTTATTATTATCTGGCTTAGAAAAGAATAAGTTTTTCTTATAATTATAATTATCATTCATTGTGTTGTTGTATTTATTTTATAATATGGGTATAAATATAAAAATAAGAAGAAGTCGAAACAGTGGCAGTGCCTGGACAAAATGTAGCCGCAATAAGCGATTATATGCATAATGCATATTAATAATTATATTATTATCGTATAGAAATCATAACTAAAGCATCAGACATAAGCAAAAACAAGGAAGTAAAGTTATCAAAACAGCACATCCTGCTAAATTTATCTTGCATCAAATACGAAAAGTGGTGTACGATAAAACTTTAGTTTGCTTTTAACAACATTAGGAGTTCAGAGTTCTTAACAATGTTGATTGTGGAGAACGATATCAAGGTACTTTGGTACATGTTTTACGTGCATTTATTTGGATTTGTAAAATAATTGTGGTGGAAGTATGGACTTCTTTTATATCGTTTCGCTCTTGGCAGGTCGTCATGTACCTAGTACCACTATCAGGGGCAGATGTTATACCCGTCACGATATCTCTCTATCTATATTTTATGCTATATTATACTATAAGTTTCAAGTACCTAGCAGGATGCTGATATTGATCTAAAGAACGCAACTCTGTATTAAAAACACATAGTAACTCAGAGCTACATTAATGCTTGTATCAAAACAATAAATGTTTTCTCAGCCCATAATAATACGGCATTATAAAGACATAATAGCACAGTGGCTCTAGTAAAAGGGTAGCCTTTAGAGGGCCAAGCACAACTTGCACTAAGTATTATACTGGTAACAATAGGTTACCCTAGGGAACCTTAATGTTTCATACATGGATTAATGAATGGGAAGCCTAAAGGTACAAAGAAGCGTAATGAGTCGCTTTTCGCACGACTCACGAGGGTAAGGACATTGAGTGAAAACTATAGTGGATGAAATTACCACCACGCTCAGTGCTCACCCCTCGTGCTCTCATCCCCGCCTCGTGCAATGACTTGCGATCTTGTTGTTCGACTTGCTAATGAGTTCTCGATTTAGCTCGAGACCGGCATTTGCAAGTACCATGTATTTTCCTTCTCATTACTTATGATATCTTCTGACATTTACTGTCAAAACTTCGATGTGTTTTGAGTGGAAGTAAGGATTTTCTAATACTTCAGTTCGATGTTATTATAAATAAATGTTGAATTTCAAGCTAATCATCATTATATAAATAAACGAAAATGTATTTAGTGAGTGTTCTTGTTGACAGTGAATATAATTCGAAAGTGACTTTCGCTTACTAAGTTATATTATCTGTGAACATACTTTAAAGATAATAATAAGTACTTACCTACTACTTAGGTTCTATTAAGTCGGTAACTCCTCCTTTGAACCAGTAGTTCGTATAAGATTTTTTGATAAGATAAACACATAATTATTATGTTCCTTGATAAGATAAACACATAATTATTATGTACCTACCTGAGCGAATTTTATTCAGTCATAGCCATAAGGTATTGCGCCATTGCTTATAATAGCACAGAACAAGTGAAAATCTTTGCTGTGGCTTAAAAACAAAGTTTATGATGTATAGTAATTATAATTTTGTATATTAATTATTATCATTTATTTAAAACCAGCAAAATAATATTAACTGTTGGTAGGTGATTAAATGAGCGGTAAAATCGGTTATTTCTCCTGAAAAAACCAGATTCTCACATTTTCATTATTTCAGATTTTGAATTGCAGTTTCCTTTCTGTATCGGTGTACCTACGCGGTATGATTGCATACCCGCAAACGATATTTTTCCGATAATCTCGTGATTATGGACAATACAGTTTTATTGCGTCGGGAATAAGGATTCCATATCGTCCACCGAGGGACGAAATCGTAGAATTCTTCCACAAAGCGTTAGGGTTGGCATCCTCTTATAATAATATAAGTCATAAAGTACATTTTCCTCAGCCGTCGTCGCGATGGCTTACCGCCTTAAACATATTGACTTTGTTTTTGTATGTGTGAGTGCAAAGTTTTTGTAAATATCTTGCCGCATAATGAGGCCGCATAATTATGAAGTTTCAGTCGTGTCTGTCGATCATTTAGCGTTATTATAACCCAGTTAATGCTTAGTTGGTTTTAGCCAGAATGTAAAATAGCTACTAATAATACTGAATGCTAATTAATATAATTACCTACCTATTTAATAGAAAATAAAGTGAACATGGCCTATGTAGGCGATGACATTAAATACTAATTTACTTAATTATGTTGACAATCTATGTTATTAGAACATTGTATTATAGCTTATTTCTGTTTTGGTTTCCGCTGGAGCCCTAGCGCAAATCTAACATCACACGTAGAACAACATTGAATCAAAGTTGGTCGCTATTCGCCTGCACGCCTTTCCTGCAGGAAATACGTTCATTGTATTTTATGGTACGATAGTTTCACAACTTACAAGTGTATAGGGAGATTATGAGTCTCATTTATTGTTTAATAGCTTTTCCTAGTTCGTTAGCTTGTGAAAAAGTTTAAAGGAAATACGATGCCGTTATTGCGTAACATGAAAATGACTACCATTTTGGTTTCGCCATACGATTGGAGCGTTGACAATGCATGCGTTTATAGAGCTTGTGCAAATGACAACGGGAATCAATGAGATACAGATAGCAAGGCATGATGACTTTGAATTGCGTTGCCTTGCAATACTGTGATTTCTCACGTTTCGGGTTTTATGGGCCCCATGTCTAACGAAGGTACGAGTATGAGTTTACAAAATACGAGTGTGAGTGGAGATTTGGCGTGTTACCGTACCAGGAAAAATTGTAGCACACAGTATGCGAAATATTTAAAAGTCCATTTATTATTTGCGGCACTCTTGTAGATTTCTACTCCTTCGAAACTTTAACAAACTATTCCAAAAACGGTACCCTACCAGTATCTATATAAAGATTTGTTGAGCTTACGTACAACTTTACGTATTTAAGGAATCCTGACGTTCAATATTCATTAATTAAAATAAAACTCGCACGTTGTGTTTACTTAATGTTCAAACAAACATGACGAAAAGTTACCAAGTTAGATTCCTTTTCGAGAAATAATAAATGAGAATTCCGTAAGCTTTAGATTCTTTGTTAATTAAATTATTTAAATGATTCTCTCAAAGTGCACGCTACTAAATTATTTGGGAGAATTAAGTCGGCTGAAGCCTTTCTGAGATGCTTAGTCCTTCCTTCAAGAGACGTTTAGTCAGTGTAATTAGGACGATAAGGTTTCCTTCTGTTGGACGTCCTGAAAGGGGACGCAAGTATAAAATGACTGTAAAAATAAATTAACTATGGTAAAAGAATGGTCGGGATTCCTGATTTCTTATTTACTTTTAGATCGGGCCTCTGTCCAATAATTACCTGCTCGGGAAACGAAAACAGGACGTCTTACAGGACAGTTAGGCAGTTAATATATGTCTAGCCCATGTGTGAAAATTTCAAGAAAGCTAGTCAACGGAGATTCGGAGTAGTCGAGACGGAGAGTCGGTAGCTTACTATGTTTGACTAACAATAATCTTTGACAAAAAATATACTAAGATACTTTATTGCTTGGATTTGGGGTAGCTGCACAACTTGCCGATAAGCGCGGCCCTGGAATTGCTTTACGTACAATTGCAATGCCTGGAAAATTATGGCATGAACAATGAACATTATGAATCGCCAATAGTGGCGATTTTAGCCTCCCTGGTACAGTTTTTAGCACTATATTAAAATGACGAACCTACTCAGGTTACCTTCGTCATTTTAATATAGTGCTAAAAACTGTACGTGGAAAAAGTTAGCTGTTTGTTAGAAAAACGTCGAAATGTCTCTCTCAACCAAAATACGAAAGAAATAGGTAGCTGTATTTTGTTACATGGATCATCCTAAAAATGATTATCTTACATGGTACAATAAGACGTCACATAAGGTTAGTTAGTCTGATTTCCGGGTTTAATCCAAGGTTTCTGGCAATGCATTTTCTGAATGATAAGTATAATATGGCGCCGCCGCCGTTTTAGCTCCAAAACCATTAAAACTCCGCGTATTTGGCAGTAACTTGGTAGCTACTTTAGATAGTCATTTTAGATGTTTTAAGTATTTATTTTACTATCACGAGGATTTCGTAATATACTCATAAGTAGCATATAGGTAGATATCCAAATGCAATTGCAAAGTATAAATATACACGTTTTATACGTTACGAATAATTTAGCTCGGATTTTTTAAACTTTCTAATCATTTACGAAAGTGAATTACCTCCGTTCTTTTTAAGTGCTTAATAGTTTTTGTACAGCATGATGTCATTGTACTACAGGCTGTTTGTAAATTTAAACAAAATCCGTAATCGATATTTTGTAACGAATATAGTGCCATTATGCGGAACATTGTATTTTAGTATTCATAAACGGCCATTCGGTACGATAGAAGTGCTCCAGGGTGCTCGTATTTATTGTGTAACACCATTACTGATTTAATAATTTAAATATTTGCACCAAATAGAGGTACCGAATAGGTATGAATGTGAAAATACATATACATTTGTGAAATTATATGATTTGGGGTTACTTTAATCAGTACCACATTATTATAATAGCTACATGTAATAGAGCACGAGTCTTTAGCCGTAAGATCGGGCAAAAATCGAAACTCCTAGCTGCTAAGTACTGAGTATTTTTTTTTCATTTTAAAGCTCAGTAACATTTGGTTCAGTCAAACAAGTCAGACATACTGACTTCTCTAGTCAATAACCTCACGGTATTTTTTTATTGGTAACATTAAATGAACCGATTTTATTGATCAAGATTTTGTTGAGCTCATACGTAGGCCATATTATAAAATCTACAAGACTCTTCGCCGGTTTCCTTTAGTAGAACTTGATGACCTATATAAATATATTCTGGTACTGGTAAAGATTTCAGGTCACCTTAGGGATTATTTCGAGAAGGATAAACTTAAATCGCGTTTAAAATTCTACTAGCGATCTACAAGTAATCAAAGTTAGTAAGAATATAATGAACCTGTTATATTTGATGGCTTAGCTTTCCTTTGTATTTTGTAGTAAATTTTATTTAACTTGTTAATCCATGGATTTGAAGAGTAAAGAGGAAAGTTAAATTAGATCGATGAAATATTATTTAAAGCAAATATACAGTCGATATTTTATTAGATAATATCTACTGTAGCATATATTCTTGTCCGTACTTTAAATAGTTTTATAACATAATAAAATTGTTACCTATATTATCCTCCATTTTTATAGGTTGGTAGGTAGGTACCTATAATGTACATTTTATGACACCGTCGCATATTGTTGGAGATAGGTATCGAGAGAGTAGGTACATACTCGTAAATATTCAAAGATCCGATTCAGTATTTTCAGAGCATTAGGTAGGTACCTACTAGTGTCTTTGATAGTAAGGAAAGGACCGAACGGAGCGTCATAACTACCTTAAACTACCGTACCTACCATAAACCTAGATAGACATACAAAATAATTCTTTCTAATATTTTATTATTTATGTAAGAAGAAACTACGACCTTTAAAAATACACTTTTAATATCGAAAAGATAGGAATAAATTTAATTTAAAAGGTTGGAGATAATGACGGAGCTAAAACGTGACAACACTGAAATCACCTTCAGAAAGGATTACGAATAAAACACATTAAGGTTGACAGATGTGTTTGTTTGCCCACATAACAGCGACAGGAGTCGAAGAGGGTAGAAGATTAGCTACAACCACCCTCAGTGTCCGGCCACGGCCCAAATGGCCACTTTAAACCCAACTGATAATAAGAAATCTTTATCGCTATCTCCATTACTTTTATTATTTTTCACTTCTACAATGGTTGGGAAAAGAGGAGGTAATAAGCTGCGAGTAAAAAATCTGTTTACTCACAATTGAGATTTTTTAATTAGTCTTTTACCGCAGGATAGGCAAGCTCAAGATGCTTTTAATTGTAGAATTATGAAGAGATTTCTGAGCTGCAAACTCTAATAACTATGGGTCTTAAAAAAAAAGGATAGGATAGTATCCTTTTTGTAGGATATTTATTTAGACCACTAATATTTGTTTAGTGCTAGAATTTAACCCCCAACTGTACAGAAGCCATCGTATCGTATATATTTAACATTATTTAAATATGTAAACATAATACCTATCTAATAATAATTTATTATAATGCATGATTCATAGGTATTAAGTCGATTGGTTAGATATGTAATCTCAAGAATATTCGTGTTTCGCTTTGTTCATGAGCTGTCCAAACTTTCAGTTGTAATAGAAATGGATGGGTAGCACGTACAGCGAACTACGAAAACAAGTATAGTTGCTGTTGCAGCGGAAGGCTCCGGAGAGCTCTATAGCGGAATTGTGACGTCAGAGTCAGTCTACTTCGTTCACAGAACGACGAGCGTTTGCGGCCCCGACACACGCATCCGGGACCAGGAATCTAGGCCACAACTTACAACAAATATTATGAAAAAAGGCCGCAAATTTTGGTGTAAAAAGTAGTAAATTGCAACTGAGGTCGCTGACCAAGTGACCGGCGACGACGTCGTCCTCGTAATCGGCACTAACTACAGACCATTTAAACGAACAGCGGGGTATCGTCTGTAATTGCAATCGAAAATCGACATCTGGTGACCCTGATTTCAACAACATCGAATGATAATTTTGTTTTTATGTCTACACAACACAAATATTTTTTATCACAGATGGCATAATTTTTACGATAAAAGAGGTAATAAATATTATTTTTAGGTTTATGTTAAACAGCGATTAATATCAAGTTTATATTACCTACACGTTATAGAAATTCGAAATTATTTCTATCAATGAATTCATCGTCAGGCCCTCTACCGCTGCCATCAAGCCGCCGCTACTTATTTTGCGATTTTGGAACACATATTGCATCAGTTTTGGTCGTCGATATAACCTCTGGTTACAATTTTTTGGTAGTAGGTACTTACTAGATATATTTTTTATTGTCATGTATACAAACTGCGTACCTACCTATATAATTCATAATAATTTTACCGTCTAAAAGACTAGAATACTCTGAGGTGCTTTGGGTTAGAGGTCGAGACGTACGAACTGGCAATCCATGGTCATATGAATATCACCGGGCTGTCCTTGCTGTTAGGGGTTGTAATTTAATAATTATTTAACGAATAAGTTTCCGAATATCGTTTAAACAGCGTCAGCGACAACTGTTGGCACGTCATTATTTAGTCGTCTCGTTGTAACGCGTCACGTACATCTGTGACTGTTACTAAAGTAGCTTTCACAAGAACTGATCGCGACTGTAATGCTACGTTCGTAAAATGTTATCACTATTTTATCCCTTTCGAAGTACGAAGCCCAAGTGATGCTAATGCACTTTGTGTTATCACGTGTGACACGAATATGTTGGTCTAATAGCACTAATAGCTTGCACATTGTTGACAAAGATACACCGTGCGCTAAAGTGTAAAAGCTATAGTTACTTAATACAGTTTTATTTTTTATGTTAACGCGTTTTGAGCGTAACTTTTCACAAGAAATCGCATTACAGCCTAATGAATAAATTATGAAAAAACTTTCGTAGAACTGCTACGGCTGCTAGACATGGCCAAAGTTTATAAATTAGAAAATAATGATATAAAACAAAGCGCAATTAGGTTTTTAATAACTCCATCTAACTTTTTAGAAAAAGAAAACGATTTCATGCATTTTGAGATAGGCAGATTTTCAGGAACTGCCTTAGGTTTAAAAGGATGACTTATGGTTACATAATTACCCGACCATAAATACTTTAACGTACAAAGCCCTACAACACACAAGTAAAAAAATATAATGAATGAAGTACTTACTAGTACTCAGTACTAGTACTTACTAGTATTGGAGGACTAGTACCTACCTATTCTGTGATTTTGAGGTATTTACGGATCTGATTCTAGATTTTACAAGTGGCAAATCACTTGCATAGCAATGGCAAACTTGTCAATATACTTCAAACTGCAAGTATAGATCGGTAAAGAACAGAATAAATACGTTTAGAGCTTGTTCAGTAAACAAAGTTAAATTGAGAGCAAAGTTTGAATAGTCGAAGATTTGATCAGAACAGGAAAAAGACCAGTAAAAACAGGATACGGATTAATTGGGCTAGTGAGACAGCAGCTGGTTGATCCTTTCGGCTAGAGGATTGATTACACGATGTTGCCGGGGTAATTAATTAGACGCATCGTGCAAGGCCCACTTTTTGCCGTCTCGGCGGGTTTGATTGAATTTTTCATCGGGTAGCCAATAAGTTGGGCGTAACAATCAATTTAGAAAATCATATAGGTACCAATACAAAATATTTTCTGTGTATGCAAGATCTTCATTTTTTACTTTCTGGGTAATTAGAGAGGAAAATGATTTCAACTAAATAAATAAAAACGAAACCTCAAATCACCGGCTATCATTTTGATTTATTTTAATTCAATATTTTCTTCTCTCCGATTTTACGGCCGGGTTCAAGTTAGCTCGTGCCAACTTCAAGCCGGACAAAATTATTGGCGAGAACTGTAGGTGCCCATACTGTCAATAGTATGTAAACGTAGGTAAATTTTCTTTAGGTCTTGAATTGAATTATATTATTGGATAGATAACATGAGAGTGCAGTTAGTTTCATTTTTGATTAAAACAATGATAAAACAATGGGTTGAAACTAAACTTATATCTAGGTATTCATTGACTCTTCGGCGCGTAAAGGTCTTTGTATTGGAAAACTCTCAGATATTCAAATTTAGTTTTTCGTGGGAAGTGGTACGTAGCCTTATTACGAGTACCTACGGATATGGTGTGGGTATTTAAAGAAGCATTTTGGTGATGATTCATTTCAGTTTATGATAATAAGCATGTAAAAGTGAATAGTAGGTAATTAAAAAAACAATTAAATTTAGTTCAGATTTATTTATAAAAATATTATCAAAAGCGTATTATCGCGACTATCATACTAAAATAAAAACCATAATTATCTAAATGTAATTTTTTGTTAAGAATAATTTATATACTACTATAATAATTATTCGTATTTCTTAAACCTCTATGAATGTCTATTTAGTAATCCTAAACTATTTTTCAGATTCTATTTCATTGAATCAACCTATCATTAAAATATTAAGTAATATATCTAATTAGTTACACCTTGTACGTACTATAATAAATTGAATATTATTATACATGTACTTACGTAACGTATTCATATTTTACAGAAAATAATAATTTTCATTAGAAAAAAAATAAATTAAATAAGTATTAAAAACAACACATAAAACAAATGATAATCATCCTCCTGCCCTTATTCTAATTTAGGTACTTTCTTTTCTACTTTGGTGTTGGAACAAAAGTATGCTTTTGTCTTCCATACATTTTATACAATAAATGATCGCTTCTATTTAAATTTGATTGAGTTATTGTATGTAAACAATATCCGCTTTTATCTTTCGCTTCATTACCTCACTAGTCCCAAAAGCAGCGCGGGAGGAAAAGTCGGGCTTACAGTACTACTTAAAAACCTGTTACGGTAATTTATGCCTTATCCAGTATCCTAGAAGATATTTTTTTGCGCTGAAACTGCCATCTCCTTTACTTTTGCTCGATGCACTTTGCCGGAGGGTGTGATAGGTATTGAATCTATGAAGAAGAGGCCGCCATTCTGTAGTTTCCCATCCAAATTATCTGAAACAATAATAGTAATATATGTATAAGAATGAAATTGTTTAGTCGTTTCATAGGTACAGTTATAGCATCAAATAAATTGGGACAAACATTATGTACTGTTCATAATATATCTACACTGCTAAATAAACTAAACTTCTAACTCAATGTTTTAAAATTGATGTCAGATTGCTGTGTACTGTGCTAATTTAAATTGTTGTTGTTATGATGGAGCTGATGTTTCCAAAAAGGAAAAGAGCTACGAAATAAAAATAAGTTAAAAAAAATGTCGTTGTTTAGATTATTTTTAACAGTTCTAATTTAAATGTCGTTGCTTAGATAATTTTTAACAGTTCTAATTTAAATGTCTAGTTGTTTAGAATTTTTTTAACAGTTCGTACATCCAGATATATCTGAGTGAGGACTGTACAGTCATCGTAATAAATTTGAAGTATGTGTAGCCCCGTGAACAGCGATAGATTGCGCCACCTGCGACGCTGAATACGAACTACGGGCGACGGAGATACATTGAGCTCGGCCAGCATTCACTGCGATGATTGACACGTGAAGCTGTGCTTGCCAGCTCATTAATTAAATTCACTTGGTCCTACAATCTAATTAACTCAAAAAGTAATTAAACTCAACTTAAGGCCTTAAGTAAAGACCTAAATCGAAATCTAAGGCATTTAATAATTACAAACCACTATAATATTTTCAGTAAGAAACAACGTTCAAGAGATAATACCGGTTACATTTGCTTTTGAATTTAATTGATACTAAAGAACCACCTCTGGATAGCTGCTGTATATGTCATACTAGCTTTCCGCCAGCGGCTTCGCCCGCTATCCCACGGGAACCATAGATTTTACCGGGATAAAAAGTAGCCTATGTGTTATTCCAGACTATAATCTATCTCTGTGCCAAATTTCATCCAGATCCGTTCAGTAGTTTTTGCGTGAAAGAGTAACAAACATCCATCCATCCATCCATCCATCGATCCTCACAAACTTTCACATTTATAATATTAGTAAGATAAGATATACTTTATCAGTAACCTTTTTAGATTTAGATTTTTGTTTCACAATCCCCTAGTAAGTTCCGTTAAGTTACTCAGCAGATAATTTCAATTTTTGAATTTATCCGGCTGTTCGTGGCTATTAGTGGCTAGAAGGGGTGAAAGTGAAACAGGTCCTAAATTATTGTTTTCAGCCTCGATCTCATAGCACGTTTGTAAAAAATAACAAATAAAATATTTACTTGTAAGTAAGTCGAAGATCTCCTGCGGGTTAATTTTGTCGCCGTTTCTTCTGAGTATAGCAGCGACAGGCAGCTCCAAACATTCCGGCGTCGGTAACCCAACGACAACAGCATCTACCACGCTGGGGTGCCGCTTGATTATCTCTTCCATTTGCAATGGTGAGATCTGATAACAATTAATTAAACTCTTAGTAATCATAAAGCTGAGACGGACGCCTACCAGCTTAGTCTGCCCGTGACCATGGGCACTGTAAAGGGTCCGAAACGGAATAATATAACACGATATAATCCATAAAAAGAAGTGTTTATTATAAGTCAAATTATGCACTAAAATTAAAATTTGATTATACAATGGTGTTCAACACCATAAAGAATGGTAATATCAGATGTTTATTGATAATTGAGATTGTAATACATTGAGCTGTAATTGGATTAATGCTAATTAACACAGTACCTTAGCTCCATAGTGTCTAATTAAAAGTCTCTTGCGCTCCACAAAGTAGTAATAATTTTGTTCGTCCCTGCGGAACATGTCACCGGTTTTGAACCATCCGTCTTCTGTTAACATCTTTCTCGTCTCCTCTGGATCATTTAGGTAGCCCTAAATATATAAATTAAGTATAAGTGATTAATTAAACCATGATGATGATGATTAATTAAAATGGAAATATGTCAAAGGGACTGCAGCCTTATCCTGTCATTCTCAGAGGAAACCGGTGCCCAACAGTGGGATAGTATAGGTAAGGGTTGGTGATATCACTTAGCTACAACTTAACATACATTATAATCACTTAGTTTTTAATTCGATAAAACTGAGAAACGTAAGTTAATGAAATAAGTAAATAATAATTCCAAAATTCCCAGATTCACATACCTTAAAGAATGCATTTCCCTTAACCCACAGTTCACCAGTTTGGAAAGTTCCTTCTATAGGTTGGCCATCATCATCCATGAGCTGAAGAATAAAATACTTATTCAATCCATAAAATAACAGTTTTAAACAGGTATAAAAATTGTTAGTAAATTATATAAGGTTAAATTGTATCTTATCTATTGTTTACTAATTAAAACCTTGTTACTATGTAGGTACACAGTTATTGACGATCAGTATTATGATATTCTTTAGTTAAGGTTTTAATCATCAACGTTATCTTCGATTAAATCATTGTCAAGTGAGTAGGTAAATGTTTTTCGTACCTTGAATTCATACTGAGATAATGGTATTCCACTTGAACCGAATGGTGTTTTATCGTCTAATCCAAATATTGGCACTAATAGTTCCGTCATTCCATAAACCGGACATATTAAGGCCTCACATATTTTCTAGAACAAATATTCAAATATAATGTACATTTTTTTAGCCTTGTTTGAAAACAAATTGTATGATAATTCTAAAGAGAAACTGAATAATTCTTCATGAGATGAAAATTCGGACTGGCCCATAAAAGCCGCTTGGTGAATGATTTCATTACATTCAAAACGTTTTTTTTTAAAAGAACAAGCAGATACTTATGGTGTCTATTTTACCTAGGGTATCTTTTTAGCTAGGGTATTGAAATTGTTACTTTTGGAAATAAAAGAAACAGTGATCATTATTTTGGACCAGTTACTAATTTTACCTCAAAAGATGAAACCTTGCCTTTGATTTTTATATCGTTTAGGGACTCACTTTCAATTTCTCCAACACTGACTTATCGATAGCACCTCCGCCAATAACGATTAATTTAAAACACGTTAAGTCACAAACATTTTCTGCCGCTACAAGAAATTGACCCAACAGAAAAGGTGTCCAAACAGTTGCGGTAGGCTGAAATATTATCAATAACTATCAATAAGCAGGTAAAAGTCACAGCAACTATAATTATTAATAAAGACGATTCGCAGTTATCGGTATTGACATTATTATCACGTTCTTCATTTGCTATCGGTTATTGTTCTACTAAATAATTACCTTGTATTTGTTGATAAGAGCGATGAAATTTTGTGGTGTTAGTGGTTCAGAAAATTGAATCCTAGTAAAACCTTTTAGGGGACCAGATATAAAGTATATTAAGGAGGACACCCACTGTAATGTTGCCATAGCTAAGCAGCTTTCTAGTTTCTCCGAACAAGGGGTCCTGAAACAGCGAGAGTTAGTAGTGTATTTCCCTTTAACCATAAAGTTGCCACGTAATGGCACTAATTAGGTTTGTTAAGAATTTTTTTTTTATGAAATTTCCTAAAAAAATCTGTAACCTATTTTAAGCCTGCCTTTTTATTCAATAGAATAGAAATTTTATCTAAGATGCCATGATATTGTCTATTAGTTAAGTTCTCAGATTCGTAAAGTTGTTTTGTGAAAATGTGTTTTAGATTTGTGTTTTTGCAGCGGTGTTGAATTCGTTTCATAACAAAAGAACAGTATTTAATACTACCTTCGTAAAACAATTTATTGTATGGTTAAATTATTATTATACTAATATGAAAATCTGAATACTCACCACCAGCTAATGACTGCGTTGAGTAATGTGTCAAAAGGTATAATTGCCACCTTCGGACACCCTGTAGTCCCACTGGTCAACATAAGCCATGCGGTCGTTAAAGATGTGTCGAATACAGCTGGTCTGAAAATAAACTCCTTTTCGAATATGTTCTATGCACAATCAGTTAAAATTATGCGGTTAAGGTGGTCACCTCGCCAGTACCGTTGGTACTCTGAGCGCCGAAGGATCTTCCAACCCGAGACAAATATTTGCGTGATCCACAAATATTTGTTACGAATCTGGGTGTACTTTGTGTGTTTGTAAAGTCTCCGCGGTTTAAGGCTTGTTCCCTAGTACTAGTGGTGTTTTTATTTGAAGCAGAAACTAAAATTTAAAAGGCATTTATTTAGAGTCAGAGGTTAGAATTATCACAAATGTCTAAATAACTTCCCACATAAAATCTAACAGTATTTATCTGTGGAGAGATGAACTTTTTTCAAAAGTCTTTTTAGTCTATTATCTCTAGATAACTATGTCTATCTCTTAAATAACTGAACCTTCATCGATCATAAGAATAGTTTTCCCATTGTTGCTCTTATAATCTTTTGATTTAAATAAAATAGCGTTCGATATAAAAAAATGTATTAAGATTTTCACCTGTAATTGACATGGGTGCCGTTGTACTTGTTGACAAATGTCTGAATATCCGCTTCTTTGTGATCAAATATCACAACTTCTGCCTCAAGCTGGTTTAACATTAGCGCTTCTTTGACCTTCTCTTCACATGATTTCTGACAGAAGATTATTTTCGGACATAGGTTTGGGAGTAATTTAATAAAATCATCTACAAAAAAGAGGTCCATTAAAAATATGGTTGTATAATATTTATTTTAACGATAGAGGTTAAGAATATTCAATTATCCTAAAGAACCCGGCAAAAACGATATTGAATTAGATAAACTTACTAGGCCCAATCCTGGGATCAACAGCGCACATAGCATATCCTCCAAAGTGGCAAGCAAAGAAAGGAATGCATAAGTCCACGTGGCTGCTGCCCATTACGATGACAGAATCTCCAGGCTTCAGGCCAGAGTGAACCATAGCGCTAGCGAGGCGACATGTGCGCTTAGCCACGGATTTGTTAGTCTCTTGTTTATGTGTTGCAGCATCGATCTGTTAGAAAAACGAAAGAGCAACTTTAGCAGATCACGCTGATAAAACAGACACTGACGATCGCCGAATAGGAGACGGTTTAGGAATTATTATTTCTACACGAATAAAAAAAATATAATTATACTCTGATACACCAGCCCAGGGGGTTTAAAAGAATACATTATATAGTCTGAAATTGCTCTCATGTTAAGAACCTGGTCCTACGCAATAGAGTGATGGTACACAATGTAATCACTCTCGTACCTGACAGATCATGTCTGGCTCCTCCAGCATGGCCTGCAGCGCCATGTGACCGATGTGCACGTCTTCTTCCTTGATGTAACATCGTTCAGCTGCTTTCTTCCTCAACCACTGCACCCGGTTAATTATGCATGCGCTCATATTAGTTAATTTGTAAACAATAAAAAACTCTATTATAAAATCAAGTACAAGCGCAAAGGTTTTTCTATTAATAATGCGGTTGCAATAAGTTTATATATAAGAATCCCTATTTTTTATCGTCTCAAAGATTGTGTTAAGATAAGAAGTAAGTATTTTTACCCGACTGCCGAAGGAGGAGGGTTATGTGTTTGACGCGTATGTATGTATGTATGTATGTCCGTTCCTATGTCCGGTCGTAACTACTCAACGGCTCAACCGATTTAGATAAATGACACCTCATTAGATTCGTCTTGATGGCACGACTGTCACTGGGTACATGAAATTAAAAAAAAATCAATATGGCGGATTTTATACGCTTTAATGTGCGAACTGATTTTGAAAATGATCTTTAGTTATATCAATTTATATTTTAAATCATCATTTAGGATCTATCTAGTAATTCTATGATGATTTATAAACTAAAAAGAAGGAAATAAAATCAATTATTAAAAGAAACAAAAAACCCGACTGCGTAAAAACTACTAACTAAAAATCTAATAAAAACAAGCTCTGTGATGTTGTAAAATGTATTGCAGGCGGGACAAGCAACGAAACAATTTTGTTTATGAACGAACAGCTTGTCCCGCCTGCAATACATTTTACAACATCACAGAGCTTGTTTTTATTAGATTTTTAGTTAGTAGTTTTTACGCAGTCGGGTTTTTTTTGATCCGTAATGATGACTTGAGCCACTAGACCACAGACATCGTCAAATAGCGACCTAAACATACCGGTGAACTGTGTGTGTGTACATACACCGGGTAAAAAGCAGCCTGTAGAGGTAATATTATGAAGTAGGTAGGTACCTAGAGAAACAATCAACATAATCCGATTAAGCATATTTTTTTATTAAACTGACCTGACAGTCATTCCACTTCAGTCAGTCCATTGTCCACAAATTCATACGCGCCCGTTACATTCTATAGATGTAAACAAATCTCTGTTATCAAGGTATTTACTGTTACCCTTACATCCAGTATAGTATTTAACTTATTTTAAAGGAAAGAATGAAATACATAATTACTTTGGTAACAATGGTAACCTGTCTTTTAAGATTTTTTATGGACGCAAAATAATAGCTTCTACGTCTTCATCAAAAAATGTTTATGCGTAATTGCGTATTAAGTTCGCGTTGTCTGTCATTGATTTAGAATTAAGATAATCTTATAAATATTTTGATAAGTGGGCAATTAAGAACGAAATAAAGACTAATACTTTAATAGTATATTGACACAAAAACCAATATTAAAATAATAATTATAGCCAAAACCAAATAACGTGAAAAATATACATTATAACTTTATTAGAGAAAGTCTATGAATTTCGGACTGTTTAAATGTTACTATGTATGGCCGATGTGAGTAATTGATACCCGATGGCTAGATAATATTTTTTTATAGATTCCCATTTACCTTATTTATGTTATTCCCGGACGTAATTTTAGGAAATTATTTTTATTATATTAATACACTAGCTTTCGGCCAGCGGCTTCGCCTGCGTGGTCTTGATAACTTTTTCCCCCATTTTTGCAACCTTTTTTCATTGCTACTCAGCTCCTTTTAGTCGTAGCGTGACGGTATATATAGCCTATAGCCTGCCCCGATAAATGGGCTATCTAACACTGAAAGAATTTTTCAAATCGGTCCAGTTGTTCCGGAGCCTATTCAATACAAACATACAATCAAATCGTTCCTCTTTATAATATTAGTAGGTATAGATAGTGAGTTCACATGCCCTTAATGCTCTAGAACTTTTACCAAGAAAATTGGCTACATAAGCCACATGCGAGCTCACCAGCGACAACAGAGTCCATAAAGCGATCGCCGTGACCGAAACCGGTCGGACCAGTCATCATCATCATCATCATCATCATAGATAGATAAGAATAATTAGTTAATTATTATTTAATATTTAGTTATTACAGTCCTGCAGGTCAAAGACCTCCCTTTCCTCCTTCCATTCTTCGTGGTTGAGAGCGTAATACACACAACGTATATACGTAATTATATGCACCAAATTACATGTAAATCGGTTCAGCTGTTTTGGTGTGATTGAATGTCAATCAAACAAACGAGATATTCCATTAACGGATAATCCACTCGGAACCGAGGCAATCGCTTCGGCATTTAACAAAACGTCTCTATACACTTTCTCTGAACTTTGTCAGTGTTAGGCCTCATGGAGTCTGACTGCAAGATTGCCAATGAAAATCATAAAATAACTGCTAGTGCTAACATTGTAGGTATACAGCTTGATAAATGCCTAACCTAAAAACTATATTGTAATAGAAGTGTATGATTGCTATTGTTATATCTGCAGGAGTGTCGCGTATAACTGGTTAAGTTTAAGTCACATAGTTTCCTGAATTTAATGCCTTGTGGAACTAACTAGTCCAAAAATGCATTGTTAGTTCAGACCAGGGTTTATTTTCTAGGTATTCTCAACGGATGGAGCCTAAATTATAAAAATACCGCCGTAGAGGAGGAATATTTTACTAAAACATCTGAATATAATACATAATATTTTGTACGCTGTCTCGTAGCCTTTGCTACGCCGTAGCCTACTACGTAGACTGTCGTAGAGGTACTCTATCCCTTTCATTAGCAAACGAACGCCTAATAGCTAATCGTTACGTCCTTTCGTGTTTGTGTACTTTGATTGACATCGTGGATTGATCGTGAATAGATTATGAAGCAAATCAATGAAAAAAAATCATTAATTGCACATATGTAAGTTTTATTTATTTATTAATAATAATATACTTCCTTGAAAAAAATGTGTTACTAACACTTTACCAAAATTAAAGCCATATTTCTCGTAGGTAACCCAGGTTTCTCACTATACTTTAAGCAGACGTACCTATAGTATCAGAAAATTGCTATATTTACAAGAACCATGTTTATCGAAATTAGGAGCCACTTTATCTGAATACGTCGACTTGTTTTAGCATTCCAAAAGATCCAAGATCCAAATCTAGTTAGCAGCTATGTCTCCAGCAGTAAATTTGTACAAAACGACACAGCGAAACGTTGCAGCGAGACGGCACTTATTCGATCAATCAAAGTGATACTGGACTATGATTTATAGAGATACTGCTTCCGACTACGGATAAGTGATTAAAGTGTTAAACTTATATTAGTTATTTTTTTTTTCTATGAATCGAACCAGATAATTATCATCTGTTCTAGGTCTTCGCAATATGCTTGATTTTATAAGCAGCATACTTAATTATACAATGACATCAATTTATTCACGCAATTTATTCAACACTCAGTGCAGGCATTTTCTACCCTAAGGTGTACCCCCTCTAAGTTATACCTTCCGCTAGAGGCTTCGCCCGCGTAGTCTTATAATTATAGTCTATGTTACTCGGGAAAGATGTAGCTTTCTAATGGTGAAAGAATTGTAATGACAAACATACAAAATACAAATATTTTCTCTTTATAATAGTAGTATAGTTATAGATTACTTACAACATACCAGATACAACAAAAACACAGTGTACGAGTTTATTTCTTTAATTTTATTTTAAGCCACCCTTTGCATTACGCCAATGTATTTATTGTCTATACCTAACTACTCTAGATACATTAACAAAATACTTATAATAATATACCTAGGCTATCGCATTTTCAATAAATAGTTATACTTATATGATAACTCCCAATAGTTACTGAACTAACAATTGTTCAAATTGAAAGAAGTTACATAATCACGTTTCATAGTACCTACCGAGGCATCATCGGTCACACAGCAGGTGGTACCTATAGAGTTCCATTCTGATTAGTCCTTTTCTTTGTGAGTAGAGATCCAATAATTTTAACTATAAATACCATAGATTACAGTGAACATTCTACTGTAAACTATCTTCTACGACTATATATATAAATCTTTCTATCTATCTTCTACGACTAAATATTACCTATCTTTTACGACTAAAGTTAAACTACGAGTATTAATAAAATTTAACAATAATATTGTATTATACAGTTAGACATTCTAGTCCTAGCACAATAAAATTGCTTAAATTGTTATTTACCTATCAATATAGATAAAAATGATACACTAAATGTGTTGCTAAGCGCAAAAATATAGAACGGATGAACCGATTTGGCTGATTTCGTTTTTGTTGTGTTTGATGAAGTCTGAGGAAGGTTCATATGGAGAGAAAAACTAAAAATCTATGTTACTCTGTTTTAGAGAAAGAGGGCAGAACAGGGTCTGCCGGGACAGCTAGTTATTAATAAATAGGTATTCTTTAACTAGAAGAGGATTCGTTGTGCTTTGGTGGCCATCTCCTTCACTAGTGCTCGATGTATTTTGCCAGAGGCCGTGACGGGTAATGAATCTACGAAGAAGAGTCCGCCGTTCAATCGCTTTCCTTCCAAATTATCTGAAAAAAAAAAACATGATCAGCTGTGTGTCATGTCAGACATGTCTTGGGAATGATTAGAACGTAATTCTTGTTGGTGACCTTAGGTGTTATTGCTTGTTTAACGCAGGCCGCTATTTGCAGATTGAAATGATGACAATTGACCTGTGTGTATCATCCATTCATCCCTGACCAAAGAATCGCATTTCGACGCACGTTATAGATTTCTTACCAGAATCACTTTAAGTTTCATGTAGACTATATTTTTCATTTCAAAAATTTCAGAGAAACACCTGCTTATCCTAGGAATCGAACCCACGCTTACTCGCTTAACAGCCGTGTTTCGATCACTAAACTAATAAGGCAGTACTTTCCTCGCCATGTTAGTATTAACTAACGCAATAAAAATGTGATTATATACATACTTTTAAGTAAGTCGAAGATCTCCTGAGGGTCGATATTGTTGCCATTTTTTCTGAGTACGGCAGCAACGGGCCGCTGCAAACATTCAGGCTCCGGCAAACCAACTACACAAGCCTCTGCCACGCTGGGGTGGCGCTTAATGATCTCTTCCATTTGCAAAGGGGAAAACTGCAAACACAAGGCAATAGAAGTAGTAAAGCTTTGTAAAATGAGCGGGCTAAATAATGATATTTGTTTGTTAGATACCTTCATTGATTTGCCTGAAGGGGTAGGCGTTATGTATGGTTTGTTGATTTTACAAAATAATTATACAAATCCAAATTCCCAGCTCTGACTGAGATATAGGTACCACCAGGAGAGACCTACTGAGAATCACGTATTGATCATCGTATCCACAAAGGAACATAAACTGTAATATCCTTATCCTATCCTTAGAACCAATTTCGCCACGGGAAAAGTCCAAAACTTCTAAGTTTCATATTCAGTCAAGTCAAGTCAAGTTATGTAAGAACGAGATAAAGAAATTTAGATTTCAAAATTCTCATATTCAAAACATTTATTTTGTTGTCCAATTGCTTGGCACGTATACTTAGCTTCTTTGAATCAGAGGGATTAAAGTCAAGCTTTATTTATTTTTTAATCAATTATCTTTATGATGTGTTATCCTTACCACCAACCACGCATATGGGATGCTCTAGAACTTTAATTAATTAATCAATCAAATAATTAATTCTATAATACGTAGATAATCTTTTTATTGTGCTAATGGAGAAAATTTATCACGATCCTTATTTGCAGTGAGCAACAAAGCTGATTGTGATAAAGAGCTTTTATCACATTCGTCATATGTTGTGTACCAAATACATACATCTTTTTGCGAGTTTTGCTACTCAATTACTGGTTTAGAAATATTTTTGGCAGTTACCTTAACTCCGTAGTGCTTAATTATAAGCCTCTTGCGCTCAACGAAATAATAGTAGTTTTGTTCATCCTTGTAGAACATGTCTCCTGTCTTAAACCACCCGTCTTCCGTTAACATCTTACTTGTTTCCTCTGGATCATCCAGATATCCCTTAAAAATTAATAATAACGTTTAACAGTTTCTAAACATGTAGTGTTCGTGATTGCGGGTACTATTACCAGTTTCTATAAATATCGAAAGCTCGTGACTACCATTACAGAATAAACAATAATAGTAACTACGACTACTTGTTAACTACGCTTAAGTAATATTTCCTCAGTTACGGGCAATACCCGGTTTGAAGTTCCAAAGAGTTGAATATAAACAGAGTAGTTATAGATCATATTTTCTATCTGTAAGCCCGTGACGTCAGGTAAATTTTTGGAAGGATTATAAAACAGTGCCTCGTTGCGTGGGTACAAACACAAATTGAGGAGATCGCAAAAACCGATCGCGTAGACGTAATTCCTTTTTTGTAGCATGACTTGGCCATATTGCAAAAGCAACTTTTGTGTTTCACCCTGAGATGTCATTTATCTCATTTTCTGAAAAATGTTAATATTAAAAATCCAAAACACAATAGTGCTAGTAGTTAAGAGTTATTAATCTCGAATAAAAGCTTAGAAAGGGAAAAATACATACCTTAAAAAAGGCGTTTCCTCTAACCCATAATTCACCAGTTTGTGAAGTTCCTTCCAAAGGTTGGCCGTTGTCGTCCATGAGCTATGGAACCAAGCAATCAATAAGAGAATGTACTTATATCATAAACTTTATATCTGTCATCAAAAACGTCATTTAAATACTTTTACTGATTATCTGCTAAACATATTAAATACATAGCTACTGATAATTATGTTATTAATTAACGTCTGTAACAACTTGTACTAATTACATCACTAATATATAGGTACATCTTTCCTGACATTCATCAAATACTGATATTTTTTATGTTTTTTGTCGATTCGGTGGTTACTTACTCTGAATTCATATTGTTCTTGCGGCTTGCCGACTGAGCCAAATGGTGTGTCATCGTCGAAATCAAAAATAGGCGCCAATAGCTCCGTCATTCCATAAACTAAGTACATAAAGGCACCACATTTTTGCTAAAACAAAAGAGAACGGTAAAAGGCTTAAGTATGTCTGGAAATTCGGATTGTAGACTTTCAGTCAATTATTACATAAATATTTTCAGTTTCAGTAGAAATTAAATGTCAAACTTTTGCTGGTAATCACAGTCACGTGTCACTAGGAAAAACGTACGAAAATTACATGAAAATTACTAATAAAGCCGGAAGCCTGTTGTGTTCTCGCATTCGCAGTTCGCAACAGCTATTGTGTCATTTACATATAGTTTGGGACAAGATAGACATACCAGACGGCAATCAACATTTCAGCGGCAGGCAGCAAACGAATTAGCGAATGGAAGCTATTGATTAAGTACTATATGATGTGACCGAAAAGACCCTGAGCTACTTTTTCAAAAGGCCCTGATTGTTCAACTTAGCGGGAACTATCCCCGCTCGTGAACTTATTTATGCCCTGATACAATGAGTTGTAATACTTACTTTTAATCTGTCCAACAATGGCTTTTCAATAGCGCTGCCTCCAATAATAATGTACTTGAAACACGTTAAGTCACAAACGTTTTCTGCTGCTACAAGAAACTGAGATAGTAAATATGGCGCCCATGCAGTGATGGTGGGCTGAAATATTATAAATTTACAAATAGTTAAAATCACGGCCAAATTTGTGTTATTATCCGTGTTTAATTAATCACACAAATAATTTGTGTTATCGGTTATTGTAGTACTAATATAGGTTGTACCTTGTATTTGTTGATTAGAGCAATCAATGATTTTGGTGTTAGTTGTTCTGACGATTGAATTCTAGTGTAGCCTTTCAGGGGACCGCATATGTAGAATAAAAGTGATGACACCCACTGTAATGTTACCAACGCCAGGCACCTCTCTATTTTAGCCGGAAAAGGTTTCCTGAAAAAAATATAAATAAATAGCCATTAACCTGGCTATGGGAGCGTTCGATCCTAAGTTGGTTTTACACCTGGGAATGTTAAAGAAAGTCTTACAAGTTCTGCTTGCATTTATTTTGGGTACGCATATTCCTATTCGTAGCTATTAAAGAATAGGCTTTGTAAACAAAAACATAAGTATCCAACATCCCTCTGCAATCATGGAGTGTAGTTTTGAAATAGCATAGCCGATCGTCGTAAGAACACCCGTAACTGATGCCTGGAGTAACGTATGCCAGATGTCTTGTGAATGATCTTTGAAGAGATTCAATTCGCTCACAATGAACAGTATATAATATGGGTTCCATACAACACTACCAAATTCCAATTATTTATAACTTATTATTTATTATAATCTATTGCACTCACCACCAGTTAATGATTGCGTTGAGTAATGTATCAAAGGGTATAATTGCCACCTTCGGACACCCCGTAGTCCCACTGGTCAACATTAGCCATGCAATTGTTTCTGAATGGTCAAATTCAGCTGGCCTGAAAACATTATGCGTACATATAAAATTCTTATTGCTGTGTAGTTTATTATTCTGTGGAACATCATACGAACAAACACAATTACGAGGGAGAGATCATATAATTTTACGAGATGATAATTTTACGAATAATACAAAATACTGAATTGTATCTTTACTCTATATTTAGGAGATGTATAGCTATTATTAAAAATGCCACAAACCAAAAATAACTAAACTATAGATATTACCTGTAATTGACTTGGGTGCCATTGTACGTGTTGACAAAAGCTTTAATATCAGATTCACTATCGTCAAATATAACAATTTCTGCCCGAAGCTTGTTCAATTTTAATGCCTGCCTGACCTTTTCTTCGCCAGATTTTTGACAGAAGATTATCTTTGGGCCGAGGCTTGGGAATAATTTGATTAGATCATCTGCGAATATACAAAATTGGAATTCAGATTTAAATTAAAGTTACTGGTTTATTTTATTTTCTAGGTAATAGTAAAGTATGTTTCTATCAAATAATTGATCTTACTTTGTCCAATCTTAGGATCAATGGTGCACATAGAGTATCCTCCGAAGTGACAGGCGAAATAAGGAATGCATACGTCCATGTGGTGGTTGCCCATGATGATGACGGTGTCTCCGGGCCTCAGACCGGAGTTTACCATGGCGCTGGCAAGGCGACAAGTTCTCCTCGCCACAGATTTGTTTGTCTCCTGTTTCTCTGTAGCAACGTCGATCTAAATCATGAAAAAACAAACGTCTAATTAAGTGCGATACCATCTCCATTGATTTTAATATAAAATGGTGTCCAGCCTGTATAGAAAATTATATACCTAAATAAAACAACATGTAATTAGGTGGTACTAGCATTGTTATTAATTAATTCGTATATGCATTTACTAAATTACAAGAGTTTTTAAAACTTAATAATAATAAAAGATTGTCCTTATTGGGTCCTCACGTAGATCAGAAAAAAATGTACTCTAAGAACTCACTAAGTGCAGAAAATTATGTAATTATTATTATCGCCAATTAAGTTCTCGAAGGTATTGCCAACCAACAAATATTGATTATAAACTATCTTTCATATCTATCCGATAAGATAAAAAAAGGTAACCTGTATTAATCTGTACTTTATAATTTTCTCTACATCAACATTGATTTTATCTTTTTAATTATTCATGATATTTATTAAGTTTTTCCGCTCTCAATCTAATTCCCACAATGATTGATTTCATTCTAGGATAGCAACGAAGATAGGAAAAACATAAATTAAATCAGAATTGTTAAACAACCAAATGATTTGGTCAATTAGGGATGGCGATAGGTACATACTAATAATATTATGTTTACCAGAGATTGCCAGACATTGATGCCGTTCCAAAGAAAAATGAATAAGGGACTTAGAGGTAATGGTTCTATGTATGCAGTTGATGGCAAAAAGGCCCAGCAGTTGGCTATAATGGCTAAATGAATGTTCAATCTGGCAGTTCAAAAGACGTATGAAAGTAGAAAACTTGTTACTCGGCATTCCGAGTTACACAACACTACTCACCTATCTACCTATGGTGATAGATCAATCTATTACAATAGAATCTCAAGATTAGAGTACCTAATGGTCGTTTACATTACGTAAGCAAGTAACACATAAAATATGGTGTAATTGTTTAGGAATGGTGAGAGAACCGATTTACAGAAGATTTATAGTATACAGAGTTTGAAGCGAGCGGCAGTTTGGAGTACGCATACACACGGTTTGAAATCGGCTGATAGTAAACTTTGATGGGCAGTACGGCTCTTCAAATTTAAATTCTGTTAACTATCGGACGGCCGCTTGAACAGTAAGGTGCTCTCTATCAACTAACTAGTCGATGCGTAGCCCTGCAGTTTGAGCTTGTCATGCTCACTTAAATGTTCTGCTGATGGTGGCGTTGTGTGTCGGGTCTTTTTATTCCCTATAACATGGTTGAGTCAAACGGCGCCGATACACACGTCATGCTCGTGAACGGGTGCTGTCTGTCGGGACTGGTCAGCTCTTACTGCTATGGCTATTTTCTTTTCCTTTCTATTTTATTAATCCTTACACATCAAACTGCATTAGACTCATATTATTCACAACAAAAAAATGTTACTGTCTCACTATCTTTTTTTAAAAGAGTAACTATGGAGTTTCGTGCCGGCTCTTCTCCATAAGTCCTACTTTTTTTGGAACCGAGCAACTAGTTTGACTGTTCAAAAGTGCCTATTTATATGGTCTATTTGAAATAAAATATTTTGAATTTGAATTTGATGTGGTGCTCTCAGCTTGCTCTGAGTTTCGGTGTATGAGGTAGTGGGTTGGATACGTAGAATATATTACACGTTGAACAGGACGTGCACGTTGCAATGATATGGTTACTGATTATATAAGCAGTCGAAACACTAAGAAAAATGTCGAGAAACAAAAATTATTAGACTTCGAAAGTATAAACAAAAAACCAATAAACAAGTATATTAGACTTATCGAATACTACGTTTCCGCTCGCAGCTACACCCGCATGATCTGGGTGTTTATAATATAAATTATAGCCTATGTAACCCGGGGCTACTGTAGCTTCCCAACGGTGAAAAATTTTTTCAAATCGGTCGTGAAGTTTCGGAGCCTATTTAATTCAAACAAACAATAAATCTTTCCTCTTTATATTAGTAGTCTTTTTCTCATATTTAATTCTTCACGTCTGTTTTAAAAAAATAAGTACTGATAACATTTCTAATGAATCACAAGCGTTCAATTAAAAAGATCGACAACAAATTGGCCGACTTGTTGCAGCTAGTTGTATATAAATATGGAAGCCAGTAGCAATTTGCTTGAGCTGGGAATGGAACTTAGCGTGGAACCTAGGTCCTTCCTCACGCTTAGCGGCTGCATTTGTGTTTAATGAGTCAGTTGGTATCTACATACAGTTTTCCCCAAACGTTTTGTCCGGCTTGAAGCTGGCACGAGGTTACTTCAACCCGGCCGTGAAAATCGGAGAAAGAAAAACATGAGACTAAGTATAATAAATAAAAACAAAAGCTCAAGTCGTAGGCTGTCGTTTTAAATAATTTTCATTCAATATTTTTTAGTTACTCCGATTTTTACGGCCGGGTTGAAATTTCCTCGTACCAACTTATAACCGGACAATAAGATTGGCGAGAACCTTTTTACTTTATGATAACACCATGGCTATGGTTTCTAAAGTACCTACCTGACAGATTCGGTCTGGCTCATCCAACATGGCCTGCAGCGCCATGTGGCCAATGTGTACGTCTTCTTCCTTGATGTGGCATCGTTCAGCTGCATTCCTCCTCAGCAACTTCAAACGATTTATTATACATGCGCTCGTATCGGCCATTTTGTAATACTACTTACTCTCACTCAAAAATAATAATTACACCAAACACAAAAACATGTACGAAAACAAATTATGTGAAAACCCTTTAGTGACTAATGTGCTTGGAAATCGTTTATATATATGGCTAAGCTCATTGTTTTTATCTAGGCAGTGATAGCGTGATTGGATTTATAGATTATAAATTGCATTATGCTTTATTGAATAATTGTGCTTATGGATGCTTTTTCGAAATGAACTTCAATGATAATGCCAGGTCATTTAGTTGCATTTTATCTTCTTTTTCTTTCTTTTTTAGTTAAAGTTTGTAATATTTTGATTTTGGATTTTCTTGTTACTTGCAAAATTACTTTAGCAGGAAGTACATATATTTATTATAGTTTTTTTAGTGCCTACATGAAACGTTCGGCCATATCTTCTTATCTTATGTTACACCTCCAAGCGCGCCTCCAATCTCAGTGTTTTAACTTATTCTTGAGATACTATACTTATTTCGGTCTTTACTGGTGGGACACGCGAACACATAGACATAGACAAAATGTTTGGAAATCAGAGTTGAACGCTTAGAAATGACAACATCATTAAATATTAGTCGTTAGGCCAAGGTTTCACAGGGTCGGCATGGAGATAATCATAATTATATATCGTACAGATATAGAGAAATGTGTATAGATTTCAAACCAACAATGACGTCAAATTAAAAGATAAAACCCACATGTAGATGTGGTGTGACGGTCTAAAAATAGTGATTCGACGTCATAAACGACAAATATCTTGATTCGTGACTACCGAAATATGTTCCGAAAAGATTTTTTTTAAGAATTTGTAATGTACTTACAAATTGATGCCCCGTTGGTCTAGAGCGCTGACTGCTACGCTAGAGGTCCTGGGTTCGTTTTCCGGATCGAGCAGTGTTTTTCTGTGAAATTCCCAGTAGCAGCTCGAATCTGGATTTGTGCCAAGTTGATGGCATTAGACTCGCCCCCTACGCGGCGAACTGGGAGTATACATTAGTACATCTCTGACTAACCCTTCGGGGAATACAGGCGTGATGGTATGTTATGTCATTATATTATAAGTAGTACCTATCTTTGATTTTGGTGATATTCATTTGCCTAATTATTCCTATATACCAAAATGTTTTCTTGTATTTTCAATGTTCGCACTTTAACTTTTCCTTTTCAAGCACTTGCGATTGAGATGAAAAATAGGAATATTTATAGGCCTACTACTTCGCTTCAAGGGGTCCTGTGAACGCTGGATCACAGTCTTGCGATTTTGGCGAATGTGGACGTGACTATACTATACAAGGAGGGCAAGGGAAGGCTAGATATCTGAGGTTTTAGGTCGGTAAGAGTCCTGTGCCGCCCCCCAGGTGGTAGATGATACATGAGCATTTGCAATACTGTAAAAAAGGGTATGTAGGGTTAGGCCCGTATATGAATCAATTCTATTACGAGCAGCGTTTTTAGGCATAAAAATACATATAAATTTAAACTATACAAATTGATAATAACATATTATAAATTGACATAAATAGCACATACTTAATGCATTTCTTACTTCTTTTCACATTCTTTTTTTTTAATAAACTATTTATACATGTGCCGTGTGGTACCTACTTGTCTAGATGCCAGATTAAATTATTTTAGAGCCAGTTTTTATTTCTCCCTCTTGCAGAGGAAAGCAGTATTGCTGAGAGTGTGGCTAAAAATGTATTGTAAAAATCATTCAGATGAGTAAAAAATTAGTCCTTACTAAGTGTGAATTTGAGTCAATTGGTATGGTTGTTGAGTAAAGTTATCAAAGTTTAAAAAATCTATCTTGTCTTGACAGTTTTGTGACGGAGGGAAATAGTGAAAAATAATAAATAGTTTCAATTAAACTGATTTTTAATACTTAATATGTTATTCTATGTAGTTATAATAAATAATAATATCAACCATTATTTTAATTATTGTTTACGTAAGATGTCTTTACATATATTATTCTTCCGTACGTTTGTTTGTCACACTCCTCCTAAACAGCTGGACCGATTTGGTTAAAATTTTATAAATAAATAAATATCTTGGGACATTTTTACACAGCACCATCTAGTCCCAAACTAAGCAGAGCTTGTACTATGGGTACTAGACAATGGATATAATACTTATATACTTATTTTTTTTAGTAAATATATACTTATAATATATAAGAAACACACCCTGACAAACACAAACACCTAAGTTCATCACATAAATGTTTGTGTCTTGTGGGAATCGAACCCACGACCTTGTGATCAGCAGTCCGGTACTCGAACCACTAGACCACAGACGTCGTCATGCTTTTGTATGTTTATTTCAATGGATGGATAGTTTGGCCAAAAAATGGTCGTAAATCACATTATAGAACTCTACACACCGAGCTTGTCGACTCACGGCCTGAAATTGCCTTTGCAACCTTATGATGCTTTCAAATAAGGCCACATAGACAACGTCACCAAGGTAAAGCCTATTAATTATTATTAATAGATTGTTGAATAAATTTGAAATCCTAAGTTCTTCGAAATCCTAATTCTACAACTATAACTACTTCATGGAATTAGTACTTGTGAGTCACTATTTATTAAAGATATAAGTGAACACAAAATAGTGTAATATTAATTAATGTTTCAGACTACTTACATTCATGGTACTTTATGCCAAATAAATTTTTAGCAACAATAACATACATTTTTACATATTTAAGACAAACGGTTACTTGTAGCTTTCCAGCCCCAATAATACTTAATTCTAAACTTATAATACTTAGATCCACATTGTTAAATTAAATAAATATACACTGTCGTTTTTTAGAAGAGGAGTGGTTGCGCTTTGGTGGCCATCTCCTTTACTACAGCTCGATGTACTTTGCCAGAGGGCGTGACGGGTAATGAATCTACGAAGAAAAGTCCGACGCTCAATCGCTTTCCTTCCATGTTCCCTGAAAAAATAAAGCTTTGATAAAAAAAAATTGGTCACAGACAACCTCTTTTAGTCCTTTAAATTAATTATAAAAAAAATAGCGCTATACATTTTTTTCGGAAGCTTTTTTATTGAGATAATATTGTATCAGCATCGCATATTTCATTTATATTCCGAACAGAATGTTTCTTGCGATGTTATCCGCGTCGATCGTGGGAGTAACACCACGTGATAAGAAGAGGTTTACAACCCAATTTCAAGATTCACTCATCTCATATGTTTTAGCCCGTATTTTTCGTATGATAGGTAGATATTTTTAGTTTAATTAAAAAATCATTCACGAATCTGAGTGTTTGTTGTAATAATGAATGAGTAGTTAAAATAGTAGTTATAATCGCGGTTACGGCGTGTGTCGTGCGAGCGGGACCGAGCTTTTCCTCTTTACTTATTTCACTAAAAATAAATATTTTCATTTCGTAGAATCGTATGAGACCTTTGTTTTTATACCATTCATATTACATACTGAATCAAAGCTCATGACGTGAGCATGTTGATAAAATAAACAGATTTTATATTTTTATCTCGAATTCGTTGTTAGAAATGAAAGTCGTCCGGTACAATTCGTAGCTACAGTCGTAGGTGCCTACGTTAATTCCACAAATGAATACTATTATGTCACAACTCGCAACATATGGGCCAGCTGTTACACAGGTAATTATATCACGCGATATGAGTTTTCTTGAGTCATCAAATATGGACGGTGATTTCTGTTTCGCAACAAATTATTCAATTTAATGTTTATGGATGAATGAGGTGCCTATATAGGTAGCAATAATAATTTCAAAATCAGTTTACAACAATCTAACTAGCTTATCATTGACGGCAGAATTAAAACAGTTTATCTATGCCAGATCTGATTAACTATTGTGAAATAAATATTCGATAAGAAATTATAACTATCATGAAAATACCTATAATAATATAATAGGTATATAGGCAGAGGTGTACATATACCTATACATCTATAGTTCACCGGTATGTTTAGTTTAGGTCCAATGTAATTAAGTAGCAGCCCGAATTCCAAACTCCGAGATACTATGAATTTCATACAAAAACCCAATTGTTTTGGTGCGGTGGCGGATTTTATAAACTTTGTGGGCTCACCTACACACGTTGCATAGGTTTCATTACCGTGAAAAATAATTATTATTAACATAAGAAACGTTAGCGGTATATCTCCTGGATATAAATTTGGTATTATCTAACCAAAATATAGCGTTATCGAAATAAAAATTCTGTATATTTTTTTAGGAAACCTGACAGGAAAATTGTCGTGCTTATTATGTAATTAGAAGTTAATGAACGGATAATAGGCGCATTATTTTAATATTCGTCCTGAGTTCCACTTTTAGCAAACCCTTATTAAAAAAAATGAGATTTCAATAAGTATACAAATACATACTTTTGAGTAAGTCCACAATCTCCTGAGTATCAACGACATCACCGTTTCTTCTGAGCAGGGCAGCTACGGGCCGCTCCATACAACTAGGATCCGGCAAACCAACCACACAAGCATCCGCTACGCTAGGGTGGCGCTTGATTATCTCTTCCATTTGCAAAGGAGAAATCTGTAAACAAAATTAACTATATAAGCACTTGCGCACAAACAGTGGTGAGTGGTCTATTGGTACGTCGCAAGCGCGGGTGCTGGTCTCAATTCTAGAATATTATTCCAACGTCATTGGGTTTATCGGGACGTTCTGTTTGTTCTATTCCATTCGGTTCTGTTGTATGTCTGTTTGAAATTCTCTGTCTGCAGTTTGGATTTGTGAATCGCAAATGGTAAATGGGACTTTTACTGTACTATCTAAATTATTGTACTAATTAAATTATTGATGAATATTGCATATTTGCGGTTTCATAATAACAAATCGTAAATTATTTAGCAGAGTATACTGAAGTGACAGTATAATGATAATTAAATTATTATTTTATAAACATCTTCATAGCTGCACTCGCGTAGTACGTACCCAACTTTATTAAAAATGTATTTCGAATTTCGATAAAGCAAGTTTTATATTGCAAATATTTGTTAAATCTTAACAAGACTTAATAAGAACATTCCTATGATACCTACTTGTCTACACAAAATTAATTTATCTCAAAGAACGAATACGATCCAAACCATTGGATAATGTTGTAAAATGTTTCGAGTGACTGATATTTCAAAGTTTTCAAAAGTAATGAAACATTTAATGTGCTGGCATTTTCGTATGGACTGTATTATTTTTTAAACCAATTTAATAAAGTTGTTACAATACTTTTAAGATGACGTCATAACGGAATGTCGAGGGTAGACGGCATTTACGAGTTAGTTGTTTTTTTTTTTACAAAACAAGAGTTATTTTTGTCCTGTCGCATAACAACCGACTCGACAGTGCTCTACTAGAATGAATCAGAGCGTGAGAGCAATCTTAGTCTAGCTAACTTTATAGTGACTGAGTTCTCACCTAACATTGTAGATATATTTATAAAAATACGCTTCAAGCAAACTTGCAGCGAGATTTTGAAAATGTGTTGGCTTTAATTATAATTCACTAGGCACAGTGTAACCTCCTCCTGTTTTCCAATATAAAATATTACTCTAATTAAAAAGATTTTGCTATTACCAGAAAACCGTAGTGCTTAATTAAAAGTCTCTTGCGCTCCACAAAGTAATAATAATTTTGTTCGTCCTTGTAAAACATGTCTCCAGTCTTGAACCATCCGTCTTCGGTTAACATCGTCCTCGTCTCCTCTGGATTGTTCAGGTAGCCCTGTTTTAAATTAAAAAAAATGGTTCATGTAAGTAGGTTTTATTAAATTTTTGCCTGAGTTGCTCCGGGGTCCAGGCTATATTTCTTTAAAGAAAGATACAAGAAACATAATAAACATTACTTATATACTTTTTTGTAAATATATACTTATTATACATAAGAAACACCCAGACAAACACAGTCGCTTAAGTTCATCACATCAATTTTTGTGCCATGTAGGAATCGAACCCACGAACGACCCCGTGACCAGCAGTCCAGCACTCGAACCACTAGACCACAGACGTCGTGATCATACTTTCTATGCTAGTCTATAAAGAATAGTCAATTATAGCATGCCTTGCTAAAACTTAAAGATACACTATCTAGGTTTTATTGAGAAGGTGAGTTGTTTGCTCTTTTAGAAGATCGGGTTAATAATCGTTTTCAAGGAATTTTCCATGACTAAGTAACTATTATTATTAGATAAAAATTATCAGGATATATTTTGTAAGTAGTTGATAAACAATAGGTAGTACCTTAATTTTAATCAATAATGGCTTTGTTGTTTTGTTTTGCTTCTTTATCGATCATTTGAATGAAACAAGACAAGACTGCGTATTACCGAACACCTTTATTAGTAACGGACAGTTATTTTTTATTAATTGTGACCCTCTTAGCTAATTGATATAAAAACGATTTATCTCACCTTAAAGAATGCGTCTCCCTTGACCCACAGTTCACCAGTTTTTGAAGTCTCATTCAAAAGATTGCCATTATCGTCCATTAGCTGCAAAAGAAATTACGAACATTACAGTACTCGAATCACCAAAGAAACTATGATTTCTGAGTTTGCTTGGGCGTGATCCTCATGCCTGTAGTTACAGTTCTGTTACCGGTGCCATTGCATGTAGTATTAATTATTTTATTTGTTTTATGACATACATAGAAATAGCAGAAATTATAATGTATATTTAAATAAACCTTGTTATAATTTTTTTGTATATATATAACACGTACCCTGAACTCATATTGAGACTTTGGCTTGCCACTTGAGCCGAATGGTGTATCTTCATCGAAATCAAAAATGGGCGCCAATAGCTCAGTCATTCCATAAATCAAGTACATGAAACCATCACATTTTTTCTGAAAAAAAAAAAATGTTTTTATTTATTTATTTATTTATATACGCTTTATTGCACACCAACAACACAATAAAAACAGTGAGAAAAGAGTTTATACAAAAATTAATGTACAATGGGCGGTGCAAAAATATGCTTGTTGTATAATATTTAGATGTTAGTTAGTATTTTATTGGCAATGTTGGAGCATTTAAAGAGCCTCGATCATTTTCAAATCTAATATCCTGAGGATAAACTGGTTTTCAGGCTATTCGTACTTCTGACCAATTTTTTAACTATTTTCATATGACAACGGAGACTGAGACTTCAGTCTGTCTCCGTTGTCATATGCTCTCCAATGCACAAAGGGGCCCCGATGTGTTAAAAATGGTCACCCTTCCAAAAAAGCAGCAAGCACACCTTAAACTTGCAGATCGGTTGATGAGCGTAGTTATTACTAAGCTACGAGCCCTTATTTTCAGTTCAGTGAAAGGCGCTCACGCGAAATCTTCTCTTGCCTAATTTAAAAATTTGTGAAAAATTTGTAAATCTTTGTGTATTGTTATGTACAGTTATGTCCTACCTACATATTTCATAAGTTGCAGTACTTACTTTAATTCTGTCTATAAGTGGCTTTTCAACAGCGCCGCCGCCTATAGCAATGCATTTGAAACATGTCAAGTCACAAACGTTTTCTGCCAGTGCAAGAAATTTACCCAATAAATATGGAGTCCAGGCGGTTGTGGCTGGCTGAAATGTAATTTAAAATATTTTAATATTACGTAGCCATCAATGAATTCTACGTGCACTAATGTTCAAGTCACCTAATGAATTTATTAATCATCATCATATTATTCATATTAGACAAAAGGGGTCCACTGCTGAAAAAAGGCCTCCCTCCCTTGCCTCCCTCCCTCATGGACTTCAAGCACCAGTTTCAGTTTCATATGCTGCCTGAATCTAACGACTGTCCTTTAACAGGTTTTCTGTCGATCTCGTTGGAGGCCATCTAATTGATTAAATTAAAGTCATAAAATTATAGTCACCCTGTACTTGTTGATAATTGCGACGAGACTTTGCGGTGTCAGTTGTTCAGACGATTGAATCCTAGTATAACACATCAACGGACCGGCTAAGAAGTAGAACAGTGATGACACCCACTGTAATGTCGCCATAGCCAAACAGCTCTCGATTCTTATTGTAAACGGAACCCTACACGAGAATAAAATACAGTTTAAATAAAGCTATCGAGATATAACAATTACGAAGGAACCTTAGTCACTAAAAATATAATTTTGAAGTCCTTTGATGGCATTCATTGTATGTACCTATATAAGAGAATTCATAAAAAAATACAAAATATTTGAAACGTAATGGAAATCAAATAAGAACAAAAAAAAAACACTACAAGTATTTATTTCATTACTAGGTATATTGTTTACCGGTTGGTTATTGGAGCCAGGCAAAGAATGCCTGCAGTGAAAGACTATTATGTAGGTATTAGGAGATTGTTTCTAAGATTTAACTTTTGATTTGCTGTGACGCTTAGCAACAATGTTGGATTAGACAAAACTTCAGCTTGCGATACTCGATGTTATGAACTATCTAAACTTGCAATAAGTTTCAAAACACGTTTCCTATAGTTACAACGCTTTCCGTCTTATCAACTTTGATGAATTGATTGGCAATACTGGTAGTAACAATTATATACTTATTTATTATAATATTCTGTGACAGAGAAAAGTTAATATCTATAAAAAAATATCCGATACTGCACTGTAGCATGTTTTTTAATTAATATAGAACTGCTAAAATGTCAGTCGGATTCTGCTTCTGATTTTTTCTCGTGTTCACACTCTTATTCCACTTATGCGGCTTTGCCATTAAACGTGACAAGGTAACAATCAAACAGAGGGATAGTTATCTTAATTAGTATAAATACTTAGTATGGGTTATGTAAAGCTTATGTATGCATGTATCGTAAATGTACTCACCACCAGTTAATGACTGCGTTGAGTAATGTGTCAAAAGGTATAATTGCCACCTTCGGACACCCTGTAGTCCCACTGGTCAACATTAGCCATGCGGTCGTTTTGGAATGGTCGAATTCAGCTGGCCTGAAAATGATATAAGTATATAAATAAACTGTTCACTTATTACGTACAAAATAGTGCTATGTGCAAACAAAATATAAAACGTATAAAACTTGATTTCTCTCTTCCCAACTGTTGCCATTAGGAAACTCCTAGATATTTGCTGATGATGTGATGATGTTCCTTGCACACAGCGTAATTATGAGTTATTTAGTCTTGAACCATTTTTGTAATCTTTGCTTCTAATCTTCTATAAATAATCGTAAATAGTTTATAACTAAATCTATTTTTACATTTCGTAAGAGTTTCTTATCTAATCCTTGTATTTGTTTATTTTGATTATAAATATTTAATTACATAACAACATCAGCACTTATTAATAAATGCAACATTATTTCAAATTAAATTTTACCTGTAATGAACTTGGGTGCCGTTATACTTTTTGACAAAATCCTCAATATCAGCATTTTTATCGTCAAATATGACAATTTCTGCCAATTCCTTGTTTTCCTTGAGCGCCTTTTTAACCTTTCCTTCACAAGATTTTTGACAGAAGATCATCTTTGGATGAATGTATGTGAATAATTTAATTAAATCATCTGCAAGTTAGATATTATTGTACGCGCTGTTTTAAATAGATAGTGTTTTTTGTTGTTTTTGTTTCTAATTTGACAGAATTGAATCAAGATAAATTATTATTATTAAATAAGTACTATATTACGAGTAATAACATACTTTGTCCAACGCTGGGATCAATGGCGCACATCGCGTATCCTTCGAAGTGGCAAGCCAAGTAAGGAATTGAGAGATCGAGGTGGTTGTGGCCCATGATGACGACGCGGTCACCGGTCTTCAAACCGGAGTGAACCATAGCGCTGGCTAGGCGACATGTACGCTTCGCCACGGATTTGTTCGTCTCCTTTTTATCTATTGCAGCGTCGATCTTTAAAAAGATTCATGATAATTGATATCAGACAGCTCTCATAATTAGTATATCATATTTATCTCATAAACATAGCTAAATTATGATTTATATTTTAATGACAGCAAATTATTTGGCTTTTATGAATTTCATTCAGCATTTAACATAGAAATAATACTTTAAACTATTGTGTCTGCTGTTTGATCGCTTTATTCGAGGAGGCCTATACCCTGCAGGTTTACTAAAACAGTTTAATTATACACAGCCAATGATAATGTTTCTTAGTGGTAGGATTTAATTCATTATTGAGTTATAAATACCATTATCATTGACTGACTGAATTAATACTTCAAGACTTTATCAATATTTTAAAGTTGAGGTCCATTTTTGCCGTTTACTTAAAATATCAGTATTAGTGGTTTGTCATAAAACGAGTACCTATTACTAGATGAAATGAACAAATAGTTCCCACCGTAGGTACGCGAGAGTCCTGGCTTTGTTAAACTATGTACGCGGACACATAAGTACACTTTACTGAGTTATTTCAGTTTTACCGCAGTTTGCTTTTGTTTTATTACTTAGTTTTATTTAAACGTAACGAGTTTTGAGATTACTTTATTCATTAATTATTATCCATGCACAATCCAAAAGGGCTTAATAAGATCTATCTACTTGTATTAACACAGATACACAGATAGCATTTAATACTGTCTCACAACGGGGCACGTAATAACTCTCAGAATGAAGAGGAGTGAGCCTATCCATTTTAGTCCACTATACATGCCTAGTACGGGTTGATAGCCTTCCCAGGCAATGTAAGAAGTAGATACTTTATTTATCCAGTTACGAAATCACGCGCTAATCAGGATGTTTTATTTATTACACAGGTGCCTCACTTTCACCTTGAAATTGTAGTTTTTTAGATTTGAGTAAGACTAAGGCAAATTATTTTGTTTATTTTTAGATACTAGATAATCACAGTACGCGCGGCATAACTTAGCTGTACTAAAACTAGCCGTTTGGATTGTTTATCTTAAAAAAATTAGGTATGCTGCCCAACTAAACATCCACAGTGCCGCAGGGTTAATTATGAATTATAGAAACTACTAATATTCGACCACTCTACCATTCCATTCTTTGCGGTATAAGCTTTTATGCCAATCAATTTATTTTCTAAAACAGCCGTCGATATTTTACCTGGGAGATCCTGGTAGGGTCATCCAGCATGCCCTGCAAAAGCATGTGGCCAATGTGCACATTTTCTTCTTTGATGCTATATCTTTCAGCGGCATTCCTCTTTAGCTGCTGCACTCTATCAATCACACTGATGGTCAACTTTTCTTCCATTATAAAGATACACCAACTCGTGTCCGGACCGAAATAGAAGAGACCTAATTTAGACTAATCATCTCGTAACCAACCGTTTATATATATACGTTGTTCACAAAGTATATTGTTATCATAACAGTGATTGTGTTACCTATATAGGCAATAGATAATTAATCCATGCTACGCTTTTGATTTTTTGATTGATACAGATAACAGGTAATTAATGTCTTCTGCGTGATTTAGTTCAGATTCATATCAGCAGTAGTCAACAAAGAAGAAAATTAAGAAAAAGCTCCTGGAACGGCAACAAAAAATGGGTTCAGGCGTTATTTTTTGTCCCCCGTCCATCAAATGTCATGCGGGGATTTAGTCCTGGGGGATTTAGTTAAATTAAAATAGGTACAGTTATTCTCTAAGGCTAACATTCAGAGACGATGCTCAGCGTAAAGTAAGGCTTCCGTATGTCAAATTGTCATACAAATTTGACATACGGAAGCGTAAGTTCATGCTGTCTTTTCTCTGAATCTCAGCCTAAGATCGAGCCTATACAGTCATTTTGATAACATAGATGCTCATTAAATGTACTAGCTCCACAGACACATATTAGACAGGTACTAAGTAACAGTTGACTGCGATAACACTCGGGTCTCAAAAACTTTTGAGATTTACAGATCATTTTAACTAAAATCTGTTTAGCGGTTTAGCCGTAGAAAGACAGAGGAAAAAAGAAGAAGAGTTAGGTACTTTCATATTTAAAAAGTTAATATGGAAATATAAAACAAAAATCGTGGCTCCAAGTGGTTTAAAAATTGTAAATTTACTTGTAATAATAGTAGGTACGGTTTTGGAAAAGCTATTTATAGAAAGAAATATCATTTATTATATTAGGGATCATGGTATGTTACAATGATATGGAAATCAGATATGATTACCGACCGAGATTTTCGCAGGTGGTTAATCGTACGAAGAAAAAAATGGTATCGTATTCGACGTACGCAATGCATCCCACTACCTACAGTGTGATAAAACCGACCGGTATTTCACAACTATGTGAAAAATGTCACGCGATATCGTGTCGTATGAACATATATAAGGTAAGTAACATATGTAAGCATTTAGCGCCGTGTCATATCTTCATAAGTATAAGTACTTACATTACTTTTTATATAGTTACTTACACTTTTATGAAACAAAATTGAATTTTATGAAAATTGAAGTTTATAAAACTACACACCGCCGACTACGAAAGAATTCAAATGAAAATCATGTACCAATGAACATAATTCCTACGAGTATGTCACCTTTCTAAACAATTTATTGAATTGAAATCAACAACAAAAGGAATTGCTGTGTTCAGTTTGTGTTCATAATATACTTAAGATCGCATCCCCAGGACATAGCTCAGAAGAAGAAAGAGAAGTCACAAACCAGCAAACTCACAAATTTTACCATTTTATTATATTAGTATAGGTATTTATAAACTCGGAATTTTCTCTTCTTTCGTTTGATACACCACTCGATAGGACACCAAAAATCATCAAAATCAGTTGAGTACTTCAGGCGCTGTAGTGGAACATACGTTAATAGGAAGATATATAGACTGCCTAATATAAAACCCTTCCTTCGGCTTTTTTCCGTGCCGTCGGATAAAAAAACCAACTTTAAGATTACATGCTGCATTTTCAGTACATATCATATCATCATATTATCATAACAGCCAAAAGAGGTCCACTGCTGAACAAAAGCCTTCCCTATCGACTTCCACAGGTACCGGTCGTATGCTGCCTGCATCCAGGAGACCTTTGCCAGGTCGTCGGTCCATCTCAGACCGTCCCAGGGGGACAATAAAGACTCATAATAATAAGCTAGTCTGTTGATAGATGCATATTATAACGAATGCCCACACTCCTGTTTTCCCGGTGGAATGCCGGAAGTCCACAAAAATACCCGCCGCCGCCGCAAACTGACTTATAAATTTAAAAAGGTATAGAATTATAGGTTATGTATCAGGATTGGTTTGATCCACTGATCCAATGATGATGATAGCCTAGTGAAATGACAATTATACCTCAGATATTTTTGGTAATCAGGTTACACTCTCTTGAAAAGGTGGAGCAAATACCGTGAGAAAATCAGCAGGTCCAGGTTTTCACTTAGGGTATATGTACCAGTCTTGAATACACAATTATAAAACTACTAAACCAGACATTCAATGAAACAGGAACGTTAAAAAAACGGGATTAAGATTTTTGCTATTTTTTAAACGTGCTATCAGTGTGAGAGAATGCATCGATGACGTCAACGGTTGATATAATATTTGTATAATCAGTTTGATCATGTTTTTTAGACATCATATCATACCTACTGCAGCTCAATAAAATATCGGCTGATGGCCTGTTTATCTGTTATTATTGCGAAAGAAAGGATGCAGTAGGTTTTAAAGTAGGATCCGATACATTAAGCAGGATTAAGTAGCTTTTCTAGAATTAATTTAATAATTGATTTATTTTCGTTGCTAAGTTAATAATTCAGGTATACTGGATGGAGTGTAGTATTTACCTATTAGCAATAATTATCTCCGAAAGTGGCTGGGAAAGATCAACAGCGGCGGAAGCTGCGCCAAAGATCGAACATAAAACTTTAATGAGTTTCGCCTCTTCTTGTTATCTTAAGGCAGGTTCAACAAAGTTTTACCTTGTTCTGTTTATTGAACATAGCGCAGTTTGCCCACAACTCAATATGAAATTATGTTAAAGTTTTAATTAACGGCCAGAACTAACTTGATTCAATTTGGAGTTTGGACAAAGCATACCGTTTTAATGTAACAGATAGGTACCCATAATTGTAGATTATGTCCAATAAACACTATACACCTTTGTGAAGCTTTTACTAAAGTAATGTGACATGATAACAGAGATTTAGTTACCCTGTTAATATTAAATTACTTATATTAACTTCTAGATTAATCTAAGCAACTTAATTTAATTTCCTTACATCCGGTTATTAGATATTAAAGCGGAACTAGCAGTTAAACGATCGATATAACGGTAGTCCTCGGCTAGATCAACGGAACTACGTTTAAAATTACAGCTACATAGGATACGAACGGATTCAGAGGCTTCTGAGATGCTAGTTCTTGCGGTAATGTGGTGCAACATGTATCAGGGTTATCTTCGGTTGCTATGTATTAAATAGAAGGTATATTCAATATGCAAATATTGCATAATACATTATTGTGTTAATAAAGATAACGCATACCCATCACCATAATTATTTCCGATAAAAATAATCCTTTAATAAAAATTTCTATTCAATTGCAGTCATTTGAATAGAAAAACAATTTTTTGGGTAGTTCACCAACTAAAACATTCACACAATTAGATATTTTTTTAACTAGCCTGTCTTGTCCCAATTTTAAGCAAAGGCCTCCCCCCATTTCTTCCACTTATTTGTTGTTTGTTGGGCTATTTGTGTCCAGTTGTAAGGCATCCAAGTCGTCTCGCCATCATTACATAATTATAATAGTATTATTTTCTGTGTCTGTTGCACTATTACAATTGACAAGTTATTGCATCTTTATGGATCCGAGTTCAGAGTCATAACTACATACACACAAACAATGTATTTGATACGAAAGTGGATCGCAAAATAGTTAACAGTTAAATAGTTATTATGAGTAAATGCAAATGGATATTCCTGTGACAAATCCTGAAAGTTACAAAACCTTTTCAAATCATATAGAAATCATAGACATTATAACTACAGAGTTCAAAATGTAAAAGCAATTAACTCTTATTGGTTCCATAGAATGGGGAACACGTAGGTATTCTTTGACTTCAGCAAGGCGGTGTTATTAATTCTATTACCTTCTGCAAGAAAACGTAAATATTTTAATTAAGTTTTATTTACCTCACCACTAGTTTACTTTTACCATTTAAATTCAAGTAGATGCACGTGGCACGGCCACGGGAGGTGGCAAGGCGGCGGCATTAAGTGGTGCACTTGAACTACAGTCCTCTAAACACGCGACTACGTTGAGTGAATGCGTCTGTGTTGACATATTTTTAGCCATTATCTCCGTGCATGCGTGCAAACCCTATTTTTATCAGAAACCTTGGTGGGCGCGCATACATAACACTAAAGTTTAATTTATGGTATGATGGTTATGTAGGGTTAGAACAAAACAAACGAATGTGTTTGATAATTTTAAATTCACGCAAACTTGGAAACACAAACAAAAGCCAGTAAAACCCTAAGGGCCTGTTTCATAGCTTACTGATAAGTTACCGTTAAATTAAATAAATACAAAATAATTATCCTGGGACATTTTACAAACCAACCACCTTTATTCTTTTTCCAAACTAAGCAGAGCTTGTACTATGGGTACTAGACAATGGATATAATACTTATATACTTTTTTTGTAAATATATACAGTATATACTTATAATACATAGGAAACACCCAGACAAACACAAACATTTATATCCAACACGTAAATATTTGTGTCCTGTGGATACGGACCCACGACATCGTGATCAGCAGTCCGGTACTCGAACCACAGACGTCGTCAAAATTACTTGGCAGATCATTTCTTATACAAATATTGTTCCAATTTTGGATTTATCCGGCGGTTAGCTATCCAGAGGTGGTGAAGCAGCCCTAAGAATTCTTTCCACCGAGTAGGTCATATTTTTTCGTTTCGATATGAATTCGGTAGGGCAGAATTGTATTCTACAGGATAATAATTAAATGTGAAAATGCATTGCAAGTAAATATGTCTTACATGTACCTACTTACATTTCATATCGCAGAAGATCCTTATTATGCAAGTGAAGTAAACTAGATAAATATTTATATTTATCTAGTTTAACACTTATTAAGATCAAGTTGATAATTTAAAAATTTATCTTTATCGTGTAAGTATATTATTTTACACGGAATTATGTTCCGTGTTATTTAGTCTGTTTTTGTTGGGGACTTGAACTGTGCACTTGAATTTCGTAAATAAGTATCTACTTACTACATATTACCTAATAAGTTAAATAAAGTAAACAGTAAATAAAGTTGTACATAAAGTAAACTGTAGTAAGTAGGTACTTTATGATTCAGCCGTGCGTATACCTACGCGAGGTAGAGCACAGAATAACTAAATATCCAAAGCCCAAATGGAGATTTACTATTATAAATAGAATTCTTCATAACTTCTACTGCACATTATAATGTTTTAACCTATTTTAATGGTTTTCGCCGCAGCTCACTCTATGGCCCCAACTGTACGCTCACATGAATACTATTGCGGTCTGCTCCGGGAATATTAACGAGCCACTTACTGTAACTGTTCACTAACCCTACCACGAATTTTCATGTTTGACATTTAGAAAGAATTATACATTACTTTCATTTTTTTTATCTAATATCTATTCATCTTCATGATATCGAAAATTGTTGGCATAGTACTTATATTTAAGGCTTCTTTCCAAAGTTACCTATAGCGTATACCAATGTAAAAAGCTTATGTAATGCTCCATGAGGGCCGTAGGATGTTTAAATTTTTTAATCATTTTTCGTGATTATTTACTTAATAATCACGAAAAATGATGTCTCTCAAAAAGTTAATTTTAGTTTACAGCAGTGTAGTTGTGTACCCTAAATGTATCAGGTTACACTCTAGCGGTTATAACAGTTCGAGTCAAGCCAAAAGCATAAATAATATCCTACATATATCATATAACAATATCCTATATCTATTTTTTACCTATCAGTTTAATAAAAAAAATTATAGCTGGCATAGGACGTGAAATTTCGGGGTGGCTACATAAGACATGGCACGCACTACGAGGAAAACATGATATGAATCGACACAACGAAAATATTTATATTGCGGAACATATAACCCCCTTTTATGTTATATCAACAGAATCCACAGCCACAGTTGTAACAGTTGATCCGCTGGTAACTATGTATATCCACCAAAATGGCAACAGTTAATGAAGTGGCGTAAACATTCTGTTTTATTATTCCATTCCTTTTCGATTCCGTAGAAGCTTATCTTATTATGGGGGTGTTTGTTAGCACTAGTCAATGTGAAGCTTATTTCCAGCCCCACAGCGAAAACATCAGGGCTCGAGTGCTACTAAACAAATATACACAAAACTGGATTCATGTAGGTACCCACGTCATAAGGGTATTTTCAGTGTGTACACATAAAAGTTAATGTCAAGATTGCTGAGTAGTGAACAAAATGGCCCAACTAACTGCTTCTGCCATGAAGCGAATATTGGCCGACGTCCTACTTCGATGTAGAGCACGTAGGGAAAACAATGCCTCACAGATGTAGTTATCTACATACGTAAACGAAACTGCTGTTTTCAGCTAACACGCTCTTTTTTGGGTGACAAAGCTGGAGCATACGTTACAATAATCGAAATGTGTCTCATAGACACACAGTTTAACGTGTAACTTCGCATTTGCCGGTACAGTTTACTGAAAAATAAAAGAATTTTGTCGACTAGGGTCTAAAAGTTTGGACATAGTGACGCACTCTACCCAACGGGCGCTAGTCTGGGCACTATGCTCCTTAAAGTGTCTTACAGTTTGCGTCATTTTAAAGTACCGAAGTAGGTGCCGCATGCCGCAATAAACTTGTACATTTATAAAACTTTGTACTAAATTTCGTAACTGCTTCGCTAACAGAGCTGAAGGTCAGCGGCGGTATAGTAAATTATGAAAGTTTCACCTGCATCCCGTGGCTACATTAGAACAAAGCGAAGTCGCCGCTCCTAAATAAACGGCTCCGGAATGCTGCAGCCAGCTCCAACTGCTATTTTCAATTTCAAATTTGCCTCTCCAACGACAATAGAATTGCACCATTTTATGTGAAAAGTTTTTGCGATCTGCCTTTATTCAGGTCATTGGAATTGTAAAAACATTGATTTTTTATACACAGCGATGTATCAGTGGAAGCTCTTTTTAGTTTGAAATGTATTTAGTGGAATTTGAAAATTTATGTGAGCGTGCCTATTCTCAGGGTTGTCGAGGTGTTGTCTCGTTTGAGATAAATTGTTTGCGCAGAGAGTAGCATTCAAGTAATTTGAAGTGGCGCAGTTGTGTGGGAAGGTGCGTGTCGCGGTGTCTCGCGGCAGTTTGAACGCGACGTGAGCTCTAATCACCCTCTATGAACGTAGACTCACGTTCCCGACGGAGAGGAAACGTTTATTTTAATTCCCCACAAATGTGTGTCTAATTTCAGCGGATGTGTTTTGTTTAATTTCGAAGGATTATAATTTCCAAGCCACAAGGATAAGTAATGACGCCTTTAAACACATGCTCCTTATGCCAAAGCTAAGCAAATGCGAGTACACACATCGTACTATCGGTAAATTAGCTCTTGTAGCGTTTAATATTATTTACTACGCACACTATAATGTGAATATTATATAACGAAGCTTAGGTTTTTTAATTAAGTTAAAACAAATACAATTGTCGATTATTTCCATCTGAAATTTGGTCTACCGAAATTGGAAATAAAATCCCATTTTGGAAAGATTGGAACATTGTGATTGCCTAAGTTGTGTTTTGATCGTAATTGATCCTCCGAGAAATGTAAATGTCGCGGGGATGAAAGCTGTTGGCCCACAATTACGTAACGGAGATTTACTTACGCTTAGCTTAATTAGATTTCTAACGGTAGGTACTTATACATTTGTGTCTTGAAGTTATATATATATACTTATTGTGTGGTGTCTGGTGTATAATCCACTTAATTGTGTAGGTTAATTAGTTTCACAAGAATTCTTATAAAATACTGCTTTCTTCGTTAAGTTGCTCCTAATCTAGAAAATATCAATACTGGCATTTTATTATTTTTATTTTGTCAATCTTTATAGTAAATAAATAATGATGTCCGAGTAGGTATAAGTTGTAACTACGTTTTACTTTACCAGTAGGTAAAACCAAAGCTTTGAGTTTGCCGCCTCTTCGTGTATCCGGCGCTTCTTGGCGCTACACAGCGTCAAATATGGTAACTATAGACGATGCGATAAATATACAGATATCAGTAGCAGATATCAGAAAGACGGTGTGCAAAAGCACGTTCTAGCCACACGCCCACACTATGCGTGATATATTTTATATAGCTTATCACGTGAAGCTAATCCATCAAAAAGTTTGATATCTATGCGCAAGAAGTCGCGGGCAAAAGCTAGTAGGATCCTTGTGTCAGAAAAACCACAAATTAATTGGATTAGATTGCGCACAATAATCGCAGTAAGTCAGAGCGAGCCCAATCGACGAACAGCAATTACAGGCTCCACACAAACACGAAATGAAATTTACGATGACATCTGAAATGAGAAAATTGACGAAAATATTCGGAGAGCCGACACAAGAATGATACGCGTCGAGAATGAAGTATTTGTATTCCAAGTGCGTTCATTGAAGTACGTGTCTTGCTTGTTAATATTATTACTAAGTAAACTCCATTTTCAATTACCGTATTTGGTTGCCGACATGATTCGCGAAATACGTTGAAATTTCAATCGGCATACACCGAAGAGCAGAGCAGCAAGTATTATGAACATTAATTTGCATGGACGTAGCATAACTCGTAATGGAATGCATTAATGTCGAGTGGGAGGTACAGTGGCTCGCCGAAGAGCACTTTGTAGCAACTCGTTTTGAGCAAAAAGCGTAGCGGAGACACGGATGTACCCTCAGGCTCGGCCTTAAGTGCTGCTTCATGCTAACATGTGGGCCACTTACATGCTATTTGTTTTTAAACTCCATTTTTCATCCAAATTTCAAGTCATATTTGCGGCATAATTTTTTTGAACCAGTATCACTTAGAGTATCTACCAACATACAAAGCCGGACACAACGCTAATTACGAGTACAGTAGTAACTAAGTATATAATACAATATTACCAGGTTTTTACAAAATATAGGTCATGTTGTGAGCCTCACGGCTGTGCCAAATAAGTCCACTTCAACATAATGCCAGAGAACTATCGAACATTTTGAAGATAGATACAATGATTTTATGGAAATTAATTGTTAATAGTATTCCATTTCAGTAAACAAAGCGAGCACTCATAAAATTATTGATGTAATCGACATGAATGTATATCAAAGAAAAAGTATTGAACAATGGACATTAGCTGCGAACAATTATTTTCCATCTGAAATGCAATGAATTGCACGCTCGAAACGTTTCCATTTGTTCCTCGAGTCAATTGTTTTTTATGAATAGCTACATATTGTCGTTGGTAACTCTCTAGATTCTGTACAAGCAGGGCCTTAAAATAAATCAATGTTAATGTCGTTCTCTGTATTCTTTTACTACCAAATGGTTGCCTATTTATTTCCTCTGTCTCGCTTAAACGAACTCTGAAATTAGAGAGGTCTTCCGGTTAAAAATGGCAAATGTCTTAAAGTGGCTTATGTTTTAATGTGTCTTCTATCTATACATTTTCTAATTTACTTAAAATATTTATATTTATGATAGGAATGACTAAAACGGTTATTTTTATAATAAATTGCCGGGTCCTTCTCACTTTAAAGCATCTATGTAAATTCTCAATAATCTGAGTAGACAGAGATTGAGCGGATACATCTATCACTCTCGGCTCGCTTTTGCCAGATTCAGTGATAACGACAAAAGTAAATAGGTAGGTACTGAAAAATTTCGTGCTTCCAGTTATTTTTACATAAACTGTTTAATTTACAGCCTTTATACCTACAAAGAAATAAATAGTTTATGCTGTAGGTAAATATAAAATACCTTGACCGAATTTGAAGTTTTTTATATTTATGGGGTCACGAGCATGGTTCTTAGCTATAGTTAGATCAGTTAGGTGGTGCTGTTGTCGAAATCCATACATCCATGAGAAATGCTACATTTAGTTCCTTTTATAAAACAATGTAGATAGGTAATTTTCTTTTCAATAATTTTCAAAAGACATACATTACTTTGTGAATCTCCGGACAGCATTGGATTTAAAGTTTGTAACTGTGCATAAATAAAGCCTTATTGTCTCCCGGTATTCCAGCAGTCCATTTCTACAATCGGCGTCTATAACTTTCAAGAAAGATAGATAAGCTTTGTAGGTGAGCTTTATTTACATTGTCCGACCAATGAAGCCTGACTTGTATCTGTATAAAATGCAGACTTAGGCTGAAATCTTGGACTTAGCTTACCAACAATAAAATGTTACCTAGAGTTTGAGTAGTCTGGTTGTCTCCAGCTCAAGCTTATCCTGAGTAAGCCGAGTGTAAATTAGTTTTATAGATTTTAGTTGTGGTTTCTGGTGGTGGCTTCAGAGAACATGTTAAACCTTTGACTGCTCGATTGTTTCGGTAGTCCAGCAATCAGCTGCTGTGCTAGGGCTATCGCAGATTCGATTCCCGTACGAGCCGGATTCCGTGTTTTAGTGTTTGTGTATGTGAGAAGATGTAATCTGTAAGTGTAAGAGCACCGTACAGGTGAAAAAAAACGGTTATTTCATTAATTTTCTTCTTGTCTTGCTTGTGGTTAGTCATTATCTGTTGCCTCGAGAAACTATAAACTACTGTTTTCTTATAATTTTTATAAATACTTACAGCTGATTTCGGGCAAAACAGTTTGTTTAAATTTTCATTATGAGTTTTTATTATAATACACAATCATACCCATCGATTGTGTATGATTTTGCTCTCAAAATCGAATCGAAAATAATTCACCGGTAGCACACAAATCCTTGAATCGATTCGTGAATATTTTTGGATGGAAATCAAATACTGTCATCGCCAATATTACACCGGTATGCATAAAATAAAATATCAGCCGGGATAAATATTTATGCTAAATTAATTTCATTTTTATGAAATGTAAGTAAATATTGTTTTACAATCTGTGTCAGTTTTTACAATTGACTTTAAAATACTCTTAACTACTCTTAACTACTCTACTCTTTTAACTCCCGCGTAGGGTACCTTCTGCATAGGTTCGGCGGAGTTTGTGTGTTGGGACTTGATGAGTTTTTGGAGTACCCACAACTTTAACCATAATAATTATATCTACATAATTATGTATTTTACTCTGATTGTCGAAGCTAAATAATTACTTAGTATTTAAAGTGTTTCTCAGTTAAGTGAAATGTAAATTTCTTTATGAGAAATAAAAAGTCTTTAACCAGGAATACACTGTTCAGTGTTTTGCTAAAATAAACTAAAACAATGTTTGAATAGGTTTTTTAGCTGTATAAGTCAAATAGAAAGAAACCACATACTTAAGTACGATTCAAGGGTAAGGGTAACATTTACTCTTTAAAATTTTACCGTTTGCAAAATGCAATTTATCTTATCAATGTACTCTTGCGTCAAGTATTATGGAAGCCTCAGTCCGTCGCTCCCTTTATTGTATAAAGTTATTGATGTTTGAACTTTTGTTTACTTACCCAGTCCAGACTTCTTATCATTACTCTGAAATGTTCAAACTTGTCTTTGAAATTACAGTTCCTAACTTTGATTATTTATGTCATGAGATTTTGCAATGACTGCTGTATATTAAGGGTTGGTGGAGGTCACTGAGTGATGAAGGCACGCAGACTCTCCACACTCGGCGTGACGTGATTAACCTCCCCCTCTCCACGCTGTCGCCGGCTACCACTGTCGCCGTCCCCGGGGCGCGAATCCAATTTACCAACTTGTACCCCGTTATTGTGTCCGCCACTGTTTGTGTTCCCATAAGAAAACTTTTCTTTATAATAAATAGCTTGCGGCCGTCGTGTATTGTTGATAAATTCTAATGTGGCACTATCTTGCACATAACCTTCGTTGCGTAAGATTAGATCTGACGATAGGTTCTTTGTATATATGTTGAAGTTACCAGTACTATGTACACTTAGCTCCCATATCCAAGCTAGCATATGTAGTCGGCAGTTGACTATACATATAATGTCAATGTAAATGTTATCAAGTAATTCCCTATAATTAGCTTTAGCTATTTTTATAAAAGTCATAAAAATACAGTATACTATCTAATGTGCGCAATAAAGATATGGACATTACTGCCGCTGATACAAAATCACCGCAACAATAATAATCCTTCTGGGTGGTCGATCGTCATCTTTGCTGATTGTACTATCCAAATTATAATTTTATTGTACTCGTAATTTTATAATTTTCTGTATGTTTCCGTTACTTATCACGCGCTATTAGGCATGGTATGCCAAAACATTTGTTTCTATCGATAAATACTTTGATCTGATAGTAATTAATTAGCAGTGATTTTATTGTAATCATATACATACCTACAAATTAGGTTTGAACGTCACACTCTGTCAAATCGTCCAAAATCCATTACACAGGATATATGATACTTAGTAGTCGCAAGCGCGGCAGCTGATCGTGACATCCTAGTCTATTTCAAATAAGAGAATTAGGGACTCGTTCTTTTTTTTTAGAAGACAAACGTACCGTTATACTGTGGATATTCAACTGTTTGAACTGTGAATGCTAGTTGTCAATTTTTATTGAAAAAAAAAAGTATTTTTATTGGTCATCATATTTTTCAAAGACCCCATTTTCTAACCAGCAATCGTTACTAAAACAATTGTTCAGTTAAGCTAAGCTAGTTTTCTCCAACGAATACATTTAAACGCAGTACCAACATTCATAATAATCCTTTGTAAACTCCTAGGTATACAAATTCAAATCCGCTTATTGCGATTCTATCGGAACCGCGACGAAAGCTTAAGCGGTAAGACGTCTTAACAAGACAACTCGAAATAAATAAAACTTTATTTAATAGGTAGTTTTCAGTACCTACCTATTGAATTATACATATAGGTAATTATTTAACTAGTCGTATACTGCGGTGCTACCCGCAATGATCTCGTGTTTTTACATCGTGTTTCTAGCACCTCTACATGCCACAGTTGTTAACAAAATATCACTTGTTTTTAGAACACCAATGCATTGAGTGAGATCGAATATATAGATAATATATTAATATGAGAATATACAAGGTGGAAGGGACATCGACGCACAAACGCCGTGACAAGGTTTCACTCAAGGTCAAAAATATATTGACCTAGGTCATTCATGTACAAAATGATCGGTTATTAACTTATTACAGATATTGACATTTTTGAGCGCGCAGTGTATTGCTAAAAACGCGATTATACATATAACGCTACGCGGTGAATGTTATCGCGCGCAGGATCCGAAATAAATAAAATAATTATTTTTTCATTATAAATCTAATTTGGGTAGATAGAAATAATGTTTTTTTACACGTTCAAGTAAAAAAAACTGCAGAAAAAATGGAAATATTGATGAAAAAAGTTACGGAAAACGCAGGGGGGTCCAGAATCATGTACTGAACTCATGGTATTCGGATGTGCGTCGATGTCCCTTCTTGTATGTACCTTGTATGTATTACGTGCTCAATGCATTGGAGTTCTAAAAACGGGTGCTAATACGGGAATACTCCGAAATAATACTACCTGGATTAATAGTTAGGAACCTTTGTGGATATGAAACACCTTCATAGAATATACGCGGGCGTTAGATATTTTCATGGGAGGAAAACTGGCCAAGACGGACGTAACTGAAATTAAAAATTCCTGTGACCATAACAAAAAACAAAATTTAATCTTAATATTCTGTAAATCACAAACATACGCATTATAATCGCCGATAACGTCAGAACATATGTGTCTGCGTATCTATATTATTATACCTACTCATTTGATTTTGTATTTTCGAGCATGACAAATTTTTAGATAATACTTTTTGATTATTACTAGGTAAATTTGCTGTGGGTAGGTATATGATTGCTCCCCAACAAAACACCTGTTTAATACTATTGATCGTTTGTAACCAGATAACTTTGTATAATATCTTAAGTCTACTTTAATCGGCAATCTTGCTCTAAAATCCTGATTATTCTAAGATATTCTAATAGATCTTAACACCTGCGAGTTGACTTTGGTTTCTGAATGATTTTTAATTCGACCGTTCATATCGACGAGGCCATAAATCGCCCTTATCGTAAGGAAGGATCCCACCTTAGAGGTATAGTAGAGAACTATTTTTTAGCAATATCTTTGATGTAAAATAATAATAACCTAACCTAAATTAAAAATTTAGAAAACCCCCAACATGAAATGTAATTTTCCATGTTGTGGCGGCGGCCATCCTGGATTTGAAATTTATCATAGTGTATAGATTCTACTAGTTAATACCTTTCATTTGATACCCATATTGACGGAGTTGTGATAAAATATGTAATCCGCTATCCGCCGCTTTTGTAGCGGCGGCCATCTTGGACCGATTTTCATCAAACATAGCTAAGAACACTCCCGACTAATTCACCTTTCAAATAAAAAAATCTAAATCAAAATCGGTCCATTCGTTCGGGAGCTACGATGCCACAGACAGACACACACACACACACACACACACACAGACACGTCAAACTTATAACACCCCGTCGTTTTTGCGTCGGGGGTTAAAAATAAATAAATGTAACGAAACACCTTTTAGAAATTAATGTTAAAATTAGGTAAAGACGCCAGAAGCACCTAGTATAATAAGTCGTTTCGTGTCATGATAAACCCAGTAACTACACTGGCTACAATGCCCTCCAAACACTAGTTATACCGTACTGACACGATTGCTTCGCGGCAGAATATTCGGCAGTACGATGGTACTCCCACCCGGTCTTCAGCAGCGGAGTCCCATCACCATAATATCTAAGCGACAAGTGTACATTGCACAATTATTATCACTTGCTTTAACGGTGAAGGAAAACATCGTGAGGAAACCTGCATGCCTGAGAGATTTTCTCGATGGTATGTGAAATTTGCCAACCCGCATTAGACTAGCGTGGTGGACTATAGCTTAATCCCTCTCATACTGAGAGGAGTTCCGTGCCCAGCAGTGGGACAGTATAAGGGTTGATGATGAAGTGCACAATGCCATTAATCATACTACGGAACGGAACTACTCTCACTACAGTGACGTCCGTCTCAATGTGCGTCAAGTAAATCAACGATTTTGCCTCTTTTATCTGAAATCGTACATGGCAATCTTGCTAAATGAATGCGATTGTAATCACTAAGACAAATATTGTCATATGTAAATAACTTTAACTATTGAAGAATGGTTTTCGCCTAGTTTGTCAAGTGGTGTAAACAGGTACTTTGGACAAATATGAATATTTTCGAGAAAATTCTATTAATATTAAATGAAATAGGTACCTGGTAGGGATGGGTCGGGATGGCATTGTAAGTAGACACCCGTATCACAAGTCAAGTAAATAAAGCAAGTAATATACCTACATACCTTTTACCTGCCCCAACGGACGGAAGTAAGCAAAATCATAATAATTTTAGTGATGATTCGTTTGCAGCTTATTATGACTGTAAAGTTGTATTTTTTTATCTTAGTTTCTTAGCTAAATTTTGTATCGGATCTCCCTATTACTTATATCTATGGATTCCGTCTTGCAGCGGGAATGCCATTTACAGCTCGCTGTGCGACTGTTAATCTCTAACGTGCAGGGGGGCTAGACAAGTTGCATTTTGACATTCGAATCGACAAATAAAATGTATGTAAATGACATTAGTGACAGCCCGATTTGTCGAAAGCCTTTGTCATTTCCATACATTTTGTTTGTCGATTCGAATGTCAAAATGCAACTTGTTTAGCCCCCCCAGGAAAGTAATGGAATAAAAGCTGCTGATACCAATTGCAATCTTGTGGTAAACCAACCAAATATAGTAAAATCGATACCTACTTATAGCATCGAACGCTACAGAGCTATTTCAGTTCTATTTTAATATTCAAATTTAATGCTTGGAGCAGGGCAAACGCGAAGTAAAAACAACTGACGTCAATCGCTTCTGATTACCCCGGTATCAATCGTGTGAGCAAATATTATCGTGACCGATAACGCAATAATTTTTACATAATTGAAAGATTTGCTTCATTGAGTAAAAAGCTAGTTTGATTATAATTATCATGTAATTAGATGTATGTATTAGATGATGATCATAAACTCATAGGTATTGGTTATGTAAAGAAAATATTACAGCTCGATGAGCCATGATTATTGCTTCACTATCACATCGCTAATTCATGATTTTTGTGCATGTGTAATTCTGGTTTCTTGTCGTATCCGCCATACAGGGTAAGGTAACTTGCATAGAGCAACTAAACATTAAAACCCAGTACTTAATACCATTGTAGATTTCTAAACCGTTGTAATTTTTCTGACCCTATACTTTCAAGAATAAAATTTAGCTACTAAATTACGTTTAGAACACATCAAAAATGATAGGTAAGCTTACGCTTGCTCTGTGTACCTATTTATTAATGGAATAACATTAATAATTTAATAAATGTACATATGAGCCCAAAGCTAAATCCTACGTCGCTTCTGCTTGTGGGGTAGTTGACTGACGGGCTGAAATTTTTTGGACACTTTACCGCATCCACGACACAATATAAATACCAGATTTTGTAGGTACGTTTCATTCAATTAATATTTGTGTTCACTTAAACTGACTTGTAGAGTTCTTAAACTTTAATAATAAACTCGTGTTATTTCTCGAAGATCAAGCGGCTCTTGTTTATTATATCCTTTTTAAGACAGTGCCAGCTGGCGGCGACATTTTGTGCCCGTATTTATGAGCCCAACTTAGTTAGTAGCCCAAACTTAGTTCGTCATTCTAACGAGATTATCTCTCCTTCCGACGCCGTATCATTTTCTTAAAGAAAGGATACTCAGTGATCTAATTTATGTGGACTGTCGCTGAATATAAAATAACTAATAAAAACTGAAAAATACTGCACTGTGGTGACTTTTAAATACACTTGTTAGTATGAAATTTAAGGGTCTTATTAGTCACTAACTTACTTGAATACCGCACCTCTTTATGCGGTTGATCTTTTATAATGCAGGTTTTGTTTTTCTGTCTTCAGGGTCAAGGTCAGATCAGAATCAAATACCAAGGTGTTTATAGTAAAGCGTAAGCGTAAGCGAAGTAGGTAATCATAAAAATGTCAGCACATGAATGTCTCATAGTCAGATTGAGAGGTCTTTACAGACTGAAAGGGATTTTGCTGGTTTAGTTTGTGTTGGCAGACTTGACAAACTTTCAAGGACATTTCCTTTTCCCCAGAATATTTTGAACCGCCGATAATGATGCTGATACAGCTCCTATATAATTATTATCCTGAGTTATTATATTTACTTTAAACAGATATTAAATGGTACTTATGCGAATTGCTATGCATACGTAGCCTTTTACAAAACAGTAAGTAGTAAAGTTTTATAAGATGACGTGCGTCAGCTTTAGGTCTTTGAAAAGCTATGGTGCAAGACTGAAGACAGTCGGGAAGGCTAATTGGATACAATCCCGCTCGGAGCGGACACAGGATGATAGTTAGAAAGCAAGCTGGCCGGTTCTCTAGCAATCCAATTAACTCTCCATGCTACTACTTTAACCCAAGGCATCATCGATCCGTATTGCACATGTCGGAAGAATACTGAGTAAGTTTTTTGACTCCTTGGAGTCATTTTCGTTCGATTTGGAAATCCCAGGGATTTTTTTAAATTCCTCCGATGTACTTAGGAAATGCATCAATTTTTGTACTATCCTTTCATTATTAAAAATTGCAATAGCAAAAATTTCAAGCATGATTATTATTAAATTAGATATTAAATAAAACAAATGCGAAACGGACGGAATCCTCTTCCTATAGGTACGTATAAAAAATTAAATCATCCAAATATTTGAAACGAGCAAATGCGGTAAGCGTTCTGGCTGATTCAAATCATTTCGAGTCATTGCATTATTTTATGTTTCTGCTTATCAATAAAGACACAATGGAAATACACTTTTAATGCCACTAAACTAAGTATGCAGAAATAAGCAGCTTTATTGTTTAACAAGATCACTGCCACCAAGACGGTGTACCTAAGTCCAAAGTCTTTAGTGTTATATTTCTTTATACAAAACGTGGATGTAAACAAAATATCTAGTGCTGAATCCCAAAGCAACCGTTTGTTATGTTACCGTATGATAAACTGAAGACAGCGGCGAATCATGCTCACATTTCTGTTGGCGCTTACTCTACAGCAGGCTACGTTGTATATTATACTGTTGCCGCATTAAAAATATCTTGGAAGTGCGGAATTACAACGAGGTGTCTGTGGAAAATATGTCCGGTAATGTAGAGAGGTACTGTTTTGTTAATAAAAATAATTACATTTAACATTGATATAATTTATATCTACAATGACCTACTTAACCAGCGGGCCTAGCCAATTTGCAATCTTAACATTCGGATCGACGAACGAATAGAAACAAAATGTATGGGAATGACTTAAGCTTTCGACAAATCTGACGTTTACAAATAAATGTTATTCTCATACATTTTGATTTTATTCGTTCGTCGATCCAAATGTTAGATTGTAACTTGGCTATATAGGCCCGCTGCAGTGTAGGCTAACATTCAGAGACAAGAGAGCGTAAACTTGCGCTTCCGTAAGTCAAATTGTAATACAAATTTTACATACGGAAGCGTTACTTTAAGCTTAGCGTCGTCTCTCAATATTAGCCTAATTGTAAAGAAATTATGATATCTAAGCTTAGCGTCGTCTCTCAATATTAGCCTAATTGTAAAGAAATTATGATATCAAGAAACCTTGTCAGATTTCTTGATAGAAGAGATACCAAATTTTAAGTTTCTAAACGGTTCAAGCGGTTACATATACAAAAAAATACTTTATATAGTTTGGAGAGCTAATAAATAGCATACGCCTGCTACTTACGGAAATATAGGAATGCATTAAATTAATACAATAAGTAAAGAGATAAGTATCTTACATCTGTGCCTCAACCATGAGTTTTTCTCACTAGACTCGCTAGCGACGCGGTAAATTATTTGTATGGGAAACCCTCGCAGCGCCTCTAGCGGTTACGTAAGGAACTAAAATCTGCTATGAGATTACAGCGTTTCGATGCGTAAAAAACCTATCGAAAGCCATTCGATAGAACTCATGGTTGAGGTACTGTTCGCACAAAGAAAGTAGGTATGTAGGTGTATTTAAAATTAATACAGTTTTTTTTTATCAAATAACACCTGCATATTTATCGGGAAGGTATCAAAGATAAGATATCTAGTTGATTAAAAAAATGTATAAAACGTACCTACACTACCTACCTAATAACAGAATCAGTAAAATTTTCAATGGTACCTTTTGTATACTTACTTGCATACTAATTACATTAATTTTCCGGCTGACTAGAATGGTCGAGAAAACACATATTTTTTTAACCTAAATCAGATCTAATATATTTATACTTTTGCTTTCCATAAACATGAATATATTATCATTGCCTGCCTACAAAAGAATATTCGATTCAAAATTAATTTCAATTCCGATATCTGAACGCGGCGGGCGAAATGTTATGATTATTCATAAACAAAATCCCGGTAAAGTTAAAGGTAACACTAATATACATGATATGGGGTGACTTCTAATAATGCTGAATACAGTTATGTATGTATTTCTGTCTGATTATTTCTCGAATTCATCCCAAGACCCAACGCTAATTCTAGATTCTTTATCTACTATCGACGTCTTACATGATTTATACTCAAACTAACATAAAAATTACGACATGGCAGAATATTCTAGAAAATGTTCCACGACATAAGAGAAAATAGTTTTGTAACAGAAAACTAGGAACCTACGAATACACGGTTTGTATACCAAGACTCTAGTTTCAATCGACTAAAATGTGGTTACCATCGCAATCGTCTCCTGGACAAAAGGGACTTGATATTTCAGTTAGTTTTAGGATAGTTTGAGGCTACTGATACATAAAAGATAGGGTGTACTTAGCTATACATCCATGCATGATGGTTAGTGGCACAAACATGAGGTCAGCGCAAACAGGCGTTGTTGACAGAGGGTCGCGTGCGGCGCTCGCGTCATCCTTGTCGATCACTCACACTTTACAATGCATATTGACGGAAAACTGACAGAGTTTCAAACCAGCCTTGCGCAAACTTTATTTCCACAGATTTTCTCGCTACGTTTTTAAACCAATGATTATTTATATTAAAAAAGGAATTGGATTGTATTTATCTATTTCTATTCCTTTTTAAGTTATCTATGTTAATAAAGATCGATTTTCTATTACCTTCTAAATGTCTAAAACTTATTACCCAATAAACTTATAAACACACAATAGGTACCAATAAGTTTTCATGGTTAAAGGGTGAAAGGGTTAAAAAGCTAAAAAGGCGAATCCATTTAGACGGAAAGAATAAATTCTTAGTGTAACATGAATTAATTTATTTCTCAGAGGGATTTCCTTTTAGTTTAAAGGGCGCTCGTCATGAATAGGCATCGAGTGGGCTCTGAGGTCGCCCTAACTGATGAACACTTAATTTAGGAACTTAATGAAGTTAAATCAACGGTATCTATATTTAATTACCCAAAACATTCTACCAGTCCCTACAAATTATTTTGATTTTGTGTACATTTTTTCATGAGAAAATGATGAACAGATCATGATTAAGATAAATCTGAAATACTAGTTAGTACCAGAAGTAGCTTGTCCAAATAGAAATGGCAAATGGGTGTCAAATAAACATAACGTATGTATAATTATGTATATCTCATAATATTTAAACCATAGGATTACATACAGTCTCAGCTAAGTACTTGTTTTATCCGTAATACACGCCCATTAATCTGGAAAGTCATTACCTATATTGTCCACGGCATTCATCACACAGGAATAAAAATCACAGAGGATATAATTAAACTTCGCATAAAGGACTTACTGTATATTTTATTTAAACTTTCTCCAAACCATCTCTTTATTTACAAAGTTCGAAATTTCCACACGACCCTTACCTGTTCCATAATCTATTTAGCCTGTAAACTCACATTGTATTACTTTAGCATTATAATTTATGAATTTTACCTACATCTGATTTCCCCGATCAACGTTTGCTATTAAGTTAAAGTTTGTTATTAGAGGCCACAAGCTCCGTCCTCGATTCATAAAAGTTTCATTTTCATGAAACTAGGGGAATAATCAATGGGCAGGCAGAAAGGAACTCTGTCGGCCGTGATGGATTTGGTCCAATCAATGCAACTGGGTAAATGAAAAGAGCGCCTAACGAAGAGTCCAGACAATAGTGTCGGTCGGCGAAGGCCTTAGAATGGGGTAACTGATTGTTATTGGTTTTGCCCGCACGGCGTTACCTACATTGGTAAATACTGAAAAATAAATTGTTTGGTTTTGTTGTGGGTAAGCTCACCCTGTCTGAACAGCAGCCGTGTAATAATATAAAGGTTTATTCCGAGGAAAACGAGTTTATTTATAGCTCTATTTTCCAACCTACCTTAATATGATACCTACCTTTTATGAATAAATTATCACATGATCCATCACTCTGTCAATAACAAACATGTTAGAAAAAGTTTTGTTGTGTTTTTGTTATCTTCAAATTGGAGGAGATATAGGTACCTACTCGTACTTACCTAATCCACAAATTACTCGCAGTCGGATATGTTCACAAGTCAAAGTAGGTAAAACTAATACATCATGCCTGATTCGAAGCTGAATAATCCATTTCTCCGACAACGTAACTGCTCAATAAATGATTTTCTCCATAAGGATAATGGCTGGATTTTCTGCTGTTTATTGTGGACTCAATCTCCTACTATGATTGATTGAGGCTTAGGTGGAACTCTTCCAAGGGGAAATTACTTCGTTATTCGTCCTAAGTACCTAGCCATGGACGGAATGGCGACTATCAATATCGCCTAAGTATTGTATTATTTGTTTGATTTTAGTTCGAACAATGTATTTAACTATATATTTTTATATATATTTCTATTGTAAGAAGATTGTTTTAGTAGAAGTATTTGTAGGTAGTCCTTACTTTTTTAGCTTTTACTTACGACCTTGCAGACTAACTGCTAGAAAATAAAATTAAGGAATACAATAAAAAATACTTTAGACAAATCCAACATTTTTTTATTCTATTCATTTATATTATTTCAAATAGTGTACGATTAGTATTAGGTACTTGTTATTTACAAATCTTTAGTAACAGTTATTAACTAACGCCATTGACACGTTCGAAATTTAAAGTCTCCTTTAGAAGAAGTGATAAAATCTCTATTCGAAAATGACAAAGGGTTTTGATAAAATTATGATTTTGATCAACAATAATACATAGATAAGTATAGATTTCAGTATAAATCAATATTATATACAGAAAACAGAACCACATGACATGTATCTTCCTCGCATTCACATTTACTCATCAGTCTTTGTCAAGGGTTAAAAATATGCCCCAAATGAAATTCTCTTTACATTCTTCATAATTATGGAAGATTAGGTTGATATAATTATTAAGTTTCGTACTTGTGAAACAGGCATTCTATTCATGTTCATTTAATTACTAGCTATCACAATATATTTACAAGTAGGTAGTATTAGTCTGTGGCATCAGAAACGTTAAACGTCTTTACAATATTTTTTTATTTAATTAGAATCCAATTTCCATTTTTTTTAAAGGTATTCTACTACTATTCTTTGTTTGAATTTTGGATAACCGACTTTATAAAAAAACTTTTCTTAAATATAACTATATTATATATATATTGAAATTATAACCAAAAAATCTCGGAAAAAAGTCACAATAGATTTATTCTTCTCGTAACTATCAGAAAAACTACAAATCTGTATAGTTATATTTTATCTAATGCCTTAAATTCTGATTAATTAATTTATTAATCTATGTTTGGCCAGTTTGACCTATTACTAAACGTAGCATCTTTAAAAAAACAACTACTTATAAACAAATTTTAAAATTCACAATTAAAAAAGGAAGTCGTCGTGTTTAGGTATGTACATAAATAAAATATGTATAATGAACCTGGATATGTTCAATGAATTTGTACATGATGAGAGCAATTGTACGCGTATAGCGAGTACTTAAAAATAAATTTGTACTTAATTAATGTTAGTTAGTAAATAAACTACCGGACACTATACAGTAGCGGCACGAGCGCTGTTGATATTCGCCAGAGACGGCGCGACGTTGAATCTGAAACAAGTTTAATCTGTTATTTGAACAGCTGTTTAATACAATAAATAGCAGTCATAATCAAAGAAAAATACGTGCTCATTGCTCTGTTTATAGTATTGTTCGCAAAAAATTGGCTACAGTGAAGTTGGATCCACTATAATACTTTACTTTCCGAGAGTTCTATCTGGTCTTCCTATTTATTTGATCTCAAATGGCAAAGTTAAAATGTTGCTTTGATTATGAAAGCCATGTTATAAAATATTACAAATAATCTTAAGTTGTAATACGAGATTATATTTCATTACATTTACCAACTTTTCCTTTGAAACAATATCTGTTATCTTTTCGTTATTATTTCAATAACAAATATAATAACTATAATTTGCTTTGAAACTTGTTAAATTTTAAAGGCAAGCAAGATGCTTTTGATATATTTTAAAGGCAAACATTTATTCTTAGGTAAGTCGTTGCTTCACATTATATTTTGTAATTCAAGAAAATGAATAAATGAAAATAAACATTACTTCACAGACATAATTTAGCTTTTGAATCTAGCCAAGATTGTAAAATGAATATAAAAGCAGCCGCTCTGCTGCTTTATCCCGGAGCTATTTCTCGACACGAAGTCACCGCACAAGTATCGATTGCACTTACCTACTGCTCTATTGCGGACGCCTAGCACGGAGGCAACCTCTGGTTGCTCCATATCGAAAATTAGTTCGGCGCGTGACGCGTACAGGTTGTATATGCTCGCTATGCAGGTCAGCCGGAGACTGCCTCGCTCGAACGCCTCGTTCCGAACCACGAAAGACACCTCGCCTACTGAAGGCAGTCTATTATCTGGACCCGTTCTCTCAAAAGTCGGCTTCAAGCTCTCTTTAGGGGGCCTTCTTATCTCTTCTTTGTGTAAATTTATGTACGACTCATCTAAATACTGTATGTTTCCTTCGTCGTGGAAAATATTGAAATTCATATCGTCGTCTGGCTGCTCTGTAGTTGTAGTTTCGGCCTTCGGCGGCGGGTCCCATTTGAACCACGACGGCAATTCGTGGATAAGAGATTCCATGTCGATCTGGGAAAAGTATACATAATATAATATTGGGACGCACACAGCGAGTGAGCGGGAAATATAACGGATATTACACAACTCTACGTTAGATAAAGGAAGCTTATATGTATAGCTCTGAGCTGTTTTGTGATTAATGAACTCGCCTACGCAGCAGGCAGTGACGGCGGCAAAAACAACGGTCACGTCAAAGTAAAGTAAGTAGGAACTGTGCCATTGTTCGTTCATGGACATGGCCGACCCCTGTCCAGAGCTGTCCGGTGAACGCTGATCAAACGCATTTTTAAAATGTCAATTTCCATAAAGGTAGGTTGCCTGTCCTCGCGTCCCCGGCCACGGCACCGGAAAATTAATAGTGATATAATATTGTGACCGTGGAATGTGCGATAATATGTACTTTGAAGGTTTTTATGTATTAATTCAAGCTATGTGATGTTTTATTGAAATTCATGCATGGGTTGTATTGTATACTTATAAAAATCTTTTTAAAAGGCCGAGGTTCACATTCGCCAAAATAAAACTAGGTTTTATTTCATATTTCGTCACCCTATTCTGTTATTTAAAGTACAAAAATAAGATTTAAGTTCCTCCAACAATACTACCAATTACCTACCCCTACCGTTATTAAAATGATTATAGCCAATTTAATAGTAGGTAATAAGCAGACATAAAAATACCTGAGTGTAATTAAGGAATGTTTTCACAGATAGGATGAAACTCCTCCAGTTAAAAAGCTAATACGAACTATGAGATCCCTAGAGTAACATGTGCCCGGCGTTAAGTGTTGCTAATGTCCTCTCAACCCAGTGGCCTTAATTTCAGTTAAACATGTACGGTAATGACTTAAAATTTCCTCTATTTTATTGCATTTAACCTATTTTTGGTACTGGCATGGAAGCGGAGAGTGTATCCAAAGATTAGGACACTTATATCTATCAGGTAAAAGAGGATACAGGGGTTTGGTATTGATAATTAAACGACACAGTGTCTGTAGGTACGACTGACCTCCATTGATTCTGTTTCAAAATTGTGTTATTGGATGTCAAAAAAATATATTGTATAAACAAGCACTGAACTGAGGCTACGCAAATTATGTGCTAAAATAATCAGGGTTGACCTTGTTTCTATAGGTCTATGGGTGTACTTAGAGAATACTTCATTATTATGTACAGATGCTATCTTACTTTGCACTCGCTTGACCCTTGTTTAAAGACAACAATGACTACAACAAAGTGCAAAGAGCTGTGAGCCTGTGTGGCACCAATGTCAAGTTAGTGAGGAGCGGCGATTTGTTATTCTATACGTCAGCTTATTATTTTTTCACTGCTAACTTTTATTTCAATCCAATGCCATAAAATAATTCACAATTTTAAATTAAAACATCGCGGTTTTTAATTGTGAGTTCCTCTCTAATTTGAAACATGTAGAATCTAATCAGCTTCTCAAGAGTCCTCCCACGGGGCAAGTGCCTCTTATGTAAGAACGATGTTGGTGATGTGAATATAATTGTGTTCACATTTCCTTGTGATAAAATATCACTTTCATCTTCACGTAAGATGAAAGTGAATGCGTTTGACACTAGTTTTCCCGGACGGAAAACAAAACACAACTATGTAGCACACAATTTAGTAGGTACATACCTAAATACCCTTCGGGCTCTGAATCTCACATACCAACACCGATGAGTCACAGTGAAATTGTTTTGAGCCGGTTTTACGTATACGGGTACTGGCTAGCTAGGCGAATCACTAGAAGATCCATTCATTATGTGGATTTTATCTCAGAAAATACAGAATAATACCTAGTTTAGCACGCCTAGTATAAATTTATTACATAAGACCTAAAACATACCAGCGCAATCACAACACATCTGTCTTCGTTTTCGGGAAATACACACTGTTTCGACATAGCATGTTAAGCATATGTTGCTGTTAAGGATTTAAAAGTCCATTAACCTTCAAGCAACACCTACTCATGAATAGGATAGGGCTAAACTATTGTGTGGACATAGTTAAAATCGATCTGAACTAAGCACGGTTTATTAATACGGGTCTAAGTTTGGGAGGGTCGTGTTTACAGTTTTCAAGCGTCGTGTGTGTTTATAGTTTAGTAAAAGCCACGGGTCAGTAGCCCATACTGTAACTATGTTGATTGAATTTAAGATAAAGTAAGCTTCGGTCATCTTTTACACATACCTATGATAAAATCTTGAATATATGAAATAATGTTTAAACAATTTTGATAAACGGGTACCAAATCGTATATATTTCCTGCAGGTACTTATAAGAACGTTACATTACTGGATAAAAAAGATTTTATTTTCTCTGTGTCTATTTTATTATAAATTCATCTTCTATTACCTGTTTAAAACAATTGGGATCGAAAAGTGGACTGTAACTTTGCCTTCAATAAATTGTACAGTGTGTACATACTTAAAAATTATGATCTCCGGATCAATATTAGCTATTATTACATTGCGGCACATTGGTTATCTTTAACTTCTGCGCAACGAATAGAGACCTACATTGATTTTAATTTCAAACACCTAATGCAATTGGTATATTCTGGCTGTCTGTGTTTGCAAACAGTCAAATCATTCTACTAATTGTTCCTTCAAGTGTAAAGATAATCCTTGCCAAACTTATGAATCACGGTAAAGAAAGGTTAATTACTTCGATAACTAAGTACCTGTAGGTAATATATCCAAGGCAATATTTTTGTGTATTGCAATAAGTGTAAGTGAACCATAAAATAAATGTTATACGATTAGGAGATACATTAGCTTCGGTACTGGAAAAACATTTCTTATTACATTTGGTATCCAGCCGTTATGAAGGAAATATACGAAGTACCTGGGCAACATGTTACAGAATACCTTTTATAATAGATTTAGAATACCTACTTTTAAGCCAACTTGATATTTTACTGGCTGCAAACAAGGGCCTCTTCAGTGCCTCGACCATGAGTTTTTCTCACTACACTCGCTAGCGACGCCGTAAAATATTTGTATGGAAAACCCTCACAGCGCCTCTAGCGGTTACGTAAGGAACTATAATCTGCTATGAGATTACACCGTTTTGATGCGTAAAAAACCTATCGAAAGCCATTCGATAGAACTTATGGTTGACGTACAGTACAAGGTATTATTACATCTACTAGTAGTTTAATAGGTATTAGATGATAAATTAAACTATGATACGACCATTACTATCACTATTTATTATCGAAAGCTAAAAATCTATCTAAAAACCGAATAAAGTGCTTACCTCACGTCCATTAAGTGCAAATGTGAGGTTGGCCGGGGGGTGCGCCGGCGGCGACGCGCACGTCGCTCGCAGACTGGACCCCACGCCATACCACGACCGGTCCGACACCAACTTAGGACCCCATTCAGGAGCCTCTGCACACAAAACATGATTCAAAATAAGTACAGTTATCGCCAATCTTATTGTCCGGCTTGAAGTTGGCACGAGCTTACTTCAACCCGGCCGTAAAAAACGGAAAAGACAAATATTGAACTATAAATAAAAAACGAAAGTTCAAGTGGTTTTATAGCCTTTGCTCAAGTCGTAGGCTGTCGTTTTAATTTATTTTAATCCAATATTTTTCTCCGATTTTTACGGCCGGGTGAAGTTGGCTCGTGCCAACTTCCAACCGGACAATAAGTTTGGCGAGAACTGTACTTTTGTATCTCCATATCTGAGATTAGAAATACAGATTTCACATAACTTTGAACAATAATTGAATCCGGTAATAGACTATCTTCTTCTTCAGAATAAAAACATTTAAGCACCATTCTTCTTTACCTGGTTATACAAACCAGCCAGCGGTAATTCACAGGCTTGTTAGACTAGTACCTAAAATATCTAATACTAGTTACTAAAAACGCTTAGGGTCTAGAACTGACTCAAAGAGAATAGTTAAGTGAGTAGAAAATTATATATTCATAAAGTGCTTGCATTTAGTACCTGCCTCTAAAATCTAACTTTGAATATTGTTTACTTCATTGTTATGTTTTTACACCCCTTCTTAACCAGGTTTACAAGTAAATTGCCAACGTATTCCTATGCTAATCCCAGTAGGGATGACTTGCAGCCATTATGTAATCCGGACGAGGTTCCTGTCGAATGGGCTTTACCATACAGGGAAAACAAAAGCTCATAGCCGCGTGTATCTAGCCTGAGGAGCCAGCCTCTGTGCCTCTATTAGGCTTTATTGACTAAGAAAATGTATTGCAGCCGGGAAGATTACAACACTACCTAGTTTATTAACGTGATATGAAGATAATTACATATCGTCGTATGAAAATGTATGTGGAATTAAGATGAGACACTGCATTTTTCATTACAGTTTACCAATCTAGATTTCTTACCCCGGAGGGTAGGCAGTGTTACCAGTGTTACTTTGTGTTATGTTTTTCTTTTATGGTCTCATGTTAAAAAAGCTATTGCTGTTTACCGGGCACAAACCAAAACTCTGAACTACTACTGTCAATTGTATAGAACAATCATAAGAATGCTCCACCTGGGAATGAAACCTGGAACTCATTCAGCAACGGCGCTTGAGAACCCTAGATCAAGAGAGAGAGCTCTGAGAGAGTAGAGATCGCTCCAGCTATAAACATGGCAAACCCCATTAAACTATATTAAAATGTATAAAAACTGTACTTTTTCGAGCGCATTCACATAAAAGTCACGTCGTTACATTAATTAGCACGTACGTGGTTTTAATTTTTAATGAACGTGGTTACTTTACATGTCAAGTGGTAAGCGCTACTTGATATTCAAAAGTTGGTAACTAACCACTTCTCTGCCATTTGCGTACATGTATCATTTTGCTTCATACAGGCAGGTACTTAGTTTGTGTAGTCTACGTCGAAGCAACGCGTATATTTCCAGAAAAGCTAGACGAATATGACCGTTAGTGTGTTCTTGACAAAAACACGGAATTTCCTTTATACCCAACGTTAGTGGAACACTCAAAAGCTTTCATGCTGTAGTTCGTCTAATGTCTGAAAAGGTTTAGCTCGCAGGTCAGTGGGGCGGCTTCTGAAAGCTTTAGGCTATGTGCGTAAGAACCGTTTATGTAATATTAAAAAACATTAATTTACCTAATATTAAATATGCAATGTACTATGTTAGAAGTATTACTTCTAACCTTGTTTAACTTGCATTTTCAGTGCATTTATTTTTACAGTATCATTTAAATATCGTAGACTAATAAACTCTTATTACATAATAATTATTTAATCGTACAGTACACATTTCCACAGGTGTAGTGAACTACGGAAACTGCTGCGTGAGGTTTCCAAAAATCATTTATTGTGCTACGGTAAATAAAGGTTATGATTAAATGAAATAAAGGTGTAGGTACTTTGTTCGAGCCATCGCATTAATACAGGCAGCTGTGTTTATGGCACGTTTGTTTACACCCCTTTGTGGGTCACGCCGCCGTGCGTTCCAGATAGGAAAAAAATCAAGGCGCTTACAATCAAATCTCCTTATATTAAGGGATTTGTTTTACTTTATGAACCCTCCCGAGCGTATAAATAAATACCAACGAACGTTCCCAGAATACGTGATGTGTTTAATCTTCCTGTAATTATAAGGATGCGGGTTACACTATATACCTGCTCGTAACTATCACGTATTCTGTTAAGTTGGTTACTCACACAATACCTACGGGTAACATTGAAAATGCGGCTCTAACATCTCAAGAATCCTTTGAAGCTAATTAATCCGTATCGCGTCACAAATGAGCTCATCAGTCGTGATTCACGGCAGAGAATCACGTCATGATGGGACAGGTAAAGCTCTATAATTTAGAGAGGTACATGAATGTAGTAAGTTACAACGTTATGGAGCCCAGGGGCTCTATTACACGAAATACGAAGTTTCATGTTTCGTTTCACAACCAATGTCTATCGCGTCGTTCCAAGGGCCATTAACAAAATATTATAGCGACGATCTTTGAAATTGTAATAAATACAAAATGAAGACCGAACAATCAAAAGTTTTATGTGGGTTCTGGAGGAAATGGTGTCTACTATCGGGTAAGTGAAATTACGTCACAGGAATTTTTGGGTATTTCCAGTGTGACAATCTGTGCGTCGGGTTATTTACTTACTTAGCTTACTGTAGGTACTTATTTAGTCCAAATTTACAATTTATATCGTGTGGAAGTATTCTATCCTAAACAATTGTATTGGTTATTTCGAGCGAGGTTTGAGCTGGTCAGTCAAAACTAAAACATAAAAGTATAAATAAAATAAAATAAATTAATAAATAAAATGGAAATAATTATGTTTGCTATTTAAAAAATATTCTGAATATAATTTTTAAATAGCAAACATACAACCTAATACGTAAATTAAAAAATATGAAATGTTGAATACCTAACTTTGTTAGTCCTTGATTGAAAAAGATTATTCAAATTAAAAAGCTTTGTTGTAAAATTTTATGATTTTATTCCAATTTGAGAACGGTGAATGAATTAATATCAATATAAACATCGTATTATATGACAGGTGCCAAAATAATAAAACAACTTCCTCGATTGTGTAGAATACTTACTTATCTGAAAATTTATAGATAAACACTAAGATTTATAGGTACCTACATCCAAAATTAGCAATTGTGTACAGGAGCTATTAGCCAAATTAATCATTTTAAAAACAAACATTTGCTGTAAACTTCGTTATCTGTATTTACATCGATTCCGGGCCGTTGTCTTTATGTTGCTGTTGTTTACCGGTTTCATTTAGATCCTTTAAATAGGGCTACGCTACTGTTGATGGTCACGCGACAATTATCCTCGCCCTACCGCCTCTGCCACTCACTGGCACCAATATTTCAAAGTAGACACATACCTGCTTTGGCTAAATAGAAACATTAAACTGGCAGATAAGATTCCCGTTTTCCATTTCTTTGAAATGAGAAGATCGTCAATTCGTCTTTAAGTGCCTCTATACATAAGGTTAATCTATACTTCTATACTAATATTATAAAGAGGAAAGATTTGTTTGTTTGTTTGTTTGTTTGTTTGTTTGTTTGTTTGTTTGTTTGTTTGTAATGAATAGGCTCCGAAACTACTGGACCGATTTCAAAAATTCTTTCACCTTTGGAAAGCTACATTATCCCCGAGTAACATAGGCTATATATCATCACGCTACGACTAATAGGAGCGGAGTAGTAATGAAAAATGTTGCAAAAACGGGGGAAAAAATTATAAGACCACGCGGGCGAAGCCGCTGGCGGGAAGCTAGTATATAATATAGGGATATATGCCGTAATTTAACAGAGATTCAAGTTGAGTGAACATAATAGCTAATTTCTTTTTCGTGATTTCAGGGCTGGTCCCATACAGATGTTGAAAAAAAAAAGATTGTAGGTAGTTCGGGGTTACCTTTGTTGCTCTTGAATGTAAGCAGTCTAGATGGCACGATTTAGGCGTATATCAAGTCGTGCGTTAACAATTTTACATAAGCGTAGTACACGCCAGTCTTATAGGCACTTCAACTTCAGACATGCCCATTTAACACGCGCGTCACAATACATTTTATTTTATGTGCCAAAAAAATACTTTTCTTCGCCTTACTACGTTCACTTTACCTAGGTAGGTACAGATCATTAAATACATAATAGCTAAATTAGCGAGCATAACTATTATTTGCTATGTATGATATCGGTCGGGTCGTACCTAAATTAGATGCTTATTAGTTTTAAAAGCTCTCTATGTTTGCTCGATGAGTTCGAACCTTGTTCGCATTTATAAAAACCCAGCCCATATAAAGTTTGCGACACAAACGGTGTGCACAAAAAGGGCAGTCACAGTTTCATATTCGATTTTATTATATTTAAACTTGACCTTTGGTTTTCCCACTGAACACTTTCCTTCTCCGCGGATAACTTTCTCCAAACAAAAAAAGTATGAGCGAACTGCTCGATTCGACTTATGTTATTTTATGACATTCAAATCGTGCGCAGTGGCAGATGTGAACCCAGATATATTTCAGGCTAGCGGCTGGCAGGTGTAGTTGTAGGCTTCATATTAATCTACAGGCAGTGCCTTTTTAGATTATGATTGCAAAACAAACAAAGTAAGTATTTAGATATGACCTGTGAAAGAAAACAAGTTTTTCAAAGAGTTTTTTCTGTATTTCATTTCGAGATCAATGCTAGTAGGTTATCTAATAACAGAAGCAGCAATATATTATATTACGTTAGCACGCAACAAAAACTAGTCCTAAGGTATGTCTGCCTGGGGGCAGTCTCGTGTCTGTAATGTTGTTGTGTGTACTGTAACATTTGAACTCTGAAGACTCTTATATCAGACAAAAAGCAAAATTAATTATTATTGATTATTTCAGGTCGTTTTCTACTAGGTCCTCTTTCGTTTATTGTCATGCGCATAGGTATTAGGCCTGAGTATAATTTATTTCTTTCCTTCTGATAACATTTTAAGATTTTGACAACTATTGTATGTCATTGGATTTTGATATTGCCAATGTGAAACTAACTTCAAATTTAACTTTCATAATATATTGCCTTCAATAATTCCCCAAGTTATGGTAATCCTAATCCCACGCCAATTGGTGGCCAGCCATTGCATTAATTTTCCTAAAATATGATAATTTTTGATATTTCCACGAAAATGATTACTACATTTCAATTTGAAATAAAATTATTCTGGATTATTCTGAGCAATTTAAATGTTGACATTGAAACCACTCTATAGACAAAAGGTTTTTATATAGTATAACGGGAAGATACGTAGGACGTAGGTAAGTTCTGTTCGGTCGAAATAACTGGATGTCTGAAGTTGTATTTTATTTATTTTGTTTTTAGTTAGAGTTTAGTTAGATAAAAACTTCGTGTATAGACACAAGACGCGCGAGATCATGTGGGTAGGTGTGTTCCGGTTTCATGATTATTATCTACACTAATTTCGATATTTTTCCCAAAATCTATAATGCACATAGTTATTTTTACCGAACTATACTGTAGATGACTGGAATAGCTAATACATATTATGTATTGGGTGACTGCTAGCCGGCAATAGAATAGAAAATATTGAATTTAAAAGACGGTAGAAATATTTTTCTTGACACAAATTCAAAAGACATTAGAAATATTCTGTCTAGACAAAAATATAAGTAACTTGTCAGATAGATTTTGCTCTCTGAAGCGAATACAATAAGATTTTTAAGGCAAGTTTTTCAATCTCCGGACCACCACTGTACCTCCCTAGTAACTACCTAGCACCTAATAGTGAACTTTATATAAAACAGTAACTTTCGGTTAATTCATTACCGATGTCCTTGTGAACTTGCTTGCTCATTGAGTGTGACTCTTGGAATTCTAGTAAGTCTAGAATCTAGACCGGATAAACCTTAGGAATTCAAAAATACAAATACCTCGCAACTACGCAACTACGTCGGTAGAATCGGTAGTGAATGAAATGAAAGTTCATGTCGTATTGAGGGTAGGAAAACCATCATGACACTGGGTCTAAGTAGTAACTAGGTACTTACTTTTAATCTGGTCCTACGACGAAATCCATACTAAAAGCATTGTATATACGAAAGTAAAACTCTTTAAATTATATTTTCACGCTTATACTGATGAACAGATTTAGATAAAATTTTACAATGAGATACATCGCATCCTGAGGACAGACTGATAGAGTTTACCTTCGCATTTATAATATTAAGTCAGTACAGTTCTCACCATTTTTATTTTCCGGCTTGAAGTTGGTAAGAGCTAACATCAACAAGGCCGTAAAAATCGGAGAAAGAGAATTTTGGACTGATGAGCTGTCGTTTTAAATCGTTTTAATCCAATATTTTTTACGGCCGGGGCGTATTTAGCTCGTGCCAACTTCAAGCCGGACAATAAGATTGGCGAGAACTGTGTGGATATGAGAGCTTTTGTAACATATTTATTTTATTGTTACTGAATAAAATAAATAAATAAATAAAAATAAATAAATAAACATAATGTTGTAATTACCAACGACTTCTAATGGCGCCGATCGTATTTCAGTGTGGAAGGTGGGCGCGTCCGCGGACACCTCGCACCGGAACCGGCCCGCCATCGCCGGCGTCGCCTGCTGCAGCACCACGCGACGAGCGCCCGAACGGGATATCTGTTACAGAGACAATAAGGTATTTCTGAACTTCATTTCTACCGAGGCTAGACGAATAGAAACAAAATGTATTGACATGACACACGCTTTCGAGAGGTCGTGCTGTCACTGTCATTTCCATATAATATTTTGTTTCTATTCGTTTGTCACTTCGAATGTGAAAAGCCCCCTGTAAGACTAATTTCCGAGAGAATAAGCGCCTGTTTCATAGCCGCTAGCCGCCGAATAAATTCAAAAATGAAACAAAAGACGTATGAATTGCCAAGTAATTTAACGGTAAATTATCAGTAAGCTGTAAAAATGACCCTAAGTGTTTTAAGTAGAAACTCCTTATAATGGAAATAGTGTTTATTTAGACTTAGAGCAAAAATCTTTAACGAAGACATTTAGTCGTTTAGCTTCGTATGTAGGTAATCTATTAGTTTTGATAGCTACAACCATGGGATATGATCTGTTGTATTGTAAAGTTTTTGTCGTATGACTCATCGTATCGTAATATTACGTTTCTCCTTTAAGCACGGCAAAGTATAGGCATAATGTGACAATAGAAACACTATGTACTTGGTAGTACATTTATCTGCCTATTATGAACACTAAATTATATGTCCAAATTTAGTGTCCCATTTAATCATAGTCCGATTTACGGCCCGCCCAACGAAAGTAACGCTATATCGCTTCACATCACTCAGTTGTGAACCACGGTTTGGGCCACGCCTAATTACTGTTCCCATAAACTTTACTACACCAGTCAATATCGATCTTGTAAACGTTTTATTTAAAAAGCACCCTTCCAAGGCTAAATATCCAAAATACTACAATTTGCAAGTAATTTATAGTGCCACAAATTAAGATTAATGTTACATGATATTGGAAAGGCATTCGAATAAATGTTTTAGTGGCTAATAAAAATACGAATTAAGTAGATACATCGCAGTATTTACAACTTGAATATCGATTAAACTGTTGAAGTAGGTAGTCGACGCAAAGTGGTCTAAGGTAGAATCAAAAACAATGACGACCTGTTACAACCGACAGATATTTAATAATGGTCTCAAATGGCCGTTCAAGACAATTACTTGCAAGGTATCCTGGAATTGTTATCGGACCTGGAATTATTCGAGCGTGCAGGGTGCCTTGATTGGCACAAATTTCTTGCCTTCCAAGAAAGTGCTCTCCTTTTAGTGGTAGTTATTACAAAGATTTTTAGTGACAATGGCACTTTAAAGATCCATTACGAAGTAGTGTACTGAAAATTTGATATTTTTTTTAAATTTAACGAGATTATATCGTAAAGATAAGTAGCTAGTTTATATTTATCCAATACACTTTAACCTGAGTCTCTTGAGATAGCATACACTCACCTAATTCACTTCGGCGCCATTTGTGGCCGTACCGATGTACAATGTATAGTTTTAACAGATCTATTTAGGATTAACCTCTTATTTATATTAAAACTAAGAACTGCCTCATCAGAATAGTGACTACAAATCCTGGGTTCAATTCCCAAGTCGGGATAAGTGTTATGGGGTTTTTCTTTATAAGGTTTTTCTATAAAAATACCACCTATGGTTTGAATTTCTGCCTGGATAGCGGCAATAGGCTCGCTCGCTATTACCTGAGACATATACGTATCGGCGAACTGTGTGTTGCATCAGTACCTCCCTGCAAGCCTTCGGGGAATATAAGCGTGATGGTACTTATATTATATTAAAAACTCTATGTTCAGTTAAAGGACAAACTTTCTCTGGCAGAGTTACATTTCGGATTATCATTCGCATATTAATTTAGCAACTTTTCTTCAGGTGAGCATCATCCCAACTCTAGAGAGTGCTTTGCTGGCATCTCAAATTTCTTCCGGTTTTATGCTTCCCTTTCTACGAATGCAGTTAGAAATAGATAAAGCTATTTTCATAAGACGAAGTTGTGTTGATAAATTACAATAACAAAAGGTGTGTTTTTTACCATTCGTTCTGAGTGTTTAGATTATGATAGATTTATAATGATTTGTCTTTGCTCCAGTTTCACAAAATCCTACATCAAATGCCATTTTAGAATTGCTTATACTTTTTGGGTAAAGGCTAATATGTAGGTATAAAAGATTTAACGTAGCCACACTATAAAATTCCTTCATCGCAAGTGCAGGCAGGCCTTACAAGTATTTCCTCCACGAGGGAATTGAAACCGACACTTTTAGCGCAGAAATCGATCACTCAACTAATGCGCCAATCAATATTGTTTACTATAATTATCTCACTATATAATTATAGTTTGTTGTTCCGGTCCCTTTTATCGTGCCGCCGGCGCCGTGATTACGGCAATAAGCGTATTAGTGTTATACCTAGCCGAAGATAAAACCTATTATTTGATTGTCTATGATAACTTGAAACTATGATATAATATGAGTCTGACAAGCTCTTCAAGGGTTCTGTCTCTTGGAAAGAAATAAGAAAAAAAATACACTTTTACACTGGCAGCACTGTTTTAATATCCAGGACCGTAAAAATATAATATAAAAAAAGTCACACAACGCCGTGACACTGACAGTAACAACAAGATGCACTTGTCGACGTGCATACAATTACTATTCGCATGAAATTCTTAGAATTCGCTCTTTACAAGTTTCCTTAGCCTTTGAAGGCAGGCGTCATGGTAGTATGAGTGTATACCATATTATGTATTCGTGTTCTCGAAAACGGCTTCAACAGATTCGATAATATTTGCTAGGTTTACGGGGGCGAAAAATCGATCTAGCTAGACGTTTTACATCTGTCCCTGAACAGAGCGGCTTCGCCCAGGTACCTACCAACTTATTAGTTAATTCATCAAATAATTTATCAAGTACACTCTCATACATTAATATGATCTATTTGTACAGGTCTGAGTGCTTCAGCCAGACACTATGTAAATTTAATTAAATTGATCACTGCTCAACTTATTTAAATCCAGTTGGCAATATTCATCAACATTCTAAAAAAATTGCCCCTTTAGGCTAGTGGCCCTAAGCGCGGCTTCTACGCTCCTGAGTTCGATTCCTAGATCGAGCAAAGTGTTAACTATTGAGTTGAGTTACTGTAGGTGTATGTACATTAGTACACCTCTGCCGAACCTACGGGAAATTCAGGCGTGAGGTAATGTGTATTACAATTATAAGCTTAGGTATTTCAGATAATTTTATTATAGCCAGGGATTTGATGGAAATAAAATAAATGAATGGATCATCGAACTCAATATGCTTACTAAGTACAGAAGCTAATAAATCTACTAAGAAAATAAATGTTTTCCTAGTAAATATTCGGGTAGCGATTCCTAATCTTCTTCTAAGATTGTTCAATCACTGTGCGTAATATAAATATAATTAATCCCTAATTATCGTATAATATGATCCGACAAAGTTATGTGCCAAAACAATTAATGGTATGATTAATGGTATGATTTGCGGGCAGTAGATAATTTATTTCAATTCTTGATAAGGCACGATGGAAGGCTTACCGGTATGTTTGTTGGATCCCTTATATAGGCGAGCTTTTTGCCATTATCCGGGCACTGCACTGATCCAAACTCCGACCTGCTATTTGGTTATTCATAGAAAGTATAGGAACAACTAAACCCCCACACTTAGCCTAAGTTATGTAATGTTTCTTTTATCAGTTACTCACAATAAATTAATGTCTTTGCCGCAAAAAAACTACAACTTTAATTCAGTAACGTATTTTAGAACATGGACCATTTAAGTTTTTACTTTAAGTGCTTTGGGATAAACATGATTGATCTTAAAAGGGATTTGTTTGTCCTTTCAAGAAAAGGAGACCTAAAAAGTAAAGTAAATTAATGTAAGAAATAAATTTACTTTAAGTGTTTTAATTCCTCGCGAATAAGAATTAAATATTAAAACAAGAGTAGATCATCTTGTTCCTTTATTATATAAAAGTCTCTCAAAATATCTGGAGGCGTTTTATATTAAACGTTATGCTAATTAAATTATCTTCAAATAATCAAAAAATCATTATGTTAACTTTGAAGAAATTGTACAACGAGAAAAAAATATACGATCTCGGCTTTGTACCTGCCTATTTACTTTATCTACACCCAAATAAGCATGAGATTAAAGCAATTTTGAACACGATGCTGATTTTTGGCCTGAACAAGTATAAGCCCATTATATTTTCTTTTTTTTATTTGACATTGTATGAGAACTGAGAAGAAGAATTTTGCTGTATGTTGGTATATTTTCCTTTGATACTGAATCAAAGTACTCGTGAACCTACGAATAGGTAAAGATTCCGACCCTGGGTATTTAAATTGCACTTGTACATGCTATAGAGTTGTGCAATGTTTTTTATAATATATATATATACTTTTTATCGTTGATGGGTTTGCGCTTGACCACAATCTCACCTGATGATAAGTGTAGATGTGGTCTAAGATGGACCGCGCCTACCCAAAAGATGCCCATTCACTCTGGCCTTGAAAAGACCCATGTTGTAGGTGTCAAGGAACACAGTCGCCGGAAGAGAACAAAAAATTCCACAACTTTGCTGTGGAATTTTTCAATTCAATTTCTCATTTTTTCAATACCTACTCCTTATAGAGCTTTTTAAGAAATCCACTCTTAAACGCAAATCACAGCTTATCATAAATCATCATCATATCAAAATGTCAGGCTGCAAAAAAGAAACCATTGTGAAATTTTGTTACATTTATCCTCAATAACACTATTACCGTCTTAAATATTACTCTTACTTTTACTTAAGTACTTTAATGCTTGTAGATCTAAAGCTATAAAATTACACGCTCAAGACATGTTCAGCTTTATCGGCACTGAACTGAACGTGAAATTTGTTTGGAAAGTTCTAAAGAATGGATTTGCCTGAATTTTCGAATGCGATCTTCGAGAATGGGGCACAATATATTCTCGTCCCAGGAGAAGAATAACTAAGTATTATGCAAGTTAAGCTACGCTCAAGTTAGTGTGCGGTAAAGCCAATAATGGTTCATTTCCATTATATTCAATACGAAACAAGACACAAGATAGTAAGACAGATAGTTAGGCAGAGGTGTAGGTGCACGCCTCAGTTCACTGATATGGTTTTAAATCCCATTACCATTTATGCCAATAATGGGTAAAAAATCTAACCTTGCTACTAACAATTTCATAGGAAAATCCAATAGAACTTTTCACGTGTTCTTACTCGACTTGAGAATCAAACCTAGAACATGACTCTCGGCAGTCGCACTTGTGACCACAAGGGAACAATAGAAAATTCTGTATAATCGATTGTTTCGAATAACGTTGAACGTGTTTCGATTAACTAGTCGTTACTCGTTTGCAAGGAATCCCTGGTATTGTAGACATTGACTAATGTAAATAAATGATTATTATTAATCTTAGCGTGTACCAGAGGCATCGTTGTGCCGTCACTTATCAAGTGCCGTGAAAGCTCTTTACCTCGCTCCAATTTATCTCGGCTTGCCGCTATTTTTTTCTCACACAATAAGTAAAGCAAGCGGTATTAATACTAGGTGCATTAGCCAAAGTAATAACGAGACTTTTTGCGCCTTTCTGGTTTAATCTGGACTATCTATCAAAGTTATTCATTTACCTGCAGGTTCTTATGAAAAAATTAGAGTTACAGGCAACCTCTAAAGATCTTATAGTGTAACTAGTTACTAAATAATTACAACTACCTCAATAATCAAGAGTTAAAAAAGGTGTTGTTCGTTGTACTTTGAAATTAGTAGCAGCAATTTTAATGGCATCAGTATACGAAATTTCTGCTTTTAATAATGTGTCATACTTACATCCACTTCGATTCCTGGTAGTGGAAACACTCTGGTGTGAGGCAGCTCCTTGGGGATGTACCGGTAGAACTCCTCCCGTCCCCGGTACCACTTGACACTGTATAGAGCTTCCTCATCTTCTAGCTGCCAGCTACATTCTAACGTCACAGTCTCCCCTATCAACACCGCGTTGGGTACGTTGATCTCCAAGTTGTGAAGACCTCTCACACCTGAGAACAAAAATAAAACAATTCGATGAGTTTTGACCGTCCATATCTTGACTTCAAAAAACTATCCGTGTAGTTATTAAAAGACTACTACAGCGTAATCGTGTAATCTCAATAAAAAAAAGTATTATATTACTTATATTCACGAAGATTTTTAGGTACTTAATGACTTTTTGTCAAACCATCAGCTGCGTTTTATTTATAGCAAGTTTTTGAAACTTTCGCAATGTGTGACTAAGGTCTACCTATATAAGGCGTAACGCCTTGCCTATGCAACCAAAAGGTACCTAAATGCATAATGCTTAGTTTCACGTAAAATGAAATTAAAAGTTAGCCATCATTGTGATTACGGCAGTCTCTGCGTAAATTTCACTTCGTTTAATTTCAAAAGCTTTGTTGTGTAACTTTTGAAATAAACTGTAATATCTACTAAAAAAACAAGGCTTAGAATTCCAGTAATTAAAAACCAATACAAAATTCGTTAATATCATGTACGAAACCTCCAATTAATTCTCAAAATAACCAAAATATATTCTACAAGGGTAGCGTAAATTACACAACTTAACAAATTACTTAGTTATTAGAATTTTCAAACTGAATAATTTCATACATCGTCTGTCAAGTTATTTAAACGTGAATATTTTATGACGCTAATAGATTGCATATAAAAAAGAGATAAGTGCATCATTGAATGATCTGTGATTTTTGGAATAAAAATTATTATTATTATATTATTATCTAATCTTACAAAATAAGATTAAGTAGGCAGGCTTTAAAATTCTTTTGTCAAAATTTTTCTAGGCGCCATAAAAAAGGGGCTAATAAAATCACAAGATATTGCGTAGAAGGGATTAATAAAACTTAAATATAAATTAAATCGTTACTTAACTACACAACAATATTACTTTACCATTTCAAATACATTGCATAATCACAATAAACCATCCCCGATCCTACTTAGTTCATTTAGCAATCGTTGACTTAAATGAAACATGTAGCCATTTGTTGTAATAATCACAATTAGGAGTTCCATTACCAACCGCAATGAAAGCAACTGTTAGGCTCCGGATAAACAATGCAGTACTCTGATACGGGCATTGCGTATACTGCATCGACTTTATCTTGATCTAGATGAAGGTATATCTGTATTAGTACAGGGTGACTTTGTGAAAAATGTTTCTGTTTTATTAAATGCCCGTCCGTCGACATTAAGAAATTAGAAATATATTATTATTAGTGTGTGATTGCGGTTGCGGTTACGCATAATGTTGACTCATTAAAAACGCTGAAATCTGATTAAACTGAATTATGACTAGATATTGTTAAGTATTATATTTAATATGTACCTGTTTTATTTATAAAACTGTTCTAAATAAAATGTCTATTTATATAATCCTGACTGATTCATACGTTTACCACAGATATTATAATACTATAAAACTTACGCTTAAACTAAGAACACCTACACTAAGTACATACGAGAAGCCCCGATTGATAGAAACTAGAATGTAGGTACATTTATCCCAAATCTAAGGACAGGTATGCACGCACCTGCGTGCTTTACAAGCATTGCAAGCAATATCGTCCCACAGACCAGTTTCTACGAAATGATTGAACATGCATGCTTTGAGAGCATAAGTAAGATACTTGTGTAGAACTGTATACGCTATGGCACAATGTCTCGTATATGTAACAGAGGCCTATGTTATGTATATTTCAACAGGGTTACCCAATAAGGGTACACACACATTGGCTTACCCATAGTACCCGTGATAATGAAATCCATTTTGTCCAACAACTTTTGAAAATAACAGAACAACATACCGTGATGATATGATATTAATTCACCCTCCGCGGGTATCTCCACTCTGGTAGGTCCACTGAGAGAAACGAAAACAGAGCGAGCCATTGCCACTAAACAGGTAAATCTAAACTCCGAGCTGCTACTGAGTCGAAACCAGAATGAGGTGCATTAAAGAAGTTTTGAAACCCATAACAAAATAACTTCCCTACTAAACTCTTACCATAAATCATTAGATTCTGAAATATTGCTCGAACATATCCAATGTACGGATGCGAACGATTTAGCAATTTTATTGTTCCAAATTGATCTCTTAACCTAAGAAGGATGCTGCTTATCCTGTCCGATGTACGTACCTAAGTGGTAACTGACAGTAACCGATATGTTCGCAGCTTCTGCCACTTAGTCCTCACGTCATCGCTCTAGAATCTAGACGACTTCCTCTTTTTTGGATACGCAACGTAACTACTTGTATGTACGTATATAAATAGTAAAAGGAACACATACAGTACTTAGCCATTGGGAGCAACATTGACAGCACCGAAGTTTCCATCAAAATAAGCATAGTTTCTCATAACAAAAACTCATTTCAGTCTGTTGTCTTAATATTTAGTGAGAGAAATGTGATGAGATGGTTTCACTAAAGCGTAACAGTTACAAGTTTAGATCTATAACATAATTATATAGATATACCTATTATAAACTTTAGCTTGAGCTATTTCAAAACTCATTTTTTTGGGGTAGATAGCGTCTTTGTTGCAACCAATGCAATGCATCAATATTGGACTGTCCTCTTTGATTCATCCCTTTCCATCAGTCAGTCTTTTTGATTCATTTGTTTTTATTCAGCGAGATTTCCATCTACATGTGTTACGAGTGGAAGTAACCGTAATTACGTATCCCTTTGCTTTCTAAAGAACAACCGATGTACGCTGAAAACGGATGATGGTTGGTTGGGTTCTTCGTGAACGAACGGAAAAATTAACCCGCGAGTTGTAACCCTAGGGAAATGTAATGTTGATATCAACATATCAAATGAGAAATCTTGCCTTTCTACGATTAATAAAATCAAAGCTTGCTTAAACTACTCGTTTTATTTACTTACATAGCTATACCTACTTAAAGTAATAAACACATATTAAAAAGACTGGATAAGCAATGAAAACTACTGTCTCATTGATCAAAAAGTCTTACTGTAGCAGAAAACAATAGATGAGGTCAAAGCAAACAACATTTTAGACTGGCCTACATTCCCCTGGGCATTGGCCAGCTCTCGAAACCGTTGTACGGGATCGTGCAAATGTACTGAATAAATAAATAACATCCTCAGCAAACGAGAAATAAAATCGACAATCAAACTGTAATATCAAAAGAAAAATTTAACTCTTAAAGATTAAGGTATATGTAATAATATTAGCCCTGTCATATAAACGAACCCACAGATCAAACTCAAAGGCGCTTCCAGAAATAAAAATGTGGCAGCTGAATGTAAAAGAGCTCAAACAAACACTCGTTTTCCTCACACAATTTCATTTTCCTTGACTTGTTTAATACGTACTAAATATATAATATGTAAAAGACATATAGGGTATGTCTTCCCTATATGTGCCTTACTTTTACTGTAATATGAGAGATTTTTCATTTGTTCACTTCTAATAGGTACTACCTACATGATTACTATAAATGTAGTTAAATAATATTTAAATAAACCCGGACGTGCTAATACCAATTATCCGAACAGATATTTAATTAATGGGAGCGGGATTGTGCGGGTACGTCATCGCTATTCCTAATTTTATTTACATACGAAACTCTAACTTGATTCCATTCAGACTGAAAATCGAGTGCGAATGGTAGCTATCTTTACAAGCTCCTCTCTGAATTTTAGTTTGTTGGAACACTTCTTAATCTTATAAGTAAGATAGTCAGTAAATATGACTGTAACGAATTTGCTATTAAAATAAAGAAGGTAACTTATAAAATGACATTCCTATTTCAGTTACAATAATTACAACATAAACAAACAGTAGATAGCTTTTTAATATTGTACTATGTAAGGTAATTAATAAACAGGTTGATCAAATTTTACGATAATTATTTCACATTGTGGTACAATTATGTGCAATATGCATATAGATTGTTGTTTTGCATAACGAAATGATAATCATGAAATCGCGTATGAAAACCGTGAGTTATCCAACTACCTGATGATATTTCACATAGGTACATCCTATTGTTACGAATTCATTAAAAGACTTTGAAAACTGGCAGAAATACTTTTTTTTCTTACAAAAATGTATATACGAGTACAATATGCTGGATATTCAAAAAGTGTAGGTAATGTTCATATGCCTAAAACTTAATTTACTCTTGTATTACTTGATGGAAAGTACAAGGAGAATGGAATGGAGAACTCAATTCAAGTAATCCCTCACGGGCCTGTTCTCTCACATACGTCTGTTCATTTGAGTCTATCATACGCCATACATCAATATGAGTTGATTGTCATTGTCTTTAAAAACTATTACCCAATTAGCCGGGTTTTCTGCTTGCAGATTTTTTATTGGAAACACTAATAGTTAACTATGTTTTAATGAACGGCAGATCGCGGTGTAGGTACAAATTTCTGTCGATGCGTAACACAGAAGATTAGAAGCCGATTAAGTCAGCAACTGCGCCAAACGTGACGTCGTATTTATAAACCTATTAAGATGTGTATCGCGGCGATTGAATAATTTATTTTTCGTATTTCCGCACAGATAACTTAGAAAACTTCAGGAAAATGGCCTTCCAAGGCTGACAGCCACGTGGAGACAGACTGATATAAAAGTATGAATGTATAACAACAGCGGATCTATTCCACTGTACGCGGACAGAGAAACATCATAAATTATTCTGTCTTCACAGAAAACTTGTTCATAATTCACCATACAATAGAATAGAGCAAATTTGTTTACACCAAGTTTCCAAGTCGTACCTATAATAGTGTAGGTTAGCTCAGTAGGTAATATGGAATAACTCGAATAGCAACAACAAACGAAGCGCTTACGATCTAATTTATATCGCGGGTGGTTAAACTGCACTCGTGCTCCTAGAACATAGTTTGATATGTTCCTAAATAGATATAGGAAGATTCACTACGTACACAAGTTTCTGAGAACGTTCACAAGTTCTGCAATTACCTACTTTGCAAGTCGCACGCTAACTTGCTGCACATAGTGCACATAGACAAACGTCCAAAAGCCGGGGTTCTGTAGATTTGATGACCAATATAATTTTACCCCTTGTTGCTAGCACTTCAATGCTTCATTACTGTATCTTCACAGCCAATTCAACAATCCTCGAGAAGGGTACCTTCAGAGTTCAGATTGAAGAAATTACATCCATGAATATATTCGCTCATACAACAAAGAACAGTCGTAAAACTAAAGATGAATATAAAAGCGGACACTTAATTTTATTGTGCGGGACAAGAAGTATTCACGATGACATTTGAAGTAGGACGAGCTGCTTTACAGCCCCATAAATGCCAATCACGAAAGCTGCTATATAGTAACAACATAATTATATGTATAGTCGATACGGTAAATGTCCCTTTATAACCATTTTTGAAGAAATTACCGCACAAATCACTTGGAAGCTAAATAAGGGATGAAATATCAATGTGAGCTTGAAAGGAAAGTCGCGGTGTCGATCAATCATGCGGACACTTTAGCACGAGATATCAATGACTTCGGACTCGGCCTGTGTATAGCTACACAGCCCCGAGCCACTGTTTGCTTCATTGAATTACATTGCAGACCCCTGTTACTAACCCAATATTGCGTAGCTGCCAAGATCACTTTACTAAGTAATTTGTTTCGTTGAGATTGTGGTACGTTTAGTAATATTGATGATAAAAGGGATCTAACAATTAGTTTAGTTACGCTTACTCAGTTAAATTGTAGCGTTGAGCGATGTTACATGCAGCGACTATCTGATTAGATGAGTAATATAATATAGTACTAATATAATCTTATAGATCTGTGTAATCGATAAAGTTTAGGATTTTCCGACATTTATTAAGTAATCATAATCCGATAATACAAAGGTCGAAACTTGGTACCTAGATATCTTTTTGAATGTGTCACCACGAAAACTGCTCAACTTTAATATATTTTGTTTCGTCCAATTTTACGTTCATTGGTAGGTAGGTAAGCAGCTACTTCGACGTTTTTAAGGTCTCAATTTGTATAGTCTGTAGACAAACCATGCCAAGGAGGCACCTAGCTAGACTCGTATGAGAAAGAATATGACGTTTGGACTAACTCCACACATGGTATATTCTACATAGTTATAAAAACAATATTTATGTATATGTATAACATTCGCCCCATTATTTCACTGCTGGGAATGACCAAAACAAGTAAATACTTCACTCAGAGACGTAAAAATTAGGTAGGTACTTATACATATTTCTTTTTAAAATAAAAAATAACAACACACACATTTTAATACTTTTTGGCCTTCAATAAAAACCATAAAAAAGTCTTGTTCACAGCCTCTTTTACTAAGAGTTTTTTTAGAGTTGAGGACAAACTATCGCTTATACTCTGCTATTACATAACTTTCACCAAAAGCCAAAATTTCATTTCTATCTTTAAAACCTTTTCTCCAAAGAGGGGCGAGTGGATTATCGATAGCAAAGCTCAAAACTCAACTGTATAATATTATGATTCTCACTAGGTCTTTACCTAGTACCTATATAGTTATCACGTCTGCAGTGAACTTACAAGTCAATGTTTCAGGGATATTAATGAAACATAATATGAATCGTGTACATGCGGTTGCACATCATGTTGTACGAGTACGTTACCAGTATGTATTGTCTGCGGTCTGTACAGTCATTTTGCATATTAACAGGTCAGCTTGATGTAAGTACTGGAAATGTTAGATATAGTGGCCATTTTAGCCCTCCAATACTTAATGCTTAACCCGACTGCCGAAGGAGGGTTTATTTATTTATTCTTAATGTACAAATAGTGTACAAAGGCAGTCTTAATGCCTTAGGCATTCTCTACCAGACAACTTTAGGGTGATGCAAAAACGAAAATGTGGTAGATGCACTAACAGTAAAGAGGTAAGAGACATGAGGTGAAGACTATTGCCTAAATACTATAGACATATAAACTTACATAAACATTACATACATAAACATTACATACATAAATATTTATAATATATACTATAAAATACATATAAATACATACATCAGGGTTGAGATGAACCTAATAACATTTATGAGGGTTAAAATATTAAAGATTTATATTAATATAAATCTTTAATAATTTTATTTCAACCGATATTTTCTATCCATTAATCATCAAAGTAAACCTTAGTCAAGGTTGGGTGCACACGAATGAGAGATTGATGAATCAACTTAATGTGGAGAGTTAGAAAGTCTGAGTCGACAGTGTACCCTTTGTTTAAGGTTGCGACATTAAGATAGGCCAAAAGTTTTAAGGCCTTGTTGCTGAGCTAAGTACATACACCAAGTATTTACTACGTGCGCATCAAACTTTAGTAATGTGTAAGTGATACAAGGGATGCCTACAAATGGAAATTATGGTAGAAACCCAAGACCCGAAAATAATTATACATCTTAAGTAGGTACCTACCCTACGTTTGTACCGACGCAACGTGCAAACTTTTCTGTTCCTGTCTGTTACCTGAACAGAAACAGAAAGCTATGTTCTGTTCACAGAAGTGGGGAATTAAGACCTCGGTTGTGGATTAACTTAAACTGTTAACTTAGACCACATAATAGCACATGTTAACAAGTAACATATAATTATGAAGTCAAACTCTCTAACTCAGACGTTAGAGAAGTGTAGTTAGTTGGTAATAATGCTTCTAAGTGGCCTAACCACCACAGTCTTATGCTGGCTGCGTTAATGCCGAATACTACGGTAGTTTATTAAAAAAAGGTTTTTTTCAGCCTCTCGCATTTGTTATTTATTTGCTTTGATCTATTGATTCGTGCAGTCGCTAATAAATATGTCACAACTCTAGATTATTCCGTTGTTGGTGTTTCATGAAAACTAAACGTTATTCTTAAAACAAAACGAAGGTTCATGAAGGTTGGCAATAAACTGTAGCTTTCGCTGGATAACAAATATTTAAATTCTAAATATTTACTTCAATGTAATACCATACAATTTACGATAGGTACGACACAGCACTTATGGTCGTATGGCTTGGGACATTCAGTTTCGCTGGGAAACGTAAAGAGTTAAACAAACCAAAAAATAATCCGTGAAAGTAGTTTTATGACAAGGAACTCAAGAAAAGTTTTGCGTAGCCGTACTTATTGCTCAAAAAATTATCCCCTAATAAATAATCGATGGCGTAATTTTAACTTTATGACGCTATATCCTCTAAATCTCGTAAAAGGTGACTTGATAGTGTATTGTTCAATAATTTATTGTCGACGACAGAGGTCGTCTAACCTCTGTCGTTGTTTCGGCAACATTAATTAATAATCTAATGTAAATTTCGTAAGAAACGTTAATTACCTACGCTACATTATAACATGCACCAATTACGATTTTCTAGTTGCTGAAAAATACCAAGCTAAAATTAGGTACCTACCTATACAATCTCAATTTTATCGATGCTAATTTATTTATTCATTCTGTTTAAAGAATTTATTTATCATAAGAACTTTACAGTCCGCTTATAATGATATACAAAGTAAACAAGTATGGTAGTAATTAAGTATAAGTCATTAATTATGAACAATAGGTATGCGATTTCCTATGATGTGATTAGGTACTTAAGTAAAGCCTACACCTAAATTACCATAGTCTTACTATAGATACTCTACAATGGAACTTCATACAAAATTACTTTACTCAGACCATCCCAGACTGCCAAATCGATAATTTAGTCGAACAAAACCGATTTCGGTATCAGTTCAAATTACGTTAGATCATCTTGTTTTTCTTCTCCAAATCATAATACTTATAGAACCTTATTTGACGATAGCTTGTAAACAGATACTATAAGGAAAAATACGCTAGTTATAAAGATTGGTGGTTAGAAATAACAGTAAATAGGCTAGTTACAAAAACATGGTGTTTGTTTATCAGGCAGAATGTGGTTTTGACTAAAATGGAGATGTGTTTGCACCAATTGGCACCGACTGAGACAGATTGGTAGTTTCCTGCCAGTGAGTGATACAAATGTCGTTTTAATGGCTCTTACCGAGACAAGGGTTAATTTATTTGAAGACGACGACTGTGAGAGTGTAGTTTCCTCTCCCAGCCGTGAGTGTCACTATTCCGCATTCATTTGTATAATAGCTCCGGAGAATTAATTCTCAAGAAATTCAAATTCTCTTCGTACGGCGTTTAACATTAATTACTACCTGCAAATAATGAAACGAGTCTTCAAACACTTTAGGTACCTTCCGAAGGTTAACATTTAATTTGTCTATAAGTTAAATTTTGATAGTTGCAAACTAGGTAGGTATTTTACAACAACTAAAATCAATACATGATAATTTTGTAATTAAACCTCCATTCAATTGTAATTTAAACATTATGACCCATAGTTAATTAGAACGATTTAGTACCGCATGAAATCATTATGGCTTTTATGTTGTAATTAGTGGTCCAGTCAATTTACATATAATTATGAATTTATCGTTACAGCGCAAAGGTGGCAAAGGTTCGAAAAGCATTCAAGATAAAATCATCTATATATTAATATTATATATTAATATATAGATGATCATATATATTAATATAATATATTATATTAATCATCTATTTATATATTTCAACGGTAACCATGACAATGTCAACATTGTCAATTAATTATTTTAAATAAATAAAATCAAATAAATATAAAACATAAATTTTGTACAGCAAATAGTGGAAGTTTACCTAATACAATTGTATCATTGTATTACATGGGCCTAATTTTTACTCGTAGCAGTGACTCGCGAGTTGCAATAATGGCGGACGTTCTTAAGTGTAACGTGTGCAACATTGTAATTGATGAGATGTTATCATACATACAAAACAAGGTGTCTATCATCGATGAAGAATCACTAGTACGTATTTGTACGTCATCATTTACAAGTGATGAAATCAAGAACTCCAAGAAACTTTTGTTCGAGTCTGTCCCAACGGACATCAGAAAAATATTGCGAAAAAGTAAAGGAAAAGAGGAGCGTGATGTGGCTGATATAATAAATCTATTTAAATCTACAGAACCCGATATTATTCCAGTTTTCGTAGCTAGACAGCTGGATAAACTACCACCGATTTTAATGGATCACTTAGACTGTTCCAAACTGCTCAAGGATATATTGAAATTGAAAGCCGAAATTGAGGAAATAAAGTCGACTTATGCTACCAAAGACAGTGTGAGTGAGATCAAAACTACAGTTCTTCGCATGCAGAGCGACTCGTAGCCATCTAGTGGCGCTTTTCCAAGCAGTGGCCCTGCGCTTTCACATGATTATTCGTTTGTGAACATAAGTAACGAAACGCCGAGTATTAGTTTCCCAATGTCGGAAGTTAGAGATACGAGGGTAGCGCAAGACAATATAACGGAGTGTTCTGTAAATGAGCGGCAGCGGTCGGTAGAACACAGAGAGATGAGTACGAACCCGTTACCGTTACCGCTGCTGTCGCGGCCGATGTGTCCAGAGGTGAGTACTGACACCGGTTCTGCAGTGACGATGAAGAGTGCTGAAGTAACGTCAGGCTTATCGACTGCATATGTTGGGAAACAGATGACTGCGACTGATAAAGCTAGTTATAGTTATGTAACAGGGCAGCGTAAATCAGAGCAGCCGATGATTGTGCGTGATACGCATACGTATTCTCAAGTGTCAAAACTGGAGAATACGAATAATACAGAATGGCTTACGGTAACAAAGCGCAAAAAACCAACTAAGTATCGGTTTGAAGGGAAGTCGGGTATTGCCAGAGATTTAGAGTGCACATTTCGAGCAGCCGACAAGAAAATACCTATGTTCATTACGAATGTACATATGTCTGCGGCAAAAAAAGACATAATAAAACATATTTATAGCAAAACAAATGAAACAGTATATTTAGAGAAAATAAACATGAAATTCGCAAGAGAACACAAGGCATACAAATTTTTAATATTAGAGTCAAATCTATCAAAATATATGGATGAAACATTGTGGCCAAAAGGTGTCATATTTCGTCGTTTTGTGAACTTTAGATACAGGAATACAAGCGACGTGCGTAATACTGGCGATGTCGGTGGCGGCTCAATCAATCTATGCAATGAATAGTAGTGGCCTGTATCGTTTTGCTAGATTTAATTGTAAGAATGTAAAACGTTCCATTGATGACGTCAGAAACCTGTGCCATGCATGTGACGTGGTATGTCTGCAGGAAACTTGGTTACTGCCCCATGACATACCCTATATTAGCACGATTGACAGCGGTTTTGGTTATACGGCGACGTCGGCAGTTGATACGTCTGCAGGCATCCTGCGCGGGCGTCCCTACGGTGGTGTCGCTTTGTTATGGCGATATAGTGTGTTCCAGCAGGTGGCAGTGTTGCCTTGCGATAATCCGCGTATTTGTGCAATCAAAATTACTACAAATGATAGACCCGTAATCGTTATGAGTGTTTACTTGCCAACAAACTGTGTCGATAACTTATTAGACTTTACAGATTGTTTGAGCGCAATGAGCGCTATTGTTGACGAGTATGGAACTGAGTCTGTGTTTATCTTAGGAGACTTCAATGCCAATCCGGGTACGTTGTTTTACAATGAACTTGTTAATATTTGTAATGACCACTTATGGTCATGCATAGATGTAGATTTGATGGGGTTAGACTCGGGTACTTTTACTTTCATAAGTGATGCGCACGGGACGGGCAGCTGGCTGGATCACTGCATTACAACTCATGCGGCGAGACTGGCAGTTGTTGATGTAAAGGTCATGTATGACACTCAGTGGTCTGACCATTTCCCGCTTATAATTAAATGTAATTTAAATTTAATAAGTCCTAAGATCTTTCCTAGACTAACTCATTTAAATAAAGATGTATTATGGGGTGTAAAGAGCGTAGAACAAGTCTCGATGTATGCAAAAGAGTGTCATAGTAAGCTAAAAATGATAGACTTTCCTTCTGAATGTACTAACTGTGCGGACCGATATTGTGGAGACCGTGGTCACAGGTGTGTTCTGGATAGGCTTTACTCTGACATTGTAACCACTCTCCGCGATGCGGCTATTCTGGTAGGTCATAGAAGCGCGGGGAAGTTTGCGAGGGGTAAGCACACGACGGGGTGGAACAAACACTTCAGTGGGGCTCACAGAGTGGCCAGATCGAAATTTAATGATTGGATACTGTGCGGAAGGCCTAGATCAGGTATTCTTTATGATGAAATGTGTCATAGCAGAACAGTTTTCAAGTCTCGCTTAAAGTGGTGCCAAAACAATCAGGACCAAATAAAGATGGATGCCCTTGCTGTGAGTCATAGTAAAGGGGATTTTCGCGGTTTCTGGAAAAGTACCAGTAAAATTAATGTACGGCCTGGCCTTCCTGTGAGCATTGAGGGTGTGAGTGGTCCTAAGGACATTGCTAATCTCTTCAGAAACCATTTCGCTGTAAAGTCTCTGTTGGATCCTATTGAGGAAGTACTCAACGCTGACACGAATATTCAAATAGTTAAAACAACTGGCTTCTTGGCAAATGATGTAACTAAAGTTATAAGACATATGTCAAGTGGCAAATCCCCGGGCCATGATGGACTTAGCGTTGAGCACTTGGAGCACGCTGGGCCTCATCTACCTAGAGTCCTAGCAATGTTCTACTCTCTGTGTGTGAGCCATTCCTACTTGCCTGCGGATTTTATGAAAGCGGTGGTTGTTCCTGTGGTGAAGAATAAAACGGGTGATCTATCTGATAAAAATAACTATAGGCCTATCTCTCTTGCAACAGTTACATCAAAAGTTTTTGACGGTTTGCTTAATGCACAGTTGAACGATTACGTAAAACTACATGACAACCAGTTTGGGTTTCGTCCTCGATTGTCCACCGAAAGTGCCATACTGTGCTTAAAGCAAACCGTCAAATACTACACAGATCGCAAGACGCCCGTTTATGCGTGTTTCCTCGACTTGTCGAAGGCCTTTGACCTTGTGGGTTATAACATGCTGTGGGACAAGCTGAGAAGCGTAGATTTGCCACAGGAACTCATTAGCATGTTCCAGTACTGGTATGCAAACCAGTCCAATACTGTCAGATGGGCGGGAGTAATGTCGGATCCGTATCAGCTTGAGTGTGGAGTTAGGCAAGGTGGCTTAACATCTCCAACCCTGTTTAATCTATATATAAACGGGCTGATCGTAGAGCTCAGTAGTCAACATGTTGGCTGCCACATTGACGGCATCTGTGTTAATAATCTGAGTTATGCGGACGATATGGTGCTACTCAGTGCATCTGTGTGCGGCCTGAGGAAGCTGATACGGACGTGCGAGGAATACACGTGTGGCCACGGTTTATTGTACAATGTCAAGAAGAGCCAATGCATGGTCTTTGAGGGAGCTGGTGCGAAATGTCCTACAAATATTCCCCCGGTTAAGTTGTATGACGTTCCCCTAGTAAGGGTTGAACAATTCAAATACCTGGGGCATATACTTACTGGTGACCTCAAGGATCACGCAGATATGGAACGGGAGCGGAGGGCGTTGTCTGTCAGAGCGAATATGATCGCTTGTAGGTTCGCGAGGTGCTCTAGAGAGGTAAAGATTACGCTCTTTAAAGCCTACTGTACATCGCTTTACTCTTGCAGCCTGTGGGCTGATTACAGTAAAAGAAGTTACCATGCCCTCCGTGTCCAATACAATAATGCGTTTAGGGTGGTGTTAAGGCTCCCGCGTTATTGTAGTGCCTCTGGCATGTTCGCAGACGCGCGCACGGACTGCTTTTACGCGACCATGCGAAAGCGTGCCATGTCACTGGTACGCAGAGTGCGGGCGAGCGCTAACACCATCCTAAAGATGATTGCGAGCAGGCTTGACTGCTACATCATAAGGCATTGCTGCGACAAACATACAATGGTGCAACTGTCGCAGCGAAAGTTTTAATTTTTGACGCCAAAGTAGTAGTAGTAAAAAAAAAACATTTTGCTGTTTATGTTCTTCAGACCTTATTTTAAAATTTTTCTGTATAATTTTCTTTCTTTTTTATGTATCTGTTAATAATTTGTGTATATGGGTTTACTTTGCCTGAATTAAATTTTATTATTATTATTATTAAATGTAATTAGTAGTATTTCAGTCGAAAAAATGTAAAAAAGAAAAGCAATATTTAGGTAACTAAACTAGCTTAGGCTATTTTTACCCCAAATATGGCAAAGCTAAAGGGAAGGATTACGTTTGTAAATATTAATTAGAATTGTTTGCCTACACAAACTCTCTCACTGAAATGTTTGAAATAAAGAAAATAGTAAAGTAAGTAATATGTTACATAAAAACCAAATAATTTCGTTGGGATCAACGCTCATACGGCTGCTGGTTTTTCTTTTTTTTTGTGTCAATGGGTGCCTAATATTTCGTGAAATGAAACCTAATAAACAGAAGATCACTCACACTTATTATGTCGACGTATTCAATGCTAACGTGGGACAGGCAGGTGCTGATTCCATATAATATTCCAGGAAAATCTGAATTACGTAAGGTATCATCAAGATAGTATTTGTTTGCGTCACGGAAGAAGTCTTTCTTATGGCATTATATAAAGTTCAAGAAGAGCTTTTATTGACCCAACGTTAATAAATCAAAGTTGTATATACTTTTGACGTCTGACCTTCGCAATGGAATAATACGTACATTATTGATAGATATACTTCCTGATCGCAAATTGCTTTTATTCCATTTCGATATAATGCCATCATGTATTGTAGATTCTTTTTAGATTACCAATATGGAAGTTTTTGTTGTAAGATATAAAAAAATCTCAGTAGTAAGCTGTGTTCCACAAAAACACTGAGGGCACGTATTTCTTTACTGCATTGCGGGAAGTAAAACAAATTATTCTATACACTTCACGACGTTTAACTTCTGCTTACCTTTCATGCGTATAGCTACAACACAATCTGAAATACGTTTGATTGTAAGTTACCTTTTGAGCGAGTGTGTAACAAGTAAGGCCATTAACCGTAAGGTAAAAGGGTGACCAATTGGAAATGCGTCCATTATGGCAGGCTATCTCTTTAGGAGCTTTTCCGGACCTAATACAATAACCCGCAAATTGTGGGCACACGATAGGCCTTTGTCCATTAAAAGTCATGATCGACTCGTTATGTACAGTCGGCATACATAAATACGTATCTATTAATTTTAAGTATATTTTTAGGAAAAAGAAAACCGGTTTAAATTCGTGATGTAATGTGTGTAGCTTACAAATGGTGTCCTTTTTATTCTTTATCTAAAAATTACAAAATCTTGACATTGTGTACCAAAACAATATTTTAACATAAGTTGCTAGATTTACATAAGATATATTGAAGTGATAGACCGCTAAAGGCACTGGTTTCGATTCCCGGGTCCCAGTAGAAGTTCCGTCTGGATCTGTGCCTGGGAGATGGTAATAGGCTCGCTCCAATTACGAAGGACTTAACTTATATACCTCTGCTTCTTGTCTTCTGACTTTTTGAATAAGTACCTAAGTTTAATCAATCCTTATTAGCCAATGTCGCGAAGTTAATAAACTTTTAACGCGCTCCTGTCAAAGTAATCTTCAATTTACAATGTATTAAGACTGTCCTCTAAGCCTAACTTAAATTATAGAAAAGGATTAAGTCTAATACTTATAAATAAAGCTAAGACAAAGGACTTGCGGACTACGCAATCCTGATAATAACTTAGCTAGTTTTAGATAGACTTTAAACAGCAATCCTTTAGACACTAATCGACTTTAAATGTAGCGAAGTGAAAATGAATTTCGGTAAAGAAGTTTTATTTTCCATTTTACTTAAGACGATAGAAAAAACTGGCAATCGTTAACGCTCTATTAAACGCAATTTTATAATTAACGTTATTGGTCTCATTCTCGTAAATATGTAAATCGTAGCTAACCGATACCTTGTCTAAGATACAACATCTTACAGATACCTACAAGAAATCCTTATGAAATATACTTCCCTTATATATGTATCTTTTTTTAGTACCTTTTAAAAATGGAACAATATTTGTATGCAATTATCTATGGTGTAACAGGCTCTTAATGTTGCCAATGTTTATGCACGTCTAACGCTGGGATGTAGTGCATAGATATCACAGTTGAAGTTGTCGGCATTGAAAATAATTACATAATGGAGTGCTTTTTTGCTGGCCTAATAGATATTTTGACACAAGTGGTCTCAAAGCCTCCTTTTAAAATATTAAATATCTTATCAAAATCCCTTTTCTTAGCGGTTGAATAACAAAAGGAATCTAACACACATTACAATAGAAATTTTAATTGTAATGTTGTCAAAGTTTTCAATGATATTTATACTGAAACAAAAGAAATCGTCGTAGCAAATCTGTTAATGCTGTTTATATGTAGTGTTGTGTTGTGTCTATTTTACACATAAATTTTATGATTATTACGAACCTTATCAAATATTAGTACTGTCTCATTGCTCTCAGTAGACTAAATCACAAGCGCGGCAACTGAGTTTTAGGTTCTGTATTAGATGTCAGGCGGAGTGTTAGTGCGATTTTCGTTTGGAAAATGTTCAGTGGTAGCTCGGAGTTTGTATTTTATCCCGGATAATGGAAAAAGTACCTACGATATTATCGTACATAAATATATTAGCGAACTGTACCTCAACCATGAGTTATATCGAATTGCTTCGATAAGTGTTTTACGCATCGAAACGCTGTAACCTCATAGCCTATTTTAGTTCTTTACGTAACCGCTAGAGACGCTGCGAGGGTTTTCCATACAAATATTTAACGGCGTCGCTAGCTTTTTTATTAAGAAAACTCAACTCGAGGCACTGTATACCTTAACGAAATAGGTGTACATTAGTACATCTAGAAATACTCATAAACGGGAAGATGCAATCATAATAAAGTATATTTATTATGAAGTAATATCAATCCACCTTTGATCCCGCCTCTATATTTTCTCGTGTTTAAATATCGCAATCACTTTTATAGTCTTTCAGGCGTTCGCTACCTTTTACGCGTGACTGTATCTTTAATAAATCATTTAGCTAGAGATATTTTTCATTGTTATCCTTTCCACAAAAACACTGCTGTATGTAGTTACACGTACATTTTGCCGGTATGTTTAGGTCCCATTTAGGCGACAAGCTTATTGCCATCAACGGATCATAAAACCAAACTGAGCTGCTATTGAGAACTTCCCAAAAAAAAACAACAACACTTTGCTCGACCGGGGACTGACCTTAGGACCTCTAGCGTAGCAGTCGCGCTTACGACTACTAGACCAAATGACGCAATGTAGAATACATCGAAATATTATAGGCACTATTTAAAACATAATTTGGGTATGTATTGTTATGAGCTTAGGATAATTCAATTCCGATTTTACATGACGTAATTGATCGATTCTGAAAGCACTTTGGATAATAATCGAATCGAACTTAAGCTGTTAAGCAAGATTCGTAGGTAATTTGAAATAGGTCCTACATATTGTAAGTTCAAATAAAAATAATAATACCTATTGTTGCGACTGTACCGTCAGTTTAAAAGTCGTCGTTCCACTCCATTACACGTAAATATTATTGACCTACATCAACCTTAGGTAATGTTTTGAAAGAAAACGTGTTTGAAGAATATTCAACTTTATATCTAAGATAATATCATCGTTAACTTTCTTCACATCTTATACTTTCGAATTCAAAAAAGCGGTTTTGGTCTCTTTTTATAACTCGTACCTAAGTCATATTTACTTGCCTCTTTAGTCTAGTTGTCCTAAGCGCGACCGCTACCTACGCTAAAAGTCCTAGGTCCCTGGTCTAGGATATTCCCTGGTCGAGCAATGTGGTTGCGATGTTCTGTGAAAATCTTGAAATTCTTGTTTTTTGTTCAACTTATTTCATTACGACCATGTCAGCTATTATCTAAACATCAATTACCTATAGTCGTAACGTTATAAATGCAAACGTAACTGTTTATTTGTGTGTTACCTTTTCACACCTAAACCGCTAAACATATTTCGATATGGTAAAGAGACAAATTACATCCTGAGAAAGGATAGAATACCCTTTGTCTCAAAAAGTTGTTTGGGATGCGAGTGAAACCACGAGTAACAGATAGTTAAATAACAATCACGAACAAACAATCTTGTTCAGAACTTAATTACATGTGCATTATGTAAATACTCATTACTCACCCATTCCCCAGAAGACGGTAGCAAAGAAGCCCACGAGGATGCGGCTTCCGCTCGACGGTACGACCTCCATACCACCTGATATCCGGTATCCGAAGCACGATATTTACTCTCCTTAGTTCACAGTTCAACACAGTACAATATAGTCACTATTTCAGCGCACACTGCAGTACTTTTAGCTCACAAAATTACGGCCGTTAGTTCGCCACACAATCACACACATTTTACGTCGATTCTACTTTTCACTGAACCTGAAAAAAGGAGCTTATTTTCGTAACACGCTCAAACTGCGCTTAGTGTAAGCGAATCGGGATTTCAAGTGTAATATAAGAAGCCAGATTTACGTATAAATAAAAACTCAGATCCCCAGACAGATTAACGTTCTGGAGAACTTTTACGCTTTCTTTTCTGATGATTGCTCTGGATTTGAAATCTTGAAATGTAATATACTATCGCGCCTGTATTCTCTTAAGGGCTGACAGATGTATAGGTACTGTATTATAGACACCTATTGCTCACAGGTATGTTTAGGGCCTTTAAATAAGGAAGCAACCTAGGGTTAGCCACATTCGTCACCATTGAGGTTGAAACAACTCTACTAACTGTAGTAATGAGGTTTTAGTATTACATTAACAAATAACGCCTACATAAAAATGTAATCTCCAAAGCTAGAAACCGTTAGATTTTATCCAAACACATTCACATAGAAAGCCAGAGAATATTTTATGTAGGTCTCAAATATTGCGGTGGGACAACCGGTGTCCGCAATCCAAGTTTTTCTTCAGAAACTTGTTACAAGTTCTGGAGTGTTTTGATTATTTTTTTGTCACGTACAAAAACATTTTTGTGTTGCAATAACAGAGGCAATTTATGTCGCAAATATTTTTGTTTTAATATATTATGTAGGTACAATTTAGAAGTTTAATTAAATTCATGATGTTTGATTATACGAAATCAAATTAGAATTTAATCACACATTTCTTTGTCTACGGTATGTTTGAATTTGATGAAAATGTTAATTATAATCATTTCGTAGAAGATTCCAATTTGGAAGGAGTCAAATGTCTTAAGGGCTTTACGACAGCTTGAGCATAAAGGATCAGTAAGGAGCAGTGATGTAACACAGCTGTCACCGATCGCCTCTGACCAATCTCGTTGGTCTGGTTCTTTGTCCTCTGTTTCAATTTTACATTTATTCGGGGTTGGGATCCGAGCCTTTCACAGCTCTTATCATATTGACACAGATGGAACATTTAATCCTTCAATTTAGCCTGTCCTTTTCAATATCAAGCTCTAAAGACGAATTTCGAAAGTGAGTAACCGCTTTTATAATTGTACGAACAAAATGAAAATTGATGCCGTCGTTGAAGTTCAATCACGAGGTGTTTTTTTATAACTGTATTCAACTTTCAGCTACAATAAAAAATCAACTTATTTGATAAATCTTATTTGAATACTGCCTTAAGAAAACATATCTCAGGAGTTTAATTCTAAGGACATGTTTGAATCGGAATTTTTGAAAGCATCAAAATTTTTGTTAGGTATAAAGATTTGCGTTCGTTTTAGTGGTGTAGATAAATATATTACCTATGATTTAAATGTTTTGATTTTCATACAAAATACGTAATTTTGCAATACAAAATGTACATTGAGCTTAAAGTAATAAAGTACTTACTGGTGAAGTAAAGGGTAATCATAAGTACCTAGTAATGCCTTATGCCTTAGGCATTACTAGGTACTTATGATTTAAGGAAATTGTAAAATCGAAGAAGACAGGCCAGGCCTTTACCCGGAACACGGTTTGTTACACTGTAGGTACCTAACTAAACACTGTAGGTAAAAGCTCGATAAATGTTAAAAGAGATTTCAGTAACTCTTAAGTTTTACAAAGTATTTGTTTTAGTCCTTTCAGGTGTTCAAAGCTAAATTTATAACAAAGTTACGTACCTAGATTTCGCTTGCAACTTTGTACTTGAAAAACTTGATTACGTAGTTATCTGCTCAGCGCTCAATGTTAATAAACAAGTCCATTAACTATTTAAAAAGTTCGAATGAAGAGTTCGCGGATTCACTAACATATGAGTACGTACAGAGAGAGTTGCGTAGAGTTCTAAATCTTTCTCTAGCACTACGAGCACTTCCTAGTGTTGAATTCTTCTTGGTGCATGAGAACAATTTTACTGAAACAATCTCTTCTACTTGCTGTGCTAGTACGTCATAATTGGATACGTGAAATAGCTGGAATAAGCAACACATTCACATTGAGTCGACTTGTATATTAGAAGCAGAGCCTCATTAATCGACTGAAATAGCGAGAAAAGAGAATCTCTCACTAATTGAAGGCTTTGTAACTCCGCACATCCTGTACGAAACCAGCGGTGTACTCGCACGTTTATTATTCGCAGAAATATTGTGGATTCAATAGCTGGGTAACGTAATTATGCTTTGTATCTAAAATTTACTTTAACATCTGTTGTGGTTTGTAAACAAATGTTATAATAATATTAGTGGGCTTATCTCGTACCAGTTCATTATTTATATGACTATCTGCTATCTATTCATTAATTAATTACCTACCTATATATTTGATAACTATTTACAAAAACGAGTACCTACGAGTGGGTAATTATTCTTTCGTAAGTTTGGTTTAGTATTTTAGTACCTAAAAACATAATTGGAAAGCCTAATTTGTTGTTGTTTTCAAAATACCTAATATAAAGTAAATTATACAAATGAATGGATCTTATTTACGAATTACGAGGAGTTTATTAAATTCGAATGCGAAATTCTCAGTAGCAACTCGGAGTTTGAATTTGTGCCTCCTGAATGGCATTAGACGCACCCCTAATAAATAGAACGTTATTTATGTGTTATTTAATGTTTATAAGGCATGCTTTCCTAAAACACAAAATGGATCACATCACTCGCATCTCTTTTTAAACACCAAGTACCATAGAGAATTCTACGATTGTTGGGTCAGCATGGTGTTCTCTGAGTGTTAGCGGCATGTTATATGATGAACCTTAATTAGTAGCGGCATGCGACGAGTTATTGAAAAACTAAACAACACGTTAGTGGGCACGCGGCGGGCGGGCGCGGTGCGGTGCGGTGGCAGATCACTGAACAAAAGAAGGCGACACAAAGAGCAATGCTACACATTTTGCAGAGCGCGTCGCACCGTGTCCCATATTTCCTAACGAGATGATATGCCAACGTTTATTCTTCATGCTTCACATGAATTGCACCAATGCATTCTGTCCGTGTAAATACATGATACTTTATCTCTGACTCAGTTATTTTACGCTTTTTAATTTTCCTGTCGTCGGCTGTAACGGACCGTTTTTAATGACGTAACTCGAAATGATTAAAGGGGTTGAAATCTTGTTTGAATACTCTTTTAAATGTAATATTTTACCTTTTACGTCTTTATTATAATAAATGGTTATAATAATTAACCCTGTTTACTTAAGTCTGGAGTAGGTAGCTATAATTAAGACAATCAGATGATGTATTAGAGTCGTGTTCGGGGATAGTACATAATATATAAACCGTTGAAAATAGAGAAAATAAAGGCGCTACTTTTACCCTCACGTAATATAAGCTTAGATACATAGATTGTGTGTATTTGTAGTCTAGGGCTTAGGGCTGAAATCCGTATTCTATCTGCGGTCTGTATTTTAGGATTTTATATCTTTTAGCCATCGTTCCACTTTCGGACTTTTCGGACTTTTCGGAAACCTCTAACTTTCTCTCCTTTGAGCGCAGCCTTTATCTTTGAAGTGTACGTACCTACGTCTTAAATATATATTCGTAGGCGTAGCAACTGTAGGTCTGTTATAACCAAATAAATCTTCTTAATGGCCGACTCGCAACTGTACCAGACCAAATAAAGGGGCATTTATTCGGACATTCTTTTAAGCAATTCTTGGTCGGCAGATTTAAATAAAGTATACAAGTAAGCAATAAGAAATGAAATAAACTATCTTATTATGAAACCCTGACTTAATTGTTGGGTTCCACTTCGTTTTCTTACCTGTTTGAAGGGTCTTTCTGATAAAAATCATTCTTTTTCCTAAATCTAAAGCAATACTTATTACGTACCTATATTTTAATATCACCAAACGCTACGCCGTTATCTATTATATTAATTATTTAATAAACTTTTATAAACTTCTAAACGTCGATATGGTCTATCAAAAGGAAGTGATTGTATACAATGAACATTTCCTTTGATACGGACAATAAGTAATATCAGAAACAATAAATATTTAATAGTTTGATACGTTAGATTTTTAAACGAATAATTTGATGGCAGTAATAGCGCAGTGGCTAATATAATACGACTGTGATTATTGTTTAAGTTAAGTTTAAGTTAGATAAATAGGTACATATCTATTGATTGAATCATTCAAAAATAGCATTAGTTGTAAATTCCTAGGTCGAGCAAAGTTTTACTGGGCTTGGTTTTAGGTTGGACCAAAACATTACGAACTGAGGGCATATATTAGTGGTGTATTAATTTCTGCAATTCTGCCTAATCCTTCGGGGAATACAGGCGTGATGGTATGTTATGTACACAAAACAAAAGAGATCGGTTTACAGGGCACACTAACGTAGATGTTGGTGTGCGTAAACTCAATGCGTTCATTACTTCGCCTATTTACTAGTGTTCGCACGCACACATTTGCAATTTCTTGTCATTTTAAAGTTGCAGGGAATATGATGCATAAATTTAGCTAATGAATCAGACTCCACTGTGGCGCATTAGTTGAGCGTGCGCTTCTTGTCGCCGGCACCGTAAGATCGAATCTTATTACCAACGGTTCAACTTTTTGTATGTTTTAAAAAATATTTTACATTTGTTTGTTCAATTCATTGTATAGTATTAGCAAGTCTTCTTTATATTTGGTTTGGATTATATTAATGGTCTACCCTCTAAAAATGACAAATCATAATATGTTAGTAGTTTAATTTCATCGTCATAATGCTATTGACTATCGAGCTTCTGTTACGTTTTTAGACATTATACCCTGCGTATTTTGAGAAGTACTATTATTTGTGAATCAATATGAATCACTTAACTACACTTTTAAGATCTGAGATAATTATTTTGCATGAGCAAAACGTTTCAATTAGTGAAATTGCGAGGCGTTTAAAGATATCGGTGAGTAACAAAATATTATTATTACGTTTAGAAGTTTATTATGTTTTAATAATATACATCTTTATCTTTTTGTATTTTTTTAAGCATTTTCAATGCTAAGATTACAAGTTATTTTTAATGAAGGATAAAAAAAAGGATTTTTTCCTTCATTAAAAATAATATACATCTTGTTTATTGATGTTTTATGTAACAATATTTAATTATTGTTCACAGAGAAGAACTGTGCAATTGTGGGTCCATCGTTATGCAGATTCGGGAAGCATTGATCCTTGCCGACCGAGACCAAAGGCTGGATTTGCATATACAGATACCAATGCACGGCAGCGTGATATAGTTGCTACGCATTTGGCTGAGCCCTTCCTCACTACTCGTTCCACGGCGACTAAACATGACGTGACGTTACAAACTGTGCGGAACCACTTGCGTGCAGCTGGTGTGAAATGTCGTAGGCCAGCCAAGAAAATATTACTGTCTGATATTCACATGCAAAACCGGGTTCGCTTCGCAAGAGAATATTTGGATTTTGATTGGTGCAATATATAGTTATATTTAGCGATGAAAAATGTTTTAAGTCGGACAAGGACGGTCGTAAAATATTATGGCGAAAAGATGGTGAACGCTATAACAAAAAAAATATTATTCCATGCAGGTCTAGTGGCCGCATTACGTTGGGTTATTACCTCGTCATGGGAATCGTTTCGTGGCTCTCATTTGTGCTGGAATATGGTTGCTAGCATGAGGACACGTTTGCAACAAGTAATAGATAGTGATGGCGCACCAATCGGCTATTAAAAATATCAGGGGGTAATTTGTATTACATGATTGATGTTATTGTTAGTGAGATTACAATTTAGGATCGCCAGTATCTTATTATCTAACTTACTAACATGTTTATTCATATCATTAATAAATAAATTACCCTCTTGAATATGAAAAACAAAGTGAATTCTTGTCCCACTTAGAATATTTGTCATGAACTTGAACATGAATTTGTATTTATAATTTAAAAAAACCATGTCAATAAATATGGTTGTTATCATATTACACATTGTTTAATATTTTCTTCATTATATAATTTTTTCTGAAATAATTTTCTTATTATCAGGTAAATAACAAAAATAAAAATTCAACAAAACGAAAAAAAAAATGATAATAATGCAAAAAGTTAGCGCCGGGACGGCGTGATTTGATCATAAGACTAATGTCACACCAGCTGCTTGCATATACACTTATGCCACGGTATCAGTTGATAATACCTTTGAATTTATGCTTCATATTCTTTGTTTCATATATAATGTGAAGCAACAAGAAATTGCAAGTGTGTGCGTGGATAACGGGTTATTGTAAAGCTAACACTAGTAAATAGGCGAAGTAATAACGCGTTGAGTTTACGCACACCAACATGTACGTTGGTGTGCCCTGTAAACCGATCTGTTTTGTTTTGTGTACCTACGATTACAGTGGTACGTGAATGAGTCGTGAGTATCTGCCATTGACAAATATTTTGAAAATTTACCAAAAATATGCCAAGGTAAGTTGTTAACTATGCTTTAGAACATGCTACAATCTCCAATCAGCCTAAGCGTAGTCATTATGAAACTTTATACCTATATAGCTTATGAGCCTCATATTATAGCTATGAGCAATCGTTAGCATGGCGATCAACATCGTAATTTATGAACAGTTATGTGTACTGACATAGAAGAACACAAAAGATTGCAATAAACTCCGCCTAGTTACGTCCCACAGGCTGATATGTAACAAAGTCACGGAATACATCCATTTCGCGAGGACCCCGATCGAAGTAGTGACACGTGTTGGAAACGATCTGAACATTCCGAAGACGATAACCGCGAGCTGAACCCAACGTGAACGCAAACGCAATTAGAAAGTAGCTACATTGAAGCGATAAGTGCCTAATAACCCCTTTGTAGATCGTGAGGCTATTTCGATTCCGTATTCAATATTGTCTTTGGAGTTTTCATGGTAGGTATTCATGTTGATGTCAGAAACTTTAAGAACAGCGCCTCGAGGCTATTGACATTATACTGGCGTTAACGCTTCAAGTTAAGCGATCGACACTTCTTATCGTGAGATAAAACAGCAATCCCTTTAATTTTCATAGTTTGTCCATAGACCCACGCTCACCCTTGTATTGTTTAAAAAGGACGAGGCTGACATGAAACAATTATTTTCCTTCTACCCTTTCAACCTAGTCCACTAATACCAACGCACGTATTTGCGAGTTCAATAAAAGTTTATCCCCACCCTATCGACTTAGGCAGGCGCAGAAACGATTACGAAAAAGTTTGCATTAGATAAACACAAGATTTGTGATAATTATACACTAAATATGTTGTATTTCTTTTATTGTTGAGTTGGATGCCTAAATAGAAAGAATAAACATGGTCTAAGATGGAACAGGCTATTCAAGTGAATACACTTTCGAACTCTGGCCCTCACACATGACGGAGTACCTACATAACAGTAAAACGGTCTTACATCTAGTTAGGAAAATCACTAGCACCTACCACCAAACATGCTGGGTTTTGTGGACTTTTGTTACAAGTGTTTCTTCCCAGCGCAGAGTGGAATAAGTTTTATAGTCTTAGCCATGCTCCCACGGGCCAAACAAAACAATGGAATAAATTATTCTATTTCCAGTTATACTTTTCTTATCTTTCAAATGGAAAAAACACTTTTGCCTTTATTTATTTAAGACCCAATTCTGTATATCTGTAATTTTAGAAGCGGATCCTTGGTAAGATCTGTTTTTTCATGTTACAAAACTATACTGGGCCAGCGCCGGCGGGTGTTCCGCTAAAATAATAATTCTGCTTGTACTCGCAAATGTTAAAACTATTCTATTTCTTTATCAACGTTTAATAGGCTTGTTTTAACATTACGTAGTCGACTAACTATAGATGAGTAGGTGTGTAGGTAAATTTAAATTTACCACACTGACCAAGGTGGCTAGCGAACGCAGTAGGGCTGGGGACCTAGCACCTACGAATTGCTAAATATTCATTCAAAGCCTAGACTAGACTAATGCTAATATTCAGAGACGACACTAACCGTAAAGTAACGCTTCCGTGTGTCAAATTTGTATTACAATTTGACATACGGAAGCGTAAGTTTACGCTTAGCGTCGTCTCTGAATATGAGCCTAAGGCTAATATTCAGAAATGACACTAAGCATAAACTTACGCTTCCGTATGCCAATTGTAGTACAAATTTGACACACGGAAGCGGTAGTTTACGCTTAGCGTCGTTTCTGAATATTAGCCTAAGACTATACGTCATCTATTGTTTAGGTATGTTGTGGGTATATGTTATCATATAGGTACCTATTTTTTCATGTAAGATCCCCTTAAGACTTGGCTATATGGTAACATAAATATTATGCAGTAAACATTTATATTACCTACTTGTTTCCAAAATTTGCTGATAATAGAGCAAATGCGCAACATTTAAATCATTCGTGCTAAAAACGCCTATATTTTTTAATTTTATTTGAAAAAATTAAATTAAAATATAACTTATGTCGTAAGCAACACTTCTTTACCGATGTCTGACAATTTTGTTGAAAGACTTGAGCAATACCATTTGTAGTCAAGAGCCAGCCAGAGCTTAAGCAAACCATCCTCTCTAGACTGTAGAGGAATACTTTATCAAACTTTATCAAATGAAGAAGGTCGCTTTGGCTAAGATCATTGGAATAGAATTATTTAAATCAAATGATGGATTCACGTAAAAGAATGGCTGAGCGTTAATGATCGGTAAAACTGGGTGGAAGATGTCTTTGTAAACATAACTTTCATACATTACCTAGGTACTTTTTTATCAGTTTTTTTATAGTAAGTATTATCACCGAATCGTAGGGGCTCGTGACCAAGTTGTAACAACTCTGATCAACCGATCTGCAAGGTTAAGCTACACTTGCCGCAGTCAGTCTGTGGATGGATGACCATTCTTAACATATCGAGTCCCCTCCGTGCCTTGGAGAGCACGTAAAGCCGTCGGTCCCGGTTATCATACGAACACCTATGCCAATCGTTAGTGGTAGTCAGAAACCTAAAAAGCCTGACAACCAGTCTTTCCTTCGAATATCGGTATTGCCTAGAAATTGGGTAGCGAAAGTTTGATGGCAGTCGCTCCGTGTAAAATACTGATATTCAGCCGCATCCTGGTTAGACTGGAAGCCGACCCCAACATGGCTAGGCAAGCTAGGAAGAAGACTAACTGTCACCGAATGAGCAGTTAGAGACTATTTTCATTTAGTCTAGGGAAGTGCTTGTAAATGTGGGAAGATAACTATACAAGAGCCGGCAGTATGTACGAGTTCAAACGAAATTTCCATCCAATAAATAAACTTTCGTCTATAAAACTACAAACCATCGCATGGTAGACATAAACGAGAAACCATATATATACATTTGATTGTATAAAAAATAATACATTTGTACTCATGCATATTTCATCACGATAATTTATTTGACTCCTAAACCTAATTATTCAGAATTTCAAGGATTAGAAATGACATAATAGTAATTACTTTTTAATTACTCAAGCAAGATATTCCTAATCGATATGCCTTTGAAATACTTTAAGAACATTCCAATAATGGTCTGAAAGGAATTTAGTTGTAAAAGAGAGGCGGCGGTGAAATTTATTTGGGTGTAAAAGCAATTAAATAAAAGTGTTTAACCGATTCATTAAACATTCGAATTGTTGTTCATCCATTTAAACCGTTTGGTTCGAATTGGATGAATTTCTACAGCATTTTATGCGTTCGTTTATGGAGATAGCCAGTCATTTACGAAAGAAAAGGGGAAAGAGGCGCCCGGACCAAAGGTTGATGTATTGGAAATTTGGTAAAAGGGGCCTACCGCCAAATTCCGTAATCAAATTGACCACGTAATGGTAAACCTTTTGTTCTGCATTTTAATCACGTCACAATCGTTACAGTGAGCGAATTTCTCTCTCTTTGGTGACGTAATAAAAAAGACCCTCAATTCTTGTTCTTTTTAATTACTTTTTCTTGTCCCTATTGGTTTTAATCGGTATCACGACATTTAATTTTATCGAATTATAATTTGATGGTTAAATTATTTTAAATTAACGTAAAATATTTACTAAGCAGTAAGCTGTAATACGTTACTAACATAATAATCAGAACAATAAATTATTACTAAGCATACATTCAGCATGCTTGATGTCGCTACCGTTGTTATTAGTAGATTTATTTAATGAATAAAACTTCAGTTGTCATGCTAATTACAGAGAAGTACCTACCTAGATAATTTAGGATACATTTATTACAACACATCAATACCTACTAACGTCCATTGAAATTGTACCGAAAAGTCCTTTAAAAAACTTTTCCAGTTCTTAAATCTCGCACAAAAAGCGGTAAACAAAATCACTTCATATTCTGCAATGTTTGCGAATTAATTTTATTAAAACTTCCATCCGAAGACGCGTCTAATTAACTAGGTCCGACGGCTTATTTGTTTGACTGAGTTTTGACAGACGAGTGACGTAAATTTTAATAAGGGGTAGTAGAGTCGCGGCGGGTTCGCGGCGCGTTCCGTGCGGTCGCTCGCCCCCATGGCACTGGCTAGTGCTGCCCGACGCTCCCGCGCTCCGCTCCGTCCCGCTCCACGCTCGATCCGGCGGCGCGCGTCGCTCCCAGCGCGCGCCCGCCCAGCTCGCTGCAAACTACGATTTCCGTAGCGGGCTAAGCCGAAGCTTTCCTAGATTGTGTGGCCTTAGTGAACATTAATTACACCCAACTTAGTCTGATTAAACCTTGAGGAATTATCCGGATTGACAAAATTAACTTTTAACTTAGATTTATGTCGTTTTGTTCACCAACGTTAGGTCGCGAGGGGTCACTGGAGGAACTTACCTAATCCTTACGAGCAAAATTGTTTTATTGATAATAAATCTTAGATTTAGGTAAAGTACCTACTTAGGTGTTTATATGCTGAAACCTCCGCTGAAAACCAACGCTGCAGCGTTGCTCTTTACCGCACCAGCATTACGCTGAGCGAAGATCTTTTTGACGAAGCTGCTATGTAGTAATAATATATCTAATTACATTACAGTCATTATTAAAGTACTGTAAGTAAAATACTTATAGCCTAATTATAGCTTTAAATTAATTTGATTTATGTTAATTTTAGTTCATTGGATTTCATTCCCACTAGGTACTACTGTTACTTTCTTGTACATTTAGAGTTTACACCCTTTCCAACAATAACTACGTCAAAACTTTGTTAATATATTAAATAATTAAATGTTCTATTGACAACGTCTCTTATTTAGCTCAACGATATTGCTTCTTGTATAGATTGGTTTTGAAATGAGACAAATCAATAATACGAGTATCAAATAAAATTAACAAAGCTTACATAAAAATCCTATTGATGGTGCAATAAAAACAAAATTAAAAAAACTGTTTACTGTGGCAGTATCTAACCTTAATTAAAATTTCATTAGATCACCAAGATCAAGCGTCGTCGGGTGAGTCGTGAAGATTAATTACAAAACAACAACTGACGAATATCCACTAAGAATGTTGATCAAAACAAAATTTGTAAACGGTACGAGAGCGTCGTCGGCGCGCCAACTATTAAATTAACAATGCCCAGCTGAATAATTATGAGAACCAAAAAGGGTACTTACTGTAACATAGTAAACGTATTTGTTAACCAAATAGGAATTTGAAAAAGGTTCTAAAGTTGATAGGGGCGGAGTGATAAGTTGCGCTACGGATCTTTTTTAATTCCCAAAAATAAAAAATAAATATATATCATCAGCAAGACATATTTTTCTGCCAGATGACTGTAATACAATATGATAAGACAAATGAGGCGTTATAAACACAAAACAAAAGATAAATCCTAGTACGGGACAAGGGTGTAAAAAAGTGGAAAAACGGAATGTATGAAATACAAATTCTGAAACGGCAATTGTCATCAATCTCAAGCACCTAAAGTGCTCCATATTTTGATTCCAGTCTCACATGGAGTGAGTTTAGACGTAATGTGCAAAGCTTTCGGCACAGTTATTAAGAACAGCTGCACACTACCTGACGAATCCGAAACTTTAACCAATTAAAACTTTAACAATAATAGTACCTTTGAATTATTCCGTAACAATAAATACGTTTCCATTTCAGTATCGCTTAATTTCGTTCGGTAGGCATAATTAATTAAATGAACGAGATCATAATATTTGCGTCGAATAGTCATTAATTTATTAGGGGCCTTCCCTTTAACGGTTATTTAAGGGCAACATTAATAGTGAATAAACAAATTTACATAATATAGCTACGATTAATTATATTATAAACGAAATACTAACAAAGGAAAATAAACAACATTTATTCGGATATTAATAAGAAGTAAATAAAATCATGTTTCCTCCGTAGACAGCTGTAATAATAAGTTTTGGCAGCGGATGTGACTGTAGCCATATTCCTTGAGAAAAACAGCACTACGTTTATATTGTACAGTCGTGCGCTGTTCATAACATTTTTCTTTATTTCATTTATTTCACCTTGCAGAGGGAAGAAGGGAAACACAGTCGAATTCAAAAAAATTACATTCAAAATTACAAAGCAAAATATAGGTATCCCGGTGGACATTGTTAGCACATGTTACGAGATGAGTTATTATTTTCCGACGCGAATTATTTATTGTTGTCCCAATCCCAATACAATATTTTCACTGTCCAATGTTAACACATGAACCTGTATCCTTCGCGGGAATTTAATAAGTTCATAATGAAGTTTATAAGTTTTTTTTTCAGTAAGACACTGATGTTCTGAATAAAATACGCAGTTGACGTTTTCTTCAATACATTTTCTGAACCTATAATAATTACAACCCATAAAAAAGGACTGTAACTACAGTCACGTCAAATAAAGTGAACGGAATAGTTCAATGAACACTTTATTTAAAGCATTCGAATGAATCGGCTCGCGAAGTAGGTCCACATTAAACATGTTTATGATTTAGTCGGCTCCTGTGTTTATAATAAAGCTGAGATTAATGGCGCGAGAGCGGCTGACGCGCCCGGCCGCGGCCGCCGCTGTCCTACATCCTCGTTAGATTTTTTATATACACACTCTCGTCCTTTTATTCGGAATCCGACCGCACACGCCTCATCCGTTTTATTGCTTCTCTTTCCCATCTAAAGGCGAGCATATTCGTACATTATTTGCTTTATAAATTATTTATAATGCTCAGTTTCTACGTAACCTTAATACCGACGGAATGATAAAAAGTATTATATGCAATGCACGTGCTCACTACTGACCGACCGGGATAGCAGCCTATGAAAATATCAAATAAAAGTAGCGAAACGCTACAGGAAAAGTTAGGGCGGCGACATCCGTAGCAGCCGCGTAGCGCGGTGCGAAACATACAAACTTTGTAACACTAATGCTCACTAGACAAATAGGGGATTCTTTGTTACTCCATCACGCAACACAAAGTTAGTCGAGTTATTATGGAAACAAAAGGCGGTATCAGCTAACCTGATCCCTTTTATTTAACCCGTGTCATGCATTGCCCCGCAGCATGTTTAAGTTATGATATTATGTTTTGTAAGAGAACTTTTTGCTACATAGGTATTTATATAATTATTTAGTTCAGCAGAATATGTTTGGGACTTTTACATATTTTCGGCTAAAATAGTAAGACTATTTTGCTTTACACATTTTGAGGTAATACATACCTATACTAAATAAACCAGTATATTATATTATACGATAAAACTTATTACATTTAGTATCACAATATCAACGTATATCAAGTAAATGTTTGGCTTACAATTAGGTTGACCATTTTAAACTTTTTCTACTAAAATAAGATATTTGTACATGAGTAGGCAAAGGTATTTTTCAATATTAGACTTGAATCGTAGAACGAAGCGTAAATATTTTCATACACGATTCCGCCACACAATTTTCCCAAGCGAGCGATTCCATACAGCGCAGGTACATTTTATAAGCTCCATAGCACTGCACACTTGGTTTTTGAAATATTTATTTCCAATTTGATTTATTAGAGCGATATTTTGTAGTTCAAATGGTAATGACGAACTCTTATCTAAAATGTAATAAAATGTCTTTGTGGCCATGAAATGTCACTGTAAAATAGGTACAATGGGAGTCAAAATCAGTGCAGAATAATAATTGTAAATAACCCTAAATTACCCCTTTATATTTATGATTTACGACACCTTTAGTTCTTATTCTAACCTATTGATAGACAATGGAAAGTATAAAGAAGTATAAAAAGTTGTTATATAGGGTTGATCATAAAAAGAAAAATAAAGAAAATTACCTATAAGCATTTTATTTTTGCGTTAAAAATATAGCCACATACCTCACTTGGCATTGTCATTAATTTAGCACCACACAGAGGACACGCGTATTCTATATGACAGCCATGATACAAAAAAATTACAAATTACATGACATAGTAACATCGTACTAAATTTAATTAATAAGTATGTATTAATTTTAACAGGACGTCTAAGCCAACTGTAAAAACATTTGAGTACAAAGCGAGCAAAGGAACACCTACTCCTTAATCACGCAATCCCGACGTGTGTCGGAAACACAACCGCGAGGATTACCGCCGCGGGCTCACTTCCCCAGATAGTAATATTTGCTGAATCTTTCTCCATCAAATTATGTTACGTCAAAACCTTTTAGAAATACGAGCCATTTTTATAGCGGTTGTGAGGTAAAACCACGTTCGCACACAGTGAATTCATAAAGCGACGCATTGCGAGCGCGTCTAGCTTTCTATTCCTTACTTTATCGCCATTACACTGTACAGCTCGCTAAAAGCCTTATTATATCGTAGAAAAAGTTATTTAATCTTAAGATCGTGACCACTGGACCAGTACGTATTATATTATATCAACGTAAGGCTCTCATTATAAAAAAAATCTTTATTATAGAGGTAATAAAGAACTCAGTACTAGTACCAGTGTCGTAATATTGTAACAACAACATAAAACATGTAAGTCAAGAATTAATTAACTAGTCTATTATTAGATGCAAGTTTATAAGCGCAGTGTCGTTTACGCTGGATGTTTGCAGCCATCTTTCACGCCTTAATTATATGTGAAGTATGATGCATGTTCGGAGTGGCACCTGTGAGGAGCAGGCGGCCTGGCGCGCGGGCGGGGTCGCCTCACCCGGTCGGTCGGTTTATTTCGAGAACATCCGGCGGCTCCCAGCTGTCCACAACGTTAATATGACGACAGCGCTCTACGCTGTCACTTCTATCCAATCTTTGTAAGTATAAATTAAATGTCAATACCGAGAAAATGGGTTTCGAATTTTTTATGCTTACCTAGATATTATGTAGGGACGTCCATCTTGTTTGAAGAGTCTGCTGTATTTTTTATTTTATTTAAGAATATGTATAATTGTATATGACTATAAACTATACAGGATTTTCTTTCAGTTTTCATGTAATTTTAGAATCTCCTATCCTTATAAATATAAATTGTAAAGTAAGTACTTAAAACAATCTAGAATTGAGTTTAACGTTCATCAAAATAAATAAAAACAGAAGTTCACGAATACACATTCCTACTTATGACACTGTGATCGTTGTGGTGTATCGTGCGTGCGCACATATGAAAGGGGTGCTAAACAGTCAAATGATGTTCATTTCTATGCTCTGAGCAATATCCGGTCCGTCCTCAAGTGCGGCTGTACCCAATGGCTATTTTTAACCAAGGAGCAATCTCCGCTGAATGTGTAGCAAAATATGATTTGACATTACTCAAATTAAAACTAACTGCCGTACTGGACTTGTGGTCGTTACCATGCCTGCTAAGTCCTTGGTTCACAGACCAAATCAGAATTAGGTACAGCGTTTATTAGGTTTTTATATGAAGAAATAGCCAACGATACAAGACAATATAGAAGAGTTTTAGCACTTTTACTGCCTCGCTACAAACAACATTTCCTAAGCGTACTTATACTGCATGCTTGAATATGTAGACAGATAACAAACAAGACTGCAAAGCTTGTAAGTCGCACATATGAAAACAGCTTAAATATTACCACAATATTCGTGAAAACCGTCTCGTCTATAATCCTTGGAGTAGAGCCGCAAAAGCTGTAGTGCTGGGTGCCTGTATAATAACGCGTTTATAGCGGTCTTAGAAACCTATCGCCATTCATTGGGCATAGTTCCAATCTCTGGTAACTACTAGAAAACGGGAACGGGAGTATGAAACTGTTTTTCTGATCTGGCTTATACATATAAGAAGACTTGATTATTTGAAGGTGCCTACGCCAAATTTTATTTAATAATAAAAAAAGTAAAAAAAAAACAATAAAAATGGATCTTAAGAAAATACATAAGTTATTACATAATAAATAGGTGTTATAAATTTCAGAAACCAATGTTTTCCTCAGGGTTGGGATTTATATAATCGAGTAGATATATTGGTATTGGAATCGGTGCCAAACTTTAATGGAAATATTATATGATCTTCGTTGATTTTTTGTTTGGCACCGATTCCAATACCAATATTTTTTTGGTTTTTAGTTCCTGGGTGTTTTTGAAGGCGGTTTGTTTTTTATTTAAAAATAAATAGTTCTGCGTTAATTAATCAGGTAGTCAGAATAGTGAGTATAAAATTAATGTTTAGTTTTACCTTAATTTTAAGCAGACTCCTAATAGCCACACAGAACTTTATATTAATTCCAGTTCCACTGACAACCTGTAAATAAAGCGAATTACGTGCCCTCCAAACTTGATTTGTAATAAGTGGGGTTTGTTTTATTAGGACATGTTTCTACTTTATTAGTTTTTAATAAATAAATAGTCTGTATCTAGAATGTATATTTCAGTGAGGAGTAGGTTAACTCAATGCAGCGGTAGATTTATATCTAAGTAGTAAAAATATGTATATCGCAATATTCCAGTTAATTTTCTTCTTATTAATTCAACCTTTACTCTATAAAATTAATTAAACTTTCGTGTACTTTGCTAATTAGTATCATTTGTATGTAAAGTATTCGCGTGGCTTGTTAAGTGTACACAACACGCTCAGATATCTGCATTTAGATAGACATCTTGTTCCGTTCCCAATGTTCTTGATCACGATTGGTAAAGCACCACGCAAGACAACTGTCTTTATAAGCTCTAACTACGCCTCACTACATGTAACAGTATTACGTCATAATATTCAAAGTAGAAGTCCTAATAAAATTTCGACTCGTGAAAGTTTATCACAAAAATGTTCACATCCAATTTGCAACAATTGTTAGATGTCTACTTCGATCGTCTTTGTGAGCCTTTTCGCGTCGTCCAATATGACATGAAGAAAGAAAATAGCTGGACTTAATGTAATATACCTATCGACAAAGGCAAATTCATATAATTTGTAGGCAAAGCGATCGAAAGTCCCTCGGGTGTCGTAAAACTGCTAAGCCTTCGCCTAAATTGAGAAACTTGTTGAAAAATCTCACACGTGGGATACGAATGTGCGAGTTATTTTTCAAAATCTAATTGGGCCGGTGCCAAATTGCTTCAATACGAACTCCGTAATTAAAAGTCTTATATAAAGTTTAATATAATGTAACTCTTTTTACGGAAGAGAACTAGAAAATGAAACACGTACCTACTTTATAAAAAGATATGAATCGTGCAGTAGTAAGTAAGCACACTGCAAGGAGTGTTACTTACGTAAAGTCCACAAAGAACTGCGGCAAAGTTCGCGCAAACAAGAGCAAGATAACTATTGACACATTTTAATTCACGAATGTAAATCTCAAGAACAGCTTTCTCTGCGTCACTGATGAATATTACATTACGTGGAGTAGATCCACACAAATCTGAGAGATATTTTTGTAGAGAAACACATTTCACTGGCGGAGTTAGTTACGCCCCTGTATCCGGCAAAACCCCAAGAAAAGCCTTTAGACGCCAAATCTCCTGTCTTTTGTCTCTAAAATACGTGAAAAGGAAACTGCAACTTTTGTTGTCAGGTCGATGCAGGTATTGTTATTGTTTTGTTATATTTTGTGCATTTGTTTTCCGTTGGTGCAAAACAAGTTTCATGAATTTTATTTGCAATACTTATAAAGTAACAATACATTTACATATACTAACTACATCTGATGCAAATGACTGTGGTTTGTTTGAAATAACAAAGATACGTAACACGGTAGAAATACATCGAGACGTCTGGAGATGACAAGCAGCGCTTTTATTTTGCTAAAATAACTGTAGGTACCTACATTAAAGTTTTATCATTACAGATTGAGCGGAGGAGCTAAGGTAGGATTTACAGAAATCCCCTAGAGCTCATGAGTAGAGCACGTCCCGCCGATTCTCCTAGATCCCACCGCCCTGTAATTCCGCAATAAGACGATCATAAATGTCCAACTTAAATTGAAACAAACAAAGGATAACGTAAAGCGTCAACGTGTTCTACGAGAAATAGGAGGGGCAAGTCTGACGGACCCGGGAGAGGTCAGACACCTTCCGGCCTACTTTCTTAAGAAAAGATTAGGAAAAAGACCTTATTCATTTACAAAAAAAAATAACTTTAAATATTCCTAAAAGGGCCAAAAAAATATTTCTCCAATATTTTTATCCTAACAATTAACAACAAACATTGCTTTTACCTTTACTCGCTACAGTAGCGAATATTGCTTCAATTCTCGTAAAAGTAAGTAGGCTAATACGAACAATCTATTCATTTCATGAGACGAGTGACGTAATAGGTAATAACAACAGGGAATGTTAATTGAAATGGTCTCACATTCATCTGGTGCAGCGCTCGGTGCTGAGCCTGCAGTCTACGGGAGACAGGGGCGTGTAGTTATTAATCATCCCTCTACACTCACAATGCACGCTAAACATAAATTAGATCGAAATCAATAAACAAGCTAAAGTCCTTGGATCATAAACTAAGTTATAATAAATGATCCATTCAAACTTCGGCCTAAACGCTCAGTTTTACATTCACAAACAATTTGTAATACTTAATGTTGACATTTGTATAAGAGATTTACTTTGAGAAAATGTTGTGAGATATAACGTTGGAAGCGTTGTACATTATCTGAGTATAGCAGGCACATTTATCAGATTGTGGTCACATACCACTAACGAAAAAATATACGGATTATGTACCTTAACGAAAATATTGCTAGATTTACGATATGACCGCCAACAGCGCCGTGACAGAAATAGAAAATATCTGATAAAACCGGCTTGCACATAACATACATCACTCGGTGACAACGATATGACTAACCGTTGCGGAACATTCCACTGAAAAAGTAAAAGTACTTACTGCAATTTTTCATACTCGATTTATCATTATCGTATCATAACTAAAAAACAAAACGTAATACACGTCAATCTGTTTACTTATATAATCTTCAAATAGATGAATGTACAGCATTAATTAACTTAGACACAAACATGCATTAATGAGAAATCATGTTTTCATTTTTGATTTCGTTTTAATCCTTTGTTTATTCTGAACGGGGTACGTAAAACCCTTTGTAAAATTTGAAATCAAGGCTTTGGGATCGTGTATATGTATAGAAACAAACAATTATTTGAGTTGAAAACCTTCACACGTCACAGTGTGTTATGACATGCTGTCATACTTATGTCGAGCTTAAAAATGTTTTGATATGTTTGATCATTCATACCTATCTGATATGGTATTCATACCCCAGATGTTGATTATAAAACGTCAGTCAATACGAAATTTTAATTAATCATTATTATCTTTATATTTGCTAAAAGAGGCCCACTGCTGAACTAAGGCCTCCCCATAGACTTCCCATAAAATTTTAGTACCCTTCACCTAAATTAAGAAACAGATTTTCTTTTAGATTGACTGTGCTAGTTTTATATTGGATAGGTACCTTAATTTTATACTAGCTTTCCGCCACCCGCCCACCCGCCTTCACCCGCGTGGTCTTATAAATTTTGCCCCCGTTTTTGCAACATTCTTCATTGCTTCACCGCTCCTATTAGTCGTAGTGTGATGGTGGTATACCCTATAGCCTTCCCCGATCGGTCCAGTAGTTTCGGAGCCTATTCAATACAAACAAACAAACATTCAAATCTTTCCTCTTTATAATATTAATTATAGATTTCTTCCAATCTGTAATAATTTCGGATCAGAAATGAAACTGCCTGTCAAGATTTCTCATTGAAACCTATTCAATATTTTATTCCTTTAGTGAGTACACTTATAGTAATTATGTAAGATGTACAATATTATATTTCAATTTTATAACTCCTTGGCTTAAACCATTATTAAACAGATTAATTTAATATTCCTTGTGCTAAGAGCCGTATGTAAAATGTTAATTAATTAGTGAAACAATATAAGTTTTACCATATAACAGCTCGCCACTTACTCAACGTTTATTAACGTTATTAATGTTCTCTTCAGTATTTCGCCTTTGTATTTTGTACTAAAACTAGTGAAATACTAATATTCGCCTTTGTGCCAGAGATATTGGAAATTCGATGTCGTTTATGGTAATGGGCGAGAGTCACACAAATTGTGATTGTGATTGTACTGAAACATTAATTAAGTTGTACTACAATCAAGAATTAGATAATCGAGACTATTAAATATATTAAGAACATATTTGTTCCTTTTTCTATACCTACACAAAAAAAATATTGCAAAATTGACATTCAATATTGTGTAATTCCAAGATCTTCCGCTATGTTACTGAATTATTTGTTTTTTTAGCTTACAATTAAAATAATTGACTTTAGGTTAGATACGTTTTTATTTTGAAAAGCAAAAATGCCACTGAGTCACTTTAGTGGTGCGACAATTAAGGTATATTTTACAAAAGCGCAACTGTACTCGTCTGCTCGCACTTCAAATAATTTATAAGTCGCATCTTGAAGAGAAAATTTTGCAGCTACGTCACATTTTATAACGTTTTCAGTTTCTTCTACTCGAGTTACATGATAATATAAATCTTTTCTTGTCTTTACCTTTCTTTCAAAACAGCTCACTACGAATTCTTCGCTTTGACAAATATAGTATTTTACAGTGAGATAGTAACTGAAATTTCTGAAATCATAAAACTATGTTTCTCAAAAATAATGTTATGTCTAACATTACTTTAGTAATTTGATGATGTTAGAAATGGCGGACGTGTGAATGTGACGATGGGTTACTTAGCAATTGCTCACTCCAGATCAGCGTCTCATGGACGTGTGTATCTGTATAATAAGCAAGATGTGTGAACGTGGACGAAGCAAAAGAAGTATCTATAGAAGAATCGTAGCAAGTGGAGTTCTTTAGTTTCTGCCTACTCCTATTAGAAAAAGGCCGGTGGTTGGACCTCCGGGGGTGTTGACTGGCTGGTGACAACCCTTACGTCGGAATTTGTCGTAAAGCATCTACAGCCAGTACCTCATCGGTTGCTTTGCAGTCGGTAGAGTCTTTTAACGCAACAGCAATACCTCTGGTGTCACAAGTGTGCATGAGCGGTGATGACCTTATCATCTGTTGGCTAGTCAACTCGTTTGAAAAAAAAGGAAAACATTTTTATTTTCTTATTCTTCTTACGTTGCTGCTATGGTCAGACCTTAGATTAGCAGTAATTAAGAACTAAGTAAAGCAATAAAATCACAAACTAACCTTTAGCCGGAAATTAGAATTTACATACGTAGGACAATTGAAAAAATAGGTTTTTTGTGGATTTTCTGCTGTATCGCGGGTGCTTTTACAAATATAAACGCTCACATATAGGTACTCAAACATCCAGAACCAGAACAAATATCTGCAAACCATACAAATATTGATTCCGTGTAGAATTGGAATCGATCTCGTAGTTTCCACAACAATCACACATCAATAATTATTAGGCATATTTTGGAGTTTTCTAAAAAGCATTCTGTATTGAAATAAATCTACTTTTTACGGATTTTATCGCGTTATATTGATATTATTTTAATCCCGACGTTTCGGACCCTTTACACCATGGACGCTGTAACCATATAACGCGATAAAATCCGTAAAAAGTAGTTTTATTTCAATGTCTACTAGTATTCGCGTAAGTGTCAGAAATCAGTATATTCTGTAGTTTCGGAAAATCCAAACATCAGTTCAAGATCTTCAAGAGCCCTCACCACATCAAGTATCTAAAGGAGCCGCACTACTGGAGTTTGGGTGTATACTTGTCCAGACTCAAGACAATCCCCAACAGGGTTAAAGTACTGTAATAGATTAAGTGTGAGCACTCCGCTTCTTACTCGAAACTTGATACTGTACATAGTTTAATTTACCTACGCGACCGTTTAATCAATTAACTTGCATTCGTGCAAATTGTACTACATCTCACTAACTTTAAAAAGGAGGTTCTCATTTCGTATATATATATTGTATACCAGAAATACAACTAAGGTCACGAGCAAGGGGAAGACCAGACGAAGTTTTATAGAACAAATGAAGGAAAAGTGGGGTGCGAGTCGTATCAAGAGGTAAAACGAAAGCTCAACCGACAAGAACGGAAATCTGGATAAATTCCCTTTAACTAACTTGGCAGATAGTTTCATACAAATTTTGTTCCATTTTTTAATTTATCCCGTGGTAAGCGACTATTAAGAAAGAATATGCACTTTTGACTTTTTGACTGCACGTTTGATGTAGAGGTAACAACGTTTCTGCCGGAATTGCGTCGAATGTCGATTTGTTTCGAATCTGACGTACTGTTCTGTCAGTCAGTTATCATACTCCTGACATTTTTCCTTCAACTCTGTTAGGGTTGGTTTCGTGTCTCACCAAACTTCAGTTATCAGCTGCAGCAACTTCAGCCATAGGACCTTCGGAATCAAATATCTGGCAAAACCGATATTAGGATAGAAACTAGTCTATCCAGCCTGACCACCAGTTATCACAGGTATTTGTATAAGAACCGGGACCGACGGCTTCTCCGGGTCACGAAAGGGTCTCAAAGAGTTAAGAATGGTCCTCATTCACAAACTGACCGTGACAAACCCAGGTTCACCTTGCAAATTTTACTAAGCAGAATAGGTACCTACATTTGATGCTCAACTATAATAATGAGAGCTCACGGCCATTGTTTTATCTACATTTGCTTCTATTAGTCAGTATTCTCTAATATGAGAAGCCTTACGAATACGGACATACCCAATAAATCAATGGAGATAAGATTTCTTGCGATAAAGGAAAGCCCAACGGCCAACACAGACGGGGAAGAATTCCATAGCGCCAAGGTATGCAACCGAGAATTTCTCTAACAAAAATCTCAAAGATACTTGCGATATAGGAATGGAACCCAAAATATACCTAAAAAAATAAGTCTAGGAACTCATTATTGGACATTATACGTAGATTGATACAACTTGGTAAATGCCGTTTCAAATAGTTTATTATAGATAGAATCATAAATAATAATAATGAATCATAGAATGTTAAGAACCATATTCAGAAAAATATGAATAAAATTTTGGAACCTTAAACATTATATACATATATATACCTGAATATTAATAACTTGTTCGTCCTATATTCCAATATTTGCCGCCTATGTAGATATATGATTGTGTGTGTGCGCGTTCGCAATAGTATCTGAGAATTTTTATTCACAAAGTATATCGATATAAGATATGTATGCTATATATTATGTTTCAATTAATTACGTCATACCTGCGTTGCAGGCTCCAGTATACTAACAACAAATACTAGTTCCCAAGGGAGCAGTAACAGGCGACAACGTAATTATAGGAGAGCGGCCAGCATCTAACTAGTAACGACATACTTAATCATTTAACAGTAATGAAGTGATTATATTATTACCCGACTGCCGAAGGAGGAGGGTTATGTGTTTGACGCGTATGTATGTAAGTATGTATGTATGTATGTCCGTTCCTATGTCCGGTCGTAACTACTCAACGGCTCAACTGATTTAGATAAATGACACCTCATTAGATTCGTCTTGATAGCACGACTGTCACTGGGTACATGAAATTTAAAAAAAACAATATGGCGGATTGTATACGCTTTAATGTGCGAACTGATTTTGAAAATGATCTTTAGTTGTATTAATTTATATTTTAAATCATAATTTAGGATTGAACCTAGTGATTCTATGATGATTTATAAACTAAAAAGAAGGAAATAAAATCAATTATTAAAAGAAACAAAAAACCCGACTGCTTAAAAGTACTAACTAAAAATCTAAAAACAAGCTCTGTGATGCTGTTCGATCATAAACAAAATTGTTTCTTTGCTTGTCCCGCCTGCCATACATTTTCCAACATCGCAGAGCTTGTTTTTAGATTTTTAATTAGTACTTTTTTTAATTGATTTATATTGTTTTATGATTAAAGATTGTAAGAAATGTTAAGTGTACGAAACATGCTTACCGTTTTTCAAATTGCTAAACAATGGAACTTGATTGTTGAACATATCTTTGTATGGAAAACCACTATCATGATCAATTCACAACCTCATACATGCTATCAACAGTTGAATTATAGACCCTAAGACAAAGAACTTTCCGTGGTCCACTTCTGCATTGAAACCTCTTGTAGGTACTGTTTATACCAATAGGGCAACAGACGTACCTAAAATGAAATTCGATGTACCTAACGATAAGTTACGCGAGATTCTCTTCTAAGATCGCGTACAAAGAGGCATTTATCTTTACAATTTTTTTTTCCACGGATTTTGACAATTCGATATAAGAAGAAAAGGTTCAGAAAAGCGATAGCTAAGTTCGTCTTCTTTGTCACTTGAATACCCAGACTGCCGTTAGTCGTTAGTCGGATTCCCGAAAAGGTAACCGGTCTAATTTCCGTGACACTGTTACTAATAAGCAATATTTAGTATCCTAGATATTTGCCTATATATTGCCTAGTAGGTAATAGGAACCATTTTTTGTCAAGTTAGAGGTCAATCAGTCAGTCAATCAGTAACCGGTATATTTAAAATACTGATAGTGACTATCTTTTTTTTTAGCTTAATTTAGCTTAATCGGCTCAGACTGGAAGCCGATCACAACATTATTATGATAGTGTTGAATATAAAATGAATAAAAGTACATCGTTTTTATACGTTTTTATGATACCTATTCATTTTCATTGCCTCGTTTTTAATGGTTAGTAGTCGCAACCACGGCGCAACACGGCGGTGTAATCTGAGGTCCTCTGTTCAGCTCGAGCAAATTTTTATCGGGCTTCCTTCTCAGGAAGTTTTCAGTAATACATTTACCTACGTTAAATTAAAATACATTGAGTTCTCAATTACTTACCTGATTACAGCTTTATTTACTTATTATTTACAATTAACTTTTAATCGTATTTTAACAAGCCTTTGTTGTTCGCTTCCTAGAATTGAGACCTTTTAATTCAAACCTGGTATTGTCACCCAACGTCTATAAATAAATAATTATTGTTAACGTTAAATACTCTGAGCTAGCATAAGGGAAAAAGTTATAACAATCAAGGTCGAATTAGGTATACATTTTCTGAGGTGGGCGGCACCATCAAAATGTTGTATACAAAATCCCTTAATTCTTCAAAGGTTTTGCTAATAGAATAAATACATTTTAATTTTTTAACGTGAATATATATTAAAAATAAATAGGGTTGGCAAAATTTATATTCACATCTGAATAAATAAAGAATTGAAAAACTGGGTGCCTCGGAACTTTTATAATATAAACGTTCATTTTAGTGTGGAACGAAATGTCATACAATGCCTTTGATATCTAGTTGAAAATTTATTCCTCCCTACTTAACAATAGAAAACTGAGGGACATAGAATTTTTATCACAGTACGCAGTCGTAGCGTACTTTAGGTGAAAACTAGTTTTTTTAACTTCACAGAACTCTTCATGTCACAGAAAATAATATAGATGATAATTTATATTTAATTCTGCAAAATGATTTTTTAAAGACACTTTTACAATCCAATTTCTCTATTCTTGTCTTTACACATTATAATACAAATAAAATACTATTAGTAACTAAAAGCTATCAGCAAGAAATATTATTTTAAGAAATCTATAAAATCTTTGAAAATTAAATATATAATTATTATTTTTAACGTTCTATTTAGATACGTAATCTACGTTATTCACAAAACTAAGGTTTCTCAAATCTAGAGAAATTTAGATTTACATAAGTATATAGTTCTATTATTATAATATTGTTTCTATCAAATAAATGTAAATCCGCTCAATACAGGCTGTAAAAAAAGGGCCTGTTAATTGACCTATGTAGGTAACACATTATTTAGGTCCCTACCCGGTATTACGAATGGCAAGTATGTTCACACATACCTAGAGACATTGCGAACATAGAGCATACTTAATAGTTTCAGCCAGAAAAGCAAAAGCATATTTTAAATTCCGCCGCAGTTGCAAAGTGCTTGTTTTTAGACTTTTTAACATAATTATGTAAGTTAAAGCAATAACATAACTTTTTTATTTTTTTGGCTGTTTTATGCACATTCATATTTATTTTATAATGGCGCGTCGTTTTACTAAATATTTTATTAGGGTTCCAGTACACACTCTTATGTGTGTGTGTGTGTGTGTGTTCAACTGTGTACATTTTCAATAAGTATCTTTAAGCATATCATCAAGGCTTTATCTCTGAAGGAGCAACCGTTTAAAATGTTATATTAATGCTTTACTCTACCTGGAAATCGAACCCAAGAACTCCCGCTTAGCAGTTGCGCTTGCAACCACTAGACCATGATTCAATAAACAATTTCATCATAACTACATAGTTTTTGCTTAGAATGACGTGTGGACAGCGCAATACCCATGTAAAATATTTGATTGACAGTCCAATATTGTTTTCATGCATATTCCGCAACCGCTTCCATTTTTATGAAACAGAATATGACGTGTTGATACCGCTCCACATCTACCAATGACACGTGCTTCGTTTAGAAATGCACGATAATACGAAATTGATTTCAGGAGCTTTTCAGTTACTCTGAGTGAAAGATATTGCACTTTACGTAACATGGTAATCTTTATACAGATATACACCTATTTGGAAAGAAATATTGTTGCGGCCTGAAGTCTGTACTCCTAATAGTGTTGTTTAAAACATGTGACCATAATAAATTGGTTATAATTTATATCTCAAATTTAAAAGCACTCTGGACAAGATTCCTCACCCCTACCACATTAAATTCATTAACAGGTGGTTAAAAAAACGCATTCAAATCTTTTAAGGAAGACCAAATTAATATACAAGACAGGCGTGACGAAATATAGTATCTAGTGCGTGTTAAGTGATCAATGACGGGAAAGAGCGGAGAGGTGACGTCAGAGCGCGCGTCGCGTCGCCCTGACATGTGACTCACACATGACACTACACCACCGCAATTTCCGAACCAAATATAACTTGCCTTCCGGTGATAAATTGGATGTATATACTTCGGGCTGTTGCTGATTCTTTTTTCCAAACTATTACCGTCATGTTACTTGTTAGAATTGGATTTTGTTAGTACGCGACACATTTGTATTTAGTTTTCCAAATAGGTGTTATTCAGTGAAAATCTGATAAGTATTTATAAGAACACTAGCTTTCCGCCAACAGCTTCGCCTGCGTGTGCTGGGTATTTCTTATAACTTTAATTCCCTATTTCAACCCCTTACAGCCCTTTTTTCGCATTAAGAATGTAGCCTATGTCCTTTCTCAGGCTCTAGACTATATGTCTACCAAATTTCATTTAAATCGGTTCAGTAGTTTTGGCGTGAAAGCGAGATAGACAGACAGACAGACAGACAGACAGACAGACAGACAGACAGACAGACAGACAGACAGACCAGACAGAGTTACTTTCGCATTTATAATATTAGTAAGGATAGAACAAATTCTCGGTAACTGATAAGTTTCCAAACTCTGTTTGCCATGTATCAAAGTTTAAACACGAACCGGAGATGTAACCTCAGCCAGGAACTAGCGACACGCGACAGGGCAGCGTGAACTTTAATATATTGTAACAGGTCACCCCACCAACTAAAAGCTGGATTATCTGTAGTTGAGGCGCCGCTTACCGAATGAGCCCGTGTTTAAAACTAAGCCATTTCAAATCATTTAGACACATGTTGCTCTTTAACGGGGTCTGTGGAAATGAGTACATGGGTATTAAAATGAGAAAAAAAAATCGTATTGGAATCAAACAATCCTAGAGAAACACACACACTAAAAACAACAGGACAACAACACCACACAGCACGAAAAAATTACTGCAGTTTACGTCTAGTTATGGAAGTTAATGGAAAATGCACCCAGAAATATGTCGATCATGGTGACATTGTGTCAATATTATTATTTTTAAGTACCTATTCTGCAGCCTAGTAGCGATAATTGTATTACATAGTTACCATCTACTTGTATTTATCATTAAGCTAATCACCTCTGAATGTACACGTGAGAATTAAGACGGTAAGCGGCCTAATCTTAGTATTAGGCATGTTAAGCTTCTATCCTTAGTATTAGCGTGGACTGGCCGCACCGTTAACATTAAGCTAAATAATCTTCAATATGGAATTTGTGTAGATTCTCGATTGCTCTTGCGTCTGTATTTTGACCCCGTAGTGTTAACCTGATTAGAAAATACTTACCTACATTATGCAATGCAATCTAATCTTCGAGTTATAACAAATTAAATTACGATCACTTGTCTTATTCATTACAAACCCTCTCTTGAGGGCGTTGGGTCTGTTCTCTGATGGCCATATGAAACCGTTGACGACCATTTGGACATAGGTATAAGTTTAAAATGGCAACCGTAAACAACTGAAACACGAGTTTCGTCGACTCTTCAATTGATACAAAAAAAAAACAAATTCCACAACTGTCAGTATTGTCAGTGTAGTAGAATATGGTATTAAGAATCGAACATTTAAAATCATGATCATGAAAGCGTACGAGCTGATACTATATTTTTTTTATTTCAGAGAGCTGACAAAGAGCACTCGATCGGCTATTGTCTAAGGTAAGTAGTAAAATCGATATTTCGTTAGCTAAATAGCCTATTGTTTTACTACCTTTCACACGCCCGTTATCATCGGCATTAATCACAAAACCTTTCTTTGAACGAAAAACATAATAGGTACAAGTTACATCGTGTAAGTACTAGGTTTCCATAAACTAATGAAAAAACTACTTACGTGTAAATTAAAAGAAATTCTGAATAAATCAACATAATAATCATCATTATCACGTTTTGAAAGTTATTCGTGTCAATAAAACGTTTAATTAAAATCATATGGTTGCATCAGCTATAAAATTCAATATTCTAACGTTGTAATTTACTCCCAGCGGACGGGATTTATGATTGCTCTTCTCGGGCCACTTTCATCGTATTAATATTAGTGGGGCGGGGAGACAGGGGACATCGCTCCAAGGAAACCGATCTCTAAACAAACCCAATTAAACGCGCCCGCGCCCGCGCTACTCCGCGCCGCCCCTAATCATCCACCCCTTGCCTTCTGTTTCACTAACGTAAATGAATTATCGGCCTTTTAAATGAATCAGCGCTCTTAAATACAGGGTAACAAACATAAACATTATTTATATTCACTTTATTAAAAAAAATTTAGAGTTGTGGTCGAATTTTAATGTCATTAGGTCATGTGGGATCGGCAAAGATTTTTGACAGGACAAAATATTTTATCTAGTGTTGCGTATTGCTTGTTAAAGATTTTTTTTATCAATTGCTGTTACTGTTTAGAAAAAAAATCGCGCCATATTCCGTCATGTCACTAAATCACTTTGCAAATTTGATTTGTCAAGTCACGTTTGTTTCTTTGTACCTAGAATTAAATAAAAATAAATACTGAGAAAAGAAGGTAACGAATTGCGCAAACTTATTAATTTTTGCATGTCTAGCTTCGTCTTGTTTGAAAATATACATTCTGGTTAATTAACAACTCAATCCTCTTATTTCATCGATTTGAAGCAAATCCTATCAAGGATTGTAAACCTTACAAGGGCCTCCAATCGATTTTCATCGTTACTTACCTCCACGAAATACATCGCATCCGAACCGAATACCTTTAAAGCCTTACATATCGAAAAAAGGCATGTGCGTATGAGTATCCAGTATCGTGTTGCATGAACTAGGTACTATTACAGTTGTAGTTTTGGTAGTATAGTTAGTAGTAATGTATACAGTAGGTAACATGGATAATATTGAACAAAGCAACATTTCCCTTCTTCGAATAGCTTTTGTGTAGAAGTAAATAAATACTTTAAATAGCTATCGCAAGTCCCAAAGCGGTTTTAGAGGCTTACTTATTGTGTTATTCCAACTGCGCCTCGAGTGGTTTTATAAAATTAATATTCTTAAGTTGTCTGTAATTTCGCTTGGTACTTTGAGATTGAGGTTTAATTGCCATTTAAGATTCCAACCTAAAATTATTGGATCGTTCTAGGCTTGTATAAACTTTTTCAAAGTATGTTCAAAGTTTTGCTGTCGGCATATTGTAATGATTAACCCTTTAATAAGTTTCTGTTTTGTTGGATCCAAATCGGAACTGTATGCACCTAGTATAATTAAGTATATCTAGATCTAGATCTACACTTATTACATTTTAGATAGTTATATGTTTACTAGTAAATAGGTGTGCAATATGAACGGATATGAAACAAACAGCGGCGCGTGCGGCTTCAGGCCGGCACTAAACAAGCCGACACGTATTGCGTTGTAAGTATTAAAGGTTTTACAACAAAAGTTATGTATGGGCTGAACGGGGTTTTCCCTTCGGTATGATCTAATTTTGTCTCAGTAGGAAGGCGGTAAAACGGCGTAATGGGCCTGAACAAAACGGCTCTGATTTATAGAGGGCACGCCACCCAGCTCGCACTGACATAAATAGAAAGTGGCAGACACCCTGAAAAGGGTTACGCGGATATAATACATGTTTTCAGTTCGCTTGAACAAATAAAATGACAATAAATACCCAAACACTTATTTCGGTGAACCGGTAGTGGGTACTGTACAATACTTTTCACGTAGTTAACGTTAGGGACCCTCCACATGATCCACATCACACAAAGGGTTACGAGACAAGGTATTATGACCTACTGAAGAATGTTTGTGAAAAGTATAGTCTTGGTATACAATATAATGATTACAAATAATGCAATGCAAACTCAGAAGAAAAAAAACACTTTAATTTTGGTATACATCTGACAAAATATTCGTAAAGCTAAGTAACTTGGAAATTACATTTATACACGATACAATACTTCCTTACCTATATTAAAATTTTGAGAGCTGTTGTCAGTAAATATGCTAATATCTTAAAGAACACGTAAATAAATAAATAAACTTAATTATGTATGTATGTATGATCAGTTTTAATTAGTGCTAGCGTGTTATGAAAATATTTGGAAGGCATAAACTTGCGAGGCTTAGTGTGTGTAAACGTGATAATAAGCCAACAGACACTTATTCATTCGCCGCTAAACAAGTTATTCAAATGAGATTGTGCACAAAATTTCATTTCACCATAGCAGAAAATAAATTGAAATGTTAATATACGCCAAGGGGTGGCACTCACCACTAAAATCGATTTAATCTATCTGCGTAGACTTAGTACAACGGTTGTTTAAAGTAACTATCAAAACGCCGCTGGGGTTTATGATTACTAGAACCGTTGTTTCTAATTGTCTGTAAACAAGATGCCTCTGCATTATCCAAACTGGTATTTTTTTGTTTAAGATGACGAGCAGAAACTCGAAAAAAGAGATTTTTTTTTATTTCTGCTACACAGAATAAAAACTCTACACATAGCATGCTTAATTTATTTATTTTATTAAATTACGACATGTTTTTAATAAAGATAATTTATTATTGCGCCCCAGAAGAACTCCCTCTAGATAACCTCATCCATATGCAACACCATCATGATTCATCAGAATATTAACCAAAACTTAACTAATTTACGTCAAAACAACTCATATAAGTAAACATAAAGGCCCCACTAATGAGGTTAACTATTCGGAAAATATTCTTCCTCTCAGGGATAATGCGATAACAACATGACACAGATATAAGGCAAATATTTCACACATCATATACGAAAAAGGTTTTATGGCTCGTAAAGCCAATGATCCCAAAATTGCCCTCTGTTTTCTTCTAATCCCAAAGGGTTATATGTAAAACACCAATAAAAAAGAATTCTAACTTCTAGTAAAGCACATAAAATTTTACATTTAAAACGTAGGCAAAAATGTCTCAGCTGTAGGCATAAAATTATATATCAAAATTAATTTAGAATATTGCTACGAATTTTAACAGAAACTCAATTTAACAAAGTAGCGTATTCATGAAAAAGTACCAATTATGTTATAAAATTTATATCACGAAGTAAATAAGGCCGCTAAAAGTAGCGTGGCTTATATATGGTCCCTTATCTGAATCTGAGGACACAGGTGGACGCAGCGTACGCGCCTGTAAATATTTGATGTATATCCTTAACAGCTCTTTGCTATTATAATTTACGGTATTGTACAAGTACACCTACTGTATAACCCTACACTCTCGCCCACTCACATCTCATATTTAATACGTAAAGTTACGTTGGCCTAACAGCACTTGATATTTAACACGAGGAAAATGGGTATGTTACTTACAGAATTTAATTGTAGCTACGTGGAATGAACCCATACTAGGAATTTTAATGAAATCAAAACAATAATAACAATCCACGGTAGTATATGAAATTCAAAAAGAGTCAGAGACCTCGGAAATATTTTTATGAAAATATAAGAGAAATCTTTTTTCATTTCACATAATTTTGTTACAACACAAAGTCAGAAGGCTTTGTTGTGAATAAAAACCTATTTCGCCTGAACAATGCGTGTAAATACTGACAATAAAAGATGGAGCTTGAGGGGAAATCAGTTAATAGCAGTAGATTCTTTCTGAGAACATTATTTGGTATCCATCTCTGAAATATACAGCTTAGTCACGCCGGATGGCAAGCATTTACTAATTTGAAATTCTTACGATAGTTCGAAGAAAGGGAATTCTTTGGAAAGTAGCTTATGGTAACTGATGTTTACTTACTTTGTAAATCCGTGATAGTCCTAATAGATATTTATGATGTATATTTAGTATGTTTAGCTTTCAATTTTGATACAATGAGGAAATATTTGAACATTTTGTGGTCGTTTATTGGTAGGCAAATAACAATTCAACCCATTCACAAACAAATATTCAAAGAACCGCAATATATGTGACTCGTGTTTGAATTTGTCAAATAATTGTGAATTTGCTAAATGCGTAAATGGAATTACCATTTAACAAATTAGATTAACAATTATGTGTTATCGTAATCAATAGCGATGACGAAGGACTGGTGTGCAAACCCGTGATAACTAAACCATACTATTTATAACTGTATTCCGTCAAGGATTAGTAATTCTGCTAGACGTGTAGGTACTAATGTTAATCAAAACAATATTTATAAAAAAATGTTAATTGATCACTTATTATCATGTGAGATGGACTAAATCCTAAGACGTTTCTTAAAATCATTTACTAAAACAAATTAACTACAATTATTCTACAGCTCCAATTTCGTAAATCGAAGATAAGAAAAGATTACATTTCAGTTTGTAATCAACGTCTCTCAACGTCAACGGGTGTCTGGTAATTAATTTTTCAATTGATGGATCAAATCTAATTATTAGTAAAATAATTAATGAAAATAACAAGTGACATTACATTAAAATTATACGAAAAATCGTTTAATAGTTTCAAACTCAATTATTGAGATGATAAAAAAAATAACTTATATTCATTGTTATATTATTTTAATCATCTGAGGTTTGAGATATCATTATTTTTCATAAGAATTTATAATAATTCACTTACTTACATGAGAAAGTTTAAATACACAAACAAATAATAATCTTATTCTAGACGTATTTATATATATACATACCTACATTACAGTCATCACTTTCAATCACAAGTATATATATTTATGTAATATATATTTTATTTTAGTTCTAAGGTATACGAAATACAATAATATGTTATAAATATAGGGAACTTGTAAAAACAAATAACTTATACTACAAGGAGCAAACAATGCTTCTTTAGACGCGCACGTTACACAGATCGAGCGTAGCTAGAAGAGACATGTGAAATAGTGAACTAAGGTGCGCTCTAGATTAGATGTTAAATAGCATTTTAGGTATTTTTTTAAAGTTGGCATTGATTTTGCATCTTTGATATTATTCGGTAATTGGTTATATAATTTAGCACCATCATACATAATTTTTTTTTGCCATAATTAGTTCTTGGGTGTAAAAGGCAAAGGTAGTTTGCGCGTCTTAGTCTAATTTTTTGTATTTGTTGCTTATTGCTGAATGTTATTTGGGTATATACATATACCTTTATCTCAATAATGTAATAGGACGTAACCACGTGAAGGCATAATAGGAAGAAGCAAGCGAAAGTTTGGGATATACTGCAGTCATGATCTGACAGTGTGACCTATTGAAAGAACCTACCTGCAATCTGCATGTTACGTGTAAGTACATATAAAATAATATAATTATAAACACGTTTCACATTAGTTCCAAAATAGGCAAACGACAGTTAAATTATTAAGTTAATAAATTAAAAGATGGATATAATATTTTTGTTTTACAACAAGTTGGCGGTGGCAGCACATGCATTCTATTTCCATACCACCAACGACATGGGTGGCGGGCCCGTCATAAATCAACACAATTTGTTCCCAGAACATTTTGATCGCCCGTTAATATAACGTGATAATTGTTAAAATAATACACAACCGGCATCGTTCACCCCGGATGCTATATGATTTTTTATTTAACCATAATTTATTTTTCCAAATGAAATCAAACGTTGTTTGTTTCCAATCCAAGCTTTTTATAACAAAATAATTGCGAGTTTTGTAAACAAATTGCCAATTTATGAACGTTCCGATGTTATTAGCTGAATCATGTTTACAACTGAAATTAAATTGGGTTATTGTATGTATTCTTAAATGGTATTAAATATTAATTTTGAACGTGATTTGCTTTGTTTTCGATAGGATTGAAACATGATTAAAAAATATTTGTGACATGATGTATTAATTAACAGTAACACACAACTTTCGCTATTCATACCTTAATTCGACTAAAACATGAACGAGACGAAGTTAAACATTGTGTTTTAATAACTGTACTTACAAACATCTTAAATATTTTAAATAAGCGTCTAAGCGAAGCAACTCTGAAGCCGAGGTACAGCTTAAAGAAATTAAAGCGAAAAAATAGGGAAATTGTTTTTACTACGTCATGTTCTTACCTTTTGAAGTATGCTGAAGACAGTTAAATAGTACTTATTTGTGGCAGTTCATGGAATGATTCCCTTTTATCCTTTACGGAGCTTCAGTTTTCAGAATATTTCCGGATTTTTGTTTCTGATTTCAAAATATTTGTTCAAATCTTCCTAAGAATTAGATAGTAATTAGGAATATATATATACACTTGTAATTATTTTGAAAAATGACTATTGGCAAGTACCTAAGTTAAAATACATGGTACGAACATACGTTTGTTAATCTTGCATTAATCAACTCACAACTATACCTCCAGTTGAAAAGTGCCAGTTAATTCCCCTTTATGTTAGGTTATTCCTTCCGGAACTATTTGCACGGTCGTTAACATAATGGACCGCAGAGCCAAAGATAAATGGTTCGTGGAAAGCGAAATCAACCAGCCAAGAAGTAGGAAAACTAGAGTCGTAAGTGCTGTGACGTAATAGCGTAATAGCCATTCCCTTATAAGACTGTTTCCGATTACTCCACTCGTATTGTTGTCTCCAGATTATGCTAATGATTCATTTACAAAAACTAATCGTTCTGTAATACAACTATCTTTACGTAAAAATATCCCTAAACTGATATATCTTTTTAGGTTATTATAGAAGAAACATCGTAAATTTTTGTTTTCTCCCAGATGTGAAAGTGAGACACATAGTTTATGCTATCGGTTCGTATTGCTGAAACGTCTATCACGGTCTGTAGTATTGAAGAAATATTCATGTTTAGGGACCCTCGTCTATAACGGGAATATCGCAAGCGAGGATAATTCAATTATCCTCAGAGGTTACCGTGTCATCACTCAAGCGCAGGTGAACGGGGAATTTCTCACAATTCCGCAGTACATATAAGAATAAAATAAAATACAATAAACCGGTTGAGACACAATCAAACATCGACGTGACTCGAATATGTGTAGGTATTTATTTATTTTATTTATATATACTTTATTGTACACCGAGTATAACACAATAAAACAGTATACATAAGTTATTAAAGATATACAATGGGCGGCCTTATCGCAGACTGCGATCTCTTCCAGGCAACCTTAGCATGGACATAATCAGAACAGAATAAAAAATGGGGTTGACAATGGTGCAGTATTTCGATAAAGGAAAATTTATGTTAAAGTACACAAATATTTCACAATACAATAACTAAATATACCATATCTCAACTAAACCTACATCTATAATGCATACTTATATAAATATGTATATATATAAATCCTATAATTCTAAATATTACATACATAAAAATACATAAATACATATATAATATAAACAGTATGAGGAGCGAATGTACCGCGATGATGTTCTAGTCGCAGAGCTAAAGTGACAAAAAATGATCCTTCACAAGCCTTTTGAATATTGGCAATGATTCCGCACGTCTGATCGATACTGGCAATGCATTCCATAATCGGGCAGCCTGCACTGTGAAAGATTTATCGAAGAACGTTGTAGAGTGCATTGGCATCTTGAGCCTCAAGTTATCCGATGACCGTAAGAATCGGGTGTGAGTGTCGCCAAGGAACTCAAAACGCTTTTTAAGATAGAAAGGGGTGGACGGTAGAAAAAGAATATTATAAAGTAGGGAGAGAATATGAGCATTCCGGCGAAGGCGAATTGGCAACCACTTGAGCTTATCGCGGAATTCTGAAACATGGTCATATTTGCGTAAACCAAATATAAACCTTATACAAAAATTTTGGAGGCGCTCAAGTTTATCGAGTTATATTTATTTTTGAGAATTATTCTGTATTATTTTGAACTTACCAACTTTACTGTTTTTTCAGAGCAAAGGTATGGATCAAAATAAATGTATTATAACTTTTTATTATTCTTAACTTTCACACATTAAAGTTTGCACTAAACCAATAAAGTCAATATCTCTTTGGAGCTTTAAATACTGCTGCTGAATACCTATACCGTAAATTTTTAGTAGCTGCTAAATTTGTTCCACGGAGAATTTCAAAGTGGAAACCGAACGAAACACAAATAACTTTTCAGAGCTAAACTGTCAATAAACAAAAAAATAAAAAGGGTACTGAGAGTATAATTATATAAATTATCAATTACTTATTTTTTATAACTATCCTGTGCGTTGCAATGTTTTTTTTTCCATATTTTTATTGCTAGGAACCTTCTCTGGTGCGGACACCACAACTTACCAAAATTTCATCACAATCGCTCGAGCCATTTAGAGGTTTTTCGAGAATTACGCACGTCAATTTATTTTATACTAGCTTTCATCCCGTATTTCAATCACTTACAGCCCTTTTTTAGCAATAAAAGCATTAGCCCTTGTCCTTTCTCAGGCTCTTTACTATCTCTGCACCAAATTTCATTTAAATCAGTTTAGTAGTTTTGGCGTGAAAGTGCGACAGACAGACAGACAGGGTCACTTCGCATTAATAATATTAGTAAGGATAAGGATGATAATTGTGTTGTTGTTACTAACCGTTCTTGAAATCACACTCAACATACGCAGTCTATTTCATGTTTTATGGGCACTAGACTTGTATTCAATCTATTTTATATATAATACATCCAACAAGTGGTAGTTATCCCATCTAATCCATCGCGGTTTCACTACCGCAAGCTGCTCTAACTTATTAGATTTGAAGAGTTTTGGCAGAGACGCTCTCAACCGCATCAATATGCGCTTCGTTAAGTGATTTTAAAGAATATCTTTGGTCGAATAAATATTATTTATAGACTTGGTTGTAATTTGACTTCTCATCACAGTACAGTAGTACTCTGTAGTACAATACAGTACTAACTATGTACCTCTGTTAACAGTACAGGCAAAAATGCTATCGTGTTTTTTTTAATTATATTTTAACAAATCTATCATTGCCATCATCATCGTCTTAACCTTATATTATCCTCTTGGGTCTTGCAGGAGTGACATTTATTTTCCAAACAACCATTCCACAGAATCATCTCTTACTTTAGTATCTTTCATTGAAATCGATAGATCGTTCACTGTATTGAAATCGATAAATCCATTGCGGAGTTACGAAGCTACAAACGGACAGCAACACCCGTCTTTATACGTGCTTTGAAATTAAATTCTTATCCAACAATTTTATAATTTACATTCCGTACCTTTCGGATAGTAATAATGGGTTGAGCGATAGAAGATAGAAAATATTTGTGTTTAATAAAAATTCTGACAACCGTATGAAGTACGGTACTAATATTTATAACATTATTTCAAATAAGTAATAGATACCAAATATGTAAGTATAGTGTTTAATTTAAAAAATGTAAGACGTAACAACGTAAGTCTGTATGTCTAGCACACCATCATTATAGAAAAAATACTGTTTGATGTGACATTGTTCATATGATCTGACGATGACACATACCAAAAATAAAAGTAACTGACAGGTGAAATGTTTTTGTCAGTATTTTGAACGGCAGACAAATGGGTCAAGTTATTTTCTAGCATTAGTGGTAAGCGGCGACACTAACGCGTTTTATTCTGAGATTTATCTTTTTGGCAAAAACAAAACAAGGAAACCAAATGTCTGGACGTCGTCGTGTGTTGTCATCACATTACTTCGCTACGTTCACACACGTAACTCATATATTATGGATAGACATAATTTAAAAAACACTTATTTTAATTGTTTATTCTGCAATAATATTTTGTCAACTTTCTCCCTAATTGCTTTGTTGGTTGTTTCGTGTTATACTTATTAAAATTCCTAAAGTTAAACATTAACAACAGGCGGAGCGGATGGTTTTGTCTTTGTATTCCATTTACGTCGCCGTAATATTTTCATAAATACAAAGTACTGAGGAGTATAAAGTTGGACACAGCTTCAGTTCATTCAGCAAATTAGTGGCGGTAACTAATTATCCATCATTGTGTTTTAGACTGAGCTGATGTGGCAGAAACTTGAGTTAACACTATACATCACTCGGCGTGCACACATGACGAAGCCACTATTAAGTCATTAATTAAGCAAAGACGACGTAGACAAAGACAGCTCGTACACACCCTATGTAGTCCTTAACAGCTAAGTGATAAAGTTGAAAGTGCTATAATTTACACTGGGCATGAAGTTAATGGGGTAGCATTAGAAGGGCACGCCGCCGTCGACCGACTGCGTCGCAAACAAATAAAGCTACTCGTTAAATAAATCGCCACAGTCAAACATAGTGGAGACCTTTCCGCACCTCTGCGCCCGTGAATAAATAAACATAATAGGTAATATATTTAGAGTACCAACATGTGATTTAAAAAAACATAACACATACTTAACTTTTGACTCGAAGTTACTCTGATGTCATACTAAGCCTTTGTGCTCTTCACCACAATGTTGTTTAAGAATTCAAATACAGACAGTATTCGACAAACTAATCCATCACTTTGAAAAACATCATTGTTCTCCGAAAGTCAACAAAACCAAAATAACTAAGTATTCAAAAGAATAGATAAATAAAAGTTTATCTTACTCATAAATCTCTTTTCTTTTCCTTTCCGTTGAAACTTGATTGAATGAGACACAAACATAGAGATATTTTCAGCAAATGGTTGCGATGGTTTTAATTATTCGCACATTTTATCCGATTTATGACGAGATGTTTCCGTCTAATCTTCTTTGTACCATCTGTAAATAACGGAACAGAAATGGATTTAAGTAAACATCCTTTTTGACTGGGCTTGTAATAATAAAAATCAATAGCTTCCCAAAGCTTAACTGACCGTATATACCGCGGCCGCGGCTGTCCTCTTTCCCTTTCATCAGTTTTCCTTTGTATTAATATTATTTAGTCGAGCCACAAATAGGCTCACCAACGAAAATACTTAAATCAATAAAGATTACTTACGAAATGTATTGTTCTCGAATTGGATCTTGCTTACAGCTTACAGCATACTACTTCGCAGTTTGAGGAAAAATATTATCAATTTAAATAGGTTTCGGGTATAACTGTAGACTTAAAAATAAAGATTACACAATAATTGTTTATAATTTACTGGTTGTTCCCCATAGTATCCACTTTCACTCACAACTGACATCCCAAAAGCCTGTTTGAGACTTTGGTCTATGTACTACCTCAGGATCCAATGAATCTTGTTACCAAATTTTATCGAAATCTGTTTAGCAGTTTAGGAATGAAAAGGTAACAGACGGACAGAGATACTGTTTGTTTTATAATAAAGTCTTACCATAAACACGAAAAGAAAATGTACAATAATAGTACGAATTATTTAATTTGTTGAATGGAATACGCGGACACCGCTAACGATGTTTCGGAAACATTTGTAGATTGATAGATTTTCGATAGCACTTTCTCGTATGATGGGTTGTCGGGATAGTATATTCGCTTTAGACTATTAATAAAACTGCATAAATAATATTCACTGTCAAGCAAAACTTTTTCACCAAAATATTTTTATTGATTGATACATAGTGACGTGACTCGGTTCAATGTTTTGATCAGCAAGTTTTGACAAATATAATTACGCTTTTCATACTTTTTGCCACGTAATGTAATGAATGCCGTATGGATTTCTAATCTTCTCAAATTACCAGACCTCCTTTAGCTTTCTGCCAGCGGCTTTGCTCACGTGGTCTGTGTATTTCTTATAAATTATAGCCTGTATTCACACATCATTACTTTACCTTAGTAAAGATGTAGCTGTCTAATGGTAAAAGAATTTTTCAAATCGTTCCATTAGTTTCGAAGTCTATTCAATTCAAACAAACAATCAAATCTTTCCTCTTTATAATATAAGTAAAGATGATGTACCTAGCTAAACCAGTGCTAAACGTAACTAAGGTCACTGTGGAGCATCACGGTCAATGCGTAATTATAATAAACGCTCTCCCGCTGGAGATTAACATAACGAGTTAGGGAAAAGTTACCGTACTCCTGCGTCTCCAGGGAGGAGCGAGCCGAGAATAATGAGTGAATATACCAACTTTCTGAATTTGCCGAAATCGAAGCCAGTCAGGGGAAATTACTACATACCATCAAACATATATACCAACCAACACGCCTGTATTCCCCGAAGAGCTAGGCAGAGGTGTACTAATGTACACGGTGTACACCCACAGTTCGCCGGTATGTATGGTATGGTATGCTGTTTTCCGCAACTTCACGTCAATGCGCGTATTTTGCGTATGGATACGGATGTTTAATATTTACTCAAACCACTCTAACTCCTCAAGATACGCCAGCACACTCCTGATGTTGCTGACGATCTCTCGGAGGGTACTTTAGTTTCCGAAATACATAGCCCTGTATGTGGTGACCTCAGTACAGTGCAAAAGCACGTGAGCCGCTGTTTCGTCCTCTCCCAGGCAAGCTCTGCATGCGGGGCTGTCAGTGACACCTAAAACATGCAGATGTTTATTGAACAATCCATGACCTGTGAGGGCTGCGGTGATTGTCCTCAGTTTTAGCTTGGACAATCGCAGTAATTGCTTAGTGACGCGAGAGTTAATTGTGGGAAGTGCTTCCTTAGCCTGCCTACATTTCTCATGATTCGTCCAGTAGCTGTTGTGTAGATTTCTGGTACGTCGTCTTACCAGAGTGCGTAGCTCGCCGGTATGTATAGGTCCCATGTAACAGGAGGTGAACCTATTGACATCACCTGGGCACAAATCCAGACTCCAAGGGAGCTGCTGCTGGAAATTTCACAGAAAAACCCAACACCTTGCTGGACCCAGGCAGGAATCGAAACCAGTACCTCTAGACTTAGTGTTGCAGTTGCGCTTAGGACCACTGGACCAACGAAGAAGTCATTAGGAAATACCGAATGGACAGTTCACCCCAAAAGAATAATTTTGTTAAATATACATACCTATTTACGCTTAACTAAGGTGCAGAAAACTAATGACCGCAAATCGGAGTCAGCCGCGCATAAAATATGAGTTACGATCTATAAACCAAGTAAGTATGCTAAAATGTACCACTTTAGTTAGAACATGTCATAGCACTGCAACTTTACGATCCATCAAAGTACTGCTTTGTTCCCTTGAGTATAGAATAAAGATATTTACCTAGACAACAATAGCAGATTTACGATATTCAAATGCTTATCAGAGCTGAAAATTATATGCGCGGTTTTGAAACATTCTTAACTTGGAATAATATAATAACGACCAGCTAATCCATTGTGATCCATTCAACCCTACCAGACCCTCGATCCCGAAAGAATCAAATACCCAAAGTTATCCTAAAAGAGGTTATGAGGAACCCTGATTAAATCAGTTGAAAGCTTATAATTCGCGTTCTCTACCAAGGTTTTTTTCCGTGGTTATGTAGGTACAGTCACGAGCATTAGTACACTTAAAAAAGTGCTAAAGCAATTTTTTCATGAATGAACGATTGCGACCAATGTCATTATACATTACTTATACTTTAATAAGGTCTCGAGTTCGAATCCAACCTCTGACTTTTCGAAATCATGACGTGCGTAATTATCACTCGCTTTAACAGTGAACGAAAACATCGGTGAAGCAAACCTGCATGCCTGAGAGATCTCAACGGCATGAGAAGTCTGCCAATCCGCTAGTGGCTAGCGTGGTGGACTATCGTCCAATCCCTCTCATACTGAGAGGAGACCCGTGCCCAGCAGTGGGACAGTATAATAAATTATGGGTTGATGATGATGATGATGATACATAAGTATTTATGCTATGCTAATGTTCGTGAATCCATTGTCCATAGCTGTAAACAAAAACACAAATTTCGTGGAAAAATAGACTCGGCGCGACAATATTCAGTCGTATAGTGAACAGCTCACGTCACGCTTAGTGTTTGTGCATTTATACGTACTTTTTGCGGCTATGTTGCATAAAAATACACTTGTCCAGTTTTCCACTTAATATTTATGTTACTTTGAGTGAACGTTTGAAAGTTGCTGACGTATATTTAAGTAGTAATAGATTACACGTGCCATTTGAGGTATATTGTATATCTACATCAATCTGAAACTAAATTTTTTACTCAAGAAAAATTGTGCCGTTCCGCAGCAACAACAAAAGGGATTTTCCGCAGCGACCGGTTTTGTACTCGGATTTTTGTTATGAAACCTTTCATAAGTATGTAAATTGAAAATTTCAGTGCGCAGAAACAAAGAAAAATGGTAAATTTCTTGATAACTCAGTGTGAAATCTTGACAGACGTTTTGAATTGTAAACTTTTAATGAGATTGTGTAAGGCGTGACTCTGTACACATAATATCGCGATATATCACCGCGTGACGCAGGTGACTGTCACGCTACATCGGTGCCGTTATTTCATGGCCGCCATTCGAATTCTCATCGCTCACCGTATTATGGGCACCGTCATTTTTATTTTACGATTTTGTAATGTTGTGGGGGCGTGTCAAGCGGTAGGACATGTCACGCTTTCAGTGTCTGATAATATTTTACAACACTATATGACAATCAATACGTTTTCTAACACAATATTGCAGAAAAGAGTCTCAATAAAAGAGGTCCAAACAGACTCAGACTGTCCTGAATTTACAGCAAGCTTTTCCCCTGAATAAAGTTTGGCAAAAAACAAAGTAAAAGTACTTGCAATACAAAAAAGCTCACAGCACGTCGTACCCGAAAGGCAGATGTCGGTTCAACACAGCAAACAGGCCACACTTTATGAAAGGAAATATTTTCGCCCAAGCTATTGTGTCCAAGAAAGCCATCCTGTATTTTAGTTCTTCTTAAGCGTTTACGATATTTTATTGTAGGTATGGTAAAACTGCTAATGAAATTGCTTTATATTCTCTTTCTTCAGTAATAATATACATAAATAACGTACGTCACAAGCAGTGTAGTGGTTAAACGAGTGTAGTGGTTAAACGATTAGTTTCTGCGCTACGGGTCGCAAGTCCGATTGCTGCACGGAACACGTACATAAACAATAATTAAATTGTTAAAGTATAGTGACATTGTTTTTACAATCCCCATTACAGAGATAAATCGCGTAACTAATAAAGAAATTTAAAATACCAGCCTTGTTTTTATCGAAATCTGTGGTATAGGCAAGTATGAAAAGGTACCAGACAAACGAACACTTACTTTCGCATTAATAAAACATTAGTAAGTATAGTTCAGACTGACGGCCGTACCTGTAGTAAAAGTAAAGAAACTAAATATTTCATCAAAAGTCTGATTTAATGAAGGACGGGTTACTTTCTTTTCTCTTCTTAAACATTTAGGCCATATCTAATATTTTACAATGTTTTTTCTTATCGTTTGTGCCTCAGTCTTTTCTCAAAGGGTTAAATTTAGGGTAAGTATTAAATTATCGATCCTCCCCCTAGTTAAAATACTAGCCGTCGGGTCGGCACACCATAATAATATGGTACCTAAGGTACCTAAGACAAGTGCGATTATTATTGGTACGCCTTCTTAGGTGGCAGTCTATCCACGAGGATTTTCCGCACCCAAAAATGTAGGTTGCTGTTATATTTGTTTGTATTCTAACGAAAGAGCAAAAGCTAGTTCTAGAATATGGGCCGTATATACGAGTAATACAAGTTTGTCTGCCAGTACCAATATATATAATTACTGACATTTATAATGTGAAAACGAGGTGAAAGCCATCAAGCTAAGCGAGGCCTAATGAGAGGTCATCTGACGTAAGGTCTGATGAGTTTACTAATTACGGGTAGGTACTCGACTGGCCGCAAACAATCTCATTTGGGTACCAACATTATAAAAAAACTCGCACACAGGGATCTAGCGATAGGAGATAAATACTTGATACAATTTCCTAAACATAAGTGTAAATATGTCTTCGTTTGATCCCATAGTTACCTACCCCAATTGTTTCTTAGACTCATAAACCTGCTTTAAAGTACTGCATAAAATAATAATGTTTTTTGCAAAATCGGAATAATCTATACTTAGGAAAACTAGCCGTAACCAACGAAATATATAAACCTAACGATAATAATTCAGTGACCATTTAGTTACTCTGGCTTCAGGACGTGAGCGTGGAGATCTCGATTACCGTTCAAAAGTTCCGAAATTCTATTCTTCTAATAAAACAGTACTAGCAAATTTTGACCGGACGTATAACGAACTCATATAAATGCAATATCGGCCGCGACGGCCCGATGTCGGAAGGAGCGCTCACCTTGCGCCCTCTACCTCCTGATTTATTCAAAGTCTAAGCTCGGCCCGAACACATTTACGTAGGATTTAACCCAAGCTACTTTCGCTTTTGATAGCCCTGCCAAAGATTGAACTAGAAGGATCGAGGAAGTAGACGCAACACCCGCAGACGCAAATGGGTTGACTTATACCGCGACAATTCTTGCAACGGTTCTAAGTTACTTGACACGTGCGGGCAGTTTTGAAGTTTTACTTTTAGTTATTTTGCAGTACGCTCTACATTTAAGAGTTATGTACCAACCACAAGACTAAGAGAAAAGTTTACACATTTCAGAACAATTCCGAGAATTTTATGGAAGTTGAAAATATTTACAATTTTCTCTACAAAATACAATCTGCGTTACTTTATAATGAAAATCTAGTGTTTCTAGTTTCGTTCTTTCATTATAAAAGTAAGTAGGTACTATGTTTGTGTCCGTACAAAATATAATTAATATATTTATCATAGTACAGTCATAGGAATAAATAAATGAATACTACTAGGTATACCGAGTAAAATTTTGCAAGTAAGTTTATGTTTATCTCACTTTATCCGCTTTATTTACTAGTGCAGAAGTAATAGTCTCATTAACTATTAATTACTAAATTTCGTTGTTATAATATTTTCATCTTACTTATTATAATATTTCTTATATTACATTACTCTTACATATTTAGTTTAGTTAATAGTGGGTCGCTACAAAAAACAAGTTAGACTGATACTCGTTGGTCTCCACCTTAAGAAAGGTTCTAGCCTCTATGTATCTCTAACTACTAAATTGATAATAACCTTTTGAATTATACGAGAATACTAAGTAACTTATTTATATTGTTACGTAAAAAACAGGTAAAAAACAAAATAACCAAAAGGGTTACTTAGTAGGGATAATTAACCTTGGTCGCTTTCCACGCTTTTTCTTACATTTTGAAAGGTTTGTGCATTTCGGTGGAACTTTTCTTTTCGGGAAAATAAAGATGAAATTTCTACTGCTGTACCTTAATATCATGACCATACCGTATTTCTTCTGTATTCTTCTTTTTAAAAGCATTCTTAATTATACAGACACGAACAAACTTTTCATTTAGATGTTACAGTGCAGTAGCAACCAACCAAGCGTTTTCTGCGGATATTGCCTAGCTCTATCTTCAGTCGCGGGTGACTACCAAGCTTCATCAAATGTAGTTCAAAAATAGTTCACGGTGCAAACATGGAAGTTTGACGCTGTGAAACTGGGCGCACGGCTGACTCGCGAAATTGATATGCGCTTTGAGGCAGAAACACATGTAAACAAGAAAATCAATACGAACAAAAAAATGTTTATAAACCAGGTAGACAGTAAAAGAGATATCGAACGGCGCTCGAGATTTATGAGCTCATTATACATCGAAATTTACGATCATTTCGCTACCAGCCAATCTCCTGTGCGAATGTGCTTCATACATAGGTAATAAATATTATATTATTTTGTCACACCAGGGACATGAACTCTTAAAGTGCTTTAAATGAGATTTTGGTTTTATACTACGCAGGAGGAATTACTTTATTCTTACAAAAGGACCGTCAAAAAGCTTTTTTATTCGAAGTCGCTTAAAAAGTATTTCTGGATTATTCTTGTGTATCGTTTTGTTGTGGAATAAGCAATACTTCATGCTCTACCAACACACCTGGTGTGTGCTGTCACAGCGTTAGGAGTTACCGCTGTTGAACCACGCACACTGATATATGCAGGATCCTAGACTACCGCTTACTAAGCACAAATGCGACCTGTTTTCCCAAAACTAACCTTTACTACATTTAGGATTTTATGTTCTAAGATGTAGAAAGAAAACAAGAAAAACATATTCTGCAAAATCTAAAAAGAGTAAAAAACTTGTTGGCTAAAAAACAGTTATCAAATCAAAAGATTTATGCGTAAAATCCACACAGGAAACAAAGCAGAAAGCAAAATTATAATATATCTAACTTATATTACAGTGAGTGACTTAAAAGGGCCGTTTACTGTCGACAACATGTTGTTTAACCACAAAGATGTAATATTTCAGGGTCCGTTGGTCACGACACAACCCTAATTAGACAAGGTCTCTAGTCACGAATAACAAACCGAAATACTTCATTATTATTTCGTTTCGCGGGAGCGCTTTCGTTGTTTGTTGCTACGAAACTATCTAGTAGCGAGTTCTTTTGTTCGTGTGACAAAAAGCAACGCGTACCGACGCCACTACATTACTCGTAATAACTTCCTGAGTCTGCACGATGGAATAATGGGGTGTAACGTGGCGTAACCGACTCGTCTTACAGTAGGTACCTGCTGTCCTCTCGTTACCTGCGATTCCTTTCATGTCTTTTCTGCTTTCGTCATTTGTACTCTTCTATAGTACGCTTCGTGTTACATGTAAAACATAAACGGTGTCACTGTTTCCCTTCATATAACAATATCAGACTTTTCTAACAAAAAAGTATTTTCATCTAAGAAGGATGTCAAGAATTCCTAGTATTATAACCCAAATAAAAAGCTTATTTAAAAATAATCATATTATGTAGGCATGCCGCGGCCTCAATAAAACATTATTCAAAATACTTTCATGTACAGCTTACTGAGTATTTATTAATTTCGAGAAAAAATTTTCTACTCACAACATTGCAAAGTTCGCGTCTTTTTTCATTTGGACCCTTTAAGTGCTTAGACTGAAGGTGCTCCTAATACATTATTCATAAGCTGGGTTGCGTTACTTTAACTCGGCGATATTATTTTTTTTGTAAAAGAGTTTAGGGAGCAAATACCTTCTAATCACTTTTATTAAATTTCGTTTTATTGAATGTTTAATTTTTTTTATAACATAAGTACTGATTATTAAATTATTAATTGAATAGGAATAGGTATAGGTATATTGTGATCGGCTACCATCGGCTATTCTATCCAGATAGGCTTCATATCAGTATTCATACTATTAATAAGTTGGTAGTTATCTCACTTCCGCAGCACAATTGCTGCATCTACAGCTGAATTCTGATATCCTACAGACCGTAGCGGTCGGTCTTTCGAGTTTCTGATCACAAACGAATGTCATAGTTATTAGTTTGACAAGGACCGACGACTGGTTAAAGTGCTGACCGTGAACGTGAGATATGAGTTAAGAATGCTTACCCATCAATTTACTGTCTGCGGCAAGCACAGCTTACCCTAGTAAGTTAGTGTTAGTCTACCAGCTTGGTTATTATTTAGTCACAAGTCTTTTATTCTCATAATGGTAAGCTGTTCCTTTCTTTAACCTTATCAATAGATTACATTAATTTCATCCTGCCATAATATTGCCTTTGTTATTGGTTAAAAAAAGCTAGACGACAAACTCAACGACAGATATAGTAGACGTAGATTTTTGTCACCCAGAACAAACATAATCTTGTGTAACCAATAATAGAAATAGTTTGTTTTTTCAGCAGCTACGAGTCTACGACGTCTACGGCGTAGCGCTACACGAATTCGTCGCTCCAACTTCTTCAACAAATAATACTTTCAATGACTTCGTTCTGTTTTTCTAGATGTAAATATCAAAAAGTTCAACAGCAATATCAGTCAATTTGAAACTTTCAACGGTGTGGTCTTGAATTCTTGTTTTGGAAGTTAAACAAACTAGATTTTTGGAGAAAGCAAAGTGATAAATAATGACTAACCTTGTTATTCAAAATTTGCTTTAAAAAACATGTTAGTTTTCTGCTTTCATTTTTCAAATACTTAATTATCTGTGAATTACCTATTAATTAGCAGGCCAATCGCCTGTTACTCTTTCATGTACGTACGTAATATTATGTAAATGCATTGATATTAAAAATATTATAATACATACGAGTTGGGTTGGTGAGTAGGTAATTTTAAAATATTCATGTTACAATTATGTATAATTAAGATTAACTTCTCGGTAAAATACTCGACTACATACTTGTAGTAAGCAGCAATACAATCAACGGCTTAGAGGCAAACTCTCAGTTCAAGTTCTCCCTTTGCATAGTTCGCACTATTGACGTAAATTTGTGGTACAAGCATATTCCGAGAACGAGTTTAACAACAATACATTGACATGTTCGTCATGTAGTTGTTGGATTTATGGATTGATATTGGAAATATTGTTTCTTAGTATACCTAAGTAATTAAAGTAGGATAACATTATTCATAAATTATTGAAAGATGTCATTAGCAGAGAACAGATATGTATGTGTTACACAAAGATAATAAAAAAAGAAAATGTTCAAGCTAGCTAGCTAGCTAGCTAAATGTTAGCATTGATTTATGAAAAAATACAATAAAAGAAACTAGTATGTAGTCTTTATTTTTTAACAGTTTATGTTTCGCTTTCATGTTACCGACGGTGATAAATAAACCGCAAGACATTTGAGATAGTACATACCTAATAGAAGCTCAATAACATCTCATGGCACCGACTCAACTGTCGTTTTCAGCAGTCTGAATTCACGGATGCACATAAACTCCGTAGTGTCTTCCACCACATGGAGCTTCTGTCTTAATGTTAGTGTAATCGCTTTTATACAGTTGCGGGCCGGACGCAGACACATGCACTAATTGTGGTAAACGTTGGCACTCGTAACAGACCACTTGCTTCCTACAATCCTACCGCAGTTCTCAGGACGTGTGGTCTATCGTACGTGCAATTGCTCCCGTCGGATTTCTTTAGCTGTATTTACTGTTAGAGTTATTTTTACTTAATGTGATAAGATTGTGTCATTTTATCGCAAATAATGTTAGGATATCGATTCTTTGGGTCTGTTTAAATCAGAACTCTAGTATAATATGTAGGCAGGTATTCCGTACGTTCAAATATCAATAGATTGGCTACACACTTTTTAACACCAAGTGTCAAAACAAAAATATTATTAGGTAAGTATAATTCCAGGATTGGCTTTAAAAAACTACTGTATAGCTGTGCCCCGTGATTGATCGCTTTTTAAAATTCCCGTAGGAATTTCCCAAAATATTTTCATTGCGGATGCTTAGATGATGTTATAAGGAACATATATGGAAAATTTATATATCTGGGCATTTTATTAGTTTATAACTTTAAATGACATTGTTACATAAACACATGATAGAACTATATAACATCTAAACGCTAACATACAATGTCATGAAGCTTTAAAAGGCACGTGTGGAGCTGCAACGATATGAACTGTCAATAATGAAATTGGCTGAAATATAGTTTCTTTACTATTACCGTCGTTTATCCAGTTTCCAATTTGTTATCGACCGCTGAGGAGACGGGCGGGCGCTGCTCGCCCACTATGGTCGGTGATATTTCTACGTCATGTTCATGTTCTATTGTTATGTTCCAACCGGATAATTTACTTATAATTCTGTATAACACTGGCGCGTTTGATGGATGCCTTCGCGTCAAAGGTAAATCGTAATCAGATAAAGAAAGGAGTTTGAGTACACAATATTATTACGTTGGTTCAAAGTTATAAATATTTTATGATATTACAACATTAATACGATAAACAGTTAGGAACAGATAAAAATAAATACTTAGGAAGATTCAGTACGTTTCAAATTGCAGAAAATAAACTATCATAGAGTTTGTGATTTGAGGAAGAAACTGTTTTACAATGGAACAGAGTAAACACGCTTAAATAATATCGCGAATCCAAACAAGCTGTATTTATCTTCCCGCCACAATCCCATCCTGAAATCGAGCGATATTATCGCTCGATTTCAGGATGGCATCCTATTTCGTAAATCCGTATTGTATCTTGTCATATTTGTATTTAAAATTCTCGCTACTTTTATCATTTGAGGCTACGCATCGAATTTTTACTCAACGTTAGAAAATTCCACGTATTTTTATTGCTTTACCCAACCATGGTTTCTTGAAAAAGGGAATAATATTAATTAGATAAGATATTCTGTGTACCCTCAAACTGAATTTTTAATTATGTTTGTTGAATCGAAGGGAATATCAATTTTATTCTGGATCCGTCGAATTATGGCTAACTTTATGCCTCTTTACACGTGATAGAGTTAGCAGCTTAATGATGAAGATGACCGCTCTTACCTTCCCTTGCCATAACTAATAAGCAAAGGATTTGGCGTGTATGCGTTCGCCAATGCATTGCATCCCGTTGCCCACACAGTCTAATGCTATCTGCTAGTACCTTACCTGCATAGCCACTTACGTTAATTAAATAACATTACAAAATCATAATAACACAATATTGATCGACGGACTCGTTAAAATGGTCCAATATATTACAAAATCTTACAGAACTTTCTTCTTCCTAGCCTTTTCCCAACCATGTCGGGGTCGGCTTCCAGTCTAACCAAGATGCGGCTAAATATAAGTATTTTACATGGAGCGACTGCCATCAGACCTCCGCAACCCAATTTCTGGGCAATACTGATATTCGAAGGAAAGACTGGTTGTCAGGCTTTTTAGGGTTCTGACTACCATTAACGGCTGTCATAGGTGTTCGTATGACAACCGGGACCGACGGCTTTACGTGCTCTCCGAGGCACGGAGGGGTCTCGATATCTTAAGAATGTATTAATGAATGTACGATATCTTAAGATTACAAAATCTTACAGAACGTTAACCTTAATTAGCATAACCTCATTATATTTAATACCTTACTAATTAATGTCATCATATTTGTAGCGTGGCATGTAAACTTATTTAATTTAAAAGTTGCAAAAATATCAAAATGCTACTAAACATTGTATAGGTATGCCTCTGATTTGTCGCCGGAAATTTATCAACGTTATTGCGCGTGCTTTTCATATTGAATTTATAAACAAGAGAATAAATATGATGTGTTGTGCTCGTTTAAAAAATATTTGGCGTAGGTATTTATTTTAGTTTCCACTTCAACGGACGCATGTGACTGAAATTAATTAATCAACACAGCAGTGCGGTGATTGCTAGGAAATCGGGACGAGCGATGTTGCAATAACCTATTCCTGGCTGGAGTGCAATAATTATAGACAACAATAAGTCATAGCCCGTGGCTAGGGCCATTGTACCCGTACGCGGAGGAGAGCCGCTATTAACCGCACCCGAGGTGATCGTCGTAACTCTACGCGACATAACTAAAGCATCATAGAAGACGACACACCAGCCGTTTTAGTGCCATAAATTGAGTTATCTGGTTTATTACAAGCGCAGACCAAGTGGTTATAAATCGTGGGTCTCCGCCATAAACAAGCCGCTCTCTAGGCGACTGTCAATCGAGCATACTAGCAAAACGTCCCCATAAATATTGTTGCAGGTATTTGGCACGTATTTCCATACCAAATTGCGGAACGATAGTCGTCTATCATTCGCTTTGACATTTTTCACATCACGAAAAATCTGACAAAGTTACAAATGTTCACAAATTGACGACATAAATATCTACGCACAGTTACACGTTCGAAACATATATTGTGACCTTTGGAGGAAGAGTACAGGTTATTGTTACCGTAAGAAGGTATATTATTCTGAAGTACCTTTATCGCTCGATTTACGTGATACTGGCCAACTGGTACCGTTTAAATTTAAAACGTACCTATGTATAGGTAATTAAGAGAAAACGTAGTTATATAGGTACCTAAGGCCATCAATTAATTTGTATATATCTACTAACTAATGCACTGTATTTATAACTATGGAAATTATAAATCTGCCATGATTACAAAAAAAAATTGTTCTCTTTCCCACAAGAGTATTGTCCTCAATATTTATTTGAATAATTTATAATGAATACAAAGTATCTTTCATGATAAAAAGGATGCAAATAAAATCATACATATTTATAAGCAGGGATGAATACAGTACATTAATTAATTCTGTTAATGAAATCACTACAATTTAAAGTAGGGTTGGTATTCCTAATACGAACAAGCACAGGTTTATAAATCCATAGGGGATGCCCATGATTAAATAACCCACATGTTACGTAAGTATGTAACGGGTGAAGACGACTATATAATAGGCAATGAAACAAGAGTGAGTCTATATGCCTATAGTAGAGAAGCACTTTAATGATACGAATAACAAAATAAAACGACTTTCCATTCACGCTTGTCAGGTCAGTACTATAATTACTTTTTGGTTATAAGTAGTTACATTTTTATATGCTTCTTGACTTCATTTTATATAATGTCGTAACGTGGTATGCACTTTTAATATTAATTGCAGGTGCGTATTACTACGATGTTATTTACTAATATGTTTGGCGTAAAGTATTTAAGCGGTGGCGTCCCGGGGGGCGGCAGTCGGCGCTGCGACCACTCATTAGTCACTGCCGACCCCCGCTGGGAACACCTGCTGCCCAATTTTATTTTACTCAATCGCTTTGAATTTTCCACCGAAAAATCATATATGAGTAAAATTGGTAATCTTTGTTGGGACAGTTTATGCGCAGAATCATTAAAATAACAACTTAATCATGTTTACGAAAGGTTAAATAAAGACATAATAATGAACTTTAAAGCTTATCAATTCTACTGGAAAGTATAACAATAAATACAATAAATAATATACTTACTATAACCTACCTATAATATACTTACTAAACCTAATTAAACTTAAATTCGACTACAATATAAAAAGCACTGTTAAAAATAATATTATTTTCAGTTTAATTATTGAAATGTAAATTTCTATTTCAGTTTTATGGACACAGCTCACATTTAGCCAAAAGTGATAAAAAGAAAACGGTGTTATGAAAAATCTATTGAAATATTTTTTTCTAAAGGAAATGCGGATATCAAATGACGACTGGTTTAGCAGAAAATCTGATTTCATACGTATTGGTTCATCTAGTACCACCACTCAAGGCGCAGTGCATTATTAACAAACAAGAAACTGAATATTCGTCCCCCTACTTTGTCACAGTCGGAAATATTAAACTATCTCTCGAATGATTGGGTATAACTATAGAACATAATGTCAAACTTCAATCTTTATTAGTGAATACAATTCAAGCAGTTTAAATTCGGTCACAAAAAAACATCGCCAATACATTATCCGCATTAAACGGACAAAGTTACCCCCAATCTCGTATTTGCAACAAACTTTGAGGACAAAGGTAAAATATATTATAATAAGAACAAACATATACGTTGTTTATAAATCGTTGTTATCGTACGGCGCAGCACAGCGCTGACCAGTGCCCGCCAGCAAATTGTGGGTTATCGAGAAACTTTTCCATTCACGACTGTTTTCCCTCTCCTCTTCCGGTGGGACCCTTCGGGAAAACTCGAGTGATTTGCAACTTCCGTATCAATGGACCCATGATTCTTTATAAATAATTTTCTTTGACATTTCGTGGTTATGATATGTTAAACATAATATGTTTATAGTTTAAAACTCATTATCAAATCAAGTTCTTTGATATTCCATGTTTTGTTCTTATCAAAAGTACTTTTGGAAAATGTTAGCTACCTTGAGAGTGGATTAATATCAAAACTTGTTACTCACTCATTAAAAGCCCTATGAGAATACCCTTAATCCACAACACAAAGTAGTTTTGATTTTACATAAGATCCTCACATACATATACAAAGTTGAAGGGTTTCAAAACCATGTAGGTAGGTGGTTCGCTTTATGATATATCCGCGGCACCCATGACCTCGTTTAATCCTTAAGTTTCCTATTACGACATCAATGGGAAGAGATGGGTGGCTTACCCAAGAATTACAGAGGTATTCCGAGCTTTAGCAACACTGCGAGCGGGTGTAGGGTTGTCTGTCTACTGCGTAGGGTTAAAGATATCACATGTTTTACTGCCAGCAACCAGTTTCCATTTACTTGAGTATTACAACCTACTTTAAATGCGAAGTAGAGTGGTATACTACTACAGCTCTCGGCATGAAACGGAATATATTTCAAGAAAATATATCTTAACATTGATTCATGCTTCACAAAGTGTAGGGTGTCTAGAAGCTTGGAATCACTATAGATACCTATATTATGATTACCCCGTAGATATACTTAGTCTGAATTTTTAATATAGATTAATATAATTATAAGTATAGGATTGCCGCTTTAATATTACTGTCAGTAGATTATATTGTGTACAACAGTAATTGAGTGATAGCGTAAAATTATACTATGGGCGTTTTGTGCTTAATTCTGAAGAAAAACTTCGCTGTTGTTTTCTTTAAGCCATCCAACATAAGTACTAAATTAATGACTCCTAAAATAATTTTGATACAAGTGCGGTTAAGAAATTGTTTTTCTCATGTTTTATCGTTGTCTCGGTCTTAATATTAATATTAAGAATGGAATTATGAGGCCACAGCTGCAGAAGGGTTATTATAAACTATCATTTGCTGCCGCGCGGCTGTTCACTCTCTTTCGCAGAACCGTAATGGTTTTTATATGAACGTTGCGAAACGCTACAAACTGCAGGTCACGTAGAACAAAACTTTTTTAATGGATGAAGTAGAATACGGGTAAAATTTCAACACTATTTGGGAGTATTTGTTTTATATATAAAAAGGTAATCAAACTGAAATTGGGAGTGAAGTTCAAATAGCCTCCCTCTCTGTATTGACTCGGTCCTCGATTTAGGAAAATTCATCTCATTTCATTCGAAAAATGTACGTAGTAACTATGTTGATTACGAAAATCTGAACAAATCATTTTTGGTAATCATGGTTCGAGGAACTGAACCAGACCAATTGGTTTGTGATTTTACATGAAGAATCCAAATATGTTATTTATTCATTCTAAGAAAAATGATTTAGTCAGATACTCGATTTTACACAGCGATACTCTGTTTCGGGTAATCAAATTTTAGTGTAGGGTCCAAAGTCATTGTTGAACTGGCCGAACTGGAAAAAGATATTCACAACGTTTGTGATTTGTTTATTATTTTATAACATTTACTTAAAAAAAACAATTGATTTCAGTCACTATACCTACTTATTTCGGTAATATACGAGAAATTCCAATACTTTTTCGTGTCCTTGATTTCTATGCTATAATTTATTACAAAAAAAGGAGTGGAAAAATTGTTAGTTCTTAACTTTTTCATGATTTCTATTGCAACTAACGGCTGCTATAGTCAAAAGCTAATATACTCAACTCTTTTGCATTACTAAAGTAACATGAAAGCAAACAAGACCACCTTTACCTGCGTGGGTTTTCCGCTTAAGATCGTTACTATGACACTAAAAATAGTACATTCAGTTGTGAAACAAAAGGACTTACAATATACTTCTTCTTTGGGAAACTTTTCAACCCCAATCGCGGGGGAGAATAGACACGTTTATTAGTTTTAACTCTTTTATATATCCCATTGTCTAAGCCACAATGGATCCGTATGCGACAATCGTACAGAGATACAAGTAGGGTGGTGGATCTTTTCATAAACCGCCTTTGAGTGGATGGAACATGGCCGTTAGCGTGTGAGAAAAGCTCTAAATTTCAACAGGGCGACATCCGATGTCGGTGAATTTCTTTTGTGCCCTGACAGTTTATTACGAGAACAAAAGGATGACGTTGTTTGAACAGACCCGCTTTAGATTTTACTACGTTGATTACACATTACTCAAGATCTACTTGTATTGTGACGAAGATCTGTATTCCCTTTCAATTTCTAAAAGGAATTACATTTGACTGTAATTCACCCCCAAGATGAATCGAATTCATCACTCAGTTGATAAAATCTTACTTTCTCGCTGATAACACATAAATCGACGAATTATTTCAAATTCACGTAATGAGTTACCTCGTTCTGGGAATTGTATAGTATTTTCGTATTTTGAATGCGTTCTTGCGTCATTTGACATCTACTTATTTATTAATTTTGACGATATTGGTTGAAAGATCAACGTACCTATAAATTATTATAAGGCAGTCAGCTAGGCTTTTTAGTTGTATGTTGTTTGTTGAGATCTTTGACATCACAGGAATCTTCCATCGCGGTTCCAATTTTATCAAATACTATAAAACTCATCTGTGAAATATTTCTTCCATACAGCATTTATTTATATTCCAGTAAGTATTTAAGTCTGAAAACAGTGCACTTTCGAGCTACTTATTTCTCAAATTCCAGTGTCTTTCCGGTAATTTTGTAACCGTATTACATTTTGTACTTCAGAAATGAGAAACATTTATGAATATATTCAGGCATTACCTTTATCGGTACCTACATAGATTATAATCTATATTTGGTAGGTAATTAAAGCATTTGCTTCATTACCACTTAGTTTAAAATTTAAGCACTAAAGAGAAGTTTCCAGGAGAAGAGATAACATTCTTGGAAGGTTCAAAGCAGTTCAAAGTGTCCTTAAGGCGGATCGCCAATTTCCTTTGTAAGCGCTTAAAAGTTATTAGGGAGATTGCTTTCAAAATAAATATACGAAGAGAACATAACTTGTTTACCACTTAAGGAGAGTCTCCTACTTAGGTACGGTATGAATAGTTGATGACGAAATTGTTTCCGACCCTAGCAGCCGAATGTGAGTGCTCAGTAGGTACCACGTCGTGTTATACGTAATATTAAGCCCGAAGGTCCATATTTGTCACTATAAACATAAAATGGGTCCATGTGAACAGGCGGCGCGTCCTAATTCAAGCGGCGCTCGTTAATTATTTACTTAGATACATCTCGGACAAGCTTCGAGCCAGGGCCCACAGCAGGACCTTTGTAATTGCTTGTACACTTTGAAATCCTAAGGACACTATTGTGTATAATACAAACATGTCATTCTTTAAAGCTTATATAACAAATTCTTAGTGCAATGTAAACATTCTGAAACGTTGTTAGGTAGGTACTTAAACAACAGTTCATAAAACCTTCTGTGATCTTAAAATCTCTTTTAATAATGCTTTTTATTTAACTTTTAACAATGTTTTTTATTTAATATTTAACCATCGTTTAAGTTATAAATACAGATTAAGTAACTAGCTACATTCATTTAGTTCATATTGTAGATACCACTAACGGCCGGTTCAAATATCAAATCATTACGAGAGATATAGAATTTTGACATTATTTGTATCCATGGACGTTATGTCAAAAATTCTATCTCTAGTTAGCAAATCTATTAGCTATAGGAACCGGTCGTACCTAAACCAGTAATAGTTTCTACTGGTACTTTTAGATGTAAGCAGTAAATAAACACCTATTTCTGTTACATGTGTCCTTATTGTGTATCGCATTCTAAATTATAAGAATTTTATTATCGTTTGAATTATCTGCTTGCACTGTCTCGTTGGCCTAGTAGTCCTAAGTGGACTGCTACACTAGAGGTCATTGATTCGAATCCCAGGTCGAGCAGTGTTGCTGGTTTTTTGAGATATTCTCAGTAGCAGCTCGGAGACTGGATTTAGGCCCGGTTGATGGTAATATCTCGCCCCCTATTTCATGGGACCTAGAAATACCGGCGAACTGTGGGTGTACATTAGTACACCTTTGAATAACCCTTCGGGAAATACAGGCATGTTGTGCATTATTTTGAATCATGCAAATTACTGGTCTATATGTTAACAAATAAGAATATAACACTGATTCAATTAACAATTATTATACTTGTAACATGAATAATGAAAACCATTCTGCTAACTACCGACTTACCTTGATAAGTAGTGAATACTAATTATCATTGCTTGACATATTGAAAAAAAAATGAAATCCAACGCTCAAATCTATTCATGTTACATTTCAAATATTTATATAACTGAACAAACCGGAAATGAAAGGGAAAATACGTGCGTAGTTACCCGGGTATTTTTCTTTACCACCATTTTATTTTCATGTCCCAACATACGGAAAATGTTATCAAAATATGCTGAAATTAAAGTTGATTGGAATTTGTATAAAACTCGAAGTTGCCATGCAAGATAAACGAGTTTCCATACTGTTAGGACAGTTTATATAGTTAAAACTTTGCGGAGCATGTGCGACGTGCGGCGTGCGATACGAGCTGATGCGTTGTTGTCCCCTTACGTTTCATGTACGACACTCTCCCAGTCAGTCCGGCTCAACGTTGCACTCTACATCTCCGAGTCGACGGTTCAAATAACACTTCCAGCTGATAGCATCGTTAAGCTTTAACGTGTTCGTGAACACCCAGTTTGTACTTAGTTTATGTTTAGTTTTATTACACCTTGCAGCATTTGTTACGAGCAAGCCGTGTCGGGCTAACCTTGTTATAATCCGGCTCCTAGCTGTAACAAGGTACAGCTATAACTCGTAAATTACACTATCAACAGTTAATAGATAGTGTAGGAGTCATAACAACATAACAAACGGGGGGATAACTAACGAGTGCTGTCATTCTCATACAGCGCGGGCCGAATTGTGTGTTGGCCGAGAGAGAATTAATGAGGGCGGGCCGCCCGCCAGTCGCACGCGCCGCGGGCCTGCCGCACGGCCGGTCACCGCCCGGCCTAAACACCAATCATCATCGACATTACTAATAGTGATACTGAAAAAGTTTGGACGGAAATCTAAAGTATCTAATATTGTAAGGTTGTGACTTAGGAGACAAGTGAAACGAACGAATGCTGAGTAAATACTGGATATATTTAACAATAAGACACAATATAAGGAATCTTTAAGTACTATATAATAGGATTACTCTATCCACATCTCATCTCCACCGCAAATAGAAAATAAAATAAATGACAATTTTATTTTATTTTAATGCTAAACAATTAACACTAAAATAACTATACTTATTAGACTAAGTTGATTAAATAGATGCAAGTGATCACATACATTTGTTTTTTTTTTCAGTTTTTTTTTTTTTTGTTACATTTATGTTTTTACTAGGTATAATAATTATAATATTATATCAATACATAGATACTTGTTTATTAAATAGTTTACATATAACATGAATACTGCTTATATAATTATCAACAAGAAATAGGTGGTAAATAAATCTTTGTCCTATTCTTATGTACTAAGTTTTATTATTTTTCATAATTTCCACGTTTGGTGAACATTCCCTAATTACAGTATATGAACCTGAGTAAATGCTTTGGAACTTATTTACCACGGCTTGTGCGACGCGATACGGTTTGGCAGGGTCGCCATGTAAGGTTGTGACTTAGGAGACAAGTGAAACGAACGAATGCTGAGTAAATACTGGATATATTTAACAATAAGACACAATATAAGGAATCTTTAAGTACTATATAATAGGATTACTCTATCCACATCTCAATATATATTACATATTTATTAGCCTTACAACCTACTCCTTCGAATATCGGTGTTGCCCAGAAATGGAGTTGCGGAGGTCTGATGGCAGTCGCTTTGTATAAAATACTGATATTCAGCCGCATCTGGTTAGACTGGAAGCCACTTAACAAGTTCTAAGATAAATAAATAAATAAATATCTTGGGACAACTTTACACAGCACCACCTAAGCAGACACCCAAACTAAGCAGAGCTTGTACTATGGGTACTAGACAATGGATATAATACTTATAATTATTTTTTTGTATATACATACTTATAATATATAAGAAACACCCAAACAAACACAAACACCTAAGTTCATCACATAAATGTTTGTGTCTTGTGGGAATCGAACCCACGACCTCGTGATCAGCAGTCCGGTAATCGAACCACTAGACCACAGACGTCGTCCTCATCAAGATCATCTAACATCTGATTCGGATTCTGGAAAATGGTATTACCTAAGCTTAAGAGTAAAAAAAACTAAAGAATGTAATGGTTACTTACACAAAATTAAAAATAAAATGAGGTCAACAAAAACAAAGTGGTTTTCTAGAAAGTGAAATGAACGCAGCAATCACATAAATAAACAAGGCGCTTTACCCTCTGCCACAGTTGATGATTTCAGTGGACGGTGGTGCGTTCACTTGTTTTTTTAGGACGGCAAGGAATAACAAATGTCTTGAATGAAAAGTTAAAGGTTCCTACCCCATTTTATAATAAGTACCTACGCTTAAATGTATGTTTCCAGTTTTAATTGTTACAGTTTTCCGTAAGTAAGTACAGCAGATATAAATAGTCTGTGTCAATGACAAAGTTATTGAGTCCTCGAAGTACATTGGGTATCAGGTTCAAATAAGTGATAGCTATTCATATTTCTCGCAAAAGACGTCCTTTTTCGAATAGGTCCGCGGGGGCAAGATATCGCTCAAATTGTTTCCAATATCTTTTACGAGCATTTGACACTCGAGTGAAAAATTACCAAGAGTTCCAAGCGATATTGTTATTTTCACGCCGCGTTATTTATACGGATGTAATCCCTCAAGTTTTTTGTTACTGAAATGAAAATGTTTATTTTATGATACGTAGCATATTGCGCAGTTGTTCAGTGAATGAAATGATGACACTAGCGCTGATCTGGGTAAAAAATAACCTACTTGAATAGGATGTCCATTATCACCCTATTATGCCTAGGTAATTGTCAAAAGGTGAATCGGGCATCCTACATGACATACCATAGCTAAGCGTTTAATGTAGGGTCGCGGTCATAAATCCATTACTTACCATTTTTACACATCTATCGCATGAAACAAAATGACTGAGGATGTGTTATGTATAGGCGCAGTAACGTGTAGGCAAATACGATCCTTGACATGATAATGGACTTAATATGACCTCTTACTGTACTTAAGACATAGGTACACGAAACAAAATCCAAGTCTTTACTATAACAAATGCGGACGTAGAACGATAGTTATGATATGTACCTAGTCCGCCCGAAGATATTGTAAATAAACTCCCCACATAATATACAGGCATTTTGACGGGCTCGCCTGACAGCAGCAAATATTTGCCCTTGCTAGAATATCCAACACTGACAAAGCACACGATATCTAATCACGTTGTAAAACAAAGACGAACGCAAGTAGGTTGCTCATTAACATTTCAAGTCCCGAACCTTTGGGCTCGAGGCTTTGACCGCCGCAGATCAGGAGTCACCGGCCGAACAATGAGAGATAGGTACTCTGAACTAAATTCGTTGTGACTATTCTCCACGAGGGCTCTTGGAGTGACTGTCATAATATAAAATGTTTCTTTTGTTTTAGTACGAATAGATATTGATAAGGACTTCGAATAAAACCATGATTAATGAACTATGTAGAGAGTAATGCTAGGCAGCTTTTAGAACACAGTATTGTTCAATGATATTTATTTGTAAAGCGATTATAAAAAATTATCTAATACCGCCTTCTCAGGACTTTTGTTGGCATAAGTATGTACTGCTGAACGCATGTAGAATTATTAACGCCTAAAAAGCCAACTCTTCGCCGCTTCCTGATATGTTAAAACTGGCCTTATAATATTTCCGTAATGATTATGTGGTAATTCTTCCAGAGGTAGCGCGATTGTTATCTTTATTCCAAATTTATGCCAAATCCATCCAGTCAGTTAAAGTATAAAGAATGACGATGTTTGGATGTTTGTTACACATCCAAACACGAACAATTATAATATTAATAGGATTTAATAAGCCAAAACCCAACAATATCTAAAAAAACCCCTAATCCTAACCTTGAATCTGCTATAAACCTGATTCCAAGAGTACTTACGCATAAGAATTTCAGAACCCAGTAGGAAGAATTCCGGAGCGCGAAAATCGATTCGAACGGCTTGTATCGGCGAGCGGGTCCTCCAAAATGCATGGCATGCGTTCCGATGAACATTTGTAATACCACTTCGGCACTTTCATTGTATTGGTTAGAACTATTTGTGCTTTGCTCCCACCAAACTGTATTACATTCGACTTGATAGTGCTACGGTTGTATGCCTTCATATTGCCACTTACTTGTATCAATATGTATATCCTAAACCACTTTTATTAGCTGAACATAGGCAAGTATAGAATCCTATTAGATTTTATGTATACAAAGACTGATGTCTATAAAGTTACAAAGGTAAATAGTCAATAGGTTATGAATTTATATAGTTTTTATAAGGTCATAGATTCATAATCTATTGACAAAACCTATATTCTACCTAACACAGTGTGACTATTTGAACCTTAACTTAATACTTAGGTAGGATTTGTTATACTTACGCGTACCTTTTTTAAATTTATTGCAAGATTCCTGTAATACCCTTGACCATTTTAAAGAAAGATAATAAAACAAAGATTTTAGATACTTACCTAGAAATTAATATTTCAGGAAGAAGGATTCTACCTATACTCTATAGGTATGTACTGTCCTATCGTCTTTGATATTTTCGTTGAATACTTTCAACAGCTTTTTTATAAAGAATCACTACTTTCCTCAAAAAGGTACCTATTTAGAACTCCTTGCATACTTTGAAGTTATTTAATTATGACAACATCACTGAGTTCATAAAAAAAACATAAAAAATATGAAAGCCCTTTCTACCTGAATACCTTACTCCTTTCTGAGTGACAGTGATATTTTGCATAGAAATAAGAAGCTGTAAAATTTTGTCACAAAACGCACTCAGACTGATGACTCGTAACTCGCAAGGTTAAGGCTCATTTACATATTAACAGCAGAGACCTGTAGTCCTTAATCCGTGGGTCGCAGGTGACGAGCACCCGCCAAATTGATATTTTATACTTGCAATTACACGACCGATCCATTTATATCGCACACTGGGCCAATCTCGGGCTGGCAACACGAAAAATTACTGAAACCAACCTATGGTAAATTGATAGCATTCATTTTTATTTTAAGCCTTAACTTTAAGCCTAATTTTGCGATCACGGGACAAGACGGGATATTTGACATGGGGTCAAATCCTGTGTCATTTAATTCATATTTGCCAAAAAAATGTGACTTAGCTCCACAAAAGATTATAATTAAGTTAATTAAGAATGTAAGTGTTGCTTTTGTTGCAAGTTTTGAATTTCATATTATGACGTTTTTCTTACCTTATGCCTTTATAGAAAACTAGCTTTCCGCCTGCGGAAACTTTCATTTCAACCCCTTACAGCCTTTTCCCAAAAAGTAGCCTATGTCCTTTCTCAGGCTTTAGTCTACCTGTGTACCAAATTTCATTTAAATCGGTTTAGTAGTTTTGGCGTGAAAGTGCGACAGACAGACAAAGTTACTTTCGCATTTATAATATTAGTAAGGAAGTAAGGATAATACGTTCTGATTTAGGCATTAAAAATCGTATTAGGTACTATAGGCATAAAATATAACCCTTAATGACTTGGGGAGCCCAGAGTAAAGCATTTGAATAGCGTAATTATGATGGTGGATGATACTGCGGTTCCTAGCATAACAATGAACACGCTGCTACAATTAACGCTACCCAACAAATCCCCTGATTCTAGTAAGACTATTAATCACAGATTCTGCTGCAAATGTGGTGCGTGCACTACCAAACAAATAAATCCTATTTAGTTCGACCTCTGAGGCGAAATACGCTTCGGTGGAAAAGTTCCAACAGCCGAATCCGATTTATAGAACCGAATAGTGGTTAATTTACATTAGCCGATTATTCAGTTAATAACACACTGCGGAAAATTCGTTTAAGAAATAAAAAATCTTGACTTACGTATTGATATAGGTACGGCACAGTTTCAGAACATGGCAATTAGATTTTATAATAATTGAAATCTTTGTTGAGATCGATGACAGACGAGGCTTAAATGAAAGAGGTTAATGTTTAATAATCTTTACTATACTTATTTTATTCCAAAAAAAGAAAAATTGACATGAGACCCTTATAATTATATAACTTCGTACAAGGTATCTAATACCTACAATACATAATTTCGTCATAAATAGAGAAACAAATGTTATTTAGAACATCCTTTATGTCGCCAAACTATTATACTTGGGCAGTTTACCAGCGACTTCTCCCCTTATAAGTGGCTAATATGAGAAAGTTACGGGCTATTACTTATCATAGTGGGTGGCGAAATCTGTTGCCTGTGCGCCAACTCAGGCCCATATTTTCATTCCGGAGCGACATGAATTCGTTGCGGCAGTAACACAATGTAGTCAATTTGCTTCAGGCTCGACTGAAAGTTTTCTCAGTTCTGTCAAAGTTGTGATTGCCTTGTTTTCCGTTTCGCTCGCAGAAAGATGACAAATAAAACTTTAGAGAATGGAATTCAGCAAGTACTCATGCACTAGGTAGGTACGTGAATTCTATCTACATACATCTCGGACACCTGTTTACAATTTAAACAACTTTTATGAGAACAAATATCCAATAAATAAAATTGTTGACCTTGTATAGTATCATAGAACGTTGTCCTTGAGGTGAATTTTCCCATCCCGCATACAAATTCTTACATCCGGAGACAGCGTGAATTAGAAGGCATTTCGCGTTCCTTTTGTTGAAATTGTATCGTAGGTAATTTTCATATAAGCGCAGTAATGCGCCGGTAATGGTCCATAACAGAAAGCTCGCAATATATAGAGGCCGTACCTCACGCCGCGCCCCGGCCCCGGCTGCCCCCTCATGCCGTACTGTACCACCACCACGCCACACGCCAACAGAAACAAAATGTTCAAACTATTCAGGATTTATTACTAGATATTCAACAAACCATTCAGACTGGAATGTAGCAAAATAACGAGCAAACAATTGCTGAATTGACAGCATCCCTAGCAAATAAAACAAAACAGTATCGCATATAATGTTATATGATGTGCATTTTGTAAGCATTTTGTTGTCACTGTTTTTTAATTTATATTGTTCGCAGCAAATTGAAGTTATTCACGCTACGGCAGACGTTATTACCGACATATTAAATCGTTGAAGATACGAAATAAAAAAACCGTAGAAAAGATAAATCCGGTGGTAATATAATAAAATAGCGGCGTGGAAAATTAAATTAAATCTCGTAACGAGACGCGCCCAAATATGCTCGGAACAGGCGCAACGGGAATGCTTTCTTTTAAATTTCCAATGGCCAACAATTTTTTAGTAGCCATAATTTTTTTGAGGAATTTTGACGCGAGTTAAAATTAATAATTTCAGCTGTATCTACCAACGTATTCTTCTGTTCTGTTAACCCCTCCAATCTGGCAGTGGAGCAAAATTTAAACGCATCAATAAGTACCTTATCATCAAATAGTACTTTGATATGTACCTATTCATTCGCGACTTAGTAAAATAATAACAAGTTTTTCTACAAAATGTATCATTATCTATTATATAAACAGTCTAAATCGGTAATTGGTGCACCAATCACGTTCACCGTAGACACAGATTGTTGCGCGACACTTAAGCCGTGGACAACGTAGCAGAACAATGAAAGCCGCCCTTGGACAAACCGTAATCCTATTTTGTGAGCAGAGCTCGGCTCGACAGGGGTGGCTGCCGGCGAGCGTAGCCGGCAGCCACCGACGATGGACAAACAATAACTGTAGCTCACACCTCCTGCAAACCACCAGAATTAACTGAAATCACGAGCGAATTATGAATTCTCTTGTACTGAACTGAACTGTCTTGTAGAGAAGTTCCTTTAAGAATTTATTGATACAGCAAACTAAAACGTAAGATCAATGAGTTATTTTGTAACTATGCTCAGTTAAATGAAATAAAAACCTCATAACGGAAACTACAATACCTCCATCAGTATGGAAAACGATCATTTTCAGAAAAGAATAAAATCATGGTTTCCAATCAAAATGAATCGTTGCATAACCCACTTATAATTCAATACTGAAACTGAACAGATTGGCCCATTTTAAACAAATAGAATGTTTAAAATTGAACGCGGAAAGAATATTTAAAAGCGGTGATGTTTTCCATTTCAATGATGTCGCGAAATCTCCTAATGGAATTGTAGAATTAAAATATACAATATCATATAAGCACCTAATTAGCTATACACATATATAATTAAGCGGTAGGTATACACTTATATTCATCATTAATCCCAAATTATCAAATTAATAACTTTAACACTGCTAAAGTAAAAATACTTTACAGTCCGGTTAAATCCAAAATTACAATTGTGTAATATTTTTCAATCCAACAATAAATTTTTATTACCTACCTAAGCATAAAACCAAATCTGTACCAAAATGTATGCATGGTCGGTCTACATCAAACACAATCTCACAGATCGATCAATTTGAACAAACACTGTTCAAATATTAAAGAAGGCAAAACTAAACCACGTACTGATTAATTTCAAACTAGACCCGAACATGTTGAGAATCGCTTCGGCTGCGGGGTTACTTGTTGAGTGAAATATTCAAGGTGCGGGTGTCCCGCCGGTGTGTAAACTCGGAACAAACACAGGGACGTGTTGCTACAACCAGATAACTAGTGACCGTCTAAGCCGGCCCTAATTAATTATTCGACGGCATGGACACACTTGTACTTCAGAAACGACGAAATTATCTTAAACACAGTTGAAGTTACAATTTGTGGGAGGACACAGTTTTAATTGATGTTTTCCCTTGCCCCAAGTTTTTCTTACTTTTAGTAATTGTTAATGGATTGCCTATTGCCAATCTGATTCGACCTACTTAGTACGATAAAAATCTTCCTAAGATTTGACAGACTTGTTGATACTGACTTCAAATAGATTTTTTACTCCGTATCGAGTACTGAATTTTCCAGCGATAGTTGTTTACTTTATTTTATTAAAAGCCAAAAAAAAAAACATAAATACAAATACATTTAACTCAAAAATAATAGTTATTTGTTATACAAGAGTGCAAAGTTGCTTTTTAACCGCGTGCTCAATTTTGATGACCGAGCAAGCGAAGGATTCTAAAATTGAATCACGAGCGGAGCGAGTGATTCAAAAATTAGAATCCTGAGCGTCAGCGAGGGAATTAAAAGAGCACAAGGTGAAAAATCTTTGCACTCGAGTGCAACACGTAACTTTTCATCCCACCTCAGCGAGGAAATGACTAAAAATAGTTATTTGTTATACAAGAGTGCAAAGTTGCTTTTTAACCGCGTGCTCAATTTTGATGACCGAGCAAGCGAAGGATTCTAAAATTGAATCACGAGCGGAGCGAGTGATTCAAAAATTAGAATCCTGAGCGTCAGCGAGGGAATTAAAAGAGCACAAGGTGAAAAATCTTTGCACTCGAGTGCAACACGTAACTTTTCATCCCACCTCAGCGAGGAAATGACTAAAAAAAACATTTACAACCACAAGATACTTTTATTTCATTTGAATACCTTTTCTTTAAATTATAACAAATAATACTCAATACTCAATACTCAATACTCAATACTCAATACTCAATACTCAATACTAATACTCAATACTCAATACTCAATACTCAATACTCAATACTCAATACTCAATACTCAATACTCAATACTCAATACTTTATTGCATTCCATAATGTGTACATTAGTTGGTAGGTATGTAATACTAGAGAAATTGAAAGTAACGTTGCTACAATTACTTGAGTGTAATATTTTTGTTAGGTATTGTAATGTTGGTGTTAGTGACTTTAAAAAGTACACCAAGAAAGTTTCGGTAGGCTTGTTGAAAAAATATATCGATATATCAATATTATTTTTTTAATGTATCAATATTTTTGAGCGATATTTAATATTTCGATATAAAATTCAAAGTATCGAAAAGGTATAAAAATCTATATTTTTTACAGACCAATAAACATTTATAAGTTTAAAGATTATAAAATCCGAAAAAGGAATACTTTTTTATACTAACATCTTTTTAACAAATTATATTTAATGTATTTTTTGTTTTTGGACGACTTGATTTGTTGTTTTATAATTTGGTTTTTAATATATATCGCCCATATATCGATATTTTTAAATAAAAATATCAGTATCGATGCTGATATTTTCAAAAAATATCGATTCGACATATATCGATACTTTGTTGCGATTAGACTCGGAACCTAGGGAAGGTTCCAAGTCTGAGTTTTTAACAAATTAAAAAAAAGTTGTATGATAAATTCGGTGCCAGGGGGGTAAAAGCACGATGTTCTAAATTCAATTTACTTTGTCTCTCTAGAGGATAAAAACGACTTTTGCACTCAGATATCGAAGAGTAAAAATAGTCTTTCCGAGATGGTGGGATGAAAATGTAATTTTTCGGTAACTCAATATTGCCAATTTTACATAAATTGAATTTTTTTTCGGTCACACATATTTTTGTATGGCCTATGTTTGTTGTAGGCCGTTGTCCCTTTACCAATTACGCAATTTGTCTTAAATCTATATACATTTTATGGTCAATATGGAGAGTGGAAAATTACTTTTTCATCCCACCATCTCGGAAAGAGTATTTTTACTCTTCGATATCTGAGTGCAAAAGTCGTTTTTATCCTCTAGAGAGACAAAGTAAATTGAATTTAGAACATCGTGCTTTTGAAAAAAAGTTGTATTATAAATTCGGCGCCAGGGCCGAATTTATAATACAACTTTTTTTTTATTTGTTAAATTCTCAGACTTGGAACCTTCCCTAGGTTCCGAGTCTAAACGCAATAAAGTATCGATATATGTCGAATCGATATTTTTTTTAAATATCAGTATCGATACTGATATTTTTATTTAAAAATATCGATATATGGGCGATATATCTTAAAAACCAAATTATAAAACAACAAATCAAGTCGACCAAAAACAAAAAATACATTAAATATAATTTGTTAAAAAGATGTTAGTATAAAAAAAGTATTCCTTTTTGGGATTTTATAATCTTAAAACTTATAAATGTTTATTGGTCTGTAAAAAATATAGATTATTATACCTTTTCGATACTTTGAATTTTATATCGATGCGTCGATATATCGAAATATTAAATATCGCTCAAAAATATCGATGAATCGATATTTTTTCAACAAGCCTACCGGAACTTTCTTGGTGAACTTTTTTAAGTCACTAACACCAACATTACAAAACCTAACTAAAATATTACACTCAAGTAATTGTAGCAACGTTACTTTCAATTTCTCTTAATTATACCTAGTATTATTTGTTATAATTTAAAGAATAGGTATTCTGTAAAACTTACCTATCATATAGTATTTAATACCTAAACTGAAATAAAAGTATCTTGTGGTTCTAAATGTTTTTTTAGTCATTTCCTCGCTGAGGTGGGATGAAAAGTTACGTGTTGCACTCGAGTGCAAAGATTTTTCACCTTGTGCTCTTTTAATTCCCTCGCTAACGCTCAGGATTCTAATTTTGGTATCACTCGCTCTGCTCGTGATTCAATTTTAGAATCCTTCGCTTGCTCGGTCATCAAAATTGAGCACGCGGTTAAAAAGCAACTTTGCACTCTTGTATAACAAATAACTATTATTATTTTTTAATTTAACGGTAGGTACCTAGCTATATTTATATGTACAATAGGATAAGAAGACACATGCCGAGGTGTTTGGTTTTATTTCCAGATTAGTCTCTTAGAAAACTTACATAATCACAAAGGGGTTTGGATGTGTGCCTGGTAAAGGGCAATCGTTTCGCCTGCTAATACAGAACCTAAGTATGAACTAGGGATAAACAACAGTACGTGCTTCTCTGCCTAATCCTTTGTATTATTCCCCGAAGCGTGATAGTCTATTATTTATGATGATGAAAACCAATTACGTCGGCATCCTGTATTCGCAATCGCGTTTCAAATTACAATCACATACAAATTCCTCCAAAATGTGGCGCGTGAATAGCGGTACTCAATGTGAATGTCATGTAATTTTCTATAAGTATAGCGAATTATATCAAATACGTAGGCCAATCTAAGTAGGTCGGCTATTAGCTAAATAAAATAACCTATATTAATTGCTGGATTACCATCCATTCATTGCGACTATCTAATAAAGAAACAATTTTATTCCATACGAGATGTAGGTACCTGTCTTAATAGTAATTTATGGAAATGTCCCATTGAATGTGCCAGCACTTTAAGAAATGAATGTTCTTCATTTATCAATGTCATGATCCCATTTTTTACTGAAATATACGATTCTATCAACTATATTTCTAAGAGTAGGTATAACGTCTCGTAGGACAGATTCCAAATAAGTACCTAATCTAATAATATTGAATTAGAAAGTCTCTAAGAATGCATCTACATCCAAGTTATTTTATTCTATTCAAATTATGAAAAAGCGCTCATCTTTTTACAGATTATTATGAAAATGATTTCTGACTGAATAATTTTAGATTATTCACATTATATAAATTGAAATGAAATAAATGCATGACGCAGTTGAATTTTTTTAATGTAAGTAATGTGTAGATAAATTAAATGGTTATTAAAAGGTTCCAATATAAAATTTTAGGTATATTATTTTATGTTTAACCTTATTTGTTTGTAGTGCGAGAAATCTTCATGTATGATCTGCCGCCATAGAAAGAAAGGGTATAATGTACCTATATCAGACTTGGGCAAGTTCGGTGTTAGTAGGTCTAGGTAGTCTACTAACACCGCATTTGTTTTCCCTAGCCCTGTAGTAGGGTCCTGGGTATCGTGATCATATTTGACTTGAGAACAACTCGAATGATTTTGCTGATTTATTTTTTGTTGTTTTCGTAGGTGTAAGGCCCACTTACACTTCCCTTTCTCAGAGGAGATCCGTGCCCAACAGTTGGAAAGTAAACGGGTTTATGATGAACAATGTAAGATCGTATAATACAGTAGACAAAAAAACATATCGCCTTCTCGAATCGTAAGCGCCAAATGTGAATAAAAATATACAGTCATGCAAAGAAGAAATCACTGCTCCTTATTTCCAAATAAGAGCACAGTAAAGCTTGCGTGAACAGGTAAACCCGGTAACATTATTTATTTAAGCACGGTAACAACATATTTACTCTTATTTAGTAATGGTAAAATCTTTCTTTGAACATCGACACAAATTGGTAATTTCCTTTAAGGATAAATAATATGGATATAGAAAAATATTTTCCATCAATGGAAAATGGAAAAATCTTGTAAATGCGGTCTTGTCCAATATATCACGAAAGTAATTCTGCTATTTTCAATAGACGAAAGAACGTTCATTCAACATAAGTAAAAGATAGATACTTATCTATTAAATACATACCATCGTTAATGAAATATCTCATTTATACCTCGTACCTTCGTAAAGTAGATGAGGAATTTCTTAGTGAGGAAAGACTAACAGTTTATTAAACAGCTAAGTTCAATAGAATTTTACAATATCGATAATATTTTTACTGCAAGGTTAATCTACACTTGCCGCGGTCAGTCTGTGAATAGGTGACCATTCTTAACATATAACTTAACTTAGAGACGCCTCGGTGCCTCGGAGAGCACGTAAATCCGTCGGTCCTGGTTGTCATACGAACACCTATGACAATCGTTAGTGGTAGTCAGAAACCTAAAAAGCCTGACAACGAACTATCGGTATTGCCCAGACATTGGGTTGCGGAGGTCTAATGGCATGGCAGTCGCTCCGTGTAAAATACTGTTATGCAGTCGCAACCTGGTTCAACTGGAAGCCGACCCCAACATGGTTGGGAAAAGGGCTAGAAGGAAGAAAAAGTATGTCCTTACTCATCATGAGTTTTTTAAATAAAGGTCGATGGAACTTTTGTGTTATTAGTCCATTTTAAGCAGACTGCTGTCACAGTTCACGAGATAATTGCATGAAAACTTATTTACTTACAGCAACATCACCAAATTTCTATAGATATTGTTTCCTACATACTTCTTTCATACTTACTTCGTAAATGAAACCAGCCAACAAATGTTACATACATTGTTTCCCTTTTTAGGATTCAAAATCGTTGTCTTATTCGTGAATAATTTTACGCAAACAATGCATTCACAAACGGAATGCACAGGAATATGGTCGGGCGTCGAGAAATAAGCTGAATAATGTCACCGATGTCACTGCCTGTTTTGTTGCAACATACAACATGTTTGTACCTAAATCATACTCGGCTAAAGATACCAACAATAAACAACACCTAAGTACCTATATGACTAGCTTTTATGTATGACTGGTCTTTTGTGACGGTGGTATACGTAATAAAGTAGTTACAAACAAAAATCGTTATATTACCTAGTTAGAATAAGGTTTATAGTGAAAGAAAATCTGGAGCAGTTGTCCAGAAAATTTGAAAAATCGAAAGATATTTAGCTTTTTCTGTAGGATTAAAATGTGGACAGGACAACGTCAGTCAGTCAGCTAATTAAAAATAAAAATAATATAATTATCAAACAACATTACCCCCCATTATAAGAGATAAAAATAAACCTTGAACACTATGAAAGGGGGAGAACAATGTAGTATCATGATGCTCAGCAATAAAAAATTTACACTGGACGGGACTGGCATTTTGAGTGTTAATATACCTACACGTTGATCTACAGGTGATCGACAGGTCTATAGAATATTTCTTAAAACCCCTGTTGCCCATACGTCGTGGCCAAAACTCCCAAATTATTTTAGTCCTTATTATTCGACGGTATTTTATCGGTTAAGCTTCGATGAAATTCTAATTCTTCGAAACATCGCCACCTAATGGATTTAATCCCAAAGTACGGGGAGCGTATCCCAGAATTAATTAAAGGAGCATAAAGTATTATATTTATTGAACCGATACCCCTACATTTCGACGTTACTAAATACAACGGCAGGACAGAAATGGTGCTCAGTTCTTACAAGTCTTTAAATTCTATTTTATAGATAAATATTGCTTATATATATGTAGGTAGGTATCTACTACGCCTGCTGGTAACAATTCGAGCAATACGTCGCCACATGAGTGCACTCCAATAGCTCCATAGGTATCCAGTTCCACCGAGCGGATTCATGCGATACGTACGTGGTCTCCGAACACCCGACAGCATCTCCGACATGCAGACTTACAATTTAAAATAGTTCCTAGGAATACGGATACAAAATTACTAAGAAATACAATACTTATTACTTGTAAATATTTTATTTCTTAGTCATTTCGTTTGGGCTAAATATCCCACCACTTTGAAATCTTAGCAGGAATTAATTGTCTGGACGGACTATCCACAGAAATCATTACACCCGGAAACTTAAAATTATGTCATACATGTTCAGCAATAATAAATTGAAAAATCGCAACCTACGTAAACCTACGTAAATACGTATTTGATGGGAACAAAAAACATTTCGACTAGGTACTACCTACCTACCTACTCGTCCTAAAACAAGTATGAATAATAAAATGTACAGGTGTCCAAGCCCACAACCCATCATTCCATTTCTACACACATTAATTTTCACGTCCAAAAATACAAATTGGGCCGCAATTTTAAAACACCCTTCACGAGGATGATATAAAAAATATACTTTTTTGCGCCCGTTTCATTAATTTTTTTAGTGTTCCGTATTAAAATTGGGAAAAAGGACCTAAGAACCACCTTAATTTCTCTGTTCTTGCGTTTTTAACGACTGGATCATCTCAAACAAGGAAATTTAAATCGAGATTATTTTGGGGTTTATAGTTAATGAAAATAAAAAAAAATATTGTTTATTCCGATTTCCAATTCAGAAGTGTTTCAGTCTCAATTTCCCGAAATCCTTTAAAAAATACTGATACAATATTTAATCAAAAACAAAGGTCAAGGTCAAAATTAAAGAAATATTAAAACCAACATCATGTTTTTTCGGGCTCAGATGAATAAATAGAAAGATTTGTGACAAACTTTTATTTCACTATTAATTAAATATAAATACTAATCACACGACTACCACTCACTCTTCACCGGTTTTATATTTAGCGCCATACATACTCGTCTGCTCCTTTTTATTCTCACTGGATTTTATTTGATCGATTTGTGAAATGGCACTTGATTTTTTTTATAGAATTTTAGTGAATAATGGAAATGTCACCAATGACACGGAAATTATCGAATATCGATAAATTATTTGAAATTTGAATTTGGAAGTTGGTTACAAGATTCTTTAATTATAATTTCTTGTTAGAGTTTTATAAGCCGTAAATATTTATCAGCAGGTCTCCTGTCAGAATATGAGGCATCATAAAGGTTTATTGCGGGTTGGCAGATTTCATAAGCTGTCACGAAAGAAATAAGGAAAACCTCTTAGGCATGCAGGTATTCTCACGTTTTCCTTCGCCCCTGATGAAATATATACCATGTGATAAGCGAGTGATAATCATTAATTATATTACTTTAAAACTTAGAGACTTATTAGACCTGCGACTTGGCAGTCATAACTCATATCACTGGCTATCACTACTGCACAACGATTTATAGGTATATATAGTGAGCGTAGAAACGTTTAAAATGTGGAAAACATTTATTAACCCCCGACGCAAAAACGACGGGGTGTTATAAGTTTGACGTGTCTGTGTGTGTGTGTCTGCCTGTGGCATCGTAGCTTCCGAACGGATGAACCGATTTTGATTATGTGTTTTTTATTTGAAAGGTGAATTAGTCGGAGTTATGTTTGATGAAAATCGGTCCAAGATGGCCGCCGCCACAAAATAGTGAATTACATATTTTTTCACAACTCCCTTAATATGGGTATCAAATGAAAGGGCTTAACTAGGAAAATGCTATACACTATGATAAATATCAAATCCAAGATGGCTGCGACCACAAAATGACAAATTACATTTCGTGTCGGAGGTTTTCAAAATTTTTTATTTAAGGTTAGTTATTTTGGTTTTGGCTTCAGTAATATTAATGAAGGAAAAAAGCGACTGGCGGGCAAGACTCGAACCTGCGCCTTCAGGTTAAATAGGTGTACACCAGACGCTAAGTATGCTATGCTATGACGCTATCATTAAATATCATTTAACCATAACAGCATGGAATATGCTTTAAAAAATACAAAAATAAAGTGGAAACCATATAAGATTTTAAAAACAATAATGTTTAGAATAGTTTTGTATTTTGTTTACGTCATGTGGCCGTACCTAGCCGTACCTAGACGATTCTACATAATAACGACCTGTCACCTGTTTTCTTGAAGCGGGTTCATAATGCACTGTTTACTGTTTCATTCACTATAAATACGTTCCATGTGGTTTGGAGTATCACATTTAACCACATACCTAAAAAGGCATATAAATATTTAGTTATTTAATTATGTTGGATGGAAGTAAAGTAGAAAATAAAAATAAGTTTATTTAGATTGTTCCAATAATATGAGAGACGTTTTTTAAACTTGGTACAAAGCACATAGCATGTATTTGCATAATTTGATGTAAATATTTTTAAGAAAGGATTGGAATTATCATTAAATATTATTTTATGGTTATTAGGCACGATTCATCCCTTGAATCCGTGAATAAGGTAAAATGTGCACGTATCTTGGAATAGGTACTAAAACCGCAAAGATATTTAGGAAAAAGTAAATATGTAGGTACGTGAGAGGATTTATACCAACGACGGCTACCTAAAGAGTAGGTTTTCCGTGCGAACTAAATATTTGATGTTACGAACCTGATCTTCTTAAGTGTCCTGTAGAAAAACTCTTGTTATTATTGCCTTCTAGGCCTTTAAGTAAACATTTATGCGTATTAATGGTTTCTTAATTGGTAACACATTGCAATTCAAGGTGCGTATTGCACATTTTTTAATAGACACCCCCTTTATTTGGGACCCAAACATATCAGTGAACTGTGGGTGTACTGTACTGTATTCCTACGACACCACTGCCTAAGCCTTAAGGGAATACAGGAGTGATGGTATGTATGTATGGATTTAATGAGGAAACCTACGTTTTTATTCGCCCAGTTATCTTCCGAATGAATCACATCACAGTCCACAGTAGGTTAGCTTAATTTCTTTTCAACCTATCGGTGATCGAGGCGTTTTCTTGGCCCATCGCCAAAACCTGTCCCTAATGAACTGATCGTAATATTGTCGGTTTTACCGCATTCTTCAAACTATAACATTATTAGCATAATAGGTACAGCTTTCATTCGTTTAAGTATATCAAAAACTGACATACGGAATACGGATAAAATCTATGAAATCCACCTATTATAATAATAATAAGTACCATCTAGTCCCATACTAAGCAGAGCTTGGTACTGCGGGGTACTAGATGGAATGGATATAACACATATACTTTTTTTTGTAAATACATACATAGAATATATAAGAAACACCCTGCCAAGCAAAATACCTAAGTTCATCACATAAATGTTTGTGTCTTGTGGGAATCGAACCTATGAGCTCGTGATCAGCAATCCGGTTTTCGAACCACTAGACCACAGACGTCCTCATTGTAGAACAATTAAGTATACAGGGTGTTTGGCGCATGGACCGACACAATTTTTTGGGAGATAGGGCGGGTCATTTGCTAGGTTTCAGCCCTAGAAGCTAAGTCCTAAGTGTCAGGGTCATTGGGATATGATTTTTTAAGTTTTCTTTGGTAGTCAGTTAGTCACCCAAAATTTCACCTCTAGGTCATCATAACTTTTTGTTTTTAGGTGTAGCAACACCAAAGAAGTGTTATATTACTCATAAATGTGTATTTATTCGATGTGAATCATGACTTCATAACATTGATTTCTATAAAATGACTTCCGAGCTCCCAAAGTCCATGGCACTTAGGAGTTAACTTCTTGGGCTGAAACCTAGCAAATGACCCGCCCTATCTCCCAAAAAATTGTGTCGGTCCATGCGCCAAACACCCTGTATTTATCAATACCACTTACATTATAGTTCCAACATCCAAGAATACAAAGAAAGTGTTAGGTGTAGTTTTTCTGTGTACAACACTAGTCGGGGGGCACAGGCGCTGTCGATAACATAATACCATCTCAAATTGTTTTCAATAATGTTTTATCGGAATGTGAACTACAAGTCGATAGAGAATATTTTCCTTTCTTCCTATGCGTGTTAATATAATTACATAATTTAATATATTTAATTATGAAGACGTAGGACCTACATTGTTTTTTTATCTTGCAACAGATTACAGCTTAGTAATTGCAAAAATCACCACTATTATAGGCAAAGGGCAACTTACTGATAACTTGATAAGTCGCAGTATTTCTAACTAATATTTTGGAAATTTGGAACGTCCGACCTTCGCGTAAAAATGGCCATTCCACTCGCTAGTTATGAATAATTGATTGAGTTTAGAGTGACCTGATGTAGCAGCCAGCCAACTGATGTACAGTCTTGTTATACCTACACACTACTTGTACACTACACTGTTACAGTGAATAAATTTATTATTATCAAATTATAGATTTACCTACCTAACGATTTACATTAAAATTCATTGTTATAAACATAACTCCGATATCAGGTACCTGTCTAATAGGGAGGTATATACCTAGTACCTACATTCAAGCATGTAGATCATAGTTATAAATATTCAACGAAACAATCGAACCTCATTATACGTTACAAGATATAATAGAGAAGATTTATTGAAGCAGAAACGGCCGGAGGCACTCTCGTCTGCTCATTCGAAGAGCGTTCCGGTTCCGCAACACCTAGACATCTCGTGTAAACCCCTAGTGACATGTTTTACATCGACACAGTTCACCGAACATTACTCCAATGTTGTTATACTAATTCGCCTTGTTTTCATCCATTATAACTTGTGATGCCTCCCCACACAGTTAACTCAACATTTTCCGCCTGAAATATTATAATTACGCTCTTGTATAATACATCAACCGTTAAAATATTAACCTAAAATGAATGTAAGCGGTGATAAATAACGCCAGTATCTCATGTTCATAACCGTACACTAGATCCGAGTCAAAATGTCTACTTATGGGCTCATATTTATAAAGAAATACTTTCCTTTATACTCCGCAAAGTACGAGTAGCTTCTTGCGTTAAAAAGCAACGATTTAGCGTTGGCTTAATGATTGCCTAAGGTGATGACGTGTAAAGAAAATTCCGCCAATTTATTTAGTGAAGTCAATTTGTCACACACTCGACGCGACGTGCGTCGGATCGCGCTCCGCCCTGCCTCGTCTGTTCTTTTCAAGCTTTGTTCCCCTCGTGGGACCGGATGCAATTTACATTGAGAGCGACTATAAAAAACCGTTTTACGTTAAGCTGAAACTAGATCATTCCTTGTATGTATCTGGCTCACCTACACTAAATTAGATAAAGATTTGTGATATGTGTATGTGTAGGTAGGTTCAATACCCAGGGCGAGCAGTGTTATTGAGTTTTCTACTTAGCTCATCAGCTATTCGGAGTTTGGATATTCTGGCAAGAGTCTCGCCCCCCAGTAAATGGGACATAAATATACCAGCGAAATGTGGGTGTCCAGAAGTAAATAGGTACTTCTGGACACCTACAGTTACCCATTTTGTATTATGTATATAGATACATACAACCAAATGGGTAAATCTTCTTAGACAACGTACCTAAACAATATTACCTACCTACATAGTACATACCTAATACATAACCACGACAAAAAACAACAGACATGATAGATAACTGCTATCTCGCCGGCAAAAAGGGCGAAATGAAGAAATTTCTCGTCATAGTAATGTTATAGCCTTGCCATGTGTCACGGTCGGGCCGCCACGCTCGTTCTCCTTATGACGCCACTTCGTCAGGCTTCTTGTCTCAAATCGTGCCGCATTAACCCATGCTTGTCTATGAACAATGTTATAATTTAGCAGCATAAATCATGTACTTATATAGTTCTGCATACGTATCTACTTAAAAGTTAGGTAGATATATATTACAAGAAGGGTTAGGTAGAGGTGTACTAATGTACACCCACATTTCGCGCGTATCCACAAATCCAGACTCCGAGCTGCTACTGGAAATTCCACTGAAAAACCCAACAACACTGCTCGAACCCGCCAACATTCGAACCTAGGACCTCTAGTGTAGTAGTCGCTCTTGGGACCACTTGACCAACGAGGCAGAGAAGTAGTAGGAATCTTAAGTTTGGAGGCACCTACTACAAGCTAAAAAAATATCGAAGATAATCATTGTGGTTTGAATATTCATTGAGAAATCGAATCGAATATTCTCATAAGCCAGGGTCCGCAACACTGTCGTAAAACAATAAAAATAACTTCGACTTCGAATTTATAGTTTAAAGTCAAACGTTTGCCACATTTATGTTTGCAAATTCTGCAGATTTAGATTTTTCAAGCTGAAACGATAGCGCCCTGCGCCATCTAGAATGTGAAACAGAACTTAATCGTCGCTCTGAAAAACATAATGTAATGACAATGAATAAATTTCAATTTCTACAAGATCGGCTCCGTGGCCATATAAGCGGTTGTTATTACTTAAAGACCTAATATAAAAGATATGCAATTTAACAAGCAGGTCTATCTTCATCTGTGGTGAATTTTTTTTTTTTTTTTTTCTCTCTCTTGGCAATAGATTGTACTTTTTGCCAGTGTCAAGTTAAAAGTTAGGGAAACATTTATTTTATTATAAACATGTTATTTTCGGAATTTGGAAAATGAATCAGAGGAGTTGGGTAGGATTAAAGAGGATTACACATTTAAAATATACTTACATAATAATATAATATAAAAGATACATACAAGTTAACTTTATATTTTTAAATTATTGTCAGAAATAAAAGCTGATAGGACATTATAAAACTTACATGGATTTAATAGTAAGCAGGATAAACGGGTAGGAAATGGAACTTTCAAGGTTATAAGGTTATAATAGAAACAGGAACGATCATACAATGGGCAGGAAAAGAAAAGGTGATCCAAATCTCCCACATCTGTTCCACATTCACACATATTGGAATCTACAATATGCAGTCTGAATAGGTGGGCAGGTGTGCACACATGGCCTAATCGCATGCGCGTTATTATGCTAGAAGAGGTTCTACTACAGTCTATTTTAGTGAACCAAGGTTTATTTGGGATGTTGGGTTGCACTTTAAAATAATGTTTACCTTTCAATAGACTACTTTCGGCTAAAAGGTTTTTCCAAGAATCAATAAGGAAAGATCTAGGTAGTGAGATTAAATCATGACAATAATTAATGTACGGATACATGTCTCCACATGTTACTGCTTCTTTAGCTAATAGATCAGCTTTTTCATTTCCTTTTATCCCTTGATGACTAGGAACCCATGCTAAAGTTACCACATAGTTACGAGATTGACATTCTAAAAGCTTTTTCCGTATGTAACAAATAATGGGATAGCATGGTTTCATATTCAAAGGGTATTTTTGGATTGCTTGTAGGGAACTTTTTGAGTCGGTAAAGATCACAGTTTTCTGAAGTTTCATTATAAGTATATATTCTAAAGCTTTAAATATGCCAAAACATTCTCCTGTGAATACCGATGCTTCAGGAGGAAGTTTGATTTTCTCAACTATATTATATTGGCAGTGAAAAACACCTACGCCTACATTACCAGTATCACATTTTGATGAGTCAGTAAAAATATAGTGAAAGCCTAGCCAGTTACTGTCTCTGCTATAATTAAACAATGTATTTGCTTCTATAACATTCTTATCAATACCTATATTATCACAAACATTCGGATTTAAGCAAAGAGTTTCATAAGTAAAATTAAAAATAGGTAAATTAAGCGACCTGTATATGGGAACATTAAGGGCTATAATTTTTCTGTAACTAATGATGAGTGGATAGGGAGGTTTGTGATACCAATATTTGTTATTAGATTGCATATTTTCATCAAGTAGTTTCAGTTTATAAAAGATGGGATGATTGGAAAACTGATAAGCTTTGAATAAAAAATTATCACTTAGAAACTGTCTCCTTAAGCTAAGAGGAGGTTCTAAGCACTCAACTTGCATAGCATTTACAGGTGATGATTTCATGGCACCTAGGATAAGCCTTAATGCCTTATATTGAACAGCATCAAATTTTTTGAATGCAGTTATGTTACCGCCTTGTAATAAAAATGATCCATAATCAAGTAAGCTTCTTATAAGGGCATTATAGATTAATTTAAGTGAAGTGGGATGGGCGCCCCACCAAACACCACACAGACATCTCATAATATTTAGTACTTTTTCACACTTGGACACGACAAAATCGCAGTGCTCATTACCGGTAAGTTTAGAGTCTAATATAACACCAAGAAATTTTGTATAAGGTTTGATAGGAATAGGTGTGTTATCATAAATTACATGAAAAGATGGCAACACACGTTTTCTGGTGAAAACCACTACCGCACTTTTTTCTACCGATAGTTCTAAACCGTTATCATCCAGCCAGCATTTCAGTAAAGTTAAAGAGTGATTTAAAATATTACAAGCAGTCGTAATGGAATGATGAGTGGAGTATAACAGTAAATCATCTGCATATTGAAGAATACTTATGTTGTTTAGAGAGAGTTCTAAATCATAAGCATATATGTTATAAAGAAGAGGACTTAATACAGATCCTTGTGGTAATCCTTTTCTTACAACTCTAGTTGATCTGATACCATCCTTCGTGTCTAAGTGTATATACCTCTCTGTTAGCATGGCAGATATAAATTTCACAAGGTTTTCAGGAACATTAAGCTTTATGAGCTTATCTAAAAGTTTTGATATAATTACGTTATCATATGCACCATGAATGTCCAGAAAAGAAGCTACAACAAAATCGTTTCTAGAGTAAGCTAAACGGATATCTGTCACTAGAATGCCAATACTGTCTATTGTGCCCTTTCCTCTTCTAAATCCATACTGACTGTGGGATAATTTATTGTATCTTTCAATATGCCACTCCAACCGATTTTTAGCCAAATGTTCAGCCAATTTAGCTAAAATAGAGCTTAAGGCTATTGGACGAAATGATATGGGATCAGAAGAAGGTTTACCTGATTTTAATATGGGAATAATCACCTGTGACCGCCATGATATAGGAACTTCGCCAGATTGTACGATTTTGTTAACCAAATTCAAGTAATAAGTCAAAGTCTTATCACTAGAATTTACAAAAAATGAATAGGGGATTCCATCATCTCCAGGCGAGCTATCTTTAACCTTATCTAGTACTCCTTTTAATTCCCTAAGCGTAAATGGGGAATTAAGATATTCATCTAACACCTGTTGATTTATAAATATTTTATACGGTGGTTCTGTTACAGATGGAGGGGCTAGATTGTCTAAAAAGGCGTTAGCCATAGAAGGAGGGAATGAAGAATGGGATGAGACATTAAACGCTGAACGGAAACGTTTAATATTACGCCAAACCTCAGAAGGATTGGTTTTGGGCGCAAGCGATGTACAAAAAGAAATCCATCCATTTCGTTTCTTTTGTTTTAGAAGTTTTCTAGTGCTATTTACAGTTATACGAAGTTGATCGTAGTTTTCAGAAGACATACATAGTTTGTACTTTTTCTCAGCTTCCTTACGTTTTTTAATAGCTTCCGTGCATTCTCGGTCCCACCAAGGGGGAGAAGGAATTTTACCATTAAAACTTCCTTTGATAGGAAAGGTTTGATCAGCAGCTTCTAGTAAACAATTCGACAAGGCTTCAGAGCAATTTTCATTTTGAATAATTTCCGGTAAATTAGAAATTTTCAAATCAACTAAATTTTTAAACTTATCCCAATCTGCTTGTGATAATCTATATTTGAGACGCGGTTTATGAACAGATTCATTAGACTTTTTTATTGGGGTAGATAAAAATAATGGAAAATGGTCACTACCATAGGTCAAGGCTAATGTAGTCCAAGTTATTTCTGCAGCTAGTCCAGGATTAGTAATAGAAAGGTCCACAGCACTTACTTTTTCATTAGGTTTAGTAAGACGAGTAGGTGCCCCTGTATTTAAGACACACAAATTATGGGACTCTATGATTTGCAGCAAACCTTCACCATTACTGTTTGTAGCTTCACTTCCCCATGAGCGATGATGACAATTGAAATCACCAAGTAAAAGAAAAGGACTAGATAAAGAAGAAATAAGTTGGTCAACTTCATTTTGTAAAATTAAAGATGATGCATGTGGAATGTAAACTGAAATAATTGAAATGTTATTATATAATTTTATACCTATCATATTTACATTATTTACATTATGTGGAGGTAAAATTAGTTGTGTAAAGGAAATTGTATTATGTACAAGGATGGCTACTCCACCATAACCATCTGGTCTGTCCTCTCTCAGACAGGTGAAGCCTGGAATTCTAAAAAGAATTCCAGTCTTTAACCATGTCTCTGACAAGACTATAATTGTAGGATTATATTTATTTACAATGTGAATTAACTCAGACTTTTTAGATAGTACACTCTGGCAGTTCCATTGTAGAACCCTTAGATCCATTGTTATTTGTTATTAAATTATTAAACATTTCAATTATGACAGCAACGTTGGACGGTTTCAATGTGGAATTTGATAACAAAGTGTTAAGTAATGAAATAATTGTTTCATTTATTTTATCATTTTCTATGGTTTCATTTACATTCTGTTTAAAGCCACAACCATTTGCTGATGTTGAAGGCATATCATAGTCTCTAATCATGTTATTGTGAGCAAATTTGTCATATCCTTGAGTTACTTTTGGTGGTGAACGTTGCTTTAGAAAAATAGTTTTTTTATATGAGATATTTTGAGAATTTTTAAGAGGGCTAGTATATGTGGTGGTATCAACAGGATTATGATTTCTTGCAACATCAGCATATGGTTTTGAAATTGGTGGATGTAGTTTGCAAGCCTCCATATATGAGATACTACTCTGGGACATAGTTAGTTTTATTTCTTTCTGGCGATTGAATTCAGGGCAATTTTTATTGGTAGCAAAATGATACCCTCTGCACATTATACATACTGCACTGCTTTCTTCAACATTGCAGTTTTCACCATTGTGTTCATTAGAGCATTTAAAGCATCTAGGACGAGAGCGACAAAGAAGTTTGGTGTGTCCATACCGGCAACAATTAAAACATTGAATTGTCGGATAGGTATAAAGTTCCACAGATAAGGCATTATAACAAATAAATATTCTCTTAGGAAGTACTTGCCCATCAAACGTAAAAACCACTGATTGCGATGGCTTCCATACCACGGCACCATCAATATGAACCTTATAATTCAATCGTCTTATTTTAATAATTTGTCCACATCCAATTGGAACAGTAACATTACTTTTAATTTCCTCTAGTGACCATTCAGGTGGTACACCACGTACTATTCCTAAACGAGTTATATTATATGTAGGAATGAATGCCCGAAGTTTATTTTCCTCTAATTTATGATGACAAATAAAATCATTAGCATCCTGAAATGCTGAAAAAGATACAGTGCATCTATTACGCCCAATTCGTTTGACACTGCCAGTAATAATATTCTTAAAATTATTTTTTTTCAAAAAGTTCCCGAAAGTAATTGGGTGCAGGTATGAGCCATCACTAGGTGAAACCTCAATCCTTTGCACATGAACGACATATGGAGACGCATCAGTAGAAAGATATGCTTTACGACCTACCTCACCTAATTGTATGACTTGTGGAACAGAGTGATTATCTTTTGATGAACTATCGGTATGTGGAACCATGGTAGGCTCTTTAAAAGGTTGTTCAGCGAGTTTTTCAACTAATCTATCACATTTACAATCATTTTCACTATTGCCGTTTAGTTTACCAAGATGAGAGTTCCTCTTTCTCTTCTTATTGCAATGCTTGCAAACTTTGTTTGTTCTTAATCTTTTACGAGTGCTAGAGCCATCTACACTACTTAACGACGCATCAGTATCCATTTCGTTGTCATTAGATGCTATAACTACATTTAAGCCCACTGGGGGACCCAGGCTAGAGCCCAAGTCCCCCGACAAAACACTGGGGTCGGGGGGCTCGCTCATGAAGCTCCCATATATAAAATATTTACAAAACTTACCACGTAAACAGCAAAATATACACAAATACTATTATTTGACACTAACTACTAAAATATTTACACTCTACACAACTCAACTGACGAAATTTTCAATTAAAAATTAAAATTAAAATTTCCGTAGGAAAAAATATGACCGCCCTGTTCTAATTTTCCCGCGCTTTTTTTCTGTGGTGAATTTGTTTTGATGATTACTTGTTATTAGTCTGTGGTCAAGCATCTGTCAGCTGTCACTCGCTCATTGTCAGTCTTTTTTGACATTTGTCAACCGTTTGTACCTCATAGTCTTCTTCGTAGTGCCCTTGTTTTGTTGGTTTAATTTAATTTATAATACAATCAATTAGATTGTTGAGATTTAATTGCAGATTACTGTGAATTTGAAGAACTATTTGCATTTTTACTTTACTTAAATAAGACAGGGTAAATATTAATCCGTTATCATGACTATGAGACCAGATGACCACCGTAGAAAATGGGACAAAGATGAATTTGAAAGAATCGCTGCGGATCGGTTAAAAGCTGAAATAGAGGAAGAGGAACGAGCAAAAAAGAAGGGTAAGTAAACTCCTAAAATGACACAGACCATCACCACAGTTCCATGTCGTCAGTAGTAGCCCGTTGCCTTAAATGCTACAATTGCTAGTGTTTTTAGCAATTATTATTATCTCATACTTCTACCTCTGTATGAGATAGTGTGTTGTAAAGTTACCACAAAGCACTAACAAAGCCAATAACAGCGCTTGGTATTTACCTATTGGGCTAAATTAATTACATTATAAATAAGACAGCAAAAAGTAAATATATTTTACACCATCAGAGAAGAGAGTTAAAGATTACTGTTTGCCAATAAATCAGTTCGGATTCATAATCTGAAGAAAAACCTTACTAATACTGCATTAAGTCCAACTCAAAACTTCATGATTTATTTCAGCACCACCTATCAAAAGAGAGCTCCTGAAACAGAGAGATTACAAAGTTGACCTAGATTCTAAGCTTGGTAAGAGTGTAGTCATCACAAAGAACACACCAACCTCACAATCAGGAGGTTACTACTGCAATGTATGTGATTGTGTTGTCAAAGATTCTATTAACTTCTTGGATCATATCAATGGAAAGAAACATCAAAGGAATCTTGGCATGTCCATGAAAATCGAAAGGAGTTCACTAGACCAGGTTAGTACATAGTTATTTTTATGCTAAAGATATCAGAACATACCATCAGGTCTGTACACCTACACCGGTATGTAAGTATTATGTCTTAAACATTTCACTCACACCACAAACCCACGAACCCACGAACCCACGACCTCATGAGCACAGCACAAGCAACAAGCACAAGACACAAACATTTAGGTATGTGATGAACTTAGGTGTTTGTGTTTCTCTGGGTGTTTCTTATATATTATAAGTATGTATTTACATAAAATGTATATAAGTATTATATCCATTCCATCTAGTACCTACCCCGTAGTACAAGCTCTGCTTAGTATGGGACTAGATGCTACTTATTGTTATTATAATAGGTCTTGTGGATTTCATAGATTTTATCCGTCTAGTACCCATAGTACAAGCTCTGCTTAGTTTGGGACTAGATGGTGCTGTGTAAAAATGTCCCAAGTTATATTTATATTTATTTATTTATTTAACTATAAGTACCTATTAATTTAATACTACTTATGAACTTATAGTATTAAAGACAATGGTTAGAAAATAAAACCTTAACTTACAGAACGCTGAAGCGGCCAAAGCTGGCTGGAATACTAGTCAATCAAATGAGTATCCACTCTCATTTTTCTTCAATATTGGTATACATTAGCCAGTTTAATTATCATATACATACTACACCTGTCTTACCTGAAAGGTAGCAGAGGTATACTTATGTATTTTCATTTCAATGCTTATAAGATATGTGGGTTCCTGCAGTGTGTGTCATACCCATTGTTTAAGAGTATGACACACTACAATTTTAGTATTTTTCCTTTTGGGACACATTGTGACACAGTTTTGAATAAGTGAGTGTTCCTGGTCACAAAACCAATTTGTCACCTCTTTGTCACAACTTATTGGGGTTTGTCATGCCCATTATATGTATAAAATTTGGTATGATTACTCATATAGACTATAGATCCCTACATAGAAATAAAATTATTAAATTAAAAAATTACAGCATCCCCATGTTAACCTATCAAGTAATGAATTACAGACAATGCAAATTGAATTGTTTTATTATCCCAGGTGACATAATTATGTGCTTTGATTAGTGATGGAATGTTATTGATTTCATTCATGGCAATGATAAAAAAAAGGGTAGAGCCTAGAGGTGCACAGTATTGTTTAACTCATTGTTAACTTGTATGGTTGGGAATTGTTCACATTACTCCCCAAAAGGCAGAGACATACTCATATGCATCCACAGTTGACTTGTATGTTTGTGTCATACTCTGCAGCAGAGCCACTTTTTAGAAACTGATCAATTATATCATGAAATGATGTACGTACAACGTACATAATGTACGTATATCCGATATCGCTGTACGTGCAATAAGTAACGATAAAATAGACATTTAATATTGAGAGTATGCTCCCCAGCAGAGCCACCTAGTACATGTACTCAGGAAAAAAAAACGCTACTGTTTTTTTATATAAACTGTTGTACGAATAGTGTTCAATACGTACATGTTAAAAAATATCATTATTATCCTCTCGTTTTATTTATTTTACTTTACTAAAATATTCGTAGAAAACGCCTAGTTATTTTGTGTCAGCAAAATGTTTTGTAGCATTTTGATAAGGCGCGCAATACAATACAAATATTCAACATATTATTTTTAATCGTAGTTTTTATGGTTTGGTTTTTTTTGACATTTCATTTAAGCTACAAAAATCGGTTTGTAACCTGAAATTGGCACAAAGATATAACTAGTGCCACACTAAAAAAAAAACGGTGTGTAATAAAAAACATCTGTATTTTTTTAAATGTCAGTTTTAATACTTTTCAATACTTTCAATTCATTATTGACTTGTGTTGGAAATTTTTGTTACATTATTACATTCAAAGTATAATGAAGCGCGCAAAGCGTTTATCGGTTTCCTTAGAAGAACAAAAAATAGCATTTATTGACTTCGGGCACTTATTTACCAATAAAAAAAATATCAATAAAGGTAAATGAAGTTTTTTTTAGTAGTATTTAGTGTAAGGTTGTATTTCAACCACTTTTATAACCTCGCAGCCTCGCCAGGCCCATTTCAATATAGTTTTTAACATTATCCCAAGAAGACCCATTAAAGACAATGACTGTGTCATCAGCATAAGAAAAAACTTGTGCGTGTTCAAGGCGTATGTTACAGAGGACATTACATTTATGAGGAAGAGGCTAGGACCTAACACTCACCTGGGGGACTCCGCATGACACTTTTTTGTCATCGCTTTGGTAATTATCCAGTTTGACCCTCTGTTTACGGTCATATATATATGTATCTTTTGAACAGTGCCATTGCACAGTGCCACAGTGCATTTTTAATAATATTCTGAAGGTGAATACAAAAAAAACACAATTCAATATTTGATGAATTAAGATCGGTATTTTACACATCTTTAGTACGTTTACCTGCTAAAGCCACGGTACCTCAAACTTCGTAATGGTTCATCGTTCTTACCTGTGGTGGGAGCATGCACTGACAAACTTTCAGCTTTTATAAACAAATATATGACGAACATATAACGAAGGTCTGGGGTTTAGCAGGAGCGCTTTCACTCTAAAAGTGTAACTCTCGTCCTATCCCGTCTGTGTAGTTGGTTTCATTTAGTGTCAACAGATGGCACTGTCGTCTCAAAAGAGTCATTTGACCGTCTGTAATTGCGTCCGTCGCAAAAACTGCATCTAAATCGGTTCAGCCAAACGCAAGATAATCGCCGACAAATATACATACAGGTTCTCAGTTTAACCTGTATGTATGTAATATGTATACACGTCAAAATGAGAACCTCCTCCTTTTTTGAAGTCGGTTAAAAATATGTTGAATATTGTATTGTATTGCGCGCCTAATTAAAGTGTCAAAACATTTTGCTGACACAAAATAACTAGGCGTTTTCTTCGAATATTTTAGTAAAGTAAAATAAATAAAACGAGAGGATAATAATGATATTTTTTAACATGTACGTATTGAACACTATTCGTACAACAGTTTATATAAAAAAACAGTAGCGTTTTTCTTTCCTGAGTACATGTACTAGGTGGCTCTGCTGGGGAGCATACTCTCAATATTAAATGTCTATTTTATCGTTACTTATTGCACGTACAGCGATATCGGATATACGTACATTATGTACGTTGTACGTACATCATTTTATGATATAATTGATCAGTTTCGAAAAGGTGGCTCTGCTGCAGAGTATGACACGTATGTTTACGTCCCACAAGCCTATTGCCATTAACCAGGCACAAATCGTAACTTCGAGCTGCCACTGAGAATTTCATGGAAAAACCTCATAACACAGTGCTCAACCTGGATATTGAATGCATGACCTTGAGCAAAGCAGCCACAAGCCTAGCTATGCAGTATAGTTGACTACAGAAGCCTTTATTATGCATGTCAGAAACATACTTTGTAAATTATTTGTGGTATCGTGACACATGGCAACCAAATAGAAAACTAATTTAAAAACAATACCCAGTGCGTCACATTCGCCTAACTATGTGTAATATTTAAGTGTCACAGTAGGGTTTTTAACCCACAACAATAATCACTGCATACTCTCTATAATAATGTTTCTTTGTCTACTTTACAGGTGAAAGCTCGCTTTGCAATGAATAAACGTAAATTAGAAGAAAAGAAACGCGAATATGAACTTGACACTCGACTGAGAGAAGCAGCAGAAGAGGAAGCCAGGGTTAAGGAACAGCGTCGTGAAAGACGCCGCGACAAGAAACGCAAGCTCATGGAATCTGAGGAGCCTGAAGATACTCCAGCACAGTCAGAGCTAGCTCAGATAATGGGATTTTCGGGCTTTGGAGGATCTAAGAAATAATTATTATTTAAACCTAAGTAGTCATAATTAAAATTTGTTTGATACCTTCCCCTAAAAAGATTTTTTATTATTTGCTATAATATATTATGGGTTTTCTTGATTGCTATAGTGTAGCTAAAATACCGTATCCAAAAACATCGTAACTTATACTATGCCTACCGCCATACAAAAACCAAATATTAATATACTCCTAATAACGGGTAGAATAAATACGAAAATTCCGTCAGTCACAAATACTATATTCAAAATACCGATTTACATAATTCCGAATGGTTCAAAATTCCTAATATAACAAATCCGATTTATCGTTCATCCTATTTTTATAAGATTAGTCCGAAATTTCAATATTCCTAACGTTTATAATCACTATTCCCTTAAATACCCGAGCTTCAATATAATGAATAACAATAAGTCACACTTAATGATAATTCAATATATCAAAAAGATGAATTCCGATTATTGAAATACCGAATAATAACTCGGAAATAAAAACGCCTTGTAAAATTTAATAGCAGGAGAAATAAAAACTCGCTGGTCACAGTTCTAATTTAGAACTGCGAGTTCTAAGCTAACTGACCCCAAATGATTTCATCAACAATAGAGGGGGGGACCTTGTAGTATTCTTGGACAATTTTCGGTAAAATTAATACATTTTAAAATTATTTTTACAAATAGTTGGTTTCTTAGGTACTATGAAATTCGCGCTTTTGAGAATCAGCACATTGTAATTCTGAATAGTAAAATATTTCGAAGTATTTGGGTGTTCTAATAACACCCAACCACTAAGAATGCCGCCTGTTCAGTGTGCATTAAATATACATACAGTCATACATCACAATTATTATTTTAAAATACAAAGTAAATAAATGGACTGCCACATGGTCTTATGGTCTAGTGTTCCCAAGCGCGACTGCTACGCTTGGATTTGATTCCCGGGTGTTGTCGGGTTTTTTGTGAAAGCTCAGCTCAGTCTGGATTTATGACCGGTTAATTGCAATAATTATTACACGGGACCTAAACATACTGGCGAACTGTGAATGTACACCTCTGCCTAACCCATCGAGGAATACAGGCGTGATGGTATGACGTAAATAAATTAACATTAGGTATTACCTCCACCATGTATGCACCTCATTTATGATTTGTATGCCATTGGATAAAATTCATCTCAGAATGACAGACGCCGTGTAGGACCCGTGTTCATTCTGAAACATCCAACCAATCAACATTGAGATATAATAATAATTTATTCATAAAGTAACATAACTCAATTGTGTTAGTAACAATGTTTCCTTACACCTGTTTTTATATATCACCTGTCTCTTGTTGATACATCTGTTTGTTCAAATTATTTTGAAGTTTGTTCGTCAGAGATATATTTGATGCTGACTGTACACAATCCTAAATCTCCACTTCCATATACAATCAAAACATTACATGGCGATGACTAGTCATTTCCGCCGAGTCCACGCCTGTGGTGCTCAGTATTGTATTGTATGCATGCTTTCATGCGGAACAGGCTACTGAATCAACAAGGTCGATTCAGTTAATGAAAACATACACGAAGTACTACAATCTTGTATCAGTAAGTACAGATGGTAACAAAATTGACTGCAGCAAACCCATACATTGAAATGACTTGAAGAGCTAGCTTTATGAGAATCGGATGACAAAGAAGCGAAGATATTTACTTGTAGGTAGGTACTGGATATATTTACCTTTTGATAGTCCAGTATTCAAAAGAAGCGTTAGTATAGTCTCGATCTGTGCCTATTCTATTCTATAGGAGTAGGTACACCTATAGGTAAGCCTAGACTAATGGCGTGAGTCGACTCCCTTTTTTAATCGAGTAACTCGATTGGAAAAGAAAAAAACGTAGATTATGGTGGTCCAGTCAAGAAAAGTGACAGAATAGCAGCACGTGGTGTTTCTTATGTATTATAAGTATTATATCCATTGTGGATATAATATCATTATCAATTGGACTAGATGGTGCTGTGTAAAAATGTCCCAGGATAATTATTTATTTAAAAAAATATATTTACATTTTTTTAATCCTTAAGATCCCAAAAGGAATCAGTCCGTCACGATCGTCGGACACTTCCTATCAATGACGAAGGTCTCGCATTAAATCTTAGAAGAACGCGATTGGAACAGATCAATAGACCATAGACTCAATTTTGAAGGTAGATTAATCTAGCTGGTTCCCCTAACCTACCTCTTAAAGAAACCTAATACATAAGCACTGCATGACTCATGACAGAAATGATGGGGTGAGCGCTATATAGTCTATGCAGCCAGCATTCACTACGATACAATTAGTGAAAGCAAAATTCGTAAATCTTATGAAAAAAAAGATGCGATAGGTACGTAAGTAAATTATTGTCCTTGAGACTGTACCTACACTACAACAGTCATGCAATAGGACATTCATTCGTTACATGTTGTAAAATACAAAAAAGGGCTGTGGATATCTGTAAATACTTACGTAATATATACCTACCTAGGTACAATAGCAGTGATGATACAGCAAGCAATGATTTTCCGCCACAGTCAGGCAAACCACGCCCTCGTATAAAAGGCAAGTTCACAGTCATGGTGCATCAATGTGGTGATTGAAACCAGAAACATGAGGACGATACTGTTGACCGTTGCGTTTTTAACTTTATTTTATTCATTTATATCAGCATATCAAGTGAGTGTTTAATTATCTTTGTTTTAGAAATGATTATATTATAAAAATTCAACAACTTTGACCAAACCAAGTAATTTAAACTAGGTACTTTCTATTGATTAGTGTTAACCAAGATTTACCGAAAAAATATTGTTGTGTGTTTCAGATTGCCTTAGATTCTCCTAGCTTTTCATGTAAGTAAACTATATTAAGTATATTTACCAATTTACTATATGTAGTCATTCTTATATATTATAGCGTAAGTTACTCGGTAAAGATGTAGCTTTATAATGGTGAAGTTTTTCAAATAGTTTCGGAGCCTACTTATTCAATGCAAACAAACAAACAATCAAATCTTTTCTCTTTTTATTATTAGTAAATAAGAAAGTTACTCTTTCTGTAAGTTAATCTTTTTGTATTTTTTTTAAACATTTTTCATGCTAAGATTACAAGTTATTTTTAATGAAGGAAAAAATCGGCTGGCGGGCTGGATTCGAACCTGCTTTGACCACGAACCAGAAGACGCAGGTTCGAATCCTGCCCGCCAGCCGATTTTTATCCTTCATTAAAAATAAGAAAGTTACATGGGACTTAAGGCCCCAGTCTAGCTGTGCATAACAAACGAATTCAGTATATTGACAGTTCGCGGGCACGAACCCCGCGAGGCACCCTCTGTATCATCCTGTGATACGTAAATTACAAAGTGTAGAGCAGTGCTACGAAATGAAAGTTGCTCTACTTTACAAAATAAAATATTTCTATTTATTTTTAATAAAAGAAAAAATCGGCTGGCGGGCAGGATTCGAACCTGCGTCTTCTGGTTCGGTACATCAGACGCTTTGACCACTAAGCTACCGCGAGCCCCAACCAACCGTAGTGTACCGTGGTGTACCGAAACAGAAGACGCAGGTTCGAAACCTGCCCGCCAGCCGATTTTTTCCTTCATTAAAAATAACTTGTAATCTTAGTATGGAAAATGCTTAAAAAATACAAAAAGATATTTCTATTTAATTATAATGAACAACACTACTGTGGCCTGTGGGATTATACCCTGAAAATCTGAAAAAAATATCTGTCGTTTGAAATGATTTAAGTACTTTATGATTTATGGAACAGTAGATATTTTTAGTCGAGGTTTTAATTTCGTTTTAACAGACATGAAAAAGAAGGAGGTTGATTCACTATAAGGTCAAGTTTCAGGAGCTGGTTTGCTTTGGAGTAGACCTTTGTGTTTTATTTCTTGATCTAAACTGGTTAGAGGTTCAAAATTCAGAGCGAGAAGTAAGAATTTGACATAGAATACACTTCCAAGACTGCTATAGCCGTCTGGCTATCATTAAAGGTGTGTAAACTCAGCTTTCAATGAGCTAGATAAACCAGATCACACGGGTTTGAACCGTTGAGCTTATAGCTCAGCAACAAAATGACTAGCACACGGCTCAATCCAGCTCTTATTGTATTTGTAAATCCCTCCACAGATTAGTCTTGTAATTCTGTTACAAATTTCTTTTAAATTAAATGGGATCATGTAAATCTATTCAGCCGTCCAAAAGCCACAGCTCATGTCCTAGTTGGGATTAGAAATGTTTAACACCAAAAAATCGATCAAAAGACTTTTCTTCTGGGCACATGAAGTGGGGTAAATGAAAAACCGCGTGCAACACACTGCTGAGTCAGGGCCTCTTCTCTATTACGCCACTGCCATATTAACCGACAATCGGGGGGTGATCTGCCCTGCAATCGTTTACATCCAGCCAGTATATCATATTTCCATCTAGCTCGTGTATGTACACCTATAGGCACCACCTCACCTTCACTTGGGGTCGGCGCATTGTTTTTTTCTTACGTACATCGTCGTCATTCTCACACTGTCTATTCATCTTTTCTTTGGTCTTCCTCTTCTACTATATCCATCCACATTTATGTTCAAAACCTGTTTTGTAACTCGGCTCTCTACTTCTACGCATGTCACTGCACAACTTTTCAGTACTTTTCACACTCACTTTCAAACTAAGTCTTTCCCACTTTCTAACTATGGTCTAATGACCCGATAAAGGTAGCTGGGACAATGGTCCACTGCAGGACTAAGTACGGAAACCGAACACACAGGACTTCATCATCATTGAGAACACAGGAGTAGGTTTTCAATGATGATGAAGGTCGCTGGTCGCTGGTTACTTACTGGCGAACTGTATTGGGTGTAAATTAGCCTAACCTCCGGGGAATAAAAGCGTGATGGACACTGTGTGTCTGGAGTTCTACGCGAGTGCAGTGGTAAATTTTACGATATTTTTATTTATTTATATACAATTTATTTTTTCTCATCCCGCGGTACCTATTTTTTTAATAACATTATTTATTACCTTATGCACAATTTTGTATGGAGGCGGACTTAAGCTGCTACAAGCATTCTCTACCGGTCAACCTCATACATTACCTAGGTACTCATAATAACAAACCTAATTTACTCATCTGCCCAGTTTGCGGCTAGATGCTATTGTTGTCAAGACACAGTGGTGGCCCAGCAAGATAATTCGGTCATGGGCCATTGCTGTCGGCATTTCTAATTTCGACCATTACCAATTCTATGTTCAATCAGAATTGAAATTTGTTATGATGGGTCAACCAAAAGAAGCCATAACACACCCTTCACATATGTATTATGGTCAGTCGAATTAATGATTTCATAATTATTATTATCACAATACCATCACGCCTATATTCCCCGAAGGATCAGGTAGAAGCGTACTAATGTACACCCGCATTTCGCCGGTATGTTTAGGTCCCGTGTAATAGGAGGCTAGCCTATTGCCATCAACCGGGCACAAAGACTCCGAGAGACTGGGAATTTCACAGAAAACCCAATAACACTGTTCAACCCTAGGATCGAACCCAGGACCTCTCGAGTAGCAATCGCGCTCAGGACAACTAGACCACCGAGGCAGTCATCCATTAATTATCACCATCATTTTCATTTTTTACCAATGTCGGTATCGGCGGCTACGTCTCCCGCTATTCAGTTAATTAATTCAATAGGTAGTTAACGGCTATAGTTGGTACAGTTCGCGCCAAGCTTATTGTCCGGGTTATGAAAAATATTGGATTAGAATAATTTATAACGACTTGAGCTTTCGTTTTTATTTATTACAATCTAATATTTTTCTTTCTCCGATTTTTACGGCCGGGTTAAAGTTAGCTAGCGCCAACTTCAACCCGGACAATAAGTTTGGCGCGAACTGTACCTAATCTACGATACGAAATTATAGTTGTCTACATAATATCTTAATTTTTACAGATGATCTTGACAGTTTTGAAGAATCTCAGCGGGAAAAACGGCAGTTGGAGAGTTTTGACGATGAATACCCAACAGCATCGAGTCAACAAGAAGAACAACCAGGGTTTTGGGATAGAATCGTCAAAGTAGCGCTTAAGTTATTTAGCAGATTTATAGAATGGTTAAATTCATCATAATACGAGTAAATTATGAAAATTGTCGAAGAAGAATGTGGTTGGAGAGAGCTTTAAGCGTGCGGATTATATTGTAATTACTTATGAATAATAATAATAATCATTTTATTTCCGGTATAAACCTTCTGCTATTACATTTCGTTATGTACTAAAATTTTTTTTTTTTTTTTTTGACTCGTGATCTCCACACTAGGACTAACAAATGTATATTATTATTATTAACTTAATTGAATGTATTATCAGGTGGTTTGATTTCTCCTCGTAATAAATGTTTTATACCTAACTTCATGTTGTGAAGTTGAACGTTACTCGTTTTTGTATTTTTTTAAGATTACCAGTTATTTTAATGAAGGAAAAAATCAACTGGCTGGCAGGACTTCAACCGGTGTCTTCTGGTTAAATACACCAGACTATACTGCAATGACCTGTAGGTAAGCCACCGCGAGTAGGTACCTCTAAGTACGCCAAGTCGAATCTTCCTTCACATTCTAAATTTACGTCTCAGTCACATTGGAAAGCAAATGCTTCACACCGACATGATTTATATTACAAATTTGACATACCTAAGTAGGTACAGAAGCGTAAGTTTACGCTGATCTCTGAATATTAGCCTAAGTATTAGCCACGATGTACCTAACTACAGGCAATCTCTTCTTGACAATATAACGTGTAATAGGTAGGTACTTAGTATGTGTTTTATCACTATATACCATAAGGGTCCTTAATCAAAACTGACATTTGAATGCAATAATATGATTATTACCTAATTAGTACTTATATAAAAATTTAGTTCACATCTAAGAAAATACACTTTACATACCGAAACTTATTGAATATGAGAATTCCTGGTAGCGGCAATACGTCGAACACTACATTCTTCATCGGGCACCTAACGAGGTTTTCTACAGCTCTAAATTAGCTGTAGGTATTTTGAAAAACAGTTCTGAAAGCATTTTAAAATAGATACAGTTGATGTAGTGGCCACCGTATTATTTTCGAATATATTCGCTTGCAAAGTTTTAAAAACGCAGCTATAAGTTTACATACTCACATTTGAAGTTGTCATAAGGTTTCCATGTTTAGGTACTACTTCTACAAGATGGTTTAAGATATGCTTCTGATATCATCAATGGGTTATAACTTATCTGTTTAGACAGATGCCTAATGATAGCGAGTTTATGATTTTCTGTTGGCTTATTAAACGATGTGTTTCCTATATCACCATCAGGATGAGTAAATATTTTCATATCATATGTAGCATTTTTATGAAATACTTTACTTACTAAAGCTGTCTCAGTAATGCACGTGGCTAATACTGCAGTAGTTGCTAAATCAGCCGTTACTGGTTTCCCCTCCATAGCATTAGCCATTTGACGATAAACTTTTCTAAAATCAATGTCGTCGGTGAACTCGGGTGAAGGTATATTTTCACAGTCGGCTATTATACGTATTGCTGTCACTGTTGCTGTACGAAGACCATCAGTAGTGACGGAGTCTTTAATTTTTTTCTCCCACTCCGCTAATATCTCTGTCGGTTTACGAGGTGCAGGATTCGGATAAATTTCCTGATCATTCTTTTTGATAGCTTCTAAATATTTCTGTATCGCAATTTTTTCATAAAAAGCAATGGCTGCTTTTATCTCATCTAAACTTTTGTTTGGAATATACTCTTGAATCTTTTCAATTTCCTTTCGACCAAAGTCTTCCAAAGCCGTAAGCAAGTGAAACTTATCTTCCTGTGTCCAGGTTTCAGATGGATATAAACCTTGTACCTCTTTATGCGAATCTGCCATTTCTGTTTTTATATCGGTAGACGGTAAATACTTAAGTAGGTAGGTACCTACCAAGGTACAAAAATACAAATCAAAACTGAGCCTTTGAGTAATAAACCTTGACAGGCAAAGAGTAGGTACCCATAACTCGTGAATGGCAGTGGCTATTTGCGTAAGTACTTATACTATTTCTAAGAGATACCTATAAATATTGTAGTATGACCGGGAAAATATGGAACTAAATTGAAATGTATTGAATTTAACATAAGTATTCTAAGTTTTCGGCCGCAGGACTATTACCTATTCGGTAGGTTTCGGTTTCGAAGTAGCGCCACAACGGACAACTACAGGTCGCACGATTTATTGATTTATTGCTAGGTACCTACGGTAAATTACATGCGTATGTATATAGGTACTTAGATATTTGCACATGCGCAATAGCCTTCTACCACTGACCGTAGAGAGTGGTAGAAAGAGTAAGGTATTACCAACCAATAAATTATAACGATTTAGCAGTTCTTAATATTTTTTCCAAAAAATGCTCCAACAAAATGCAGTACCTACCTACCTACGTATTTAGTCATTAATTGATTAAGTACCTACGTTTACCATGCTGACTATTTTTTTTATTGTTTTGCTCCTTTGGAGCTAATTGCGTTGCCTGTTGATTCGTTTCTTTTCTATATATTATATTTGTATTATTCATATATATTAAGTATTTATTTAGTACTAAGTATAATTATTTATTTATTAATAGGTACTATTTATATGCACCATCAACCCCATTATTTGTTCAGTTCAGTTGAGTCCTAAGGTTGCCTGGAAGAGATTGCAAATTGCGATAAGGCCGCCCATTGTACCTACTACCTATATTAAGAAATGTTGTATTGTTTTTTTTTTGTGAAAATTGGTGTACAATAAACAATATATTATTATTTCGTTTCTTTCGGGGACCCGTAGTCGGTAGTCATACGAACAGAAACATTACTTACGAGCCATTATCTTCTAATATATCAAATAAAGTCGGGTTTGTTACAACACTTATAACTCAGGAACTGCTGGACCGATTTGCATGGTTTTTGCTTTGTTGGATTTGTCTCCGCCCAGACAGATAACAGAATAACTTAAAAAAAATTGGTGTAACGGGGTTCAAACGCGAGCGAAGTTGCGGGAATCAGCTAGTAGAAGATATAACATTTTGATGTTTACAGAAACATCATTTAATGTTTTATAATAAGCGACTCTAAGACCACAGAATAAAGCTTAATTCCATACGTTGAAACTTTTCCTAATTTTATCTCTAATATGCCTAATCTCCTTCGTTGCCAGTAGTACTTACCTGATGGAACTACGGATGATTTTTAGTAGTTAATAGTATTTTAATAGTAAATAACGCTGTGTTTCTATGAAAACAAAAAATCCAAATTTGAAGAAATAAATTTAGTACCTATGTCTCTAAAAACAACTTTTCTGCACAAGTTTTACCTGAACTTTGGCCGTTAATAATGTCCTCATAACTTGTAAAAGTAAAGAAAATATTTTTATTTTATTTTATTTTATTTTATATATATTTATATTATATTTTATTTTATATTTATTTTATATTTGCATAGAAACCTCGAAAATGGAATGGAGATTCTAAATGACAAACATTTATATCACAAATTTGTAAGTCTTACTGAAAAACACGTATTTCCTGGAACAAGTTTTATGAAATTCTCACACACTATTTTTCGTTCATGTCTGATCTTGTTCTCTCGCTTGCTTGATAAACAAGTGGTTATCGCTATCGCTCTCTCTCTCTCTCTTTCGAGACAGTTCGAAAGGTAACTTTTGAACTGTCTCGGGTTACTTTTGAGGACAGGGTACTGGCAACACGGGGTTTATGTTTAATGGGAGATTAGGAATACGTCATACGTCAAACAAACGCGCAATTGCGCAAAATTCAAATAAACGAAATTGGACTAAGGTTTCAGAACGATAAAAAAATTCGTATTAGTACTTAATTATGTACTTAGCTTAGATTGTGTAAATGTGTAGAATAATAGTAGCCCAATTACGCACGCAGCTTTTGACGTCGTAAAATAAACGCTCTCTGTCGAGCACAAAATTAAAATGCGTTAATCATTCGTTTTTCGACCGATTTTTGATTATTTTTTGTTAATCGTTAATTTATGGATAAAAATAAACAGTTAACTAGCCTGTTTAGGATAGGTACCTATAAATTAATTTGACTCTATTCGCTTGAGAGATTTTTAAAAGATTGTATTTTTCGCCCGCCAGAAAAAAATATATTTTATGGAGTCAATATTTTTTTTGAAACGCCGTTTTATAAATAAAAACATAAGTAGAGTACAGTATAAAATAATATATTTATTGTAATGAAGAGGGTTGGTACTTAAGTAGTATTTTAACATATTGTTATTATAACTGAAAGGAACCAGCACAATGGCACGTTTTTGTTTTCTTTTTATTCAAATAATATTTTTATACAATAATAATCAAGTAATTGTATTTTAATAAAACCAATATCCACAAAGCATGATACGGTAATATTGAAACGGGTTTTATTTTATTTACTTACCAGAATTAACTGTTAATCCTACTAATTTATTAACATACATACATATCAGTATCTAGATACGAAGCTATAGTCTGATATTACAATAAAAATTACTATGTTTATCAAAAATGAAGCAATTTAGGACGTATCTATAAATTATTTTAAACTGGGCATAAATAATATATATTCTCCTTAAATACTTCAGTGATAGAGTTTTTTTATAACAATCACAAGTGGTATGAATAAGTAACTTATTTGAACTAAGCATTACGCACTATTATTGAACAATAACAAAAAAATCTATAACAAATAGTTATATGTGACATCCAGCATGCTCTTTGTATTAATACTTACAACATCATGTAAAGTAAAACAAATTAAATTAAATTGTTATTTCGTATGAGTTTCCGTATATAAATAACAACAATGAAAAAAGAACAAGTACTATTAAATGCAAACATAAGACTGTAGTAAAATAATGAACACAAAGTTGTAGTAGGTATTTAAAACTATAATAATATGTTTGAAATTAACATTTCGAATCGTTGTTTAAGGTGGGATATAAATGAATCGGTACGCTATATAATAATATATATAGAGGTATATAATAACTATTGAAGTCAGTGGGAATGGTGCGATATTCAGTCAGTTGGGTCAGTAACTATTGTCATTACGTTAGACTAGCTAATTAATTGTTTCGTTAAGATAATAGGAAAGGCAATTGCCTATATTTACTCGCGCAGGCAAATTAAAAATAAACATATAGAAACAAATATCTGATATAAGTTGATAACTTAAGTAATGTGTAGGATCATGACAATTAGCAGAATTATAAAATATATGATAACAATAATTATATTTGCGTCACGTGTGGGTGATATTTGAGATTCTTCTTAATGGGTACAAGCAATATCTTCCAAGTTTCATAATTCTTAAAGTCTAGTCTAGTCTTAAAAATATTATAAATGCGAAAGTAACTCTGTCTGTCTGTCTGTGTGTCGCGCTTTCACGCCAAAACTACTAAACCGATTTTAATGTGAAAAATATGGGCTATAAGGAGTTGAAATAGGGGATGAAAGTTATAAACAAATACCCCAAACCATGCGGGCGAAGCTGCTGGCGGAAAGCTAGTTCATTATAAATCAGTTTTATGGGGTACACTTTACAAATGTACAAATGAAAACTGGATAGATTTCTCAAATTCACACACATTTTTACAAACACAAAAGAACAATTATTATATGAGGTATGTAATAGTGAGAGCTATCTCACTTCTGAAAACGTTGGAGTATAGCTGTAAAGTTCAGTGTTAAATTTATAATAACAGTTCATTAATCATGACCTCTTCTTTGTATGCGTCCGCATACAATAGAGACGTCACTCTGTCTCGGGTATCTACGCAACCATTCTCCTCCATTCCGAGATACATTTTCTTTTCTATAACACATTCAATGAACAAATTGCTTTAAAGCAATAGCTTTATTGTATTCGAATGAGTCAACCGACAAAATCGGAAGACGTACGATAAAAGATGTTATAACATGCAATAACTTCTAATACTCAAATTGTCTTATTTAGAATTGTTATATTCGTAACTATATTGTTTCTTTCCCATACAACTTTAAGGTAGCCTACATTGTAAAGTGCTTTAATATAATTTCAAATCCATACAAGTGCTCGATAAAATAATAACGATAAGTTACAGCATCAGAAATCATTAAATTAACTTAAATTACCAAAACCTGCATAAAAGATTAAGTCTACTAGTGATGCCACATAACATTAATGTTACAATCAACGATTAAGGTCGCAAACTAGAAATTTATAAGGCAACAAAAATATTTACATTAAATCGCATTGCAATAAATACAGTATAGTATCGTGATACTGTTTTACCATTAGTGCCATTCGTATCGCGCCCAAAGGGCTTATCGGAAGCGCAAAAGCGTGCATTAATTAGAGATGTTTCCAAAAAGCATTAATTTACACTCTATGCAGTGCACTTAAACGGCTCAAAATCATGATAATAATATCGAGCTATGTATCTAATATCCGTCCGTATTAGAGAAAGTCTCAAGTACAAATCTATATATTGATATTTAATTACAAGAATAAGAATAATATCTGTATTGAGCATCGGTCTATCTAGACGCAAATCGAGCAGAAAAACTCGTCTAAAAGTAACAACAAGCTACAAAAGTTTAATATTATTGGTATGCAGCGCGTATATTTGAGAACTTTGAAATTAATTATCTTTTACTAGTATGATTTATAATCTCTGTTCTATGTAGGTATATTACAAAAATAGCAGCATAATACGGGGTCTTTGCTGCATCGTTTGCCAAATGGAACTGGCCGAAAGGAGCGGACAAGGAAGATGATTTAGCGAATTAGTGAAGTTAATATAAGGTTTTTTTGGTATTTTGCATACCTTTGGAAAAAGGACAGACTGAAGAAGTTTTTAAAAGAATAAAGAAGATAGATAGACGAAGATACTGATCACATTTAGTTTACAGCAATTTAAAATTGACTTTTAAGTTTATTTTGTCTTGTTCCAAAAACATTGTGAGTTATTAAAAAGGAACTAAATGTTATTAGCAATTTTGAATTTCATGGAAGCATACAAGACTAAACACAAAAATTCAAATTGAATTTGAAAGATATGCTAATAACTTTCAATGAAGAGGTCTGGTATTTTGAATGTGGCAAACGATACACCAAACACCCTATCTATCAATTACCTACTCAATCTCTTCTGAAAAGTTTTAAATACACACATTGATAACTTGTATTGCTGAAAGTAAAATATTGTTCATACAGTCAAATTAAATTAGGTACCAGTGTCTGGGAATAATTCGCCACTTAAAGGTACCGCATAATCGAGACATTCAACTACTTGAATTTATATAAGACTTCTTTTATACACACAGCACTTTTGTAACAGCACACGACCTTAAACAGTTGCTAACAACAAAATACTATTGACGTAGGGCTGTGGCTGCTTTAGCCGTGAGGCGAAGTGACTCCATGACGTGTCAGCACCGCGGCCGGCTCCGCAGCGAAGCAATCGAAACTGGTGTCAAGAAAAAGTTCTTGTACAAACCGTCTCGCACACAGCATATATGTATCTCTCGCCAGCAAAGCACAGACGTCTGAATAAACACAAGGACTACGAAAAACCTCTGGGTGTCGCTGTTTCATCGACAGCAGTACCGATCGAGCCTAGAAAGAAAAATTTTTCATGATTATTTGCATAATAACGATTCATTTTGAGTAACATTACACATATAATGAGCACAAAGAAAGGCAATCAGCAATGCCCGTACATAGCCTGGTATAAGTAAAGCTATATTTATGTATAGGCAATCTGTCAGCCCGATCTCCAACCAGCCAAGGATTGCAGTTTTTAGACTGGAGCCACAGGTACAAGAGATATATTTTTGGGGATGTGTATATATTAAGTCTAGGTGACTCATTGTCGGTAAAATATTTAATCATTTAAAATACCTGTCTTAAATGTATCGGGTTAGACATAAAATGCACTTGGTGCAATAGTTCTGCTTGTGGACATCCGTTACGGTCGGCGGTAGACTTGTCGTTCGTCGGACTCCGGGCGTCAGTGCCACTCGTGCCTGTCCTATCCATATCTGAAAATCAAAACATTAAACGAGCTGTGGTATTTTGGTCGGAAATATACGACTCTGGCGAAATGGACCCGAAAATTTTTGTCGGATTTATCCGACACAGGCGGCTAAAAGGTTAATGTTCTTTTAACATTATATTGTGCTTAAAGTCTTAATTTCTTAACGGAGTAGTCTCGAAAATAATCAAGATCCAATCAGGGTGTCTATTTATGGACATTTGAAATGTAGCAAAGTTGCGGGCTGACGACCTGCTAAATAAGGACTGCGAAAGTAGTTTTTTAAGACTCCATGAGTTATTTAACTTAATTTCGACAGATATAAATAATTACAGTTTTACGTCATTCAAGTAAATTATTTTCTTACCGGCAAAAAAAGCTTCACGTAGCTCATGGGACGACGGCGGCCGAGTACGAACGCAGGCCAGACAGTCCGCAGTAACGTGACGCCACTTGCTACTAGAGGGCGAGGTTTCGGGAACATCAGTAATAACTGCCCCTGCATTTGGAACCACACTTTCAGCTCCATCAACAGTGGCACGAGATGACTCTACCACTTCTTGATTTATTTCACTTGTGCCCTGAGCTTCCATTTCATAATTATTAACAGGTACTATATCGCCTCTGTTTTCACTATTAGATGCTTTGTCACATTCACCAACAGTTTTGCTAAGTACAATATCAGTACCATTTCCTTCTTCACTTACTGTGGCAACAAGTCTTTTGGTCTTGTCTTTGGTTACACCCCTATTTACATCAGTTGTTTCTGCATTTACAAATGTTGTATCTGCAATGGTCACCATTGTTTCACCCTTATCTGAATTCGAACTCACTTTGTGAATTTGAACTGCTATAGTGCTTGAACTAGCTGTAACCGTCAAAGTTACAGGTTAGACTTAACAATTAGAGCTAATACAATGTATTTTTTATTATGTACTACTTACCTTTATGAGAAGCCAATTTTTGACTGTCAGGTGTAGCTCGTGACTTATTTTCCGTACTTGCACTACTTGTATCCACAATAAAAGACGGTAGGCGATCCCGTTTCGTGTGGTCACTTTTATCAGTGTCTTCGTCATTTCGATCTTCGTCTCTGAAAAATTTAAGTTGTATAGGTATATTGTTTATAATTATTATGTAATGATTTGATAAAATCAATTGCACGAATACTGGTTGGTATGTAGTTATGTACAATAAGAATGTGAACAACATTTAAATTCGTCATACCTAGGAAACAGTTCCATTAAGTCCCTTGGAAGGCAGATGCCCATATAAGCGGGTGAGTGCGCTTGCGCAAGGTGCGAGGGCGGGACGGCCGAGGCGCCGGTGAAGCGGCGGGGGCCCTGCAGCGCCGCGCCCCCCGCGCCCCCCGCCCCGCCCGCCAGCAGCGCGCCGGCAGGGGGCGACGCTCTCGCACTCTCGCCGAGCGGTAACGGCTTCCAATCGTACTCCAACAGACTATAACCATTAAATGCAACGCACACTCTTGATGATGCAAGAACTATTTTATGCAAGTTCCACGCACTGATATCAGTTATTAATTTAGGATTTTAAAAACACTTGAACCGGTTTTTTGAAATCATTAAATGTTAAAATTCAAAATATTATCTAATGATAATAAATGAAAATAATTATGTTGATGTTTTGGAAATGAAAGGCCTTTAAGTATGAGAACACCGTCCAAACATACAACGGTCTTATTGGTCGAGTCCTTTAAAATGCTTAGGTAGTAGGTACTGGTAAACGGCGAGTTTTTATAACAAGATGGATCATACAGACCTATGCAAGTGGCGTTCTGTTGTTGTAACTGTCTACCCGCATAAAAGGCTTAAGTGTGTGTATTTAAATAATTAGAATGCAGAATTATAAGATGCCAAATAAATAAGAACTAAGACAACAATCTACTCTACATAATCAAGTTTAAGAAAAGACAAGCACTATTATGGGACGAGACTACTATTATGAGACTAATATTATTAGAGTACGATTTAAATTACCTAAGTTTTGTCATTCTTTCTTTAGTTGACTTGGCTCTATCCCTTAATGAAGAAAACGGTTTTGAACGTCGATTTGTATCCGTTAATAACCAGCTCAAGTCATCCATTTCACTTGAACCAGTTGCAGCACTTTCCGACAAATGAGGCCTTTAAAATAAATATCAAGTTTTTATCATATTTTATCAAATTTCACACAATGTCTGACTAGGGCATTGTACAGCCTTCATAGCGTTACATAATTATATGTTACCTACCGCCTATTAAGTGATTTCAATGTTGCATATCCTGTCATATCATTCTGGGAGGGTGGCGAGCTAGCGACTTCATGTCCCGTAAAACCTACAAAATCAAGAAAGTAGCCACAAATGAAACATTATTTAATTATTATTAATACAAAATTCATTTGAGGCATTACTCTAGAAGTTATTTACACGTAGTAGAACTCACTAGAAGTAGAAGTGCGACGTTGTAGTTCGGATATCTTCGGCCGTTGCGAGCTATTACTGCTTTTCATGCCATACAGACTTGATGAGCTTGGTATTGGACTTAGAGTCAGGACTCTATCCCTGCAAACAATTCAACTCGTTAGAATAAAAAAATACGAGTTTGATAAGGGAGGCACATTGTTCTGACTTACGGAATGGCGTATTTTCCAAGAAACGAATCGCAACTACTAACTCCACTCGTACTTGATTCACTGGTATTCCTCACTCTCCCTTCATGGGCATGCTCTAAAGAGTTCATTCGGCCCAACAATCTATTCTCTGGCAGGGGAACCCGATGAGGTCCTGGACGGTCATAGCTCGAATAATCCCGAAGTATATCTACAGTCCTTGATTCAGATAATGTGGGCCGGTCATGTGAACTTGAACTACTTTGCGATGGAAGCGTGTGAGACTTCCTTTTATCCGGTCGTCCGTCAGTGAGTGTTACATCCTGATCTTTAAGTTCCGAATGATCAGCCGATATCGATCCAATTTTCCCATAAAGTTTTGTGGTGTCCGATTGTAAACTTTCTGCAACGCTTTGATCAGTGTGGTCTGAATGTTCGCTCATTTCTGTGTCATAAGCATTATAGCGACATTCAGGTGTTACATAATAATGGATATTTGAGCCTTGCTCAAAGGTGGAATACGTTTCATCTGGGATCACTGGGAATTGGTCGTGCCTCGTATGCCTTACACATAACCATCCTAAAAGAAGGAAAAATTACAGATGTACTTACAATTATTAATCACATTTAAAACTTTAGGTCATTTCAATAATTTCGCTTAGATTATGGAAGGCTGTAAGGCCTCTTATGCACTATGCAGTGATTTACCGCATAGTCCGTGGAATGCGGTCAACTTTCCTGCTGGCCGCAGGACGCGGTTGCGCTTGTGGCAGTACGGATAAAAACAATTTTCTTGTACATATTTATGATTGCGATCAGCCCCGGCCAACCGCATAGTGCGCAGGCACCCTGTTTCAGATATTGCAAATAAATTTTATTTGCAATGTAATATTTAATAAAATATTCTCCTTACCAAGATCGGACAGCAGATTAGCACCATCATAGGTACTACCTATAAGGCCGAGAACATAAAATGCAGTTGCACGCACAGAATACACTGGGTTGTATTTTGCCAAGCGTACAATGTGTACCAGCACTGAGTCTTCCAAGTAACCGTTGCTCAAGCTCATGAGTAGATGGAGACCCTGTGACGTCACAGCGGTGTTACCAACTGCCCATAGCGACGCTTTTATGTCAGCGATTTCTTGTTCATTGGCGCACTTTTTGCGTTGAAGAATCTATAAAATAATAAAATTTTTGTAGCAAAATTTTTAACAATCATTTATTATCCTAAAATTTGTGTATATCTAATTAAACAAAAAAATAAATTTGAAATGTCTGTTTGTAATTTCGAATTAACAGCTTTTCGCTAAATGCATATAAAAGTATATGCGGAAGCTACATAAAAAAATCATTTTTAATCTTTTTGTCTGTCTGTTTGTTGTTTTGTTTGTTTCGGTTAATTTCTGAAATGGCTGGACTGATTTTGACGGCAGTTTCACTTGCTAATGCTAATGCTATAAGCTAATGTTATAAGGAGTAACTTAGGCTATTTTTATTTTAGAAATTTTATAAATAACACGCACGAAACGAATCACGTTCATTTTCATCTCAGTAATACAATTTCGAGCTAAAAGCTAACACGATACAGTATGGTTCATATTTTTGGAAGATAGATAATGTTGGCAATAGTGGTACCTTGTAGTGGTCGGGCAGCACGGCGGCGAGCAGCGCGCGCGCGCGGGCGGTCCCGACGCGGGCGCGCGGCGCCAGCGCGGCGTGCGCGTGCGGCGGCGGGCGCGCGGCGCGGCGGGAGCGCGCCCGCCCCGCGCCCGCCGAGCTCACCGCCAGCGCCGCGTGCGCGCCCGCCTCCACCAGCCGCACGTACCTGCACGGGTACAAACCATTCTTATAGCATAACAATTTACTGAATTCAAAGCAACAACAAAACAAACTTTTGTTTTGTATCTAATTTTTTTTCATCATCACCAGCCTGTAGTCGTTCACTGCTGGACGTAAACCTCCCCTTGTGAACGCCACAGAGCCCGATCTTCAGCTTTCCTCATCCAAGTCGTCACTCGACTATTATATTATGAATATGAAATATTACCGATAATTATAAGACTTCGTCCAGAAATCCAGATGTTTCTTGAGAAATGCGATGGACTTCGCATCGACCGATTGTACTGCGACGGCAATCTCAAGGCTTAACCATAGTAAGTAACCCCTATCGCTGACTGCCGTAAAGTCCAGGGATGCAGGCTCGGCATTCTTATCCAGGTTACAGTTCTGACACAGGGTCTCCTTCATTGTAATCAATTTTTCCACGTACAACTGTACAAAACACAATATTGTGTCAGATATATTTTATTTTTATTTTATTTTATTTTTATTTTATTTTATTTAAATTATTTTATTATTTTAGCAAAACTTACAGCTAGAACAGTAATATACAAAGTTAAATAAAGCAAAAGATGACCAAATACAAGTTTTCACATAATTACTTATACAACAAGATTATGTTATTTAATTTGTTTGTAAACATAATTTATAAGTGGAGGTTTAACAATCAAAAGGCAGATAGTTGTAATATTAAGAGATGAATATAATATACATTTCATATTTACATTAAATAAATATTGCACATACGCTAGGTAAATAGATGATAATAGCATAATGAGCAATAATCGGAGTTTAGGTAAATGAGTACTTTTTGTCCCAAAAAAAAATGAGGGAATCCCTATTTAAGGATTCCCTATTTATTTATTTCAGGATTCTAATAGACAAAACAGCTTAGTAAAATATTAATTTTCCACTAGCTATTTATCTACATTTTGTTACTCGCCCAACATGTCACAAATGAGTTCGTACCGAATTTTTAAATATAGAAAAGCGTTTTTCTCTTTAGGAATTAGGAATACCATATTTCTAAATATATATTTTTAATTATGGTGTGTAATGTGTGCTGGTGCTTCGATATGTTACACCCGTTGCTCGTTACTTTGTTCTTTAGTATCACCTTACACCTTATTTGTAAAACATACAGATCATAAAGTACTTACAGGAACATGATAAGCTTCTTCCAAAATCGACAGTGCTACTTTGACAACTGCTTTTGATTCATCCTTCACTTGACCAACTAGCATTTTCAATATCCATGTGTCCATATCTACACCGGTGTTAGCTTCGCTATTATCTTTATAAGGCGACTTTAAGTGATCGTGAACAACATTCTTCTTCAATTTAGCTTTTCTTCGGACTAATTCACGAGACTTTCTAGACGCTCTCAAAAGAACGTTTAAAAATTGCGTAGTGTACAATCTTGAGGCTTGAATACTGCACATTAGTGTTTTCGCTAGAATGTCTCTCGGATAAGAGTCCAAAGTGTAGTCTAGACTCGATATTACTAACTTTACATAGCAGCTATGATGAGTCTTTGTGGATAGTTCTAAAAGACTGAAAGTATAGGACATTTCATTGTTTCAAACCGATGATATGTATATCGATAATATAACCCGCATTAGGCCAGCGTGATGGACTATAGCCTAATCCCTCTCATACTGAGAGGAGACCCGTGCCCAGTAGTGGGACAGTATATGGGTTGATTATTATTATTACATTTAAACACTTCTCCATGACTATGGGAAGAGTGAGAGAGAGTGTATTATGTACTAAACAATAGTAGTAAGAAGGATCACTCACTTTTCATATAATCCTGTCTGTTTAAACAGCTTTAAACCATTTTGTGAGTGACAAAGTTGTCCAATAAACAGGAAGTACATCTGGCACATAGTGTTGCACATATGTTGTGGACTAAATAAGCACTCGTGAGCTTTCAGACCTGTTTCTATAGCCTCAATCTGACGACTCACATCCAAGAAAAAGTCTTCTAGCAATCTTTGACACTCAAGCTGAAACACAATATCAATGTTAATTTCATCAGGAAATAATAAGTAATTACCAAAAATAGTGTAAATAGTGATAACTCCTTCAATTTACCGCTCGTAAGGGTACATCTCAATGATTGCCAATTTAGGCCAGCTTATTGGCAAATAGGTACTGGTTTTCCTTGAGGCTGAGGCGACTGACCCCAACCCCAACTAATGATAATAGGTTAAGAGTTAATAAGTGCTAAATTCACTACAAAGAAAGATAGGTATATAAAAAAGCTAAGAAAGTGTCAATCACAAAATTTATTTATATAATTTTAGATTTTACTTACATCATTATGCCTCAATAGATGCCTAATAAGTTGACACCCTGCACGGGTCGCAGAGTGACCATGACACGTACTAGACAAATCAGTGTGGGAATACTTATTGGAAGACGGCTTCAGGTAATTGATTATACGACCGACCCATGCTTTGTGACCACTATCATTTAGGTTTAGCAAGGGTGTGTCATTTTCCTGAAATAACAAATATAATTTAGGTTCAAAAAATTACGAGGTAACTAAAACTACAAATAAATAATATTTACCTTCAGTACAGTTCTTATTATCTCCCAGTTCCAGGTGTTGCCGTCTTTGTTATGCATGACCATCGTACATCGAATCAAACTGTCGCTGTCACGTTCAAAGAGATTGAAAAACTTAGCCGTTTTAGTAACTCTGCTGACTGCAGCACTAGTTCGAGAACTAACACTTTTACTTTTAACTAAAGCACTCACATTTCTGTTAGGAATATCGGCTCTTGAGCCAACACTATGCCTTTTCGGCTCATTTTCGTTATCAGAATCGTTCAAAAATTCAATACTATTTTCTTTATGAAGAGAAACGTCATGTTTAGGTTTAGCCATACTAGCGTTATCTTTCTCTTTTCGACTTTTTGTAGTATCTTCTACTTTCTCTCTAAATGCACCACTACAATACTGTATAATGTGGTCTAGGAACAAACTGCTACTAGCAGGCCGGGCCTCGAGCATGGAGTGCAGCCGCCGCAGAGCGGCGACGGCAGCGAGCGCTTGCGGCTTGCCGGCCGAAGCCTGAGACATCAGCGTAGGAAGCGCTGGAGTTATACTACATATTTGAGGAGGTAGATAAAGGTGTATTAAATGCAATAGTTGACCCAATAACACGGTCGCTCGGACAGATATAAAAGTATCACTTGTAACAATCACTTCAGCTAACCCATCCAACAACCCAGCCTGAAATCATAAAATTGTATTTATTATATACCACTTTTTTTTCTTGTAAGTATTTGAATGCAATTTATTATTACGAAACAACCAAAAGCGGTGGTGAAAATAATATTTGTTATTGAAGGATACTGTATTGAAATAATGTACCTCTAAGAAACACTGAAGTAAAAGTGCAAGATGAATTTCAATTATATCAGGGCCCGTAGCACCAAGATGAGGTAATACGGCAGTGCCTTCAGCAGCAACGAATCCTTCGTTCAATCGCCAGGAATCCTAAAATTGTTATAATTGTTATCACTAAATAAGTCACCACTAGCATTATGTCAAATACAAATTGAGGAAGATCTAGCTCACTTGAAAGTCAGATGGATCAACTGCATCTAAAGCTACAGAAATCTCATCTGTCCATTCTGGTTGTGGTAATCCGACTAGTTCATACAAGAGATCCAATATCGCTTTCTGAAAACCAGTAATGATACTTATAGTAAAATATCTTATGTTTCTAATAAAGGTTAATGTAGAATATAAGCGTCAGTTACTCACTCGAACCTCTAATCGTGGTAGATACAGGGCGGCTACTAAAGCGTGCAGCCCGCCAGTGCTACACGGGTGGCAGAAGTGGAGCAGCCCTGGCCAACTACGGAGCACGCACAGAAGCGCAAGACGACTACAAGTGAACCGCATCTCGCGTTCATCCCTTATTAAAATAAATTAGGGTTCACACACAAGATAATACAAAATATTTTATTTTTCGCAGAAACAACGCCTATTTGAATGCAAAATGCAATACAAATATAATAGGTTAGATGACTAGAGTAAACATAATAATAACATAATAAGTTTCCCTATTATTGCAACCTTTATAAGGTTATTTATTATGTTATTATTAACTAATTCAGCCCCAGTTTCAACCATCTGAAATTTGAATATGTAAACAAACTTTCAAATTATAAATTATACAAGAGTTTAATTTAAAATACCTGCTAGTCTCAGTACCAGCTGGACGGAAGTGAAAATCACAGTAAGGTGAACTGAGACACATCAGGTCTATGCGTGCAGATCTCCGCGATACAGGGTCGTTGAGGGCGTGAAGCAACACCCCGCATAGCGCTTCAGCCATGCGCGGCGTTGCACATTCGGCCAACTGGCGAGTAACTGCGTTTACACCACCACATGATATAAACATGTCAGGGTTTAGTACACCTAAAACAATTGTAAAGGAGTGTGTACTTAGTACATTAGTATGACATTGCTATTTAGGTATACTATCATGTTTATAACATAATTCTCACTAAGTGATAATAGTACAAAATATACAAACATATGAGTCAGATGTAAACAAATAAAACTTACAGATCTCAGCAAGTGTGGCAATGGCGGGTCGTGATAGTCGGTCACCGGTGCCATCGCCGGCACTGGCAGCGCGCGCGACTGCGGCGAGGCAGCGCAGCAGGCCATGCTCCACGAAGGCACCTCGCTGCCGTCGAACGCCCTGCGTCGCGCCCACCACGGCTACCACTCGACGCACTACCCTTAAGGCTTGTGCTCGCTCATCCTCATTGCGAAGCATCAAATCCATTGACCTAAAAGATTGCCATTAGTGAGTCCTGCTAATTTGCTAATGTCCTACAAAAGTGTGCCATGCTTGAAAAGTCTACTCATTGATGTCCTATTGGACCTGATGCACCCCTCCTCTTTCTATCAATGGGTGGCCAGGTCCCACTTACAAAATTTCTACTCATTAGTCGAAATTTTTGCTGGTATTACCTTCTGATATTTTTATCAGTTTTTCTAAGTCTAAATCCAGATCTATAACATGAATTGTACATTGCGTTCTTATGTTGGTTGTGTTTGTCAAGTATGATAAAAAAAAAAAATATATAAATATTAATTATTAAAATAATTATGCCACTTTCTCACTACTCAAATGTATCATTGTCTCGCTTCAATATCTTTTGGTTGAAGTCATGTTAGTTGTAGTGGATTAATCTGGGTGTTCTTAATACAATTTAACTTCTCTTATGAAAGAGATTTTGGTTTTGAGCAGGCTATAAAGTTTTGTTGGTCATTTAGTGTAAGTTTTCATCCTCAATTGGATTGTATTGCATCCTCAATAAAACATAAATTTATTTTTTACATATTCTTATTTTTTACAATAGGTATGGGAATAATACTTATATGATCATTCTCTACTTCGGAATCAAATCAATGCACATTAAAAATCCAAAATTTATTTACAAAAAACCAGTTAAAAAACGAGCAATAAAAACAATTACCTTATAACTAAAAATGGTAGTTTCAGGTTATTAAATGTTGCTACATCACTTTCTGTCTTAATCAAATAGCGTAATACCCTTAGTGCTGCAGCTCTTATTACCATGGATTCATCAACAAGACTGACACGAATACTGTAAACAAATTTATTTTAAATTAGGTAAAATATAAGTAGACGAAAAAGATTTTGTCCTTCCCACAGTCAGTGGTCACACAGATCAGTGTCACAGTGCCACTTAACTAGTTCAACTGTTAGTTTAAACCATCCAGGGTCCCACTTAAATACACACAAAAATGACATCAAAATCTGTTTAGCCTTTTCAGAGTTCAGTGAATTATAATCTATATAAAGATATATCTATATCAAGATTTTGTAAGTATTATTTACATTCAGACCCAAAAGATTATTACAAGATATTACAAGAAACAAAAAAAAATAACCTCATTCGGTCAGTGTGTAGCCTTAGGGGCACTATGAAAAAAAGACTTAGAAAAATTTCACCAAAAACTATCGCCTAATCAAGCCTTAGGGACCGGGTGGGATGTGGGAGTAATAGGGTGGGGGAACGCGTGGGGGGACACCCAAAGGTCATTGACCTTGAACTTGGGGTCATTGACCTCGAACTTTGGTAATTGACTCGGGTCATTGGCCTTGCACTTGGGCCATTGACCTTGACCTCGGGTCTTTGACCTTGAGGTCAAGGTCAAATTTAAGAAAATCAAGGAACTTTTCCTGGACGTCAAGAGCGACCTTTGAGGTCATGTAAGTGACCTTAGAAGGTCATTACGTTGAGGTCAAGGTCAAATTTACGAAAGTCAATATCTGCGATTCTAAACACAGAACAGGTCAATTTAAGTGACCTTGGAGACTCAAGGTCAAGGTCAAATTTCCAAAAATATGATCTCTGATTCTGAGCTCAGTAATAGGTCAATATTCATTTTTAGTGACCTTGAGGTCAAGGACTCGTGACTAATGCCAATGTTAAGTTATCCTGGAGGTCAATGTTGAGTGACCTTGGAAGTCAAGGTTGAGTGATTTTTGCGGTCACGGTTAAGTGACCTTCGACTTTTTTTTCTAATATTGCTTATATCTCAAAAACGGTGTGTCCTATCGCAAAAATAATGAAAAATTGGCCCCCCTAATACCGCCGCCGCATAATTCTCAACATAAAATAATAATAATAAAAAGTCGAGGTGAAGTCTCATATCCCTGAAAGGCGTAGTCAACGGAGCCCCGCTGTGCGGGGCTCCTACTTCTGGGTGGTTTAAAAAAAAATAACCACGAAGGGGATAGCGGGGTCTTGCAGACCCCGCCATCCCCTTCTAACCTAACCTGTCCTAGTTGGGGTGCCGCAAGTCTCGAGCTCGCTTCGCTCGCTCTTGCATCCTAAATTTTCCTAGTACAGTAATATTATTACTTTGGTTGAAACACATGGGATGACGTTATAAATACCGCGATTAATTAAACAGGTGTTGGTACAACAAAAATTTGGTGTCCCATAACTCCGAAACGGTGCGTCGTAGGTGCATGGTTCTCTGAACCTAAATGGTTTCTATAGTCAAGGTTAACACCATGCTGCAAAAAAAACGGGACATTTCGACAAAAAAAAAACATCACAATATTTTTTAAGTCCTGCGCCCCTAAGGATACGCAAGCTAAAGATCGATCCCGACACTTAGAAAATTTTTCACGAAATATTTTTTTGTGACTAATTGCGGTTTTTGTGACGTTATCTCATGCGTTTCAACCAAAGCAACAATTTCTTTCCCAAAAAGATTTTTGTCAGCATTTTCATTTTGGAAATAGGTAGCATTTTTAAAAAATAAACAAAAATTTGGTGTCCCATAGCTCCGAAACGGTGCGTCGTAGGTGCATGGTTCTCTGAACCTAAATGGTTTCTATAGTCAAGGTTAACACCATGCTGCAAAAAAAACGGGACATTTCGACAAAAAAAAAACATCACAATATTTTCTGTCCTGCGCCCCTAAGGATACGCAAGCTAAAGATCGATCCCGACACTTAGAAAATTTTTCACGAAATATTTTTTTGTGACTAATTGCGGTTTTTGTGACGTTATCTCATGCGTTTCAACCAAAGCAACAATTTCTTTCCCGAAAAGATTTTTGTCAGCATTTTCATTTTGGAAATAAGTAGCATTTTAAAAAAATAAACAAAAATTTGGTGTCTCATAACTCCGAAACGGTGCGTCGTAGGTGCATGGTTCTCTGAACCTAAATGATTTCTATGGTCAAGGTTGACACCATGCTGCAAAAAAAACGCAACATTTCGACAAAAAAACAAAACGAAAATTCGTAAAAAATTTCTAAGTCCTTGCTCCATAGTGCCCCTAAGGCTACACTCCAACCCCTCATTCAATAAAAGTAGATTAATCAATATTTTATAAAATTTAAATGCTTGAGAGATAAAACTTACCAAGTCATTAATTCATCAGGTGTAAAGCCCAAATTATTTTTGTCTTCTTTACATAATAATGTGACTAAGGCATTTAAGTAGGACAGTCTACGGCTATCAGAGCCATTCTTTTGCATGCCTCCCTTACCATACTTAGACTCCATATTACTCTTGCTTGTGGGTGAGGTGTCATTGTGGAATGGTTTCTTTATATATAAGCCTTGAATGATATCTTTTATATTCTCTTCAGGTGTTTTATTTTTAGTGTCCAATTTATATAAATCACTCTGTTTACCTAAAATTGATGAATATTGGTATCCTTTAAATTCAGTACACATAGATCTGTAGACAATCAAATTAGTGGTTCCCCACAAGAAAAATAGATACATGTTCATAAATTATTGAATATATTTTATTTTTATTACAAATATTTACCTTTCTTCCGATTCAACCAATTTTCAAAGGAGGTAGCCATTATAACATTTTTACGCAAGTTTGTGGAAGTAATGAGTCTTCTTATGTTTCAGCAACGTAAAGGGACATAAATACTTTCAGGAATGCCTTTATAAACTGCATTACACATAGATCATCATAAAATAAACCGTAATTCAGTCAGTCCTGTTTTCCTCACACACCAACACCACACATTCATTTGATTCATTCATTTGACATAACTTGTACTTTTTTGACAAGTACATATCTGATATCTATGACAAGAACATAATCTGCATTATTTTGTTTATTGTTAGGTTTACATTGTCGGTGCCTTTTACCCGACTGCGTCTGAAGGAAGGTTCTGTTTTTCGAGAGTATCAAGTGTGTGTATTATGTATATAGAAATGTTTGGCATGCTCTGCAGCCAGAACGGCTCGATGGATTTTAGCTTCAAAGGTGTCGTTAGATTCGTATTAATTGTGAGTGACACTAGGTATAAAAAAAAAGGTACGAAATAAAATTAATTATTAAATCTTATCTTACTAATATTATAAATGTGAAAGTTTGTGAGGATGGATGGATGGATGGATAGATGGATGGATGGATGTTTGTTACTCTTTCACGCAAAAACTACTGAACGGATCTGGATAAAATTTGGCACAGAGATAGATTATAGTCTGGAATAACACATAGGCTACTTTTTATCCCGGTAAAATCTATGGTTCCCGTGGGATAGCGGGCGAAGCCACTGGCGGAAAGCTAGTTACACATAAAACCCGACTGCGTTAAAACTGTACCAACAAAAAATCTAAAAACAAGCTTGATGTAGGTAATAACGGAAATGAAGTACTTAACTGAATGTTGGAATTTTTCAGGCTTAGGATAGAACTTTTTAGGCGCAACTGCGTATACATGGCAGCAGTGGCGTATTTGCCCTAGGGTCAAAAGGGCCATGGCCCGGGACGCCAGGCTGTGAGGGGCGGCGCAAGCCGCACGTCGCTCAGCTTTGTGCGCCTTTCTTTTTCTACATAATAAAGTCAAAAAGACAGGCGAACAATGCTGAACCAACTGGCTGTCTAAAGAAATAAAAATAGCCTACCTAAATACCTACATAATTTACAAAAACTAAAACTCATTTGGTTGTAAGTTTGATAGTCATCACGACGACGGAGGGCGGGCGGCGGTGGTGAGTCTGTTGGACTTCGTCGCGTTGTGACTCAGGACTACTCGGGGTCGTATTTTTGTACTTTCAACGTTCGTTAGACGTTAAGTTTCCGTGCTAAATGGGAGAGACGGCAGGGTGCAGGGCAGCGCAGGCGGCAGCGGGAGCGATGTCGGAGACCTACTAATGGGGGCATTCCTTTGCTCACGCTCTAGCCCATCCATCAGCAGTCATAACCTTCCACCCTTCTAGCATAACCTATCCAAGGTGGTGTGCTCCAACTTTCGAGCTCGCTTCGCCCGCTCCTAAGACAAACGGAGGTAGTAATAAACTAATTGTACTTATCCCTTTAACTAACGTTACCTGTCCGAGGTGGGTTTCCTCAATTTAACGAACTCGCACCTACATGAAACACCTGGAGGTAGTAAACAAACTAATTGTAGTTAGGTACTCTTCTAACCAAGCATGTCCAAGATGGGTGGGCCAAATTTTTGAGGCCGCTTTGCTCGCTCTTACATGAAACACCTGGAGGTAGTAAACAAACTGATTTTAGTTACTCTTCAATCCAAGCCTGTCCAAGGTTGGCCCAAACATTCGAGCTCGCTTCGCTCGCTCTTACATGAAACACCTGGAGGTAGTAAACTAATTGTAGTTACTCTTCTAACCAAGCTGTCCAATTTGGGTGGCGCAAATTTTCGAGCTTGCTTCGCTCGCTCTTACATGAGACACCTCGAGGTAGTAAACAAACTAATTGCAGTTACTCTTCTTACCCAGCATCTCCGAGGTGAGTGGCCCAAATTTTCGAGCTCGCTGCGCTCGCTCTTACACTATTACCTATTCTGTGCTCTTACTGTATGAGATAACTGGAGGACTAGTAACGTAACAAACTAATTCTTATTTCCCCTTCCAACCTAACGATAATCCAATTTACCAACGAAAGGCTCCACTGTTCGAGCTCGCTTTGTTCACTCCTACATGAGTCAACTGGAAGTAGTAACAAACTAATTGTAATTACCCTTTTAATAAATTACTATTGTAGTAGTAAGAAAGGAGATCACATTAACATATTACTTCAAGTAGATAAATTGTCCATTGAAAAAATAAAATAATCATTTTCTGAGTTATGGGGCAGCAAACCCTACAGGCCCGGGGTGCTGAATCTTTAAATATGGCACTGCATGGCACCACGTATATGTAATACATTATCAAATTGGATTGCTGAATTGCCTTACGGAAAGTTTTGCAGGTTGCTGAAGAAATGGTTAATAGTTATATAATAGTTTATATTCTATAGGTGAATTTCTAAAAAAAATCGTGTAAGTAATCATTTCAGAAATGCATTGTAGATTGGTGACTAAATATTTATGTTTAATTTTTTGTGTTTAACTACCAAATATCATGGCGAAATGTGTCTTTGCACTACAATAATTTTATATCATCTCTTGTACACTACCACTAACAATGAACTAACACTACTGTATCTATAAATTAGACTGAACGAATCGAATGAATAGCTTGTCCCATTTTGCTTACAAGCATTTTTATTGACCAAACGGCCAAACACTTAATTAATATCCATTGCCTATGATTGGCCGATAAAAGCGCTTAAATAAATTCATGAGCAAAATGGAGATTTTTCGCGGTAATCGCTGTCAACACGCTGTCAACAGTGTCAACTAGACCTATAATTATGACAGTTAGCCGCAAACGTGTCAAAAATCTAAAAATTGACAAAAATCTGTAAGTGCTTACAAATTTTTATTGGCCAAACACAGCCACTGTGTCTTATTTAATATCGTTTGGCGCTTTTTGAAAATGTAACCTGATGCTATTGTGGCGCCACCACTTTTTAACTAATTTCGACAGATGTTTTTTATACATAGGGATGGTTCTCCTTGTCTCTGCCCTTCATATAAAGTTTGGTTTAGAAACTAAAAAAAGTTTTTAATGCTTCTTGGGGCCAGCATATAAGGAAAATGCTTCGGAAAATTAACTAAATTTCCAGTTGTAAAACTACAACTACCCCATGATGTTATTTTATTCGGTGATAATGAGTGGTGCTATCGCATATGAATCCGCCGCTAGAGGTGCTTGTATAACGTGAGGTCTCCAAAATGTCAAATATCATTGCTTGTAGATTGACTTCGAGGGTTTATTTCTGATTAAATTAATGTTGTGAATATTTTGAGATCAATTAACGGCAACTATGAGTTACGGGTCAATGAATGTCAGTGATTTAAACGCGGAGCTAAGAAAAAGAGGTGTAAAAATGTACTTAGGTCCTCCTTTTTTCCGAATAAAATGGAACTGCGCATGGATATTTTCATGGGATTAAGAATAATGAATGCGGTTAACACAGCGGGACAAAGCCATTTTGGTAATTGAATTAAAAAAGGTGAACCAAGGAAAAAAATGGACCTCTGGCTGGAAATTACTAAAATCTCTTACAATCTATATTTTGGTGGAAAACTTCTTTGTTTGTACTAATGACACTTTGTTTGATACATGGATTTTTTAATTTAGTCAAAAACCCTTTTATCTATAATGGCCACATTTGGTAAAATCGTCAAATAAATTGTCACGTAACGTCTAATGTGGCATATTATGTACCATAAAATCGCGCAAAAGCAATGGGTTTATGAAATGTAGGTCTACCACAGCAAATCTGATAGTATATTTTTCATCGGTCCTTACTGAAAAAAGCATAGCAGTGCCCACCGTTTAAACAGATATTAGTAAGGCCTTTAAAGTAGACCACGCACTTCTTGTTTTCAAACTGTCTATCTTAGGTATTAGCGGTGGACCGTGAATTCATAAAATGGTATTAGACCATGTTTCTTTCAAATTAAACGACATTTCTGATTGTGAAAATTCTAGAATGTTAAATGATGGCAACATTACACTTTAAAATTTGACAAAATAGTACGACGCAGTGACGCCAGCCAGTGACGCACGTCACACTATTTCCTTTTCGTTGTTGTCTATGGCGGCGTAGTGAGGTGGTGAAGAGATTATAATAAAATCGTACCAAGCAATCCAAAGAATATCATAGGAAAAGTGAAGTGCACTCTTCGATACAAAAGCGGATTACTGTCATCTCTTTAGTTTTCGTTGATAATGTTAGATCCAATAGATACTATCGACATGAAATCATGTCGTATATGCTTGACAAACAAAAAACCATTATGTCCCCTATTCAGATACAAGCTGTCTGGTAATTATGCTGAAATGCTTACAGCGATCGCCGATGTAAAGGTAAGTTGGGAATGCCACTTATTTGTATACAAACTCAAGCTAGGCCTTGGAGCTTGTCAACAAACGAATAGTGTCGATACCTGTGATAACCGATACAGCGGGAATTATACGAAATTGTTGTCTGCCTCTTGATTGCGTCAAATCAATGCTGAAGATTTAGTCAACACAACCAAACACAACAAACCGACAGCATTGACTGCATCAGATCAGAGGCATCTAAAATAATAAACAGTGTGGTTGATGTTAGCAATAAACTATGCAATACCATATTGTAATTATTATTCATTCAAGTACCTATCATTAATTAGAGCTTGCAAAAATTAAAAGGTTATTGGTAAATTATAATGAATTTTTGTTTTATCTCAAATCTTTTCTCAATCAATTTTTTTTAGGTTTCATCTAATGATGGATTGCCAGAAAAGATTTGCCTCAAATGCTGTACTACTCTGGAAAAGGCATACCTACTTAAAACAGTGGCTGAGAGGTAAGCTGAAGTTTTATGCATTATATAAATCCATTGGTAGAATAGATCTAGAAGGAAACAAATTTCCCACCCAAATTCAGTCTCCTATAATATGAGTTATAACCAGTCTGTACATAGACATAATGATTGTAATGTCAAATACGCTATACTAAGATAAACCACATTCCAGGTCTGATAAGAAGCTGAGAAAGATACTAGCAAGGGAAAAGGAAAATGTCCCAACTAAGAAAATTGCATTTGATTCTTTCACCGACATAAAAAGTGAGATTGGGCCTTTAACAATAAAACCTGAACCAAAATGGGAAATGGAAATAGAAGTACCAGAAGGAAGTAAACCTGTTGAAACTATGGATGGAAAAGACATTGTTATTGCTAACACTGTTATAAGAAAAGTAGATCCTAATGCTGATGAGATTAAAGTTGATAATTCTGATGAAGTGCAATTAACTTGGAGAACAACAAGGACTAGCTATACTTCTAAAAATGATCCAGATGTAAGTTAAAAATTGACAATTTGATATGACTAGTGTTTACCCAGTGATCATTGTTTGACTATAATATTTATGCATACTATTGCATACATAAATATAAGAAAAAATATATATTTGCATTCGTTCTTTATAAGAACTAATTATTCCACATATCATCCTCCATGCCCACAATGAGCTTTCAAAAGGATAAAAAAAATACTTTTGTATTAACTATTACATAGACTGTAAAAAATATTTGCTAATCATATTCATTAATATCATTATGCCGCAACCATAGATATACAAACAACATTTAATTGACATTTGATGACTTATTATTCTCTTTATCTTGTAAACACAAGATACTATAAATGATTAAAATGCACTCAGTTATTCATACCTAATAACTTACATAGCCTTGCATAACCTTTTGAATAAATAACAACTAAAATTAACAGATAGTATAACATTTTTGTTTTCAGATTGAATATTTAGATGATGATATTTTCCAAGATGATGATGATGATGATTATGTTCCACCAGTTGAAAAGCCCAAAACAAAATTTAAAAAACCAAAACTATCTGATATTAAGGTGTTTAAAGGCAAAACTGTTGTACGAAAACTAAAAGTGCTTAAGAAATTTAAAGATGAATTTGATTTTGATTCTGGTAGGTCCAATGATGATAATAAATCACGAGCGACAACAATTACATGCTGTAAGTACTAGAATACCTTTTCATATGGTTAAATTACCTTGATATAGGTACAAGCAGTGATAGCCTCGGGTTATGACCACTGGACTGCCAAGTCAAAGGTCTCGAGTTCGAATCCAAGGCATGCACCTCTGACTTTTCTAAACATGTGCTAATTATCACTCGCTTTAACGGTCAAGGAAAACATTGTGAGGAAACTTGCATGCATGAGATTTTCTCAAAGGCATGTGAAGTCGGGCAACCCGCATTAGGCTAGCGTGATGGACTATAGCCTAATCCCTCTCATACTGAAAGGAGACCCGTGCCCAGCATTGGGACATGGGATGATTATTATTATTATTATAGGTACTCCAAAATAAAGACTAAGTATAGTGATAAATAATATATAAAACCCAAGTCATTAATTTTGTTATCTATCTCTACAAATAAATATGAATAAAATAAAAAAAATAAAATGAATTACCAAAATGTTTGACCGCGCATAACTTCCAAACGACTGCACCAAATTGCAATAATCTTTATTTTCTGTCTTCGTCATTGTCAGAAGATTTTTATGTAAGATTTATTTTTAAATCCATCGGGAAACGCAAGTAAAGCGGCGCACGAGCCGCTAGTTTATAAAAAAAAAATACTCTTCAATAAATATAGGTCATAATTAATATCGTTTTTTTATATCCAGTTCCGATATTAAAGAATGGTTCAAGAGGATCACCTATTCTTTTGAAGAGACCAAAGGATGCAACTGTATTAAAAGTTCATACTGGATATAAATCCAAAACTGCTAGTTCATCCAGTGATGGTTCTAAAGCTAGTCGTAGGGAAAAACCTGTACGAATGGTACGGACTGCAGTTGCCAAGCAGAGAGAGAAACTAGTGTGCCCTGTATGTGGTATACTGACCTACACTTTGGGCAATCATATAGCAACACATCAAGGTAGTTCTTCCAAATATTTGCATGGTTACAGTATTTACTGCAATTTATATGAAATTATAGTCAGTCAATATAGTAAAATTAATAATAGTAAATTCCTGGGTGGTGGTGCCCTTACGTGATTTACTTAAATAAACATAAGTAACATTGTTGTTCATTTGTAAAAGTAGTATTTTCAATCATTTGCAGAGAAGAAAAGATACACATGTTCTCAATGCCCCAGGTCTTTTGCGCAGAAGAGTAATCTACTGGTTCATGCTAAACAGCATACAGGAATTAAAGATCACATTTGTGAAATATGTGGTGCTGGTTTTTACAGTCAAAAATCTTTGGTTAGGTAAATAAATTGAATTATTCCATTTCTTTAATTTTATAATTACAGTTGGATCAAATGAAATCGCAACTTTACATCATCAATTTTATATTTTCAGACACAACTTAATTCATAAAGGAGAACGGCCATTTTCTTGCAATTTGTGTACGAAGAGATTTATTGCTGTAAGTATCCTTATATTTGCGATAGTTATTCGTATCTATCTTTTTTGGCTGAATTCTCTAGATACAACACAATTTAGAGGGGACTCTAGTGCCGACGAATTTGTAACTTATCGAATTTGTTTGATTGTGGTTTGAACATGGCGGTAAAAACGGGCATTTTTGAGGATTTTTGGACTGTCATATTTATTTTACTTATTTTATTTTGGAAAAAAGGAAACAATAGCGGCATGTATTAATTAGATCTGAATTTTTTGGGCAAAAATTATTGCTCTAGAGGCATTATCCATGGAAAAAACAGCGGAATGCGTTTGTATGGAGAAAGGGCCACTAGAGCTCCCTCTTAATAACTACAATGCTAATAAAAAATAATGTGTGTCTGGCTGAAATCCCTTAATTACGAACAAACTAAGAATCTGTTCATGCATGCTTTTATATTTATAATACAATTTAGTTTTTCAATACCCTATATAATAAAAAAATAATGTCCTAATTATGCAATAAAGATCAAATAAACTCACTGGTGCCTATATGCACACTGCCTAGTTTAGGCATCCATTGCGAAATGAGACATTTGATAATTAAATAAATTATATCATTATAATAAATTACTTAAATAAATTATATTACTATAATAATTTAATCAATTAAATTAATTAAATTATTATATAAAAAAATGTGCTTGTGCTTGGTACCATCAAAGAAAAAATAAGTGCAATTGATGTATTTCAGCGTTGTGACCTGAATCGTCATCTGCGTATACATTCGGGTTACAAACCTTTCAAATGTAACACTTGCACAATGTCATTCAACGCGAAACATCAGTTGCAAAACCACGAGCGAATGCACACCGGGGAGCGGCCGTACACATGTCAGGTGCGTCGTAGTCTTTACCATCTCTTGTCACGTTCCAGATGACTGGTCTGCGCCGCCATATGGCTATACATACTGGTGACAAACGGTTCAACTGTAATTTCTGCAATAAAAAATTCACGCAAAGCCATCATCTGCAGAACCATTTGATTACCCACACTGGCGATAGGCCCTATACTTGCGAGGTCAGTAGGCTCTAAATAGTAGGTCAAATGGCCATGTATACCTGCTAATATTTAAATACTACTGTACTGTGCTGTACTATTGTACACAGCCAGTGCTATGATTTTACAAATAACCAATTACAAATTGAATTTAGAATAATTTTATTTTGAGAAGCTTGTTAAAAAGTGTGTTAATTAAATGTAACCTTGACAATAATGTTCAAGTGTTAGTAAAATCTTTTAAAAGCAGTGATAACCTAGGGGTGTGACCGCTGGACTGCCAAGTCAAAGGTCTCAAGTTCGAATCCAAGGCACGCACCTCTGACTTTTCGAAATCATGTGCGTAATTATCACTCGCTTTAACGGTGTAGGAAAACATCGTGAGGAAACCTGCATGCCTAAGAGATTTTCTCGACGGCATGTGTAGTCTGTCAACCCGCATTAGGCTAGCTTGGTGGACTACAGCCTAATCCCTCTCATACTGAAAGGAGACCCGTCCCCAGCAGTGGGACAGTATATGGGTTGATTATTATTATTATTAAAATCTTTTCAAATTATCCTAATCCAGACTTGTTGTTAATTTAATCGAATATATAAAATTCTCGTGTCACGGTGTTTAACAAACACCGTGATACGAGAAAACTCTTCCGAAACGACTGGAACGATTTTGTGCTTATCGGTTAGGTCTGAGAATCGGCCGACATCTATTTTTCATACTCCTAAATAATAAGGGTGCCCCACCCCTATATGGCAAAACAACATTTGCCGGGTCAGCTAGTTATTTATAAAATAGTTTAAACTATGGACCCTTTATGATTCTATAAATATTTATTTCAGGTGTGCAATGTTGCATTCAGCTACAAGGTGAATTTAAATAACCATGTATTGAAAGTACATGGCATCAACCTCAAGTTCAAATCCATTCATACTGTGACTGAGGATATACTCCGCCGTGAAATGGGCATACTAAATGAAACACGAGTTGCATTATCGCATATTATGCCGCAGTTGGGTGAAGTACCAGCCCCTGCCGCGCATGAAACTGTACTCTCTTTAGCCTGATTGAAAAACTAAAGGTATTATATTTCTTAATTTGTTAATTTACAATAATGCACTATGTCAAAACCTACTTTGATGTTTTTATTTTCTGTTTTCTAGTGTGGAATATGATTAATTTTGTAAATGCAAGATTTATGTTGCGATTGAAATTTGTATCTGTTTTTCAGAGCATTGTTAAATATAAACTGTAAATACGTAGGTTATGTTTATTACTTAATTAAATTAGATTTGACAAGAAAAACAAACATATTTGTTTCTTTTTAGGATTAGCTTATGCCTCTCGATATTAGAACACTTTTAATACTAGAAACGAAAGTTTTCATTTGTTACTTATGGCTATGTACAGTCAGCAGCAGTCTGGACGAAAAATTATCTAAAATGATCTGTAAAACACATGAAATTATCTCAATGACACAAGGAATGTTTCAGAATATACACAGTACTCAGCAAATGGCATTCTGAGATAAAGTTTAATTGCTTAAGTAGTGTAATATCACTATCATTACATATTATAACAAATTCCTCTGCCGGGTCTGTCTGTCTGTTCGCGATAAACTCAAAAAGTACTGCATCGATTTTCATGCTGTTTCCACAAATGGATATCGAAAACCGGAGGAATGTTTTAGTATACAATTTGTTTTGCAAGGTTTTGTATACATTGGCTATAATATGTATAAGGATATTTGTAGGAGGTGTCTGAAAAAAACCCTTTGAGATATTATAACAAAATGATGTATGGTGGAATTGTGATTCTTATATAGGTCGACGAAAAAGTCCGCGAGGGTATATATTTATCTCCTAAAGATAACCCACAGTAACAATTTTTATCTTTTACATATTACAAAAAAATGCCAGTTATTTATCAAGCTATTTTGAACCATACAGTATTATTCCTTAACCAAATAAACACATATAGACGTTAGATACGTTGTGAATTTAATGTAGATCAAAATTGCACTTTACAGCAAAACATTAAAATGAATATTTTAGAAGATATCACAGAAATAAAAAGCGGGGCTAGCCCGGTGGCGGGCCGTACGTCGGTGTGCCTGTAGCCTATTCATAATAAATAAATAAATATCTTGGGTCATGTTATTTTTAATGAAGGAAAAAATCGGCTGGCGGGCAGGATTTGAACCTGCGTCTTCTGGTTCGGTACACCAGACGCTTTGACCACTAAGCCACCGCGAGTCCCGCTCGCCAGTCGAAATCTTCCTTCACATTCTAATTTACGCCATAAAGGTGACGTAGCAACATCTATTGTGAATGCTTCACAACCGACACGACTAACTTTACAGCTAGTTCGATGTCGTATGATGCTATTAATTATCTTTTTTTGTATTTTTTTAAGCATTTTTGACGAGTCTTAAACCGGAACGCATTTCCACAGCATTTTTCTACTTTCATGACCGTTTCGCCACACCCAACGTTCACTTCCATAAGTGTAGGACAGTATTGTGAATAGCCAACCGTGCCTTTTGAGACACGAACTCGTTAGTCGCAAATGTATGAATAGCATTCACTTTATTTCCCGCATTCACTCCTTTCGACATCTGCGTCTTCAGCATCTGCTAGTGAGGTTATCTATATCATATTATGAAGAGGAAAAATTTGATTGTTTGTTTGATTGCATTGAATAAGCTCCGAAACTACTGGACTATTTTGAAAAATGAAAATAATATCGGAAGTTGAGGGACAGGAAATAAAACATTAATGTAAGAAGGTCAACTTAATCTTTTATTGGTTAATATGCATGCAAGGCTCATTTCACTCATTTAACTGATATGAACATCATTGTCATGCAAGGTGGATGTCATTATTTCGTCGAGATCTGCTGGTTAAATTAATTCTCAATAATGTAGTCTCTGGTGCAAACACATCCCACGCTGACAGGGCGTTTTTCAGCAACCCACTTGTATTTCAGATCATTTGGTAATTCTAGAGAGTCTTGTTTTAGGAAGTCCCGTCTTCTTATTATTGTTAACTATAACAAAAAAAAACATAACTTTATCAACAATACCACTCGATCAATAGGTACATAGGGTTAACTTGCGCTTGCATCAGCCGTTAGATGGTTAAACATTCTTAAAGACTGTTGGCTACGTGGCTCGGCGCATTTTAATAAAGCCTTCTCTCGGTCATAGAATCTATGTCAATCATTGAGGATAGTCAGAAACTGATAGTGATCTATATTCAGGTAGACTGTGAATTAGTTAATATAAAAAAAATTGAAATTGATGTTAGCAGTTGTAGGAACTAGAGTGACGATGTCAACTAGTATACAATTAGTTTTTCAGACTTACGTTGTACAAGTTTTCCATGCAAACGTACGGCGGAAGACATGCTCGTTGACGTACTTTGCTACAATTTCGGGTTTCTACGAAACGTGGATACGAATTTTCACCAAAGTCTTTTGTGTCATTCTGAAAACGTAATAATTAGAATTCGTTATCATCTTAGTTATTATGTAGATATTTTTAATATTATGCATAAGTTACGTTCGCTTACAATATATTCACAGGTACAAGGAGGATCCGGTAAAGCTTGCTGCAATAAAAAATACAATTAAAACTTGCTACAATAAAAAAAAACAAACTCAATTTTTTATCTCGGATGGGAATCGAAGCCATGACACTCGGCACAACGGTAGTGCCAGTTTAAAGTTTCAATTTAAATTAGGATCAATATTTTTTTGCTTTTAGAAGTACGGATTATTTAGGTAAAACAGGATTGACTTGAGACGATGATCGCAGCATCATCATACCCTGATTTGTCGAGTGAGAGACGGTCGTTATGAACCGTTTCTTTTTCTATGAAAAATATGGGTGCAAATAATGACAAGTGTAATGATTTACTTACATTGTTATTCTCATTAACTTTAATGTTACCCCTTTTACGAGTTCTGGTTTCGACGGAGTTATCCAATAAGTATAAAATGACATCATTTCGCCTATTTGCGTAGTCAACTATAAACGCAGAGAGTTCTTCGGGACTTGAAGGGTCCGGTTGAAAGGTATCCGTTTCATAATTTGTTCCTAAATTGCCAGAGTTGCCTAATATTTCACTGTCTCGAGCCAATCGTACGACGTAATTTTTTCTTTTGCGAGTCCTTTGATCTTCTAGCATATACTCGTCGCCATTATATTTTTTCATTGCCATCACCTTTGGCACTAATGATTGGATTAAAATGAAAAATCCAAAACATACTATTACAAAAAAAAGTGGACGAGTGATCTGAAAATAAAAAATGCGACGGGTCACTAGGATTTTCGCTTGAATTTTATTGAAAAGAATGTCACCTATTTTTTTCTATTATTTTTATTTATTAAGCTGTGATAGCCTAAAGAAATGACTACTCGACTGCGAAGTCAAAGGTCTCGAGTTCGGATCCACGGCACGCACCTCTGACATTTCGAAATAATGTGCGTGATTATCACTCGCTTTAACGGTGAAGAAAATTACCGTGAGGAAACTTCCATGCCCAAAAGCTTTGCTCGACTGCATGCAAGGCCAGCAAGGTGGACTAGGGCCTAATCCCTCTCATACTGAGAGGAGACCCGTGCCCAGCAGTGCGACAATTAATGGGTGGATGATGATTTATTTTTATTATGTGTTTACTGCTACCCCGTTCGGGTGTAACTGCACTGCAGGTTTTACTACGAGGTGAACTTTTGTCTAAATCATTATCACAGGTACTATAGTGACAATAGGTACTTAAGGAATAATAATAAATCGGAAGCTGAGTAAGCCTAATTAAACAGCCTTAATTTATAAATTGCTGGCCACAAACACAAATTAAAAATAATTACACATAAAACAATCTCAGGATACTTACCATGACTGTAGGTACAGCTTTCTCTAGTTTCCACGAATGAGTGATGGTCGTAGAATTTTTCTCACCCTTATATAGTAGGGAACTAAATTCAGTGTCGGATTTAGGGTAGGTGGTCGCCCGGGGGTTAAGTCTCAAAACAGTCAAGTTGCAAATAGCTGTTGGTTGCAAAACATTCATAATATCCAAATCGAGAAACCTCCAAGTTGCAAAGTTCTAGTAGCAAAATAATCAAGTCTCAAAACATCTACATCCCGTAATAATTTTTATATAGGTAAAAAATACTGATTGCACACCAAAATAATTAAGTATGTCAAAATATTATATTGGACATCTAATTATTTGCTTTCTAACAAAGCATGTGGTTCTGGCGTGGTCACAGTTCTAACCTTTATTTTTGCACTGGGAAGCAGGGGCGCTGCTTGCCGCTTTCTTCGACTTCTCATATAATAAAAGGCGCCGCCGAACGAGTGACTCGCCCGGGGGGCGCCTAGATAGCTAAATCCGGCCCTGTACCTACTGATTGATAGGTGGACAAAAGGACCCATTAGATAGAACAAAAATGTGTTATTTATAATATGATCAAAGATATCCGATTACACATCTCAAGTAAGTAACAATAGTATTTTTCTTCATAAAAGGCTTGGTGATGTGGGCGAAAGAAATATAATGGGGTTGCGACAGGTGTCTCATCCCAACCCACCTACGCTAAGCAACTGATATCCTATATTTTTTCTTAGATTTGGACTAATGGAACGGATACATAAGTACGACCAGCACAAGCATTATTTGCGCTTTGTATATAAAGGAATCTTTGAACGTGAGGATCACCCCTTTTAAACGACCAATTTATTTGAAACATTAAGCCTCTGGATAACCGCTACCCGCCGGGATAAATTAAAAATGGAACATAATTTGTATGAAATTATCTACAAGGTAATTTATTGGGAACTTATTTAGAGAGAGGTGATGAAACAGGCCCAGAGTGCAACAACATTGCATGTCATTCCGAGCTGTTATAACGCAGTCAGAATTCCGAAATTATAGGAGATTCCCGCATAACGTAAAAACCGAAGCGAACCGTTTTTATTACATTTTATACAGTATCATCTAATCCCAAACTAAGCGGAGCTTATACTATTATAGGCACTAGACAGTGGATATAAAATGTATATACATATTTTGTAAAAAAAAACATCCTTTATGTATATATAAGAAACACCCAGACAGACACAAACACCTATGTTCATTACATAAATATTTGTGTCCTGTGGGAATCGAACCCACGACCTTGTGATCAGCAGTCCGGTCAGCTCGAACCACTAGACCACAGACGTCATCAATTTGGAATTTGACTCTATTGAGCACTTAGTTTAGAAGCTGTATTCCGTTCTTAGCGTTGCGTACGTCATAGCAACTGTGCCAATTTTCAGCCAAATATGTTCTGTGGCTTGAACTATGTGTTGATTGCAGACAGAAACTTGTCTACGGTGTTGATAGATCAGTCAATTTATTTTTAGTGTCACGGTTTGTTTTTATACTTCAAAATTATTGCTGACTTGTAAGTAGGTACCTTAGCCTGGCAGAATCAGCCTTGTTATGTTACATAATTACTTTGGTTGAATTGCCAGCAGTCATTACATTGCAATTTGCAAATGTTCAAAAAGTAAGCTTGTAATTCTATATAAAGGAAAACATTTACACATTATTAAAAAAACACCTTTTTAAAATCAACATTTATTGATGTAAGCATGATTGCTCTACACTGGCAAAACAGGCCTAAGTAGGGAGGTCCGGCGGTCATGTTCTTCTAGTGAATTCCCTGCTTAAAACGTAGCAGCTCTGACTGTGTGTACCAGTTTTACATTTTAATGATCATAATATTATGACATTGATAGAACGTTACAGATGTTTGAATTGCGCAGAATACTCAAATCATATTTTGTTCAAAAAATATTCAACACTGCAGGAATCTTGTTAGTTTGTATGGCTTTAATGGCTTGTTCATACGCTAATGCTGCCTGGGGACCATCAAATGGGTTTTCAATTTCGCCATCTTTTATAACGCCGTGTGCTCTGAGCGACAGATCCCTTAAAAGGGCTCTTTCCTGTTGTAAAACTTCTTCGTTCATCACATGTACTGATCTTCGCTTTAAGAAAACGCCATGCTTTTTTAAACAGTGTCGATTAAAGTCGTGTTTGTAGCTGTATGGTTGTGAGCAAATCTGAAATCGAAACAAAAATCCTTTTAATGTACATTTTTTTTGAATCCTTACTAATATTATAAATGCGAAAGTAACTCTGTCTGTCTGTCTGTCGCGCTTTCACGCCAAAACTACTGAACCGATTTTAATTAAATTTGGTACACAGTCTATGGCCTTAGAAAGGATAGGCTATTTTTTTAATGCGAAAAAGGGCTATAAGGGGTTGAGTCATAAGAAATATCCAGACCACGCGGGTGAAGCCGTAGGCGGAAAGCTAGTGTGGATACAAGTGGAAGATTATAACGGTTGTAGAAACCATGGAAGAATCAAGGAAGTCCAATGCTGTAATTCAAATTCAAATTCAAATTCAAAATATTTTATTTCAATTAGACCATATAAATAGGCACTTTTGAATTGTCAAACTAGTTGCACGGTTCCAAAAAGTGGGACTTATGGAGAAGAGCCGGCAAGAAACTCCATAGTTACTCTTTTAAAAAAAATATAGGCGAGTAACAATAAAATTTTGTGATGAATAGTGTGAGTATAATGCAGCATGATGTGTATGACTAAAAAAAAAATGGACAAAAAAACAAACAAACGAACATAGCCATTGCAGTAAGAGCTGACCAGTCCCGACAGACAGCACCCGTTCACGAGCATGACGTGTGTATCGGCGCCGTTTGACTCAACCATGTTGTAGGGAATAAAAAGACCCGACACACAACGCCACTATCAGCAGGACATTTAAGTGAGCATGACAAGCTCTACCTCGGGCTGGTTATAACTTATTATATTATACATTAATAGAATAACTAAAGCAACATCAAAAGCTGCAGAATACTCATACTGTACAGTTAATGAAGTTCACTTCTCAATAAAAAATGACACTAAATGACACAATGACAATAATAGTGGGTGTCATTTTCACTAGCAAGCTGTAAGTATTACCTCGCATTTAAAGGGCCGCTCGCCAGTGTGCACCCGCATATGATGCCTTAAATTGTATTGAGTATAAAACGTCATAGGGCATAGATCACACTTAATGTGCTTGTTTCCAAAATTATGTATATACATATGCCGCGTTAAGATCGGTTTCTGTAAAGAAAAACATAACTATAATATAATTGTAATGATTCGAATGCGATGGACAGTACATTTAAATCGTCAGGACTTTTATCATGTAAAGCTAAGGTGTGGTCTAAATTTAGGACATAGGTCACCTACCTACGGCCTAAATCCCTATATTCTTTAGACTTCATGTAAGTATAAACAGATGCAATTATATAGATAGTTCAAATTGGACTAAGTATTGAAGATTTTTCTTTCGAAGTTTTCCTCAGCTAATGAAAAAACTAAGTCGTTGAGGTGAGGGTTCCCCTGACTGCGGGAAACGGAGCGTCAGAACTTGCCAAAAAAGCGTTATAATTCATCTTTGACTATTTGGAGAATTTCTGTAGGTAGGTATAGGATAAAAAGGTTAAACCTCATCATTAGCCTGTATTCGTCAACAGCTAGACGTAAGCCTCAAGTGAATGCCACAGAGCCCGAAGACAAACCTATTACACTCGAAATAATCAACTTACGCATGTATTTTTATAATCAATACTGTAAAGATACGTACCCTTTTGAATGCTTTATTACAAATACTACAAACGTATTTTTTCTCATCGCGATGCATTATCATGTGGCTGAAAAAATAATATTAACGTCACTGTTTCTATTTTTTGTGCATGGGCATTATTTCCAAAATCTCAAATCAACTGCGTTAAGATAATAATGTAACCCTTGTCAGGGATACAAAACACCAAAGCCGGGTTAGGGCTATAGATGACAGAACACCGTTTTACAATCCACATCTCTTGCTAAAAACTAAAAATCGAAATAGCCTTTAGGAAAACCACGGATGGGCAAAATAGGTATAGGAAAAAAACACAATGTATTTTCCAATATATAACATAATAATCCCAATGTCCTCTATACTTTTTATACACAATATAAAGTAACGATGGCATAGTGTGGATAGGAGGAGTAGATAGATGCTTATATGTACTGAAGTTCAAGTTTGAAACCATAGCAGTTACTTGTGACTTTCAAATTTGTTTAAGTACGGTAAGTACATTAGTAATTTGATATCAACAGAGACAATAGAAAATCAATTGTAGCAAGACTGCGAGACTCCAGAGGACCCTTCTTTACCATTCATTAATAAATTAACATGGTTTAACGATATAGGAAAACATCGTGACCTGCTCGCCTATGAGCATTCCAGTGTGAAGCCTGCCTACCCGTGAGGTGGATTATGGCTCCCTCTCATTGACAGGAGGTATGCGCAATAGCAGGTATTGGAGGGCTTAGTAATTATAAGTACATTTTAAATTTTAATATCTTACTTTTGCAAAGACCCTTTGCTATTAAAAGCAGCAATGCAATGTTCGCATTTAAAGATTTTAGGTAGTGAATGCCTTTTCTTGTGATGATTTAAAGTGTTTAAAGTTAAAAATTCTTTTGCACACACGTCACATTTAAATTCCCTCTTAGCTGAAAAATAAATTTACACATTATATTTCAATTGAAATCGGCACATACAGTTGTCTTGTGCTTTGTCACATGCCGTCGTAAAGTTGCAATTGCCACTCATAGGTCATAGCGACACGCGACCACGGCGGCTATAAACTATGATATTAGAAAGACATAGAAATATTTTCATGTTATAAGTTTTTCAGTTCAAACATCAAAGAAAAGAAAATTATAATAAATACATTTAGAATTATCCAATCGAAAAAAAAACAGATCTATTTCATTAAACTATTCAGTAAAAAAGCTACTTATCTCTTGATTCAATGAAATCATCGAATTTGAATTGTGGCCTGTTAATATAAGAAACAACAATATTTTAGATTTTTTGCTATTTAAAAGTACTTTAAATTAAGGGATAGACATTATTTTTCATACCTGTGTGTTGTAATATGTGCGTGTTGATTGATGTGTCCAGAAATGTCTTGCCACAATATGGGCAAACACTTATATTTCTACGGGAGTTAGAAGTTTTTTTAGGGGCTTGCTTTTGCCTTTTAATCTGGACTTCTGTCCGGGCTAATCGTAAGTCATCTATATACTTAGGTTTAATAGGTTTGATTCGTGGGTGTTTTGACCAAATTCTCCGATTCGTTTTGGCTAATCCACATTTTGTTGTTCCTGAAAAAATATTAAATTAAATATTAATTGAATCTCAACTTGTATGAAGTCTTATCGCTTGAGTAATTTTTATATATAGATAAACCCACAGATTTACTGACAATAATGGAAATGGTTGAGCCCCATGCTAGTCTACGGGGCGGCTCCATTCCCTTATGCAACAAATAAAAAATACAAAAAAATGCCCTATATATACTTTTTCAGGTCAGGGTGTAATCTGGGTGCATGTGTAATTTGTTACTGCATCCATAATACAGAAATGATCCTAGCGGGGTGTTTATTTGAATAGAAAATTAGAAATGTTTAGCGTAGGCATGTTTAATATTAACCTTTCTTTATTTTTTTTGTACTTTTTTCCTTTGTTTTAGGTATTGATAACTTCATATCAATACTGAAGTTACTTCCCGAGTCATCATCCACACCTATTTCATAGTCCTCCTACAATAAAAAAGTATATAATGAGGGGCCCTTATCAGTAGCAGTTAATAAATAATATTCAAGTAAATAATTTCTTACATGTTTAAAAATCACAATAAAATGAAATCACAACACAAGAAAATCCTAATGGTTCCCTAACCCACCCACTAACGCAGGGTATGTCAGAGTCATACTGAAAAAAACACACTTGCTCTCACTTCCCATATGCATCTTGGCCAATAGGAACATTCACCACAACTATGACAAGATTGTATGCCATCCTGAATCCACTGACCTTCTGAACTTATTATAAACATACTTACATAATAACAGTCATTATCAGCTTCAGTTTTTATTGAATTAAGGAATTCAACTACTGACAATGATTTGCTATTCTCATTATCATCACATTTTTTTTTTACTTTTTTTATCACAGTATTATTGTATGATATGCAACCTGTACCATCTTTGAATAAATTCTCAGAAATGTTTTCTATTGCAGGTGGCAGGTGTATTACAGGTTTTATGTCTGTCTCAATTTCGATTTTTATTTTAATATCATTTAAGTTACTAAAACTGATTCTTTTCATGTTAGAAGTTTCTTGTAGCACCATTTCGGCCCTGTAAATTATATAAAATTAAAAATAAATTATGATGTGTAAAAATGTAATTAATATTGATGTTATAATTAAAAAAAAAATTCAAAACCCTCATAACAGCCTTGCTTGCAGCCACTAGACTAATCAGCCAGTACCTATTCACATTATTATAGTAATTAAATTGCGAGGACTTAGACTTTAATACATTGGTCTAATCTAGTGGAGATTGCCTCAAACAATTTTAAATTCAAATTCAAATTTTAGTTTTAATTTTATTAAGAAATTTAACATACCTTTCAATGTCCTTTTTTAAATTATAAGCCTCTGTAAGTTTTCCACGACAGGCACAACATAGATTATTAGTTACTCCATCTACATTACGAATCTGAAAATCAACTACCATAAGCTTGTATGTAGTAGTATGATCACAGTCCCATTGAGAGCTATTAGATAGTGAGATTATTATATATATAATTATTGGTTAATAAACTATTAGTGGCAGTCACATTAATTGGTGAGAGATTCATTGGTGTCTCATTGGGAAATTAATTAACTAGTGTTGCCTTTGTTTACCTATACATTTCCAAAGGGGTGTTGCAGTTAAGCTAAGCTATTTTGTAGCTCTTATTGAATTACAAATTAGAAACAAGCTAATAACTCTCAATAGGACAGTAGACTATGTCTTCCTTGGTTTAGCTGTACTTCGTAAACCAGTGGTATATTTTGTGCCAGTTTTTTTTTCTCTGTAACGCTTAAGAGCATACCTAGGCCATGCATAAACCTTGTGCATACAACATACAACTTGGAGAATTATATACCGTTTCCCTGATACTGCCGAACACCTTGAAAACTTAGCTCATAGGGTGGGTGGTATACTTTCATTTATAGGTATTTTGTAGAAGTTTCACAAATAAAACACTGCCAAATACCTTAACATTAGCAATAGACATTATCATCTCGGCAAACGTAATTCCGTCTACTTTCGTGTAAATTGATAGTAGTTTTTTTAGATTTCTTAAACATATACGACATTTTTCCATTGCTCGTACAAAATGTTGTTATAAAGTGTAATCAATCAACATAAAATATAAAAATACAAAAACGACCTGTGAACGACAACAAGCAACAACAACAAGCAAGCACTGACAAGCATGAAGTACAGCCTGACAGCCGTCAGCCATGAGCCAGCCGTCAATCTGATTAGTGATTGTTATCGGACAGTTGACAGACACTGACAGGCAGATTTTGTGCCCGGTTTACAAGAATACCGAGGCACCTCCAAAAAATACTGTAATATTACTGACCCACGCAGGGCAAATTATACCAATCAAAATACTGATCAAAATTCTTATCAAACATGTTATGAAAATCAGCTTAAGAAAATCAGACAGTGTTGCCAACTTAGTGGATTTTCCACTAGAACTGGTGGTTTTGACCCCCCATTTAGTGGCGAAATGTTCCGTTTAGTGGCTGGTGGATTTTTCTAGTGGTTTAGTAGAATTCAAAAAACGACCTGTGAACGACAACAAGCATGAAGCACAGCCTGACAGCCATGAGCCAGCCGTCAATCTGATTAGTGAATCTAGTGATTGTTATCTGACAGTTGACACACTGACAGGCAGATTTTGTGCCCGGTTTACAAGAATACCGAGGCACCTCCAAAAAATACTGTAATATTACTGACCCACGCAGGGCAAATTATACCAATCAAAATACTGATCAAAATTCTTATCAAACATGTTATGAAAATCAGCTTAAGAAAATCAATCAGAATTAAACATAATTTAATAATCATTATCAATCATCGCTGTATATGTCCAAAATTTTTGTCAAAACATCCTCACAGATCAAGTAGAGTGCAAAGCAAAAAAATAATTACACAACAAACTGTTGGGTGCCTATTGGACGAGGCGATCATACCTATTTGTAATTCGGAAAGTATTTTGACGACGTCCGTGGTCTAGTGGTTCGAGTACCAAGTGCTGACCGCGAGGTCGTGGGTTCGATTACCAAAGGCACAAATATGTGATGAATTGTGAAGGGGTTTGTGTCTGTTTATAGCATTACCTGCCTCTATCATCTTCATAACAAATCATAAAAATATCCGTTGTAAGAAGGTTATAACGATAGGATCAAGTAATTGAAACAAGTAAATAAACTGAATGGCTAAATACTTGACTGCTCGATTTGGTGCAGTGGTTACGCGCTGCATTAGGGGTCACGGGTTCGATACCCACATATGACACAGACCAACATAGTTGTATGGATGGATAGTTCCAAGGGTTCTAGGTGTTTTTGAACTTATATGGGTTTTCTGATAATTGAATGTAATTAATTCAACGTACCCACGAGACAAGAGAATTATTCTAAGCGGGGTGAACGTGAATTTTTAACAGAAATAATACAAACAAAATACTGACCCTTTACGGCAAATAGGCGTGATCGTGATGAAATGGTGGTGCTTGTGATAGCAGAGGAGAATCTAATAAAGTTAAAACAATTAAGTTATAAGGCACCAGAAGAAAATAAAATCAAAATAAATCAAATCGAAACCTCAAGTCGTAGGCTGTCGTTTTTTTTATTAATTTAAATCAAATTTACTTTTGTTCCGCCACGGATAATAAATGATATACGAGAATTGAGAATATTTTGTTCGTATCCTCTCTGTCTCTCCAAGCATTTCAGCTACTATACCTAAGTAGATTATTATTACACCATGCTCCGATAGATTGTGGAAGGTCCAGGTGTGTTGTCTCCTCCATCCAAAGGGAGCATCCCTGACCAAGCGGGTGTTATGTCTGCCCGACGACGGTTGATGTCGGGTTTGTAGGTATTATAGGTATTATTCTTGCATTTGACAGTGTTTCCACTTCCTTATCAGTAAGGGTTCCACCCGTAAGGGTTGTACTTGCAATGCAAATTGCAATTACAAGTTCACCAGACGGCCAGGATAGCCTCAAGATAATTTTCAGTGTAGACCTTATAATTAAATAACAAACTACCTAATTAAACGGCCTATATTTTATTTAGGTAGTTTATTAATAGCGTAGTTATTATGTTTATTTAGGTAGTTTATAATGCGACTACCTCGATATTGTAGTGCGTCCGGTATGTTTATGGAGGCCCGAACGGACGGCTTCTCTGCGATTATTCGCAAGAAAGTATGCTCCTTTCTGCAGCGGGTGAGAGGTAGTAGTAACGGTATCCTGCAGATGATTGTTACTCGTTTGGATTGCCCAATCCAACATAAATGGATGCGTGTTATGATGGGTGTTGACTAACATAGTTTATAAGATTTTACTAACATAAAATATGTAATTGTAAATAAATTTATGTGTATTTTAATTGTATGGAATTTAATGATATGGAATGTAATTGTATGGAATTTAATTTTAATTGTATGGATTATTTATCTGAAATAAATTGGTTAATAATAATTAATAGGCTTTCAAGGTGACATACATATATTTGCTTCAGACTTTTGTAAATCAAAAGCCTGGATTTTGATATACCAAAGCCCTGTACCCTGTTTACCCTGATCACAAACTGAATGCATGTGGAAAAGCAAATGTAAGGTGCAGGTGTAAAATTTCAGTCGTTCAAGTCTAAAACTCAAAAGCTATACAGACGCGCATAACACACCACCACAGACGACGAAAGTTTAGGTCCATGGTCCACCACCATGTTCCACGGGATCCTATTACATGGGACCGTCCCATGTAACAACGGGCGAGTCTATTGTTATTAACCGGGCACAAATCTGAAATCCGAGCAGCTACGGACCTGGGAATGGAACCCAGGACCTCGAGTGTAACAGTCCTGCTTAGGACCACTAGGCTAACGATTTCGAATGCAGATGTTGAATTTCGTCAGGCAGTACCTACTCAGTAGATCAGTACTTTGTGAATTGTGGACCTCGCCCCTATTTTCGCTAGTCATAAAAAATCAGGAAACTTATTCTACTTGGTGGTCGAGTGCCTGGAAATATATTGGTTTTCAGCGTTTTCCTCACGCAATGGCCGTTCAGTGGGTAACAAAAGCAGTATATCACTGCCAAAGCGAAACACGGAATTCGCAATGACTGCCTACGAATATTCTGTCCTGTTGCTACCTCACTGTAGTAGTTGAAATTGTCTTGGTACTTATTATACAAAATTGTATTTATTGATTTTTATCAAGGCATTCAGAATTTGTACAAAAGCTCTGTTACGTGTGCAGTGAAGTAACCTACATAAAATACGTCTAATACCCGACATGATACATAATCCAGACTTGGACGTGTAGCCAATGAAGCGATTACCTGCCTATTACATGAAAGATAGCTATTTGGATATTTTTTCTATTTCACGAGTGAGCTGTCGAAATATTTATTCTACACTACATAACGGATTAGTCCATATGTTCCTTGTTAAAACAAACTGTACTTTCTAACAGGAGGAGTAGATAGTAGATATGTAGGTATTTTATTATATCTTGAATTTATAGTAGGTGCAGGTTTGGAAGGCGAGTAGGCAGGGAAGTTGTTCGCAAGTTTCGTAATGCAACTAATTTATTTTTGCCGCCTTGTCGCTATTGTAATTGAATCGATCATAGGTATACGGTATACCTATCAAATGTTTTGGCAGGTACATTGCTCCATGGGCGGGCGGCGGCGACGCATGGCAGTGCATTTTCATAAGTGGGTGCATTTTCCGAGTTCCCAGCGCAGTCCTGGCGCCGCCAGTTGTGGTCGGTGACTCAGCAGGCCAGCAGGCGGGGTGGGCCAGCGGAGGCGGCGGCGGCGCGGGGCGGCTGCAGCGCCCCAGGCATCGCCGCGTGGCGTGGCGTGCGACATGCTAGTATCGAATGTGAGTCGTGTGCAGTGTAGCACGCGCCGCCCGCGGCCGCACATCGCTCATCGCGCTACGCCGCCGCCTCCCCGCTCTGCCGCACCACGCGTCCGCTGGGCGCGTCGCGCGGGCCGCGGGCCAGGCCCGCGAGCCTGCTACTTCTGGCCGCGTGGCTGGCGGCCGTTGCCGCCGAGCTTGCCTGTCCGCAGGACCCACCTGCGGCTCAGATCGCGTGCGCCTCTTGTCGCTCCTACGAAAACGCGCGAGAACACAGCTTAAGGGTGATCCGCGAGAGTCTGCTGGCGAAGCTGGGCTTTACTCAAGCCCCAAATACGACAGGGCGAGAGCTGCCACACGTGCCGGCAGACATGATGGAACGATTCGAGCGCCGGAAGCCGCCGCTCGGCGTGCAGTCTGATGCACCAGCTCCGTCCCGGACCTTCGTCACTCATACAGAACAAGACGACTTCCTCGCACGGACCGACAATGTCCTCATTTTTGCACGTTAGTACCTTACGAGAAATAATGATTGTTGTACTAAATATTATTGAATAGGTACTATTACATAGTATCGACACAGAACTAAGTTCGATGCCCCTAGTCTAGACAGAAGCAGTAGCCCATTTGTAGGTTCTAATGTCATCATAAATCACGAATGTTTATTGTAATTTTCGAACTGTGTAGAAAAATGTTAATCAGATTAAATTAAAGGAAGATTTAAAAATGCATTTATTAGGATATTCCATAAAGTCCAGTGACCATGCACAATTAATCGAGACTCGGGAGTGCTTATGTCTAATATTTTGGCGGTTTTATGCGTGCTCGGCTATTGGCATGGTCTGCGAAGTTCATTGACAGGCACGTGTGCAGCCTATAAGTGAGTAAGGCACTTCGTGGTCGCGTCACGCAACGCAAATTTTAATTAGCCAATGATTGCTTCAACTTCAACGCGTATATTATGTGCCATTGTCTATAGAACACGACAAGTTGAGATTGCTATCGCGATCGTCTCCGACAACTTTTGAATAATAAAATCTACAACGGTCAATGTAAACTCACAATTTAGGTAGGTACATACTTATTATTCTAATTTAAGCAAAGTTAAAGTTATGTTCTATGTGGAGTGAATTTGTGATAAAAGCTTTTTAAGGTGTGGCTAATATTGGGATAGGAATTTGAATACTAATCTTATTACTTTTACGAAGTAAATATAGAAATGACAGAAGTTGTAAGGGTGAAATTGTTATAATGCGAAAACGAGGCTATCAAAGTTCAGGCCTGTATGTAATCTGGTAACGTGAGCGAGGGGCTTCGACCGCTGTCGATAACGTTAACTCCACTGCCACAAGCGTATAGCTTACGATTAATTGAACAATTTTAGCGCAAAAAAATATTGATAGCAACTTTTGGGTTTTAACATCAGGGAAATACTTTAATTAAAGTTTAGGTTTAAAAGGAAAGAATTGCATTGAACTATGAAGTACTTATTAAAATAAGCGGTTCAGGTCACCTCGCCATTACCGAGTATTAGTGAGTTGTATTCCCATTCGAGGCAGATGTATTGTCTTTTACGAACGTTTGTTTCGACTAGGTGTAGGTACACCTACCTACATTATTTCCGTTAATTGTACTTAATTTGTGAAGTGCCCGCAACACAGGGTTCCCAAGTGCGGGAGCTTAAGCTTCGCCGAAACGATCTCAGAGAATCAAGTCCCTGAGCTTGTTATCCTAAGTTTGATTAATTAAGTTGTTGTTTTTCTGTTACAAGAGGATAAAAGAAGATACTTACTAGGTATAGTATAGAAAGAGTCGCTAAAGTATGAGTAAAGTAAATAAGTACCTACCTATTAGTCACCAGAACAGACGCATACACAATATGGTGTAGATGAAGACTTTGTATCCGTATCTTGTTAATTTTAGTTTCTAGTACTGAATCCAATAATAACGCTCATGCATAATAATTATATTACATATTATGTTACTGCACGCATAATAATTGTTACTCACATGAATAAATAGGTATATTAAAACAGTACTTAGTCAATCTTAGTCAACCTAAACCTATACAATATTTACACCAATTGTAATGTTTTCTTTGCTAACTGCAGCCCGTTGTGATTGTGTTTATTTTGTTTGTAAAACTTGCTGTTTCAGGCTCCCTTGGCCTTGTGTTCCCACGATAATGTATCGACCCAAAGCACTAGCACGGCATGTACCTAATAGTAATTTAAACAAATCAACTGCCATCAGCAAAGCTCTTGGTTCGTTCAAACTAACGACACAATGGGTCCAACTACCATAATGGCAAACGCCAACGCGGCAAGCCCAGATGGAGCTACCGAGATGAGCTGGACTCGTTCCAAAGAGTTGTCCTTTACAACAAGTGACAGAAGTGTCAGAATAGTCCGAAATAATTAAGGCTTTTAATAAAAACAAATGTATTGCATTTAGGTGCAACCACGAGGTACGAATCCTATATATTTTGTAAGTAGTAGGAAGCAGCTTTGTATGAATTACAGAAATATGAATGAAAGTTTCTCCTACGTTCGGTGGTTTTGTTTGTTAATGTTACCAACCTTATTGGGATAAGGTGTGTGGCCGCCACCACGAAACTTTGGACCCAGTTGGTAACTTTTAACAAGTAAAGCCACGTATGAATGAGTGAACCGAAATATTTAGGAAGCGATTGAGATTTCTTTAACTAGTATTGTATTCTAAATAATACAGGTAAACTTATATGTATGACTACCTAATTACAGGTACCTAATTTTGAAGAAGATTATCGTTGTCTGATATAATTTTAAAGAACTCAAAAGGCAGCTTGAATAAAGAACTGTTTCAGATTTTCTAGGTATGTGATTGAAATGGTTTTTGAACAATAAATTTTCTTATTGTCTAGATTTATATTAAAGGCGACAGCTCCTCTACACTTAAGGTGATCGCAATTGCCAATCGCGGATTTGACGTAGAGTAGGTGAGTACTCGATGAGTAGGCGGTCGACGTCTCTGTGTCTGGCATTCGCGCTGGCCGAGGAACACTGCCCTCGACTCATATAATCGACGTGCAAACGCACCGCCTCCGTTTAACTGAATGACACAATTCCTGACACATTACCTAATCTCGACAACGTACGCTACCACAGTTTTGGGACCTCGGAGTTCCTAATCTGTTGGCCAAAATTGCACTCCATTTTTTCCGGATGATACTCCAGGCTACCGGTTATTTTGTATCGACCACAATTCAAAGAGGATTAGGCCTACTGGGGAGACCTCTATAAAAAAAGCGCACCTACGGTTCTTACCTCTTAGGTGGTGTGGAAAAAGGACCCGTGTTTAAAAAAACCGGACAAATAACATTCAATATTGTATTATTTCTAATACAGAACCATAACTTTCGCTCCCATTGATTGATTTCCCCTTGACCCACAGACAACATCCTGCCAAAACGATGACTACAATCGATAAATCAGTTATCGCATCACTGCATCTCGGAACTTTATTGAGATATATTGTCGGAAAATTGATACATGTCGTCCATTTAATATATAATGTAACGTTGTCAAAAATCCATTAATTTATTGTACACTTGTGCTTAATGCTTTTATAAATAGGTATAATCATTCCTTATCATGAGGAGCAAGGACGCGACGCTGTTACGAGTTTATAAAATTTAAGTATTTGTAAAAATGCTACGACTTCTTATTGAAAATAAAATTAATACTTAGATGTTCTTAATAAGTAAACTTACTGAAAATCACAAGTATTCATGTAGCTACTGAAGTTTAGAGATTCAAATCTTTAGATCTCCAGATTCTTCCTAGTAAAAATTCACGAATGTTAAAAATACTCAGCTGTTAATTTATTAAATAGTGCGGTTGGCAACAAATCTTCTCAGTGCTAGCGCACTAATTGTAGCTACGCGTAGATACAATAATTAAGAAAATAATTAGAAGATCTCTGTTCTCTTCTGTTATTCTGATAAGTAAGAACTACACTTAAATTTCTATCAAAATCTATTATCTTAATCTTCTTAATTAAAACTTTAATTTTACCATTTTACCTTTGTTCATCGTGTGCGGAACCTTTTAATTTTAGGTGGCCTAAAATTTGCTTATCGTTTGTCATTAAGTTTGGGCTATCAATGAAAAAAGTGGTCTTATTACCGCAAAATAAAGCATTAATTAGCAATTCAGTTACTACTGAGAGACACGAGACTGTCTCGCGCGCGTCTGACAAGTGCGTGTCAACGAGACGGCCATTTGCAGCGATCGATTGTTTTGGCTGCTGGCAGTCACCTTAATTGCTCGTGAATCAAGATGACTTGTGTGCTTTTGTAAGGAACGATCAGGACTAGACTCATTTAATATGATTTAATAAGTTAATTGAAGTTCAGGATAGGTAATGCTATTCCTTTGCAGCATTAGATGCTGACTGCCATTGTCTTGATCCTTCGATCAATAATAGTTTCGATCATCTTTTTCCTATATACATTTTACCTACCGCATCTTTGATTAATGTTTCGTCGCAACAAATAGCTTAATGTTAATTATCGCTATCTATTTGATTAGGTCTTTCTTCTGACTCAGACGCGAGACTCTACTTACGAAGCGTCATCGTCATTATTAAACAAACCTAGATAATATTAAGCCTATAAGTATACAAATAAATGCGTCGTCTCTAGCACCATTTTTCTAGTAGGTCCTAAGAATATCCGTCAGGAATATCCTATCGCTTTCGGAAGTTGTGGCTAGTGTGATGGTAGATGCCATAAACCGGGCCCGAATGGTCATCAATTGTCGCGTCGGCTACCAACCCGATATAATTTTGTGAATATGGTAGGTAGGGTTTAAAATTGTACCTAGTAGGTAAGTATCACAATTCAATAGCGTTGAAACTTGATTCAAAAAAATCTAGCGCGATATATTGAGTGGTAAAACGAGAGTAAAACCACTGTACAAAGAGGATAAATGTGGTAAAACGGTAAAATGATATGGTGAAAAATACCTATGCATCTTCTAGGTTGTACCTATATTTAGGTTTTTATCCAGGATAGAAGTGTTTAGGATACAAACATTTACCAAAAAACCTATGTCAACTTCAGGTTACATTCAGCTGCAATGCAAATGATTAACATAATAACCATAGTATAATGTATTATGAAATCGGTGGATACCTAATTTTTCCCTGTCTATGTTTTACACTAGGTAGGTACTACTAACTATCTTTTACACAGTATGCGTAGGTATCTTGTTTTTAGATGCAGCATACAATACTAGCACGCTTTGTATTTTTTTTATTGCCTACAGTGGCAGACGAGCAAGCGGCCTACTAACCGCCGCCCTTGGACATCAGCAACGCCGGGGACATTGCTGAGCCGCCGCCTTCTGATGTGGTACCTAGAGAGTTCTTTTTAGGCCTAGTTTGAAGAAGGACGTGTCATAGCGCACGGAAAAACTAGCAGGTAGTTCACTCCAGCCCCTCAACCATGAGTTCTATCGAATGGCTTTCGATAGATTTTTTACGCATCAAACTGTAATCTCATAGCAGATCTTAGTTCCTTACGTAACCGCTAGAGGCGCTGCGAAGGTTTTCCATACAAATATTTTACGGCGTCGCTAGCGAGTCTAGTGGGAAAAACTCATGGTCGGGGCACTGAGCCTGATAGTACGGAGTATGCATGATCTTTGGAAGCGGACCGTGTTGGACATGCTGAAGATCGATTCCAGGTACAGGTGGATACTCTACTGCGGTGTCGAGTGGTGCCGTAGTAGAAAAATAATAGTAAGGTAATAATAATGATTTTTCCTCAAATTACATAAAACTTAAAAATTATACAATAGGTTGGGGAAAAAGTTTTTTCGCATTTTGTATGAAAAGTCTTCAAATGTGCCATTTTGTTCGATGACTTTCTGCAATCTTCTAGGTAGTAAGCTTTCAGTGGCACCCAAATATCGAGCTTTTTTTGTACCTACCCAGATTTTTCAAAACTGTTTTGTGGTCAATTATCTTCAGCTATCTCGTAACCACTGATATGCCGATCTTGCTCTACTTTTCCAAAAATTGCGTCCATTTTATCCGTAACAGGGCGATAAAGATCGAACGAGGTGCATCTTTAAGATCAAAATACCTTTTCCTTTCCTCGTCAAATTTTTTTCGCGGCTTGTGTTGCTTTTTTTCCTTTTAGGTAAAAAAAATGTTAGAATGTGGGTAGGAAAGGAGGAAATGAATAGGAAAGGAATTTTCTTCATTAGATTCGATATGACACATTTTTACAGAAAGAAAAACAAGTGAAAAAAAATAACATTTTACTAATTTGTTTCTTTTTTTGAAATGTAACCTTTTTAATGTCATCAAAACTACCCAAAAATAAATAAGTAGTACAGCCAAAGAGATTTTATTACAAGTATATACTATATAATGTACTATACGTGAAAAGACTTTTTCCCCGACCTAATATATTGATCATCATCAGGAGGATGGATTAAGATCAGGAGGATAATTTATACTTTTAGAGAATATAGAGTACTGTTCTGTAATTTAAAATTAGTGAACAGTAACTACTTTAAAAAATTTACTATCCTAGTGAGTGGGTGTAGGAATTACATAGAGCTAACAGATGTGTACCTACTCAGCTTTCACAGTGGTGAGTGATTTATTCTGCTTACGTTCCTAGTTATTTTTATAACTAGGTAAGAAAGATAAAAAAATAATTACCTATTTTTATTTATTCATAGATCCATCACGGTACATGATAATGTTCTCGGAGGTCATTGTGATAATAAATTTACTTATGCTATAAAATGTCGAACCACGTTTACAAAAATGTTAGGTACATAGTACATCAATATTTACCTTTTTAGTATTATGAACACGAAAACCTTGTCACATTCTTCGTAAAGCGCGAGTCTAATAATTTCTAACTCAAAACACAAAGATAGCGGATATCTCGAGTATGGAAAGCACATCCGCGGGCTTAAATAGAGGTACAGACAGCATACGTATGAAGTGGGTATAATGTGCGAAATTCTGTGAAAAGTTATACGCAGCTGAGCCCGCATGTGTCGACCACCCTCACGTTTTTGCAACAAATCGGCAATTGGTTGACAGGAATGGGGATATGAACACTGGGCAGGATAGGGTTTAACTTTTTTATGTCATGCCCACAGTGCACGACTACGCACGTTTTTATTAACGTTGATTTGCTTATTTGGCACAATAGATGTGGTACGGGTGCTTACATCGAGCAAATTTTGGACGCATCCGTGTCTTGTACTAGGTCATGTCTTAATTTAATGTGTGTATAAATTTTAATACTTACAACTACGAAAAACATTCCACATCAATAATTACCATTAAATAAAAGTAAATTATTTTTAATTAAAGCGACTATTCCTACGATGTTTTGTCGTCGGTCGGTCAAACGTTTATCTATAATTTTATTAATAGCAATAAATTAATATTACATATTCTGAAAATAACTAAAGCCCATCTACTAAAATAAAAGAATAGAGCCCAAATTTTTCTATGAATTTATTTCCCTAATTAGGAGATGCACACAATATAAAAAAATAGGTCTTACTTAAAAAGTGCTTTGACAAAGCTTGTAGTATGTTTGAACTTGAAGTTACAAGTAAATAGCGTTCATAAATTATGTAAGTAGCTACCTACTTATATAACTATATAATTGTGTTTACTTACACCTTTAGCACTGTATGAGAAAGACCGATCAAAGTTTATGGACTGGGGTTATCGCAGATGTGATAGTTTTGAGACTTCCTTTCACTATGCAAACAACACCAGGCACCTTGACACTAGAGGTTGTTAACCGGTGCATTAGATGGGGCACAATTGAGGCCAGTGTGTGAGCGAGTTCAAGAGCAATTTAGGTTCCGTAGGTCAGTTCGCCGAAGGTAACCTTGACATTGACTACAATATTTGTACCTGAAATGTTTATTTTTATGGAATAATTTAAAAATGTAAACTATTATCTCAATGCGCTTGACCCAAACAAAATACTATCAACTACAAGACTATCAAAATCTACGTTATAAATTAGACGGTTATTACAAAATTAAAAATTACAGAAACAAATAACCCGTCACACAAGCGGTGCGGACAAGCTATAAATTATAAACAATACTGAATTAACTTTTTGTATTTTTTAAGCATTTTCTCTTGCTAAGATTACTGAAGGATAAACTCGACGCGCAGGCAGGACTCAAACCTGCGTCTTCTGGTTTAATACACCAGACGCTATGACCGCTAAGCCACCGCGAGCCAGAAGACTTAGTCGAATTTTTCCATCATTAAAAATAAATACTCAATTAGTTATAACTAAAAACAAAATTGTTTTATTAGCTTGTCCCGCCTGCAATTACGTTTTTCAACATTCAAGTAAGTAGGACTTCATATCCGATATTACATAGAACTTGTTTTAAAAAAAAAATAGTACTTTTAAGGGATTAAGTCGGGATTTTGTTTCATTTAATTGTTTATTTTATTTTTTAAGTACATTTTAGTTTTTTAATCCTCATAGAATCACATAATACCTAGATCCTAAATGGTTACCTATTCGAAATGAAAAATGATGGTGACTTAACCTTAAGGTGGTGGTACCTTCATTATTACTTGTATAGTAATTTCTTCAGAGATCTGGGGCAACGTAATAATTAAAAATTTTAATCTAGATAGCTACCAGTTTTCGTAAGCGTGTTTCAAACTGTGAACTTGTGAAGTAGGTCTTTACCTACTTAACTGTAGGTACATACTGTAACTGTAAAGGTAGGTACTTGAGTGGTGGAAAATAACTTGCAGCATTGGTCACGACGGATTTCCAGGAGACAGGAGGTACAGACAGAAAAAAACGAACAGCACGTAAATTAAGCGGGTGGAGAGGCGGCGCATGCGCTGCCGTTTCATTCAGGGCTGTTTTAGTTTTCTTTTAGTATACCTACCTCTGTTGTTGTCTGCGTTATTTATAACTGAGCGTACAGTAAAATAAGTATCCTTTGATACTTCAAAGGATACTATAACTTACTATACGGTCTGGATCCGCAGACTTGTAGTTTACTGCGAGTGGGTACATTATATTCTCTAACCAAAGATATATTTAACTATCTACTTATAACCTTATTGGTTATAAGTGTAGTGTAGATGTACGAGTTCTTCGCCAAGAGATCTTCTAAGATGCATAAAAATTAAAGTAATTTTAAATTCTCCCGACGAACGGTCGTTTCCAAATTCTTAATTTGTATACATGTTAACGGAAATGTACCTATGTAATTCGTCATTGTATACAATTCCTAGGAAATGTATGTAATTCCTAAAATCGCACGGAAATGTGTGAAATAAATTATATTATACACATTTCCTAGGAAATCTATACATTTCCTAAATAGCAATCGGAAATGTAAAACATTTAAGATATTGGTGGGTACGCGGGGACAGCGGGACGAGGGGAGGGTATTGCTTCGCCTGATCCGGCGATCGCGGTTAGGTTAGGTTAGGTTAGGTTAGGTTTTTTTTTTAATAGATAGTTGATTTTAGAAGTTTTAATTAGTAAGATAATATGAACATATTATTATTATTTTACGGTATGACTGTTACCCGATTGTCTCAATAAGTGCTATAATAAAAAAATATTATTAACAACGTGTTTTATTACAGAAATCATTTACTTTATACATTTCCTAATACGATATTGGAATTATATACAATTCAGAGGAAATTTATACATTTCCTAGGATATCTATGCATTAAATAGTTTTTCAAACAGTATTTTATACATTTCCTAAATAGTATCGGAATTGTACACATTTCCTAGGATTTGTATACAATTCCTTGATTTCATACATTTCCGGTAACATACATATTACACAGTTCGTGGTGATTTCCTGCTCAAAAAGAATTATCTATCGGCAGTCTGCAGTCGTGTAATTGCGGCACACGAAAAACAAATTCCTCCCCAAAAGAAAGGACATTATGTATTATTAATAAATGGGTCGCAAGACTCGCAAGTGTTTAATTTGCTTCTTGCAAAATTAGATTACCATTCAGCATACTAAAGTGGCAGCCCTGTTTTATGACGTTCAAGAAAAAGAGGATGTAACGATGTAATGTGTGACTGTTGATTGCAATAAGCACTTACTTTGCATCAATTCAGTCAGGACGTCGATTTCAATTTGACCACATCCTGCTTTCTCAAGATATTCTTGTTATTTATTGTTATGAGAGAGTTTTTTAAATCGGCTCCGACCCGTTTTGTGCAAGGCATAAAAACTGCAGGGGAATATGAACATGAACATTTTATGTAAATAAGTCGTTGTTGTCTTCCATGCTTATCAGAAAAGGTAAATGACGTGTTTACAACATTGTGATAGGTTGCGAGGACGGTAATTGAGATCAAGTTTAAGGATCATTGCAGACTTGTAGAGGAGACTTAACAAGGACTCTTGTAAGTATAACCAGATTACTTTTATCTGGTGAGAAATCAAATAATATGTAAAAGTTTTATCAGTGATAAGATTACCTAGGTACTCAAATAGAAAAAGACGAAAGTCACAATTATTCTAAATAAAATATTGACGAAAATATAGCCATCAGCCACACACAAGTGACTAGGTAGGTACCTAACTAAATGCTGATGAAAGAAGTTATTTAAAAGATTTTATTACCTAGACACTAGCTGACAAGGCAAACGCTGTTTTACCATAAAGGGGTGAGTCACCTTTATCACCCTTATTTATCAAATCAGTCCAGCCGTTTCGGAGGAGTTTGGTAACAAACACCGCGACACGAGAATTTTATAAATTAGATTTTTACTCGACGAGATCGACGACGCACGGTAAAATTCCAATAGGAAGAGTAATGAATTAGGCATTCTATGTGTTTATATTTACATGCCTATGTTCTTTTGATAATCGATTCATTATTATGGTCCGGGCAACATCTAAGTATTATACTTAGGCAATTTTTTTTATGTATATAATCTATGCGACGACGGATGCTGCATTATAAAAAGTGGGGACCGCTGAAATTTTTTTGCTATCCAAATGAGAAGAAAATGAGAGAAGAAAAATCTTAGTTTATAAATATCTTTAGGTGACCATTTCGTATGTCTCACTCGCCGAGGTGAGTGAGGCATCGGCAGTAAGCCTTGATGTTGTGAAGGCATTGGATCCGAAGTTACCCTCATACGGGCTACCCGAGTAACTGTGTAATTGGATAACCAGCGTTCTCTCCAACAGTCTGATTATATATGGCATCCATAGCTATGCAGATAACAGCACAGCGGACGCTTAGTATACGGGGTGTGATAATATTTCTTGTTCCAAAGCGGAGGTAAACCGCAGAGCAACTTTTGTCTGAAATCGAGAGTACCTACTCTAATAAAGCCTCTGATTGGGGATGAGTGGATGACTAAACTTTGCACAACTTGTAACATGGCAGCTGGTACACCACATGTAATTCTGATGGACCTACAACTTATTGGACACCTAGAGTTGACCTGATGATGGAGACCGAAGACAGTCGAACCCCTCAACGAAACCCTCAACGGTTTACAGCAGCTACTTCGTATTTGAGCTTATTTTATTTAACTTCATGAGAACTTTAGACCTGACTTAGTTAAGGTAAGGTATCTAAATACTTAAATATAAATGAAAAAATAAAATAGAATAGAATGGAAATACAATATTAGACACAAAAAAATAAAGAATAATGACTTTAACCAAAAAAAAAAAACGACTTAAAAAGTAACTGAAAAGCGAAAAATATTTTTTTTTAGTTTGATTAGTACTTTTCGCTTCTTAGTTAATTTTTTCTTCGGTAATTTTTTTGTTAAAAAGTAAATATGTATCTCCCGAAGTCACATTATAGGGTGTATTAGAGTAATTTCCACATAAAATTAGGTAATGTTACTTTTTTCGCGAAAATGTTACTTTTCGAGCTGACCCCATGTTATATTTGACTATCTGTCACTGGCAGCACTGCTAATTCTATCACTTCAATTGGCTTAAAGGACATTGTATCCAGGGCCGTAAAATAAATAATAAATTAAAAATATCACTTCAGTCAGGCATAGAGATGGGCGATGGGTAAATACCCGTTGGGAAAATACCCAGGTAAATTCCCATTTGGGTAAATATCGGGTATTTACCCGGGTATATACCCGAAAGGTGGGTATTTATTTTTCTAAGAACGAAGTATTTAAATATGTTCGTAATTACTTCTTAGCATGTTATGGGTTGCAAAACTAGCAGTTTTCACTGCACTAGGATGAAGTTAGTTATGTAGTAGTTTTTTTAACTCCTGATAAGCTACTCTATGACGGCTAAGCTAGAAGAGATCCTGTTTTTTTCTGAAGTCGAGTAGTCTTTTTGGTTTTTCTATGAAATTCTCAGTAGCAGCTCGGAGTTTGAAATTTTGCTCGGGCTTGCCCTCTTTTACGTTGAACTAACCCTCTGCCTAACCCTTCAGGAAATAGTATTGATAGTTTTTTCTTATATCACAAGGGTGGCAAACGCTTATTTGCTGCCCTTGGGTATAAACCAATGGTATAAGCAATTACCACAGTCTAAGGAAATTTCCAACACCGAAACATCAAGCTGAAAAAACCTCTTAACTTCCTTCTTGTAAAATCTCATGCTCTAATCTCCAAAGAAAACCTCTGCAGGGATTCATTGTACAACCTAAGCGTAATCGTCATCATCATCAGCCCGTACTCATCCACTGCTGGTCATAGGCCTCTTTTAGTGAACACCACGGAGCCAAAATCATCAATCATCTCTTTCCATCCAGTCACTGCCAGCTGCCTTTCGCAATTCGTCAGTCCACCTAGCCGATGGGCGTCCCACACTACGTTTGCCTAGACGCGGTTTTTACCCAACTACTCGTTTGCCCCAACGGTTATCGATTCTCTGAAAGACTTGAGCAGGCCAATTGCGTGCTTAATCCTTTTTGCTTTAGAGCTATTTCGGTTACTTTGGTTCTTTGACGGGTAACTTCATTGCGATATCAATCCCTTATAGAGACCCCGAGCATAGCTCTCTCCATAGCTCACTATGCGACTTTAAACTTATGGGACCAGTCTCTAACCTAAGCGTACGTAGGAACAAATGCCTCTGAAACACGACCACATCGGTGCTAAGTTGTAAGTTGTGACTATAAATTCTCTGTCCATGGCATGCGGTGCGATGGTGAAAAATAGGCGTTGACGTCATCCATTCCGTACATTATACACGCAGTAAAACATACATTAGAAGGCAGTCTCTCCTTAGACTTAAAGGTTTTGTCTTCATTTCTTTAGTTAGTAGGTTCCGCTTGGCATTGTACGTGGCAGAGAACAAAGTGAGCCTTCTGTTGCTGCCAAGGTACATAAATAAGTCAACAACCTAGTTGCTATTTTAGAAAGATATCTTTTTTTGATACCACTAAGTTGGCAGACAAGCATACGGCCCTCCATGGTAAGCGACTACTGTAGTCTATGCAACATTAAGGGTATCACCCGCGCGTTATCGAACCTGAAAAATCTTTTTAGACCCTTTTTGAAGAATTCTGTAGTCCCTTGGGAAACCCTCAGTGGGAATCTGATTCCACAACCTGAGTGCACTTGGAAAGAATCTTCTCATTGGTCTGGTCAATCTCAATACCACTCTGACCTCATACTGTGTCAAATCACATAATATAAGACCAGAGTGGTTCTAAGGTACCTATGTCGATGAACTACTCGATGGCGACAGGTGCAGTGATAGAAAGTAGCCGTGGGGTGATATTTCAAGCAATTCCTCAGAACATAGCCCCTTGTACAAACGGTAGAATACACACAATACATCTTGTTCCACAGATCCCTTTCCACCAACCAACCGGATCCATATCTGATACATTCTCCATATAAATCATTTTCCCCAAAAATCTTCTTTTCATAAAAAGTGCAGTTTAGTAATAACTAGCATTTTGAAAACTGCTAACTATGCAACCATTTTTGCACCAATAACATTCTAAGAAGTAATTACGAATATATTTATATACTTCGTTCTTAGAAAAATAAATACCCACCTTTCGGGTATTTTCCCGGGTAAATACCCGCTTTTTACCCAAAATAATATTTACCCGGGAAAATACCGGGTAGAATCCCATCTCTAGTCAGGCATGACATAAGTGATGAGTCTGTCAACTGTCATCTGTCAAAGTCAATCAAATGAAATCGTGTTTATTGAATACTGAATTCGTGTGGAAGCTAAAACTTTTGCAGTTAGGCGTTCCATATCTGATATTTATTAGTATTTAGCTCCGAATCATACATAGCTAACTATTGATTTTTAAGTTTTACACATGTAAGATTGGTCTAATTATTTTTCTGCAGATAGTGGTACATCTAACGAAATCGAAGCTAAAAAAACATATCGGTATCAATCAGTAGCTCGAAAATAACAATGATTTATTGTCATGATGTAGTGTGGTGACTATGGTGTTAGTGTTTCACTTTATAGATATAATGTCTTTGGTTTTACATGGAATTGTGGAAAACCTGTAAAATTGTGTACAGTGTTCAAGGTTATGAGGTTTGAAAGTTATATAATGAAAATATTTTCCGCAATCGCTTCAGTCAGTTGACACTGAACAAGATGTTTGCACCAAATACATGTTTCCATGTTTCTTCTCTTGTCAAATACCACTGGAAAAGATGTTACCAATGTATGAAGCTTTTTTCTTCTCAAGCACAAGAACGTCCTTCATCTAGCGAAGGTCCTTGGTCAGTGTATTCACAAAAAGTATCTAATGGAGGTCTGAGTAAAGATTCACATCAGGAGAATGTTGTGCAGAAACTACAACAAGTGTATGATGAAGTAGTTGCTTTTGAACGCCCTGTTCTGCAAAGTCAAAGTGCAAGCTCACTATTAAATTTTTTTAAGAAGCCTCAGCCTCAGAAGATCATTGCACCAAAAGGACTTTATATATTTGGCAGTGTTGGAGGAGGAAAAACCATGTTAATGGATTTACTTTATGAAACACTTCCGGTAATTATTTGTTTACTAAAAGATTTCTGTGAAAATTTTCAATTTACAAGATTTTTAATATTTTACCACAGATATTCTATTTCTTTAACTTTTGTGTGTAGTACCTATGTTTATTTAGAAAAAAAATTACAGATAAAAGAAAAATTGAGAGTTCACTTTAACTCCTTTATGTTGAACATACATGCCAGGATTCATGAGCTTAAAATAAAATCTGGAAAGGGAGCAAGTTCGTTCCGTGATGAGGGATCAAAGCCATTTGATCCGATCCCCCCTGTTGCTGCAGACATTACACAAGAATCTTGGATTATTTGCTTTGATGAATTCCAAGTAAGTGTTATTTAATGTCTTAATTTATTATTTTTATGTGTGCAGTCAAAGCTGTGTGTGAACTAACTTTAGAAGTTCTCAATAAAAATAGTACCTATTTTAAAAGAAATGGTTTTCCATATTGTAGATTAAATCTTATGCTAAGTATGATTCCTTTTATTTGTAGGTAACAGATATTGGGGATGCCATGATTTTAAAACGACTATTTACACAACTTTTTGACAATGGCTGTGTTGTAATAGCTACTAGTAATAGAAAACCTGATGATTTGTACAAAAATGGATTGCAGAGATCAAACTTTTTGCCATTTATACCTGTGCTTAAATCTTATTGTGATATAATCCAATTAGATTCTGGAGTTGACTATAGGTTACGGGGAACTGGCAATAAATATAGTAAATATTTTCTGTAAGTACAAATTTAAACTGCATGTGTTCATTGAAATAGAATTAACCCATGAAACAGCTAATTACAAGTTGAAATAAAATCTACAATGACAACTTTGTCATGATATTTGTATTATTTCTTGGGGTAAATTTATAATATCATAAATGGTTAATTTAGTAACCAATAATATCCTGTATTTACTATAGAGTAGGTAGTAAGCAAACAGTGCAAGTGCTACAATTTGCAGTGCATTAAAATAAAACTTACACTATTTAATAATGCTGCCAGTTACTGAAGTTCTTCTAAAGAAAGTAATATTTTAAAATTATGTAGGTAGATATTTAAACTGGTTAATGGTAAACATAATTAATGGAACCTATTGCATAATTATATCTTGTCTTGCTTTTACTTTATCCTACATTTTGATGTCATAAACTAGTAAAATATAATTCATTACAGAAACAGTGAACTGACTCCTGAAAACAATGCAGTAGATAACTTATTTAAATTTTTAATATCCAAGGAGAATGATACAGTGAGACCTCGTGTTATAAATATAATGGGCAGAAATGTGAAATTTAATAAATCTTGTGGAAGAATTCTAGATTCCACCTTTGAGGAGTTGTGTGATAGAGTAAGTTAAATCTGTTTTTTGCTAGCTTAATATTATTTGGCCGCAATGGCCAAGGGTTGACCTTGGTGCTGGTTGCACAGACACACTAATATAAGTTTAAGTACTGTTAAAATGGGAAATTGAGAAACTGGTACGAACTGAGTTGTAAAGAGCTTTCACCACTGCCAATTTTCAAAAAGAAAGAAGTTCTTATTAGTATAATATGTACATAATTTTAAAATTGTTTTGTGGAAATAAATATATTATTATTGTTTTTATAAATCTATACATTCTATTATTATTACCGCACGCAAAATACACATTATTGCGTGGAGTAGAGTAGGATCAGAGAATTGCATAGAGCAGGCCACTATACCAATATCATAATTGTCAAATTTTTGTTAATTTTTATGCAGGTTGTATAATATACAAAGGCAAGAATAATTTATTTCCAGGCTCTCAAGCAGGTGTTGGTGGGTTTTTCTGTCTCTAGCCTCTAGATTTGTGCCTGGTTGATTTTAATAGGCTCACTGGCTTAACCATACTGGCGGACTGCACAGTAGTACACCTCTGCCTAAACCCTCAGGAGATACAGGTGTGATTGTATTTAAAAAAATGAATTAGGTACCTGAATAATTATAAGAGTAAAGCCATAGCGATATCTTAGAATTTTTACTCTGAAAATGTCGATTTCTAATTGTAAATAAATTTAATGTTTTATGCTATTTTACAGCCCTTAGGAGCAAGCGATTATCTTGTGATATCCAAGACGTTCCATACTGTGTTCATTCGAAACTTGCCACAATTATCAGTTACTACGCTTAGATCTCAACTCAGAAGGTTTATTACGCTTATTGATACTCTGTACGACAATAGAGTTCGGGTAAGTAATTAACATAACAATAGAGTAATAATTCAAACGGGGATCGCCTATTTTATAACCCATATTTACCTTATTTATCACCAGGTGGTAATTTCAGCAGATTGCGAACCAAGAGATTTGTTTAAATCAGATACAAAAACGGAGTTTGCTGATGCAGATAGGGCGCTTATGGACGACTTAAAGATTACAAAAGATTCAGTAAGTTCAAAATTAATAATTATGCTGGTCCCTAATTCACAGTTTATTTACGTAGCTTTTGTTTAATAACATAAATGTATAACTTGGTGTAAGATGTTGTACTGGTAGATACGTGGTTATGCTTAGTGATAATAAATTAACAAAAATAAACCTACTTATACTTGTCTTTGCTTTCGATAGGACGATGCTAATGCAGCTATATTCACGGGCGAAGAAGAAATGTTCGCATGTGACCGAAGTCTCTCTAGAATAATGGAAATGCAGACAGAAGAGTATTGGGAAAAATGGGGAAAACATCTTAATTAATGTTATAGTTGAATTTATTGCATAGGCAGGTATCGTATTTGTGTTCACAAATTGTGTTATATTTTTGTGTGAGATGTTAGGAATTATGCCCAACTAAATGCCTATTGCCTATATTAGTTAAAATATATTACTTTGTGTATAACGTACCTAATAAATACTGTAGTACTTACTTATACATCAAACATCAGTATTATCACACTCCAATGTTATTCAGGATTTTATTCCATATAACCCGGTCAAGTTAGTCCAAAAAGTAGGCTGTAAGCTTACATGAATCCTCATAAAGCTGAATCTTGGTTTGATTGTTTATATCATCATTAACAACTCTAAAAGAGATGTGAAAAATCCCCATCGATCCCGCATGTGCACAAAAGTTATTCAGTGTCAGTTTGCAAAAATGGTTTTTTGCATTTTTCGGCTACACTGTAAGTTATTTTAGGGACTTTTGTCATTTCTTTTATTTGATATGAACATAGACCAAGATTCAGCCTATGCTAATTATCGTAATCTTAAAATTCGATTTTGACCGGGTTAATAGTTACGCCATGATGTTTCCAATTTGTGTTAGGGTATAATAATTATTGTAATATGTAAAATATATTGTATAGTTGTTTTATAAAGGTTAAAAATATATTTTTATTATGTTATTAATTTATTATTTGAAAATAAAATTGAAATGACATTAATAATTTTTTTTTTTTACCGCTACGCCCAGCAGAACCATTTTTATGAGTTATATAGTAAACTTCTAATAATTACCCGACTTATACACTTATACGATAGTATTTTAGACATATTTTATAGTCTCAAATAGAAAAAACTAACCCTCCTTCGGCAGTCGGGTAATAAGGGGTGGGTCTATTTTTTTGCACGCAAGTGTATTTTGAGGACTGAGGACTAATCTTTTTTATATGATATAAAATTAGGAAAAGTAACTTAGCATCACGCCTGTATTCCCTGAAGGGCGCGTGAAGTACTGAAGTCCCTGACACGCAAATCAAATGTGCCCCGAGCTCTTATCGTTCTAACAAGGTTAAAAACGCTGAATGAAATCAACATTAGGTACAAGACAATACATTTATTTACGTCTGATCTGATACTTAGTTGATTTTTCAATTATCGCTTAGTCATACATGTGGCTGTAATATTCTTGGTACACTTGAATGTAGGTTTCTTTTTCCGAGGGCGTCATCTGTGCAATGACGTCATCATCGACGCTTGTAAGTGGCACGGTTTTGCCGTTCACCAGCACTGAGGGCGCATTGTCATCCGTGTCTGAATCTTCACTCTCCATTTCAGCTAAAAAATATTGTAAAGTAGTTGAATAGAATATTAACATGTATATCAATCACTATTATTAAGGTGCTCTCTACTTGGAGCATTCGCCTGTAATGTAACGTTACAGAGACGAGCATTACATCAGTGAGGGAGGAGAAACGAGCATCACAGTGCGTAACTTGATGGTACAATGTGTAATATTTTGATACAACTTGTGGCAGAGCATGTGGCGGACGCGCTTTAAATCGAATCTAATGTTACATTACAGGCGAATGCTCGTCAGTCAGAAATATTTGCTTCTGTTCACTTACCAACTGCTGCCAACTCGTCCTTGAGCTTGTAAGGGTCTTTCGACTCATTGTCACTGGAATCTGAACTATCTGGCTCTATTCCCTTTAGAGCATTAGTAGCAGCGTTGTTGCCTGAAATTTAAAACCAATTTCTAAATACATACACTAAGTAGTTACTTTATATCATCGGCGAGCTGTGGGTGTACATTAGAAGACCTCGGAAATAAAGGTGTGATTGTAAATCTTGGTAGTATGTAACCTAGCCTAAATAAAAGAAAGACAAAAAAAAAATTGTTGCTGACCTGTATTTTGTTTTTCATGAGCAAGCAATACAGACATAATATCGTCGTTCTTTTCTTTTCCAACAGTTTTTGCATTGCTTGCATTACTGGCTGCTTTCTCCAATGCGGCGTCACTGGAGTGGACACTATCGCTCTGTAAATATTATCAACAAGTAATGCATAAGCACTTAGATGCATTTTCTTATAAGTGTAAATATTACCAACTAGAACTAGGTATCTATTAATTTGGATTTTAGAAATTGTCTCGTCTATGACTGTCTGGAACGGGCGTAAACTGTTGAGTATTGAGGACGGAGGTTAATTCATTATACACTATTCCGGTCAGGTTACGCCGAGAAAGAAATGAAAGATAAGTAGGTGTCTACTTATCTTTCATTTCTATTTTAGAAATGATCAAAATATTTAAACGTAATAATAGGTATGCACATATCTTCTTATCTATTACTATCTACATGAATGAATCACACGTATTATTAGGCGATTTTTTCGAATCTGATTTATCATACAAGTCTTAATACTATATAAATAACTTTACATTTTGCGAAAGAAAATCGCTTTATCCAACTAAGCTACCGAGACAACTGCCTGTGATATCGAATATCTCTTTAACTTTTACGTCTGCGAAAAAAATTTGAAAATTTTGCGGGCGCGAGAAAGAAAACGCTCCAGATTTGAACCCAGCCTGGGATTGTATTTTTATTTTACTAAAATTTATAAGATAATTATTGATAAAACGATAATATTAACTAACTTTATCGATATCGATAAAAGGATAGTACCTATGTCATAGAATGTCTAATGTCTAAAAGTATAACGCGACTATCTTATCGGAATACTGTATGTATATCCTCTGCTCGTTCATTGCTCTTATAACCTACATCGGCGTAGGTAACCGTGAATTGAGAATTTCAAAAGGGTATTTGAAAGACACTCGAATAAACAGGTACCACATAATTATAACGAGCACCACCACACTATAGTGATATTGAAATGATATTAGGTATATTTAACTACATTTTAAAGTGAGTGTACAATAGTTATTTGTTATACAAGAGTGCAAAGTTGCTTTTTAACCGCGTGCTCAATTTTGATGACCGAGCAAGCGAAGGATTCTAAAATTAGAATCAACAATTAGAATCCTGAGCGTCAGCGAGGGAATTAAAAGAGCACAAGGTGAAAAATCTTTGCACTCGAGTGCAACACGTAACTTTTCATCCCACCTCAGCGAGGAAATGACTAAAAAAAACATTTACAACCACAAGATACTTTTATTTCAGTTTAGGTATTAAATACTATATGATAGGTAAGTTTTCAGAATACCTATTCTTTAAATTATAACAAATAATACTAGGTATAATTAAGAGAAATTGAAAGTAACGTTGCTACAATTACTTGAGTGTAATATTTTTGTTAGGTATTATTGTAATGTTGGTGTTAGTGACTTAAAAAAGTACACCAAGAAAGTTCCGATAGGCTTGTTGAAAAAATATCGATACATCGATATACCGATATTATTTTTTTAATGTATCGATATTTTTGAGCGATATTTAATATTTCGATATATGTTAAATTCAAAGTATCGAAAAGGTATAAAAATCTTTTTTTTTTTTTTTAAGTTTTAAGATTATAAAATCCCAAAAAGGAATACTTTTTTTATACTAACATCTTTTTAACAAATTATATTTCATGTATTTTTTGTTTTTGGTCGACTTGATTTGTTGTGTTATAATTTGGTTTTTAAGATATATCGCCCATATATCGATATTTTTAAATAAAAAGTCAGTATCGATACTGATATTTTCTAAAAATATCGATTCGACATATATCGATACTTTATTGCGTTTAGACTCGGAACCTAGGGAAGGTTCCAAGTCTGAGTTTTTAACAAATAAAAAAAAAGTTGTATTGAAAATTCGGCGCCAGGGGGGTAAAAGCACGATGTTCTAAATTCAATTTACTTTGTCTCTCTAGAGGATAAAAACGACTTTTGCACTCAGATATCGAAGAGTAAAAATACTCTTTCCGAGATGGTGGGATGAAAAAATAATTACTTATCTGCTTAATAATACCTACCTATCCAGTACCTATAAAATCATGCAATTTATTTTTATACTTTTTAATAATATTATAGGATATGTGGCCAATGCACAATATGACAAACTTCCGACAATGTGAGACATCGTGTAAGAGAAGGATAGGATAGATAGCGCCATTACTTTTTTACAAACTTGCCTAACCTAGCCGGGTCTTGTGATAATAATATGCGAGACAGCAGTGCCAGGAGGATTTTGAATCAGTGGAAAAATAAGAAGGCAAGTAACAGTACCTGGTCGTTAGTAACGATGGTGCTCTCCACCATCCATACAGGTCTCTCTTTCCGCAGCGCGCCGGCGTCGTTGGCGCTGTCGGCCTCGCCGATGGTGACGTCGACGCGAGTCTCCTCCACCAGCATGCCCTGGTTGCGCGTGGCTTCGCCCGACCATTCCTGTCCCGGGGGACGTAGTGCCATTTGTTTTGAATTTAATCTAAACCAAAATAATATACATCAACCGCCATTATCTTTAATCAACCTAATCAGAACGAAGATTGGGTGCTATCGATGGGATCACACGAGAAAGTTGGCGAAGACGACGGTATAGTAGGTAGGTACGTACAGTCAGCCATAAACAAAATTTAATCATGAGTGTCTCAATGATACAATGATTTATGAAACTTTAGGTACACAGAAACTGTCATTGCGTAATGATTTTTATTGTAATGAGGAACAAGTTTCATTTTAGATTATTGGGCCGGTTCGGATAGATATCTAGGTAAATTAAATAAGTTAATAGAGTAAAACGAGTAAAATACCCTCTGATAGTGTTGATGTCTACTGGCTCAGGCTCTAAGATCTCTGGCGCCAGTTTAATTCCTTCCACTTCTCGTAGTAGAATGTAAAGTGTTTCTAGCTGTTCGTTGAATTTCGCCAGTAATAATCTTGAGTCTTTTTTTGGAAGTGCAGACTGATCTTCCTCTACAACTTGGTTACAAAATGTACAACGGAACTCTTGTGTCATCATATCGTATAACTGGTCTGCCTGAAAACACATAAGCACTTGACGTTACACACCATTTACTTCATCAAAAATGGATATACGTAATGGTAAAAATTTTAGTATTAGCCTGGACTTAGGATTTATGCTCGGTTAAGGCAAAAGCTTATAACAGAACAGCTACCAGCAACGGTGGATTTGGAATGAATAGATATTGGATTAAAGGAGCAGCTGCTCCTTTAATCCAATATCCATTCCATTTAATCCACCTTCCATCAAATAAGTTGCTGGTAGCTGTTCTGTTATAAGCTTTTGCCTTAACCGAGCATAAATCCTAAGTCCAGGCTAATACTAAAATTTTGTCCTTTAATCCAATATCCATTTTTCAACTTTCACATATATATGAGTAGATACCTACCTGAGAGAGTGTTTCCATAATCTATACTAATATTATAAAGAGGAAAGATTTGTTTGTTTGTTTGTTTGTTTGTAATGAATAGGCTCCGAAACTACTGGACCGATTTCAAAAATTCTTTCACCTTTGGAAAGTTACATTATCCCCGAGTAACATAGGCTATATATCATCACGCTACGACTAATAGGAGCGGAGTAGTAATGAAAAATGTAGCAAAAACGGGGAAAAAATTATAAGACCACGCGGGCGAAGCCGCTGGCGGGAAGCTAGTAATTATTATAAAATTACTATTATTTTTAATCATCATCATCATCATCATCATCCTCCTGCCCTTATCCCTATTCACTTGGGGTCGGCGCAGTATGTCTAATCATGCTAGTCATACTGCTAAAAGTTTCGGCACATATTTTATGCCGGCCGCCTGCCTGACGTCAACCCTCCTTGGGAATGCTTTTGTTGGTGGTATCCACCACCGTATCTATGCTTTCTCTCTAGCCAAAATCTTTCCTAAATAACCAATCGCCAGGTTCTGATCTTAACATACCATTTGTATCTCTACTAACCAGGCAGGCACCATACTATTATTTTTAATGAAGGAAAAAATCGGCGGGCGGGCAGGATTCGAACCTGCGCCTTCTGGTTCGGTACACCAGACGTTCTGACCACTAAGCCTTAGTCTTAGTGGCTTAGTCGTAGGCTTAGTGGTCAGAGCGTCTGGTGTACCGAACCAGAAGGCGCAGGTTCGAATCCTGCCCGCCCGCCGATTTTTTCCTTCATTAAAAATAACTTGTAATCTTAGCATGGAAAATGCTTAAAAAATACAAAAAGATAAATTACTATTAGATTAATTTAGGATGATTTAGAATTAAATACCTAGTGTAAATTTCCTGAAATATATGTTTTGAATTGACTTAGGTAAATAGGCTCACCCCGATTATTATGAACTTTCCATAAAGTTCCAAAGATTAGGTTACTTTTTTATTATTAGGGAATTTTAATATAAACTTACTTCGAGATCTGTGAATGTTTTTCCACACGATGGACATTTAAAGCTGGCGCGGCTGGTTGCGTCGCGTTCTTCTGTTTCCATACGTTTGCGCATAAGATCTAATTTGTACTTAACTACATTTACGAATGTCTTGTAATTGATAAAATAATAGTTGACCTTCTGTGCTTTGCCGTCAGGCCCTAAAATATATTAGTTATTTTAATGAAGGAAAAAATCGGCTGGCGGGCAGAATTCGAACCCGCGTCTTCTGGTTCCGTACACTAGACGCTATGACCGCTAAGCCACCGCGAGCCCCGCTCGCCTCCTCTAGATAGAAGAGGCGAGAAATATAATAATAAATCTTCCTTCACATTCTAAACATACGTCTTAGGGTGACGTCGATTATTATTGATGATCACAACTCTCATAAAGGGTATCAGATGAAAGAGCTTGACGTGGCTTGTAGAATTTTATAAGTAGGTAGGTAAGTTTTATAGGTAGCGTTTAATCTACGCTTAGCAAATATTTATTTTTAGCGAATTTTAGCAATAGGCTGGTTCTCTGGCTTTTAATTAAGTTACTAAACGGTTTTGTAATTAATTTACTAGTTATTAAAACTATCATCCGGTAAATGTGGCAGTTGAGCACGTTTCACACTTATTTATAAGGTCGAGAAGTGAACCACAGCCTGCACAGGTAATAATTCACCGTACCTACCTGTTTCCATTTTTAATCTCACTTGAATGAATTTGTCATTTTTTAACGTAGCTATTCGAGCTCGCAACATTTTTCTTTCAAATTTTAAAAGTTCGCAAATATCATCTTCTTTCATACCTGTAAGAACAATAACACATGATTAGATTAACAAAGTTTTATTTATCATCATACCATCACGCCTGTATTCCCCGAAGGGGTGGGCAGAGGTGTACTAATGTACACCCACATTTCGACGGTATGTTTTAGGTCCCATGTAATAGGGGGCGAGTCTATTATTATTTACTAATGTAAAAATACAAATAAAAAGGTATGGGCTAAATCGTTCGACATTGAACTGTACCTAAAGTCATGCCAGTTGAATGGTAGCAAGAGGTACAGTAATGTATCAATAGATGTTGCTGACGTCACCTAAATGACGTAATAAGTCAAACATCACAGGCAGTCTCGATCCGTGCCGGTTTACTGAACCCGGAGGGACGCAGGTTCAACCCTGCCTGAGATTGTTTTCTTCCACAAAAAAGTTTATTCATTATTAGTAGTTTCTTATATGTGTGTGCGCAATAGCAGTGACAGACGTACCTACTCACGGCTGACGTTCGGAGACGGAGACGTTCATTGGCTGTAGCACTAAAATTAATCATTTATGTTGGTTGGCAAGAAAGAGGTTTATTCCAAAAAGATTGCTATTGAAGCTATTCCATGATGAAACGTACCTTGGTGCCCTTTGTCACGCAAACGCTATAAAAATAAAATGTTTAATACGTACATGGATTTCTTACGAGCATGTCGACTATGAGAGCGTCTTCAATCGTATAAAATCCTCTTACAACGAGTCGTGCCAACTGCTTCAAGCTGCTGGGCACTTCAGTTACCAATCGTTCTTCTGTCATAATACCTGTAATGTTTTAATTGAATGCGTTATTTGATGAGGTTTGTGGTAATATGAAGATAGCGGTGTTTTAAAAATATAATTTTGCGAACATTTTTACAATATTATCGGTACACTGGTACGCGCGGCATAACCTGGCCGGACTGAAGGTGGCCGTTTGGTTGCGAAGTAGACAATTTTTAACCATATGCGTGTAGTGCGAGGGCCACTCACGGCAGCTAAACAGGCTAAGGCCATAAGGCTTAAATTCAGCAGAGACAACGCTAAGCGTAAAGTAACGATAAAACAGCGAAAATTTACGTTTAGTTTCTTCTCTGAATATAATCCTAAAGCTGACAACGCTAAGCGTAAGAAGTAGGTATTATTACGATTTGACATAAGGAAGCGTTAATTTACGCATAGCATCGTCTCTGAAGACCTGTAAGCCATAAGGCCTGTTTCTCTCCCAAGTAAGTTTCCGTTAAATTAATAATCAACCCAAATACTGTCTCACTGCTGGGCACGGGTTTCCTCTCAGTACAGTATGAGAAGAACCCGTGCCAGAGAAATTGGCTATAGTCACTCAGAGAGGGATTAGGCTAGTCTACCACGCTAGCCTAATGCGGGTTGGCAGACTTTACATGCCGTCGAGAAAATCTCTCAGGCATGCAGGTTTTCTCACCAGTCAGAGCGAAAAGTCAGAGGTGCATCCGTTGGATTCGAACTCGACTTTTAACTTGGCAGTCCAGTGGTCATACAAGTATCTAATAGAAGCAGTGCTAGCCTAGGGCTAGCACTGCTTCTATTACTCGTTAAATAACTTGGCAGATCATTCATTTAAATTTTGTTCCATCTTTTAATTTATCCGACGGTTAGCCGTAAGCTTCTATCCAGAGGTGGTGAAACACCACCATTATATTTAACAAAAATATTTAATAAATATTAAATATAACATACATGCACACAGTGCAGGCAGACAGCTGGGCTGGTAGTTGGTTTGGTACCTAAACCAAAGTAAATCTCTGAGCACTGCAGATAAAATTATAGGAGATAAGATAAAATGGCTCTTTCATAAAAACAATTTTATTCAATTATTCACTTAATATTAATTTATTGACAAAATAATATTACCTACATTGTATCATAGAACTGTTATCAATAGGTACACAAAGAAAAGTATTCTAAAAATTAAAAATGCCTAAATATTTTGCAATCAGCGTTACAAAAAATATTACAATCCACTCTTTTGTATGTATATATTACATATATATAGAACTTTTAACTTGTTTGGCAGTATGTACATTTCTTTTACTTTGGACATATCACTTTAACCACATATTGTTTATAGTTATCTAGATCACTAGGGAGACATTCAGTCCAATTTTGTTGCTTAATTAGCCTACTTTAGTTTTAGTCAAAAATAACGAAATGTGCGATTCACGTAGACAACATTTACCATGAGTTTTGCATGAATTTACAAATTATAACAGTATTAATTTTTGTTTTAACAGATCATGGTTTATTTATTATCTAGGTATCAATGAAGTTTGATGACTCAAATCGATACTTAGGAGGTATCTATTTGACATCCTTATAATCAACTAGCTTTCTGCTATAATATAAATTATAGCCTATGTTACTTGGCAAAGATGTAGCTTTCTAATGGTGAAAGAATTTTCAAATCTGTTCAATATTTTCGGAGCCTATTCAATGCAAATAAACAAACAATCAAATTCTTCCTCTTTATAAGATTAGTATATATTATAAGATAAGTCTAGTGAACGCAAGCAATCTGCGTGCATAGCAACACAATGACGTATTTTGTATGAGAAAAAATATTTTTTCTCGTTGAACAAAGGGGCTTTAAAATTACAATAATTTAACTTGCATATTAAAAATACTATCAAAAGTAACTTTTGGCAGTTTCAACATTTTAAATACTAAACAAAAACCTACAAGAGAAACATAAAGGCTAGCCTACTTTTAAATTAGGATACCAGAGTACTAAAGAAAATCAGTCTTGGTTTCAATGTAAAATTGAAATGAAAACAGAATGTAAAATAATTATTAGTTTGCCACTAAATGAGTCAACATAATTTAATAACACACTTAAAATGATTAATTATTTTACAAATTGACCAATAAATTCAATTATTTGCAAGATGAAAATTATTACACTTATAATACAATATAAACTATTAACTAAATAACCTTCTAGGGAAGGTACTTCATGTCTTAACTGGAACAGAAACTAGAATCAGTTCAAAAAAATTTTTTGTTCAGTGTGGCAATAGTAGTTTTTTGTTTTATCTCAATCTCTTTGAAAATAACACTTGGTTTATCAATTGACAGTAATAAATAAATGTATACTAAAATTATCATACAAAATGAAATGCCTACATTCTAATCAATTAAATATACACTTCAAATTTATTCTGGATGAGTTCTTTCCAATATCAATTGAATACTATCCAATGTTTGGTAGATAACTCTAAAGTTGGGTCGATCACTTGGACTGTGATTCCAGCACTGTTTCATCAAATCATACACACACCTGGGTGTGTTGTCAGGACAGGCAAGAACATTTCCATCTTTAAGAAACCTGACTACTTCTTCATGTGTCATACCAAAATAAGGTTGTAAAGCAAAAGAAAATATTTCCCAAAGGCAAACACCATATGCCCAAACGTCCGACTCTAATGTATACTTATTGTACAGTATACTTTCCAAAGGCATCCATCTCACAGGGATAGCATCATGTTCATCACCCTTGTAATAGTCTTGTAAGTATATTTTGTGAGATAAACCAAAATCAGCTATTTTTACCACCATATCATCATTGATAAGGCAATTCCTAGTTGCTAAGTCTCGATGAACAAACTTCCTGTCGGATAGATAAACCATGCCAGAGGCTATCTGTCTAGCAACATGCAGCAGATCTAAATGACTTAGGGGAGTTGCAAGTAATCTAAGATCTTCTCTGTTTTCAACAGACGGTGGAAAATTAGTGGCTGTGCTACAAGCTCGCAAATATTCATTTAAATCACCTTTTCCCATGAATTCAAATAATAAACACATAGGACGTCCTATAGCACATACACCAAGTAATTTTACAATATTTGGGTGGTCAAAATCAGCTAGTAAACAAGCTTCTCTTTCAAAATCCAATTTTAAGTCATGGGAAGCTTCATCTTTGAGCATTTTAACAGCAACAAGAGTAAATTCTTCTTCAGGTATTAATCCAGGGGCTTTAGCTTGAAACACTCTCCCAAAAGCACCTTGTCCTAGATCTCTGATATAAATAATATTATTTCGGGGAAACTCCAATTTTTCTAATTTAGGATTAAGTTGTGCACCAGTTGTGTGATAAGCCAAATTACTTGGAAGTTTATCCAGGTCTATGTCCATATTAGGTATGTTTCTTCGGCCTGACAAATTACATTTAGAGTAATGATTTTTAACAAAATAATGACACAATAAAGCTATTGAAGCCATTCCCAAGACACATCCAAGGCCACCAATTGAGAGTAACAATACAAATGTTGGTGTAAAATAATTCTCCATATCAATTTTATTTGGTCCATTACTATTGTCAAATTCATCACTAGTGTTGGCACAGGATGGGACATCACAGTATTCCCATCGTACATTAGGATTCATCGTGTAACACCAAGGCTTAGTCTCTTCACCTCCTGCATTCCTACAGTAATTAGTGGCATTCTGAACTTCTGGAAAAACTAAGGGAGGTCTTGTGTGTTGATGAGGGGATTGTGACTCCCAAGCTTGACAAGCTAGTCCATTTTCAGTCATATTCATAGTGCCCTGGTAATAGCGTCCATTATCTCTGTAACAAGTAGTTGTAACTTGGCTGTAGTCCATGTTTGTAATACCAACATTGTTACATGATACTTGTAAACCTTTTCCTTCAAACCGAGGCAAGCTGTCACAATCTGGAAACCGAAAGTGACCTCTACTTTCAAAAAATAGTCCACGGCGTTTTTGTTCTTCAATCACTATCCAGTCATTGTAACAAAATTGCATTTTGACAGCCATACAGTCTTCATGACAAAGTGGCAAAGCGAAATAACCTACTCCATCTTTATCAATGCACTTGGGGAATGCATAAGCACATAATAGTTTCTCAGCCCTACTTCGACAGGGCTCTTTGAGAGTGGATATCATTTCTTTCCAAAGTCCAGTTGTAATTTTCTCATTGTCAAAACCTCCTGTATGGTTATACCACACGTATCCAGTCGAATATTTTTTACATATTTGTCCATTGTATGGTCCACAGTAAAGATGCACAGAATTTACAAGATGAAGCACAATAAAAACTTTGTAGTAAATGTCCATTGTTTTATTTTATGGGAGTTAGAGAGTCGTTGTACGCAACAGTAGTTCCTTGCATTTTACTGTAAGGCTAAATAAAACATTTTCTAAATACACTTTACAATGGCGGACGCAGTTTTAAATATTATTGATTTTAGGTTTGCGTTTGCAAAAGAAGTAAAGAAGCAAGAGTGAACGAATAACGAACATTCGAACAATGCAATCCAAGACTGTTCGTCGTAGACTATTGACATCAATGACATGTGAAATGAATGAATCGAGATGGGAGTCGTTGAATGGGTTGATCTGTTGATAATTTCTAAAAACTTATTTATTATACTTATTTTATCATATTGCTATGCGAGTCAAGTCTAGCTATTATTCCGAGGCGACACTAAGCGTAAACTCTTTCGTCATTTGTTATGAAGCGAAAGGCAGACTTACTCAGCCGTCTACCCAGGCTTTAAGCGTAGGTCGGATAGACAGGCGATGAAGCGAGTAATTATTCCGCTGAACAGTTCTCGCCAATCTTATTGTCCGCTTGAAGTTGGGACGAGCTGACTTCAACCCGGCAGTCAAAATCGGAGTCAGAAATAATATTGAATTAAAATAAATAAAACAAAAACAAAATGCATGCAATGCAATCCTCCTATTTTTTTGAGGGGCGTCTACGAGTGGTGACAGACGCACTAGCCGACTTCAGCGAGTCGGCGTATTTTTTAAACGTTCCTTACGATTAAACCAATTGGAATTCGGAGGCAAAATATTATTGGGTTTTCCAGTGTTTTCAGTAGTAGATTAATTAGCTGGTCAGTGGCCATCATTAATTATCATTAATTAGCTGGCCAGTTAATAGCAAAAGGCTTACTCTCTATTACTTAAGGAACCTAATACCTAAACATCCCAATGAACTGACTGTGGGCGAACACTGTACAGCAGTACACCAATGCCTATAAATACAAGCATGAAGAATTAGATAAAAAAAATATATATTTTTGTTTAAATTAAGCAGAGCTTGTACTATTGGTACAGTTCTTGCCAAACTTATTGTCCGGGTTGAAGTTGGCGCTAGTTAACTTTAACCCGGCCGTAAAAATTGGAGAAAGAAAAATATTAGATTGTAATAAATAAAAACGAAAGTCGTAATCTGTCGTTTTAAATAATTATTATACAATATTTTTCTTTCTCCGATTTTTACGGCCGGGTTAGTTAGCTCGTGCTAACTTCAACCCGGACAATAAGTTTGGCGCGAACTGTACTCGACAGTAGATACTTACATATTTTTTTGGTAATAATCTACATGATTATTACCAAAAAAATATGTAAGTATACGTATAAATATGTAGTACACGTCAATCGTTATAAATTTAGTCGATTATTGAAAATATAAATATCTGTAGTACACGTCAATCGTTATAAATTTAGTCGATTATTGAAAATATAAATATCTTTGGTATGGCAATCTAAGATGTGTTAATAAATACTAAGTTAAAAGTTTTTCAAAGTTGGTAACAGTTGGTACGGTGAATGTCAAAATAATAGAAAATAATACGAACCGAGTTAAAATCTTGTGAATGGCTGCAATTGAGAAAGTTAAAGTCGTAGTCCTTGGTGATTCTGGTAAATACAATTTTGTTATATATATTCACACTTACAATATATTTGCACTGTTAAATGAACAAAAAATACACCAAATTCACGGACCAATTTGTCATTTGCCAACATGACCGCGGCCATGACACTTTAGAAGGCTAGCCAACTAAACTAACTAAGCCGAGCCCGTGAGGACAACATGCAGGACAGGATGGCAGTAAAAAGTAAAGTTTGACAAGATTATTCGAACCATAATTCGAACTTCGGATTCCGTACCGTGAGTGATTCCGTCATCCGTGACGTAAATTCGAAGGTCTGTAGCTCAAGCAAGCATGAGTCATTGTAGTAATAGAGTTTTTAACGAAAAATCTTATTATTCGTTACCGTTGACCAGTCTTCAGGTATACTTGAACTTTATCTATATATATTTATAAACCTACAATATTAATAAGAAAAAAGATTTGTATTTTGTATGTTTGTAACGAATAAACTCAAAAACTGTTGGACCGATTTCTTCCACCATTTAAGAGAGAATCCTTCCACCATTAGAAAGCTACCTACATTTTTGCCGAGTAAAATATTATATTTCAAAAAAAGTTAGAGATCCCTACCTAAGCTGGAACAATTTATTTATTTATTTATTAACTCTTTATTGTACACCATTATTAAAATAGCAATAAAACAAGGAAATCGGACTAAAATAATGTACAATGGGCGGTCTTATCGCGCAAATCGATCTCTTCCAGGCAACCTTTGGATGGACTGGGAGAAAAGAACTAAACAGTGGGTAGTGTAGTGGTGTACTGAAACAATTAGATACATAATTATGAATAACTAATAACAGAAAAATATAAATAGGTATATACTATATATCATTTCATTCTCATTCTCCTAGCCTTTTCCCAACCATATTGAGGTCGGCTTTCAGTCTTATTAGATGCGGCTGAATATCAGTATTTTACACGAAGCGACTGCCATCAGACCTCCGCAACCTAATTTCTGGGCAATACCGATATTCGAAGGATAGAATGGTTGTCAGGCTTTTTGGGCTTCTGACTAACACTAACGATTGTCATAGGTGTTCGTATGACAACCGGGACCGACGGCTTTACGTGCTCTCTGAGGCACGGAGGGGTCTTGATGTGTTAAGAATGGTCACCCATCCACAGACTGACCTCAGCAAGCGTAGCTTAACCTTGCAGATCGTTGATCAGCATTGCTATAACTTAGCCATACATACATATAAATTGAGTATAAATATATATAAATTATTATAGATAAATACATACAATAATAATACAAAGGAAATGAGTGAACGATAGTGCAAGTAAGTATGCAGATTATGCATTCCGGGGTATTAGAGAAAGGTATGGTAAGCCCATAGTGTATAAAGAAAAGGTAGTGTTTGTTAACAAGCTTTTTGAAAATAGGCAGTGTTTGAGCACTTCAGACGAGCAGCTTGGATCGTAAACGATTTGTCAAAGAAGCTGGTGGAACACATTGATGCATAAGTTTTGGAGTCGCTCAAGCTTATCAAACTGGTCTTCAGTAAGATTAAGATAGCTGGCATCAGCATAGTCTAGGATAGGAAGGAGAAGAGATTGTGCAAGAGCAGTTTTGGTGGCAATTGGAAGAAAATTTCTAAGACGCCATAAGGAGCTTGCTGCTGCAAACATCCTCTGTCTAACCTGCAGTTGCGCAGTCCAAGAGAGTGTCCGATCGATATAAATTCCCAAGTTCTTAACTTTATCATGAAAAGGAATTGAAATATTATTAAAAGAGACGGGAAGTATCGACCAGTCAATCCTGGACACCTTTAAATTATTAAGTTCAAATACGGGTGGAATCGAATAGTGGTGATATTTAAATGGATAAGGAATAATATCATTGGTATCGTGTTATTATTCCTTATCCATTTAAATATCACCACTATTCGATTCCACCCGTATTTGAACTTAATAATAGTAATATCACGATACCAATGATATTATTTGTTATCCATTTAAAGGGTTTGATAATTAAGGTTGAGTATGTAAGTGTAAATTCCACTTTTAATTCCTAATTATTTGTATGGGACTTTTCGTTTAGAAAGTTAAGACGGGCATAAAAATTCTCTAAGAAAATTGACACGGTTTGAACAAAGTATTATAATACTACGTTTAGAACTAATTTACGTTAAAATGTTCAAATAATAATACCTTGTTTTTAATATATATAATATTATAAAACTGAAGAGTTTGTTTGTTTGGTTGAACGCGCTTATCTCACGAACTACTGCTCCGATTTGAAAAAATATTTAGTAAGGCTATATACCATCACACTACGACCTACGATGATTCGAAATCGATACGATTACGTTATAAACTACTCGATTACTACAGTGACTCGTCCTTGAGCTAGTACTCTACTTGAACTTGAACAAAGAAAATCGAAAAGACTATATGAATGATAATAATATTATGACCATTGTTTTAGTATATGGGTGGGTCAGGTTACAGGTGGTTGTGTTTTCAGCCATGATTTGACTAAGATTATAGTAAAATAAAAAAAGGAAATATAAAAGTATATTTCTGAACTTTTTCCTACGGAGGAGATACGACAAGACGCACTACCTATTAATTAGTTTAATCATCGTATTTTTTTAATAGGTAGTATATAGGTATTCAGTATTTAAAATCTTTTTTGTAAACTGTTACAGTATTGTAATTATTATATTTATAATTATTATATTTTTTTATTATATTTTGAATAAAGTATTTTTATGAATTTATGAATTATGAATTCTATTTTTAAGCTGTTTTCCTGTTTACCATCCGTTTATCATCCTGCAGGAGTAGGAAAAACTTCTCTAACATACCTCATAGCACACAATAAGCCACTTCTGTCACCGGGATGGACTGTGGGATGTTCGGTGGAGGTGAAGTTGCACAGATACAAAGAAGGAACGCAAGCGCAAAACACCTTCTTTGTGGAACTTTGGGATGTTGGAGGTTCAAATGGACACAGAAATACTAGAAATGTGTTTTATCAACCCACTCATGGTGCGTTATTTACTTCATTATTAGGTACCCATTATTAGTTTTGTGCGTTAGACGCTACAAATTAATAATAGAACAGCTCCTGAAGCTGTAAGCACTGCAGTCGCACTCGATTCGTCAGCACTAATTGCGACAAAAACTACACTGTGCATGCAGATGCCACTAATTTCACAAATCCTTTTAGATCAATTTGTATACGGATGATTTGTTATGTTTCTTTCCTTTATAGGTAACTTCAGCAGATAAATGATATTTATTTGTTTGTTTATTTATTTTTTCATTTGGCTACCGGCACAATGCTTTGCTCGGTATTATCCGAGCTTTGTTTACCTATGTACTATACTACCAAGACCGAAACTGGGTGTGTGTAAGAATTTCAATAGTCGCCGGCCATCTAATTGGTCGGGCTGAAGTTGGCGCGAGCTGCTGCGCATAATGAAAAATAGTTTATGGAATCCTATATTTCGTCCAGAAAATTCTTTGTGCAAATGTTACCTTCCAGGTATTATTTTGGTGCACGATTTAACAAACAGAAAAAGTCAGATCAATTTACAAAAATGGCTGTCCGAAATACTTAATCAAGACAGTTCAAATCCTACCCAACACATGGACGTGGATCCGGAACAATTTCTCGGATCTACTCAGGTAATTAGCACTTGTTTATATTGTGATCCTCTTGAGAATAAAAAGGGAATAGAAGATAAGCATTTATAGGAAATGTCACAGCTTGTTTCCGAAATGGAATATGCTGTCTTGGGTTCGATTCTCAGGTTGAGCAGTGTTTTTGGATTCCCAGCTCGTATGAAAAACCAGGATAATGCATCGTCGATTCGTCGTACAAGGCCATGAAGTGGATCTGGATAGATTCCAAATATTGTTATAGCCTCGCAATTGTAATAGTAAAAAACCACCGATAGCTTGCACGATGGTGGCCAGTATGCCAGTTATTCCGGTCGGATCCTCTGAACTGATCGCCTGCTGGTTATGTATTTAATTCTTTACATTGCTGGTATTCGCATGTTCAACCCCAAAAGCAATAAGTGCTATTTGAATATAAAATAAAGTAGTACCTAAAGTATAATTTAGTGCGATAACACAGTAGGTAACTAGGTACTAAGGTACGTTATTTAGAAAATAATTTTTTCAGCGTCTTTAGAAAGTTAAAGTACGCACCGGTTCAATTATTACCGGATACTTTTACAGATAGTAGTAAAACTTATATGAATATTTTCAGATTCCTATTTTAGTCATTGGAACCAAGTTTGATATGGCCGAAGAGAAACAAAGAAAAAATCAATACCGAAGGTTAGCTAGCAGCATTGCAGAACAGTGTGGAGCCGATGAAATATTTGTTAATTGTCATCAAGCGAGGTTGGTAGGGTTAATCGTAATGATTTATGAGTACTCCAATAGTAAGCCTATTTAGAAACAATTTTTTTTTAAATCCCCGCCAATAATTAAAACATAGTGAAACATAACTATGTGTAATGTAATAATTGATTATGATTATGAGAAAATAAATAAACTTTATTATTATTATTATTATAGTTTAATTCGTTTGAAATTTACCATAGTATATAATAGTATTCTACTAGTACTAGTGGGAGTTGTGAAAAAATATGTAATCCGTCATTTTGTAGCGGCCATCTTGGGCCGATTTTCAACAAACATGGCTACGAAGACTCCCGACTAATTCACCTTTGAATCAAAAAGGAAGCAAAATAAGAATCGGTTCATCTGTTCGGAAGCAAGATGCCACAGACACACACATACCTACAAAAAGACACGTCAAACTTATAGATAGCACCACGTCGTTTTTACGTCGGGGGTTAAAAATAATATTTACCGTTTATTATGTAAATCATTTAAAACGAATAAGGACAATTTATTATTTTCAGATCCTTAGCTGCTGGTACAAGTAATTCTGTCAAACTGACTAGGTTCTTTGATAAGGTCAGTATCTACCTACTTACCTAATAATAACTAGATCTTATACATATAGATAGGCACTTAATTCTTGGTCTCTGCTTCTAAAAATTAATCTACAATATGGGATTCGCTTTTAGGTACCTATGTCTTTTATATTTGCCAACGTAATCTTAACTGTAAGACCCACAGACATAGATTTACGTCTGTGGTAAGACCTAAGGCTGTGAGACTGTTCCTCAGCTTATGATAAGTTCCCCTTAAATTAGATGGCAGAGAATTTCCTACATATTTTGTTGTAACGATTCCTACTCTTGCTATCTACTTTATAGTGTGGGGTGGTATGCTCTATGAAAATTTCATAGATTCTGATTGCCATTTCAAAATTAACCCAAGAGCCTACACCATACAGTTCTCGCTAATGTTAGCGTAACTTACAAATATTGGTGAGAATTGTACTTATAGCTCCGGCAATACTTAATATGAGATTAACAGGCCTTATTATACAGGTGATAGAACGACGGTATTATTCAAGAGTAAGTCCGTTCACGGACAAGCGGCGCCTACCCACGTACATGATGGCCACGTCCACACCGCTGTCGAGCAATAAGCCTGCGCAGTACATGAGCCCCCGGTTCTATCACATGGACTGATGGTGGCTATGACGTTTGTACTCTTGTATTATTCCATATACTTTTATTTAAAAAAAATATGAATCAATCAAGACTTTTCTTAACAATTCCTGTACTTTCCATTATAATTAAGTATACTCATTTTAGCAATATACGTCGTTCCAGCGCTAGAGTTCTATGAAAACCTTGAATTTGGTCAATAGGTACAAGGTTTAATTAGATCTTTATCTTAATATACGATTATACAATAATAATTATTAATAAATTTTAAAATTAGATAAAATATGTATTTCCTTAATATTTGCCTAAAATTATACTGAAATGAAAAACGAAAATAATACTTTGAAAATCGAACCTTTATTATTTTATAGCTTGAAATTTGAAAGAAACCTGTAAACCATAGATAGGCAAAGGGCGTGCGGTGATTTTGCTGGTTTCAAATGCTTTTATTTTGTGTAACATGCATAGAATACGATAGTACGAATTAGTATTTAGGTACTTTTAAAAAGTCCTTATTGTTTGTATTATAAAATGTCACTCCTAAACGAAACCAGAAATATGGTACGAGTCTTTTAATACGTTACTAGTACATAGATCTAGTTTACGCTTTCTATTTTGTTTCCCTGAATATAATAATGTATGTAGTAGTTTCCCTTACAAAGCCCAGACGCGAACGTAGTCGACTTGCAACGATGCGTCTTGTCCGTCATTAGAGTTCAGGTTCCAAGTAGGTAACCAGCTCATCTGGCCATTCCAGAAGTCAGTTGCGGCCTTAAAGAAAAATAGAAAATTAAAAGGTTGGAACATAATAATTTACCGAAGACTTGTTTGTTGAATGTCAGTTATAGGAACCATTCCAAAGATTTCAAGAATTAAGAACTAAATCTATGGAAATGTAAATGTTGCTATATACAGCGTTTGACGACGTCTGTGGTCTAGTGGTTCGAGTACCGGACTGCTGATCACGAGGTCGTGGGTTCGATTCCCACAAGACACACATATTTATGTGATGAATATAAATGTTTGTGCTTGTCTGGGTGTTTCCTATGTATTATATGTATGTATTTACAAAAAAAAAAGTATATAAGTATTATATCCATTGTCTAGTACCCATAGTACAAGCTCTGCTTAGTTTGGGACTAGATGGTGCTGTGTAAAATGTTCCACGATATTTATTTATATTTATAATGTTTATGGAATGGTATGTATGGAAATACCATTTATGAACGCCCGAGTTGTCCTATTTGTTCGTCGATATGAACGTCAGTTGCAACTTGCGTAGGCGGGCCCTAGCCCCCTAGCTGCAAGATTGTTTGTGTTTATTTTTTGCTTTATACTTAAATGTTTCAAATTTACCGTAGGTGATCCGTTCCACCAAGGCTTAGGAGTAGGGTTCATGACACCATCAGGGAAGAATCCGTTGGTACCACCGACAGCCAGATTGATGATGAGGTAGAACTGAAATGTATCGTGACAATACGTAGGTTAGGTACGTACAGTATTTTCGTCTGTAATCATTCATTCTTCTATTTGACTTTGAAGTTTTGAACAAAACTACGTTAGTTACTACTATACCTTCTCGTCGAAAGGAGCCATCTTGCTGCCGTACCTCCATGGGTTCTCTATATTTGGATTGCTGTTGAAGCCGCCGTATTCCCAAAAACCACCCTCACTGGGTGTGACACGGCCTAGCTCGATGTCATCAATGCTGAATTTCAAGAAATCTGTAGGTATAGAATAGCCCAAATTTTGATGAAAATATGTAGTAACGTTATAATACAAAAAACGATGTCCTTTTTAGGGTTCAATGTCGTTTAGGTGTTTGAAAAAATTGGTCGTACCTGGGGTCCATTCAAGCTGGTAACGGTGAAAATTGTTGTTGTAGCCAGCTGAGTTTCGTCTGACCCAGTGCGCCCGCTCCCAACCGTTTAGATCGGGGTAAGGCCCGTAGTGTAACGTTGAACCGGCTTCCTGTTTTTATTTCATTTATGTTAGTTACCATTCTGATTTATGCAAGTTTTGGTTTAACATTAGGAACGTAGGTAGGTACTTTAAACCAGGTTTAGGCCTAAAACGAAATGGCCTACTAAAATGTCATTATTGTCTCACTTGTGTGCCGATGTGGTCGCCATTTAATGTCATGTCCCGGTTCCCACGAGACTCCACCATGTCGATTTCTCCGGAAGAAGGCCACGTCCCGTATACGTTGTATGCTGGCATTAACCAGATGGCTGCCAAAAACAATCAGTTCAAGTTTAGCTATCAATCTAAACAAAAGTGCACTCTAGTCCTTGTAGTCGTAGGAATTAAAGCAACCATCGATAATATATTTCAATTATATTGTTAGTAGGGCCAAGGTTTTTAGACTGAAGGCTTATTCACACCGCGTTTAAAAAACGCGCTACAAGCGCAAACAAACTACTCTGTGGAATGAAAAACGTGCTCTTGACGATTCACGTACGATAGTGCATTTTATTGCAAAGGAACTTCGGAAATCATCCCAGTTACCCGTAAAAAAATAACAAAATACGTATGATGCTTACCTGGCCATAGCCAATCTCCGGCGGGCATTTTGGCCCTTACTTCAACACGTCCATAACGGAAACTGAAGGAATTTACAGTACGAATACGTGCACTCTTTATGGGGTTCAGAATGTTTGTAGGTGTTCCCGTACGCTCACAGCCCCACCATTGTGGATTGGTACACCTAGCAAAAAATATAGGAATTTAATAAAACGTTAAATAAAATATGATGGAAGTATTAGAAACCAAAATTTACATAGAATATCAATAGGCATCCAATAATAAAATTGTCCTGTTGGTTCTTGTGTAATTGATAATAATGAGATTGTCAAATTAATTATTTGCTTCTGTAATACGGCGCCACACCAAACAGATACACAACTCAGGGACAATATACATACAATATTGTTTTTTTTATATATGTACTTTACATATATAAAAAAAACAGTTTATATTGATAACGAAGGCCGATCAAATTGAATGAGATTATCTTCATATCTTATCTTATTTAAAAATACTTTTGGAGATAGGTGGGGGGGTATACCTATAGATACATTTGAAGAAATATTGTTGAGCTCTCGTTAACATGGCATGGGTGCAAATTGATCGATCGTTGATAGTGTGCTAACAAGAATTGATCACAACAAATACCTAAGTAGGTATTTGTTGTGATCAATTCTGAGGTTAATTGTCAGTTTGTCCAGGGAATGGGATAAAAAATAAATTAATATTATAGGAAAGAGCAAGTAAGTAGTTATTGGTCATGGCGAATGTCACGAATCCCATGGCCATGACTATATGGCGAGGAAAAGCAAATACGGTTTAAAGTCGTTATAAGTCCGACGTCCTACATACATTTATCTCTTTCGGATTGAGATCATCTTTTCAAAAAACTTTGTATACATTTCATGATACCTAGTACTGATCTCCATTTCACACAGTACAATTCAAGAATACTGAGGAATTCATCAGTTACCTACTTTACCAGACTCACCTGTCAGCGGGTGCCCCACCCTCAATATTCAAATGTCCAGAAGTAAGGAAGCTTTGTCCAAATTGGTCCGAAGTGAGTGAAGGGCGGATGAACAACAATCCGCTGTGCGTGAAAGAATTGGTCCGATTATTGTTGTAGTATTGAAACTCCCAGTTCTAGAACAACACATTATTTATAAGTTTTACTTCAACTAATCAGATATACTTAGTAGGTACCTTCCAAACTAAGTATGTAGTAGGTTTATATAGAGATAAAACATTATCTATAGGGTACCTAGGTTTAAGTTTCTTTCATCATTCTTTCTAATGGGTCCATCCATATCCACTAATACTACTTCAGACAGTACTCAGGTTCATTCATAATTTCTTCCGCTTCTATGGATCGATAGCCTCGATAGCCGATATATATTAGGAGTATTCTTGGTCAAAAAGACAAACTGCCGGTCAGTCAATTTGCATGACCAACTTCGGTCAGACCTCGGATGGATCGCCATTTTTAATTTGTCAATACATGTTAACAGTGGGTGTCGCACTATATGTATCCTTAACATAGACCGGTACTTAGGAACTAGTATTCAGCTGCATTATTAAATTGGAAACCAACCTGAATAAGGACAGCAAATTTAAGCAAATGCAAACTATAAAGTGTAAAATAGTAAGTACTTACACCACCACCGGAAAGAGTGTTTTCATGCTGCCATTTCTCTAGGTCGAAGTAATCGAAGTCGTCGGCAAAGATGAGTGCGCCTGAGCAGACGGTAACGGGAGCGTGTGTGCCGCTCACTGTGGTCGCACTGGGCGTGCAGGCCGAGCCGAACGACGCGACTGCTAACAATCCCGCTAACACCGACCACATTTCTGTAACAGTTCAACAAAATTTTATTTAATTATAATAATTATTACTGACTAATCTACGTGTTACAACAAACCCATTATCACGTTAAAAATCGGTAATAACTACATAATCATAGGTTACACAAATGTTTCACGCGGGGGTTGAACCCAACCCGTGGCGTAAAAGCTGTTCTTTCAGCCAATCACGTCAATCTTGCTGCCAAATCTATAAAATTACCTCCTTATAAGTAGCAAAAAGGAAGAGTTGTAGTTCCCACTAATTTCCGCCTCGAATAAGAAATTAATTTTGTGTGTCTAAATAACATTATCATAGACTTACCGGCAAAAGAATTGAGCCAGAACTGCGCAAATTTTCTAGTGATCTTGAATTTATAAGTGTTCGGCGCATCGATAACTCGTCAATCAAAGGCAGAGGCGGCACGGTACTTTATTTAGCGAGGTGAGGAACGGGTTTGTTTCTTGTTTATTCTTTGATTTCGTTTCTAGCGTGTGACAACTGAATGTGTAGTACAAGCTTAATATCACAATCAAAGTATGATTTTTTAATAAAAGCAGGTGTAATACTAATGCTGTCGTGACTACACTGTATTGCCACCGTTGCACTGCATCATTATTATATAGGTGCTTAGGTACTATTGATGAGTAGGTACATTCGGAAAGTATAATGAAGTACGTACAGGTCCAACCAACCGTAAATGAGACAATATGGGCAATTACACGGTATGCCTCACAAATTCTTTACAGAACATTTTACTTACCAGCGAATGCGTCCGCGTACGTTCGTTCCTGTCTTCCTGCCTTATATCTTCGTCATACTATTGCGAAGATGATTCAGCGCAGCTGTTGTTCATAGATCATATTAGAATGATACACTAGTTAAATTAGTTTAGTAATTAGTTGTTACACCTTCGGTACACATAATTAATAGGTAGGTACATCCTTTTTTAGTGTATTTACAGTTGTTTAGAACTATGAAGTTGATTCTAGACTTCCTCGTTGGTCTAGTGGTCCCAAGCGCGGCTTTTACGCTAGTCGATGTCCTGGGTTCGAACCCCGGGTCGAATAAAGTGTTGTTGGGTTTTTCTGTGAAATTCCTAGTACCTAAGTAGCAGCTCGGCAATAAGCTCGCCCCCTATAACGTCATGGGACCTAAACATACCGGCGAACTGTGTGTGTACATTAGTACACCTCTGCATTACCCTTCGGGGAATACAGGCGCGAGGCGTGATGGTATGTTAAGCGTTATGTTTGTGGATTTTTACCCGGTGAGTATCAGGCAGATCACAGCACGTCCTGCAGGACTTCGTGGTGAGCCTGTCAGGCAACGCTTGGTTTGCTGATATCTGTTGAATCACATCTCATTCTTGAGAGTTATACCTTTAGGTACCTTCTGGCAATCGTCACAGCGCAGCGCAGAGAAGTCAAATGTGGGCATCATATGTTTTGTTTTATTTTAAGAACATTTCAGCAGTTGGTCGTAAAAGAAAAAGTAACTAATTCCTCATTGATTTCGTGTCTGTTTAAACTCAGTCAGTAAATCTAAATTAGTAATGAATTGTTATTGTGGCGTAAAAACCAAAAAGGTTTATATCTCTTAGACAACAGATCTTAGCGCCCATTAAACAATAAAAAATCATTTCTACCCTGGTTTATGTCAATATGGATGCCTTTTAAAATTTATAATACACAATTTATAAAAAATTACAGTGAATAAGTAACTTATAAAAATGGAAAAAATCACTACCTATCAAGAATACAATAATTGGATATACTGAAAATAATGCCATGGAGATATGGTAAGTATTTCTTCAAAGTCAAACGGGCTTAGTTGTTTTCGAGTATTTTTTTTCTTGTTTCGTGTTTATAGTAATCATAAAATATTTATACAATGCGATACTGTTTCAGATGGCATCACCAATAAAATTACTGCCGAGGCGTTTATGTCCAATTGTAACACGATTTTTTGGAAATAAATACAAGAATGTTTCTGTTGTAACCAATAGTTTCTCTATTCTGTCACAAGAAATCGCTCCGCACGCTCGGATTATCTCTTGCTGTAATTATCAGTTTCCCGTTGAATATCGGCAGCTAGATCCTCGGAGAAATGAAAGTGGTGACGACAAAATCAATCGTTCAAAAAGTTCCTTAAGTTTTCTTAAGGGCTTTCAAAAATCTTTTACCTTTGGGAGGAAAGACGATAAGCCAAAAAATCAAAAGAGACGAGTACCTAAATTAATTTTGATTCAAAATCCTTTGACATGGTTGATGATTAAAATTGACTTCAGCGTCCTCAGGAATATCTGGGATCCAACGTTTGAAGAGCGAGAGTTCAAGTTTGGAACCAAGCAGGTACCTAAGAATTAAAAATTGGTTTTGGTTACACTCGATCATCATCTCTACCCACCCGCACCACATAGTTCTCAAAACTTACTGTAGGTACCTGCCTGCCGTTTTCATTCAATTTTCACCAAAAGAAAGACTGGTTATCTGGGTAGGCTATAATTTTTTCCTGGTATTTTTGAGATAAGTGAAAATATTATATTCTATTCTTTGGGAACTGACTTTTTCTTAGGGTGCATGGAAATCTATTTTAGCCATTTAGATTTCTGTAGTGGGTAAATACTAAGGTCCACTATTGTCACCATCTCTGGATAACGGCTATTATAACCGCCGGATACATTAAAAATATAACAAAATTTGTTGAAATGTACGAAATTGCAGGTGGGCCACCTGCTCGTCTGCCACTGTAGGCAATAAAAAAAAATATATACATATATACTCTGAGGTGGTAAAACAGGCCCTGAGTATAATAAATCGATATAGACGTTTAGCTATTACGTTATCACTATTTCAGGCTATATCAAGAATAACACAAGTTATTAGCGCTGGTCAGTTGTCTGAATTGAATGGTTTGTTGACCAAGCCGGCTCGCTTAAGTCTGATGAGAGAGTTGGACCGCAACTGGGGTGAGAAGCAACGATCCTTGTTGGCACTCAAACATGACGACATACAGATTTCGTCTCCCCGAAAGGTTTATTTTATCAGGATAGCGGGTGCGTATACATTTAAGTCTTTGTCTTATTAGTATAATCGTCAACCTTAACATTATTGTAGCAACAATAATAGATTAGATACTAAAATTATTTTTGCTGTAATTTTATCTGTTTTCTAGTGATACCTATATCACAACAGCGTGATTAAATTTAAATGATTAAGTAGATAATAATAATTCATCAATGCACAGATTGTGTTCAGCATAAAAAGTAATTACTTACTTAATCTTATATTTTCAAAACAACATTACTTATTTGGATTTGTATTAGGTAGGTCTATATTTCTAAATTTAAACTCGTAGTTTTATGGGAATATTATAATAATCAATATTTTCAGATAAGAAATTTTGTGATGTGGATATGGCGTTTTTGGCATTGAAGTGGGCGCCTATCAATAGTATAGACGCCTTGATATTTACTGAGATATTTGCAAGATTTCATCGAGAATATACGCCACACAGTATCCCAGAATGGACCATAGCTTATTTTAAAGTAACTAGGTTCGAAGTGTTGCGTCGTTGATTAAATTATATTTAAACAGATGGATAACGTTTGAAAATTATTGCTAAGACATAATATCGGAACTATGATAAACATACTTCTGAGTGATAGGTACCTACTGAGATAATTTTGTCAATTAATTTATCTTTCACATTGCGTCTGTAACCGACCAGAATATATTATCAACAAGACGATTTAATAACTATATTTACACATTAATCAATCATAATTTTGCAACAGGACTTCAAAAAAAAACGCTCGACCATGTCTAAGGGAGCAATGCTTAGGTACGTGATTTAATGTAAAGCTGATGTACTTTAGATAAGTACTTAATACTGACATTATTAGATATACATACCTATTTTTTAATTTATACCATGCTAATAAATTATCTTGGGAGATACATTTGGGAATGTACTAGTTATATCTAACTCTTGCAAGAAGTTCAAAGTCACCTAAGCTTCATCTCTGCACGGAACGCTAAACTTTTTACTCAGGCTTGAATTCATTGAAATATATTCAATAATGGTAATAAACAAGTTATTCATACTTTGAGCCGCAAAAGAAATTTGGCGGGACGGACGTTTAGAATTAAGTACCAACCAAAGATAGGGTAAGAACACAGAGTGGTCAGAACGTTCTGCGTTTTCTAATGTAGCAATCGTAATGTGCTTCAGTGTAAGTATTTTGAGTGAATACCTACACACTTACCACAGCAGTCTCACCATTTGTTGAAGCATTTTTTTCTTAAAAATACATTCACTACGCTTTTTGTAAACGCAGAATGCTTGGACTGCGCGTACTGTGTCTGTGCATATAGAGAAAATATGAGGGACAACGCGTTAGAACCTTTAAACTTTCTAGCTTTTAATATACTTGTCCAATCGTGTTACAATTAAGAATAAAACAGAAAATTCAAATTGATGTGTTTTATTTAGAGTAAAAAACAGGTAGGTAAGTATAGTAATTACAATACCCCTTGTATAAAAATAAACGGTACAGATTTATTGGGTGTATAAACTTGTAAATATCGGTTAAAAACATTTTGATTGCCAAATGTAACAGCTATTCTTGTGACTCATAGAGGCACTGTTTCCTAAACAAAATTTTGTTCGTGATGAGCATAATTTTCATGGTAAGACATGGTACCTTACCATGAATTGAATGAATGTTTTAATAAAGCTTAAGTCCTATAAGTCCAATAGTAACGTGTACGGATTCTCGAGGTAGCTCTTCATGTAATTAGAAAACCGCGCCATAGTGACTCCATCCACGACTCTATGGTCTGCAGAAAAGCTCACTGTGAGAATGTGAGCCTTTTTCAAGTTGCCTTCAGGGTCGAACCTTGGCAGTACCTGCACAAAATAAAAATAAAAACAATAATACGCGAATGCTACCTACTGGTAAGTACCCTATGGTCATCAACCCATTAAAAGTCCAACTGTTGGGCACGGGTTTCCTCTTGGAATGAGAACGGTTAGGCTATATTAAGTTCATCACACGGCTCTACTGCGGTATGGTAAATTTCAGACTCGATACCTTTGACTTGGCGGTCCAATCGCAAGGCTATCCCTGTATTTGGTTTTTACGGGTTACCATACGGGTTTTACCTTCATACTGTTTCATTTTCCGGTTATTACATACCTGTATTTTCCCTAGAGCGCCGATTGCTACTTGCGGTGGGAATATCACAGGCTTAGTATAGGTTCCCCCAATCTGAAATAATAATTGTATTCTTTTTTATAAACAAACATCACGCTTGTATTCCGCGAAGAGTTCGGCAGTGGTGTACTACAGCGCGCCCACCGTTTGTACTAGCCTATTGCAAATTAAACAAACTCCGAATTTTATAGAAAAACCTATAACACTATGCACGCCATCTCTTTTTTGGTCTACTGCGTCGATTATAATATTATTAATTTATTTAATTTTTCAAATACGAAATAATAATACCTACAAAAAAACATCTCAGGCAGGGCCGTCTGCGGACGCTTTGAGCTTTGGCCACTAAGCTACTGGGACTATCTATTTTGCTATTGTTATTTATTTGAGTTTGTGTATGTTGCTTATAATTTTCACTTTTAATTGCTAGAATGGTAAGTCTTTACAAATTAAGGGTGACTATATTATAAATCAAAGAAGTTTTATTAGGTACTCACGATGCCTATATTCGATAGTGTAAACGTTCCTCCAGACAGTTCAGCAAGTCCTAGTTTGCCGTTTGTACCCTTTTCTTGAAGAGTGTTGAGTTCGCGAGCTATTTCTAGTATGGTTTTGCTTTGCGCATTCTGAAAACAGAGATTAAATGGGTATCGCGTTATTAGATTATATATATAGGATACCCGAGAGCATATGGTCAGTGCTATTGATATTTTTTGTTTTTATTATTTAAAGGGGAATTTAGACTATGTGGTTTTTCTTCTGCTTTAAAATCTGTCATGATGTTGACTCCGCTTATTGGCGACCACTAGAGTAGGTAAGGTGGAGAAATCACTTTGGAATGTGCCATATTTGAATATTAATTTGTGTTTCATTGCACTAATATGATAGATTGCCATCCTTCACCATTGTCTTCAGTTGCCTTCATCCAGTCTACTCAGACGAGGCTGTACATCAGTATTTCAAATACAGCGATTGCTATCTGACCTTCGTAATCCAATTTATGAGCAAGAATAAACTGGATGTCTATTCATGTTTCTGGTTATCTATAAATACAGCTGACTGCATGCAGATCGATTGATCAGCATGGTCTAACTGAGTCTCTCGAGAGGTAATTACCTTCCTTAGGGCCTGTTCCATCACTTCTGGATAGCTGCTAGCCGCAGGATAAATAAAAAAATGGAACAAAATCTGTACGAAATTATCTGCCAAGTAATTTAACGGTAAAATATCAGTAAGCTGTGAAACAGGGCCTAAGGTTTAATAAAATAAAATAACAGTTACGTCGTATTGGTGAAGTCAGGTACCTTAATAACAGGCACTACTAAGCCATTAGGTGTGTCCATTGCCACGCCGATGTTGTGACTAGCTTTGTAAGTGATATGTTCACAGCTGCTGTCAAGGCTGCTATTGAGTACTGGAAGTCGTTCCAGACCTAGAGAGGCGGCTTTAATAATAATTGGCATGTAGGATAACTTCACTCCCCGTTCTTCAGCTATTTTTTTCAACGCATTGCGCGATTCAACTAATTTTGTCACGTCATATTCATCACAATATCCAAAATGTGGTATTTTCTGTAAAAAGTTAATATCAAAATTAATTTTATACTTAAAAAAGGTTCTTAAAGTTAAGTCGACTGCGATAATATTATCTATTTATTGCTTACCATTGCTTCAGTCATTGATCTCACCATCGCTTTAGTGAAACCAGTTACGGGCTTTACTCTGTCTTCTAATAACACTTCTACTTTGGCTTGAGCTTGTGTTATCGGTATGTCCATAGCTTTGACACTAGATAAATCAGGAACTTCATTAGCACTATCAGAGTCGATATTTAAATGTGCCAGCATGTCTTCCTTCAGGAGCCTTCCATTCTTCCCAGTAGCCTTGACGGTACTTAAGTCTACCTTAAAAAATATTACATACAGATGCATACACAATGGGTAAATTGAATTGTTAATAGAAAAATCTTTCGATAACTGCCTCATTGGTATAGCGGTTGTAAGCAACACTGCTACGCTAGATGTCCTGTCAATTCCCAAGTCCAGCAAAGTGTTATTGGGGTTTTATATGAAATTCTCAGTAGCAGCTCGCACTTTTGATTTATGACCCGTTAATAGCTATAGGCTCGCCTCCTATTACATGGGGCCTAAACATACCGAGGAACTGTGGGTGTAAATTAGTACACCATCGCCTAACCCTTCGGGGAATGCAGGCGTGATGGTATGTTATGTTATTATTTTCCTAGAACTCTACACATGAAATCCAGCTTTGATATTTGCTTGCTTAGAACTGCAGATTTATTTCCTGAAGTTTCGCCCTAACTCAACATTGAATTAAATAACCCTAGGACGGTTAAATTGTCCTAGACTAGGACGTGGTTATTTCTAGGACTTGCTAGTAATGACTACAATAACTTTTTTTAAACATCTACTACTCTACCTATTTCTAAATTAGCTAGTTTAGGTTTAGGTTTTTCCAAGAATGTTATCCAACTAACTTTAAATTGTGAGGCTATTCTTCTAACGGCAGGGGTCGTCAATACTTTAACTTTCTGGCTTTTGTCCACTTGTGGTTCATAACTGCTAGTTGAAGGTTGTGGTTCTTCTGAGGTTGAAGATGCACCTGAAAGTAGAATTAAAAAATAACTCGTAAACATAATTAACAAATTAATAAATATAATTTTCTTAATATTATGTTTTAAAATGACTTTTATCTGATCAAGGTACAGAGTAGGTACCAACAGAGGTTACGGATGCCTCCATCCTACAATGAATATATAATAGTAATCATTAACTCATAATAATGCAGTTGTAATATTCCGTTTTCTTTTATTTACGAGTAAATTTTAATATATTTAGGGCCTGTTTCATCACCAGCAAGTTCCCGTTAAATTACTTGGCTGATAATTTCATAAAAATGTTGTTCCATTTTTTAATTTATCCGGCGAATAGCGGCTATCCAGAAATTGTGAAACAGACCTTTAAGTGGGTAAATGAGTAGTCCCAAAGACTATTGCCAACAATTTAATACATATACCTATTATTATGATTACCTTCATCAGCATCACCTTGGACATCAATATCAACAAGTGGTTGTCCAACCAGGGCAGTTTGGTCTACTTCGTGGTAAAGTCGCGTCACTACTCCGTCGTATCGACTGGTGATTGTTACTGCTGCCTTATCACTCTGTACTTCGCAAATATTGTCAAATTGCTGTACTTTATCGCCAACTTTGACGAACCTGAAAAGTTTATAATAATTCGTTTAAGTATTTTATTTTTAGTTATTTCTACGAACAAGTTACTCGTATTTTGAATAATTTCATCATTCATTGATCATGATCCTAAACGATAACGTCAATGTATCAATGTAACAAAACAAGTTATGATAAATGTTATTTAAACTTGTTGCAATTTGTTTGTGTTATTGAAGTTATCGATGATCTTACCATTCTTTCACAACCACTTCTCGTATGCCTTCGCCGATATCAGAAAGTTTGAAGGCAACAATTTTGTTAACTATTTGGCTAGTATTAAACTTCCTGTGTCGTAGATGCGCATCAGGTAATAAAATACTGCGTTTCAATACATTACTAATCGAAAGTCGTGATCGATGCCTTATCTGCAAGTTAAAGCATTCAGTAAATACAAGAATTAAGTAGTAGGTAATTGGAATACCTACATTTTATATTCATACATACTTAATTTATGACTTAAACAAAAAAGTGTCAATTTTAAGTGGTAGAACATATTCTAATTGATTGATAAACGTAGATCGCCAAGCCCAAATTTGTCTGAAACTATTGCCTAATTCAGCAAGGGTGTATAAAGACCCCGAGACCATAAAACAACAGATTTTTAATTCTGTCTGTAATTTGGCGATATTTTTTAGAACTGAAGCATTAGTATGTACCTACCAGTGTACTTAATAGTGTAGAATTCTAGAAAGTAATTATAGTTAATTCTTTTCGCCAATATTTACTGTAAAACCTTGACACTTATCTTTTCGAAGTGTTACACAATTTTTCAACAATTATTTTGATAAGCTTTATTATTTTGTAATCGTTATTGTTATCTTATTACTATGAAGAAACAACAGATCTGATTTACGTGTCTCTGATTATTTTAATCGAGCCAAAAACTAAGCTGATTACCTACTGTGGTTAGATGATAAGTTAAATAATATTCATACGAGAATATTATTTAACTTAAGTTTAGTTTCGGTAATTACAGTTAGATACCTAAATCATTATAAATTCTAACAGTGACCTTCACAACTGGTTCTTTTATCTAGCTAACGCTAATTGTTAACTAACAAATAAGTAAATAAAGAAATTAGTAGGTATTTGGTAATTTGCTACCTTATCAATTAACAAATTATGATATTATGTACTAATTTAGTTATCAAATGTGCATTTGGAATGCACTCTAAAAGTTAGGTACCAATGGTTGGATAAATGTATGATAGTTTAATGTCTGTTATTGTTTATTGTTGAACATGAGGATAAAACTTAATAAATATGTGTGAACACTTACGCTTTGCATCACCACACTCACAGAGCGACACTTATTGACATTCTGTAGGTTCACCAAACACTGTCTCATTAGGAACGACATTATGGTTAAGTTATTATATTTAATTTGTAAGTAAAACTATTTTTCTAATTATAAATAAAAAGATTCATGTCGCAGGCCGGCGCGCCGTGCCTCGCCTTCGCGAACTACTGGATGTTATCACCTCATTATCAGGGGCCACGCATTGATTACCATTTTAAACAATAATACTTATACGTTTAAGTCGAATATGTTGGGTGCGTGACGTCACAGGCAGAGGTCAATGTTCTTCTATGAAATTCAAGTAAGTAGGTAACACTAAAATGTCTTGATCATTATTACTTCTCAAATGATACTGCTGAATGACGTTCCATTTACACTGATTGCAGCATGTTTACTCACTTTACCTAGTAGTTAGATGTTGTTTTATCTAGTTAGCGCTGTTGACTATGCTCATATTTTAGTAACGGTAAAAGTAAAGAAATCTTACATTTTAAAATAACTAAGCAGAAACCTTCTAGTAGAGTTCCTGTAGATTCTAAATAGTGTATGAAGTATAAACAGATTCGGATGTCAAATGCCATCAATGTTACATATAATAGGTATTACTGCGTATCTGCTTACTAAAAATCTTGATAGAAAAAACATTTTCCTTTTGTTGTACCTATAAAAATCAATGTAAGGGGTGTTTGTCCTCTATGCACTCTTTAACTATTCATCCGAATATGGTTAAACTTGACTGAGTTGTTCTGCATACACCAACGAAGGTTTCGTACGCATGCCATATACTTACCTATACGTACAACAAGAAAATATTATTATTAATATTAATAGTTGTTATAAGGTCGACGTGTCTATGAGTGTCTGTCTGTCTGTGGCAGCATAGCTCCCGAACGGATAAAAAACGATTTTGTTTTTAATATTTTTTTTGTAAGGTCATATTATGTTTGATGAAAATCTTAACCCATAATGGCGAATATTGTTTTTTTTATTTTATGTCGGGGATTTTAATCAAATATTTCTTTAGGCCGGCCAAAAAGATTGGCGAGAACTGTAAGTTTTACGAGCTGGTTGTTGATATGCTGTCAATTACACTTAGAAATTACAATGCTTTGTTGGAATGACACTAATTATAATGAAAATATAATGAAGCAACCACCTGCGGGGTCCAAGTGCAAAATAAATTTACATTAAAATGAAACTATGTTATAAGCAATTGTTTTATTAAAGACATAATAAACATGTTAATAAAGTGAATAAATACAATAATATAATCAATAACTGTAATGTCATGTATGATGAGACGCTGGAGGCAACCCATTGAGAATAATATCAGATTGCGAGTACATGATATTTGAATCGACGACTCCTATTCTAATAGCTAATGTGTATCACAGAGGCGCTCTGCCAAGTGTCGCTACCGATCATTGTTTTAGTTTACAGCAGATATAATATACGTACTATGTAACAACACACATAGATAAAATAGCATTTATGTTTACATCTATTAACTATTGCTTTTACTCGCTGCACAGTAGAATGGAATTAAAATTGCTAAAACAATGACTGTCCATACTTCGACTCTCGCCTTTCACAAGTCTATGAATATGTCGAATAATTATCACATCATAACTGCCTACATGTTTCTAATTATATTGAAGAATATACATTATAATTAATTAATGTATTACTTAAAAAATAATGTGTTTAATAAAGTTCAGTGGTGACGTAGGAAGTATTTTCTGAAGAACATTTCTAATGTCTTTGGCATTTTTAAGTAAAGACATATAGAAAAACTCTTGGAAGATCTGTTTTAGGTTTGTACACGAGTACTTGATCACATTTTAACATAGGTGTACCTACATTTTATAATTCTTAGGAACGACATACTTGAGATGTTAGTTCGTAGTAATTCCTAGTTATATTATTCTTTCTAATAGCAACGCAGTGTGGCTGCTTTAGAAATAATAGAAGTGCTCCCTCATTTGTACACATATTTTACCGTCGATGAAATAAATTACTTGCTACATCTTGTAATAATATAACAAATATCAGTACGATGTTTTAAGCGATTACATTACCACTTAATACAGGGACTTTCACATAGTGTAAGGTGCATACGTAAAATTACTAAAAGTATATATTTTGACTGTATTAGGTACATCGATTGCAAGTTTTATAACACAGTCATAGTATTGGTACTATACTAGGTAATAAATAGCCGGAAGATTCTTTGAAACACTGGAAGACTTTTCAATTTGTCGGTAATTAAACCAATTCAAAATATTAAGGTAGCAGTAAGTATTAGGTATTTGGTACCTATCTTAAGGATACTATGATAGTTATGGAAATGATTATATATGTGAAAGTAATAGTGTGACGTCTGTCCTGGACTCCTGGTCAATTCCTCTGTAACATCGATTGTTCTGAAGTCGTCATAATGCATGTGATACTCGTTGCCAGAAACTTATGACACACATAAAATACACAAATCCAAAAAGCGTCGGAACATGAAGTGCATGCAAATGAGCGCTGCGAATGTTAGATATTAATTTATGTCATAATGATTTATACCTTATCAATTTATAATTCCAAGTCTAGTTGTTATTTAGTTATCAAAATTTCACTAGCCTTTTATAATGTTACTTTATTACACCATAAGAGCAAGGCAACATTTTTGTAATTTACAAGAAATGTAGAGAACGATGTGGCATTGTCGGTAACCGTATCGCTTCTATTGTAGGTAATATTTATAGCAGCAATCTGTGGATGTAGGGACGTTAAGGAATTTCGGTTATAGAATTTTAGGTAGTTCGTGTTTCCGTATTCCTCGTCAACAGAAAAAAACTTTAAAAATACCACATGGTTCTCTCGTTCCTTGCTACTAGTTAAGTCGTCAACAAAGCGTTTTACGGTTATATGATGGTGATGATTTGGTGTGAGGACCTACTTAATCTTCCTGAACTCTCTTTATATATATAAACTTCTTTCTATAAACCTATATATTACCTACTGCGTGAAAAAAATAGCCCACCGAGAACATATCTCACTACACCATAAAAGATAACTAACGAGACGAGACAAGACGAAGAACGATATGTATTCGTGTGAGACACCGTACAATCGAGATATTATAGGTAGGTTTACGTGCGGAACTTAGATTATTACAGATGATTAAAAAAACTGAATGATTGTTGATAGTTTCATTGTATTTTTTCGAGAGAGCTCTCATAGCTATGTGTAGTTGTGTACCCATTAGGTATACCAGAAGAAAAAAAACTCTCTCCAGACAGCATTTTGCCATACACTCGGTTGATTTACGCTCATATAAGAGTGTTATCCAAAATTCACAATCAAAAGGATGACTTTAAATTCATTAGTATCTTTTAGCCTAAGTACCTATGTACATTACCTACATGATATTGATTAGGTACTAGTCTTTATAACGTTAATCAGCAAATATATTCACGATTGTAACAATAGTAGGTACTTATAGCAGAGACACTGTATGGGTCAGGTCAAAATGACGTAAATAAATTAAAAGTAGGTAACCTTGTAGACAAAAAAGGAAAACCTTGTCGAAAACATTTGAATTGATTTAAATGTAATTAAATTGATTTTTAATGCATTTGACATAGAATAATTGAAACATTTGCTAATTCCAATTCAAATATTAAATAGAAAAATACTCTGCAATATTCCAGTAATAAAATAAATCGATACAAAATACCTAGGTAGTCAAAAGTACCTATTTATAACCTAATTATTTCTAAATTACAACATTAACATTACTCATTGTATAAAGATTACCTATCTAAGTGAAGAGTATTTGATTTTATCCTCGTTGTACGGTCCGTCTCTTTAAATTACGATTTTAACGACGACAGCATTGTTTCGACGAATTTTAGTACAGTCATTACGAACTACATGCTCATCTAGTCTGACACCGTACACGTATAGTGAAGCAACAACATCAACTAAACATCGACGCGAATAATTATGTATCTATGATACGGATTCAAACATTACATTACACCACTGAGTTGAGGGATGTTTAACAGTAAAATGTACCTATTCCACCAATGTTAAGTACATTGGTGGAATAGGTACATTTTACTGTTTACTACTGCTTTGGTATATTTTATTTGAATGCATTCGTTATGACACTTTATTTGTTAACCTCAGTCTGTGAATGTTTGAATGTTTTCCTAATCAGATGTGTTATGACATTTATTTAGCTAGAGGAAACGATTACGAGTCCTTTGCTGCTTACACAATATGAGTAAATACATTAACTAAAAGCTCAGCTCTTAACAATTAATGAATTTGAATATTTTTGTTTGTGAGATATTCCAAATGTGCAATTTGAACATTAGAATAGTAAGTTAAAGTTATTTATAAATTCCGTTTGTTATGGTTACGTTTTTAGCATTATTTATTGTTATTATAAAGTAATCAAATTTTATTTTTTATTAATTGGGCATTTATTTGTATATTGCATTTAAATTACAGTTGAATAATTTATCATCTGTTTTCACTATTTAAGAACCACAGTGGGAGATATTACATTTAATAGGTATACGAATGTTGTTTTTCGAATTATAAGCATAATAGTGTAAGAATTATTTCAGTACCTATTATTGCACAAAACTATTTTGTAGAAAATTAAAAAAACCCACACAAATTATTTTAATCCGATATTTTCCTTTCTCTGATTTTTACGGCCTAACAAAAAGATTGGCGAGAACTTTAAACGAGATTTTGATACACGTGCGGTCCCCCTACTTAGTCACTGGTTTGATAACAAACTTATTTGTAGACTTTACGAAAAGCTCTTCGTATACTTACCGATGTTATTTTGCACAACAATTCGTTGTAATGTTCACTACTTAGAGGTACATATTATATTTTCGGCTTGCTGACGATTCGGATACGGATGTCGGAATTGACACATTTTAATTTTTATATTTCACTGACGATTAGTACACTCAATGAAAAAAGTTTTTTGTACAGTCAGATAAAAAGATTCAAACGTTACCTTAACGGTAGGACCCTTAAAGGTACTTCAATGCGTGTCAAAGCTTGCTACTTTTTAAGTCGCAAGTCCAACCCCATTTGGAGTACGCTGCGAGGGTTTTCCATACAAATATCTTACGGCGTCGGTAGCCAGTTTTGTGAGAAAAACTCATGGTTGAAGCACTGGTGTTGCAAACGTCCATTAGCTACGGTAACCGCTTACCATCAGGTGGGTCGTATGCTTGTTTGCCACCTTAGTGGTAAGCATAAAAATAAACTTCATCATCACCTTCCTAGCCTTTTCCCAACCATGTTGGGGTCGGCTTCAAAAATTAAACATTAAAAGCATAAAAATAAACTTATACGTTCTGAATGATTTTTGTTTATATTCAACATGTATATATTAGTTGTAAATAGTCTAAGGCCACCTTTACACATACTACTTATCTATTTATAATTAATACAGTTTTATAACTTTTATATCTCATTGTACTAAATAGCTTCAATAATTGGATGGTATCGGAATTGTCAGTGAAAAAACATTAAAATTAAAATGTGTCAATTTGGACATTGTGTCTGAATCGTCAGCAAGCCATCTTTCCTACGAAAATACCTTTGTTTTCGTTTGAATCGTTAAATTAAATTTAATATAGCAAACATTGATTCATTATGGTTTAGTTGGTGTTAGGCACAACTGGAAAAAAATGGTCGACGATGAATTATTTTGTTTTATGTACTTATGCATAAATAACAAAGGATTACCCATAAATAATTATGTCAGTCACACTTTACATTAGTTAAGTATTTTTGTATAAGCAGTTACTTGGAAAGTTTTGATGGTAGAGATTTATATAAATATAAAAATAATATTGTGTATGTGAATAGGTACAATTATTACAGTAGTACTGTAGTTATCATCTAAGATTATTTTATTGCGGTTCTATAGATGGTGTCACTGGTTTACTGTTTGTACTTAACGATAGAGGCACATATCAATATAGGTACCTACTGAATATTTCTTCTGAAAAATAATTTTGCAAAGCGGTTTTCAACATTAATAAATATCGTTCGCACTTAGGTCGAAAAATAAGAACCTTGAAATTAAGTACCTATATTTGATGGATAATACTTAAAATAAATTCGCGCAGTAACTTTAATAATATTTTATCACGAATTTAACACATCTTAACACTAATAAACAATTAATTACTTTAACATTAAAATACTTTTAGAATTCCACATTTGAATTATCAATTGCTAAAAAATTAAGAATAAGTAGGTATTACAATTCCATTATTCTATCAGTGTTTTGTATTGGAACTAGTATCGCTCAGTTGGTATTATTTTGGTTGTTGGTATCATAAAATGGTGCGTTTCGTGTAAATACTTGAGCGTTTGGTAAACACAGGTACTTAAACTGTAATGCAGTCCATTAATACATCGGCATCTACTTTTTCACACAATAATTACAACATTACACCGGCACTCATAAAAAATATCATACTGAACTTACACTATTTAACTCTTTAGATCAGTGCCACCATAGGTCGTTTACAGTTTCACCGTACGAGTCTTTTTTCGAGCGAACGTGAAAACGTCATTCAAGTAATAAAAATAATTATTGAGTATTTTATAACAGGAAGCTCTTTATGTGAATAAACCGAAATCACCAATGGAAAATTTTAATCTTTCGCATTTCACTAACTTCAAAACGTTCAAGTTTTATTCGTAATAAATAGTAGTTAGGTACTTGTTTGCAAGGGCACAAGATAATTAACTTCACAGTGAACGACAAAGATTTACTAGAAATCAGTGGTTCGAGGCGAGGCCGTTCGCTCGGTTAGCGGTCAGGGGCTCTTGAGTGATGGTGACATGTGGGTAGGCGAGAAAGTGTGTGGCGAGACGAGCGGCACCAGCTCGGGCTGGAGCCGCGGCCCGCGTCACATGCTCGGCTCCGACGCTATCGTCATCTCCGCAAACTTCACTTCCCTTCCGCGGCGAAACGACGTGGTCCGTTGCGGCGGCGGACTCCGACGCCGCGCTGGCGCCGCCGGCTGCAGGCTCGCTGACGACGCCTGCGCCAGCAGTCGCGGAGGCTGCGCTATACGCCCGAATGGTGACTGCCGAAGAAACTGACGGGCAACCATCGGCTGCCAGTATGATGTTCCTGAAAAATATATAAAAGAAGAAATGAAATATTGGAGCTTGTTATATGTACACGGGTCCTATAGCGCTCTAGTATTTTAGTAACTCGGTGAGTTACAAGATGCTAAATATGAATTTATATATAATGGAAATGATGGTGACCTTTGGTGTGTGTGGTGCGTGCTCGCCATGCGTTGCTGCGTAGGCGGCCGCGCGCGCCCTCGTGCACGGCGTCCACGCTGGCCGAGCGCGTCAAGTGCGACGGCTGGCCGTCCTGGTCGCCACCCACGCCGGCGCCCAGGCCCTCGCTCACCGAGTACAGCTTATGCGTTATGTCTTTCCCTGGAACATTATAAACAAAATGAATATTAACACATAATCGTCTTCATACATTAAAATATAACCTTTTGAGTATTTTAAGCTATTGTGCTAAAAATAAATTATACTACTCATAGATGCTATTTTAACAAACCAATTATTTTGTCGAGTCACTGCAACTTTCATATTGGGGTAACTTTGTTCTACATACCAGGGACCCAAAATTGGAAGTATTCGGAGCTAAATTGCGGCGCATTCACTCCTTAATTCGGTTTACATAAACAATAGCTCCTGGCACCACTAAGAATTCCTTTATGTTATAGTGCCTACTAGCTTTCCGCCAGCCGCTTCGCCTGACTGGCCTGCCTTCGCCAGCCGCGGTTTATATGTTATTATACATATAAACCTTCCTCTTCAATCACTCTATCTATTAAAAAAAACCGCATCAAAATCCGTTGCGTAGTTTTAAAGATTTAAGCATACATAGGGATATAGGGACAGAGAAAGCGACTTTGTTATAAACTATGTAGTGATAATAGAAAGCCATTTTAGGCTTATGCTCTTGGGGACTTCGCTGGTATGGACAGGTGTAACAACAAAAAAACTTAAGTACAGACTTAGTGCTTCGATTTACTTGGGCCATAAATATTCATATACAAGTTATTACAAGTATGATTCAGTTGTGCACTCTTCAGATTCAGTGTTGTTTACAAACATTTTTATGTCATTGACAAACAAGACTAGGTACCTAATGTACCTATATTGCTCAAATAAATCATAACGTGATAAAGTTTGATTTAAATTAGATTTACTGTTAGGTCCTACTCATCCCCGCGCGACATCTCACTCGATTCGGTCTCACGCATACCTACCAACCGAGCTAAGTGAAAAGTTGCAACAATAACATTGTAGGAGGACTGACCTATAAGGCAGTCGAGCACGACCTTGAGTGCTGGGCGGTGACGCAACACGCGCTCCAGGCGCATGCGCGGCCAGCACACGCACGTGGACACTTCCTCCGCAATCACGCTCACCTGAGAAACATTGTGACTGTCAGTACCTACACCTGATCACGTAGAAAGGAACTACGTCAAGAGGAAAAGTAATTACGTAGGTTAGTATAATCCTCTTATTATTTAGTTATGGTTTGAGGTGGCAAAGCATGCTAAGGGCTTTATAACTATTCAGGGTTTGATAAAGAGTATGATTTGTAAAATACGTGAATCAAATTATACAATGAAAAGGTTATTTTCAAATTACATTACTAACACAATTGAGAGACTTCATTGAGTACCTGTTTCCTGGTTCTTAATTAAAAGAGCGGTGCAGCAAAGACATTATCTTGGAAGCTCTAGGAGGCAAAAATATGCTTGGTGACCAAAATCTTTCATTTGTTACGACATTGTTTTTAGATAATAGAACACGAAACAGCGTATTATTCAAAAAAGCAATGGGAGCTGCGTGCCCTGATATGATTAGGTATAGGTTTAGGTAGACCGTATAGTCATCATATGTATAGAAAGTAAAGATGCTTAGGGTACCTACTTCTAAATTGGGAATAAGTAGATACTTATTTCGTTCAAGAACATTCCAGCAACATGCCTTAGATACTACATAAACATTTCTCTAACCTCTAAAAGTAACATTAACTGAAAAAGATATACTATAATTGCAGTGGATATTCCTTTCCAAGAAAAAGAAGATGAATTTCCAAGAGAAAAAAAAGAAAATGGGGTAATATCTCTTATATACGAGTATGTTTCAGTTCGGCGAGAGCACGTGCATCGGAAGTAGCGAGAGATAAGATCTCTCGCCCAACCAAGCATTCGTTCAGCTTTGAATACAGTTGCCCCGAGTTTTCCAATAAAGCTAGTCACTTTTCCGGTTGATCCGTTGTAGTTTCAATTTCATACGATACGAATAGGTAGCTACTGAAAACGCAATTCAAATGTTCGCCTCGTCAAAATATAAACTCTTGAAGGTATTGTATTGTTTGATTAAAAAAAACAATTTAGTCACAAAAAATACGTTTCAACTGTATGTTTAGCATCTTGAACCTTGAACCATCAGTCAATCAAAATCACGTGTTGTGGAACTTTGTGGAATAGTTAAGTATAGGTAAACTACTAAGTATTTTGTAGTAAGAAATGTATTTCTTTAGATATTTTTTTCTCCCGTCCTACAATTATCAAAGAAATCATACCTATGCCTGCCTATCATTTCAACATGTTTCTGTTCCAGTTATATAAAACAACGTAGCATCCACAGTGTTTTACATTTACATCTACAATCGATAACCTGAAATAAACAGCTACGTGATGTTTTTACAATAAACTGAAGTACAGCATTTCACCACGCGACTTTGTTTTTACTCTTTTTGTTGGTATTTCTACCTACCTAGGTATACGCAAAACTCATACAGTTAGTACTTACTAAGTACTTATTTCTGAGATGGTACCTACAACTATGAAACAAACATTTATCTCTCCGTACGTAACGTACACTTTTAATTATTTCAAAGTGTTTATGGGTTGTGCGTTTGATCAAACTATATTTAGTTACATCCTTTTTTCTACATAACATACCATGACGTCTGTATTCCCCGAAGGGAAAGCCAGAGGTGTACTAATGTGGTGGACACAGTTCAATTGTTAAAAAAAACTAAAAAAACACGCTTTAAAAAAAATCTAACTTGAAAGTAAAATAATTTTCAATAAATGAAGGAAGTGTTTAAATAATTGCAAAAATGTATTTATTATAAAAAATGTGAGGTGCTTGATGTCATTTGATAAAAATATGTTATTGACAGATACTGGTGGTAGAAGTAGTCGTTTTAAAAATATCTTTAAAAGCACCCCACACATTTTTACAATAAATTTTTTTTTAGATGATCCTATCTAATAAAAGCGATTTAAAAAACCAACAACACTTTGCAACTCTGCTCGACCCGGGAATCGAACCCAGGACCTCTAGCCTAGCAGTTCCGCTTGGGACTACTAGACCAACGAGGTAGCTATTTTCTACAACGTACGAGGAATCATGTTAACATAATTTTATTGAAATAAAATTTTGCCTGGCTACGATTAACCATAAAGTACCCCGAAGCTTACCGTGTTTTCCTCTTTTACATAAAAATATTTTAAGTTAAATGTTTTCTTTACTTAAACCGTCGAACGGTTAACTAAGGAGGTGAACGAGATGTTCATTAATGTGCACCTGAGACGCCACGTCCTCTGCGCTAAAACTAAGTGGAGAAAAAATGTGGGAAAATTCAGATTAAATCATGAAAGAACATGAAAGTGATAATGACTAATACATAATATGTGAGACTAACAAGCAAAACTTCAGTAACTTCACTTATCATTATAATTTCGTTATAATCATTATAATTCCGGAGGCGAGTGATGAGTGCGAAGACAGTACTTAACGATAGTGAGTCCTTATGAAGTTGCCAAAACAGGGCCTGTTTTCCTCCTGATAAATTCCCGTTACTTGGCACATAATTTCATACAAATTTTTGTTGTTTCGTGTTTGAGTTTATCGTTAAACGTTTGAATCTACGGATAAGGCGACGCAATGGTCGAAAATTTGTGGCATTTTTCTTTAACCCTAGTCTACGTTGTCACGGTAATATTCAAAACTTACAGATTCGCTTTATACACTAGTTTTCGTGTGAAATAAATAGTGTTTTTTGTTTATTATTAGGAATTAATTACTATTGTTACCTGGAAGACGTCATCTGATTGCTCGCGATTGGCCTCCCATTCTGGCGAATCGACGAACTGGTAAGGTTGTATGTAGTGAAGATGCGTTTCATCACAGCTTACTCGCATCCTATTAAAAAAACATCAATTACAAAACAGGGCTCTAAGTATATTTCTATGTAATAATAGATGGGACATAATTAGTTGACGTGTTAATGAATTAATTTCAATAGTACTACAAATTACCTTTTACTATTATGGACCTAATTACTAACATTATTGGATACACGTAGCAGCCGAGAGAGCTTTTCAAAGTTTATAAATGAACGCGGTAAATACCTCGATACCTATATATAATTATCATAATTTATATAACTATGATATTTAGGTACACTATTGTGTAACATGTGGAATATAACATTTGATATAATTATGCAGCTCTCAATAGGTACTTTAGTCATAAAGTATTTATAAATGTGGGGAGATTGCAACCGCTACTTACAGCGGCGGTATGTAGCGATTTAATATGGTATATGAATATTAATATTCAAGCGTAATTATACGGCTAACACGAAACAAAAACTTTAAAATTGGCATTTATAATACTTAGCTAGGCAAAAGGTACTTAAATTCAACATAGCCGCTATAAAATAGCTTGCAGGGGAATTGAAATCATTAGCTTATGGACTCTCGTATATCCCCGTCACACGACGTAGCCCCACCCAAACAAATGCAAAGTGTTTTTAACAAACACATATTACTACGAACAACAATCCAAGTGATTAGGAGAGCTTCGTGGATATTTAGTACATTGGTACATATTTGGTCAGTACCTGGGGGGCTAGACAAGTTGCAATTTGACATTCGAATCGACAAACGAATAGAGACAAAATGTATGGAAATGACACAAGCTTTCGAAAATTGGGCTGTAACTAATGTCATTTCCATACATTTTGGCTCTATTCGTTTAGTTCTCTATTGGTTTCCCCTGAAGTACTCATTAAAGAAGCGTTGCATACGGAGGTACCAAATTAATCTTGAAAGTCATATCAAATGGCATGGATTTCCCCATAATACCTTTTTCAGATTAAGGGTTCAATGTAGTCGATGATAATAATAATAAATGGGACATTTTTTTTACACAGCACCATCTAGTCCCAAACTAAGCAGAGCTTGTACTATGGGTACTAGACAATGGACATAATACTTATATACTTTTTTTTTGTAAATACATAATTATAATATATAAGAATAATAAACTCCGTCTACCTACATGGCCAATCGTACATTCATAACGAGTTACAAATGTAATTAATTAAGTCCTTTGAGGACTTAATTAATTTATTAAATGCAACTGAAGCTACAATTTTACTAACATGGCAACCTACTGACCTCAAATTATATAAATACAAATAGTTTTACCATTTACACGCAAAGAAGAAGAAGACTGTGTAAACATTGGAATTAATAACAATAAAATAAAAATTGACTATCACATTTATGTATCTGTCATTTCGTCTTGTCTATTAAATACGTATTGCATATATTCCAAAATGGTCTGTCTCATCTGAACATTTACTGACTGACATAAGCATGAAATACCTTACATGATGTAGGTGAGAACTAAGACGAGATTTTGGGAAGTTCCCATGACTTGGAAAAAAATAGATCATCGCAGGCTATATCGCGGGTACAGGGGTACTGTACGAATGAACCCTCTCATAGAATATTCTGAATTCAAACGTCTCGTTGTAGCTATAGAGTCAGTCAATTAGTCAAAGAATACCAAATGACGTTTCTTTTCTTTTGGCATTCAAGACACCAGTTTATACAATGCTAGCAATGGTGAAACAAAGAAAAATATTATTCTACGAGAAAAACAAAAGGAACATGTGTAGGTATCTATAGCTATATATATGAGGGTCGTCGCTCGCTCGTCTTTGAATTGTTTATTTTGTAGCCTGTAAGTATGTACCCTCGATATTTTATCTACATAAGATATTTTGGGGACATTATTCAGTATTCAATTTATTCTGTAGCAGATGACGCACTCTCGCACTCTCAACAGAAAGGAGCTTTAATTAATTAGATGCCCCACTGGTCCCCAGGACTCTTTATTGATTATTCAGTTCGAAAAATTTGCGCACGTGTGTTATTAAACTTGATAAATTCAGATTTTGACACAAGTAAACTTTATCAATTTTAGGTGGACCATGAATGTAGAAAATACATACTTCCCCTTCAAAAGTATAGACAATCTCTCGTCAGCCGGCGTGACTTCTTCGACCGCATACGCCTCGCCCGGCTCAAGCCGCACTATCCTAGCTTCACGTGTCAGTTCCGTAAAGTGCTTCTTGTTCACTTTCAGAGGCTTGAACAGTTTCAAGTATAGATCTGTTAGCTCGAGAGATAACGCTGGTGGCAGAAACCTGTGAGAAAAAATGCAATTAAACTTCAATATCAAATTTTTTTTTGTTAGATTTTTACGATGAAAAACCGTGGTTTTTATAAGTGGAATTAAGATTTGCTATGTACCCGAAAGCATATCATACCTTATAATTAGAAACACGGTGTGTATAGAGTTGACGAGCACCAGTGCTAGGCTCCAGGCAAGCACGTCGGGCGCGCACACTTCGGCGCCAGCCCACAGACCCATAAGCACGGCACCCGCCGCCGCCAGCGCTCGTAGTACAAGAATACTCTGTTTGAAACTCTTCGGCGCAAGGAACGCGATCGCGAAACACAGATTTGCTGCCTGTTCATCAAAAGAGTCCAGTCAAAAGTTGTTCCTTAAGAAGAATTAAGTACACACATGTGCAAAATGGCAAAAGGTTAAATCCTTACTTGAAAGAGATCCTGTTGCGCGTTAGTCCATTTAGCGCAAAACCAGTGGTGGTGTTCGTCGGTGGAATTCGAGCTGAGTAACTCGAAATCAGTGTCAAAAGTGGCGTTGAGCCGAGTGGCGTTGTAGACGAGCGTGGCGTTGAGCCAGGGCGCGGTGGACGCCGGCGCGGGCGCGGCAGGCGCCATGCTGGCGTTGCGCTCGCGCCCCGCGCCCCCCCGCGCCGACCCGCCACCGCCCTCCGCACGGGGCGAGCGATCGACGCCCCCCGCGCGTCTCTCACCCGACGACACGAGACGATTCAGTTGGGCTCTCGCTCTCAGTATTACCACCTCCATCACCACACCCTGCTGCCCACTTCACGTTAGAGCACGCTATCTGTAGAAACACACAGTTATAAGAAACAATATAGTTAAGGCCCCAGTCTAGCTGTGCATAACAAACGAATTCACTATATTGACAGCTCGCGGGCACGAACCCCGCGAGGCACCCTCTGTATCATCCTGTGATACGTAAATTACAAAGTGTAGAACAGTGCTACGTAATGAAAGTTGCTCTACTTTACAAAATAAAATATTTCTATTTATTTTTAATAAAGGAAAAAATCGGCTGGCGGGCAGGATTGGAACCTACGTCTTCTGGTGCGGTACATTAGACGCTTTGACCACTAAGCTACCGCGAGCCCAAACCAACCGTAGTGTACCGTGGTGTACCGAACCAGAAGACGCAGGTTCGAATCCTGCCCGCCAGCCGATTTTTTCCTTCATTAAAAATAACTTGTAATCTTAGTATGGAAAATGCTTAAAAAAATACAAAAATATATTTCTATTTAATTATAATGAAGAACACTACTGTGGCCTGTGGGATTGTACCCTGAAAATGTGAAAAAAATATCTGTCGTTTGAAATAATTTAAGTACTTTATGATTTATGGAACAGTAGATATTTTTAGTCGAGGTTTTAATTTCGTTTTAACAGACATGAAAAAGAGAAGTTCCAGGAGATGGTTTGTTTTGGAGTAGACCTTTGTGTTTTATTTCTTGATCTAAACTGGATAGAGGAAGAGCAAAATTCAGAGCGAGAAGTAAGAATTTGACATAGAATACACTTCCACGACTGCTATAGCCGTCTGGCTATCATCAGAGGTGTGTAAACTCAGCTTTCAATGAGCTAGATGAACCAGATCACACGGGTTTGAACCGTTGAGCTTATAGCTCAGCAACAAAATGACTAGCCCACGGCTCAATCCAGCTCTTATTGTATTTGTAAATCCCTCCACAGATTAGTCTTGTAATTCTGTTACAAATTTCTTTTAAATGAAATGGGATTTACTACACACTGGGACTACAGCGCATGTCCTAGTTGGGATTAGAAATGTTTAACACCAAAAAATCGATCAAAAGACTTTTCTTCTGGGCACATGAAGTGGGGTAAATAAAAAACCGCGTGCAACGGTTATCTATACATATACTCATCTATATATCTATTCAGCCGGTAAAACCCACTGCTGAGTCAGGGCCTCTTCTCTATTACGCCACTGCCATATTAACCGACAATCGGGGGGTGATCTGCCCTGCAATCGTTTACATCCAGCCAGTATATCATATGTCCATCTAGCTCGTATATGTACACCTATAGGCACCAGGTCGGCGCAGTGTTTTTTCTTGCGTACATCGTCGTCATTCTCACACTGTCTATTCATCTTTTCTTTGGTCTTCCTCTTCTACTATATCCATCCACATTTATGTTCAAAACCTGTTTTGTAACTAGGCTCTCTACTTCTACGCATCATAATATGTCCATATATCGTAGATAAGCGGTCACTGCACAACTTTTCAGTACTTTTCACACTCACTTTCAAACTACGTCATTCTCACTTTCTAACTATGGTCTAATGACCCGATAAAGGTAGCTGGGACAATGGTCCACTGCAGGACTAAGTACGGAAACCGAACTGACTTCATCATCATTGAGAACACAGGAGTGGGTTTTCAATGATGATGAAGGTCGCTGGGAGTCGTTGGAGGCAGGCGGCATATAACCAGTCCTTGTGGAAGTCTATGGGTGAGGCCTTTGTTCTACATGCACATTGGACTTCGTTTGGTTGATAATTATAATTATATTAGGATAGTAATTATTCAATTTGTGTGATTCAAACCGGGGAGGGTCATAGATAAATTTTTGGGTGTCGGACAAACTTGTTACCTAGTGGTAATAAGTTAACGGACCATAGTAACGAACTTGTTTCCTAGTGATAAAAAGTTAACGGACTATAGTAACAAACTTGTTACCTAATGGTAACAAGTTAATGAACCATAATAACAGACTTGTTACTATCGCACTTTACTGCTAACAAAACAGTCTATGTCTGTTATTAATGTAAAAAATGGCGTCGAGTTGTTTCTGTACCCAGGTGTTAACTAGGGACAGAAGAATCGGGATCATAAAGTTAAACGGACAACCAAGCGTTTAGGTGTCCAATAAATGCCTATACACACTGCATTTTTTAAAACAATCGATCGATTAAACTGCTTGTGGAATAAAAACGCGCGTTATCGGGAAACGCGCGTCGGAAATAATTACTGATAAATTGACATAAAAATAATGAAGTAGAGAACGTTTCAATGCCCGATAGTACGCCAGCAAGGTTAGAGAGAGAGCAAAATTTAGAGCGAGAGGTACAAATTTGAATTTGACATAGAATCCACGTCCAACCGCTACGACCGACTGGCCGCCTCTGAAGAAATTGGCTTGAGATTTTCGTTTATAAACCGTGCCTGTTGAAAACACTATAAAAAATATTTGTGAAGCAGGTACACATTTTTTTTAAATTGGTTGTGTCATTTAATACACGTACTTTAAAATGATCAAATGATTTCATCAAAATGTTTAATTTTTATTATGAAAAAAACCGTTTGTTTTGGGACCAAAAACAGGAAAATTTGACGATGTTATGACACTCGGATTAAGAAAACTAAAGGTATAATTAAAAATCTACTCAGCGCATTTTGAAGACGACTATCTTAAGATAATTTTGCGCTGAGTACATTTTTGAATTTATTCTTGATCATCCCGATTAACGTGCACAAACATGACTCTAAATGGCGTAGGGCGCGAGAGCGCCATCTTTGACGGCTGATTTATATAACATAAACTAACCAGAGGAACGTGAAAAAAATACGTAGATAAAGCTAATATAACATATATTCTATCGCGATAAAAATATATGACACTGTATCCTTCGTTTCCTTAAAAAAACGTTGCGAAAATGAGCTAATAATTTGACAACTGGCAAATTTTGCTAGACTGGGGCCTTAACAATTAAAACACATAAAAATAAGATTACCCTCAATCGTAATATTTCAAGACATTAGTAAAAAAAGTCTGGAAAAACAACAAACCGTTTTCTGTTTCAATTACGCAGAACTAAAATTACAGCACTTTGCTAAAAACGGATTTGGCATGTTGACCTGTTTCAACAAAGAACTCGAATTTAATTTAAACTTACTTTACTACTTAGTATTACCTACTACTAACGTACAGTGTACCTACATTTTATATTTGTGTAAGCTTTGTCTACGAACTTAGACGTCGGCGTCGGGACCGTTTCTATTGGGCTCGGGCGGCGTAGTCATCCGTAGACGCTCGCTACGCTAGTTGCTACGCACTGCACGCACGCTCCTCCCGATATTAGTTTTTGTTCATCTTTACAAGTTCGTCGACCTATTTTTTGGGTTGGTTGTGTTTCGTTTAACTTTGTATTCGCAAGTTTAGTTGAATAATTATTTTACTTTTTCAGCAGTATGAGACCGTCACATTAGTATTAGTTGTAGTGTACGCGATATAAAAAAAATATTTGCCTCTTAAGAAATGTTTGTTGAGATGTTTTATTTACCTGCATCACACATTATTAAGGACTGGTTTCACCACCTCTTAGTAAGTTCCCGTTAAATTACCCGGCCGATAATTGCATACCATTTTTGTTACAGTTTTTAATTTTAGCCCGCGGATAGTGACTACAGCGGTAGTGAAATCGGGAAGCACTTATTTGTATCTGACTCATCAGTTTATGCGTATCGGTTAGAGAAGCAATCACTTAGGTAGTTATTAAACAGGTGCAGTAAAGTATCAACCGTAGCAACCCGTAAATCTGCTGGCATTTGAAGCAGCAGTTTCGGAAAACTAACAACTTGTGCTTCTGCGATAATGGAAGGAACAGAGAACATAGATCGAGATTAGATTTGCTATAAACACAAACCAAATATGATATAACTATTTATAAAAATCTAACGATGGAAAAAGACCCACCCTTCACGAGTAATCTGAACCGCTTCTTAGTTTCGGACATCATAATATGTTAAAACTAAATATGTAACATATTCTGCATAGCAACTAAACATGGCAAACAATGCTGTGCAGCTAGTTTATTTGCAACGGAACATAGGGTCGTATGCAGCGGTCGGTAGGCGTGTAATCCGCGACATTTCCGCACACATTAAGTCATTGGGCGAGGGAGCAGCGGGTCGGCACCAGATCGGCAGCGTCGCGACTGCGGGGCGGCACGGCGAGCGGCAGCGGCGCGGAATACGCCAGGCGCGGCCGCCTTCTGCACTCGTGGGGCTTGTTATCGCAACATCAACACATTTGCATTAAATTGCATTATTTGCGAATAACAGCCCGACCGATGCATTACTAGGATACGTTTGATAAACAGTTCAGTTTTAACAATGCTTTTGTACTTTTGTGTTTTTAACGTGTGCTTAAAGTATGAGAAAAAAATTGCAATGCTATTGGTACAGTATCTAGTCATACCAAATATGTCTAAAATTTATTATCAATGAAGGAAAAATCGGCTGGCGGGCAGGATTCGAACCTGCGTCTTCTGGTTCGGTACACCAGACGTTCCGACCACTAAGCCACCGCGAGCCCCGCTCGCCAGTTGAAATCTTCTGAAATCTGTCATTGAAAATAACTTGTAATCTTAGCATGGAAAATGCTTAAAAAATACAAAAAGATAGTGTCTAAAATTATTAGAATTTGTAGAAAATTATAGAGATTTTCTAACGAGAATCATAATTATTATGGATCTATCAAACGCGGCCTTTTTAGCTCGACCTATAGCTGGTCAGTGCATACCGGTAACTGCAAAAATGCTATATTTTAAGTTTCAAATCTTTGCTTGCTGACGACGAAGAAAGCAAGACAGTATATTTATACATAAGTATTTTAACCCGAAGTTTGACTAGAGAATGCGGCATTAAGTCCGCTCTATTTAGTATTAATGTGCGTGGAACTATAAATATATGTATTAGGTATATCCCCAATGAATAACACCTTGCCGCAGAACTTGGCCGTAAGTCGTAGACCAGTCTTCTTTATATACCGTCAGTATTTGCAGGATCGTAAACTTTGTAAACGTCCATGTGACATAAAAGAAACCAATAAAATATTTAAAGATGTCACGGTTCCATTTATTTTATCCTTGCAGAACGGAATACTAATCTTCTTCAATATTTGTAATGGAGAATGGAGGATGGAGAAAGGATACATAGCTTCGCATATCGTGTATAGCACGTTTATTTCAGGGCCAATATATGTTTCAACCATTTTATAACACAATATCGATAACGAATTTTACGATATTGTGTTATAAAATGGTTGAAAATTTTCATTGCTGCTAGTTTGCGAAATTGCGACCTGTTTGCCAGTTTAACCCTAACGAAGAATATCTCTACGTACTTACCTATATTTATCAGCTCTTTTACGTGAAATGGGAGTGCTAGAGTAGTTTAACCACGCAATCACAGCATAAGCGATAATGGCGTTAATTAAGGGTAAACGTAATTACTCGTTTGATGTTAATAGTCATGGGTTTAAAAACCGTCTAATAACTATCAACTTATATATTGCTGTCATATGTCATGTCTGTTTTTCTCCAATAGTTTTTGGGGAAAATAAACGTTGTTTTTCCTTTCTCTATCGAATCTACTACATTATGCGAAGTATATTTGTTATTTACACAACTAAGTATTTAACAAAACTTGACAGTGACGGATAAAAGGTAAAACTTGTAACGCACTTTGCTAGCATGTTTGGACTTCGCCACGACGCGACCGTCGTGCGGAGTGTCATAGTTTCGATTCCTTGCCAAAACAAGTATTTGTCGTGCGCGATGGTCCGAAGTGATATAATGGGTTTTTTAAAAAGCAATGTACCTTTATTTTACATTTTTAATAAACACCAGTATATCTGCCAGAAAGTCTTTCGTATGCTAAGCCACGACATGGAAAATAAAGATACAAATATAGTTCCAACTACGTAGATTCTCAGTATGAGATGAGAGTTATAGGTCACTCCAGCGAAGGGTGAACATAAAATATTGTATATAAATACTTACTATACTTTTGCTAGAGATTGATATTTTATTGCCAAGTACTCTCTTGTTATAATAGAATTCAGGAATCAAATGTAAATATAAATTAGTAGCTTTAAATAATGTTGATTAGGTACTGCTAATTTAGAGGCATTTTTTGTTCAAAGTGTATATATATCACAGTCAAATAGTAGAAAGTACTTTTTAACAGAATCGATAGCATTTATAATAAAGTCCTTACATTTTTACGTCTTCTCTGTGTCAAAAATATTTCCTGACTTGAATCAAACGCTTGGGCTTTCCATTAGGCAAATACATATTCAGCTAACTACATCCACCATTATTAATTACGAAGGTTCCACAAATCCTCTCTAATTTAGTCAGACGTGATAGATCTAGTGGGTGTACATGCAGTTAGTATCGTCATGCCTGTAATCTCTAGGATTAGGCAGGTGGACTGTAGGAGGTGTGGTACCTACATAAAAGACCCCTAGACCCCATAATACTGCTACTTTAACTCGTTATTTTATATAATTTTCAAAAACAACAATTTTAACTAACAATAAATCCGTAATTACACGTTCTGTTAGATACTCGAGCAAATTGGTATCATACATTAGAAAATTCTCAATTGCAGTTCGCAATTTGGGTTTGTGCCCAGATAATAGTAATAGCCTGTCTCCCTATAACATAGATTAGGACTTTAGATTGAAGTATTATGTACTACATTACTCCGTTACTGTACCTTTTGAATTAACAAATAAATAAATAGGTGCTAAAACATCAGCGACTTGTGGTGTATATTACAACAATTCTGTCTGACCCTCCGGTGAATACAGATGGCATAATAATTTTAATAACTTCTAAAACAATGAAAATGTTGGTATAGACTATAGAGCCATTCTAATGAAAAGAAAACATTCTAAGTTCCACGACATTCACGGTGAGGGCATGTCCGTGCGGTATGTCGCCGCTTTATTATCCGTATTTCTATTATGACTATGCTCAGCATGAGAGTTAATTAAAAGCCGGCCGGCTCCACGGCAGGTTATTGAAATAGTTGTCCTGCTCCGCTAGACCACAATACCTACTAAAATTTTCCATTGAGATGAAGTTGTAGTTGTAAAGCGCGTACTGTGTAAATAGTTATTTGTTATACAAGAGTGCAAAGTTGCTTTTTAACCGTGTGCTCAATTTTGATGACCGAGCAAGCGAAGGATTCTAAAATTGAATCACGAGCGGAGCGAGTGATTCAAAAATTAGAATCCTGAGCGTCAGCGAGGGAATTAAAAGAGCACAAGGTGAAAAATCTTTGCACTCGAGTGCAACACGTAACTTTTCATCCCACCTCAGCGAGGAAATGACTAAAAAAACATTTACAACCACAAGATACTTTTATTTCAGTTTAGGTATTAAATACTATATGATAGGTAAGTTTTACAGAATACCTATTCTTTAAATTATAACAAATAATACTAGGTATAATTAAGAGAAATTTAAAAAGTAACGTTGCTACAATTACTTGAGTGTAATATTTTTGTTAGGTATTGTAATGTTGGTGTTAGTGGCTTAAAAAAGTACACCAAGAAGGTTCCGAAGTTCCGATAGGCTTGTTGCAAAAATATCGATACATCGATATATCGATATTATTTTTTTTATGTTTCGATATTTTTGAGCGATATTTAATATTTCGATATATCGATGCATCGATATAAAATTCAAAGTATAGCAAAGGTATAAAAATCTATATTTTTTACAGACCAATAAACATTTATAAGTTTTAAGATTATAAAATCCCAAAAAGGAATACTTTTTTTATACTAATATCTTTTTAACAAATTATATTTAATGTATTTTTTGTTTTTGGTCAACTTGATTTGTGGTTTTATAATTTGGTTTTTAAGATATATCGCCCATATATCGATATTTTTAAATAAAAATATCAGTATCGATACTGATATTTTTAAAAATATCGATACGACATATATCGATACTTTATTGCGTTTAGACTCGGAACCTAGGGAAGGTTCCAAGTCTGAGTTTTTAACAAATTAAAAAAAAGTTGTATGATAATAGCCTAAGATCCCACCGCTCCAATCGGTATGTATCTGTTTTTTGGATAAGACTATTTTTTAATAAATCTTACTTGATAGTAGAATTGATTACACCAGGGTTGCCTGGCCAAATTTGGCCGCATCTACCTTTAATTATAAATATTGTTCTCGAGTTTTGGAGAAAAAATGTAGTTACATGTTTTTTTGATGAATCCAACGTCATTTGAAAGAGAATAGTGTAGTGAGTGGAAAAAGCCATGGTTGCCAGCTCTCAGTCAGCCGCAACTTAAGGGTTGCCAGGTTTAAACAGGTACTCCACTGTTGATAATTTGCAGTCATCTGTTTTTTTAGTAAGTTATATATCAATTTAAAGGTTATTTTTTTCTCTACATTATAACATAGGGTTGCCTGAAAAATAATGGCCGCAAGTAGGGGTTGCCATCATTTGAATAATTTATTCCACTTGATGAGGGAGCGAAAAACAAGAATAAAAACGAACAACAAAACATACCATCACGCCTGTATTCCCCGAAGGGTTCGACAGAGGTGTACTAATGTACACCAACAGTTCGCTGGTACTATCCAAGAACACTTTGCTCGACCCGGGAATCGAAACCAGGAGCTCTAGCGTAGTAGTCGCGCTTGGGACTACTAGACCAACGAGGCAGTCTAAACAAATCAAAAAATAATATACAGGGTGGCCGGAGATCAAGGAGCCTCCTCCTTGATCTCCGGCCACCCTGTATATTATTTTTACATAAAAAAACATTTAAAAAATAAAAACGTTTACATAATATAAACGTTTACATAAAAAAACATTTAAAAAATAAAAACGTTTACATAATATAAACGTTTACATAAAAAAACATTTAAAAAATGTAGAGGTCAGGATTAATTTCCTGTAAATTGCATTCAGTGACAAAGGAGTAACTTTTTTATGGAAACTGGAACAATATTTCTTTAAATTTTCATACCCCAAACACTACTAGACCAACGAGGCAGTCTAAACAAATCAAAAAATAATATACAGGGTGGCCGGAGATCAAGGAGCCTCCTCCTTGATCTCCGGCCACCCTGTATATTATTTTTCACTGAATGCAATTTACAGGAAATTAATCCTGACCTCTACATTTTTTAAATGTTTTTTTATGTAAACGTCGGGATTAAAATAATATCAATATAACGCGATAAAATCCGTAAAAAGTAGTTTTATTTCAATGTATTTTTATTTTCAAGATATGTGGCAGTTTTTAAAAATACTCCAAAACCCTTGCACTATTCAAACAAACAAAAAAATAAGAGTCAATCTTTTGTGACTGAAACCCTTAAGCAGAAAATTTGAACTTTAACCTCAATTTTTTCATGATCCATTAGGCCTAGGTGTACAATATTTTAGGGGAAGTAGTTGACATTATAGTTACCCTTACCATAATTAAAAATAACATAAAAAAACATTTACAATCATACAACAATAAAAGAAAAAACACAAAACCAATGTCAGGTGGAAATTATTAAAAAATAATCAAAATCATTGTATCTTCTAAGCAACTGAAAATCGCGAAACATACATGGGGGTGTTTTGGATACCCCTTGATTAGAGGAATCTAAATTTTCTCTTTGAACGTCACTTCTCCGGCCACCCTGTATATTATTTTTTGATTTGTTTAGACTGCCTCGTTGGTCTAGTAGTCCCAAGCGCGACTACTACGCTAGAGCTCCTGGTTTCGATTCCCGGGTCGAGCAAAGTGTTCTTGGATAGTACCAGCGAACTGTTGGTGTACATTAGTACACCTCTGTCGAACCCTTCGGGGAATACAGGCGTGATGGTATGTTTTGTTGTTCGTTTTTATTCTTGTTTTTCGCTCCCTCATCAAGTGGAATAAATTAATTCAAATGATGGCAACCCCTACTTGCGGCCATTATTTTTCAGGCAACCCTATGTTATAATGTAGAGAAAAAAATAACCTTTAAATTGATATATAACTTACTAAAAAAACAGATGACTGCAAATTATCAACAGTGGAGTACCTGTTTAAACCTGGCAACCCTTAAGTTGCGGCCGACTGAGAGCTGGCAACCATGGCTTTTTCCACTCACTACACTATTCTCTTTCAAATGACGTTGGATTCATCAAAAAAACATGTAACTACATTTTTTCTCCAAAACTCGAGAAGAATATTTATAATTAAAGGTAGATGCGGCCAAATTTGGCCAGGCAACCCTGGTGTAATATATTCTACTATCACGTAAGATTTATTAAAAAATAGTCTTACCAAAAAAACAGATACATACTGATTTGAGCGGTGGGATCTCGTACTATAAATTCGGCGCCAGGGGGGTAAAAGCACGATGTTCTAAATTCAATTTACTTTGTCTCTCTAGAGGATAAAAACGACTTTTGCACTCAGATATTGAAGAGTAAAAATACTCTTTCCGAGATGGTGGGATGAAAGGGTAATTTACACAATACTTATGGGCTGTGGCATATATAAACACTTGTTCACGAGGAACAAAGTTGACGTCATTGCACACGTAATTATATAAAAGTGAGAAAAATACTAATAAGTGTTTTTTATAACTATCCGTGACTCAATGTTTCGTAATCTAATTATTAGTACCTATTTCTTTGTATATAACTGTTAGTTTTCCAAAAATAAATATAATATACAAAGGTCACAGTGTTCACATTACCTGTGAAAGGAACAAAAAATGTGTCTATGTAGAATTTAATCTGTATGCATAAATATAATACATAGAAAAGCGAGATCAAAGTATAGTTAATTTGTCATTTATTTTCTCACACCATTACAATGGAGCTATCAATATTTTTATCTGCATGTTAATTACATGTGGTTTGAACAAAGGTTCATTTTCCCACGTCACATATGTACACGTGTACAGTGCAATAATATAAATTATTGCTCAAGTCAAAATAAACGGCTACATAGTACAACTACATTATAATAATGTTATCCAACTATCTCACATTACAATATTTGTGTAAATAAAATTTGAATAATTTAGTTAAACTATTTATGTATATTTATGTAGATTTTCTCAAAAAGACTGCTTCGTTGGTCTTGTGGTCCCAAGCGCGACTGCTACACTAGAGTCCTGGGTTCGATGCCTGGGTCGAGCAAGGTGTTGTTAGGTTTTCTATGAATTTCCCAAAAGCAGCTCGGAGTCTGGATTTGTGCCCGGTTGATGGCAATAGGCTCGCCCCCTATTACATGGGACCTAAAACATACCGGCTAAATGTGGATGTACATTAGTACGCCTCTGCCTACTACCTCGGGGAATATAGGCGTGATGGTATGTAATGTTCTCAAAAAAAATATATTGATTCAACTAAAATATTTTTGAAAATATTTCTGAAACGGACAGACCGAACTAAATACATTCGTCGTCCAACATGAAATTCCTCGAAATACTAGGTGTGATATTAGTAACAGATATTCCAATAATAGGGGTACGAATAACCATCGACAGGTAGTTGCGGAGCAGGAGCATTTGTGTCATTGTGTTTAATAACAGCTACATTCTATGTACCTAGTACCTACTCTATCTTTCGTGATTTATGGAACTGAATTTTTGCCAAGCACATCTCCTGTTTTGATTTTATGCATATTTTTAACCCCCGACGAAAAAACGACGGGGTGTTATGTTAGTTAGTTTGACGTGTCTGTGTGTGTGTGTGTGTGTGTGTGTGTGTCTGTCTGTCTGTGGCATCGTAGCTCCCGAACGGATGAACCGATTTTGATTTTGTATTTTTTATTTGAAAGGTGAATTAATCGGGAGTGTTCTTAGCTATGTTTGATGAAAATCGGTCCTAGACGGCCGCCACCACGAAATGGAAAATTACATTTCGTGTCGGGGGTTTTCTAAATTTTTAATTTAGGTTATTATGTTTATGATATTTAATGTATGTCTTAGATAAGTAACAAATGCTGGAAGAAAAGAATAGAAGAGAGAAACCCTTGCCGTTTCAACACAATGTACAAAATAAAAATATTGCATCTGTAAACTTAATGGACAGTGAAAAAAAAAAGGTTGTGTGCCCTTTCAGCGTACGCACTGATCCATCAATGTCAAACCCGTGATTTGAACGGTACTTTTGTATAATCGATTTCTGTGGTGTTATTGCCCATTTTAACTTTAAGGATATTAGTACTAACATAACATATAAAATCACGGGAAACCACTAATGGAGCCTGTTAACAAAATATAACGTAGTTCGTGTACAATTGACTAATCTATACGTATATATCCCCTCACTGGATTATCGAATCATTTTAAAATATAATACTAGTAGACTAGATACGTATGTACAGTCAACAAAACATAAAAGTATACACTATAATATACAGAATCTGCTTTAGGGTTTGGTATGGAGGCTACAAACCCTGCGTTTTGACACGCTTTGAGAAATACATTGTTTCACAATCTATTACAGATGTAAATATCTTCCTCCATAGGTACTCATTTTTCTTTGTTGACTGTACATAATTTGTTGTAGACATATAGGACTGTTCTATTAAATTTGGTTGTTCATTTGTTATCCTTAATTAAATGCAGATAATATTTCTATACCTCAGATATTATTCGGTCTATTGTCTTGAGACTACTTATAGTCAAGCTCATCACATCACATCACCTACATCTAGCTCATCAGTCGCGCTTTACGGCCACTAGACTAACGGACAAGCATAGAAATTTAGTTTATCTACATAACTTTGCAATAGAAACGATGATACCTACGGAAGTATTTACAAAACTACGCAGATACACAGCTATGCTATAGAAAAATTAAGATGAAGAGTCACCTACTTAGTTGAAATTAGTAATTTTCTGAATTACAATGTGTTAGTGTACTTATAAACCCGTCACGGTTAACGCGAATCGTGATACGGTCACCTTGCTCCAAGCTGTAACATATTTTATTAGCCTGTTCAACGTGCATGTAGGTTACGATACCGACCAAATATGAGATTTTACGTCTACGTAACATGCGGTATCGTAAAATATAATGCAGTTATGTTACACGGGACGACACGTTATCACAACTGTTAGGTACTTATGAGTGGTACTTTTATACAGATTTAACATAGTTAAAGCAATCTTTGAAAGGATGTTGAATAGAAAATAATAACTCCGCAGTTTTATATAAGAGATTAGCTTTCCGCCAGCGGCTTCGCTCGCGTGGGCTTTAAATTTTTCCAGTAGTTTCGGAGCTTATTCAATACAAACAAACAATTAAATGTTTCCTCTTTATAATATTAGTATAGGTATAGCTAATAGGTAATTTGTTAGGTTATAGCGTACAATTCAGATCAGGAGTTTATTAAATTATGTATTTACCTATTTATTTACTGTACCAGTACGTAAAACTAGAAAATTATATTTACATTCAGGTTTCGAAAAATGTGTCATTAAAATATTACCTACTTTATAGGCAAGACCATAAAATCCTATTTTGAAAATAAATGCACGTAGGTAGTGTAGGAAATTGGCAATGCTGTATTATTTTATCTGTTTGCTATGTATTTCCTTATCCTTTCTTAATGTGCTTTTCTGTCGAACGCATTAAATTAAATAAACATTTCGTTCATGTGTGAGAGAGTTATTCTCCAGTTATTTGTAGGCAAGATATTTGTATACACGTCGTGTGTGTGTGAGTGCAGGCTGGCACTGGCATCAGCCATGGCGACGGCTTGTCGCGACCGTCTCGCCGCCTACATTCACAATATCATCTTACACACAGAATAACTGCCGACCTATACAGAAACAAGAAATGCATTTTATTGCATTTTGGTAAATTATGGCCTATTAGATTCCTGCTGTGAGAATATCTTTTTTTAACGTTATTTTGTAACTGAATTTATTGTCTCCTTTTGTGAATATCTAAAATGGATCATAAACTCACCAAGTAAATAAAATTTTATACAATATAAACACATAGGTACATAGATAAATCGTATCATGCTTGTCTCTCCATTGGGGTAGGCAGAGACTATATATTTCCACTTGCTACGATCCTAACACACAAAATACCATAAATATGTTATACTACACTTAATTGCAATTATAGTTAGGTACTAGCTTTCCGCCAGTGGCTTCGCCCGTTTATTTGTGATAATTTTTCCCCCATTTTTGCAAAATTTTTCATTGCTACTCTGCTCCTATTAGTTTTGGCGTGATAGTATATAGCCTTCCCCGATAAATGGGCTATCTGACACTAAAATAATTTTTCAAATCGGTCTAGTTACAGAGCCTATTTAATACAAACAATCAAATCTTTCCTCTTTATAATATTAGAACTCTATCATCCTTGAACGTCGCAGATTGCTGTACATAGGTAATTACAATAATTATTAGTTAGTTCATTAGTGATATTCATACGTATTATGAATTTTAAAGAGGAAAGTTGGTAATAGAAGATTGTTATCAACAAACCCGTATAATAAAAAATCAGGTAACAGGCATATACTTACGGACTCAAATTCACTAGAAAATTAAGCAGTAGGTAAGTATATGGACTATATGTATAATACTGTGAAAGAAAGAAAAATGTATTCAATCACCATTACATCGTGTGTACGAGCTGTCGTTTTCTGAGGCTAGAGATTGATGGCGGTAGGTCGAAGCCTTTCCGCCTCCAAGATATGCTTTACTCCCGATATTGCGTGACGACTTACAAGTCACGATTCATAGCCCTCTCACCAATATGCCTCAGGAATTTATTGACTTGCTTACAAGTTTTCATGTCAATTAATCTGTTTGCTGACGAAACAAATATTGAATTTTAAAATGTAAGTGTAATAGTAATTCTATTAAATTAGTTTTCAATGTCGCCCCTAGATGCCAAGCAATTAGAAATTTTCTATGTAATTCATCTGTTCACCGCAGAAGACGAGCGACGGCTGGTGGTTGTTTATTTACATGTAAGTATTGGACATTCAATGACATCGATAAGTATACGATAGTAGCTACGTTGCCAAGTTTGGGCAAATTACGTGTATATCAGCGTGTGTACAATATATACATTCAGAAGGTCTTTGTAGCTATTGTAGTTTCTCAAAAACAATTATGTTGTCATTGGTTTTATATTTTTCTTCAACTGCTGTGTTGAACCTAATTTACTGATTAAAGTTGAATGACATGTAAAAGTAAAAATATTGCAATTTTTGTTTATTATTTACAAAATTAGCCTTTATTAAATTTGAGCGGCGAATATTGAGGTTTTTATGAATCATCACAATTTAAAGCTCCATAATCCTACCTATTTGGCATGCGTAGCACTGTCTACGCATTTCGTAGCAAAGCAGCTACGGTAAGCTTACGACGTAGATTTCATTCGTGTCTAGGTAGCCAAGTACCTTATCGACCCCGAGATCACAGCGTCTTTTGCCAGCGTGCAACGGCGTGAGATGTGAAGGGCCGCTCACCTGAGCAGCCTAGGACGCGTCCCGTCTCTCCGCCCACTTGTGGCGGTGGTGAGTTGAGCAGCACGTCTGTCACGGAACGTCCGCATATCTGGCAGTCTCATGCCGTACCATCATAAAGCACCACAACACGAGTGAGCGCGGCACGCGAGTCGCATAGTAGAGCGCGGGGCGCGTGGTATGGCGCACACGGCGCTCGGCGGCGATGGAGCGCGGCGCCGCGCGGCACGACTACTGGCCGCTCGCTCTCCGACCGCCGAGACGGGCGCGGCGCCGCCGCACGCACGCGCCATGCGCCCCGCCGCCCGACACCCGCTTCAACCCTTACTCCCATCTCGCTACTACCTACTTAGATATTATCAATAAAATTATTGTACGACATGAACTCGTCCGATAGCCGCAGCCTGTCAAATTGTTTCTTTTATCGAGCGTGAAATTAAGTGATTTGTAACGAATTGTTTAGCTATATATGAGCACTCAAATAATTGAATAATGGTTCACGTTATTTTCACCGAAATTCTTGCTAAACTAGAAAGAAATGCAGTATTGAAAATTTGTATTGTTCTATGTGGTGGGGGACATTAAATTCTTACACTAAATTCTAGCCAACTTGTGTAACGGAATACGGTATTGACACGAGTGGCGGGCGCCGGCAACGATCCAGACTTTTTCTGCAAGAAAAGCGTCTATAAATCATAGCAAGTAAAACGTTGGGCGGTAACGGTGAGAGTTTAATCTACAAAGTTTAAAAATAGAAAATATATAGCCATTACAAGTTATTTTAATTAAAAACCTCACTATGTACCATACTATAAATTTTATTATCTTTATTTAGGTTCTTGAATAACCAGTACTTAACCCAAAACCACTTAGTTCTGAATTAGGTAGGTACTCTTTTTAGACAAGGAATAGGCCTAATTCCAACAATTAATATTAACTGTAATACCTATTCAAATATTAATATACCCATCTCTACCATTTAAGAGTTAAAAAGCAAGACGAGGCGGCAGCGGCACTAGACATGGCATCTTGGTGTGCGTTTGGAATAAGGGAACTGTTAATGTATATTGTGATTATCTATTATAATTAAGGGAATGGATTTATTCAAGCTTTGAGATTGAATGTATAAATGCACGACGATTAGCAGCTGGCATGGGTCCAAGGTGGCCAAGTTGCGGGAGCGTGCAACGACGACACGGTTTCTCTCATCTTCTACCCTCCAAACAATACCTAACACATTTCAATAATGGCGAATTCGTAGCTACACAATTGCCAACCAGACCATATTCGCATTGTTACAATGTTCAGAAGTACAAAAACTGCTTTCATTGAAGCTAGTATTGTGGTTCAGGGTCCTTTTTAGCATATTTTTAATACCGACCGACCGATCAAACTCACCCTTTGCCAGAGCTATGTCGTAAAGTTGTGTTTGAATCTATATTAAGAATTGGAACTCAGTACAAGGTCACCGGTAAAAATAAAATACATAACTAGGTACTTACCTACGCCTAAATCCAATCGCAGATGACCAAAGGGGACTGAACATAATAGAATAGACTCATAAGACTATGGACTTATGGAGTACTTATAATGGTTGTTAAAGAAAGTCGAGACAGCAAAATTTTTAGACCAACCTTATATAATTACTTACACTCAATGCGTACATTCCATTAGCGTATTTATTATGCGCTAGAACCGCGTATACCTATCGGATCAGACGGTCAAGCATATCGATCTTACTTCAACCTTATTCAGAGCTCTTTTGTTAGCAACGCCATAGGCCATCAGATAACGGTGGAAATGGTAGGTAAATCGCATGTAATGCTCAAGAATAGTGCGGCGTAGTGGTGTTGGATAAGAAAGCATCGCGAGTGCCAGGCCGGGCCAGCCTTGACCACGCGCCGGCCTGCAGGTGATCAGATCGTATCTTTCACTATCGCTTTGTTGAGTCACCTTTCTGCTGTAAGGTCACCTGCTCATTTACCTAGATAAAGAAAGATGGACGATTACTACAGCACCAGTGTCGGTAAACAACACACTGTGCACTGATTAGATTACATTATTCCAAAACAAACCCATAAATATTGATTAAGCTATTCGTTACGAATTCGTCTGAATTTTTACTTAATTCAATCTCAAACTTCTTAGAGCTTAGCTTTAGGTATTCAGGTACCTACTTACCTATTAGTTGTATTAAAAAATTGTGAGGCAAGGCAACATGCAGCAAGACGAAGATAATTAAGGTATTTTTAAAGCTTGTTAGTTCCGTGCTCAAAATTGGAGATGGCTGTTATGGATGGATGTTAATAATTAAAGCTCGTCTTAAAAAAATTCTTTATTAAAAAATAAATAAATACGAATATAGCAGTATCTTAGATTAATACATCGTGGCGGGACAAATTTCACATTAATAAATGTCACATTAGCTGCGTTCGTAAATGATCTTGTCTATCAAGGCAAGCTATATCTATATGTAAGTATAATATGATTTTATGAAATTATCATAGCGAGGATGCACTGAGGTGCCCGGGATTATTCATTCATTCATTCATCATTACAGTGGCAGGTGTAAAACTTGTATTGAAAAGCTTTACAAATTACTAATTAGGCACCAACAACGTCTAAAACGGATAAGTTCCTAAATTATTAAATATATGAACAATTATTAAACATTTACCTATAGGTAATAATCTGTTTATTGCAGCTTGATGTAGTGTATAACTTTACTGACCTTTGAAGGTAGGTACCTAACTGCAGTTTACCTACAAAGTAAAATGTTAGGTACATTATAAGAATAAATTAAACTTTTATCATAATTATACGCCGTAGTAGGTAGTGTTTTAGTACCTAACAAAAAATGTTGTGGTCACACTGGAATTTTCCTAGAATTTACGTAAAACCAGAAATTTTTATGAAATTAAGATTATTGTTTTTGTTTTTCTTTACCTACTGTTGTTTAATTTAATCTCAATTTTATTATTTATGAAGTACCTATATTTAATTGATTGTTTTTGAGGTATATACTTAACTAGATTACATTCTCAGTAGACAAATCTAATTACTATCCCTGGCTTGGGCGTCAAAATGTAATAAATATAATATATCTGATCTATAGACAGAGTTACTTTAGCATGGAAATAAATAAAACAAATCGCAACAGTGGCAGAGGCTGAGTATAAAATATATAAGACGTTTTTCAGTAGTTAAAAAAACAATTTATAGGCTTTGCTTAACTTTGTTTGCCTACTCTCGCAAAAACTAACCCAAAATCCGAAGGGACTCAAAAGGTGTGATACTGTAAAATAATTTATGGGTTAGTTACTTTCATCACGTTGTAACTGGAATTATGAAACGTTTAATTTAAGTTGTTTTAAACATGAACATGATACTTAAAGTCACGCGATAACACTTCAATAGTTTATCAAATTAATTCGGAGCACCTTTTATAATTAGCACCTATGTTTGCTATGCAAACAGCTATTATAGGAGCGTGACTATGTGAGGTCATTAGAAAAGTTCTAATTTGACATTCCCCATTCACATTTAAAGCACTTAATTAAATTCTCATTTCATGAAACCGTCACCATTATTAAACATAATTAAAAAATAATTTGATATAACCAAGCCACCGTTAGTACCTAAATGTTAAGTGATAAAAGATTTTCCAAAACCTTAATCTTTGAACGCAACTACCTACCGACTGCTGAGAGGCACCTAACAACAAACCGAGGCGTTCGCTCATACATCAATCATTAGAAGGTCACACAAAAACTAGTCCGGTTGGCATTTTGTTTACTTCTGAAAAACTATTTCTCATAATGAAAAACCACTTACATAATAAAACGAAAATTCTCTTATTACGGGCGAAACTCGGAACCAATGCATTAGCTGGTCGGTTAGTATCATTATAGGCAAACTTTGATCTAGGCCGTCTATGTACCTACGAGGTACCTGAAGGTAAAAATCGATCGTTTTAGAGGGTAAGCCAACGTTTGCACAGCTTTAACGAGTTTACTTTACCTACTTTTTATCAGAGTAAACGTTTAATATAACGAAATAACGCAAACTTTGGACCGTTTATAAATACTTACCTCGTAAAACTTTGCAGTCAAATTATAATCGTTGCAAAGCGGAGTCGAAATTACAAAAGTTGACAAACTGATGCAGCTTGGAAGGTTAATAATATTAGACATGTAACACATTATCTTACAGTGGTGTCTTGTTTTTTTTTACTACACCAAAAATGAAATTACAAAGATTTTTGATAATAATACTGGGTGTAATTACCTACGTAGGTACCTATAGTCTCTTTGTAGCTGTTGTTTAACAATATCAAGAGTCGGTAAGCTGTTTCAATTATGGCTTAACTTAGTCATTTAGCTCTCGCATGCACTCGGTTTTTTTAGCAAATTGTAAGATGTTTCATTCAGGAGTATCTATTTTTATAATTTACTAGCTTCCCGCCAGCGGCTTCGCCCGCGTGGTCTTATAATTTTTTCCCCCGTTTTTGCAACATTTTTCATTACTACTCCGCTCCTATTAGTCGTAGCGTGATGATATATAGCCTATGTTACTCGGGGATAATGTAGCTTTCCAAAGGTGAAAGAATTTTTGAAATCGGTCCAGTAGTTTCGGAGCCTATTCATTACAAACAAACAAACAAACAAACAAACAAACAAACAAACAAACAAACAAACAAATCTTTCCTCTTTATAATATTAGTATAGATATAATTTGTCCTTGCCTTGGAGTAAATATTTTTTTAGAGGAAAACCAAAATAAGTTAATCTGGCTATTTGTTTTTGCTTTTATCCAAAGTAATTATATTTTATAAAAGTAATTATCTACATAGTTATTATTTAGGCAGGTACTACCTTCTAAACTAAAAATACCAAATAATAAAAAATGTAAAATATATAAATATATACTCATCTATACCTAACCAAATGTTCTAAACACAGAAATTCACATAATTACCCTATGTCATGATTGTATACCTATAGGTAGGCAAATACCTGGTGTTCTTAGAGTGCTAGCTCTAGTTTCAAAAATACCAACATTACTTTGACATTAAATCATCATCATTCGTGTTTTCAGTTCAGCGGTAGGAAATAATGAGCGCGTGCATTATTATTTTTATGCACTATTGCTCTACCATTAGTTAAATTATATGCATTAATTTAACAGCTCAGCCACACATAATAGTTATACGTATACGATAATACCTTACTCATGTGATAATACTAACACATTAAAGCCTTCATTCAATCTCGTTTTATGCGATAATACTTATTATTAGCTAAATTATAACAAGTATACTGTGGCAAACTATTGTAAATCTGAAATTACATGTTGTTGATTAAACGAACATCACAGTGTCAAAGACAAAGTAAAGTTAATTAACGTTTGATATGTGTAGCGTTCACCCACGCTAGTTGCCGCCGCCAAAAAGCAACGCCAACATGCTTCCAGCTCAGTTAGATGAGGTTCATTTGGCTACAAGACCAGCATCTGCGGCAAAGAGTGTTTGGCAGACCGGGACGGATATCTGCTGCTTTTGCTGGCATCATGGCACAGGTTGAGAGCCAAACGACTACGGCATACGTGTTTAATTCCACAGATGGCTGAGGATTAGAAAGTTGTTTGAAAATGTATCATTTCCTACCTTACTACCACCGATCGCGGCTATAACTTTTCAAGATAGCAAAGTTTTAAGCGCTTTTATGTATTGAGATTTTTTATATCCAACTGTTGCTTGAACTTATACTTCGAAGATAGTTAAAGACCTATTTAGCTCTTTGAGCGAGCTTCTATTGGACACACGAGTACACTTTACAAAACTAGTTAGCCGCTGTGAAGCACAAAGCTTGCAATATTGATTCCGATAGTCTACTGGTCATATACAAGTACTATCTATCGTGAACGGTCAGCCAATTTATTCTGGTTTAGTACATCGGGTGAAAATAGTATCTGTAGTGACTGTAGTAGATTTGGTAGTGGAGTAGACAGGACTTTAAATCATAAGAAATCGAAAAGTTTCTGTTATGGAAAAGCATATCGACTACATTTTACCAATCGCATTAAAAAGGCATTAAAGGGTAGGTACCTAATATCATTTAAATTCTGCCTAGTATTCGGTGTAGTCGTGTGAATTGTTTTGATAAGTGGATTGGTTCCGCTGATTAATTGGTCATTACGGATAGGGGCGACCGCCATCGTTTAGTAATACCTAATTGTGTACTTAATAGCCTTAATAATTACTGTCGTTCTTACAGTTATGCCTAACCCTCCTGCTATTAAGCAAAATGTACGCTATACTTACCATATTAAAGTTGATATGAATACATTTCAAAGTAATAGTTATGCTAATGCAAGTGCCTTTCATCATGACAATGCGAGACATTGATCGTTTTGTGGTTTAAGTTAAAAGCCTTTTTGTTTTTCTAGTGTTATAGGTATTCGTAAGATAGGAAGGTAATGTATGGGGGTAAAAAAATACAAATAATTCAAAGAAGACAGTTTATTACCATTAGTATACCATGTAAGCGTTTATTTATGCCCTTGACATAATAAGAATATGCATCATGATAATGCGATACGCATTTACTTAGTATTTAGCGTTTTACATTTTTTTAAATTATTCTTAAAATGGAAGCCTGGAATAACTCGGAGAACCCTATCAAAATAATCAAAGAAACTACATGATTAACGATACATCATTTTCGTCATTATCATCCTTCGAGAGCACATCAGCACACCTCTATGGCCAGTCCTGATAATAATTATGGAATCAATAAGCCAAGGTTCATGTCACAAGCTTGTCACAATGTCATATTCCCTCAAACTGTCGGCGCAGTGAATCCTCCATAAACCTCTAAGAGGTTTTTAGGGTCGGCAACGCGCGAGTAATACCCCCTGGTATTGCGTCCATAGGCTATGGTAACCGCTTACCATCAGGTGGGCCGTATGCTTGTTTCCCACCTTAGTGGTATAAAAAAAAGCATGTCCGTAGGCTAATCAGCTAATGTCGGAGTTCGTCATCAGTTTCGACTGCCTCACAGCTGTGGTATTTAGAAGAGGTATCTGGACAGCTATCGGCCACGGATAGGTCGTCCGAGGACGCGGCTGGGGCCTCATGAGCTGCTAAAGGCATCAGCTCCTCGTCGCCCCCGTTGTAGGCAGGGTTGCAGTTGCGCTTCACTGCGATTGTTACAGGCTCCGTATCGCGGGTCCAACAATCTGTGAAGGATTGATGTAGGTTAGTTTTTATTTTAACCGTCGAACGAAAAACCGGACGAGGTTCTCAAATCGGATGTTTATTTATTTTTTTATGTATGTTCGCCGATGTATCTGTCTTATAGACCGATTTTGAAAATTTCATACTAATCTAATTTTGATGTCCCTACAACATAATGGACACCCATAAGTTGATCTGATGATGAAGACAGAAGACACGAAGGAAACCCCCAGCAGCTATCTCGTGTTTATTTTAACTTCATGAGAACTTAAAACCTGACTTAGTCAAAGTAAGGTCACTTTTACTTTTTACTAGCCACAAAAAAAAATAACAACATTTTAACAAAAAATAAAAACCGACGAAAAAATACCTGAAGGCTCGACTTGTTATTTGTTTACCCACTTTTTTGTATTTCATATTTCTTATAGGTAGTCGTGTAGTGCAATTCTTCATGAGGAATAAAGTTGTTCTTAAACCTAAAAAAAGACTACAAATAGGCACGGAAAACCTTCGATAAATAGTAAGTAATTAGGCAATTAGCTTCGTTTTTTTTTGTAGAATAGCAGAATAAGTAATGACTTAAAAAAAAAACACTAATGACTATACGATTCACGATAAGACCTTCGATTCGAATATATACGTACGTAACGTATACGTAAGGATGCTACATAAAAAAGTAAAAACCTTATTTGTAAAACGGAATATTTCCTTAACTTATTTTAAACTCACTAGGTCGTTTTTCAGGAGGTACAGGCTGGACGGTAGTCGGCGGCGGCAACTTTGCAGCACGAAGCTTCCGAGGGCTCCGAGCAAGGGCGTGCGATATGCTCGGCAACCTGATATCAAGGTGCGAGCCCCTCTCCGTAACGATCTTATTGTTCATAGCGTACAACTTCGTTGTGATGTCGCGTGCTATTAGCGTAGTAACCACACACGCAAGGTACGGCTCCTTCACGAACAAATATTCGAGAGAACTCCGTTGCCAATACACATAGCGACACGATGACGCAGCTACTATCGACACCTGAGTGAAAACAGTTGTGTTTAAAGACAAAAGAAATAAGTGCTTATTAGTGAACAGAAGTAGTAGAGTTTTATTTGAACAAAAGAAAATATTAAACAACCGAAATTACTTATAATTTAATTAGTTATTTTGTATGTTATCAATCTGAAACTACAAATCATCTATGTGTATATAAGTAGGTATATGAAAAGCGCGAAGTATTTTTAAATGTCAAAATCTATGAACCGTAAACAGCCAAAGGTCTTGCACACTTTGTCGCTACGATGCGCCACCGACGCCGCGACGGCGACGTAACTAATGCGATGATAGAAATGCTGCGTTAATAATATTGTAGACAAATATTAATCAACTTTCTTGGCGGCAAGTCACACCATACAATTATTATTTTCAAATTTGTCTATTGAATATTCTTTTTTTAAACAATCCCAATGACTCACCAGTTTTTAAAATCATCAAAATGTTTTAATAGGGACCTACACATAAAATCGGTTTTCAGTTGTTTTTTATAACCCGGTATTGATCTACATCTACCCTTTACTAATGGCGCTTTTAAATTTAACCATTGGTGCACATTTAAACTTTACCATCAAATATGCAAAAAGAAATACATAGTACAAGTATTTATATACTCGTATGTAGATAAAAAGTAAGCAATTGAAAAAGAAAATTGTGCAATCAGTAAATTATTTCACTACACGATTACGCTAAAATAGTGTTGGTCGTTATCGCGGCAGTGTAAACAAAGAAAGCTATTACCAAACTTGATGAGTGGCCGGCTGCCACGTGTGGGTGGTGGGGCGTTTTAATAAAGTAGTTGGCTAAATACGTGCCGAATTATTACGGTGATATCATTTCCGTGGTAATGAAATAGAAATCACGACTTGAATAAAAATAAATATGAATGTCAGATATAATCAATCGATAGTGATGGTCTCTCGCCTGTTGTAATTGTAATCAACTCATCAACTATGCAAATAACAACAATAGCTTTCCGAATCATCGTATCTTTTGGTACACGGATTACAAAGTGATAATTTTTGACGTTATAATTATGTTTGTATAATATCTTTATGGCTATATGAATCACAAGAATTATATTGAACAAATCTGCTTCCTTTATCTTCAAAGGTAGGGTAAGTAAGTAATAGTAAGTATTCTACATAGGGCTCAAAATCAAAACATAAGAACAATATCAAGCTGATCTGCACGCGTCAAAGAGCTAAAAATATGCGGGACAAGCAATTTATGTTGCAACAACTATTGGACAACGACAATATCCAGTGTGTCGGTATACACGCTAAAAGCCTTTGAGCCACCTTAATTGCTAGCACGTTGACATAATATTTTCGATATCGATAGCCTTTATAACTAAGATTATATTCTATTCTACTCAGTATTTTACAACAACCGAGTGAAACCGCGGGCAATAGCTTGTTTGTATGAATGAATTGGAATTTCCACATTTAACTCTATCACGTACAACTGCTACATTAAAAGTGAAAGTCTGTAGCTCAATGTGATTGATGGGTAAAGAAGCAATTTAGGTAAGTTCCGCACGTCTTTGCGAGACTGTTTAGACTTCATCGATATTTAACCTAGTTTCTTGCATTTATAGCCACTTCGGCTGAAATCGACTGCTATATAGCCATATCAGGCTACAATTAGGTCAACCGAATGGAGTAGGTACTGCCAAAGCGCGGTAAGGGTCCCTTCACATCGGTTCTTGATCCATCGATGGTGGCCTATCCGGATAAGTAAATAAGTATAAGTAACACCTACGCGTCTATTTCGCAATTTTACGCAGATACACACCATGCCTACAAAATTACTGCAAGATGCTTACGTGGCTACGAGGCTTGTTCTACGCAGGTACTACGCCATGCCTACGAAGCTACTACGCCTTTTCTATGTAGTGACTACTCGATGCCTACGAAGCTACTACGCAATTTATACGTAGCGCAGGTACTACGCTATGCCTACATAATTACTACAAGATGCCTACGTGGCTACGGGGCGTCTTCTACGCAGGTACTACCCGTACTACGCCATGCCTACGAAGCTACTACGCGTTTTCTATGTAGTGACTACGCGATGCCTACGAAGCTACTACGCAATTTCTACGTAGCGCAGGTACTACGCCATGCCTACGTGGCTACGAAGCGTGTTCTACGCAGGTACTACGCCATGCCTACGAAGCTACTACGCGTTTTATACGTAGTGATGACTACGCGATGCCTACGCAGCTACGCAATTTATACGTAGCGCAGGTACTATGCCATGCTTACATAATTACTACAAAATATCTATGTGGCTACGAGGCGTGTTCTACGCAGATACTACGCCACGTCTACGTAGCTACTACGCGTTTTCTATGTAGTGACTACGCGATGCCTACGCAGCTTCTACGCGATTTTGTTTGATGAAAACACTTAAAATCTGATCGCAAAAATGTCTGATGATATTAAGTAGTAAGTACACAAATAATGCAATATGAAATCAATCAAACTTCTTTATAAGGGATAATATGAGTGTGGGATTTCCACGGGTATTAGTATAAATAAATCCTCATTTCTACACATAGGTATACAATTGTAATACTACTGAAGGAAGCATAATGGTGCCGTGGGTGGGTGATAACCAATCCCATAACTTCTTTGTTGTATCTGTGACTCAGGTTCGCGGGCCCTAAGGTATCACTTAGCGATACGTGACATTGTATAATGTAAACATGCGAGGAACGTACGATAAAACTTCGTCTTATCTCCTCGTATCCTGTAGGTAGTCATGCGCATAAAATGTGGCAAGAACCTCAAAAATATTCCTATTCAGTGGCAATACAGACTCAGATATGTATGTATATTAGTTGCAAAATGTTATCACTTGTAGTTATCATGGTAGGTATTATTATTATATTCAAATACAAAATTGGAATGGAACTGTAAAATAATATTCCATTACCTACTAATTAATTGATGAGCTCATTACATAATGTGATAGATTAAGATTCAACGTGATGTTGTGGTGTAAACAGCACCATAACCCAATATTTGTGAGTTGTGCTTTATGTATGACCCCAAATGAGGTGTATTCGTAAGTAAAGCTATTATAACAGCTGATAAATTGAACGAAGTAATTGGCGCGCATCGGCCAGCAAGGTATTCCGGCTTGGATACGCGCAGTAAATTTATACGATTTAGGTTGCAGTTGTTTATGACCTGTCTAGTGGAGCTTGAATGAAGCGTCCAGTCTACAGCAATGCAATGACTGTTGGCGTGCTGTTATTACCTTATTTAATTTTAAAATATGCTACGATTTATTAGAAATCTTCAACTTAGGGGATAGTCTTGCTAAGAGTGCTTTTAGTATCTACATTTAAAATATTTTAATGCAACTTTGTTACCAAAACTGTGAACAAAGTTCAATTGTGCAATTTACAGACAAAACTTGCAGCATCGCCTGCGGTGCAAACGTGTTGATAAGAAACTCAGGAATATAAGAGCCATCGCTGGTACTTAAATTGAGTTCATTAAAAGAGCGACTTGATATTAACCCAAACCTTGCTCATACTAAAACCCTTTGTAACATTTATTTAAATAGGTTAGTAGGTTCTGGAGCGTTCACTAGTGTCAGGAACTCCGCTCCCCTTGAATAATGAACTCATCAGTCGGCCGCCCAACCGTGTTAGCGAGCCACATTTCCTTACTTAACAAGGTGACAATTTTTGCCAAAGCATTATTGCGTAAAATGAGTCATAATATTAAATGTAATGAGTGAAATTTGTCAAATTATAGGTCTTTAGGCGTTAAAGAATCATAAAGCATTTAAAAGCTAATTTTGCATAAATGTAACAACTGTTCCCATTCATTTTCTATTTCATATTAATAACGAACGGATGGTAGATAGTCCTCAGATAGTTACTCACCTTAAATTTTTCATCTATCGTAGCGCGACTCGACTCGAATTCAGGGGAGTCCAAGAATTCACAAGGCAGGATCGGATGCAAAAACTGATGACCACTCATAACGTTTACCTAGAGGCAATAACAATAATTTAAAAAACTTTATGTCTAGCAAATATCATTACGATGGCATGAAAAAAAAATTGATTTCGCATTCTTGACTTGAAGGACATGAAATTCGAAAACTAATACGACGAGTCAGATTACCCAGAAACTTACGATTTCCCCCGGCACACGTATGTGTTATATTATATTATAAGGTGCTAAGAAAGGCTGCAAAGAATGTGTCCAATGAACGAATGTAGGTACGCTTATGTGATTAGAATCTAAACTTTACCCCCATCTTGATATAAACTTATGGAGCTTATTTGAACTATAGTACCTAGGGTAGCTGCGGTATCCGGAATAAGGAAATAGTTTTGTGTTCAAAAAATGCCTGGCAGTGTCCATGGGCTTATTAAGAAAATTTCTGGATGTATTTATTCATTACCTACAACGGAACAGAGCAGATGTTGCGAATAAGGAGGGGGAGAGGTTCTTTGTTTTTGTGTTTGTGATTTATCTTCAAAACAGATCGATTTAGTTAGATACGGCTTTCTGTAATGGGTTTATTATCACCGGCGATGTTTTTTAGATAGAATTAGAATTATTTATTTCTTAAGTGATTTAAAAGGCCACTAATAATTGACTCCTCCTTGAATAACTCCTATCCTACTGCCTACGCAGTAATGTTACCTCGAGCACAGTAAACATTTATTTATTTATTTTATTTTAGTAAACTAAAGTGATTATTGCAATTACTGAGGCTTGTGTATGGTGTACCTAATAATTGACACTTGAATTATATCCGAAGATAGATAGAAACCTTGTAAACTCCGTAAACAGAGCTGTTGCAGTACTTTATGTACCAATACCGATGCCACCTTACTAACCATGAATGCCACGGATATACGGTTGGTAAATGGCGGACGCCATATCTGAAATCTTCAGCTTTCGGTAAATTTGTACAAGAATTGGTTGATCATACAGCCAGCTATCTCTTATTGAAGAGTCACAACCTTAAACATGATACACAGCATTACGGCAGCTCGTGAAATTGTTGATTTAGTAAAAGAGCTAATCGATAGACTTTATTATCACCGAGTTCGACGTAAAAAAGCACGTGCGCATCGTTAGGTGAACCATAAAACGATACATATTCATAGCAAACATTGGCACGTGCAGTCTGAAAAATTGTTTAAAATTTTCAGCTGTATGACCGGTGCTGCGGAAAACAAACTACATAATATGCATATTTTGCAACTAGAGAGCGTAGAAGTGGAACTTATTCGTTTTTATTAAGTATGTAAACGTACTTACGTAGTGTTACGTTCAGTACTAGAACTGTAATTAGGTCGCAAATTAATGCACTGAATCTAGCACTCTTTTCTCGGTCAAAGTAAGATAGAGCACGTTTATTTTCGGATTAGGTTTCGAAATGAGCAAATTAGTGTCTCTCCTCCTATTTTAACACAGTACTTACGTCTTACCTACTTAAAATGCATTAAGATTAATGGACTGAACTAAGTAAATTTACAGTTGCGCCCTTACATAGATTCTTCTTTAATGAGACGCAAGTACCTATCTAAAGGAAACACTTTGAATTCTTTAATATTTTGTAAGATCCTGAGTGCCACGGTTCTTGGATGTAATTTTGGAAACTAAATGCGGCTTTCCCCTTCTCGTCGGCAACATGACCTAATAAAGCCCATCCCCCGATGTACAATTCACCCTCGGCGCCACAAGCAGTGGCTATAATTAAAAGAAAACTTGGGAAGTTAAGAATTCGCTTCCGTAATGTTATCTTGTGCTAATGTAGACAACTACAATCTCCTAGATAAGGAAAGAAAATTTTTGATAACGTTTTCGGCGTAAACTATTAAAAAGTTTTTAATTTTACTTTCTCTATTATTTATTGGTATCGTGTATCGTGCCTTATTAAACAGGTATGTATGTATGTGTATCTACCTACTACCTGAACACCATTAACAGTTATTATAAAAAATATCAGACATAACACAGATCCTAAATTTGAATTTGAAATAAGCGACTAGAATCTACCTAGGAAGTTCCCTTTATGATAACTACTTACATATAAGATGATTTACACTTGGAATATACTTACTGTATAGATAGTTGGATGTGGGTGAATAACCACTGCGCCAGTACAAATCTTACCTTTCCAGAGAGCAGTAAGCCCAGCCGGTCGGTCTTGGTGAGATTCTGCATGGCATACGCTTCTCCCGCGTGCAACGACATTACATGCGCGAAATCCGGCGATACCATGCGCTTGAACTGCAGTCTTGATACCTACACCATAAAGCTTAGATTATCTTGAAGATATCGGCATTTTTTGGTAAAATTGCAGGGAAGCCTTTATTGATGATCAATACCTAGGTATATAAAGTGGCAGAAAAAAATTAAGCGTTAGAATGTAATATTACCTATTCATAAATCAAACTTTACCTTGAACGGTCCAAATAGCGTATGATAAACTTCTTCAAGTTCAGGATCGAATTTGACTGGTCTCATTTCGTAAACTAAGTAAACGACTTGTGCAAGGTTCAAAAATACGAAACCAAAGTTCCATGAGAAAGCATCTGGTGAACATATCACGTGCCATGCCCATATTGAATACAGCATGAAGGCTAGAAGAAAGATATAAGTCAAATAGTGACGTATTCAAAAAATGATGCTTTTAAAAGAGAGTGAACATAAGGTAGAGGATACTTAAGAGAGATGGGTTTTTGTGCCTACTGTTATAAGTGTAAAGTTGTAGACCTACTAATATGCCTCCTTTTTACAGAAACGTCTATGTTGAGCAGCGAAGTAGATATAATACCAGTACAAAAATAATCAAGTCCGATCAACCTTTTTATTTATTTGACTCATAATGAAATAGGTCTACCAACCGTCACAAGAAAAGTACCTACGTAGTGTGTCCACTTTAATTTCTTCACTGTTAGGATGGTTAGGATCTTTATCACAGAGAGCAATAAAAACTTACTGGTGTTCTGTTCTAGATAATTATACAGAATAATAAGAATGAGCTGCGTTTGTTTACGTACTGCTAGATAGAATGATAACTTACCAAATATTAAAATAGTATGCATCCATAATTGACCTTTTTTTGTACTTGGAGCACAATACGAAGCCACGAAAAGCATGTTGGACAGCTAAAAAGATGTTTCAATTCAGTATTTTTTTAATACATAACATCTACCTTGGTTTTTTTTATCTTAAGTACCTGAAATAGTGGATGTTGTGGGGTTCTCCAAAGCGGACACCAAGGCCAATACCACGGTCCTAAAGACAGAACCCATATCGAAAACGATATGTTTACTATTAAATTTATCTACATACCTACTTCATTCAATTCAAGAGAATATTTTCAAATAATAATTACCTGATGGCATTGTATAATTAACGGAACCAAAATCCTGAAGAGTGCCATTTTCACCAGGCCATGAGAAATTATATTCCCCGATTTCTAAAAAATCACTCTTTTTCGCAAACACTCCACCTTGTGCCATATTATTTGCCTTATCAATTTATTATTTAACTAAGATATTTTTTTTCTCAAACGCGTTAGATTAGATCGCGTTTTTATGCACGTTCGCGCCAAATCAATCAATAACATCCGTCCGTTGGTCGCCACACACAACCACAAACCTAGCGCCATCTACAATTTTATATCCAAAACAAATATTGCCGCTGGGTATAAAATAAAACTACCTAGGTATTAAAAAATATTAATTTATCTTATCCTAAATTGATATTTATATCCAGTATTTATATAATAATGAAAATCTGTTTACAAGATTGGGAGAATAGTCTAATCGACTAAACTCACATAAAAAACTAAGCAGAGACGGCATGAACTTGACGGTTTTGACATGACATTTGAATATAATACATTCTGTCAAGTGTCAAATCTGTCTGTCTGTATCAAGGTGTGATGTGAATACGTTTAGAGTAGATTCACATAAAAAAACCTAAAATAATTTGCGATGAGGTAGCGCCGTTTACTGAAAAAGAACTAAACAACATCTAAGTAATATGCCTTAACTTTTTTGTGTTATAATCCTTTATAATAGTTTTCGCGGGAATGCCGAACATTAATAATGCCTGCGCCGCCAATGGTAAGTCCCGCACACTTGATTAAATATCGTGTGACTTTTGAAAAAAACACAAGAATACACTATGTACATGTGACTTACATAGATTTTTCATAAAATATCGTTATTACATAAAAGCATCGAACCAAAACTGTTAATTAATGACTGGGGAGCAGGAATGTGCCATATGAAACTGTCTCGTAATATCATCTAGTTTTTGTCTTTTTCTAAGAAATGACATACTGTATGATATAGTTGAGGGTCAAGTCTTAAATTTAATATTTACTAGATTACTGAATAAAGTAAAATAAATTTTATTTTGTATTTTTAAAGTGGTACTGAAGTGAATGAAGTAGCCAAACAAGATTTAACGCGAATTTTTCACAGCATTGTATCAAACTTTACACATGAACAGATAATTTTTATTTCTATGCTTGTATTATCTTAAACAAACCTATATAAAAGTCTTGAATTTAAATATTATTGGTGTTAAGAATCTGATAAATAGTTTGTTATCTTTTTTTAGTTGCAAATAAATGCTAATTTTACAAAACTAACCATTTGTATTCACTTGAACAATAATGATTAAATTAATGACAATTTAGAGTGTTTTTAATAAAGAATGCATCATTTCTCTTTTCTGTCAATAACTATGACCAGTTTCTGTCAGCTTTAAAATGTGTCACTGCCTTGTCGTAGCCCATTTCATGATGTTATGAAACATTTCATAATGTTACCAACCTTCGATGAGTGGTCCTCATTACTTTATATTTGAACTTTGTTTCATTGGAATTTTTAAATAATAGAAATGTACCAATTATACCATTTTGTTTATATATATTTTAACCTATAACTGCAGTATCTTAAATGCATGCTTCCCCAATTCCACAGCCTAACACGCACCAGTAATGAATATTTGGATCACTGAATTTTAGCAGTAAATGGGTTACCACAAAAGCTGCTCATAGTATATAATTCCACAAATAGAATATTTTTACCACATTATTCATAGTACATTTTTAAGAAAAATGGGAAATGTTGGCTGTATTGTACGACTTAGTGTGTACATACATAGTACATATGAAGACATTAATGCACTACATCATCATTTTGTATGTTTTGCTGGGGATACTGTTGGAAAAAATAAAAACATAATATTATTTTAATAAAACCTGATATTTTCATATTTATTAATAATATTATGTTTCTTATTTCTTACTGTGGGGTGATTGTTCTGTGTTTGCACTGTTTTTTACGCTAAAACAATTTGTTACCTAATTTGTCTTTGTCCACTAATCCATCATTAATACTTTGTCTGCTATAATTATTAATGCTAATAAGCACTTTTAAGTAATAGATGGATGCTTCATGTGTTATTATATAAACTAGGTGTTAACTGTAGAATACTCATTTACCCACATCAAAATACAGATTACAAATAAATAAAATTGAAGTGTCTGTTTGTAATTCCAAATCAACAGCTTATGAAAGTATATACAGTATTTATGTTAAAAAAATATATTTTTGACTGGCTAATCTCTGAAACAGCTGAACCGATTTTGAAGGGACTTTCACTTGCAAGTAGCTAATGCAATGTTATAAGGAGTAACTTAGACTACTTTCACTTTAGAAATGTTATATATTTTAAATAATTTGATGAACGTGAGTAACACTGCAGGGAACAGGTACCTTTTAAATAAAAGTGTTTTAAAGAAAATATTAGTTATAGTTTTTAAAGAAAATATGACTAAATCTAAGGGCGGTCCCCATTTTTGTCTGTAGGTCATAGTAGAAATGTGTTTGTTAATCTCATGGTTGCAACATAACTTTATATTGACAGCAGCAGTGTGTGAATTAAGTTCAGATTGCCATGATCCATGGTGTTCAACAATCTACCACACCCTACCTACCTCTCCTGGTTAAAGTACTTCTTCACCATTTGTTGAATAATTATAGAACATTTGCTTTCACATGTTTGTATTTGCCTTGTATAAATATGGAAACAATTAGTATTCTGTAGGAAACCACACTACTGAGCAGTATATATAATTTAGAAAAACCTGTGGGAAGTATCACCAGTACAGTAAAAATTGTGAATATAGACGAATATAGGTTCAACCGAATATGAACATTCAACTGACTATTTGGGTCAAAATGTACCAAACCGAATATTCGGCCAAATTATTCAGTTAATTAGTTAAATTTACAAATGCTACTTTTACAAATGAATGGTTCTCAGAAGGAAAGCCATTCCAACAAATATTATTTAGTCTTAAATAATATTAAGTTCCTTAAATTTAAATATTCGGCAAATTAACCGAATAATCCGCCGAACATTCTCTAATACAAAGCCAACATGTATTGTCTGACTAATTGATATAAAATCCTAATTATAGAATAATCATATATGTATTATCAGTTTATTAAATGGAAATATTTTACAATTTCAAGTTTGAGCTGTTTATTATTATATATAACTAGCTCTCCGACAGCGGCTTCCCTGCGTGGTCTGGGTATTCCTTATAACTTTCATCCGCTATTTCAACCCCTTACAGCCCCTTTTTCGTAATAAAAAGTAGCCTTTAGTCCTTTATTGTTCATTTAAATCGGTTCAGTAGTTTTGGCGCGAGCGGGGCTCGCGGTGGCTTAGTGGTCAAAGCGTCTGGTGTACCGAACCAAAAGATGCAGGTTTGAATCCTGCCCGCCAGCCGATTTTTTCTTCATTAAAAATAACTTTTTCCAATGTATTAAAGTTATTAGAGGCAAATCCAACAAATCAAAAGCCATGAAAATTGATTCAGCAGTTCTCGAGATATAGTGTTAAAGCAAACCCGACTTGGTTTTATATATATGTATAATAATTATATATTAGAGGGTAGGGAGGCCTTTGCCCTGCAGTGGTACGATAATGGATGAATAATAATAATTAGATACCAAAATCGAACAGCAGACACTGCTCAAATGAAGAAGCATTCGAGATACAAATACAACACATAACATTTCAATTTGATGCAAAAATGCAAACACATCGTCACCACCCCTCAGCCAACAGCTATCCCCGGCAAGGTGTGCAGACCGTTTGTTTTAAATTGCAGACGAATACGAAGTCATTGGCGAGACGCAGTGGCAGCTGCTGGAGAACAGTGGCGAAGAACAAGCAATCCATATATACGGCTTCAAGTATTCAAAATTACGCGCTATATTATTTCACACCGTGTGCATATTACTATGTGGGTTACCATATTTTGCATTGGCTTATCGTGCATCTTACAACAGATTCAAATACACAAAATGCAGTTTAAAAACGGCTGAAGAAATTTGCGGTAAGTTGAGACTAAAAGACTCTTCATAGATTGATTCTAGCTTGGTGTCTATTTTGATACTTTGTTATACCGTAAACCATTTGTCTTCGTAGGTATTCGGTTTTTTGTGTTAAACTGTTAATCAATGTCTTCTGATCAAATGATTGTCTTTTAGTAACGGACGCGGATGGCCAGTGGACGGTAGAGAAAGTCCTCGAGATCGACCTGAACCTATCTAACCATAGAGATAACAGATTGCGATATTTTGTTTACAAACACAACCGTTTTATTTGGCTTAACGATCAAGGAACGTTTATTAATGTTCTTGCGCTTAATGAGAAACTCACTATCCAACTATTAATGGAAAATATGTCAGGCATTAATAAACGACAGCAAAACGAATTGTAAGTACAAAAAAATACATTAAAAACTGTTCTTCAATTGAAGAAAGCAGTTATAAAACATACTGTGACTGTGACTTATATTTTTGATTTATGAAAATGTTACACCTATTGTAATATTTTTGTTTTTCAGGATTAAACTGTATGGCACCAACTCAGTTGAAGTGGAAGTAAAGAGTTATTGGACCCTGTTTGTAAACGAAGTGTTCAATCCATTTTATTTGTTCCAAGTGTTCTCAATTATACTATGGTCATTGGATGAATACTACCAATATGCTACCTGCGTTTTCTTGCTGTCTACCGGAACTTGCATGTTGGCGTTGTATCAAACTAAACGGGTAATAAAAATTGAATATATCACAAATTATTGTTTACTCGGATTGGTATTCAATATTTCTGGCTTATAGAACATTTTGGAATGCAAAATAAACAGCCCGAACAAAGAATGAAAACTCGGATGTGGTTTGTTGATTATGATCCTATGTCCCCGGCAGCATGCGGGATAGACTATCCTTTCTCTTATATAAGTCAGTTTGATATCCAACATTAAGAAAAAGACTTACACTTCGACAAGACAATAGCACTTAGGCTAATATTCAGAGACGACATACGGAAGTGTAAGTTTACGATTAGCGTCGTCTCTGAATATTAGCCTAAGTGCTATTGATTCAAGCAAAGAAAGAATTCTCACAAGAGATATTCACCACTCATTGAATATTTTTTTATATACACTGCTTTGGCGATCCGAAAAGATGTGTGAGCATTTTATAAAACATTTGTATTAAATAGCATTTCTTTCACCCAGATGAGTATCAATCTTCACAAAATGGCGGGCTCTACGAGTGCGTTCACTGTGACCGTGTTGCGACCGACCCGCACGAGCCGGGAGGAGTGCGTAGTGAATGCTAGCCGACTGGTTCCTGGTGATGTCCTAGTACTGCCGTCTGACGGTTGCGTGATGCCGTGCGATGCCATGCTCCTTACCGGCACCTGCATTGTTGACGAAAGCATGCTTACAGGTACCTTATTCACTGCAAAGTATTTGAATAAGTAGACTATTTAATTTTATTCCCGGTGCACGTGGCGTATGCATGTCAGATTAAAGGATTGGAGCCGGAGGGATAGAAATCCGACTGCTCCTCCAGTGGCCAGCTCTGCTGTCCGTTGAAGGAATGATAAATGATGATTTTTTTAATGTGTTGCGATGCGATTCGCCCCGATCTACGTGAGCCCTAAAACTCACAGTGTTCTTCCGTTTGAGATTCGCTTGCGCATTCTAATCCAGTTAGAAGTTAGAGTAAATCTATGTTGGCCTGGCGAGATGTAGCTAGTTGATGACGTACGCAGTACGACATTCTTTTTGCGAATCTTGGTTTTAGTTTTGCTATTCAAATGAAAGGATAAAACAAGAACAAGAACTCCAATAAATGCCATTTAAAAAATATATACTATTAAACTTGTCGTATTCATTGCAAACACAGCATATAAGAAAGCGAACTTCTTTATTTTACTGAGTGGCAATTTCAATTGGAATGGGACCAGCTCACTCGTATCTGTCGTTTAATTAAGCTGTAATTCTGTGTTACGCGGCATGGGAGCCGATGGTTATTACACGTTAAAATTGAACACACATTCCAGACGTAGAACATATTGAATTGACATTTATTAAAGACTATAAATTGTCAATCAAATTGTATTGGTAACCCAATGCCCCAGTCTATTGATACTTATAATAGTGTTGTCTCTTGTTTGGCCACGTGTTTGGTGTCAGTTGTATTGTATTACAGTTTGTGTACTACTGTTTACATGCCATAACTATAAACTATCACATAGGATATTAAAATTACGCAAACGTTAAGTAACTTTTATAAGGTATTTATCTATATATTCATAAAGGCAATATTCTCAGAATAAAGCGTAAGTAATTCTTCCATATTTCATATTTAATATGGCACAGCACATATTCTGATCGGCATAGATTTCGTAAAGGGTTATTCTTGAATTATCTAAATGAGGCCGTGTCGCAAATTAGGTCAGGACGGCTAGACGTCAAAATCTTGGCAATCTTTAAAATTGTCTGGAAAGACCTACTTGGTTTCCGAACAATATAAATCTCTTATTCCACCTGTTTACGTGCATTAATTAACTCAAACTAGCGGCCCGTGCGCAGCTTCGCCAGCGTTTCGTACATACAAACCTTGTCCTGACAATGACGAACACAACAAAAAAATTATTATCCAATTTGGTGCAGATGTTCGGAAGTTATGTGCGTAAAAACGTTTCGGCGTTTCATTTTTATTTATATAGATAAGATAAGTACATAAATTGCTTGAAAAAAACTTTGTAAGTACATAGTTATAAATTATTTTCTAATATTTTCAAGGCCTGATATCTATTTGTCGTTAACAAGACTTGGGTAGGTTGCCAAGTTTAAAAGAGTCACGAATCACCATTAATGCCGCTTTCGGCCGAAGGGATATAAAAAGCACAGCAATTTTTAGCACTTAGATGATTAATAAGGTTTATATTAGGGCTTAGGTGCTCCGTTGACTCGTCAATTTTATTTTGATTTTTCGTAAATTGTGGTTCATGGCAAAAATTAGTAAGTAATATCACTCTTATATTCCTCGAAGGGCTGTTCAGAGGCAACTCCGATTGAGGCTTTTGCCATCAACATAATTAAATTGATGTATTGCCATCAACATCAATTTCGTAAACCCAAACTGCTATTGGCAATTTGTAGAAAAAACCAAATGCTGCTCCAACCAACCACTGCTCGACCCAGTAATCGAACCCAGGACATCTAGATTGTAGCGTAACATTACAGTCACTTACAGTAATATTTCTAATCTTACCTATGAGAACTTACTTTATTTATTTAGGCACTTTGGCTTGTTAATCTAACAAACATATTTATATTTGTTTCAGGTGAAAGTGTACCAGTAATGAAAGGCCCTCCCTGCTCATCTACAGAAGTTTATTCAACTGACACCCACAAGAGACACACGCTATTCGCTGGCACTCATGTTATGCAAACGCGATTCTATGGCAACAATCAGGTACTAACAACTCGACGTATATTTTGTTATACGGTGGATTTAAAAAAAAAAGTGCTGTTGTTCGGAAGTTACAAACATTTCGGCAATTCATTTTCATTTATATAGATAGATAAAATATTAGATAATATAACTTAGTTGCATATGAAAACCATTTTACGAAAGATTAATACATAATATTTTCTTATTTATGCAGGTTTTAGCTAAAGTCGTACGTACGGGTTTTTACACAGCCAAAGGAGAGCTATTAAAAAGTATTTTGTTCCCGAAGCCCTTCGGGTTCCAATTCTACAAAGATGCCGTCAAATTTGTCATATTTATGTTCTGCATTGCCGCGATTGGAATGATGTATTCTATTTGGCTTTATGTTGTTAGAGGGGTAAGTTTTATCAACAGTTCTTTGAAAGTCTATACTTCATAATTGTTAACATAATCGTTTAACACTTAACATTTTGACCAATATTGTTCGTTGTTTTATAGAGCCCCGTGGGCACAATAGTTCTTCGCACATTGGATATTATTACAATCGTAGTACCGCCCGCTCTCCCCGCCGCCATGACAGCTGGCATCGTCTACAGTCAAAATCGTCTACGCAACAATAAAATCTTCTGCGTATCTCCGCCTAGGATCGTAATATGTGGCAAACTGCAAGTTATGTGTTTTGATAAGGTGAATATTTATATATAATAGGTATAATGTGGTAGTTAAAATTATTGCAATAAATATAAATAGTTTTGGTTCCACAGTTGGAGTGAAGGCTAACTCTATTATAATTCTCATTAGTGTAGTAAAGATATTCGCCGTAATGTTTGAGTAATTTTTGATTTAAACATTTTTTTGTTTTTTCATTATTTGACTGCTTCGTTGGTCTAGTGGGCCCAAGCGCGACTGCTACGCTAGAGGTCCTGGGTTTGATCAGTGTTGTTGGGTTTTCTGTGAAATTCCCAGTAGCAGTTCGGAGTCTGGATTTGTGTTCGGTTGCTGGCAATAGGCTCGCCCCCTATTACATGGGACCTAAACATACCGGCGAAATGTGGGTGTACATAAGTAAGCCTCTGCTACCCCTTCGGGGAATAAAGGCGTGATGGTATGGTTTGAATGTAGTGGCGTTGTGTGTCGGGTCTTTTTATTCCCTACAACATGGTTGAGTCAAACGGCGCCGATACACACGTCATGCTCGTGAACGGGTGCTGTCTGTCGGGACTGGTCAGCTCTTACTGCAGTGGCTATGTTCTTTTGTTTGTTTTTTGTCCATTTTTTTTTTTTTTAGTCATATCATACTGCATTATACTCACACTATTCATCACAAAATTTTATTGTTACTCGCCTATATTTTTTTTTTAAAAGAGTAACTATGGAGTTTCTTGCCGGCTCTTCTCCATAAGTCCCACTTTTTGGAACCGTGCAACTAGTTTGACAATTCAAAAGTGCCTATTTATATGGTCTAATTGAAATAAAATATTTTGAATTTGAATTTGAATTTGAATCATTTTTGTGTTTATTTTTCAGACTGGCACGCTAACCGAGGACGGGTTAGACTTTTATTCTGTGATACCGTCACGTTCCGAGGAAAAGTTCGGTGAATGTGTTGTGGAAGTAGGCGGGCTCGCAGTGACCAGCCCGCTCGTACAAGCTCTAGCTTCTTGCCACTCTCTTACTAGCATCGGGGGGCAGCTGAAAGGTGATCCACTGGATTTGAAGATGTTTGAATTCACGCAGTGGGTAAGTTTAGCAGACTCTTACAGCATTTTTACACACATTTTCGTAAATTTTAATCTAATAAATACCGTAAACATTTTGATTATTATACATTTTGTAGTTGATAAGTTACTAAATTGCTATAGAATTATACCGTTTATTTCCAATATAATAGGAAGTAAAAATCAGTAAGAAATATTTCCATACCTATTTTGTATTCTGAATATTTCTGTCGCATTGCAAACCAATGATAAGGACTTCTTGCGTAAACAAATGGATGATGTCACCACTTCCCATAAAACATTACTAATATCGGTTTACTCGGAAATTGTATTCAGTACTAAGCATTTCTCATTGATATCATTTTATCTGATTCATTGTAATGGTCTGATAACATTGGACCAGGTACACTTGTTGGTTATCTCGAGTATCTAATTTAAATTGTTCTATATTTTCTTAAGGTCGTCAGCGTGATTGCTACGGTAGACGTTCGATTCCCTGGTCTGGAATTAGGTGTTACAAACGTCAAATCTATCAGCACTCGAGTACGCGAACTGAACGCCATTATTATGTTAATTTGGTAATCTAGATATTTTTTGCTAACAGATACTTGAAGAGCCAGGACCGGAAAACACACGTTATGATAACCTGACACCAGCAATTGTAAAACCCATCACAGCTAACAATGAAGCTCTGCAGAATCTGGATGACTATGATCCATTTACCATGGAGATTCCATATGAGGCGAGTAGTTTTAGAGATTATAATTATTAATTATAATATAATTATATTTTAAAATAAATAATAATAAAATAATAAATAAATAATACAATAGATTATTAATTTCGTAATAATATCGTATTTTAGATCGGTTTACTGCGAAGATTCCACTTCTCATCGGCGCAGCAATCAATGGGTGTCATAGCTAGGGTCCTGGGGCAGCCGCAAATGGTCTACTTTGTAAAAGGTGCTCCCGAAAAGGTAAATTACTATAAACCACGTAAAAATTATAGACCATAATAGTCAACAGAATCCTTTGAAACTGAAAAACTAGATAGATGAGATAGAAATGTAAGAAGTACTTTTTTCAGGTCGCGGGTATGTGCAATCCAAACAGCCTCCCAGATAATTTCAGTTCCATTCTCAACGAGTACACTTCCAACGGATTCAGAGTGATCGGCCTTGCACATAAGAAGCTCGATCGTAAGATGAAATGGGTCGACGCACAGAGGATCAAGAGAGAAAATCTTGAGTGCGAAATGGCGTTCCTAGGCTTTCTAGTCATGCAAAATAGCCTAAAACCAGAGACGACTCAAGTTATCAGAGAGCTGCACGACGCTTCCATGAGACTGGTTATGGTGACAGGTTTGTACTGCTCATTTTACATTAAAATTAATTCGAAAAAAAAAACGAATTTATAATAATACTAGCTGTTATTATAGTTGAAAGTATATAAAAACATGACTGTATTTTAATATATTACAATTTTATTTAAATAAATTTCAACTTTTGTACCTTTGCACCATTGTGTCAAAACGTTTTCTATATCAGGCAATGCGAATGCTTTGACAAACTGTTTAAAAGAGAATGTCTAAAATTTCGTACCGTACCGACACTTAACGATGGAATAAAAACGCTTCTATGTTGCAATCATTCCGTTTACCATAAGTTCACTTTGCAGCTGGTGCGCTATTTAGATTCTTATGTAGACATAATGTTTATTAGGGATCATGTTTATCATGCAAGTATAAATATTTGAAGTGCTTGTATATTTACGTATAACTATATTTATTCTTATCGGTTTACTATTGATTTTTGCAGGGGACAACATAATGACTGCTATGTCGGTGGCGCGAGGCTGTGCAATGGTGCAGCCGCATCAAAAACTTGTACTGATCACTGCGGGACAATCGCAGACGATCGATTCACGACCCCCCCTGTGTATGGAAGTAAGTTTCTATCAAAATATAGAGAAAGCCAGCAGGACTTATATTCTTATGTATGGTATATGGTATGCCTACGACCTGAAAACTGATTTTTATATGTTTACATATGTTTTTAGGTTGTGGGTGAAGGTGGTCCGCCTAAATTACCAATAGATGCATATGTGTTAGCTTTGGAAGGAAAAACTTGGGCTGTGATACGTACTCACTATCCGGAGTTAATGCCGGTGGTATTGACTAGAGGTAAGAAATTTGGAACTCCTAGTTATATTTTATGAAGATACGCCTAAGAAAACTTTGGAATGATTGAATGAATTCTAAATTAGTGTAATATTTGCGGCATAATATAATATATGTATAAGTATCATGCAAATGAATGCAACAGGTCAAAGTAATTGCACGATTCCAAAAAGTGAAACACGGAGAAGAGCCGAGCATCTATATCATAAAAAGAGGATCTCTGAATGATGATTTACTTCTGCACTTTAAATATACTTTTACAGTTTGTTTAATCGTAGAAAATTCAATACTCTCTTCTTTTCAGGTATGGTGTTTGGTCGTTTTGGGCCAGATCAGAAAACTCAGCTAGTGACTGCATTGCAAGACGAGGATTTGATCGTGGGCATGTGTGGCGACGGTGCTAATGATTGCGGCGCACTGAAAGCTGCACATGTAGGCATATCACTCTCTGAAGCCGACGCTTCAGGTATATAATAGTCATGTTGTAACGAATATTTAATTGCGCCTTAAAAAAAATCCGAGCTCTTATAACAGATAAATTTTTTCTCTACATTGCAGTGGCAGCGCCATTCACATCTCAAGAACAGAACATAAGCTGCGTGAAACTTCTCGCTTTAGAAGGACGATGTGCCCTCAGCACCTCTTTCGCGATCTTTAAATACATGGCTCTTTATTCCCTAATTCAGTTCTTCTCCATCCTCATTCTTTATAATGTAAGTATGGTAAAAAGATTTGTAAAATAATGGAACGGGATAGAAACACCATTATTGTATTTCTAATTGGTTATTATATTTATCTAGGAATTTATTGAAGTAACTGACCTCGGGGGCTCAATCTCTGACAGAAATAAATAACATGACAGACATGAGACAACGATTGGTGCATCAAATTAGGACTTTTAACCGAGATAAAAAATAAAGTAACGGAAAGTTTGCCTTAACACTTAGCATTACAACATACTCTCCTAACACACTTTAGGAAAAGGGTAAGAATGGATCAGGATAAAAATGTTTATCAGCCAGTAGGTTGTGCGAAAGTGAATGTTCTGGAGTGGTACGTAATAAAATATTGTTTAATATGATTATATTTGTTGGTGGCAGTTCTACTCGATCCTGGGCAACAACCAGTTCCTGTACATCGACCTGGTGCTGACGACGCTGCTGGCGCTGTCGCTGGGGCGCGCGGCGCCGGGCCCGCGCCTGACGCGGCGCTCGCCGCCGGTGTCGCTGGTGGCGCTGCCCAGCCTGCTGCCGCTCGTCATGCAGGTCTCGCTCGTGCTCTTCCTGCAGATCGCCTCCATATACCTGCTCTATGCGCAGCCCTGGTGAGTTTTATGTACAGGACTTACAGGCTCTCACTGGTCCGCCTCAGTGTTCACTTATCCTATAGTCACGGTTCTTTCGGTGAGAAATTCTACACCCTTTTATATGGATCTGCGTATGAGGAAGATTCTAAGTACAATAAAAGATGATACGATGGCTGATTCAAAATGAATATTGAAGAAGATATTATTAAAATCACCGCCCTAATTCTAAACGCGGAAAACAAAGAGTAAACAATTAATCTCTGTTATTCAATAATTTAAAACAATAATATTTCAGGTTTAAAGCAGTTGAAGGGGGTCCAGAGGTGGAACAAGTGCTTTGTTGGGAGAACACGGTCATCTTCATAGTTACCTCATTCCAGTACTTAATAATGGCTTGTGTTTATGCGAAAGGCTGGCCTTTCCGCCAACCGTTCTGCGCCAACTGTAAGTAAATTCTTTGATTTGTCATGAAATTTGAAAAATACTCAAGAGAACGAAAGTGTCCTTTGTCCTTTTTCAAATGTCTGCAAAAGTTCTGCAGCACTGTTCCGCAGATAATATTCACTATCAAGATGCGTATTTAATGTAATTTATTCATAGTATGCATCAGCATGTAACATACTAAGGAAACAAATGCAACATACTAAGGTTAATCTGCCATACTTTATATGCACAAAGAACTTATTCAGTCCACTTATTTTCAGATTACATGGTATTAACATTGGTAACACAATCAGTGTTTGTGATAGTACTCCTGTTATGTCCATGGAACTGGCTTGCGGAAACCATGGAGGTGGAGGTTTTATCCATGACCCAGCCCGAGCAAACTGTGTTCCGGGTGTACCTGCTACTCATACCCGCTCTTCATCTTATACTAGCCATAGCTATTGAGGTAAGAATTCATATATTTGCGTTCTCAATAATATATTATTAACAATTTTATAATAGCGAGGTAGCATTATTTAAATAGATAAATAAATATTCTGAGACAATTTACACAGCACCTAAACTAAGCAGAGTTTGTGCTATAGGTACTAGAGAATGGATATAATACTTATATAGTTATTTTTTTGTAAATACATAAGTTCCCAAGTAGTATAGTATAGCGCGGTTCTGATTTTAAATACCATGAGTAACCCAATGAAATCGGTCAATCTGTAAAAGTGTATATTAGCCTCACAAATTGATAATGCCTGGCTGCCATATTGGTGACGTAAACATAACGTAGCCGCACTCAGTACGCGTTAGCACCACTAGCCGCCAAGTACGGCGGATGACGTCACATGGAGATTACTTAGACACGGTTCCAGTGGGGCTAAGAACACAAATGAAGGATAAGCAATGTTTGCAGGCCACCCTGTCTGACACGGAGAGGTTCTCCCGGCTGTCGCTGGCTTGGCGGCGGCGCTGCGGCGCCAAGCCGGACGGCGAGGCGGCGCGGCCGCTGTGGCCGCCGCGCGGGGGCGACCAGCTGTGCTGATCCTCACCCACCGACCACTTACATCACTCAACACATTTCACTATCTTAATATGCGTCCCACCACAAGCTCGCTTGTAGAATAACTCAGTGCGAAAGGACACCTAAACATTTGTGTGTAGAAAGCAGTGGTTTTAAACATTTTGTAGCTACAAACCACTCTAATTTTAAAACTTCTACGAACGTCTGACGAGACATTAATGTTCGATCCTATCAAATTAATTTTGCTAATAAATGTGTCAGGAGTGAACCGAGCAGCTGTGGAGCCTTGGCACTCATGTATCGGACCAAAAACAAGGGTTCTATGGAGCCCAATTTAAGAAATCTTTTCATAGATTACATCGTGCCGATTTCGTCGGCAACTGAAGGTTTTACGTCTTCGTGTATTACGTACGAATATCCGCTTTACTTGATAATGTGCTATGATTGAGAGGATTATTATTCAGACGCATGCGAACCAAAATCACAGCGACAGCGGCGCGGCGTCAGAAAACATAGAAGTCGCTTGTAAAGTATGACACAATGCTGGCGTTGACACTTTCGTTTCTAATTTGCAATTTTGGTTCCTACTTTGTCGCAGGGCTTATCCCCTCGGATCTCGCTGTAAAGTTACCTTTTACTCCATAGCGATATTGTAGATGAGCTTCTGCCAAACGATCGCGGTTTGATAGCCGCCTCTAGCATTTTGTTACTAAATTAAAATATTTATTGTTATCGGACGGTGAAAAATTTTACTTCGAGATGGTTTACTTGGCTGTTACTTAATTTTTAAACCAATCTAGTAAAATTGTACTATTAACTAAATTATGATGTTGAACAGTGTCTATACTTTGTTCTGTAACCAAAAGCTGAGCCGCAGGGATTGAGCTAAACCTTGCATGCATTAGAAATTAACTGAAATTTTATGTCATTAAAAAATCTATATCTCATATTTCTACATACTCGTATTATGCGTCATATCGAAGCAGTTGTCAATTCGACATTAAACAAACCAATGCAAATTACCCCTTAGAAAACTTTTTGTTCGAATATAAGCCATTTTATACATACAAGTATTAGTTCAACCCTGTCACTCATCGTCGTGTTATCTTTTGCAAAGGTGTAATCCCAACTGAGTGCACTTGCACTCATTAATATGCCGCATATTCACATGCGTTCTCGCACGGTATTGCAGTAATAATTGCATTTCTCTGTTTGGAAAAACTGACATTCTTCGGTGATAAAGATCATGGTCACCTCCGGTACTGATTACTCTTTTACGTGTCACTGGAGCATTTTTCGACTATGTTGCTTTATAAATACTTATTATTCCTGTTATAGATATCGGTGCGATCTTTTATCCAAAAATGGCAAAAATATCTAAATTACTTAATTTCACCATTTACATTGATCTAACATCATTTATTTATTATAGTTGGTTAATAGGTAGTACAATAATTATTCTGACACCCAATTTTTATATTAATAAACAATCATTTTGTTCAATTTTCATACGTCGTGTCTGTCGGAAATTTTGAGATGCCTAGTTAGTATTTGGAGATAGTAAGAATTTGCATTGACTTGCTGTGCAGGTTATGCTTTGAGATATTGATCATTTTATAAATAAGGTGGTATTAGTATAATTATTAAATTAATTAATTTTCTAAACTTATCCAATTCATTTATCATCATTACTACATAAAAGTCCCGCTTCGCTTGATTTGCATTTTTTTCGTGATAAAATCAAAAAATACTGTGCGGATTTAATACGGTTTTCACAGGTAAATTAAGGGATTATGTATGAAGTTTATTATAAGGCTATGATTTATGAACCCTTGTGGAACCGGGGCGGTTCGCTTGTATAAGATAACTCAGTTAAGTTACCCAACAAGCAACTAACGTGACACATTAGGAACTGCACATTCAGTGCAAACTTATCTCTTTAAAATTCCTATTCAAATAATAAACGTGCCAAATAATGCTTAACAGGCTCCCTCGAATTATTAATAAACTTACCAGTTAAATAATCTTTGAACGGTAAACCTGCAACAGTACAAAACTGGTTAGCTTCCGTAATTAATTAAAATGTATTCCTATTGCATACATGCATCGGACATACACATTAAGTTGTACTTAGGAAAACTTCAGATTCCGCCGTCTTAGTGCAAATACCATTTATTTTTCATAAAAGATTGTCACAAAAATAATTATGATTATTGGAGAAACATTTGGGAAACAAATGAAGTTTCTGAATTTAATTTTATAGAAATATTTTACAGAAATCAATTTAATAGAAAATATTCGTAGTCTCCTTTAAAATAAAATCATAAGCTGATATTATCAATCGTCAGAGAATAATGAGAAAAATATATTATATTTATATAGATTCTATATAGAATCGGGCAGATCGTCAGTTATTCTGTCTGATGATTGGAAAATCAACTTTTAAGGTTATAAGCTGAACCTACTTATTTTATTATTGTAAATATAAATAAAATTATTTTGAAATTACGTATGTTTCGGAATGCGAATATTGTAAGATAAATAAAAATCCGTGATTTTGCATTTCCTCAGTAGGTACTTCATATACAGTACTTAAATGTTGTGATCAGTCGTTATTTATTTAATTAACTTATATTTTCAAAATCTCTTCATTTGATAAACTATTTATTTCTGATCTAGTGATGAGTAATCACAATCATATTTAAACATTGTTATTGGATAGGTATTAATTAAACGATGGTAACAGATTGCTGCTGTTTTGTATTATTATCGTAAAATATATTGAAATGTGCATAAATGGTGACAAAATTACTTACGTACTACTTAATTGATATCAATTATTTAAATTGTTTTACAAATTGGTTATATTCTGACAGGTTTTTTTATAAAATATATTATGAATACATTACATTATTTAGTTATACAGAAAATAATATTTCTAGTTCTTAAATACTAAGGACAAAAGTATAATTGGTATTTATATTTATTTAACATTTAATTATACTTAAGATTACCTATGGTTTGTGCGTACTCCACCCTGGAATATCATATTTGATATTACCTACTTAAAAAAATATTTGATTTTATAAAACCTAATTGAATCGCTAAGTATTTCGTATATAGTAAGTATGCTATGTTTTGGAGTTTCTCTTGCCAAAGTATATTAGATTCTCAGGTATGCGTATAATTAAACGTAACATATTTTAATACAGTATCATCAGCAGCATGTATTAGCAAAAGAAATAACATTAATATTGGTTGTATAATAGAAATCTTAATGAAATATATTTTCGTCGTGACGTCGTGATACCTACCCAATGAAACTATACACTACACTAGAAGTATTATAAATTATGTTTTAATAAGAAATAAATAAACATAAATGTAGATCATAGAAATAGTTCATTTTTGAATAAATGTGGTTTAATCATTATAATGCCAAAGCTGTTAGGATTTCTTGAATGATATAATAGGATAACTTATTGAATATTTATGTATTTTGTCCTTGTGCCATAAAGTCAGGGGCAATTTATTGAAATTAAGCATCGTTAAAATTCACTTGTCGAATATTGCGATAAAAATACAATCAGCATTATTAAATATCTGATATCCAGAAACGATGCAAGAGTATTATGATTCATTCAGTCGGTCATTGGTGAAGTGCATGTGCGTATGTAATAGATTGCTGAGTCAATTTATTAATGCAATATTAGTAAGGTTTATGTTTGATTAGTCAGAAATTTCATTCCTAATTGTTTAGTACTTAGATGTTTGGTGCTGCGTATGGTTTATTATTTGGTTTATAAACAACAAAATATATTGAATACACAGTAAACACGAAACATTTCGAAATTTATATTTTTTTGTAAACTTGTTATTTATTGAACTGCATTATTGTGGTCGTTTTTCGACTTTACTGCATGTATGTTTATATTTCTCGAATTTTTGGAACTTGTTGACTGTTTTGTGTCCAATTGTCACAATGATGTAGTTCGATATGAATTTTACTAATTGCGACATTAGAATCGGTGTATGACAAGAAATATTGTAATAAATATTTACTGAAAAAATATTTTCTTGTTTATTTCATCAAGTACCTTAAAAACTTAATAATTCACACGTTAAGGCAAGTAAGTGGGATAAGAAGGAGGTGGTGAATACTCGGGTGGGTTTATGTTCTTAGCTCGCACTACTATCGGTCGGGCGCTACGCGGTACTGGAGGTTGCTTCCACCTAAAACCAACAAAATATCTTAATTATTGTTCTATTTATGATACCCCAAGTCTTTGGCATGTTCGGAACAAAAACAATGTGCAACACATTATAATTATGAATATTATTATCAACGCTAAGGTTCAGTATCTAAGCGGTGCGGTCGTCTCCGTTTTGACTACCGGCTCGGACACTATTGCCACAGTGTAATGTAGAATTTATTACACTATGCTATTGTGATACGATCCTATTATTCTTTGTTTTATTCCAACAGAGCAGTTGATCTACTACTGAATAATATTATTATAATTTATTAGGCATAAATTTGAAAGCTCAAGAAAATAGGTAATTATTGTCTTTCCAGTATAAACCTGTTAATAATTTCACTTACCAAGGCACGAGGCTCAGATCATGCGGAGGTTTGGGCTTCGCGAGCCGTTCCGCGCGCTCTTGCCGCAGCACGTCGGCGTCCCTCGCGGCCGCACACCACGCCCTCAGCGTAAAATAGTACAGCAACTCTACGCCCGACAACAAGGAGAACCCCAGGAACAGTCCCGCGATGCCCCCAAAAGACACTGAAATTATTTTTTGTTTACTTTGTTTGCTGCCTCTATCTTTACTTTCTTTTCTATGCTATGTGATTATTAGTAATTTGGTATTTAGCCAACAGTATTTCTTCTAATACGGCACCTTTTTTAGGACTATTCTAGAAGGCTAAATTGAAGAAAAGCGACAAAGGGGAAGTCTTAGACGAAGTTTTACCTATAACAGATATGCAGGAAAAAGTGGACAGCGAGTCGTATCAAGAATTCAAACAAGACTGAGGAGAGAAGAATTATTTTACCAACACTGAATTCTTTTAAAAAATTAGGCTATATACAATCTATAGGTAAGTAGGTACCCCCTTTAAATACCTCACAATATTTGTAAAAAGCAAACCGCAAGTGAATGGGGAGTCCATAATTATAAAACACTTACTAATAGGAAAATCAGTGCAATAATATTGTTGTAATTTCAAGTGTACCTACACAATGTTTGACTCACCTAGTAGGTCAACCCAACCAAAAAGCACCTCGCGTTTATAGCGGACCATCGGCCATGATACGAATTCTGTCTCTAACAGAGTGTTCTCGGTACTTCGTGTTGCACTAAAATAAAACTATGTTGATGACTACTAATAATTTTGTATTTACAGATACAATGTCATATCAAATCTTCTTTATTTATCGGCATTTAAAGTACTAGTTTTGATCTTATATCGTATTTATTTATTTTTTATTAATAATAACATATAATACGATATAAGATCAAGAAATTATCTATCAATTGTACCTATTTATAGTCTGCGCGGAACTATTTGGCCGCGCGCGACAGTAACCCGCCGCCTCAACCCCGTCCTTACATAAGGCGCGGCCAACTAGTTCCGCGTGGGCTATAGTGCCTAAGCAATACCTACTCGACGTCAGATAGTTTCTCCACCTCGTATACGGTGTGAGAGCATCCCAGTTCACAACTGCAGCGCGTTACGTCAGTTATTGCTGCCGCGTATTTTGCTATACAGCTGAGTTCTCGGAGAGTGCATTGCTTGTAACCCTCTGAAAAATAGTTGTAATTAAAAGGATAAGAAAATAAATGGCCTGTTGCACCTTTTAATATTCAATGAAACGTACTCAAAGGTGGATAAAAATGCGGTACACATTTGCAAAATGCTCGACTGCGTTGCATGCGGCATTGTCTCATGCAAGCTGAATATGTGTAAATATTCGAAGTTTCCAAATGCAATTCGTCAGCGAACACACAGCGTCTTTGGCGAATTGATAGCTGACGAGCGTCCTCTGTGGTGTATGTGTGTTTTACAGAGAAGGACACTTTCTCCACCCGGCGGTCCCACGAATGTTGAGCACTTTGCTCAAGGCCAGCCATTTCCTCAGTAGAATGAATGAATATCTGCAAACCAAACATAGTTTAAAACGTTATATTTTCGTATAGTCACCAGATCCATAATTATGTTTTAAATAAGACAGATGTACATCGAAGGTGGTGTTTTTCCGGTCGGAGTTAAACATAAAGGACCATTTGGCGTCTGTCTCATGAATGAACGCTTCGTTAAATTGGTCACTTTGGGCCTGTGACTGCCTGAAATACAAAAATTATACTAATGAACGTTTTAAAACCTTTTTGTATAGGTACCTATCGAAAAAAAAATACTTTTTTTGAATAAATAACGAATATCTAGGTATACCTACCATGGCCAAACTTTCTCCGCATGTTTGGAATTAAAAGCGTAACAAAATCCCATTTCAGTAAATACAGGCATTAACACGTCGCAACACTCCTCTGAGTCCCCCTTCCATTCGCAGTCGTAGAACAATGAATCACAATGCCGAACGATCTAAAAACATACAAAGAGGCACATTAATAACTGCAGTATTGTCAGATGCAGATTCCTTTCGATAGAAAGTAGGTCTCACAGTTCGAGATAACGATGTCTAAGTCTGTGAGTAGGTAGTGTAGGTACGAGTATCTAGGTACAAAGCGCTTAGAATTTTGGCTATTTATGTAACACGAGCCATCAATTACTTAGGTTAATTATAATAATAATATAAGTAATAATAAATCATTTATTTCAGGCATCTGATGGTCCATAGATATATACCTTACAAGCTAACATATATAAAATTGTGTTAGAAGATAAGGCTTAAGACTATGTTAGTAACACTTTACTTTGCACTTATTTATGATTTAATTATGTAGAATTTCATCTAAGTAATGAAATGATTATAATTACTTGAAACACTGCATCTTTTGGGTCTTTAACAGGTGCGTCCTCTTCACTCTTTCCTACAAGAACAGGATCCGAAAGGAATTCCGAAGCATGTTTCTCTATAGACCGATAACTAAGAGTCGCCAACCAATGCAACATTTCACCAGCTTTTTCAGGTGGCTCCGAGCCCCAAGTACTGTGAAATATACATGTAACATATTAGATATACCTACTAATTCTTCTTTCAAGTTCTTTGTTCTTCTGGATCGCTGCGTTAGATTCTATACGTAAAAAGCTCTATGGCATTTACACACCACGCTGTCCACGGTCACGCGGCGCACGTTTGCTGCGTGGGTTCATTGTTGGACAACGGCATGCACTGTGGTGGTTTTCTGCCTTTATGCAAATGTAATGTAGCAGTTTCGTTATCCTTTCAATCCGGCAGTCATCACACCTCGCCAGGTATTTGTTGTGATGAGTCATGCGGTAATACAGTCACCCTACTACGTAAGTACGTAGGTACCTTTCAATGTAGGCTTCCAGTAATTCTTCATCCACAGGGTTAACATCGCATATCGTCACTGCCGGAAATGGTACATCCCAATTATGGAAGTCCGTATCCAAACCTGATATAAAATATTAATAAATTACTGTTACTAATATTATGTAGATAGGTGCGTTACGAAACTGTCTTCTGCTGGGTTCCTAATAAAAATAGGAAAAGTAAAAAGCCTTTGAAAAGTGAGGTTAGTAGTTCAGAATAGGTATACTCACTTACTTAGTCGGTATTTGCGCAAAGATAAGTAAGTAAGCTGCTACTTCTAATTAAGAAAGATTCGCATACACTGCGGCGTTTATTTTTATCAGTTTGTGTTGGAGACAAGGATAAAATACCCTATTCTTACTGACCCATCCACGTTGAGGTTTCGTTTTTAGATATTAAAACTTAAGTTACTGTAAAAACCCAGGAACAACCAATTTGCTTTAAAAATATGTGAGAGTTAAGTACTTGGGTACTTAAATAGATATGCTTATTATGGCTATACTGGCTGTTCCCTAATATATTTTTTCCAATCTTATGGGAATTGAATTTCCCGACATCCTACTTAGCCCGTGCTATGTGCCAAATTTCAACCCAATCATTTCAGCGTTTTCAGCTGTGCACCGATTGATCAGTCAGTCAGTTTCTTACTGTAATATAAATAGATTAATGGTATGTGTACTGTGTAGTGAGCATTTACGCTTACCTGTAATAGTAGGATTCGTTTGGAACTTTTCCCACAAACTTACTATTATAATGCAGGTGGTTACGGCGCCGACAGCTGTGAAACTGAACCACATAAACCTGCAACCAATTGTTGCTGGTAAACTCGAATAATAATAGTAGGCTCTACAATTGCTTAAGAACTCAGTACGGAGCTTAAGAATGATGAAGTAGGCCTAAAGATTATATACGAAAAATATTAGATAATTGAAAAGGGTATTTTATACTAACTTTTCGCAAAAGGGTCTGTCCTTTTCGGCGATGTAACGCACGCCATGCAATGTTGAATTATTAAAAAACTCCGTCGTCTGATGACGTAGGCTCGCAGCCAGCAATGGCAAGCCACTAACATCCGAAGCCGATCGGTTCTTTTTAGAACCTGAATAATCATTTTTAAAGTCAGTTTCAGGATACACTTTCATGGCCTATCACATGTTCACGTCGAATGTTTACTTTGTGTCAGATCGGCAAGGGTTGGACTAAATCACGCAACGATGATAACATCGAAATTATCGACCAACCATCGCGTGATGTTTCAATGGACTCCATGACATTAAATTGACACAGTATCTATGTTTTAATCGTGTTTTAATGTGCCACCTATTAAGGCTAGGCTAATATTTGCTGTGCTATACATATAATAAATACCTTTTGAAGGTTTCCTCGGAAAACTTCCCGGGCACCTCCCGCTGAGTTTGGTATTCTTAAAACCACCCCGGTGGCCACCATCAGCACATGGAGAGGCACTGTTTCCCCTTGACCGCCCCTCTGTGCGACGCCTACTTAGGCACATCCCTAAGATAAATACCTGTTTACTTGATGTAAGTAGGTACAGTACAGGCATTCAAGCCGTCTCTGCCCGGAGGCGCAAATTTAATTAAATACAGGCTAAACGCTTTACGCTACACGGCTAAACTGTCTTTCAGATCCTGGCGCTGAAAGAATTTCATTCTCGGATACAGAACAAGAACATTTTTGGTAGCATAGATAAATTTTTCATCAAACGACTCTTAGCAGTTTTTTCTTTTTCATGAAATGGTAGGTAGAAGTATTTAGTACTTTTATTAGATAGCATTTCATAAATCCACGTAACTATTATTAGCATACACTATGCAAGCTTCATAGTAATGACACAATTTTTTTTATCAAACTTTATAAGGACCCCTAAAAAGAACAATCTTGATAATGTCAAACAAATTAGTTGTATTACTTGTATTATTGTATACGTCATGAATTTTATCATTAAAAGTTTATTAAATGAAAGTGGCTATTGAATAAATAACATTAAATTGGTTTTAGGTAATAGGCTCTAACATACCTAATAGCGTTTAAATTTATAAAATAAATATTAGGTAGGCAGCTTTGCACAAGCACGAGCATATATAGCGTTCGTGCTTGTGCAAACATATTTTTATTGCTCGCAATAATAATATGTTCGTGCTTGCATACTCATGCATGACATTATTAACATTATTTATTTTATAATCCTGTGTGATTTCCGCAGGGGATGGCATTTATTATATGGGATGGCATTCTCAAGTGCTACCCACAGGTACAGCTACTTCCCTTACTAGATTTTTCGATCTTATACCTCTATTTGCATCTTCAAACACTTTTATTTCCGAAACTTCGCAGGTCGACTTTCGTAGTAAGTAGCTTTATTTTATGTTGTTATGCAAGTTGTTAGTTATACCTAATCAGCGATCGAAAGAAAAGACTAAAACATCTGGGGTTTCATAATTTTATTTTAAAAACTGGATCGTAAGTAATATTATTTTGTATTGAGAGATCATTAAACTCATACCCATATCTAATTTACAATGCACTCATAGGATTAATCTTCCTAGAGGCCTGCACGGGATCATCTATATCACAATCGGGAGTTACCAGCGGATCGATTTGGATGTTAAGATCCTTCAATGCGTCGTCCAGTATTTTAATTTTTCCCAATAGTCTTTCCGCTTGTAAATTATATCCTGGTTCAAGCATCTTACCGGTTGGATTCAGCTTGAAAAGGTGTTCCGCCTGATAAGCACCAAATAAAATATCACTCAGACTAGATTTGAGTACCTAAGTACCGACCTACCTCTTTATGTCAACTGTCTTAGTATTATGTGAGTATGAAAAAGCATCGTGTATTGCAAATAGGTATTTGGAAAAAATCAGTAGGAAGAAAAACTAAAGGTTCATGCTTTTTCTGTTTCATTGCAAAGATGCCTTGCCGAGATAAATAATATTTCGAACATGAAAGACAAAGTAAGTGCTTACTGAAGTAGGTAATTTTTTCAATCATAAAATCACCACAGTTTATTATATCGTATCAAATTTATTTGTAATTTAAAATTCAAAATATTAAAAATAATATCCGATGGACATTAAATTACAAGTAACATTATTTCATTGAACAATAATCAAATTATAACATAGAGCTTAAAAAAATGAGAGTAGGCTGAAGACAATCTCCTAATAAAAAAATGTGTAGATACAATCTACCTCAAAATTTTCGTCTTCATCGTTAACATACTACTTAACACAAAATTTAAGTATCTGAAACGAATGCGTGACAATTTCAATTCTTTTGATTCAGGTAAATAAAATTTGCTGTGTTATGTAGGCACTAAGTAGAAAATTTAACCGATTGGAGACGTTAATCGCTGTCGTCATCACTTGCAGATGCACATCTAACGACACCAAATTCAGATTTTTGTGCTAGAACAGCTTCCTTTGGCTTTTCGTCAGCACAATTTTTCGCCAACCTCAGTCTTTCCTCGTGTAATTGGAATTTTTCTTCTAACGCCTTACCAAGTGGGTTTAACTTGAACGTTCTTTCCCCCTGACGATTTCCAAATTAAGTTATCATCACATGCAATACTAATACCTACGTTATGAAAACATTACTACCTATGTAATTTTCAAGCTCTCGGTATGTTAATAAAATTGTAGCAATGAGGCAGCAGAGGTCTTAGGCAGCAAGGTCTCTATATCTTGGTACAGCGACAGTAGTAGGTAGGTAGTAGATTATGAATCGCATACATAATTAAATTCCAAACATTAATGTAATGTAGGTAGATATTCGCATTAAATTGGCCTCTCAATGCCGGAAATATGTCATCTTGACTGTTAACACCTTTACATGATTATGTTTGTATATTTACGATGGTACAAATTTGGGGCAATAGACTTACAAACTAACATAACAAAAATTAGTAGCACATTAAGTACCTAAATCTATCGTAGAGACATTAACAAAGATTGTATCGAGGAACTGAAATGAAAACAATTTTGAAGTTAGAAAATGTTATACTCACAAGGAAGTCGATTGGATCATCAGGACGCAACTTGGCCACTTCAAGCAAAGCGGGAGTAAGCGTCGGGAAGATATGATGAACTAGATAATTGCGCATTGGCTCGCCAGCAGCCGCCAAAGCTGCTTCTTCTTCCTCACGGAGCATTGCATACAACTCCGTCTAGAAAAAATATTGGATGTGTTACAAAAAATATTTTTAAATTTTATCACATCCAGTAATTGATTTTATTACGCCAATCGGACTCGGCATAATACCCACAGATGCTTTGTTAACGTCTATAGGGCATGGTCATAATTATGTTATTAAATTACCCAATATTCCATTTTTTCTTCGCGTTCCTCTCTTAGTTTCCTCTCAATTTCTTTTAGAGCCTTCGCTTCTTTAGTCCTCAAAGTTTCCTGTTCTTCTTTTTCTTTCTTTTCAGCAGCTTCAATGAGTGCTGTAAAAATTCAATTAAAATTATAAAAGTTGTATTAATTTTAATATTTCAGCACTATAAATTAGTTGCCAACTGACCAAGCAGTTTTCCATAACGACAAGGGCGACCCATTCGTAGTGCTACAGCAGCATATGGACCTTTCATTGAATAATCAGAATGGTCTTTCACGGGTACTATAAGCGGGTGTATATCCAATTCGTCAAAAAAGTTCAGTGGGGTACTTTCCCGGGTATCGCCGGCGCGAAACTCGCTTAGTCGCTTTAGCACTGTCTCTTCATCCAATCTGGAGTGTCCTTCAGGCTGTCGCATCGCTTTCTCGCATATGAAGTCATCATTTGCTTCTAGCGATACCACAATATCTGCAATAACAACGCATACATTCGTTCTTTGCTATGCACAGTTGGGTAAGTAGGCAAAAGTAGTGTAAAAAGTATATTCTGACCAGGTAGCATCCTCTTTAGTACATTGTTATACATATCAGCATCCTCTTCGAAGTCTTCCTCATCCGCTTCGTCTCCGACTTCTGAATCTTGCTCGTCACCTTTTTCAAACACTAGATGGACAAATTTATAAACATCAAACTATCATTTTATGCCATTAATTACTTATTTTAGGGTTCATTTACTTACATGTTGAACATTGTATTGGGGTCATAGGATACCCGTCGAGCACCCATCCTCTGTTTACAGCGTCATGACTCAACAATCTCTGGCGTAGATATCTGGACATGATTAATTGAATTAACAGATGCCTTAATTAAATATAATTTTAGAAGTGCATACCTAATAAAATTATTCCATAAGTACTCATAGGATAAGTAGAAGTAGGTATATTTATCATATTTATGCGGTTTCTGGGTACCTACGTTTTAAATGACAGAATAATGTGAATAAACCTAGCAGAAAGTAAAAGATATCATCGTTAGACACACATGTAAGTTATGCCCTTAATAATATAGATCAGATGGATTTAGTAATTTGGACTACGAGTGAATTTAGGCAAAATAGGAAATTGTAACCCCAAAATCTCTTCGTCGGCAAGTGGGCGACCCGACTGCAGAATAGCTAGAGTTTGTCTGGCTGCATCTTGGACGCCCTCTTCCTCGACCACATCGTCGTCAGTGTCCCCTGCAGCCAATTCTTCTTCCTCACCAGTGGTAGGCAAGCCTAGAGCTGCTGTTTCACCAACCTCCCAATGATGCACACGCCAAAGCTAAAGTAGGCGACACTCGTGTAGGTTCTTAATAGTCATTGCTTTATATTATTATCGTTTAATTAAAAGTATTATGAGCTATTATGCTTATATTTATACTTATTTTCGATACCGACGCGCATGCACGAGGTTAAAGAGCATTGATGAAACGAAACTATAGTGTGAGGATCTATCGTAACAATTGGAAATCGAAATCTACCTATAGTCTCTGTCTATGCCAATGAGGAACAGGCGTGAACTATGTATATCCGTTGTTTGTAATAGCGTTCTAGGAAACGGCTTTTAAAGACTTATTCGTGGACACCGACTACGTACCTACTTATCTAATGTATGAAAATCTCGTGTCACAGTATTTGTTATAGAACTCCTCCGAAACGACTTGACCGATTCTTATGAAATATTTTTGTGTATATTTGGCAGGGCCACGGACGTAGAAACGCTTAGAATAGGACATAGTGTGGTCGTTTCGGCAGTTTTTTATACCGCTACGACCTAGGGCCTAGGTAATAAGGGTGGCCCTTATCAGAAATAATTGATATGGCAGAACAACATTTGCCGTTTATTTGTGTTATTTGTATATAGATGCTACATAATTTTGATTTTTATTTCGACACGCAATGCACATGGCCACGCTGCTCGACGACGTGATGGATAGTGCTGAATCACGAAAACCAACCACAAAATCCAAGCCTGTTTATCTGCCTATTTACTCTTCTGTGGGAACCATTATTTTTTTTTGTTCTGGAAACTAATTTATATGAGACAACATATGACACATTTGAATTATTATCGAAAACAAGAGTATTTAATTACGCATGAGGATAGCGGTGTGTATTATGTTCAGCCATCTGTTTCCAGTTTGTGCACTATAATGTTCTTTATGGTGATGCCCGTAGTTTCAAATACCTACTAATAACTAACACTAATAATAATTCTGAGAACTAACTAAATCATCCTGTATGTCTTGAACGACGGTTTCTGGTGACACATAGACGAGGCCATAAGCTTCACAAATACTTTTTGCCAAAGTTGTTTTTCCCGAGATTGGCGGACCGTATATAATAATCTGTGAGAATTAACATTTGTGTGAGTTTAAACACTTAACCTTGTAACAAATTATTTGTTATAAAGTACCTAACTACCTACATACCTTAAAAGGTTTCAATCCCCTCTCTTTCTTGAATTGCTTCATAAGAACAGGCACGTTCTCCGCAAAGGTCAATTCAGAAACCCACTGCAGTGCCATTGTCTCAACAATAAAAGTCGGCTCCATATTCAAGTTTAAAGTCATCAAATCATATATTCTTTGCTGTAGATATGTAATTATAATAATATAATATGAAAGTATAAAGGGTATATAATAATTATAATAGGTAGAATCTTAACTAATTATAAAACAATAATTAGGTATTTTTATATTTTAAACATAACTGGTACCTACCTAAATCCTAATTAGTAGGTATAGATATAAAATATAAAACTCAGAATAAATCTCTTACATCAATTTCTGGAATCAAGAAAGCGTCTTCTGGGGGAATACATTTGAACATTCCAGAACCAACAATACGTCCGAGGGGCTTCACTATCTGCAAAAGGAATTTGGTTATCGTAACGTCCATATACTTACCTTACTTACCTACTAAAGATAAAAAGTAAAAGACGTCAAGTTACTTACATCTCTTTGTTTAGATACATTTTGTTCCACAGCTAATATGTATAACTTCCTTGGAAAATCAACAACAAGGTTGTGGATAATTCTGAAATAGGCAGTATGAAGATGCTTAGAGGTCTTAGGTCTTAGCTAGGTACAATAATTTTATATGCAAACGAACGCGGAATATTAGTTCCCAGTGTTGGATAGGTATGTATTTGTACCTATACCTTTGGTACCTATATTATTTGATCTGAAAGTTCTGAATAATACCTACCTATACTACTTAGACCATTCTTCCCTTAAAACTAAGTGGAAATTGAAGATGACATCACAGATTTCAAGTCGAATAAATTAACCGAACGTAGGTATACCTACTTCTTCTTGCTAGAATCCTAGCCTTTTTCCCAACCATGTTGGGGTCGGCTTCAGATGCGGCTGAATATCAGTACCTATTTCTTTCTACCACTAACGATTGTTAGGTGTTCGTATGACAACCGGGATCGACGGCCTTACGTGCTCTCCAACACGTAGTGTTCTCGGTGTGTTAAAAATGGTCACCCATCCACAGGCTGACCGCGGCAAGGGTAGCTTAACGAGCCCCTCGAATGAAATAACATACTAACTGTGCTAAATCGGCAACATTGATAAGGGGTACAGCATTATTTCCTCGGCCTAGTATAGGAAGGACTGGCTCGCACTCCCAGGCTTTTTGAAACCAATAGAAAAGTGTGTCTTCTCGGCCGCCATACGTCACACCGGATGCTACTACCAGTGCTCTGTTGGATAATATTGATTAGTATTACAAATACGGAAAGCTCAGCAGCTGCTCTGAGCAGCTTAATCTACCTGTGAGAACCGCAAGAAAATCCGTTCGAAAGACATTCAGACAGGCAGATTTTTTTTCTGATCGACTTTAAAAATTAGATTACAACTCACGCGATCAACTGTCTATATTTTCTTGCTATGCCAATCACCTCATTTTCAATATCATAATGCATCTTATAATTTGGATGTGGTTTCCTTTTGCGGAAATCAGTCTCTATGAAAGGCATATCTGGAGTATCCTGAGAAATCAACAAAATAATATTTTATACCTACTGATGTCATGGAAATGTTGACCCGTTTAGAAATTAGCTGTGAGAAAATTTCTATTGGTAGGTACGTATACTTATTGGTACTTAAGTTGTAGGTAATTCCTCACCACACCTGATAATTGCGCTCAGGAGATACCAGCTACGCTTGCAACCATAACAATAACGTTAATAATTATAAATAACAATAACGGACCACGGACAGGACCTAAACATACCGGCGAACGGGCGAAGACTAAGTAGGCTAGTACTACACCTCTGCCTAACCCTTCGGATAACGCGTGATGGTACTTTATATTCTGTACAGGTACTTACCGGGTCCAACGGTCTGGTAGACGCCCAAGACAAAACAGTGGATATCAGTATCAAGTAACGCTTCTTGAAATCGCCAGCAGTCGCGCTTGCCGCGCCGGTATCATCCGCATCTGCTGCTGGCTTTGAGGGCGGAGTTTGCTTTTCTAACAACTGCTTTAGAACTGTTGGCATGTTAAAAGAACACTGCTAGTCTTTAGTAGGGTAACCGAGCTTAGGTAGCCGGTAGGTAGGTAACTAAGTAGGTATACTTAGTTGCTTAAACATACCAAGAACCTAAGGTCTTTTCCAAATATATGATACCTATAGAAGGTTCGTGAGTACCTACTTACCCCTACATAGAAAGACATAAGTACACCGACCTTATTTTTCAAAAAGGTCAGGTAGGTACATAGTACCTGTGCCTCGCAACCGCCGCATAGGTATGTAGGTAGGTATGACAAGATGTAGGTATTAACAAAATTAGTAGCAAAGAAGTACCTACTTCTGCAAGAATCGTAGCAAGAGGCGTTGTGTAGTTTCTGCAGAAAAATATGTATTTCCTTACCTGTTATATATTCAGTTGCAATTCGAAGTTCATCTCTATCGCAACTGACATCCAAGATTACAGTACCGCACGTCAGCATTTGCGGTATACATTCAGCTTTTGTTACAATCCTGGCTACATGATCTATACTCTTGATCTTTGAATTGGTTATAGTTCCTAGCAAAGATTTCAAAAAAACATGATATTAAATAAGTATCTACCTAAAACAGTCCCTAATAACAATGCCTGCGTCCTACCAGTTATGACCTACGGACATAAGAGTATATAACCAAGTCTTTGCCTACGGAGCCGAAACGTGGACACACTTACAGTGAGACTGGTCCACAAGTTTAAGGCTAATATTCAGGATTTCAGGCTGATATTCTGAGACGAAGACGAAGACGAAGAAGAAGAAGAAGAAGACGAAGCTAACTGTAAAGTAACGCTAAGTTTACGCTTAGCGTCGTTTCTGAATATTAGCCTAAAAGAGACGGCGCTAAGCGTAAAGTAACACTTCCGTAAGTTAAATTTGTATTACAATTTGACATACGGAAGCGTAAGTTTAGACGCTTAACGTCGTCTCTGAATATTGGCCTAAGTCGCACAGCGAGCTACGGAGAGAGCCATGCTCAGTCTCAGAGGTATAAAATTCGTAACAATGTTATCCGTCAGAGAACCAAAGAGAGACATTGCTCAAATTAGCAAGCTGAAGTGGCAATAGGCCGATCACAATTCTCGGAGAACCGGCAAGCGTTGGAGCAAACGAGTACTCGAGTGGAGACCAAGTCTAGGCAAGCGTAGAGTAGAACGCCCGCCGTGGAGTTAAGATTTGCGGAAGCCAGCCTGGATCAAAAAAACTGAAGCTAAGTTTCGTCAATTTCTTCTATGTTTTGATTATCTATTTTTACCTTTCTTGAGTGAGAGGCTTGTTCTAACCCTAAACCGCGATAGTGCTGGTGAAACAAGTACGTGTCTATCTAAAGAGAACTTTAACAATAGGTGCCTATCTACTCACCTATAATTTCATAAGGCTGTTCAGGTGGAGGAGGTTCTGAAATTATAACATCTTCTCCTAAAAGTGTTTGTGAAGTATCTCGTGTTGAAACCGCATTTTTCTCGAGTACTTTCGACACTTCTTTTACGAAATACTCCCCATGATACGAATCTAAATTATTTATAAAGTATCGCTTGAACGAAAACACGTTTCCTGGATCGGCTGAAGATTTATCTGAAGGAAGTTTATCAATCGACTTCTTCATTTTATATTCATGCAACTCTCTGTTACGCAAAAGTTACGAATATGGCTGACAAGATGTCATTATTAATAACACAAAAATAAAAGAATACCTACCTATAGATTATTAATACAGAAAAATGTATCATGACAAGATAACCAGCTAACCTTTTTAAAATCTACCTACTTATATCGTGCGCACAGAATGCTGAGCATTACTTACCTATCTACTTATAAAAACAAACGCTTAAACGAACGGTACGGTTCTTTGGCAAAGACGAGATAGTGCGCGCGACACAGTTTTTGTATGTAGGTCCATTGATTTATAACAGATTAAAATCGGATATATCCGACAAAAAACACTAACTGGCTGCTGTCGTTGGTCTAATGGTCCCAAGTGCGACGGTCGGACGAAAGGTCCTGGGTTCGAATCCCGGGCAGCAGTGTTTTAAGGGTTTTTCTGTGGAATTCCCAGTTGCAGCTCGGAGTGTGGTTTTATGCCCGGTCGATGGCAATAGGCTGGCCCACTATTCCATGAGACCTAAACATACCGGCGAAATGTGGATGTACACTAGTACACCTCTGCATTACCCTTTAGGGAATACAGGCGTGATAGTATGTTATGATAGAAAAAACTAATGGCCAATAACAAATTAATAAATACTTAGCACTTATTTCAAAAAAATTATAGCACGCAGGTTACCGCATGTTAAAAATTAAAAGAAAAATAAAAAGTATGAATGGAATAAAATAAATACTTTATTTATTCACTAATATAAGGTTCTTAAATAAGAAATAATATGCATAAAAATAAACAAGTACAAGTCCCGATTACAATTATTTAAGAACCTGTTTCACCAGCTCTGCATAACGCTAACTACCGGATAAATTCAAAATTTGTATGAAATTATCTGATGTCATATACCGTCATTTAATTTTTACTGTTCTCTTTTTAATTTATCCAGAGCAGGCGAAACACGCCATAAGTCTTATAAAACTTGACTAATGATAAAATTATCCTATAAATTGTAAAACATTCCACTTATCATCTGTCATGAATACATATCAAAAGTTCTAATAAAAATTATCGCGGCATCGCTCTACTCTGGGAAGCACACATAGTAAATACATCTTTGTTGCCTCCCAGTCATAGATCACTAAACCAATTAAGAGCATGATTTGGTAATTATTATTGTCATGCTGCTTGGTTGTAAGACATTTCCTTCATATAAAGTGCAGTCTGCTGTGCTGATTGAGCTTGGTGTTATTTCGTAACAGAAAGCAAACCGACATAGCGATAGACGTTATTCTGTCGGACTAAAGCGGCGTTATTGGTGTTTGTAATTCTTTTAAGCAACAGTTGTTTAAACATTTATCCTTCATCTGCGGGCAAACCCGGGGACCAACGGGGGAATATTTTAGCTTAATTTGATAAGTTAGTGGTGGCGCAGACCAGGTTTTACTAGGATTGGAACAGTAGAAGTGTCGAAAGTAGTTATTAAAACCTATAAATTTTGATTTTAATAATACTCATGTTAGTATAGAATTAAATTATAATAGAAAAATATCGTTGGTCATAGTGACCACGTGACCACTTTTATTTTTTTATAACAGTCATAATAATATAAATGTATAGTAGGTATGTTATAACAATCATAAACTATTCGTCGAGATTCGATTTCACCAATCGATCATTACAAATTGTTCCCAAGCACCTTGTATACGCGTTAATTGGCACGGTATGATTATAATACTTAATTCATAAAATTAACTAAAAACCTTAACATTTTTTATTAAAATACAAGTTAAGTTATATTTCAATGTATGTACCTATAAAAGGATTATAATGAATTCTTATGTACTTAAATATAATGTAAAAATAAAATTGGAACCTACATGTCTAAAAGCAAGATTTTAAGGTTTTACACAATCAAAATCAATTCCGAATATTATGAACCAAACGTTTTCCTATTACGTACCTCCCTATGTAAGTTTCAAGTCGACGGTTGATAACACGCAATTTTGTGGACTTGTCGATGTTGTTTTCGTGCTTTGAAATATGTTTTAACGTTGCGTAAAGCTCTATTAATATGAAATAGGTATAACGATATTTATTATAAGTTACATAATGAAAATCAATTTAATTTCAATTTTGAGAGCATTTCTAATAGCAATCTCCATAACTATGGCACCTATTTTGTTAAGTGTTTATTTTTTTAATACTGATATGTTGTACTTAATAATGCTTAATGTTTATGTTGTTACAGAATAATTGAATAATATGGACGGCTTCAAAAATACTATCACAATTTATATTAAGTAGATATATAATAAAAGGAATGTATAGATACCTCATCTTCAAATATATAAAAATAGTAGTAGGTACTTAAATTAATAATCATGCTCAGACTTATTGTTTGTAAAATTCTCAAATGTCTATGCAGAGACAGACATTTAGTTATAATGTCGTTGCGTCCTATTTAAGTGCTAAGTACAATCGTTAAGTACATGGTACTATTCAGTTATTTAGTCTGAATTTATATAATAAATCATATACTTTTACGTATATAACATAATATAAGCATCGATATCTACTTAGTACACCCAAGCGGAATGATACCCATGATTCACACATATCAAATATACTGTCGTGTTAAAGGCATCATCTCACTTTAGGTTTCTATCGAAACTTTGAAAGCGAAAATCTCATATCATAATAAATTTGTACCAAGCTAGGAATGTCAAAAATTTTCATGGAGTAAAGATCCAGTATTCTTTTAATGTTTTTCGCATTTCACTTACTAATTATAATAGACGATTTCTTAAGGCACTGTATATCAATAAAATTATTTTAAAAGCTTAACATGCAGAAGCAATTACATTGTCATGTCAAAATTTTTAAATATAATAATAAAATATTATTTATAGAACTTATGAGTATATACCAACTAAAGTTAGAGCTGTGTGGTAATAACGGACTTACGATGGATTATTGTGATTTCCTTTTCCCCAATACCAGAAGGGGAACTTGGTTCTGAAGTGACAAGCCAAGGCGATAGTGATGATATGGGTTGCACCTTGGGAGTTACATCCTCCTTTTTCTCCAATGGTTTAGGTGATGCTAATTTAGCTTGATTATGGGGTGGTTCTACTACCACAATTGATACATATTGAGAATTAATGGGATTTGTGGGTTCATTAAGAATTTTCGGTGAAGGGGTGGATGGTATGGCTAAGTTAATGTTAGTGGACTCATTAATTACTTTCACCTCATTTTCTCGAGCTTTCAAAATGTTGTTACATTTTAATTGGCCTGGTGGTAGAGCTTTAGTAGATGAAAGATAGCATTTTGTTTGATTGTTGGGGACTTCTTTGTCACTAGCTGAATCTAATTGGTCTCTCTTTGCTTCATTTTTAGAATCATCATTGTTTAATTTTTCTTTAACTAAGCTCATAAGGAGATCATTTAGTGGGTTTGATTCTGAAACAGGGGAACAGCTGCAGGTAGGTTTATTAATCACAAGTTGAGTCAAATTGTTCTTCTTTTCTTCATTTAGAGATTTATCCATCTTGAATAGCACCTTATTACTTATAGCATCATCTTTTGATATCAACACTTCTTCAGTTGGTTCTTCATTGAGGAGGTTCTTTGTAGATGGTTCCCCTATCTCAGGCTTTGTCTCAGTTTCAATAAGAGTAGATTTTTGTGATTTTGCACTACTCTTTCTCGATAAAGTATCTACATCAGCCACTAGCATAGCTGTATCAGAAGATGTACTTGGTACTTCATTATTTGCTTCAGATGGTGAAGTGTCAGGTTTAACTACACTCTGTTTTTCTCGTTCCCTCAAAACATGGCTTTGTCGGCGAGCAAAGCGTTGACTTGGTCGCCTTTCAAACTGTACAGTACGTCGGGCTCGGTTTTGTTGAGTGGTTTGATATTCAGTTTTCCCAGAGTATTGGAATCTAGAACCCATCCTGAAGAAGTTTTGACGTGCTGAAGGGCCCTTCACTGGTGCTCTCAAGCGGAAGAAAGTGTGATGTTCAACAGCACATTTCCAAAGGTGTTTACAGGCTTTTTCATTATGAAGCCTAAACACGAAAGTATGTTCTTGTTCACGGCCTTGGTCATCATCTTCAACCACAACAAGAGTCAGTTTCTTTTTCTTGAAATCCAACTTACTTATTTTAGGCCAAAAGAATAAACCAATTTTTTGAGGTCCTTCAAAGACAAGAATACCTGTGGGTGTCAATCCCAAATGATACTCACATCCATCTTTGCCTAAGACAATGTGCATGTCAACACCATACATTTCCAGCCACTTAGCTTTATTCAAGTAGTTAACTTCAGCTTGTGCAGGGGTGAGACCTTTGCATTTTTTATACTCTTCTAGTATTTCGATTTCCATTTCTTCTGTTTGATTAGGGACAAATCTAAACTCCGAGACAGTAGCAGGTGTGTGTACATTTTCATCAAAATCTCCCAGCTCAGACTGTAAAGCCAAGGCAGCTAATTCTACTGCAGTAGAGTGTGGACACTCTAGCTTGCTCTCCAAAATGTCTTTCTTCAATTGCAGAAAGAACTGATATCTAGTCAATTCTTCTCTTAAGTTATTGGGCTCAGAAGAATAGAATTTTACTTTAAGTCGTAAAGTGTAAGGAGGTCCTATTTTAACTTGCTTTTTAACAGTTTTAGTTGGATCTAACCAATGTTTTACATTGTGAGTATCAGTAAATTGCAGACCAAAATAATCTTTTTCTATTAGATCTAGAGAATAAAAAACTTGCTCATAGAGGTCACCTGCACTAGCTTTTTTAGATAGGTTAATGGACAAATCTGTGTCATCAAGTAACATTACTTTGCATTGTATCAAATTTTTGTTGCTTGATGCTTTCTGAGTTTGTTTATTGCGATTTTGACTTGACGAGCGTCCTCTCCTGCTCAGAAAGCGCAACATCCTGGAGTGAAACCTAAAAAATATTAATAATTAAAATTTTGTCAGGTTACTTTAATGAAGGAATAAATCAACTTGTGGGCTGACTGGAACCTGCATCTTCTTGTTAAGTATGACAGACACTATGACCACTAAGCCACAGCGAGTCCTAACCCCATCTGGTGTACTTAACCAGACGATACAGGTTTGAGTCCTGCTTGCGGTAATTTTAGAAGAGAAAATGCTTAAAAAAATACAAAGACATTGCCAGGTGGAAACTCACGAAGAATAGTCAAAGTAACTTAGATATAGAATTTTATAAGAATAGAGATAGAAGTTGATGAGTTTACTGTAGTTATTAGTTGATGAACATGACTGAGGCAAAAGTGGTGTACTAGGATCACAGCAAGTGGAAATCTATAGTCTCTTCCTATCATTATGGAAAACAGGTGTGAAGCTATGTAAGTATGTAATTTAACTTAGAGAAAAAGGCGACTGTCTGACCGAAATTCCTGATATTGACAAACATGCTGTTCACATTCACACTTTAATGTTTTTTCTACAGTATTCTACAAAAACACATAATTGAATTACAAATATAAAAAAACAAGTTTAATGGTGGGCAGTTGACATTATGTAGAAACCTTTTTTTCTATGTTTTGAAAAGCCAACTAGCCAACAGGGCAATCGACAAACGGTAAAGAGCTAAAGACTTAATTTATTGTAACATTTGATAAGTTGAGAACAAGTTTACATACTGAATTATTGAATATTCTGACATAAATAATGGGATGGGTTCATAAGTTGGTATTAAAATAAATAACTACATGCATGCTACTTACGATAACAATTAATACAATTATGTTTTTATCACTGTCAACAAACAACAATTAGATCGATTGCAAATCAAAGCTACAACTCAAGCCACTTTTATCTTGACTTACACACTACAATGTAATTACAATCACATCTATACAGTATACACTCAACTCAATCACACAGAACAATTTTACTCATAAGCTCAATCAGCCATACGTACCGTACTAGGCCGTAGACTACTACTTTAAAAGTTTAAAATATGGTATAGTTGAAAATGTTGAAAACTTGAAATTGCATTAAATTACTAAGGAACGGAACGGACGAACACACGTCGGTCGGGTCAGCTATATAAATAATGTACATAGGTACTCTGTGGATCCGGGATCGGGTCTTCTTGGATTCTATGGTCGGGTCCACAGATTACTATATTGTAGCAAGCTAGTCGGGTCGAACGACGAACACGGAGTTTTTCGTTGCCTTCGTTGGGCAGAAGGCAGTGTTGCCAGACATTTAGAACGAGAACAGGAGAACAAGGGATTGTACGATGGGTAAATAAAAAGTCGTATTCGAAGGTCATAATTTAATAAAAATAAAGTACAGTTCTCGCCAAACTTATTGTCCGGGTTGAAGTAGGCACGAGCTCACTTTAACCCAGCCGTAAAAATCCGAAAAAGAAAAGTATTGGATTAATTAAAAACGAAAGCTCAAGCACAGATTACTATATTGTAGCAAGCTAAGCTCAAGTCGTAGCTTTATGGCCTGGTTAAAGTTAACTCGTGCCAACTTCAACCCGGACAATAAGTTTGGTTAGAACTGTACTATCGTTTTGAACATAGTTTTGAACGTACCCAAATCTAACCGGCTTTGTTTTGGTGTGCTGACTGACGTGCTGGCTGACTGACACTGACAGTCAGGCAGACTGAGTGAGTGAGTGAATGAGAGTAGTCTGTCTGGTTGTCCCAAGGACCATACCATACTTCATCACTTCAGCCTACTGATGTCCACTGCTGGACATAAGCCTCAGTGGCGGCGTAAGGCGTGGGCGACGTGGGCCACCGCCTACGGCCTCGCGACCCAGGGGGCCTCGCGCCCCGAAAAATTATGCAAATCTTGCGCTGGCAGAGGGCCCCGCAAAATGAATTTTGCCCACATAAAATTTAGGTCTTACGCCGCCACTGATAAGCCTCCTTCATGGCGCGCCATTTCTCCCGGTTCTCTGCCTTCCGCATCCAGCTGCTACCGGCTATCCTTTTCAGGTCATCGGACCAGCGAGCTGGAGGGCGTCCCACACTTCGCTTGCCAGTTCGTGGTCTCCACTCTAGGACTCGTCTGCTCCATCGGCTATCGGTCCTTCGACAGACATGACCGGCCCACTGCCACTTCAGTTTACAGATTCTGCGAGCTATGTCGGTGACTTTGGTTTTCTTCCGGATATCCTCATTTCGGATTCGATCCTTCAGAGAAACCCCAAGCATACCATACTTAGTCTAAGGCTAATATTCAGGCTTATATTCAGAGACGATGCTAAGCATAAACTTAGGCTTCCGTATGTCAAATTGTCATACAAATTTGACATACGGAAGCATTACTTTATGCTTAGCATCGTCTCCAGAGACGATGCTAAGCATAAACTTAGGCTTCCGTATGTCAAATTGTAATACAAATTTGACATACGGAAGCCTTACTTTACGCTGAGCGTCGTCTCTGAATGTCAGCCTAAGGCTGAGATTCAGAGAAGAGACTCAGCATGAACTTACGCTTCCGTATGTCAAATTGTAATACAAATTTACATTCAAATTCGTATGACAATTTGACATACGAAAGCCTAAGTTTATGCTGAGCATCGTCTCTGAGGCTGATATTCAGAGATAAAACTAAGCATAAACTTAGGCTCCCGTATGTAATGTGTCATACAAATTTGACATACGGAAGCATAAGTTCATGTTGAGTTTCGTTTCTGAATATCAGCCTGAATATTAGCCTGAATGTTAGCCCGAGTGTAGTCCCCATGTTGTCCCATATCTATCTTATCTATGGGTTGTCTTGTCCACCCTCTACCGTCTTGTAGACATATATAAAAATAACTAGCTCTTTGTGTCTCATAGATATAAGGTCAGGAGTATATTATATATCTATGTTGTGTCCACCACTCATTAGGGATGTGACATCCGAAAAAGTAGTTTATTAATTAATTGATTATTTTTGTTTGTATTAAAACCGATTAATAAATAATCGATATTTGTAATAAAAATAATAGATTTTTTTCACAGTAATAATCATTATAAGTTTCAATACAAAAACGTAAAAATTCAATTGATTACTCCAGGTTTGTATACTTCCACGAAACATTGTTTTAAAAGTACAGAAGGGATGATAATTATTCTAACTTCGTAAAATCAATCAGATGTTGCTGATTTCTTACTAATTGATTTTTTAATCAATTTTTTCCTAATAAAAATCGATTTTTTTATTATTATAAAATTATCACATCCCTAATTCCCTACCATTTTTTTTTTATTATTTATTTTACGGCCCTGGATACAATGTCCTTTAAGCCTAATTCCCTACCATTTTTTTTTATTATTTATTTTACGGCCCTGGAAATTCCCTACCACTACGTCTACCTCTACCACTCATTCATCTCCTGTCAAATAAAATAGTTCCTTTTCCTCAGATTCTTCGAAACGAAAGAATTTAAGAATAATAAAGAAAACGAAAATAATAAATATAAACCGTAAGTTGTTTTTATTATTTACCAAAACTACTCGCCATAAAATTATTATTAAAATTGTTCACGTTTTATAACCAACAAAGGTTTCTGCTATCGTCATTTTCGTTCCGTTACTTATTTACCTTTTTCCTACTTATTTCCAGCTAATAACTTCGTAATCTATTTTATCATCGCTTGTTTGTAAACGCTAAACGTACTTGTATAAAATTGAAATTGGACGCATTAGGATGGTATGTGTTAAGCAGAATGTCTCGATCAAAGACTGTCTCGATGTACGGTCCATATGAATAATGCAGTCAATAACGCTTTGGTTTTAACTGAATTAATTAGAATAATAGGTGAAGATATTCTTTTCAGCACAATTGTAGGCACATTTTACTAAGAATAATACCTAAATATGAAAAATATTCTATAATAAATAATAATGTAATTTTTCCTTGACTTTCAGATGCCTGTTGCTGATGAAATCCAGTCCTCATGGGCTGATGAGGTTGAGATTGATCAAGGAGCTCTGCCACCACCATCAGAAGTTGTTGAAAATGGATTGAAGATTGTTACCGAATATAAATATGACAATGACAACAAGAAAGTGAAGATTGTCCGTACTTATAAAATTGAAAAACGTGTCGTGTCGAAGGTAAGGAGTGGTATTATTATGATTTTTTTTAAACATTTATGTTTTGTGTTATTCGTTACTTGATTTAGGGCCTGTTTCACCACTTCCGAATAAGTTATTGCTTTGCAGATAATGGTATTTGTTTTTTCAAATTTTTTATTTATCTGGCAGTTAGTGGCTATCCAGGGGTGGTGAAACAGGCCCTTAGTGTTGTGAAGTGTAAGGGTTACAGTGTTGTACTGCCAGCAAGTGTGTATGTATTTTTTAGCTTTTAGCGGTAATAATGTTTATTCGGAACTTAAGTAATATCGTCAACATTATTACTGTGATGTTATTGTTTTTTAGGATATTGCGAAGCGTAAAACTTGGAGTAAATTCGGTGACTCTGCTAATGATAAGCCTGGACCAAATCCTGCTACAACTAACGTGGCTGAAGATGTCTACATGCAGTTCATTACCAGCAAAGAAGAAAGCCAGCGTCCGGATGATGGAGAACTGGATGGTCTTAAGGTATGAAAAGATTATGATCCTGTTTCTGAAGAACTATGAATAGCAACATAGTAGCTCTCATCGGTGATTGTAAGTGTTGTTGCTAAATGTGAGGGTCTGGGTTTGATCCCCTGGCAGGGCAAAGTATTATTAAATTTAAATACTCCTATTAAATCTATATGGTACCTCAAACACCTATGCCAATCTATTTAAGAGAACAGGTATTGTCAGTTCCACTGGTGTAAAGTTAAAAGATTTTTCCTTAATAACTTATTTTTAGAATGCATCTGGTTCCTGTGGAAGTCAATGGGGGAGGCCTTTGTTCAGCAGTGGACCTCTTTTGGCTGACATGATGATGATGACCTTATTTTAGATATAATTACTTTCAAGTTAGCATGTCCTATAACATAGGCCTAATGTCTCACTGGACTGATGTCCAAACAAATCACAGAATATGATTCAAAGCAATATACTTATTATATACAGTTGGTATTATAGACAGTAAGTTAGTTACAGGCTATTTAATTTATATAAATATTAATTCCATTAAGATATCTTCAGACTAGAGTTTCATGTTGTATTATGTTAGGCCATGTGTTTGAGTAAAAGTTAAATTAACTTTACATTATTTCAGCCACAAAGCAGCAGTGTGATCTTCAAGTGCAGAACTTGTCAAGGAGATCACTGGACTTTGAGCTGTCCCTTCAAGCACACCCAAATGGCCCAGAATAAAGCTAGCGAAGCTGCTAAGGCATCCGGTAATTATTTTCTTCAAATCTTCTAATTATGTATTTTTATTACCTATATTAAAATTTTAGTATTTACTACACTATCAATGAATATGAGAATATTTACATACATATGTATATTTATTTCAATAAAAACCACTAAAATCTATTTAGGATTCACAGACTCGAAGACAGCACCAACCAACAAGTATGTGGCGCCCTTCTTGCGTGAGGGTGGCGCCGGCCGCGGAACCGGTCGCGAACCGCCAGGCGCCCGCCGCGATGACGTCGCCGCCATTCGTATCTCTAACCTCAGTAACTTTGCAGTCGAGGCAGATCTTGATGACCTTGTTAAGGGCTTCGGTCCCGTACAGAAGCTGTATCTTGCTAAGGAGAAGGTATGTTCTTACCTTGGATTATTGCTACTCTCTTTTCAGGACTAATACAAATAATATTATCAGATAAAAATAGCATCAGGCATTCAAGGAGATATTTTTATTTATAACCGATAATCATTTCATGAGATAGTGATATTTGTTACAGTGTAATGTGAATTTTTTTCTTATGGATTCTGCTTATTTCAGAGCACTGGGCACTGCAAAGGATTTGCTTATGTCCACTTCAAGTTCCGTGCTGATGCTGCTAAAGCTATCCAAACTCTCAATGGACATGGTTATGATCACTTGATTCTTAATGTGGAGTGGTCGAAGCCTCCACAGAACAATTAAACAACAAAACATTTCCATATTGTATTGTATTTTCAATAAAATCCAGTAAAACGTTTTTGTTGCTACATATTACCTACCAGTATTATTTAAGCCTCAACCATTGAAAAGGGTTATATCAATATTTAAGTACCTCATTCAATTAAATTCAAATATTTCTATCCAGACTTTTCACTATACAAAATGGGCGAGACCAGAAGAATATAAAAAGGTTTACAGGGTGCCCTTGTCTTGTCAGGAAAAAAAGGACATACATAGACAGTAAACAAATGAGCAGACAAGCCACCTAATGGTAACAGTAGTAGCATTGCAACTGAAAGCAATCAAGAGAGGAAACTGACTTACGAGCAAAAGTCTGAACACACAAAGATGCTTTACAAGACTCCAATGTAAAGGTGATCACCACAAAGTCAAACTCGAGGAAATCAGATCTTTTGTCGCCTCTTATGAGATGGTAATTGGAGTGGCAGCGAGTTGTATTCTAAACCATTCCTTATATGGGGCAAACAAAATTTAAAGGGCCTAATCTATTTTTTAGGCTTCACTTGGAACCTGAAAAATATTACTATGAAGGGTGGAATCAGCGGATGTGGCCAACTCTCTACTTATGAAGAGCTAAGAGAAGAGATGCCGGGAAAGATTCATCAACCAACTGCTCTAAAATCAGTGCAGCCAACTATGCCATTTCTGTTCAATCATACAAATCAGTAAGTTTATGATTTATATGTTTGAACAGAAATGGCCAGCCTGAATTCCTGATTCCCCATCATCAAGCTCAGTTTTATTTATATTCTATTTATTACATTCTCACATAGAGCAAATATAATTAATATTCATGTCAGTTGCCACGTTGAGGCTAATATTTAGATGAATCTATGTATACAGTTGGGAGAGCATGCTAAAATTAGTACATTATCTAGTAGCATACAAGTATACTTTTCCAATAGTGTGTATTTCAGGCATAAGAGACATATATTAGGTAACATATTATATATTTCAGCAATGTCTGTGGTCTAGTAGTTCAAGTACCTCACTACTGATCATGAGGTTGTGGGTTCGATACCCACAGGACACAAATGTTTGTGATGAATTTAATAGGTACACATTTAAAAAATATATATTACATACTCTGGGTATCATGCTATCCATTGTCTAGTACTCATAGTACAAGCTCTGCTTAGTTTGCGACAGTGGTGTATAAAAAATGTCCAAAAACATTTATTTATATAAATTTTAAATAAAGAATGTGTAAGTATTTAATATTTTATTCAAAGCACTTAGTGAAAGACTAGACAGACTGAAAGATATTACAATATCAACATGCTAGAAAGTGCATCAATTAACATAACATAGTAAGACTTAACCTCTACCAAATATGCATAAAAGTAAATAGCCCTCTGTGCACATTTCATTAAATAAATTTTATAACCAGTAAAGCAATTATGTTATACACAAATAATTTATATATCAATATCATATTTTTCATCATCACTGTTGGGACTGTAAGTCTCATCAGGTAGTTGCACTTCACCACAGAACATAAGTTCTACATAATGGAAATAATCTAAAGCAATATTAGTGAGCATTGCTCCAGTAGTAACACCTAATACTGTGCCTATAACTGGTCGTTGACCAACTGAACTTCTCAATATGGCCCATAAGAATATGGATCCTAAAGGCCACAAGCAGCCACCAAGAAATGCCCATGAGAAGCGCCTAGCTGGGGCTGCTGCAGCCATGTGTGGGCGTGCCCAGATCCATAACCCTGCTCCACCACCAGCAGTTAAAAACAAAACATCAGTTACATCTCTTTGTGGAAACAACCTGAAAAACAGAACACAATTTATTTCATTTAATTACTTACTTAATTACGTATAATAAATTATACCTATATGTTAATATTTTCAATTTGCATACCTGACCATTAGATGTGGGTTCATTACACTTACTGACAAAGTTGTGTAACTAACCAGACCTTGTAATGGTAAATAATAGTACAGTACATTGTCTCTAGTAAAAGGAGGCAATCTCACATTCCCCACTGATTTATTAAGAAGATCTACAGTTTTAGGCACCGTTCCCGGCAATTTAACAATTTGCTGTCGAATGTTCCGGTAAATCTTCTCCAGAATATCCATTTTTGTTTCAATCGGTCTTTGTATCCAAACAATCTGTACTCTGTATTAGAGCAATGGTATTAAGGTTACGTCGCTGCACATTATTTGGCAACTGTAAGCGTTTGAGATGTTATTTATACTATAATTTTTATCATTATAGACTAGTACTGGACGCAAAAAGTGATTGCAAATGCAAAGTTGCAAACACAGATTGCATCGCAATTCAATCATTCAAGAATCATGTCAAGAAATGGTAATTGACATTGACAATTTACTTTTTTTTTTTTTTTTTTCTTAAGTTATGGCATCGCACTACTTGTGCATTTAGCCAATGACAAGTGTTCAGTGATAAAAATCAGTAGGTATGTTTTTAACAAAGGTAGGGAAACTGGACTTATATTATTTAATTGGGATTCGGATACGGAATTTGGAAAAGCAGGAGAGTTCTAGGGTATATAATAGTAAATTAAAATATATAATACATGCACAAGAAATAAAATAAGGATGAACATGAGGAATTTACAATTTAATGTTATTATGAGAAATAAAAGACGCTATACATTTATAAACAGAAAGATTATTAGAGCATAAGAGGGAAAGGATAGACGGAGGAAGAGGAACACCAAGGGATGTCAAATTGTTAAAAAGAGGAGAATGATCAAAAAGACGACAGGCAAATAGAATATGATTAACGTCTCCCACCTCAAATCCACACGAACACACTGGACTAGTAATAATGTGCAGTCTGGCAAGGTGGGCTGGAGAGCAAACATGACCTAGTCGCATTCTTATTAAAACAGTAGTCTCAGCCTTACTAAAATTACACTTAAAAAACCATGGCTTTACCGGAACATCGGGCTGAATAAGTGAATGATACCTTCCCTTTGTAAGTTTGACTAAATCCCTAGCTTCCCTCCACGCGTCCCGTAGGAAGGAGTACGGTAAATCCAGGAGATCGCAGCTGAATATTTGATAGGGATACATGTCGCCACATTGCACCGCATCTTTGGCAAGTTTATCGGCAATTTCATTACCTTGGATACCAACGTGCGCAGGAATCCACGCAAACTGTATGGAAAAACCTTTTAAAGAAGCACTGTAGGCAAGGTTTCTTAAATGAAAAACAACGGATAAATTTTTATTCAATTTAAATGGATATTTTTTTAAAGATTGTAGGGCGCTGAGAGAGTCCGTAAAAATAATAACTTTGTTGAGTTTAAATAAGTTAACATATTCCACTGCTTTGAGTAAGCCGTAACATTCACCAGTAAAAACAGAAGACTCTGGGGGAAGTTTAATTTTTTGGACAATATTATATTGAGAGTGGTAAACACCTACTCCAACACAACCTGTTGCAGAAAGTTTTGAGGCATCCGTGAAAATGTGATGGAACCCTTCAAAATTTTCAGACAGAAGAGCTTTAATATTGGTGTTAACATTAGGGTCAGATTTATCAATGAGGTCAAAAATAATGTTGGGTGAAAATTGTAAACATTCATAGTTACTACTAAATATAGGAAGACTGGTGGAACGGTGGGTAGGAGAGGATAGAGAAAGAAATTTTTGGTAACTTGTAACTAAACATGGGGCAGATTTATGTGTCCAGTAATTAGATGTGTGAATGTGTAATAAAAGAGATTCTAATATGGGAAAAAGAGGATGATTCGCAAACTGGATAATCCTAAACAAAAATTTGTCTGCTATAAATTGCCTTCTTAGATGTAAGGGGGCTTCACCGCATTCAGCTTGAAGGGCATTTATGGGGCTCGATTTCATGGCACCTAAAATAATTCGCAATGCTTTTGACTGGATACGATCTAATTTTTTAAAAGCCATAGCGCTGCCAGGTTCTAATAAAAACAAACCATAGTCTAGTATACTTCTGACTATGGCATTGTAGATAAGTTTTAGCGAGTATGGGTGAGCACCCCACCACACTCCTGAGAGGCACCTTAGAATATTTAACTGCCGTTCACATTTGTTAACGATATAATCACAGTGAAGAGCTCCACTCAATTTAGGGTCAAGGATAACACCCAAATACTTAAATTTATCAACGACAGGAATTAAGGTGTCGTTACATAAGATATTAACAGGAGAAGTGGTTCTTTTACGAGTGAATATCACAGCTGAGCTCTTAGATGGAGATAAATCTAAACCATTTAAATGTAACCATGATGCTAGAGAAGTCACAGCAGAAGAAAGAACTGTACCAGAGTGTTCTACAGAATTACCAGAGTGATACAATAATAAGTCATCAGCATATTGTAAAACTTTAACGTGACTATCAAAAACTGAATCTAAGTCATAAGTATAAATATTGTACAAAAGTGGGCTCAGCACTGAACCCTGTGGAAGGCCCCTCCAAACAAGACGTGACATTCGATGATCACCCATTGTCAATAGTACCAAACGCTCAGACAAGATACAAATAATTAATTTGGAAAGATTTACCGGTACTTGTAGAGCAAGTAATTTATTATATAAAACTGATAACACAACATTATCATAAGCAGCATTTACATCCAAGAACACTGCTACAGTTGAATGGTTGCAAGAAAATGATGCCCTGATGTCAGATGTAAAAATACTTAAACAATCAATGGTACTCTTGCCTTTTCTAAAACCGTACTGTGAGGATGCCAATAGGCCTTTATTCTCAACGTACCACTCAAGGCGATTTTTAATCAAATGTTCTGCTAATTTTATCAAAATAGATGACAGTGCTATAGGACGGTACGAATTTACTTCCAATGGGGATTTATTGGGTTTTAGAATTGGCAACACTATATGACGTTTCCATTCTTGAGGAATGTGTCCAGATTTCATGAAAGAATTAATTAAATCTAAATAATAATTAAGAGCATTGTCACTGAGGTTACTAAAAAATGAATAGGGAATACCATCTACACCAGGAGTAGTGTCAACTGTATTAAGGATAACGCCCTTTAGCTCAGTCATTGAAAAAGGCAGGTTAAGGTTATTATTATCATTGTTAATTTCGTGGGGAATAGTTAAATAAAAGTCCTGGGGAACCCAAGAGGGAGCTAATTTATCCAAGAAGTCACTAGCTAAGGATTCAGTGATAGGACAAGCAGAGGAGTTGTTATAAATAGACCTAAATCTTCTAATATTACGCCAAACGATTGTGGGGTGAGTGTTAGGAGAAATAGATGTACAGAAGTTTTGCCACCCTTCAAATTTTTTTCTTTTAAATAGTTTTCGTGTGTCAACAATAATTTTAGACACAATCTCAAAATTTGTTTGTGACATATCTATATTATAATTTAATTCAGCCTGTTTCCGTTTTTTAACAGCATCTGAACACTCAGCATCCCACCAAGGGGGTGAAGGGATTTTATTATTTTGGTTTGACTTTTTTGGAAACACTTCGTCTGCAGCTGCAATCAATATGCGAGCAAAAGCCTCAGCACACATATTTTCATTATTTTCAGAAAGGACAGGAAGGGAAAAAAGCTTGGTCTCAACATTACTTTTAAATTTGTCCCAGTCTCTGGCAGCCCTATCAGGAAGTTTATACTTTATATAAGAAGTTTTACTTATCCTAGCTGGAATAGAAAAAGGAAAAGATATTAAAATGGGGAAATGATCACTACCAAAAGAAGAAGTCAGGGTACACCAGGTTAATGAAGATGCAAGGTTTGGAGTGCAGACAGAAAGATCTACTGCACTTAGGTTCTGTGATGGATCAGACCGGCGAGTGGGAGTACCAGTGTTTAAAGTACACAGGTTATGGGAATCAAATATTTCTAGTAGTTCATCTCCATAGGAATTGGAGATAGAGCTGCCCCAAGATTGGTGGTGGCAATTGAAATCACCTAATAATAAGAATGGTCTAGGGAGAGAAGAAAGGAGACTGTTCGTCTCCTGAAGGATGGAAGATGAAGGATGAGGAATATATAGAGATACAAAACAAGTATTATTTACAGTAATAGCTACAATTGATATTTCATCACTATGCAAAGGTAAAGAAATAATAGAAAAGGGAATGGAATTTCTGATAAGTATGGCCACACCACCATACCCATCAGATCTGTCATCTCTAATAATAGAGTAATTCTTAATTTTTAAAACATGATTTGGTTTGAGCCAGGTCTCTGACACAGCAAAGACAAAGGGCTCATATTTATTCAACAAATAAATAAGTTCACTTTTTTTGCTGATGAGGCTGCGACAATTCCACTGAATTAATTTGTTTGTCTGTCTGGACATTTTGGTTTAACTGAGAGAGCATTTGTAATAATGGGGCAACGTTGGACGGTGAAAAATTAAACTGAGTAAAAAGATTAAATAGAGCTGTAATAAAATCTGTTAGAGAAAACTGATTGTCTGATTTACTTTCTTGGTTATTAATAAGAGCACAACCATTGGATGGTTCTGGGATAGTAAATTCTTTGATAATAGAATTGTGAGTATGCTTATCATACCCATAAGAAAGAGGAGGAGGAGAATGTGGTTTAATGAATACTGTTTTTTTATAACTCATAGTAGAGTCATTTGGTTTAAGAGGCATGGAGGGTGCTTTATCTATTGATTTTTTGAAAGGGGAAGAAAGAACAGCATCAGCATATGATTTAGATATGGGAGGATGTAATTTTGCAGCTTCTGCATATGACACAGAGTTATGGGCCATATATGTTTTGATTTGCTTCTGTCTGGTGTATTCTGGGCAAGTTTTGTTTGTGGCAAAATGAAAACCTGAGCAAAGGCAGCATGATGCATTATCAGTCTCTGTATTGCAGGAGTCACCTGTGTGATTTTGACCACATTTGTAGCATTGTGGTTTAGATCTACATTGCAGTTTGGTATGACCAAACTTGCAGCAATTGAAACACTGTATCGTTGGGTAAATATATAGCTCCACTGGTAAGGCATTATAACAAATAAATATGCGTTTCGGCAGTACCTGTCCATCAAACGTCACAACTATTGTTTGAGATGGCTTCCACACAATAGAACCTTCAACGAACGTTTTAAAATTCAAACGCCTAACTTTTATTATTGGACCACATCCTATTGGCACTGAAATACTACTAATCACCTCTTCCGGAGACCACTCAGCGGGCACTCCCCGAACCAATCCCATTCTTGTAACATTGAATGATGGAATGTAAGCTTTTAAATTCTCAGCATCAAGGCTACCATTGGAAATAAAAGAGTTAGCGTCTGAGTAAGAAGAAAAGGATAAAGAAATTTTATTGCGTCCAATTTTTTTAACACTGCCGTTAATTATACTATTAAATGCATTTCGTTTAAGAAATTTACCAAACGTTAATGGGTGCAGAGTGGCACCATCAGTAGGAGAAACAGTTTTTTTTTGTACATGTACAACATATGGAGAACAGTCGTTTTTGTCGTAAAGTGTACGACCCACTGGTGTTACATCAGGTTTAGGAGCATTAGCTATTTTTTGTGACGTATTTTCATTAATCATAGGTATTGCAGGTGCTTGCGTTAGTTGTGCTTGGGAATCAGCACAACAACATCCCGACTGTGATACCGATGTTCCTTCCGAGCCATGGTGTTTACGGCGTCTTTTATTGCAATGTTTACAAATATGTACACGACTACGTTTTAAAGAACGAGTAGATGTAGACCCGTCTGTGTCCATACCTGACTCGTTAGAAATTATTGTAACGAAATGGCCTGCCGGAGGGACAAAGCCCTCCGGATCAGGCGGGTCTTTCATGACGCCTATACAAGAATTATGTTAAAGAAAACTTACCAGAAACAGATGATCTAAACACTAAATATGAACTAATTTACAAAAATACAATAAATATACAGTATATCTACAACTCTCAAGCTAATTAAATGCACAATTTTAATATAAAAAGAAACCAGCCAAAAAATCGCGTCCGTTCAATCAAAGTTTCCCGCGCTTTTTCACATATTTTGTTTTATTCAGTTGAGTTGAGGCGCATAGGGATGTTCGACAATTTACTTGATATGATATTGACAATGACATCAGGCAAAGACAATCATGTAATGTGTGAGGGGTGGGGTGGAACCAAAGAACTATATAATATGTCTATGGGTGGAACCATTGCGGAACTGCGGACTGTGTCAAACTTGATAAACTTAATATTTCAATTACCTTAGCGATGGAAACATACTTCGTCCATTCCATGCGGTTCTACGATACACTTAGGCTAATATTCAGAGACGAGGCTAAGCATGAATTTATGGTTCCGTCTTATGTCAAATTGTAATACAAATTTGACATACGGAAGCCTTACTTTACGCTGAGCATCGTCTCTGAATATTAGCCTAAGGCTGATATTCAGAGATAAAACTAAGCATAAACTTAGGCTCCCGTATGTCAATATGTCATACAAATTTGACATACGGAAGCATAAGTTCATGTTGAGTTTCGTTTCTGAATAACAGCCTTAGACTTAGGCCATGGTCCGATCGTCATACACGGTACACTAAAGAGTACTTTGTACATTTCGTCGTGGATAGCACTTCGTTGCGGTCACGCGTTAGCGGTCTATATTTTCTCTTTAGTGTCCACCCCAAAGTCACGAAAAACTTATTAAACTTATTTTAATGTACTAAAAATTAAAATATATGAATCATGCCAGGACTCACTGCTCTCAGCGGCATGGTGGCAGGCGTGCGAATTTCGCCGAGCGAATTTTCCATAGTACGGGTTAATAGACTGCAGAGTGAAGAGATCGCATCGGTTTCCGCCACCGAGCCGCGACCGGCGCCCACCGCGTCGCTTGCCGCGGCCCCGCTGCTGTAGGGTCTGTAGGTATTGAGGTTGTGGTTGTGGCTTTCCCGTTAGACTAAAATATAGTGAAGGTAGTTTTTTAATCTAATTATTAATTTATTCAAGACTTGTTCTGCAGTCAAATTAGACATTAATATAATATTATATTTTAACTTCAAATATATCGGCAATCCTACTAACTTCTTATAAGTAATTGGAAAGAAAAACAAAATGTAAAAAATATTTGCAAAGTTAAAGTGCACACACATTAATTTTTGTAGGTATTAATTAGAAATGTATACAATTTTTGCCAAACTTATTGTCTGGGTTGTTACTTTAACCCGGCCGTAAAAATCGGAGAAAGAAAAATATTGGACTAGAATGATTTAAAACAACAGCCTACGACTTGAGGTTTCGTTTTTATTTATTAAAATCTAATACTTTTCTTTCTCCGATTTTTACGGCCGGGTTACAGTTGGCACGAGCTAACTTTAACCCGGCCGTAAAAATACACGGACAATAAGTTTGGCGAGAACTGTACAGTTCGCATAAAAATGTTATTATTTCCAAAATTAATTATATAGTTGGCTGAGTTTGGGACTCAGCCTGGGGAATACACCTCAGTATTTTCAATACTGATTCTCCGATTTGATAATTTAGTGGTAGTGGTGCGAAGTACCGACTGTTGAATTCATATTATACTATTTTTAATATATTTTCTATTATACTAAATTCATAATAAAATATGTTTTATTCTATTATCAGCTCGATGAAGGTCGATGTAGGTTCGGATCTTAGGCTAACATTCAGAGACGATGGTCAGCGTAAAGTAAGGCTTCCGTACATGTCAAATTTGTATTACAATTTGACATACGGAAGCGTAAGTCCATGCTGAGTCTCTTCTCTGAATCTCAGCCTTAGACTATTTGGAATTACGATGCCCGGCACGCTTAGTGAAGAAAGTTTTGTGGCGGGAAGTATAAAATGAGGCTATCGCGTATGGATTCGCCGCTTGAGGCGCTTGTGTAACGCATAGACATATATAATTGGTGTAACGTAGCCGTGAGGTCTCCGAAATGTCAAATGTCATTGCTTGTGGGTAGACCCAGGGTAGACGCAGGGTAGACTAATATGTGCATAATTAAAATGAAACTGAAAAACGAAACACTGTGGCATGGCCAATATATGTATTTACGTTACGGTTCTATAGTATTATATTTATGTTGTCACGCGCGAACAGCCTCTTTACCACACACAACAGTGGCGCCATCTGGTGAGGCAGAAACAGTAGCCCTAATTCCTTGACCACATAATGATAATATACTAAAATACAAAACAGTCCCCCTCCAAGTCTGTCTGTTCGCGATAAGCTCAAAAAAATATTGAAAGAATCTTCATATATTATGATTTTCACCAACAGACAGAGTCTATGTCTATGAGTTATACAGGCTGGAATGGAAAATGATGATGAAGGTAGAACTGACGTAGATGTCGCTCCGTGCAAAGCCGGGGGACTGGCCCTTATTATCTATTTAATAATAATGTAATAGAATTTATCTGATCTACGACATGGGTCAGTCCACCCATTTAATCAATAATAAATTGGTCTTGTACATTATTATGAATTTATTAAACTTTTGGTAACAGTAGGTAGGTACACTTATTAAATAATATTTATTTAGATGAGTATTACACATTGTAGGTAGTGGTTCAGATGTCTTGTAAATTGAATTAATTCTAATTATAAATCTAAAACTGAAGGGTTTTTCAATGGAAAATACTGTGTGGTAGTTAAATGTTATTTTTTATTTTCATTAATTTGGTAGATATTTTAGCTGCTCTCACATTTTCAATTAAACTTTCTCCTAGTGGACTAGTTGATTCAATATCTAAAGTTTTAAAATCAGTTATTATGTCTATACCTTTTTTCCACTTTTCTAATCCATTCCAAGCTATCATCACTCCATTATCAGTACATAATTTAGGAAAAGGTCTATAAATATCATAACAAGTTTCATTGCATAGCATTTCTAAGGCATTAAAGATATAATTATTACATGCCACTCCACCAGATACCACTAGTTGCTTTTTATCTTGTGGTATAAGATTACTTTCTTTGCAAAATTCCATAGCTCTTTGTGTTCTATGAACTAAATGCCTTGCAGTAGCCATAAGCATAGCAGCACACAAATCATTAATTTCTGGTATTAACTCATGAGCTACAATTTTGTGATCTACTTCCTTTTTATGTAAATGGAACATTACCGAGGTTTTAATACCATTAAAGCTGAAATTACAATCTCTAAACTCGGATAATGGTAAAGGCAGTTTGAACATGTGAGGATTTGTTGCTTTTGATGCTGCTGCTTCTACAGCTTGTCCGCCACATATTTGAGAATATTCAGGAACATTTCTTAATTTCATTCTTCTAGCCACTTTATCAAAAACCTCACCAGGTGCACAGTCCATACTTTCGCCCAGTAGTTGAAAGTGGTCAATATCTTGGACAACAGCAAGTAAACAATGTCCTCCAGATATTAAAAGAACCATAAATGGAAATGATATATCATGATGCATCCTTGCCACCAGTGCATGTGCTTGCATATGATGGATAGGGATTATTGGCTTGCCATAATGGCGTCCTAAATGCTTAGCATACTTCATACCCACTGCAAGACTTAGTGGCAGCCCTGGTTTGAGGGTGACAGCAATAGCTGATATGTCTGACATGGTTAATTTGGCTTCTTGTAAAGTTTTAGATACAGTTGGTTCAATGTATGCTCGGTGAAGATCTTGTGCAATATCTGGTATAATCCCCCCATTTCTCAAATGAATTAGATTTTGTGATTGTAGTACTTCTGACACTACTTTGCCATTTGCATTAACAATAGCACAACCAGTATCATCACAAGATGTTTCAATGCCAAGTATATTTATATTTGAATTGTGTCTTATGTTAAAGCATCTTATTTTTGGTAGAAAATACTGTTTAGTCACCTGATTTAGTTGTGAACCGATTATTTGTTTAATAAAGTTCATAGTACTGGCTGTTACACTTTATTTCTTATATAAAAAATATACAAGAAAGGTAAGTAATAATAAATTGCACCTAAAAATACAAATATTCACTATACGTTTAGATACTTGTGTTCGTACTGTATTTATTCATTACACTCACATAAATTGATTCATAAAAGTAATAAATAATAAATAGGTATACCTAATTTGAAAATAATTTTGGAGTGAAAAGTATGAAACTGAATTTCGGTTCCTTTCCTAAACTGAAATTCTGTGAAATCTAGGGATGGGAAAAAATAATCGATTATGAAAAAAATCGATATTTAATCGTTTTTTTTATGCATGATTATTACTGATTATTACTGGCATTACTTTTGATTTTTTAATAAGTAAAGTCATAATTACGGATATTTCATACGTTTAATTTGATATCTCAATAAAATAAAGAAAAAATCGATTTTTTTTATTACAAACACTTTATTACAATTAACACATTTTATTAAATTTTTTTACAAACAAATATAATCGATTTTTCATTGGATGTCACATCCCTAGTGAAATCTGATCTGTCTGACAGAATGGACTGAAATTGTCTGAATGACATGACATTGACATTGACAATTAGCGTGTTTGGCCGTTAAAAGAGTATAAAAAGCGCTTAAAAATTTGTCACTAGATTGACTTTTTCAATTTAGTTAAATCAAACAACTTTTTTGTATTAAAATAACATTATTCAATTTAACTTTCTGATTTGAGATATTTTCACATCATTCGAATCTACTTCCCACTAATATTACATAAATCACATTTTAAATAATATGGTAGTTTTAAAATAAAAAAATAGAAAATATTTTGGCTGAATTTGGGTTATTTTAGCTTATTTTAATTCTTCCTGCTGAGGTTTCCCCATTGCGCTATGACATGGGGTTATTCAAACGGCGCCTATACAGGGCTCTTAAGCGAGAACACATCAGCGACTCCTTCGGTTTTGCAGGTGTCCATGGGTGGCGATGACCACTTACCATCAGCTGGTCGCTTGTCTGTCGACTAACATAAAAAATAGCAATGTCTTTCAGAAGGCTCGTTATGTCGACGTGGTTGAAGGTGACAGGAGGAAGCTTGTACAAGTCCTTCGCCACAAACGTTGGCACGTGGACAGGGTCTCCTTCAGCAGTGTTATGATGTTCTTTGTCCCGTCACGCTTGCGGGACACCATCTCATCTGTCTTGTTCAATAGCTTGTAGGTACAAGAACAGGTTGAGGCAGCGATGTCGTCCTCACTAAAGTTTGTGGAGCAGATTTGGATTGCAGACACCTCGTCCATAACATCCAGCTTCTGCTGCAGTAACGCTAGTAATTCTTTCGCTACAAGTTGTTGCCTCATGGCGTTTAATTACGAGCACCTGCGCACCTGCGCTGCTGCACCTCACGCTTTCTTACAATAATTATTTTTACTTTTCAGTCTGATTTTCTATAAAAGCGTGTTTTTTTAAACTATTATTTAAATAACCCTCCTCCTTCGGCAGTCGGGTAATTAAAAGAGGATGCTTCTGAGACACGAGATGGCCCGTAGGGTATATAGCGGTTCTGACTTACGTAATCCGAAAACCCAAAGATAGGTAGGTATGTGCTAGTTTTATCATTTTTTCAGTTTTCTACGCGTACTTGGTTTGAGACAATGTGAGTGTTTCTAGGAGTGCCAATGCTGTAGGATACACGTCATACGTCAGATTGTTAGGTATCTACTATTATTATAATTAGGATTTCCATAAGCATCTGCTGGCTAGCTGGGTAGGTACCTATCCGACGCAGCATAATTAGCTGACAATAAAAGTCGATCATTGAGGGTAACCCTAAGGTTTCATCATGACTATGCTTTTATAATAGGTACCTACCTACTCTATGCACATACATTTGGACGAGGTATGAGGCGCATTTTTAGGCTCTTTCAACGATCGTGACTGTGAAAGGTGTGGCCAAAGAGATCGGTATGATTAAGCTAGCTAGCTACCTTCTCCCATTGTGTTAACATTGCCTACCTATAAAATACGTAGCACACATTATTCATCATTATAGTAGGTAGGTATTTACATATTATTTCCAGGTAGACACCATGAGCCGTGTCATATATTCCAATTTAACTTCTTTTGTTTATGTTATGTGCATAATTTTGTGTGGACGGGATCTTTTTGTAATTCGATGATTTCGCTCTGTGACGCCAAACGCTTCGGTTGCACATAAGATATTGTACAAACATGTTGAAATTTTTGAGACTTAGAATTTACGAAACAAGGAAGTTTGTAGATTGTGTGAATTTTGTGTCAAATTTAAGGTATTCTAGTGGCATAAATAATGTGAGGCAAGATGAAGGCCATCCTGTTATGAGATTCGATGAAATTCCGGGGCCCAAGTGTTTTCCAATTGTTGGGACGCTGTATAAATACGCACCATTTTTTGGTAAGTAGTTTATTTTTGCCCTTCAAAACAGGTACCTGTTGGTAAAGGGCAACTGCAGTTCTGGTTCTTGCACTTACTTAGATGATAAATAAGTAGGAAAATATACTTTGGAAGGAAGGAAGATAAATTATTTTATTGGGGGGTCACCCAAAAAAATAATATAATCTATAGGTCTTAATTTTAATTGTTAATATTGCCATCGTCATTTATTTTACTTTTTAGTTAGTCTAAGAACTTACGAGTGTTGATACATGACGTACATGGGCAATTAGTCTTGATATCGACCTTCTAATTGGTTAGTCTGTTTACCATGGTATGAACTATTGTAGTAGTTGATGCCGATCCAGATAAGAGGATTTGAATACGTATATTAATATATTTCAGGTGACTACGATGTAGAAGCATTAGATAAAAATTCTTGGTTGAACTGGCGGCGTTATGGCAGTTTGGTCCGTGAAGCTCCTGGTGTGAATGTGCTCCATGTGTATGATCCCAAAGACATAGAGACAGTGTTTCGGCAAGACCACCGGTATCCAGCTAGAAGGAGTCATGTGGCTATGTTGCACTACCGCCTAAATAAACCGCACGTCTATAACACGGGTGGATTGTTATCTACGTAATTCTTTTTTTTTTATATTACAATGAAATATTTTTCGTAGCCTTTCTAACTTTTATAAATTAAAGAAAATATCTTACGACCAAGACAGGGACAGCGTAATTTATCGATTTAGATCTGCTCTTGTCTGTTTCATACAACTGATCCTATTAAAGGTGGAATTCGTATTTAATTGATGAAATAGAAATAAGGAAATGGTACGGGTACGATATTTTAATACAATGTTGCTATAGGAATGGACCGGAGTGGTGGAGACTGAGAAGTACATTTCAAAAGAATTTTACAAGTCCTCAGAGTGTTAAAAATCACGTAGAAACCACAGACAACGTGATAACAGAATTTATACAATGGATAACAGAAAAAAATATTTTACACAATGAAGACTTTCTGCCGTATTTGAACAGACTAAATTTGGAAGGTAATGTAATGAAACACGAAAAAAATTTTGGAATTAAAAATGTAATTTTGCAGAATAAGTTTTTTTTCTTATTAAGTAATCCGCTTTACGTTTTTCAGTTATCGGAACAGTAGCGTTCAAAGAACGCTTCCAAAGCTTTTCTCCCCAAGAACAAGACCCAAATTCAAGAAGCAGCAAAACAATTAACGCTGCCTTTGGGTCAAATAGTGGAATTATGAAACTCGATAAAGGATTCATGTGGAAAATTTTCAAAACCCCTCTTTATTCGAAACTCACTAAATCTCAGGAATATTTGGAAAAGTATATTGATCATTAAATGTTCTATATAAATTTACTAAAACGTGTAATATAGGTTTAAGTATAAAGCGATCTTATATAAAGGGAAGTAAATCGTCACGAAGAACCATGCATGATTGCGAGGTTTTCTTAACGGCGTGCGGCGGGGCGTATGTAGTGTGTGATTGACTAAGCCTAATAAAATAACGTTAATATTTCTTATTCTGAGACGAGACCAGCCCCGGCAGGTCATAATTAACATACAGAACCCTATTAAAGTTAAAACAAATACTTGCCTCGTTAGCCTATCGAGACTGCTAAGTACGTTCGAAGTCTCGGTTCGATTTTATAATATTCTTAGTAATAGCTCGGAGTGTGGATGTGTGCCTGGTTAATGGAAATAGGGTCACCCCTATTACATGGGACCTAAAAAATGCCGGCGAGCTGATAAGTAGGTGTCCTACATTTAAACCTACACCTCTGGCCTTCTGACTAAACCTTCGGGAAATATAGATAGGCGGAATGTAAATATATTTACATTGTTTAACCTATATCCATAATCAATTTCAGAGTATCAAATGCAATTTTACTGGATCGGGCACACTTTTTTGAACATGCTGATGATAATGATAACTCTTTATTGGCCTCTTTTCTTAAACAACCCAATTTAGATTTAAAGGATATACTTGGAATGATGGTAGATATACTTATGGCTGCTATAGACACGGTAAGTATAAATCATTTGTTTTTTAATAATTTATGGTAAAATTTACAGACACTAATAATTAAACAGTAATTATTTTTAGACCTCGTATGCAACCAGCTTTGCGCTATATCATATCAGTAGAAATATTGAAGTTCAAGAGAAAATGTTCCGTGAGATTGCTACGCTTCTTCCCGCAAAAGATTCGAAGATAACTTCGGATGTTATATCGAAAGCAAATTATGTGAGGTGTTGTATAAAGGAAAGTTTAAGGTTAAATCCTGTGTCAATTGGTGTAGGCCGTTTGTCTCAAAAGGATTTTATTCTTAAAGAATATTTAATACCAAAAGGAGTAAGTTCCTAAATGTATTTTATATTATTAAATTAAAAACAAAAATGTCAAATTATCTATTAGTTTTAAAATTGAATTAATTATTACTTGGCATTGTTTCAGACAGTGATAGTGACGCAAAATATGGTAGCATCCCGATTGCCTCAGTATGTTCGTGATCCGTTAGAATTTAGACCTGAGCGTTGGTTAAGAGGCTCTGAAAGTTACGAAAACATTCATCCCTTCCTGAGTTTACCATTTGGGTTTGGGCCACGATCATGTATAGCAAGAAGACTAGCTGAGCAAAATATGTGTCTCATTCTTGTGCGGGTAAATATTTTTTTACTAGTTACAAGTTCGCAACTTATTTACTTTATTACTTAATAACATAAAAACTACGTCTTTTGTTTCAGCTAATTCGGGAATTTTGCATTGAGTGGAAGGGCGGAGAACTAGGTGTCCGAACTCTTCTTATTAACAAACCTGATAAGCCCATAACATTGTCGTTTATACCAAGAAATGTATGAGAAATGCATATTCTATCAAATAATGAACCTACTTTACTTAAAAAAATAAAAGAAATATTATCTCCAATGTAATTTTAAATAAAATAAGATGTTTGTTTATGTTAATATTTTTTTATCGAGTTACGAGGTCTCTTCTTAAATGCAAAGTATGGCGCAATACGTTTTTCGATAATGTTATGTGCACAAGAAGTATAAAGCTGAAACTGATTGTTCTTATCAGATTTTCGATTCATCATTATAATAGGATGACTTTTAAAAATCGCTTGGGGCAATGGGAATTGTGGATTTGTATTGAATCGCTCAATCGAAATAGGTTCTACAGAAGTTAATTTTGGAATTATATATTTTTTTGCTTTACTTTTCAGTGAACCAGTAGAGACATGAGATAGAAAAGGTACGTTAGTGAATACTTTCAGTCTTTTTTTAGGATTTGTAAATGGTGAAGGAATTAATCTTCTCTTAGGGGGGATGGTTACTTGCAAAACTTCTTTGGATACTTGAGAATTCTTAGTTATGGAGACTGCGATGGGTTTTAGTTTTGGTTTTGAAGAAATTTCTACAGTTGGAGTATGTCCTAGTTCGATGGAATCTTTGTTAACCGGAGATAAGTCTTTGGGGTTAGCGACTATTGGTTTTTCATTTTTCACTTCTTCAACAATGGAAGGGATAATATCAAGTGATAGTGGTGGCAAGACCGGAGCCTCTGGAAATATATAATTCTCTGGAGTGACAAAATTAGGCTCATCGTTTTTTATGGATATTGGCAAAAGAGGTGGTGGCGCCGGCAATTCTTCAGATTCTAAGTTAGTATCTGGCAGTAATATTGGAGAAATTTCTTTAATTTGATGAGATACTTCTGATTCTTCTAATATTATTGGTTCTTTAATTTTCACCTCTTCAGTAAAGAGGGGGGTGACATCAAGTGATAGTGGCGGCAAAACCGGAGCTTCTGGAATAATTACATCCTCTGAACTGACAGGATTAGGCTCATCGTTTTTCTTAAACTGAATTGGCAGAGCTGGAGGTGGGGGCATCGATTCTTCAGTTTTTGTGTTTGTATAAGGCAGTAGTACCGTAGATTTTTCCTCAATTAGACGAGATACTTCAGGTTCCCCTAAAAGTATTTGTTCTTCATTTTTCACTTCTTCAACAAAAGTAGGGATAACATCAAATGATAGCGATGGCAAAACCGGTGCTTCTAGCATAGTAACACTCTCTGAAGTGACAGGACTAGGCTCTTCGTTTATATTTATTAGAATTGGCAGAGCTGGAGGTGGTGGCGGTGGTGACTCTTGAAGCTCTGTGGTAGTATATGGCAGTAGTACCATGGAGTTTTCCTCAATTAGACGAGATACTTCAGAATTCCCTGAAAAAACTGGTTCTTCATTTTCCACTTTTACAATGGGAGGGATTATATCAAGCGACAATGGTGGCAAGACTGGATGTTCTGGAATAATTACAACTTGCGAAGTGATAGGATTAGCCACATTGTTAATAACGTTTGGTACTGGCAGAGGTGGCGTTGGCGGTAATTTTGCAGGTTCTTTTCTAGTATTTACTAATAATATTGGAGAAATTTCTTGAATTGGAGAAGACACTTCAGATTCTCCTAAGACTGGTTCTTCAATTTTTACCTTTTCATTGATTGTAGGGATTATGTCAAGTGATAATGGTGGTAAAATAGGAGCTTCTGGAATAATTTCAACTTCTAGAGTGACAGGATTGGGTTCATCGTTAACTTTGACCAAAGCAGTAGGCAAAGGAGGTGGTGGCGGTGGTAATCCTTCAAATTCGGTCCCGTATAGTATTGCAGAATTTTCTTGAATTGGAGGAGGTACTTTAGACTCCTCTAACAGTACTTGTGCTTCAATTTTCATCTTTTCTGTATTGGAAGGGATCATGTCATATAATAATGGTGACAAAACCGGAGCTTCTGGAATATTACCAACTTTCGAAGTAACAGGATATTCGTTATCGTTATAGTTCGGCTCATCGTTATTTAGTATCAGGACTGGCTGTGAAGGTAGCGGAGACGGTAGTTCAGATACTATGCCAATACCTGGCACTGTTATTTTAGACTCTTCCTGAGATACTTCGGATTCCTCTAATAGTACTGGTTCTTTAGTGACCACGTTTTCAAAAATGGGAGGAATGATATTAATTGATAGTGGTGGCAAGACTGGCGCTTCGGGAATGATTAAGCCTTTTGAAGTGACAAGATTAGGTTCATTGTTAATTTTCATTGGTATCTGCAACAGAGACGGTGCCGGCGGTAATTCCTCAGATCCTAAATAAGTACCTGGCAATTGTAATGTAGAAATTTCTGGAATTGGAAGTGAAACTTCAGACTCCGCTAATAGTACTGGTTCTTCAATTTTCGGGATCATCTCAAGTGGAAGTGGTGGCAAGATCGGCGCTTCTGGAATGACAAGATTGGATTCATTTTTTTTTCTTATCGGTATCGGTAAAGGAAGTGACGGTGGCAGCACATGTTTAGATTCTGAGCTGATATCTGGCCTCAGTACTGTAGAAATTTCTTGAATAGGAGGAGATACTGCAGATGGCTTTAATAGTACTTGTTCTTTAGTTTTTCTAGTTTCTGCAATGGAAGGGATTATGTTAAGTGATAGTTGTGGCAATACTGGCGTTTCTAGAATAATATCATCTTCCGAACTATCAGGATAAGGCTCATCGTTAATTAGTATCGGAATTAGCTGTGAAGGTGGTGGAGACCGCAGTTCTTCGGGTATTTTGTTAGTATCTAGTCGCAGAAATGGCAGTGGCGGCGGAATTTCTTCAAGTACTATGTTAGGATCTGATAGTTGGTCTGCAGAACTTTTTAGACTTCCAGGAGATATTTTCACGAAATTCTCTATTAATAAAGTCTCTTTATTTATTTCTTTCTCAGAAACATCATGAGATACTGGTAACATAGACGCAGTTTCTGTTAAGACACTAAGTTTAGGAGTGATTAGATTAGGTTCATCCTCAATTATTATTGGTGTTGACAGAGGAGGTGGTGGTGGTGGTAGTTCAAGTTTTTTTACAATGGTTATTGTAGGTTTCACTGCTTCAATACTCGTACTGTGTTCTTCAGGTATCGCTACTAATTCTGTTAAAAGATCCTCCAGCAGTTTTATGATTTCAGTAATGGTTTCTTTCCTACTTACGATTCCCAGTACTGGTACTTTTGTAAAATCTGGTAAGGGGTCGGCTAGTGGTTTTAGAATCTCTGATACTTCTTTCTCAACAAGTACCGATGTTTCTTTCGAACATGATTTAGTTTTTTGTTTTATCGATGAAATCAAAAATTTTATGTAAGAGGGAATAGAGCCTGGTGGTAAATTAATATATGACTTGGAAAATATGTCTTCCGCTTGTCCCTCCAACTCCGGCTGATAATAATTTTTGTTAACGGTAATTTTAATTGGCTCATAGTTGATTGATGCTGAGGTTGTAGGCTTAATAAGTCCAAGAGTTCCAAGTGAAGCGAAAAATATTACTGATGTAATCTGAAAATACGAAATGATTACATTATTATAACTGTTAACTGTTAACTAACTAAAGGTTTTAATTTTTTTAACCTCACGACTAGATAATTTATGATCAGAATTGCATAGGCCTGCCTCGTTGGTCTAGTGACCCCAAGCATGACTGCTACGCTAAAGGCCCTGAGTCGATTCCGGGTCCAGCAGTGTTGTTAGGTTTCTCTATTAAATTCCCAGTAGCAGCTCGGAGTCTGGGCTTGTGCTCGGTTCATGGCAATACTCTGATATTCACAAAAAACCCCAACAACAGTGCTTGACCCGGGATTCTAACCCAGTACCTCTAGCGTAGCAATCGCGCTTGAGAACACTAGATCAATGAGACAGTCAGGCGCAAGCTACACAAAACAAAAAACATGGTAAGGAGTATGTATACATATGGATAGATACTACTTGATAACTAATGATTTACGAGTAAAGTTCCTTTAAATTACTTGAATCACAAATATTGGTCCTGTTATACTGAAAATATATTATTTTAAACAACAATTAATTTAATATAAGTAGGAATTTTAAGGTCAGTTAAACCTCTAATTCTTGTTCTCAAATATGTCAAATAAACGCTATTTTTAGACAACTACTTTTTACGGATTTTATCATATTACTAGCTTTTCACGTGGCTTTGCTAGTGGTAACAGAAAAAAAACAATCAAAAGCCAACGAAGATGATCTCTCCTTCATATGGGTTCGCAAACAATAGAGAGGTCAAGCTCTATCTCAGGATCTATTCAAATAATTTAAAAAGTTTTACATCAGTTTTAAGTTTCAAATTAAAATTCAAAACTATTCAGTAGTTTTAGCGCCGCCCCTAACAGAAAGAATAGATAAACAGACAAGAATGGCAAAAAAAAATTTTTTTTGGGGTTGTCGTTTTTATTCTTTAACCCATTTGTTTTAAATATGTTTAATGTACAGTCACGGATTTTTACTATTTTATAATAGTAGAGAAGATAAAAGGGAAATGTAATTTTCATCTTGATTTTTTGTATAGAACGATAGATAGTGGTGTATAAAAATAGCCTATATTGTATGTATATATAAATATTTTTTTGATAATAAGTATGTCAAACTGCTACGCTGGGCACTAGACAATAGATATAATACTTAGGGCCTGTCTCACCATCAGGATCAGGATAGTTGTTAACCCAGATAAAAACAAACATATCCATCACATAAATCTGTCTTGTTGGAATCAAAATTCACGACTTCGTCGATCAGCTGTAAGATCGACTCGAACTCTTAGATCACAGATATCGCGTCGTCGACGTCATAGAAACTACATTTAAAATTGATTTTAGTAGTAGTCAACATTGTTTATACACATGCACTGTATTATTATTTCACAAGAACTTACCATTTTTTAACGGTGATATTTTGGCAAACTGAAGTAACGTTTACTTGGGCCTGCATTATATACTTGGCAGATATTAGTTTTTAGCTTTTCAATTATGGTTACATTAGCAAACATTAGAGAAAACGATTGCCTTTAATAAAATAATATCCGGTTTAATGTCAAAATACATTAGGCGTATTTTGTATTACAATGCGTACCTACATTATTGCAAAACATTTTTATATATAAACGGTCCTAAGTCAAAAATATTACTAATTACATTTTAGTTGATCTTTAGAAACAGTCATTAAGTACCTACTAACGTGACATCATCATGAATAAGGTAAGATACATCGTTGTATATCGTCCAAATTACTTTTCCTGTAAAACAACGACATATATAGATAGGTTCAGTTTTTTTTAACGTGGCTGCAAGTCATGCATAACCGGCCTGCACCTATGTCAATAAAATTATTTTACTGTATGTGACTGATGAACTTATTTAAATTTTAATGTGTTTCGCAGCTCGTGGTATTCGCCTGTGTTTTTGCCATTTCATCTATCTTGGCTTCACCATTGAAAGAGCATCCCACCCGGACACTACCGGCTTTGGAGCATGAGGAGATTCACGATGAGTACGGTCAGTTTGCACTCCGCTATGTGACGGCCGAAGGCACCATCGTAACGGAGCGCGGCCGGCTCGTGCCTAATGCGGACCGCACCGACTACGTCATGGTACTCGAAGGAGAAGTTTTATATATCGGCGACGATGGCAAGACATACGTCACTAAGTACACTGCAGGACCCGACGGTTACCATGTTGAAGGCAATCATTTACCAGTTGCTCCTTCTGCTCTGTGAATGACTACGGAACGCACCTGACAGTGATTGCAATACTTAAATATAATTATTTCTAATTTTCCATTTGTTTTTTTGTATCCCGCGCGGTTAAATGATTCTGAGTTAAAATTGGTGAAAACGTAGAGTATGGCTTTCCGCCTTACCTCAGGCTTTTTCTCTGAAATTAGGTTTATGTTTTTTTTTATTTCAGAGCTATTTCCTTTTGGTAACTTTAGTTACATATGTATTTATTATTTTATTATATACTTAATTGTATCAAAAATATACTAAAGACAAAATAATACCAAAATACATACAATGGGTACCTAATCTTAGAATTAATATTTGTTGCCTAGCTTTATTTTAATTAAATTTATGTAGGTAAAATATCCCGGAGATCTGCCTAACCCTTCTGGGATACAGAAGTATCGGAAAAGGAAGTTAAAGAGTTACTTAATATTTTGTTAGAATGTGGTGGTTCAACTTTTTACAACATAAGTAGAAGATCTTTCATAAGAGTTTCGAAAACAACATGAGTTCATGAATCAATGGGACATAAAATGTCTGATCCACAGGTTATATAAGTGCAACGGTAATATAATTTTAAACAGTAATGACAATATTTATAAATGTTATAAAAAATCCTTGTTATAGAACGTTTTACGTTAACTGATTTATAAATGTTCTACGGCGCGGCAACCGGCAAGCTGCATGAATATTCGCGAATTTAGTTGATGTTCGTAGTGTTGCCAGAGACCACAAACAATGTTTCTCGTAGACACCTTTACGAAGTGTTTTAATCTGTTAGCTACTCACCTTGTACCGCCTAAGGGAAGTTTTCGTCTGTCAACTGAATAAGCAATTCATACATATTTCATTTTAAAATAATAATTTTAATACTATATTTTATCAGTCAAACCTCTCTGCATAACCCTTAAAATTTAATAACTTAAAAGATAAATAAAATCAAGTTTTAAAGTACGTTATAAGTGGAAATTTATAAGATACAACTTCAACATTCAACGGCGAGATAAACATTTTTAGTAATTACGCTGACCACAAATTATATTGATATACATTTTAAAGGGTTTTTAATTTATTTCCAATTGTTTTAGTTATTAGTACTTAACAACTTCTGGATATAAAAGGACCTGTATATGTTGTTTAAATTAATATTTCTAAGCCATCGAGAAGAGGTAAGATACGCGTACATAATTATGAACAATAAAATCAAAACATATTTTGAGTAAACATCTTGAGTTACCGCATTTAATATGATATAGGTATAATTTTATACAGTTACTATAGTAGTATATAATAATATAAAAAATATTCTTTACAGATGTATTTATTAGGAGTGTTATGTCTTCTGTCAGCGGCCCTGGCTTTGCCGACGCCAGAACAGCTACATACAAACTTACCGGTACCCCCACCTCCCCCAGAACTTAAATCAGAAGATGAGACCAAAAGCAGTGCTGAACAAGTCGTTGTGCTAGACCCAATTCCATCCCCAGACCTTCCGCTTTTAGAGGAACCAGTTGGTACAGTTATTGTAGAAAGTTCCAATGAATCAAAGAAACCATTGGAATCTACAGAGAAATCTAAAGAAGAAGTACAGACAGAAAATGAAAAATCCGATATTAGTGCAGAATCAAAAGAACCTAAGAGAGATGAAAACTCTGTAGAATCCAAGAGAGATGAAAAAATAGAAGAATCCAAGGAAGATAAAAAATCAGAAGAATCCAAGGAAGATAAAAAATCAGAAGAATCTAAGGAAGATAAAAAATCAGAAGAATCGAAGTTAGATGAAAAATCGGAAGAACCCAAGGAAAGTAAAAAATCAGAAGAATCCAAGGAAGATAAAAAATCGGTAGAATCGAAGAAAGATGAAAAATCAGAAGAATCAAAGGAAAGTAAAAAATCTGAAGAATCCAAGGAAGATAAAAAATCAGAAGAATCGAAGAAAGATGTAAAATCAGAGGAAACTAAGAAAGATGAGAAGTTAGAAGAATCAAAAGAATCTGAAGAGAAAAAGAAGGACTCAAAGTCTGAAGAGTCAAAAGACGATAAAAAAGATGAGGTCGAAGTGAAGCCTATTTTAATACCTGAAGATACGCGGTATCCCTCCCTGCTTGGCTGGTTACAATCCTATTTGCCAAGCTTCCAATGGCCGTTTTTCAGACATCAGTATCGGTACTCTGGTAAAAACCAGGAAGAAGAGCCTATCTATATTATCAAGGAATCTGACTTGGAATATTATTAAATAGATTTTTATTAGGCTGCATCTATAAAGTACGCGGGAAACAATTTTGACGTGAAATAAAATGTGGGATTTTTTCCCACACATTTCATTGTATATATTCTTTAATAGCTTTGGTCTGATAATGTAAAATTACTTACATGTCTTTTTTATTTAATATTATGTATATCTTATTAATAAAACATTATTTATGCATATTATCATAGTTTTTGTTCCATACCATCGCGCCTGTATTCCACCAAAGGCAAGGATAAGGCGGTGGTGTATTGCTGTACACCTACAGTTCAGCGTTCGTTATGTTCGCCGGTATGTCCCACTTAATAGGGGGCAAGACTATTGTTACAATCAAGCATTAATTTAAACATCGAGCTGTTACTGCAAAATTTCACAGGAAAACACTTTGCTCGACCTGGAATCGAACCAAGACCTCTCGTGCAGTAATCCCGCTAACGACTACTAGACCAATGACGAAATTTTTCCAACTTCCACCCACTCATCTATACTAATATTATAAAGAGGAAAAATTTTATTGTTTGTTTGTTTGTATTGAATAGACTCCAAAACCACTGGACTGATTTGAAAAATTCTTTCAGTGTTAGATAGCCCATTTATAGGGGAAGGCTATAGGCCATATACCATTACGCTACGATTAATATGAGCGGAGGAGCAATGAAAAATGTTGCAAAAACGGGGGGAAAAAGTTATCAAGACCACGCGGGTGAAGGCGCTGGCGGAAAGCTAGTAGTATATAAGTATCCTATTAATAATACAAAAGGAATTGTTTCAGTATGCAACGTTTGTTGCTCCATCAGTGTGTTGTACTATCGAATTTGTAGCACAACTATAATGAGAAAACATAAACACTTCATATGGTATACAAATAAGGTCCAACAATTTGACTAGTTATTGTCGGTTTATCAACTTGGATCATGTGCACTGCAACTATTTTTACATAGCTATAACCTTACAATAGGCACTTGGGTAATATGTTTATCACCGACATAAATTTAATAAAAAAATTGCGTCATATTCTTTTCTAGTCATATTAGTAAGAATGTAGAATTCATATAAAATATCCACCGACACAATAAATGACAAGAATATTGTAAGGGAAGAGGGAAGGAAGAATAATAATTATTCAATTTTATGCACTTCAATATGTATATATTTTTTTCTTTACTAATTGGATTTCGTTATGGTTGGTATGTATTTACAATATATAATATATAATTTTACTGATATAAAATCATCATCATCAACTTGTTTTGTATGTATCAATCATAAACTGTAAAATCTGGTGCTAACGATTTCGTTGCATTACACAAGTAGGAGAGAACTAGGTTTTTGGTGCGACCTCTTGTAGGCATAGATCATTGATGCATATCATTAATATCGTCTATTCTGAATTTGTAGCTACCCCTATTCACGAGCTGATGCGCTCGTCTAGGTGAACCTTTTTTTACCTTAGACATTTTTGGCCTGATCGTAGTTGTTATGTCATGATTTAGTTGATTTTTTGTCGATGGTTCCCGGGATGACGGTGTTGAATAAATGGGGTTCTGGGTGACGTCATGTTTTGTTTCTACCACTTTTTCAATTGGAGCTACCGATGTCTTGGGCAGGTTTTTATGCCTGTGATGTCTTTGCGGGCTTATCTTCAGAGCATAGACTGACAGTTTTAGATTTGGATGATATTTTAGCATGTCATTCAATTCTTCCCATTTTGGCGTCACAGACATGGTCGGATTTTTTTTTGGCAATGGCGGTAGATAACTCATGTTCTCCCAAGTGCGAGTTGGATTTAGCGAATGAACCTCTTGGCGGTATTCTTGCAACTTTTGTGCAGGTGGCGTAGTAGGTGAGGATTTTTCGATTTTATGGTGGTTCTGATACAAAATATGATGAATCGGAGCTTTAGGCACGTCTGTTGGATTCAGCGACTGTATCTCTTTGCGATATTCTTGCGACTTTTGTGCAGGTGTCATAGTGGGTGAGGATTTTTCGATTTTATGGTGGTTCTGATACAAAATATGACGAATCGGAGCTTTATGCACATCGGTTGGATTCAGCGACTGTATCTCTTTGCGATATTCTTGCGACTTTTGTGCAGGTGTCATAGTGGGTGAGGATTTTTCAATTTTATGGTGGTTCTGATACGAATGATGAATCGGAGCTTGAGACTCCCCTTGGGTGTTCGTTCTTTCTTTGAAGTTCTCAACGTTATTTGGGTGTGGCTTTAATGTACTGTAAGTCACTGTCTGTTCGTGTAGCATGTACTTTCCGATTTCTTCTTCTCTTTTTTCTGCTTGTGGGGTTTCATCTGTCCTTTGCTTTTCAAATGTATAAGAGAATTTATAGTCAGACTTTGTTAAGTCTATACTGTCTTGATTTTTCATGGATTCTTGATGTAACGTGGTCAATCCATTTGTGAAACTCAACGTGGTTAACAAAAGCCACGTTGCTGTAGGAACCATGTTTCTGAAAGAAATTAATATTATTATACTACAATACATTTTATCGCCTGGCTTCCTAGAACAGATGAATAATTGAGACATGTTTAACTAAAGTAATAAAATACCAGAGCACAAAAAAATTTTCATTACTATCTTGTTCGTTCATTATTATTTAATTGACTTGAGATCGGTGCAGCAGGTATATTTTTTTCTTCCAAACATCTCTATCAGCCGTCATTTACTTCCTTTGTTATCGTATCATCTGTATATAACATAGTGATGAGCCGTGTTATAATTTTGTCTACCTATTCCCTTATATTCAACCACATATACAGATAAACACAAATAATTTTAAGATATTTACCTTTTTCGGTGACTCTGACGGCAATGACTTAATTAAATATCTGTTCAGTTATATACCTAGTTAGGACAAAAGTACAATTACCCAAACTGGACTGTGGTATTGAGTAATATATCGTTACCTGCGTATTATTAATGAGGTACCTAATTTGTTAAAGTATTTTTGTAAAATAGGTTATTAATTAATCATGACATGACAATTAAATGCACTTTCGAAATTATGCAATTCAGAAAATGAAACTATGTAGATGTTGTTAACAAATTATTTATGTAGGCACAAACTTAAATTAAAACAATAAAATTAGTATAAATAAATGTTGTGCAATTTTTACATAAGAATTGGAGGATTTACAGTAATTAAATAGTTATGTAGTAAGTTAATGATTATTTTTAGACACAACATAAATCCAGTTTTTAAATATAAATTATTACCCACAGCATCATTAGTCATTGCAACAAGTTGCCATTATTACAATACAACTTTGATAGTAGACAAATATTTTCTTAAAAATGACAAGTTATTCGCAATGACATTGAAATACATGCACCCGGCTTACATTATTATTATTTTATAAGTCGTGTTCATAAAGTTACGAACCCATTTGTGTAATAACTTTAAATATATAAACTAGAAAGCGTTTCTGGAACACAAAATGTACGCCGTAGACATGAGAATCTAGGTATTACACAGATGGCTGTCTGGTTGCTAATTCTTGATCCTGATTACTGATATATTGTAGTTATACGCCCTAAAAGGTAGCACTGAAATACTTTGTGTGTACCTATTGTGGCGCCTACGCATGTCCATTTGCAAAGAAGTCCATTAAGATGTCAATTGAGATGAGTTCAAAGACCTTCTTTCTTTTATAGACATAATGACCAACAGCTGTCCGTCTTTGACATTATACGATAATATTTTTAAATAAATTAACGGTATTTTTTGTATAATTTTTGTTTAAGAATAGATATTATAAGAATGCGATGGTGCAAACAAAATAACGTATAGTCACACTAATAAGATAAAAATTGAATTAAAAAACATTCACAAAATTAAAGGCATATATATATAGAGAATTATACACATTTTATTACTGGTTGGTACCTACATATTGTAAATGGCACTGAAAAATAAGAATGTAATTAATGATTTTTGGCAGTAAAATATACAGACACAAACAAAAACCATTTAAATAATTGACTTCAGGTATTTTTACATCACCTATAATATTATCGCACAATAACGCTTACTAATATTATCAAATTAATGGCTAAGACTGGTTCGCTTCGTTCGATTAAATCGTTTTGTCTCCTTTAATATACATATAAATAGTTCATGGGAACGAACAATACTGATGAATAAATAATTAGGTAACTTTAATTTCTCACACATATTACACACATTTAGTTCATCAATCTACGGGCCTGGGGTCATACGGGGTCGCATCGTGACCTACATACCTATTGTTTTTGCGTATTTGGAATCCTTCGCCAGGCGCTGTGTTATAATATATTACCCTACGTATACCGAATGGATCTACATAACCAAAACTTCCAGTTTTGTCGTTGGAGTTACCGGTCTCTTCCTCGTGATACTGTTTAGGAAGATAGTACCGGAATCCGTTTTGTCTGAAGGCGGCTCCATCGTACGTCGCGAATTGAGGGGTGTAGCCGTCACCTATTTTTAAACCCGACTGCCTCTGTTGTTGTTGTAGTTGTTGTTGTCTTCTTAGCCAATCATCAGCGTGTCTATACGAATTAGGATTGAACACGTCGTAGCGTTTACTGTCGCTGGCGTAATATCCGTCATCCAGAGTGTTGGTATTAGATGAATCATAGTTGTACGGGTTGCTTGTGGTTGCAGTTTCACTAGCCGTTATCGGTGTCACTGTGGGTCGGAAGTCGTAAGTTGTCGTAGATGAGTCGATTGAGTTGGGTGAAACATATACTTGTGGTGTTGCTGTTGGGTGTGGGTACGCTGGTGGGGGAGGCGTCACCGAGACTTCTATAGGGAAGGAACTCGGTCCGTAGGAAGACGATGGCGGTGGGGCTTGAGTCGTGGTGGTAACTCGCGGCGTTCCACGATTGCGGAGGACCGCAGGCGCAGGAGCTGGTGTCACTCCGTAACCAGAATCTGTCGGGGCGGTTTTAGCTATCTGTAATGACTCCTGAAATATAGAAAGTACGTTTAGCATTGCAAACATTTTAAATATGATTAGGAAAAAAGAATAACTAAAATGTTACGTACTCCAATTGGTCGGTTTTGTCCAACGTATACAGTCTTAGATTTGTAGATTCTATAGCCCTGATTGTCAGCAATGTAGTCTTGAAGACGTAGATATCCATCAGCTCCTACCCAGCCAGTTGTCCCTGTAATAAATAGTAATAAAGTATAAAACACGATGACGTGAAAGCCAGAGGTCGATTCTGATCGGATTCGGACAAACTATGATTAAGTAGTACCTTTTAATCTTAATGTGTCAAATTGCATTGATCGAGACAATGAGATAACTAGAACAGAGTGTACTCAAATGGACAGAATAGATATTGGGAGACTGCTCATCATACATTATATGATTTACATTTGACAGCAAAGGAATTGCTTACTGTGTCCTTTGTTGTATTTTAGATGTAATACACGGAAAGAAAGGTATGTGGCCTTTGTGTTGCCAGAGAACTTAGGAATTGAAATATTATTGCGTTAAACTTCGAGCAAAATATTGTTTCATGCTGTACCTCCATTAACGACGGCTCGTCACGAATTCCGCCATGTTAAAAAATACTTTAATAGTTCTTTGGATATCCTTATTTCCTTAGAAGGTAACCTACTATTATCTTGATATACCACCTACGACGACTTGGGGTGGTAGGACATTGAACTACTGAATATGTGTAGGTCGACAACGCTCTATAATAGCATAGGAACGTGTATATAGTAGGCTGTGCTGTTCTGTTTATTGTGAACTATATAAAAACAAGGTTTACATCATTATGTTTATCCTTATGAGCCTTCCCCCCCTTAATTTATATCATAATTTTTAATAAAATGATATATTAATACATTTTAAGTATCACAATGATTGTGTAAGTACAATAATAGTGTTTTAACTTTGAAGATAATATCGAAGAACACTAAGTGAACGAAAACCATTTCATTTGAAGTTCAAATGCAAAAAAAAATCAGGTACGTCAGCAACGAAAGTAGCTGAACACTATGAAATCTTCAAAACGCTTTAACATCTTTAATATTCAGAATTCACTGACCCTTGAAGGCAGTATATTTCCTCATAATAGAGGACAATTATATGTTTAACCTTAGTCAAAATCTAATGAATAGTTTTGGTTCTGTGATGTTTTTAAACTTTCGTTGTGTTCAACGACTTTCGTTGCTGACTGTACTTTCAGATAGTGGTAAAATCAATAATATACATTGTCTAAAAGAAAGTACAAGAGTTCTTCTTTTATTGAAAAACATTTTTATATATTATCTGACTGTCCTCCTCCTCCTCCTAGTCTGACCTCTGACCTCCTCTGACGCTGACTTTTTTCAAGCTAATTTAAAAGGATGTTTAATTTTAAATGTTGCTTACCGACAACGGATCCATCTTTCAGCCTTCTCTCTTTTCTGTACTGGCCGTTGTGGGTCTGGTACAAGAAGTAGCGCTCGTCATCCTCATCTGTTTGTATGTGGAACTGATCCGGGTCCTGTTGAGGACTGTACCCGTCCAGCGCAGCCAGGACACTGCACGCACACACCTGGAATACAACAACATACGGTTTATTTTTCAATATCAAAATATTACAGAGTTGCTAGTATGTATGTAGATTGTGGCAGATAAAACCAGTAAATTATTCAGTGCCTACATTGGAAATTGCAACCCGTTTTTAATTTTGTTTGGGGGAAAAATCCGGTCATCTTTAGTAGATATTAGCCTAGTGGTCCGGGACTGCTATGCTCGAGGTTTTGAGTTCTATTCCCAGGTTGAGCAGTGTTATTGGGTTTTTCTATGTTATTCTCAAGCTCAGAGTCTGGATTTGTTCTCCGGTTATAATGACAATAGGCTCACTGTACATATATACTATGACGACGTCTGTGGTCTAGTGGTTCGAGTACCGGACTTCTGATCACGAGGTCCTGGGTTCGATTCCCGCAAGACACAAACATTTATGTGATGAACTTAGGTGTTTGTGTTTGTCTGGGTGTTTCTTATATATTATAAGTATGTATTTACAAAAAAAAAAGTATATATGTATTATATCCATTGTCTAGTACCCATAATACAAGCTCTGGACTAGTTTGGGACTAGATGGTGCTGTGTAAAATGTCCTAGGATATTTATTATTATTTATTATTTATACTCTTATAGTGGGTATAGTTTTTAGTATTTAGATACTGTTTTTAATGTGTAACAATATATTATGTACTACGTTACTCGAATGTTTGCGAATAAGTAACTGCAAAATTGCTTTACATATAGCACATTGGCAATGAGCCAAAGCTTATGTCATACTTTTTCTCTGTACATTTTCTTCATTACTTGTTATTCGCATACTTGAGTACTTCCCTGCATTACAATAACAATATAGTCTTGCTTATTGTGGGTTAAGACAAGGTCTGCAGTAGTTGATTACTGATTAGTGTGCAGTTTCAATCGCAGGTAAGACGGGCGTGGGACTAGGGACTGTTGGTAATAGCTGTTCATTAGGTGGTGTCAAGGACCACTTGAATAAACTAATAATAACGCGTTATTGCGTACTTGAGCATCGAATCATACGCAACAGAAGTAGGTTTAAATTATAAATAGATGTTAGAACAAAGTCGTAGGTAAGTTAACCTGAACTTGTGTAAGTATTCTTAAACTATTGTATCAGATGTCACTGTAAAAAAAAAAAAAATGAAAAGAGTAACCATGGAGTTTCTTGCCGGTTCTTCTCCATAGGAAACGACTAATTTGGAACCATGCACCTAGTTTCAACATTTCATAAGTGCCTGCATAAGGTCTATGTGAAAATAAAACTATTTTGATTTTGAAAATATATATTTTTTTATGTCGGCAAACGAGCAGATGAACTGCCTGATGGGAAGTATTAATCGCCACCCATGGCATTTTATTCTATGCCGTCCAAAAAATATGTTTTATTTTGTTTGAATATTGTCCGCTCTGGTGTAGTAATAAAGTGTTAACTGAAAATATAAATTCAGACCTTAACATAATAGGAATAAGGTTAATGAAATGCGTGAAAATCTCTAACAGTTGACTACTACGACTAGGTAGGTAATCAGCCGTAACTAATAAGACGTAACATCGTTTACATTTATCACGCAATGTGTTGCCTAGGTAGATATGTTCCTCTTCTTGTGATGTGCACTACCCGTAAAATCGGGCAACTGACAGACAATGGGCTTGCCACGAATTAGAGACAGAATCAGTAATTTGTTGAACAATAGATGTTAACTCAGCCCCGAAGGTCGAGATGAAGCAACAAAAATACACAGATCTCACATTAATATGGAAAAAAATACGATGAAAGTCAAATGAGTCCCGCACTCCTGGCGTCGTGTCACTCGTGTCCGTCGACAAGTTTACATGACGTTAGTATGCGAACATCCATCGTGGGTCTGATACCAAGTTAATATTCCAATTCCATTGACAAAAATAACAAGATAAAAAAAAAAACACAAGAAGTATGATAATTTATGGCGCATGGGTTGTGCATGTTATGTGACATCTTCTGTATAAGGAAACGTCCAACACCGATGTTAGAAGGACTAACCATGTCAGCCTTACTCACGGCTAGTGTCATGGAATATCAATGTGTTAGTTGCCTACTTGCGGTACCTACCACAACAACCTCGGGACATACGTGGGCAGGTAACTAAGGACCTACGCGGAAACGCTCGCATGCATGACTAAAGAACGCAATGCGAACAAAAAACGTAATCCACCAATGTTCTTATTTTGTTCCGACATCATTTGCGGTCACTTCCGCCTAAATTGGATATTTAAAAAATACGATTACTTACAAAATAATACAAAGCAGCGTCACGCGGTACTTGCACGATTACTTTGCATGTCAAAATCATGACGCTAGTACATTATGTATTTTAGAATTTGATCATGGCTGCTCTAAACTAAAAGTACCTAGTATTCTATATTTATTTGATTAATAGGTATCCATATAATTCATTATAAGTATTACAACGTTCGTTGTGTAATGTTACATAATAGATAGAGTCTTATTTTGAGGCACTGAGACACCCCCGAAACAATAAGTTTATAAAACCACATGACTGGAGTACTACTGAAATAAAAAATGAGACCCTAAATGCTTTCCGTACGGTAATCGCAATATATAGTTGGTAAGCGAGTAGGTATTAAATAAAATTAATACATTAGACATAAAAAAAAGTTATGTCCATCGTATAATGTAAGGTGTGTCTAGCTTAATTAAAGAAAATACATATTCTAACATCTTGTCCTCATTGATTCAAAGGTAATAAGCTACCATCATGTCATATCGTGGCAATTGGAAAACTAATGTCAATTTTGATATTATTGAAATACCCTAATAATATACTGAAGTGCAATGCAATGCAGCTATCGATAGCGCTAAAACAATGTCTTTGTATCTACAATCTTCTCATTCGTTATTTTGTGAAAATCAAATTTATCTTCGAACAATGCTTTTTTTGCCTTCAAAAGTTTAATTTAAACCGAAAAATATATATTTATCGTTTGTTTGATATTGTTGACTATATTTTTTATTCGATTGATTACTTTCCCAAAAATGCTTAGTGACATTTAGGATCATACAATAGAATTTTTTTTATAGTTTAAATACATCTTTGGTCTCTCAGGGTTTCTATAATAATAATTTACTGTTGCTATGTTGTCGAGTCCTTAATAGATTTAACACGAATAACAGTATTATTGTAATTAAGAACATTTTATTAATATCACAATACAATACCAGTTTATATTTATTCACAGTACCTAACTATATTTTTTGCCAAAACTGATTTCAAATGATATCCTTAAAACCGGCTGCATCTGTATTCATAAAGCTTAACGATTTTAATAAGTAGGTAACATGCAAACCTGAAAATAATTAACTTGAATGAATACCCGGATATATTAAAATATTTAATTATATACCTTCCTACAAGAGATGCATCAAGTTGACATCATCTCCCGGCTGTGAATGTTATCGTTATATGCAAATGCTGTACTGACATTATAATTATACAATACAACAAAAACAAGAATGTAGCGGAACAGATGGCGAATTATGAATTCATAATTATTACAGAATAATCTTACTTATACGGCGAGTCAATTCATGGGGAAAATGTGGAGTTGTACACACAGTAAGTTATACCAGACGGTCTATCTCTTTCTGTAAAACAATATAGAGTCGAGAATCTTGTGTTTTTGGGTCCTATAGTGTTACTATCTCGAATAATATCTATAGAACAATTCGTAGGTTCAAGCTGTAAGTCATGAGAATTTAGGGGGGCATTACACTACACATTACCTACTAAATTTCCCTTGGGGAATTAATGTTACATTAGTAGTTTTTTTAATAATATTGACTTGTAAAAGAGCGAAAGGAAGGTGCATTCAGAAATACAAATCATACCAGATATCAGAGTAGTGAAAAAGGATTAAGGAATATGATGAAAATAAAAAAATAACACCTCTGTGATCAATGAGAATCAACGATGCTGGGAGATATATAGATAAAAACATTTTAACTGGTTTATTTTTGTATAGTGGCAGTCTTAAAAGTCATGTTGTAGCAGGATTCAATAATTCTAAATGCCTAGAGGTATGCCTTTCGTAAATAAAACTGGCTCATAGTTTAGTCACTCAGCTTATTATCATTAGGGCTTCTACTCTACTTTGCACTTTAATTTAATAGTCCCCATTAATTTTATTATTTCACTAATCAGTTACTAATTATTATTGTATTGGTTTCGAAATACTCAATATTTTGTAGTATATAAGCACGTCTCTTTGGAAGAAAAAGTATCAGTGTATCATCACTCCTCATTTCTTCAAGCACAATTAACTATTTTTGCAAAATGAAATTCGTGAGTATTTCTGCAGTTTGTTTTCTTCTATCACATAATCTATATTTATATTATGATGTTATGAATTCTCGTCTTCAGTTAGATCAAAAGGATGGCGACGTAGTAGTCTAAATATAATATATTTTATTTATTCCAGTTCGTGGTAGGTCTCTGCCTCTTCGCGGTTGCTGCGGCTGCACCACCAAGTCCGGCTGCTCTCGAAGCTCGTCGGCGGTTGCCAGCGGTAGAACAAGAGGAGACTCACGATGAGTCCGGTCAGTTCAAACTCCGGTACGTGACGGCGGAAGGCACCACAGTAATTGAACGCGGCCGGCTCGTGCCTTCACCGGACGGCAGCGGTGAAGTCATGGTTGTTGAAGGCGAGGTCTCATACATCGGTGACGATGGCAAGATATACGTCACCAAGTACACTGCTGGTCTCGACGGCACCCACGTAGAAGGCAACCATCTTCCTGTGTCTGTTACGGCCGAACCTATTCCTGAGCCAGTCGAGGTCCCTGCCGTACCAATCGATGTTGCTGCTGCGCCCGTTGAAGTTATTGCCGAACCAATCGATGCTGTTGCTGAACCGTTCAAAGTTATTGCTGAACCCATCAAATTTATTTCTGAATGGACTAATTAAAATTTGAATATTGACTATATATTTGTTTTATATGTATGCACCCCTAAAACCTTATTCAGTTCAGTATAAATAATTTTAGTTCTTTGCTTGCCCAAGCTACGGCTGACGTTATGGTCATAAAAGAAATCTACTCACATATGTCTTCTATATTTATAAACAGAAATATCACTCACTGATTAATCACGACATCTCAGAAATTTTAAGGTATACAAACTAGGAATGTGGCAGATTTTGTGGCAGTTTATTTATAAGATAAGCTGCTAAGAGAAGATTTTAGGAAATTTCCTCGGTATCAGGAATAACTGGACGAATAGAGGGTAATACCACTAGGTAAAATACGTAGTTAATAATAGGTACAGGTAATATTACGATTATGATTAGCAAGTGCAGCAAATGATAGACACTAAAGTCGCTTGTAAAACGTGTATGACCATTATTAAATAAAAATAAAAAAGGACCCTTAAAATATCCAATGACCTAAGACATATATACACTTCTAGTAAAGCACAGACTATTTTAATGTATTACATAATTAATAATACATGACATGTATTCTCTTAAAATTATGATTCCCGTTTATTTATTTAAGCATGAAACTTAACAATACGAATAGTAGGTAGGGTTAATATTCGGAAATCTATAATATACGAGTGTACAAGGCCTCAGTCTGCTGTCTATAGTCACGTAATCTTAGATAAAACTTAGTTCTTAAATTTTGGCTATCTCAGAAACTCTAAAGCTTGCATAAGTATGCAAGATTTGCCTAAGTAGACTGGCAGGCTTATTTATAGCAAGTACGTTCAATCGATTTTATAAAAATTCTTCTCTAAAGTGCTGAAATGGAAATATAATTCTTACGTTAGAATGTGAGATTAAAAAATAGAATTTGATATTGAATTGAATAATGACGAACATATTTGTGAAATTTTAAGAACCTTCCCTTGTCCCTTTTATTTTAATTTTGTAACCAAAATCTTTGACTGATATAGTCATTATGATTCTAAGGCACAAGAAAACGGGGATGTAGCGGAGCAGATGTTACAATGAAGAATAATGAATTCTAGTAGTACAGCATTACATACTATTTTTTATCGACAAGAAATAATAAGTAAGTAAGGAGAAACAGTTGGTGTATCAAAAATTCTGTCAGTTGGACTTGTTTAGTGGCAGTCCGTGATTACATGCTGAATACGAAGTGTGAGACTATTTCTACATGCAATTATTTCACAAATTAATAGAGTTGGAATCTGTAAGCAATGAGTGGCAATTGCTCGGTATGGTAACAATTTTATACTAAATCTACATCACTATCAGTTTTACTTAAAAACTTTTTTATTTCTATCAATGTAAATGCTTGATAACCCAAGCTGGGCACGGTTTCTTTCATCGTTAAACCGAGTGATAATTACAAACATGATTTCGAAAAGTCAGGGGCCTTGGATTCTAACTCGAGACCTTTGACTTGGCAGTTCAGTGGTCATAGCCCTAGGCTATCAGTAACCGGCTTAAATGTAAAAGTAATTAAATTATATCTTGAGGAAATCTAAATCGTAGTACCTATAGTATGTAGCTTTCAATATGATTGGAAATTATTTTTAGTAGTCGTATGACAAAAAGAGCATTTCTTATAATATATAAATAAATGTCAAGTAATTATATATCTATAATATTATAAAGAGGAAAGATTTGATTGTTTGTCTGTTTGAATTGAACAGGCTCTGAAACTACTGGATCGATTTGAAAAAATATTTCATCGTTAGGAAGCTACACTATACCCGGCTGATATAGGGTATAATTTATAAGAGCACACGGGCGACGCCACTGGCGGACAGCTAGTATGTTATAAACGAAATGGTATTAATGGCTGAGTTACTCTATCAGCGACTGTACCGTATCGAACTTTGGCTTAGGTCGCTGGTACGGTCGGGACAAAATCCTACTGTCGGACAAATTTTTATATAGAAAATGAATGTAATATTTATACGAAACTAGTTTTCCGCCAGCGGCTTCGCCCGCGTGGTCTGTATTTATTTTAACTTTCTTCTCCTTTTTCAACCCCTTACCGGCCTTTTTTTGCATTGAAAAGTAACCTATGTCCTTTCTCAGGCTCTAGACCATCTGTGTACCAAAATTCATTTAAATCGGTTCACTAGTTTTGACGTGAAAGCGCGACAGACAGACATAGTTACTTTTGCATTTATAATAATAAGTAAGGTTAAGGATGATAATTCCTTATACAAGTACCTACATACCTAATACAATGTACTAATTATTTTAAAATCCCGCTTAATTTTTTTAAATAGGTAACCATTACCTATATCCCTTTTGAAGTTGTTAAGTAAAATTGGTTGACTGATCATGTTCTCATTAGGGTTAGGTACATTAGAAATCACAATATTAGTTGACGTAGTGCTACATTGCAATAACATTTAATAGATCCCACTAATTGTTAAACTAATCAGTCTAATTATTGTACAAATATAATATATAAGGACGTCCCTTTTGAAGAATAAGTATCAGTTTGCAACTTGAGCAATACACATCGTGTCTCTTTACTTCTGCAATTATTTAAAATGAAATTTGTGAGTATTTCTTCAGTTATTTTTCTATTACATTATACTTATGATATAAGTCTTCTCTCGAAATATGGATTTTTACAAATATATATTTTATTTATTCCAGTTCGTGGTAGGTCTGTGCCTCTTCGCGGTTGCTGCGGCTGCGCCACCAAGTCCGGCTGCTCTCGAAGCTCGTCGGCGGCTGCCAGCGGTAGAACAAGAGGAGACTCACGATGAGTCCGGTCAGTTCAAACTCCGGTACGTGACGGCGGAAGGCACCACAGTAATTGAACGCGGCCGGCTCGTGCCTTCACCGGACGGCAGCGGTGAAGTCATGGTTGTTGAAGGCGAGGTCTCATACATTGGTGACGATGGCAAGATATACGTCACCAAGTACACTGCTGGTCTCGACGGCACCCACGTAGAAGGCAACCATCTTCCTGTGTCTGTTACGGCCGAACCTATTCCCGAGCCAGTCGACGTCCCTGCCGTACCAATCGATGTTGCTGCTGCACCCGTAGAAATTATTGCCGAACCAGTCGATGCTGTTGCTGAACCATTCAAAGTTATTGCTGAACCCATCAAAGTTATTTCTGAATGGACTAATTAAAATTTGAATATCTTTAATTTGACTACATATTTTTTATATTTATGCACCCCTGAAACCTTATTTAGTTCAGTAAATGTTTTTTTGCTCGCTTGAGCTACGGCTGACGTTATGGTCACGAAATAGATCCATCTATTTTCTATAAAGCGAAATACCACACTGATTAATCACGAAAAATCAGAAACTGTAAGGTCTAGTACACTTACCTACTGAACTTGAAATTTGGCAGATAGGTTCTATTAGATAGGTACAGAATAAGTTGCTAATTGTGTTGAACTTGTAGGTGTCCCACAAGTTCGATAGACTAGTTCGTTTAGGCTAGAGGGTGTAAGCGCGAGTGAAGCTGCCCGTAAAACCAAGTGTATTTAGAAAATAATAATGCAAGTAGCGTCCTGTAGTTTCTGTCACAGATATTATAATTCTAAGGCACATTACAAAAACCGGGGTGTAATGGAATAAATCATATTACAAAAACCGGGGAATAGATGTTATATTGAAGAATTATGAATTCATAAATATTACATTAACGTCGACAAAATAAAAAAAATACAATAGTTGGTGTAACACTAGACGATTGTGTGTGAGATTGTTTCTATAATTAATAACACACAAATCCATAGGTTTGGAAGATGTAAGCAATGAGTGGCAATTGCCGTGTATGAAAAATTGTATACTCGTACTATCTACATCGCTTCACTATCAATTTTAGATACATTTTCGTTTCTTTCTACTGGTTATTTATTATCAACATATTTATTTACATTTACATACATGCTTGAAATAGATTTTTTCTTTCAAGAGAAAATAAGTAAATAATATACCTATTTATTATTTATTTAAATAAATCTTTTAATTATTTTTTTTAATGAAGGAAAACTGTAATCTTAGCATGGAAAATGCTTACAAAATACAAAAAGTCTAATTATGTTTGGAACTTATTTTTAGTAACCGTATGAATATGTAACCGTATGTATAAATAACTGTCAGGTAAATAAGTATTACGCAATGATATATATAAAAGAAAGATTCCACCCTTAAAGGTAGAAAAATAGGGGATGATTGATTGTTATGTATTGAATGTGTACCGATTATAATGAAACTTGGCACACATAATTATGTAGTTTTGATGACCCTACAACATAATGGCCACCTGGAGTTGATCTGATGATGGACGCAAACTTTTACAGTAGCTACCTTGTGTTTGAGCTTATTTCTTTTAACTTCATGAGAACTTTAGAACTGACTTAGTCAAAGTAAGGTAACTAAATAACCATGTACCTTAGAGTCTAGCCACAAAAAAAAAGTAATATTAAGATATTGAGCATTTTTCGTCGGTATTTATTTTTGTAAAATTTTAAGTAAGACTGGTTGACTGATTTTCAGGTTCTGTTAACATGCTTACATTTTAATAGATTCCATTAATTGTTAAACTAATCAGTCTAATTATTGTACTAATTTCAAATGATTTTGCCATTTATAAGAACGTCCCTTATGGAGAAAAAGTATCAGTTTGCAACTTGAGCAATACACATCGTGTCTCTTCAGTTCTGCAATTATTTAAAAATGAAATTCGTGAGTTTGTTTTCTGATTTATATAATACTAGCTTTTCCCCGCAGCTTCGCCCGCGCCAAGTTTGAACCCCGTTGTAATTGTTATTCGGGGCAGAGACAAATCCAAAAACTATGAAAATCGGTCCAGCACAGACTTTGTTTTATGTAATAAGAAGATTACGCTATAATTATGATGTTATGGACTCTTCTCTTGAAATATATAATACGGATTTCAATATATCAATCTTAATCATATATATTTTCCTTATTTCGGTTCGTTGAGGTCACTCCCGAACCAATCGATTCTGTTGCTGAACTGTTCAGTTATTGATGAACACATCAATGTGACTGCTGTATCGTCTCAATAAAACTTGAATATTGACAATTTTTATTTATTTATATTCTGTTCTATAAGTTCTTTGCAAAGGCCAAGCCAAAAATATTATTGTAACATCAGTAACTCTACTAAGAGTTTAATAAACGACAAATTTGGCGTTTGTAAAGTATTTTTATCTAGCGCTTACTAAAGACATCAGTTGTCCCAACATAGTATTTATAAAGCTTAACAGTACTGACGAATAGAAGGTAAGACTATCTTTGCTGAATATCTTAGGTCTTATAATACATAAACACTAAACTACAGTCTTTAATTTGCAGAGTGGGTCTTATAAAAAGGGACAGAGACATTTTCATGGCTTTGGTAAAACGGGATCAATTCAATGTGGATAGCATCGTGGGTAAAGCTAACAAATATAGTTTTTTTCTTGAGATTAGTCTCAGTAAAACGAAATCTCGGACAAATTTAAAATTAGACAGGGAAAAGGATTTTGTAGTCATTTATTATACATTGCCATCAACCAGTCTTCGAGCTGCGATTGGGAATTTCACATAATAACCCAACAATACTTTGCTCGACCCGGGAATCAAACGCAAGACTAATATGCAAATATTGAAATCACACTCACAGCACACAATCATACTGATATATTTAAAGAATTGTTATATTTATTTTCGAAGTTTAAGTTACTTATTCAATGCCAAAAAAATATTGTGGCCAGATGGATATATCCTGATTCCTGCCATCAAAGCTAAACCGAAAATGGTTTGACTTTTATGACATATTTACCTAAGCTATGGATATAAGAACCGTTTCTTAAAATCCTACTAACTAATATGATAAATGTGAAAGTATGGATGTTTTATGTTATGTTTGGAGTGATGTTTGTTACTCTTTTAAGCAAAAACTACTGAACGGATCTGGATAAAATTTGGCACTCACTAGATATAGTCTGGAATAGCACAAAGGTTACTTTAATCCCGGCAAAATGTATGGTTCCCGTGGGATAGATTTGTTTTAAGAAGATGAGTATACGAGTATAGAAAGTAAGTCTTATGAAAAGCGTACACACAGCTGATCAGGCCTACACTTCAAGTTTGCAGTACTAGGTAGCGAAATCTTAGGAGTGCTGGCAGGACTTAACTGGTCTGCCAAATAGGAGGGTTGGTATATGCTCGGGGTGTATGTCTATAGGCAGAAATCTTGTTCCAATTACAAGTCCTCTTCGAGACTCTTGACAGTGCAACCCCTCTGCACCTTTACACCAACGACACATACAGCTGTTTCCTCATTATTCCTATTTCTGCAGCTAGTTATGGTACTCGGCTAGTGAGTAAAATTATGAAGTTACTGTCTGCCAAAGCACCTAGACATATCGAATGAGTTTTTTTGAGCCTATACTAGATTTTGAAGGTGTGTAAGTAGCTACGAAAAACATATGGCCTTATAATTTACCACAAAATGCAGATACAATAAATAATTAAAAGTGATAGGTATTTTGATTTCTATAAATAATACCGCCTTGATAAAGATGCCTTTTTAGTAGGTACCTGGGCGATCGAGCTCTACTCGGGAGAGCATACGGGAGACCGAATTTTCCCTGAGATAAGACTAGAACTAGATAGATATTTGACGACGTCTGTGGTCTAGTGGTTCGAGTACCGGACTGCTGATCACGAGGTCGTAGGTTCGATTCCCACAAGACACAAACATTTATGTGATGAACTTAGGTGTTTGTGTTTGTCTGGGTGTTTCTTATATATTATAAGTATGTATTTACAAAAAAAATAAAAAAAAATATATAAGTATTATATCCATTGTCTAGTACCCATAGTACAAGCTCTGCTTAGTTTGGGACTAGATGGTGCTGTGTAAAAAATGTCCCAAGATATTTATTTATTATTTAGACACCGTAAACCCCTAAACTGCAACTTTTATCGAAATTGTTGAAGCTGTTTTGGAGAACTTGATTAAAAATATTTGCTCATTTCATAATAAAGTATATAGCTTAGCTAAAAGAAATATATGTTTTTAGGATGTAGGTTGAAAAAGATGAATTACCTAATATAAACAAAAGCCTTGTCGATATAGAAAAGTATTGCAGAATATCGTTGTATTATGGTATTAGTCGCAGACTCGCAGTTCATTTATTGCCCATTATCGTAGTAAAACAATTTCAATAATTTTAAATAGGTCGAAACACCTTTCGCAAATCAGACAGTTCAACAGATAATTAGGGCTAACTAGAATTTACAATTTGTAATGTTGTTCTGCAATGCTATTATAATTAATAGATCCCATTAATTGTTCCAGTAATAAGGGTAATTATTGTACCTATTCATTTCAAAATTCACATAATTTTGGAGTATATAGGCATGTCGCATTTGGAGAAATTGTACGAGTATCAGTTTGCGACTTTAGTAATACACATCGTGTCTCTTTATTTCTTTAAACACTATTTCAAAATGAAATTCGTGAGTATTTCTTCCGTTTGTTTTCTGTGCTATCAATTTATTCTTGAGACTCTAGTCTTGGATGGATTTTAAAATAAATTATTTTATCTATTTCAGTTCGTGGTAGCTCTGTGCCTCTTCGCTATTGCTGTAGCTGCGCCACCAAGTCCAGCGGCTCTCGAAGCTCGTCGGAGGTTACCAGCTGTAGAACATGAAGAGGTTCACGATGAGCTGGGCCAGTTTGTCCTGCGGTACGTGACGGCGGAAGGCACCGTGGTAATAGAGCGCGGCCGGCTCGTGCCTACACCGGACGGTACTGGCTACGTCATGGTTGTTGAAGGCGAGGTCTCATACATCGGTGACGATGGCAAGACATACGTCACCAAGTACACTGCTGGTCTCGACGGCACCCACGTAGAAGGCAACCATCTTCCAGTGTCTGTTACGGCTGAGCCTGTTGCCGAGCCAGTTGAAGCAGCTGCTAAACCAGTCGAAGTTATTGCTGAGCCCTTCAAACGAATTGCTAAACCCATCAAACTTGTTGCTGTGAAGTCTCATTAAAACCTTGAATATTGACATGATTTTTTTATCTATATCCTGCCCTAAAACTATTTGTTAAGTGACGGTATAGTCTAAGAAAAGTAAAATATATAAAAGCCAGTGAATAAAAAAAATTAAGCGAGGAAAGGTTAAGGTATTAAATGAAACAAAAAACCAAAAAACAAAAAATATAAAAACAAGCTCTGTGATGTTGGAAAATGTATTGCAGGCGGGACAAGCAAAGAAACAATTTTGTTTATGAACGAACAGCTTAGATCGGGTAAAAACGGACATGTCGGATTCATATCGACTAAAAGCCACACTCGCCATTACGTGCTCTTTGCGTCATAGCCATGGGATTAACAAGGGGGCCTAGACAAGTTGCAATTTGACATTAGAATTGACAAACGAATACAAACAAAATCTATGGAAATGACACTAGCTTTCGACAAATCGGGCTGGTATTAATGTAATTTCCATACATTTTCTTTCTATTTGTTTGGTCTTGCAACTTGCCTAGGCCCCAGTTAGCTCTGCATAGGATTTAGACATCGGCTTAGAAAAGATTTAACGATTTTTTTTCTAGAAAAGGATGTACGATGCATATTCATGTTTGGATTTTTACTTTTTATATATACCAGTACACCTATATACAAGTTTTTGCCCGTGGCTATGCTCACTTGAATGTAGAAGCAATATAATGTATATAGGATTAGAAATTGATCCCGAGAAGAGAAAAACAAAAACATAACAATCCCCGTGTTAATATTGGAACGCATACGACAGAGATCAAACTCTATCCTTAGATCTATTCAAATAATTGAAAAAATATTGTTTTTTTTAATATCTTCAATGTACAGACACAGCTCTTTCATTCCTCTTATTAGTCAGCTCGAGATATTCACTCACAGACTAATAAATAAATGATAGAAATCATAAAGCCCATCTAGAATTTGAAATTGGCCGAGTAGATTCCTTAAAGGTGTACTAACGGAGTGGGCCAATCGTGTGACCCCAGAGAAAACGGCAGCACAGTGGTCACATGCTGCCGTTCACAGTGAGGTTCAGGGGAGACCCTTTTACAGTCTGCCCAGGGATATGTCTTAGCAGGGAGCTCTGTCACTGATCTAATCTAGGAAGACCGGTAGCCTTTTAAAACTTTTCTCCCGGAAACAAAAACGGTGTCACCTTTTTTTACTATAGGTTTTGAATTAATTTAAAATAACTCACGTAGTGAAAAATATAATTATAAAATTGTTTTAGCTTTTGAGAAAAAGCAATAATTTGGACCAGATTAATAGATATTTTTTTTTCCTAAAAAATAATAAACTGTATACCTACTTAAATAGGTACGTCCTACAACAGATTGCAATTATCTTTCGGCTGTGAATGTTATTGTTATAATCAGTGATCGGCGTAGGTAGTGCTATTTTCGGTCAATGACCCTGAATGATTATGTTAATATGGACATGTCCCGGGATTTTCGGGGTTCACGGGAATATTTTTCGGAATGTTGATGTAAATGAAGTTATACTGTTAAAGATACCATGAATATGCACTGCGTCATATCAGGCTACTTATTTCTGGTTTAACTTGTCCTGCACAGTGCTGTTTGCCATATTACTTGCTGGTCAATAGGTAGGTCTGATTATACCCGAAACAGGTGGCATAATATGTCGTCATGTGTACAACTACAATTACTTTACAATTGCTCGTCAATGTGATATAAATTAGTATGTAACATGTATGCCGGGATTTAGACAGCATATCCATATTAAGTTAACGGTCACTAATTCCCGTGAATAGCACTACCTACGCCGATCTCTGAATCACTGATTATTAACCGATCCCTTAAAGACGGTATATTTCCTGGCGAATGGAAAAAAGCCCGTATCGTCCCCATATACAAAAAAGGTGAACAAAACAATGTAAGAAATTATCGTCCAATTTCAATCCTCTCATGTCTTTCTAAATTATTTGAGTCCCTAATATGTCCATTCATTACACACCACACGAGCACAATTATAACATCATCTCAACATGGCTTTAAGACCGGTCGCTCTGTTCACACTAACTTAGTCTCATTCGTATCTGACTTATCAATGGAAATAGATAAAGGTAGGCAGGTCGATGCGATATACACGGACTTCTCCAATGCTTTCGACAAAGTAAACCATTCTCTGCTATTGAAAAAACTAGAGGCACACGGTATATATGGAAATCTCTTAAACTGGTTTAAATCTTACCTTTCTCATAGACCCCAGATTGTATCTGTCAAAGGATATGATTCGGAAGTATATTTTGCCAAATCTGGTGTGCCACAAGGATCTCACCTTGGACCAGTTTTGTTTTCAGTTTTTGTTAATGATATCACACACAGAATTAAACACTCAAAAATCTCCCTATTTGCAGACGACGTCAAAATTTACCATACAGTCAATTCTAAAAGAGACGTGGAGTTGGTTCAGAGTGATCTTGATCATATTAGAGACTGGTGTCACACGAATGGTATGATCCTCAACACAGCAAAATGTTACCACATAAAATACACGAAAAAGAAAGTCCCTACTCACTCAACTTACAGCATCAACGGAGCAGAACTACAGGAAGTTAACGAAATTAGAGATCTTGGTGTTATTCTAGACGGCAAGCTAAATTTTTCCTCACAAATCAACGCGGTTGCTAAGAAATCAGCTAAAATGCTCGGTTTCATAAAAAGAAACACAAAGGATTTTCGTCTTACTCGTACAAAAGTTATCGTCTACAATGCTTTGGTTCGAAGCCATTTGGAGTACGGTAGCGTGGTTTGGAATCCCTCTTACGCCACACAGTCGCAGAGGATTGAAAGTATCCAACGCGCATTCACTAGGCACCTGGCATTCATATCGCCCGGAATCTCTCACAGGGCACCATACAACCAGAGACTCACATTCCTGAAAATGGATTCACTTCATCACCGACGGAAAATCCATGACCTTATTTTTCTACACAAGCTTCTTAACGGCGGGATAGATTGTAGTCATTTAATCTGCAACATCCAACTTTCAGTGCCAAACAGAATCCCGCGATATCCTATCACCAAAATATTCCACATTCCATTCTGCAGAACTAACGTTGGCAGACACTCACCATTGGTACGAATATGTTCAGAGTACAATACTACATGCGGCGGCTCAGGTGATTTTGACATCTTCGTAGATTCATTAGGGACACTAAAAAAAAAAAAAAAAAAAAAAATCTTGCCACCGCGTGATTATGTAATTTTTATTTAATTTTTTAATTTTATAGTTTTAATTGTGTACCAAATTGTATCTTGTTTTAATTTCGTAATTTTAATTTTAACATTGTAATTGTAATTTTAATATTAACTTTATCTCATTCGTTAACACATCTAATAATATCATCTGCAGTAAATGTTGTGTACATTTGTAATAGATATACATATAAGAACCCATATCCTGATGCATGATTTGAAAAATGTATTGTGTGTATATTGTTAATGTACCTTAAAATAAATAAATAAATAAATCTCTGGTTATAATACACAAAAAGTAAACTAACACAAGTGACATAAATTACAATTATTACGGGTCTGCGTGTTTGATACACTAAATCAAAATGTGGAGCAACGTTTCAAATAAAATTAAATGAAGAGTAAAACAAAATATAAACCAAGGCTTAAGTAATACATAATTTAAAAATAAACTTAAAAAGAAAAATGTATGTACTCCATAGAAGAGTCATGAACAAAAGTAAAATACTCGAAAAGAGATTATTATCTATGTATCAGTATGATCATTTTCATAGGCGATGAACATAAGAACTAAACACAAGGATAATCTTTATAAATATGGAAGAACATTTTAAACGTTGTATTGTTTGATAAGTCTGTTATGCCTTTAAACAACTTTAATTTAATGACTTTTAACAACCGTAACTATTAACGGTTTTATTTTCTCCTTTATCGAGAATCAAGGGTGTGAACATAAACCTGCAAGGCGCTTATGCTGGCTATAAAATATTGGTTTCGACCAATAATCACATCACAGAAATTGATTACTTACGCTTACCCATTGCACTACTAGCAGTAAAAACATACCATCACGCAGGTATCCCTCGAAGGATAGGCAGAGCTGTACAAATTTACGCCTTTAGTTCGCTAGTATATTTAGGTTTAATTTCATAAGGAGTGGGCCTATGCCCTATTGCCATTAACCGGGCACAAATCCGAACTCCAAGCTGCTACTGAGAATATTATAGAAAAACCTAATAATGCTTTGTTTGGGAATCCAACCCAGGCGAGTCTGTTGCGCTTAGGGCTACAAGGCTAACGAGGCAGTAAAAACGTAATAATTGTTAATAGGTATAACGAGTATATCCCTTTTGTACGTATAATAGACAGGTTTAAAAATTAGTGAAAGCATGTTATCATAAAACGACATTAAAATTCAAGATTTCAATGGTCGATTTCTACATTGAAATTCACTAATTGTTTTACTAATCATGTCAATTAAGTATTGAGTTTCGAAATATACATTATATTGCATTATATAAGCTCGTCCCTTTTGGAGAAATGGCATCAGTTTGCTACTTGAGCAATAAACAGCGTGTCTCCTCATTTCTTCAAAGACTTCAAAATGAAACTTGTGAGTATTTCTTCAGCGGTTTTCTGTACAACTAAATTATCTATTATTATAATGATGTTATGGAGTCTCGTCTTCAGATACGCTCATACATAATGTTATAATTATATTATCTATTCCAGTTCGTGGTAGCTCTGTGCCTCTTCGCTGCTGCTGCAGCTGCGCCGCCAAGTCCAGCGGCTCTCGAAGCTCGTCGGAGGCTGCCAGCGTTAGAACATGAGGAGGTTCACGATGAGGTGGGCCAGTTCGTCCTGCGGTACGTGACGGCGGAAGGCACCGTGGTAACGGAGCGCGGCCGGCTCGTGCCTACACCGGACGGTACTGGGTACGTCATGGTCGTTGAAGGCGAGGTCTCATACATCGGTGACGACGGCAAGACATACGTCACCAAGTACACAGCTGGTATCGATGGCTACCACGTAGAAGGCAACCACCTTCCAGTTTCAGTTACGGCTGAACCTATTGCTGAGCCAGTTAAAGATGTTGCTGCACCAGTAAAGGCTATTGCAGCTGCACCCTTCAAAATAATTGCTGTACCCATCAAGTCTGTGGCTAAGTCGTCTTAATAAAACTTAAACATTGAAAAGATTGTTTAATACAGTTATATCCTGCTTTCTGAAACCCCTGTACCTCTTAAGATAGATTATATAGGTACTGTTATAGCTATCGTCATGAATACGCAGCTAGAGCTGATACATAATATTACCTGCTCCTACATCTTTAAAAAAAAACAATATGTATTTAGTTTTTATTAAAAGCACACGTGATAGACACCATTGACTGAGCCAAAATAACCCTGCAGCTATGAGTAAGCAAATTATTTCTTTGCTTACTCATAGCTTCAGGGTAACACTGTGGTCACTATGTTTTGAATATGATTTTGAATTGGATCTAAAGATGGATCTATTACTTGACTTGACTGTGTTGGCGTCAGCGGCGGCGGCGCGGCGTGGCGCCTGGAGTAACGCCCACGACAAAACTGTTTAGTGACTATATCAAATTAAGGAGATATTTCGGCCGTTAGCAATCCGATTATTCTTTAGAATTTGTGCATTTTCTCAACTGTTTTATTAGGGTCTGTCAAGCTTATAACATCGTGATGCGAATTCGTCACAGTGGAAAAAACAGATGGATTAAAATGTTAAACTTCCGCAATAGTTCATTTTTTGTTGTCTGTTTTTGCACACATTTAATAAATTCACGTGTATCGATTTACAATTAAAATATCAATCAACAGAATAATTTAGCGCTGTGACAGGAATATGAAATCAGCCTGCTCTATTACTGAGGTATCAATGTGTGGGCGATAAATTATTTATCCACGTCTTATTGCTGATTGTACTTTAAGCTGAAGCCGGTGGCAGTAAGCACTTGTGCATGTATCGGGGTCTTGTGTTTTTGGTCGGTTGATGGTGACCGTACAAGCCGTGGGTGTTGCAAAAGGTGACACCGTGTGGGTTCTGAGGGCGCGCAAATCCGCATTCAACGAAATACTGGTAACCTTGTTACTCACGGGTAATTTGAATTCCTTATAAGACCTTCGTTAGTCGCCTACAGAAACATAGTAGATTTGAGTCCATATAAGAATATGGGGTGACGTGGACGAGTGGGTGTGTTATTAGCTAGTTAATTAAATTATTTTTCTGTAGTCAGACTCTAGTTTCTTATCTTACCTTATATTATACATATATCTTAGTTTAGTTTTCCTGCCTTGATGCAGTTGCTAAACCCTGAATCATCTGGGTTAGTGGGTTTGTATTAATTTGATGCTCTTGATATATTACTATATCAAGCATAGTATTGCTGCAATTCCACTACTGGTTTTTAAAAGTGGGTCGTAAAATTTTGTTCCTTTGACTTTATATATGTAGTCTTTAGCATGTGCATTTCGTGACTGAAATGACTTGCAAAGTAAAGCAAGAGTTCCTTTTGATCGTAGGTTAATTGAGGTTAACTAACCGTTGTGAAGGGTATATACAAATAAGTCAGCACTTCCAAATGACTGGTCTACAACAAAGGTTTTATAAAAAAACCAGTAAAGAGTTTTACTCCAGGAAGTTTGCATTTAGTTTTAAAGTAAATGCGCTAGTTGAAAAGCTCATTAGACAGTGTCCATTAAATCTAAGTGTGTGCGATGTATTTGTCGCGTAGACGCCGCCGCTCTGTCGCCGATGCATCAACATTCCTTACCGTATACTGCTAATGCTTATTATAACTGTAACGTTTTGCTTCGAGTATTGCATATGAACGTGGGCTTATAGTACTGTAGTGCATCCTAGATTTAAAATAAGTTAAACATGTGATTCCTGTAAAGTAAGGAGTTTCTTGCATACACAATAGTGATTAGCATATTATGCTGTCGGATGTCTGGATTTAAATTGAGCAAATAATCGTGTTTTGAATTTAGATAAACATGCAACGAGTATACGTGGGTGTTGCGGTTGCTGCAATTTAGGATGATATCGTTGAGTGAACTGTCAATACCTCAAGGTAAATTTCAACATAATGTTTAATTTATAAATAAAATATTTTTTATGTGTAAATGCTTACTTAAGAGTACATTTATTGTCGAATACCAGCTCTGCTTTCATTAACATATCACGTTACTCGTTATTATAACATGTTAAAAATGAGTGAACACGCACAGAATATCTTCCGCACGTCTTTTATTAGTTCGTTCCGTGCGCGGAGTTCCGTATAAACAATGAAAGTGATGCGCGAGCGCGACTCGCGAGCCACAATGCGCGAAGGTTCTCACGCGACGAAAGCTGGTGACGTAATCACGCGACAACGTGACGGCAGGCGCGCTGCGTATGCGCAGGTTTGCTGTGTATTACCATTTTTAATAGATAAATTGCACCTGATTGATTGAGCAGCCTGTCAGCAGTGATATAGAGCAGGCTGATACCTTATATTTTGTTTTAAGAATTGATCGTGGAATATACAACAGAAGAAATTCAGGCAGTAGTATTAAGATGGATTGTATGTTGAATGATCTATATGTTGATACAAGGAAATCTACGATTTTGAAATATTATACACCTAGTTTAAATAATAACCTAAACTAAATTAAAAATTTAGAAAACCCCCGAACACGAAATGTTATTTGCCATTTTGTGATGGCGGCCATCTTGGATTTGAAATTTTTCTTAGTGTATAGTATTCTCCTAGTTAAGCCCTTTCATTTGATACCCATATTGAGGGAGGTTTGATGAAAATATGTAATCCGCTATTTTGTAGCGGCGGCCATCTTTGACCGATTTTCATCAAACCCCGTCGTTTTTGCGTCGTGGGTTAAAAAGGTTACTGAATTTACTACGTCATTATTTAGTAATACAAAATGTGTATGGCGATTTATGTATGTATCTTCACACGTATTTTTCTTAGCGCTAGTATCTATTGTTCACTGAACTTCTAGTAGAGGTACTGTGGTAATGTTTTATAATATACCAGTGATCCGCCCTCGCTTCGTTTCGAGTACTATTATTATAATTTTATGTAAAAAGTAGTCTAGCACTCAGAGATAATGTAGCTTTCTAACAGTGAAAGACTTTTTAAAATCGGTTGAGTAGTTCCAGAGATGCCCTACAACCTCACAAACTCACAAATAATGTACTCATGAAATTATTTAAAATTAGATATGAACTCTATGCATAATTATGGTATTTTGAACAATTTGTTAGTTAACTGAGGATCTGTTTAAAACTAAGACAAGAAAATACTGTTGGGATTGATAAATTGGTCCGTGGGATTTCGTCTGCAGTTATGTTTTAAACGACTTTAAAACTACTCGTAATAATTAATTGTAAAATATCCTGCTGCAAGAAACATAGCCATTACAACTTTTTGAAGTACGCCTATTACTGCACATACCTCACATACATTTTTCGATATAATTTTTATGAAGTATGCAGTTAAGCGGTGTACTTAAATATTTATTGACTGGAGTTTCTAGATTGGTTAGTCTTAGGCTTTTACCTTTAACACAGGTGTGGTTTCATTATACTCACATCTACATATGACTTAATGAGTTTAATTAGACCTCAGTTTTCTCTAATCGATTGCGCATACAGTCCGAGATGGTCCACATACCTTTAAATCTCTGGCATTTGGAATAAGCCGGGTATAAATTCAAACCCAGCTAACCCGAATATTTTCTACGAGACAACCTATCATGAACATAACATACCATTGTACCTGTATTCCCCGAAAGGTTAGGTTGAAAGAAGAATAGAGTGGCCTATTGCCATCCATCGGAAAAAAATCCAAACTTCGAGCTGCTACTGGGAATTACACAGAAACAACCACCATCAACACTGCTCGACTCAGCAAACGATCAAGTGCCTCGATCACAAGTTTTTCTCACTAGACTCGATAGCGACGCCGTAAAATATTTGTATGGAAAATCAAATATTGTTACGTAAGGAACTAAAATTTCCTATGAGACAACAGCTTTTCGATGCGTAAAATACCTATCGAAAGCCATTCGATAGAACTCATGGTTTAGGGTGCAGGATCTATTGAGTAGCTGTCGCAGTAAACAGTAAGTAGATAAATAAGGCAATCTATCTCTGTTAATACTTAATACTACTCACATAAATTTATATACCTACTATAACTATAATGTACCTATATTTTAGCGCGTCTGCTCGCGCCTGCTCGGCCCTCACATTTTGCTCACATAAATCAGTTGATTTCGTTCCAATTTGGTAATTTCTGGTTCCGCACCTTAAAATTTTATATAACGAGCGCAACGCAAAAACTTGTATTAATAATACATAGCTATAAATAATTATAAATAACACATTAATGTTATTTATGTGTGTATGCACAGGTAGACGTAAGTATGTTGATATTATTTATATGACCTACTTTATAATTTTATATACATATAATTTATTGACAGGACACATTCAATTTTAAAAACACAATGGGTGTAAAACAAACACAAACTCCCTTTTTTATATCGTTGATGAAATTATGAACAAAAACTAAGAAAATAAATCCATTGATTTCCAGCTATTGTAAGCATTAATTTTTCATTTTCTATTTTCATTTGAAACCGCTATTTTGCTAAATGCTAATAAAGCATTTTTAAACTTTTTATCCAAACATTTAAACTCTTTATCTTACAAATATAGTACCTTTTTATCACGCAAAACTGAAAATTAAAATACTACGCATAAATAAATATTAAACACTGTAAAACTGGTGCCAGATTTCATCTAAAAACACAAGATGGGCCGTGCCCCTGCGCAGGAGTCAGACGCTAACGAAATTGACATGTCCGTTCGGAAGTCCAATACATTAGCATGTATTGCATCGCCGTTACACAATACACCGTTTGCACAACCCACTGAGACACTTCGGCATGTGCTGAAATACTATGTGCTTTCTAATTGTAATCCGGTACTGGTACATAAATAAACAAAAATCTAAAGCAGTCGCCTTGAATTTAAAGCACTTAATTAGATTTGATCTAGTTTATCCGCGTGAGTCATCGTTGTTTAGTTGTATTGCAGGGTATTCTAGGCTAACCCAAGCTTATTTTTTTTTATTGGAAATCGAAATTGTTGCTAGTTTGCCCTGTCTATGCCTGCCCCAAATTAGGCTTTTCCCTTGTATGGTGATGTTTTTATAAGTGTCAGCGTGAGAATTTTTGAATATTATATACTTAAGTATTAAAAACACAAATTAACATTTCTTTGAAATATATTATGTTTGAGTTGTGACATTAATAATTTTCTTAAAAGCATTTGTGTCTAGATTCGAGTTAAATGTATCTTGCAAGGTTAATTGTCTGATTTCAGAATAATATTTATTGATTTTTTATATCATCTATATGAATTCATTTTATCAATGGTTTAGCCATTATCGATGAAAATTTCATAAGAATTTTAATACATGTGGTGTCGCAAACCACACATAAAAAAATTTCAACATTACATGTCATATTAACAAGATATCGCTAGTCCATTTTATTAAATTACTTTAATAATTTTAAGATTTTTATTAATACTTTTTTATGCATGTAAAATACTTAGGCTAATATTTATTAGAGACGATGCTCAGCGTAAAGTAATGCTTCCGTATGTCAAATTTGTATCAAATTTGTATTACAATTTGACATACGGAAGCGTAAGTTCATGCTGAGTCTCTTCTCTGAATCTCAGCCTGAGTGATCTTGGTGAATCTCACGAATCTCATGGCCCTGAACTATAGGGCAAGAAAAGGCAAGTGCGGTTTTTATTCGGTAAGTACGAGACGGCATACCCTGCCACCTCTCCAGGTGGCAAATGATCCATGAGAATATTAAGACCCAAAAGGTAAAGCGGTAATAATACATTAGGTACTTAGTTTAGTTTAGTACTAAACTAAACTAGGTACTTATTGGTGAAATATTATTTTAAATATGTGCATAACTACCTACACTATCGTCTTTTTATCATAGGAGTAGGCACAAGCAACAAAACGCCACTTGCTTAAATTCTTGCATACGCTATTTACATAACTTTAATCTAATTTATATTGGAGGATGTGGCAATGAGCCAACTTATTGTAATAGGCTGATTATTTCTGTATTTCCCACCTTTCTCCTGTAGTAATTATGTATGCGCCTTACGTTTACACGTGCATAACAGTGTTACTTGACGTAAAGTTTGAAATGGTTTGACAGGCGATATACGGTACCGTCTCACTAATTACAAACGTTATTATATAATTCATTATTCTCTATTTCGTGTATGGTATGACTAGTTGACGGGTTGCGGAATCAGGCTGTGTAAGGGCGACAAGAAGGTGCTGACAACTTTCACCGGGATTCACAGTATTTTTTATGGAAAATCTTTATAGACACCTGTCAACTGGGTATGGCTTAGAATTATGTGCACAGATTTGTACGGGTCGAGGTTATTTATTTATTTATAAAGCATGGAAGACTTACAACAAATTAAGACACTTTACATTCTTGAACAGTGATCTGACAGCAAATAACAAATATTCACGTTTAAAACTAGAATATTAATAAGGAAGAAAAGTTATGTTAAACTTGTACCGATTAGAACCCCTGTGTTACTCCATTTACTGGTTCCGTAAAGGTCTGGTTATTTAAAGGTCGAGGCTACAAGATGCCTCGCTAGTAGTAGTTGTTTCATAGATTCGTCGATGTGGTCACGGGGTGGTTTTAGTTGGAAAGAATCCCACAGTCCGGTCTAATCCCCAAAAACCGGCAGCCTTTTGAAGGATTCCTCGCATAAAAAAGTGGTTTCTCAAAATGCACTGAGACTAGATTTATGAACGCGTAACAAACATCAGGCTATGTAGATCATGTTATACCGGGTAAGGTACCCGAAATTAAATTTGATATTATTATGATAATTATGTTATGTTTGATATAAAACACTACGATAGACTAGTTAGCGTCGTCCTAGTTTAATATATTCAAGATATAAGCATGTGTTCGGTGAATCAAATCTGTAACTGGGTAAATTAGGGTTCCCAATGATGATGATGCTATATATTAAACGTCTTTAATTATTGCGAAGATCATGATCTCGACACATCAAGATCTATTTTAAAGATAAGGTTAAGCTAAACCAGTAATGATGTAGGTATTTTCTAGAAAAAAGGTTTCTTGAATATGATTACCTACATCGATCCCTGTTCTTTGAAGCCAACTTCAAGGAAGTTAACGAATTGTAAAGATTGTAATAATATTTCAGGCTCCAATCAACTAGTTAAGTTTTGTCAATTCTATTAATATAAATATGTGAAAGTTTGTTTCGATCTTTGTTACTTCTTTAAGCTGCAGTGACTGGACGGATTGGACTATAAATTAACAGACAAGATCTAAAAATTCTGAAGACTTAAGTACTATAGTAACTACGAATTTATTTCATTATCATCAACCAATTAACTGTCCCATTCTGAAATGCCAGTAGCTAATACAATAATAATAAAAATGAGATTTCTTTAGTTGTTGCATATCGTCGCAACTTTGGCACACTTTCAACCTATCGTGATCATATTCATCACCTCTTAGTTCCTTGTTCCAACAATAATTACAGTACGCAGTGATACATATTAGTTACAACTGAGCTACAGTTTAGTAACAGTACCGCGAGATTGCAATCTACTCCGCAATGTTGGTTAATAAATCAAATGGCTGATGGAGTAACCCGTATGGTTTCGGCTTTTATTGACGCCAATGACAAATGATTTCAAATGGTGAACTCGATGGTGTAATTGTGTACTTTGTAGGCCATAGCATAAGGTATATGGATCATGGTATAGAGATGTAAATAAGTTGATCCTATCAGTTCTAATCCTACGCACGTACATTAAGTTTTTGGTTCTTTGCAAAGCAACCGTCACCGACCGAAGATCGGACTGCAACGGTTTAACGTGATCATTTTAAGGTTGCTAGAGAGGGATGGCACTCTACAGGTTAACCGTTAACTAGCACTGTCCTTCTCTTACAAATTAAATGCGATCAAATTTACACGTTGCCCACTTTCAACAACAGGTAGCTTTTGTAGTACGATGTTATCAATATGTTACTAGGTTTATTCTGGTTACTATCACTACGATCTACACGATATAATTTCAAATTCTAGCACATAGGTTTAACCCACTAAAGCCGAAGGTTGTTCTTATCGTAAAACCTTGAAAACTACATGGTACAATGTCCGAACAATAACGTTATTTTAAAGAATGAATAGCAATAGCTAAAGAATATGTAATTTGTGTTATAAAGGTACAGTTACAGCTTAAGTTATTGCAAAATTAGCATCGATTGTATTATATTCTGTAATTTACCTATGAATCGAACCGTGACCTTGACCTCAAAACGAATGCTCATTTGTTGTTAGACGAAGGCGCGTACGAACTACGAGTGTTACAACTTAATTCTACAATAGGAAGTTATACAAATACTCTGTGGTTGTACTGCGGTGCACATTGATATATGCATACGATTTGTCTCAACGGCCAACGTGCTGTAATCATTAGTTAAGTTCTCTCCTGACATTGAGCAACGTTCTCACTTGCGAGTGTTAGATGGGTTAATTTTCTGAACAAGGCTTTTTATTGTTTGTATAGGTCGCCTTTGACCTACAGCTGTATTGCTGATAACATTGTTTCGTTCTAAATATGAATTTTTCACATAATCTCCGCGTGGCCCGTTTTTTTATCTGTCTGAAACAAAATAGGTGTCACTGTCATTGTTTTGTGAATGCGGGACAGTACTTATTGCTGTGAATATATGGTATTATTACAGTAATTATCTTATCGCATGTAATTATATTATACAGGGTGTCGATTACAAATATTTGTTTTGTTAATTTATTGCTGCAATACATTGATAGGTGATTTTATTTATGGTAATAAATACTTCTATGTACAGGATATGTAAATAAAGGTATTGTTGTGTTTGTTAGTCATGCATAAAGTTATGTTAAGATGATTAGCAATTACATTTAAATAATCTATACTATTATTTATGAATCCATAGGACGTATAATATTTTATACGTCCATAAAATTATTCAGGTTTTTTCCTTGTTGAGTAAAAACTGTTCTGATTTCTAAATAAGTTGCATTTAAATGGTAAAGTATTAAGTAGCTTAAGTCTCAATGGGATTTATCTAAACGTGTGAAATCATAAATATAAAGTACGAAAAAATAATATATGTACTTGGTGTAGTACAAATAATAATATCAAAACTTACATTACGAAAAATTATAAATGTTTCACGCGTGTGGACTTGCGAGTTCGTAGCTATTCTTAACATTTAAATACAAAATTCAACAGACGGCTAATATAGGTATGTTTTAGAATTTTTCACATGGCTATGAATGTGCTGTAGATGGGCAAAACATTAATTAAGTTTTTTCCAAGCAAAATGCGTCATCTGGGTAATAATTTATTTTAAAAATCTTGTTTAAGTTGAAATTGCATCTAGCTTAATTAAGAAATATTTTTGTTGAATTTTTACAGGTTTTTCCTATGTTTAATTGTTATAATCGTTTTTTTTCCCCACGGTGTCTTCTGTCTAGAAGCTGAATAAGGAACCGCTAAAATTCTACATTGATCAAGTCTTCGCATATCAATTCATATTTCTGGCTAATATTTAGAGACGATGCTAAGCTCCAAGCTTCAAGTAACGCTTCCGTATGTCAGTATTACAATTTGATATATGGAAGCGTAAGTTTACGTTTCTCTGAATATTAGCCTAAGTCCTGTTTGTACAGCTTACTGATAAGGTCCTGTTGTACTTTTGTTCTAATTTTGAATTTATCCAATGGGTAGTGGTTATCCAGAGGTGGTGAAACAGGCCCTAAGGGCCGCACTCAGAAACGTCACTTAGCTTAATGAATCATTAACTAATGACACCCAGTATATCTTAGTACACTGACAACAAACTCAAATATGGAAAAATAGGTCAAGATATAGTAGCCACTGTTTGTTAACGATTCTTTAGGGTTAAGTGATGTCTCTGAGTTGGGGTGTAAGACTCATAATATAGGTAGGTACGTTAATATAGTTAGGTGGGTCGCTATATTAATATCGCTTTCAGATTTTTCTCTGAAGTTTCCGGTAGGACATCAGGCAGGTGGTTTCTATACTGACTTTACTTTCGTACGGAAATTCAAAACCACAGCTGACAATTATTTACTTAAACATTTATCACAAATCTAAGTGTGGCTTCTCGTTGTCACTCCATATACGCTTGTGGGCGCAAATAAATTGCATCTGTCATGTTCTACGCTTATTTGATTGAACGTGGGTACTTTTGGCGAAGACCTTGCGATAATCCATTGTGCGGTCTCCTTGACTATGTGTTTGCGCTTCAACTAGTATGGTTGACGTGAATATGCTATTATCTTTCTTGTTCTTATCAGTTAAATAGCGCATAGAGCTTTATATGACAGTTTTTGTGCTAGTCATTGTCAATTAAGCTTTAATTGTATTAAAATTTAAATAAAATACAGTGATTTAATTTTTATTGGCCAGACATAAAAAATTTAGGTATATATTTTTAGTTTTATGGAGACTTTAATGTATATAGATGAACAACGATATTCTATAAGATATACTAACACTATTTTATAATTTTATACCTCCTCAAAGACATTGTTCATAGTTTTAACGATCATAAAAGCCTAATGCGCCTTTTAACATATATATATGTATATGATGAGGATAGCCTGTGTCATGTTAAACGCTGTGTTTAGACGTAATTAGTGTTATAAAAACAATGTTACTTCTTTGAGCAGTTGACGATGTTCAATGTGACTGACCAGTGCCACTTAGCTGGAGGCCTTGACTTCACTACTAATGATTAAATAAAGCTAATGAAAAAAAACATGATTTTCCATCCTATTTAACTACAAACTTAGTGAATGAACTGTTTCAAATGATTGAGCATAAAAAGTTATGACTGAATTTGTCGACGCTGTTACTGGCCTTTTAGTGTTCGTTATTTTTATCAAGTTCCTTTTTTAAACTGTTTACAGAATTTGTTTACATGTTACATAGAATAAGAATTGTGGTATATTATTAATGTCATACCCCTTACGTGGATTGATGATATTTTAAATGCAATGCACAACTAGAGGTTTTGGGTCAGATATCCAGGTCGAGCTAAATCTTATTGGGTTTTTCTATGAAATTCTCAGTAACAGCTCCGATTTTAGATTTGTACCAGCTCTATGGCTTGCTTCCTATTACATGGAACAACATACCGGCAAAGTGTGGGTGTACATTAGTAGGTACACCTTTGCCTCACCCTTCGGGGAATACAGGCTTGATGGTATGTTAGGACATAATAATATAAGCATTTATATTACTACTTAATAATAGATCGCAATGTGGTCTAATTATATGGTAATTCTATGCTAATGAGCTTTCTTTCAGGTCATGTATAAGCTCAAAGGTATGCGAATCGAATGAATAGTTGTTCGACACGTAGGCGACCTTGCCTGCATTCTTTCTGGGTCCCTAGCTTATTCAAACAATACTAGTTGTTAGATGCTGTTTTGTTTGCCAAAGTTGATTAGTCCAAGTTATAAGAGATGGTGAATACAAGATTCAAGTGTATAGTATAAACCAATTTTAATAGAATTAGAATTAATAGAATTTTTACAAAATAAATATTCACTCTTTTGGGCACAGATGTTCTTTCAGAAAGAGGTCTATGTAGGCACGTCATTGCCGCACGGAGTATGAGATTTGGCATGGTTCATTTGGAAAAGGACTGCAGAAAGATTAGATTCACGTAAAAAAAACTGGATACAGTTTTTGAACTTAAAAAACTGGATGCAGTTTTTTTTCTAAAAAAATCATTGTGATCTTTCGAACACTTTTAGTAATAATCAATTCTTTTTTCTTATTTTTTGGAAACACTAATAATATAAGTTTATTATGTAGGGACACGGGCGAAGGTTTAAAAATGACTTCACGTTTTTTTATTCTGTTTCAGATCATTGTGATAAAAAGCGAATCAAGCCAACGCATTCTTGGCGGCCTCGATAACCAATTATAATTAACTATGTCTTTGCAAACGATATGTGATCATAACTTATTCGGACAATAGCCAATTAGTATGAGTTGTAATTAATATTTATGAATAGAATATAAGCACAGAATATTGACATGTTAGTTTTTTTCGCTAAAGTATATGACTTGTAACATGAGCGTGACCTAGACCGACATGCGACGGTCATCGCTTTCAATTTATATAGGGACGACAACTCGATTTCAAGTGCAAGTAGATAGATTAAAAGCATTACATTCATTACTTTAATTTATTTGCATATGGCATGCAACTCTAGGTAAGAAGACTTAAATTAATTGCTATAGTTACCTTCTGGCATAGTTTCAGACGAATTTAGATAAAGGCAAGGAATTATGACAATGTGCAACATTTTGATTAGTGGCGTAAATGTAGTTCTGTGCCTCGACCATGAGTTTTTCTCACTAGACTCGCTAGCGACGCCGTAAAATATTTGTATGGAAACCCACGCCACACCTCCAGCGGTTACATAAGGAACTAAAATCTGCTATGAGATTACAGCGTTTTGATCCGTAAAAAACCTATCGAAAGCCATTCGATGGAACTCTGGTTGAGGTACAGAATTCAAAGAATTTGTAGGTATAGCTGAGAACTGAGAGTAAGGTATTGTGATGTTTACGTATGGTAGTGAATGTTGGGTACGGCAGAAGAAACATGAAAATAGAATTAATACCGTACAGATAAGAGTTTTGAGGAGTAAGTATGTGTGGTGTAATGCCCCTTCGCTTCCAGTCATGCTGTTCCTCAGCATATCTGTGTGTTGAGTCCAATGCGATGGTTTAGATACAATGAATGTACTATTAACTAAATAAATGGGATATGTACTGAATAGATACAAAGACTATAGACTATATTATACTATGCACCTACCTACGAGTAACTTGTCTTTAATCATACTACAGTATGGATGATGTATGAATTAATTTAAAAAACTAGGTTGGCAGGCTTGTTAGTGACTCATATCACTATTATTATTGTTTGTTCATATCTACGGCGCCAATGCGGTATGTATGTAATAATTAATTGTCATCAATAATCAATAATCATATGCACCAGGACTCGTACTTTGTCCTTTATTGCCAACACCTGCTGCTGTATCTTGCACGTTGTTTGTATAGAATAATAATATGTTTTTATACATTTGTTGAACAAAACATCATAATTTTCTTGCTCAGTTCCGAAGCGTTTCGGAAATGTTAATGTGTATGCAGTATCTGCTTCGTTCATTGATCCCTTTTATACGAAACGTGATGACAATTTCGCCATTCCGTCCTTAACTAGTCATATCATACACAAAATGAAGGCTTTAACAACTTAATAACCAATCATGTATTGCGTGCGTTAAGTTGTCGCTCGTGCACGCTTCCTCACGATTTTTTCTTTCGCGGTACAAGTAAATGGTAATCAGTTACTGATCGACACAAATAAATAATTAAGTCACAAAGTACGCTCGGACCGCCCCATTGGGCGTGGACATCGAAAAGTTGCACAAAGTTTTATTTAGAACATAACAAACATTAGTAAACAGAAGGCCTTGAGTATCTTAGGCTTATATTCAGAGACGATTCTAAGCATAAACTTAGGCTTGCGTACCTATGTGAAATTGTAATACTAATTTGACATACGGAAGCATTACTTTACGCTTAGCATCGTCTCTGAATATTATCCTAAGTCTTAACCACCTATTTAATGATTTGTCTCGGAATTATTTGGCATCGACCGTTCCTGAATCATGTTGCGATGATAATTATACATTCCCTTTCGTTTTACTCTCCAGTTTTCCCATAAACGTAGATCGTTTAGTCAACGTCTAAGTTTAGCTACGGTTTCTAAACAGGTTCGGTGTGACATCCAGGTAGCGTTTAACATAAAAACGATATAACATATGAGGAACTTTACGTTGCGCTTTAAACTCGTATGTTTAACTGCAGTTCCGGTTTTCACTTTAAATCTCTATTTTATAATTTACTGCATTTTGCTTACATTCATTTGTAAATATTTCATCTTACAATTAGAATTCGTCTTGCTGGTGAAACATGGCAATTTAATGTAGTTTATGGTACAGTAAAATTACGGAAACAATTTGTGTTTAAAATACTTATCATATATAAACAAACACGACTATCCTTACGTCCTTACTAATATTATAAATGCGAAATTAACTCTGTCTGTCTGTCGCGCTTTCACGCAAAACCTTCTAAACCGATTTAAATGAAATTTGGTACACAGATAGTCTAGAGCCTGAGAAAGGACATAGGCTTTAGGCATTGACTTTTTAATGTGTGAAAAGGGCTGTAAGGGGATGAAATAGGGAATGGAAGTCATAAGAAATACCCAGAACACACGGGCGAAGCCGCTGGAGGAAAGCTTGTTTAGTATAATTTTGTTTCTGCATCTTTACATACCTACCATTTAAAAAAACAAATATTATGTAGAGAATAAATTTATTATAAATAAACTTAATTTTACCGGTTTCAGTCAACACCTAAGTGTTCTAGTTGTTGCGTTTCAATATTTTACATAAGTAACATAAAATGTTATTAATTTGAAATAATTTCAACGAATTGAATTGTATAATCTAATTAAGATATAATCGTGAATTTTTAGTGGTATAAGTTTCGGTAAAAAAGAGCAAGTACTTAAGTTTCTCTTTATCGTCATTATACCTACTTATTATTGAATAGTCATTACGATTTGTGACATAGGGGTCGCTTTTCTTTAGGTGTCACAGCTGTACGAAGATAATCTAGAACCGAGAAGGTCTCGGTAGCTTGGCTAGACTAAAACGATCTGGTGTACGCAGGATCAACGCGTGAGACGATTTTTTCTTACGCTAAAACATATATCTTTAATAAGGAATTTATTCAATAATAAATTACTTTAATTGTCTGATGATCGCGATAAGTTCAACCAAACTACGTATTATAGTGGGTTTCTAAAAAAAGTGGCCATGAGAACATTTGCCCGTTTAATTGCAATTGACGTTTCACTCAAGTTTTTGTATTAAAATCTCAAACCATGAACATTCGTCTGTAATTGATAAACGGTGGAAATGACATTGTTTTTAAGTATTCAGTCTTATATCAATGGCTTTCATCATCTTCTTGCATGAGATTGCGTCATGTAATTAAAAAAAATGATTGTTTAACGACAAGTCAGTTAGTTGTTTTTGTGGCTAATAAAGTATCGGTGTCTAGTGGAGGAACTATGCAACTTACTAAGTAGTAATATTTTATGAAGACCCATAATTTGTATAATGTACCGTGTACCTAAATCTGCCATAGTTAGGCAGAAGTGTAGTACATTGTACACTCACAGATTACCGCTATATTTAAGTCACATGTTCCCCTAGAGTATAACTGAGAATTTCATTGTGAAAAACTACATAAATAACACTACTTAATCTGGGAATGGAAACCCAGTCGCCCCTATGACCACTAGACTAGCGAGGCACAAAAAAATATTTAGTCATTTCAAATTAAAATTCGCTACTTAATGCTCTACAGATGTGTCTATTTCGTCAAATTCCAATTTGCTTGATCCATACTTACATAACAGTTACCGCAATGATACACATAAAATTATAGTGGCATAAGAATAATCTGTGTATTTCCAACTATGAGGTAACTGATGTTTAACGGACTATGGAGAAATGCTAATAAGGTTACTGAGCTGCTATTAAAGGTCCGTAAAAAGAAAGGTTTTGTTGAAACCTGTATAACACATATAATTATTATCTTCTCCCGATGTACTCACATAGATTACAGCAATTTTAATTGACAGTAATAAAGTTGTGGTCTTAAAGTCTAAAATACAAAAGTAGAAAACCATAATAGTGTTTAAGACAGCGTAATGGATTTCTTCTGATCTACTAGTAAAAGTTGAACATTTCCGAAAAAAAGCAATATGAAAAAGATTTATTCTGCAAAAAGCAGACCATTTATTCTGTTCAACTGTTATTTGAAGAACAAAATGTTCTTTTGTTTAACAATGACCATACTTATTTTGGTCTAGCCACAAAATACGAGCACGTAGTAATCTTACATCGTCAACGGAGTTCGCCATGTAGTTCAATCGTGATGCAATATACCATAAATAACTCTGCATTGACCTTGAAAAAAATACGATTTATCTTTTAAACATAGGAGCTGATTTTGCAACTGGGTCAAAGTAACAGATACCCATAGATACTAGTTTTGTGTAAAGTTAGTGGGTGTATTCTAATGGTCAACGTGAGAGTTGTAACCGGCGATTGGAGTGAGCGAACACTCGATCAGGGTTACTACTACATAAGTAGTAGAATCGAGAATCGGTTTTTTATTGCATCATTTAATGGATTTTTGTCTTTGTAAGTCCAACTTGTTTTTTAAGTACAACTCAGTAGGACTAATTATTGAAAGAGATTTTTATTTAATTAAAAATAAAAATTGATTGAGATATATTTTTGATTCCTGGAACGGTAAATTCCTCAGGTAGGACCAGATGATCAGCTCGTAATTTTTTTTTATCGACTTGTAATTGTCAATTTAGTTTCTTTCTTTAGCCGTTGCTGTTCCACTGCTGGGCAAAGGTTTCCCCCAGGTCCTTCCGTATACTCTTTCCTCGCGCCGCCTTGGACCAGTCCTCGCAGTACGCATTTAGATCGTCCTCACCACGTCCCACCTCTTTCTAGGCCGGTTTCGGCGGCGCTTACCATCTGGAGGCATTCATTGTATGGATACCAGTGGTCACTGTGCAATTGTGCATACGGCTGCATGCAATTAAGTTAAGCACGAAAAATTGCAGGGATGGGTTAGCTTTGAGCATTTTCTACCAGTCGACCTTGTTGACGCAGAAACAAAACATGGTGGGCATACTGACACAATTAATGTGTCATGTTAACGTGGATCAAGAATCGTATACGCATACTAATCGATTATTTCGCACCTGAGGTACGTAATGAGGAAGTTTTCCAGTACTTGGAGTAGGTACGTACCTATCTACATGATTGATATTGTATTCTCGTTCGGACATTGTTCTTTGATTCTAATAATCAATTTCTAGCCTAGGTTCTGGTCTAATGTAGGGCTTTCTTTATAGGCAATGTTAGATTGACCTTTTTGCTTTCATACATGCCATTGCTTCTCTAAGGGAAATAAAAATTCTTGTACTTATTTTTCCTTATTTTTTCTACTATATCATTTTTATAGACATAATTTCTTAGACAACATTACCCAATTTCGTATCAACAGATGACATAACACATTACAAGTGCATTACTCTTAACGACTGATAGCAAGTGACGGTACAAGTATAACCGCACCGGCAACCCTGCAGTCGTGCGTTACGCAACTTCAGTTAGTTGCTCGATAACTTGCTCCACATTCGCTCTTTGTCTCAAGCACTCCAAGTACTGGCCGCTCGCCTGGCCGCTAACCCGTTTATTTGTGTAATAAGCCATTTTATGCCAGTTTTCCTTTTGTATGTCTTATGTAATCGACCATTGGGATGTTCGTTCTCATAATTGTATCCCCCTACGAGGTTTAGGCATTGTATAGCATATGAATTTTAATTAATGTGTTAATTTACAAGTGTGTTTGAGATGTTTACTCAGTACAACTTTCACAGATTTAGCAGGAGGATTGTTGCGTCGTCAAAAAATTTGCGAGATTTTGCAGATTCGCCCACACTCACCTACATCCCACAGTTATCTAACGCACCACACCTATTTATGGTAACAAAGGTCTTTTAATTGCGTTATATGTTTTTTATTTCAAATTCCACGAATTTGTAAGTGTGTCAAAGAACTTATTAAATTATTTTGAAAGGAGATCCATGCCCAGCAGTGGGACTGTAGGAAAGCATAGGTTGCTGATAATAATAATATTTTTCATTACATTAAATGCAAAAGAACGCACGTACGACATAATATTGTGATTCAATAGGCCGACGATTACTTAATAAGTTGTAATCCATTCCGGTACACTATGACCGTGAATATAATTAAGCTATGTTTATCACATTATATAACGGCATTGGCGATATTCGAGTTACAAAACAAATTTAATAACAAGAAAGTGGTGCACACGTTGATAATTAGCCATAAAACTAGAAGTTTTGATGACGCATTGTTGCCGAAAAACTATTTTAAGCAGATTTCGTGCAAAATGTACAAATGGTGATGTTGAAGATCAAAATAACGATATTGTATACAAATGTAAGGAAAGTAGATCAGAAAAGGGTCAGCAAATGACGTAATTTCTGACTCACTGGTATATTTTTATTCCCTCTCACTAGTTTCCAAAGGAATGCTGCCTCTGCGCGCCGCTTTACATTCGACTTACCTCGCAGGTAGAGCAAAGGTATAAGGTTTTATTCCATTAATTTATAAAAAAAGTCAAATCTGAGCACTAATGCTGTTGGAAACATGGTACGCAAAATATATACATTAGCTTTTTATGGGGCTCATCGGTTGCACTAGTGGACCTGTTCCGCAAGGTCGCTAACCTAAAAACGACCAGATGTCAGCAGCTTGTCGTTGGTTTGTAAAAAACGTGAGATATTTAGTGCTGGCGACTAATTACTGAGCATAATGTACTAAAAGAACGGAGAGGTCATTAGTTCGCGTCAGACGGTCAATTTGAAACGTTAATTATCTATGTACCTAGGTACCTAGTGACTGTTCTGTGTAGATTTTATGCAGACTTATTATGACGAAGTAAATAGAATCAAAATAAGTATTCTCCTTGTCGGTAGTCGGGTAAATGTAGTTTTCACAGACGGGCAAGGAAAGTGGAAAGAACAAACCTACAATTTTATTCATAGTTTTAATTTTTTTATTATTTTGTATGTAATGCGTTAGTGTAGTGTAGAAACTACTTAATTAGAAAAGTTGTTAAAGGTGGAGTCATTTATTATACATATTTTGGAATAAGTACATAATATTATCTACGTATATGCAAATATATTTTCTAATACATACAAACGTGAACGTATTCAAGAATTTAATTTAATCTGATGTATATGTAACACATTTAGGCTAATATTCAGAGACGACGCTAAGCGTTTAGTAACGACGTCTCATGCGTAAGTTTACGCATGAGACGTCCTTTTTTCCTTCTAGGTAGTAAAAAAACAGTAGTACCAGCCAAAATGAAGTCACTACGATTAAATACATTATGGTACCTATACATAATTAATGTTCATAGAATTTACCAATGAATCAGAGCAACAGGAAATGTTAAAATAAACTAAAGCTTATTGTAGCCAAACCAGCGGAAGAAACTTGTCACTAAACCACACGTGACGTCAAAAGTTGACGTCACGTGTTCTTCGTTCTTATATACATATACATAATATAGGGAAATAATAAAAGCTTCTTTGTATTTTGTATGACTTCAACAACGAGGATGCATTTAAATCCAATCTAATAATTGTGAACTGCAAGCCCTCTTATATAACGTTTACCTGATACTATTTTCTCTTGTTATGGCATTGCAGCCGTGGAACAAAGCTAAACCGAATCCTACATCTGAAATTTTTGGCATAAACTTGAAAGAAGATTACAAAAAATCAAACAATGGCTATAATAGACATGGCTACTACATATCTAGAGATACTTCCAGACAAATTTGTTTTCTAAAGAGCTGTACTTCTACTGTTTTTGCATAAATCTTCACACAATTATATCAGATCGTATCAAAATGTAAGTGTAAACAATCTTACAAGAATGCGCATTGTGTCGGCGACTTGGACCACTGACTTCCGAATGTACGTCGGGAGCGAATCTGTGCGAAAAGTTCTTTTGCACCATTGTTCACGAGTACCTGCCAACAGGTGTTGTTAATTGGACGTGGGTATAGAATACGTGTATTATATTGTATCGCTGTTGTTACATCTCCTTTTGTGTTCAAGTGAAGGCTAGGACAGAATTATTCGTTCTTACGAAGAGAAACGCTGTCAACGTTTCGAAGAAAATGAATAATAAACAAATTAGTTGTAAGGCACATTTACTTACCTATAGCGTACGATAAATTAACCAAAAGTAGATTATTTTATTGGTTTCCGATTTAAAGATTCATGGTCACATGCTGACCGGTGACTAAGCAAAGTACCTACTACGTACAAAGAGTATAATGTAATATTGTTTACTATTATTAGAATCTCATTTTAGTAGGTATAACTTTCCTGTGCGTTACAGTGCGTCCTGCCCGTTATGACCTACGCTGCCGAGACGTGGACACTCACAGCAGGACTGGTCCACAAGTTTAAAGTCGCTCAGCGTGCGATGGAGCGAGCTATGCTTGGGGTTTCTCTGAAGGATCGAATCCGAAATGAGGATATCCGGAAGAGAACCAAAGTGACCGACATAGCTCGCAGAATCTGTAAACTGAAGTGGCAGTGGGCCGGTCATGTCTGTCGAAGGACCGATAGCCGATGGAGCAGACGAGTCCTAGAGTGGAGACCACGAACTGGGAAGCGAAGTGTGGGACGCCCTCCAGCTCGCTAGTACGATGACCTGAAAAGGATAGCCGGTAGCAGCTGGATGCGGAAGGCAGAGGACCGGGAGAAATGGCGCGCCATGAAGGAGGCTTATGTCCAGCAGTGGACATCAGTGATGAACTTTTCTGTCGCATCTAGAATACAATAAATGTCTAGTAAACAGTAGTTGCTGGAATCCTTAGGCTAACATTCAGAGACAAAAGCAAAAGTTTAAGCAAAAGTTTACGCTTATCGTCGTCTCTGAATAATTTATTAGCCTTAGTCCTAGGGGCGTTACGTAAGGGACAGATTTCTCATACAAACAAAAATAGAGATGTTAGCATCTATCATTCGCTACAGGCCTTTTACGATTCTTCCGTTATTCAAAATTAGAACCGAGACTTATGGCTAATAATATATACATTTTTATGTAGAATATGCTAAAAATATGTGGAACATAACGTCAATAGCAGTACCGTTTGACATCATTTTAGAAACTTCTTGGTTTTACATCTTTAACCGGACTTTAAATCATTACGTTAGGTGACAAGTGACGGCCTATGACGTCAATCGAGAAAGTCGATTATATTTTTATCCATACACTAAAACTGACGTGACATAGTAACCTTTCCTAGATCGAACAAAGAACTGCCGACCTCTGGACATCATCGATAACCAGAAAGACTTAAAGTGGTGGTATACCATTACTATAGATAGATACATCTTAGTCTCTGTTAAAAATCCTGAAATTTGGTAAGTCTATGGTTTACATAATTTCTGGTGGTGGGTGCCTGATGTCCTAAGATAGGCATGTATCTTAGGACATCAGGCCCCCACCTGTCTTTAAAATTAAAAATATTTTCATAAAATTATTTTATTTTGTAGCTAAACACTTGAACGTTGATATAAATTGCTGTACCTATAATAATTTGTGGAAGAGAAATGGGTCGATCTCCGGAGGCATTTTTTTTCGTGTCGGGCTGGATAAACCCATTTTAAAATCGAAAAACGTTTTACAAGTATTTTTTTATATACAGTTCGGTGTCTAACCTACGTGATACAAGGGTAATATTATGAATAAGTTTATTTCAAATGCTTTAAAAAAAATCTTAAACCCTAAAATCCTGATCGCTCTGGGTTGACCCAACTCCCGATTGAATGAAAAAATATTCTCTAACTTTTTTAATGAGTAGGTTCATATAAAACAACTTATTTAGATTACCTAGCAAATAGTTAATCTTCATAGTAATAAAATATTTTTAGTTATATTAATAATACTTTTGGCACAATTTGAATTTAAAATCGTGACCGGGTATTTTATCTCATCGCTCTGCGCTGAGGTAAAACATCGCGCTCATCCCTAGTTACGCGTTATAGACACTCTATTCCTCTCCCGCGGGGTAGTGCCAGTAGTGGTCTAACCACCGAGGAAGACATCTGTGTGCCACGTTCCCGCGCTCCAACATTACGAAGGTAAGTTTATGACTGCTCTGGATTTGGTTCTCGAATTTTATGATTGCTATGGCACGTTATTTAAATGAAATAGTAAGCCTCTGAATGTATTTGCTATGTGAATTAAGTGATCGTTATGATGTTTTTTATGAGACGTAATCACAACATTCTACTGCTTTTAAATTCGGCTATATTTATGATTTTGTGACTTTTTCTGATCGCTATGGCTGTGATTGCTCTGTCCAAAGCGACCAGAGCGATGATATTTTGTATTAATTGTACATTATAAATCTATTTTAAGTAGTAGTACCGGCCTGTAACAATGACAAACGAAGAACTATGCATATATCCTTTAATTTATAACCTTTCCTGGGTTTCTTTGGGTAACCTAAACCCATAAACAGATTTGACGTATTTTACCTTGATAATATTAATATATTGGCATTTAGCTAACCACAACTGTAACTCTTTCTTCTCTAAAAATTAATGGCAACTATTGTTGCAGATTGAAATCATGCCTCGAAATAAATTATCTATTGAAGAAAATAAGACATACTATTGGGAGAAATATTTAAATTAACTGTAGATATATACAGAACTGGCAATATACCATCAGATGACTGTATGAGCAAACTAATAACCTTGCCTAAGAAAGCCAATACACTGAAATGTGAAGAGTACAGAACCCTTAGCCTCATAACTCACGCATCAAAAATATAACTAAAAATTATTCAGAATAGACTACAAAATAAAATAGAAAACTTGGTGGGTCCAGACCAATACGGATTTCGTAAAAACAAAGGAACCAGAGAAGCTATACTAGCACTGAGGATGCTGATTGATTGTCGCTTAGACATAGGACTAAATACATATATAGCATTTGTAGATCTAGAAAAAGCATTTGATAAAGTTAATTGGAATAAAATGATGAAAACTCTGAAAGAAGTAGGAATAGATAACAGAGACAGACGAATAATATATGAAATTTATAACAAACAAAAAACTACTAAATATGGAAAAATAGGTTAAGATATAGTAGCCACTGTTTGTTAACGATTCATTAAGGTTAAGTGACGTCTTTGAGTTGGGGTGTAAGTAATTTTGTAACTATATAAAAGACTAGCTATTAATGATTGATTTCAAAAGGTTTTTAATTTTGTCTCATTTACATAGAGGTGATTTAATTAAGTCCCAATAAATGAAACTAACCCAAAAGTTGATTTTTATAATTATGGTAATTTGTTATTTTAGAAATTATCCTTACATATTATAAAACAAAGGCCTCCGTCGCACCTGTCTGTCCCTATATATGCTTAGATCTTTAAAACTACGCAACGGATTTTGATGCGGTTTTTTTTAATAGATAGAGTGATTCAAGAGGAAGGTTTATATGTTATAATACATGACCACGCGGGTGAAGCCGCTGGCGGAAAGCTAGTTTTATATAAAAAATACGGAATATATTTTTGATATAAATATATGACTGATAATATGCCTTGTCCTTTTTCTAAAATTATATATTTCTCTTACTTATAAAATTTTCATATAATCTTGTGACTGACACTGACTATGACTGAAAACGGCTAAATAAATAATATTTTATCAATATATTTTTTTTTGTTCCACTGATTTCACTATTTATGATCGCTCTGGCACCAATTATGATTGCTCTGGTCGCAAAAATTTTTGATCTTAAATATTTCCATAACTGTTTGTGTAAATTGAAGGCCAATAGTAAAAATGTACTATTTGAATATCATTCTTTTTACTGAGATACATAATTACCATTAAATATTAATATCTGAAAAGCACCAGAGCGATCACACGAATACGCCCGTTTTGGAGATTGACCCAAATAAATGAAATATTGTGATTAAAAAAAAGAAAAAAAATGGTAGGAGGAGGTCCACGGACATATCTTACGGATTGGCTAAGATTTTCCAAGTTCCATGACTAAGGTAGATCAGTAATCAATTGAATAAATCGTGTCGCAGCTGGTGTAATTAAGTACTCACAGCGTAATGATGTGCTGGTAATACGGATTATTCAGTATTGAGGAACGTAGCAAGGTAGATATTCGACCCTCAGTGCTCACGGTCAACGTGATGGAAAATAAGCCTAATAACATACTTCTTTGGACGATACCATCTAATGATGGTTAATTATCATGTATTCTCTATACATCTCGGTAGCATAGACTTTGTGATAATGTTAGCCTGTATTACATTACATACCTATATGTCCATAGCACATGTTATGCATGCGTTGCATTATATTTATTGTACTTATTTTTCAGAGAGTACGGAAGAGAGAAGAGTGTGGAAAGTACGGAGTGCTCCAGAATGCGCTGCGTGGGTCGGCCTCCAACGAGATGGACCGACAACCTGGTAAAGGTAGCTGGGAGTTGTTGGATACAGGCGGCATACGATCGGTCCCTGTGGAAGTCTATGGGGAGGCCTTTGTTCAGTGTTGGACCTCTTTTGGCCGATATGATGAGACAGTACGGATAAACAAACAAACCTAATTAAAAATTCGTCAACAAATCATAGCTTTCAGTATAGTGCAAGTCTGTAAAGTATTCAGACGTTGAAATCGTAACAAGCGTGTTTTGAATTTGTGCAAGTACCTAATGATTTTATCGTTCAGTACCTATGTAAATATATTCAACCACCGTTCTTGCTAACTTATAATCTACGTCGAATCTAATACAATAAGTACTAGTATCTTTGTAGAATGCAGTGTTAATTTAATGCATAATTATGATAACTTTTTTTGTAGTTTCTAACTTTGCCAGTGCTAAGTACAGGGACAAAAATGTCCGAATTGTCTAAAACATCTCGTCATCATCAAATGATCAGGCAAGAAACAAAGGGTAATAGTAGAAATATAATTTCAAGTAGTTATTAAAAGTACCGTATTTATAGCCGTTTTAGAAGTTTTCATCGGATACTAGAACTCTGTCTGTACAGTGACACAATTATGTGATCTAAATTATGTTCCAGGACCAGCAACAAAGACGACCCACATTACTAAAGATTGGTTTCAAAAAGTATGACGTAACTTAAGGCCCCAGTCTAGCAAAATTTGGCAGTTGTCAAATTATTAGCTCATTTTCGCAACGTTTTTTTAAGGAAAGGAAGGATATAGTGTCATATATTTTTATCGCAATAGAATATATGTTATATTAGCTTTATCTACGTATTTTTTTCACGTTCCTCTGGTTAGTTTATGTTATATAAATCAGGCGTCAAAGATGGCGCTCTCGCGCCCAACGCCATTTAGGGTCATGTTTGTGCACGTTAATCGGGGTATTCAAGACTAAATTCAAAAATCTACTCAGCGCAAAATTATCTTAAGATAGTCGTCTTCAAAATGCGCTGAGTAGATTTTTAATTATACCTTTAGTTTTCTTAATCCGAGTGTCATAACATCGTCAAATTTTCCGGTTTTTGGTCCCAAAACAAACGGTTTTTTTATACTAAATACTCAAAATATTGATGCAATCATTTGATCATTTTAAAGTACGTGTATTAAATGACACAACCAATTTAAAAAAAATGTGTACCTGCTCCACAAATATTTTTTATAGTGTTTTCAACAGGCACGGTTTATAAACGAAAATCTCAAGCCAATTTCTTCAGAGGCGGCCAGTCGGTCGTAGCGGTTGGACGTGGATTCTATGTCAAATTCAAATTTGTACCTCTCGCTCTAATTTTGCTCTCTCTCTAACCATGCTGGCGTACTATCGGGCATTGAAACTTGCTCCACTTCATTATTTTTATGTCAATTTATCAGAAATTATTTCCGACGCGCGTTTCCCGATCACGCGCGTTTTTATTCCACAAGCAGTTTAATCGATCGATTGTTTAAAAAATGCGGTGTGTTTAGGCATTTATTGGACACCTAAACGCTTGGATGTCCGACTAACTTTATGGTCCCGATTCTTCTGTCCCTAGTTAACACCTGGGTACAGAAACAACTCGACGCCATTTTTTACATTAATAACAGACATAGACTGTTTTTTTTGCAGTAAAGTGCGATAGTAACAAGTCTGTTACTATGGTTTATTAACTTGTTACCACTAGGTACCAAGTTTGTTACTATGGTCCGTTAACTTTTTATCACTAGGAAACAAGTTCGTTACTATGGTCCGTTAACTTATTACCACTAGGTAATAAGTTTGTCCGACACCCAAAAATTTACCTATGACCCTCCCCGGTTTGAATCACAAAAATTGAATAATTACTATCCTAATATAATACTATAATATATAATACTTAGTCCTGCAGTGGACCATTGTCCCAGCTACCTTTATCGGGTCATTAGACCATAGTTAGAAAGTGGGAAAGACTTAGTTTGAAAGTGAGTGTGAAAAGTACTGAAAAGTTGTGCAGTGACCGCTTATCTACGATATATATGGACATATTATAATGCGTAGAAGTAGAGAGCCTAGTTACAAAACAGGTTTTGAACATAAATGTGGATGGATATAGTAGAAGAGGAAGAACAAAGATAAGATGAATAGACAGTGTGAGAATGACGACGATGTACGTAAGAAAAAAACAATGCGCCGACCCCAAGTGAAGGTGAGGTGGTGCCTATAGGTGTACATACACGAGCTAGATGGACATAATATGATATACTGGCTGGATGTAAACGATTGCAGGGCAGATCACCCCCCGATTGTCGGTTAATATGGCAGTGGCGTAATAGAGAAGAGGCCCTGACTCAGCAGTGTGTTGCACGCGGTTTTTCATTTACCCCACTTCATGTGCCCAGAAGAAAAGTCTTTTGATCGATTTTTTGGTGTTAAATTTTCTAATCCCAACTAGGACATGAGCTGTGGCTTTTGGACGGCTGAATAGATTTACATGATCCCATTTAATTTAAAAGAAATTTGTAACAGAATTACAAGACTAATCTGTGGAGGGATTTACAAATACAATAGGAGCTGGATTGAGACGTGTGCTAGTCATTTTGTTGCTGAGCTATAAGCTCAACGGTTCAAACCCGTGTGATCTGGTTCATCTAGCTCTTTGAAAGCTGAGTTTACACACCTCTAATGATAGCCAGACGGCTATAGCAGTCTTGGAAGTGTATTCTATGTCAAATTCTTACTTCTCGCTCTGAATTTTGAACCTCTAACCAGTTTAGATCAAGAAATAAAACACAAAGGTCTACTCCAAAGCAAACCATCTCCTGAAACTTGACCTTATAGTGAATCAACCTCCTTCTTTTTCATGTCTGTTAAAACGAAATTAAAACCTCGACTAAAAATATCTACTGTTCCATAAATCATAAAGTACTTAAATTATTTCAAACGACAGATATTTTTTTCCGATTTTCAGGGTATAATCTCACAGGCCACAGTAGTGTTGTTCATTATAATTAAATAGAAATATCTTTTTGTATTTTTTAAGCATTTTCCATACTAAGATTACAAGTTATTTTTAATGAAGGAAAAAATCGGCTGGCGGGCAGGTTTCGAACCTGCGTCTTCTGTTTCGGTACACCACGGTACACTACGGTTGGTTGGGGCTCGCGGTAGCTTAGTGGTCAAAGCGTCTGATGTACCGAACCAGAAGACGCAGGTTCGAATCCTGCCCGCCAGCCGATTTTTTCCTTTATTAAAAATAAATAGAAATATTTTATTTTGTAAAGTAGAGCAACTTTCATTTCGTAGCACTGCTCTACACTTTGTAATTTACGTATCACAGGATGATACAGAGGGTGCCTCGCGGGGTTCGTGCCCGCGAACTGTCAATATACTGAATTCGTTTGTTATGCACAGCTAGACTGGGGCCTTAAGTAGAAACATTTTGTTTTGGCACAATTAAGTGTTATCTCAATTTTTTATAGTTTACTTTTAAGGAATAGATAATTTGGATGGCTTTATAAACTTTATGATGCGTAAAGCGATATACGTAGATAAAGAAGGAAACAGAGGACGAATAAATCAAAGAAACATCGCCGTGAATAAACCAAGAGCTATTAAGGCCTATTAAGTGCAAAGTTTAATAACCTCACATTTATTTCAAAGTTATTATATAAGGCTTAGATTAATTTAAAGAGGCCTGAGATTATATCTTGGCATATTTTGAAACGTTAAATGAAACTTTTTGTCATGATATTAATTTGGACCATAATTAATAACATTTATGATTGAAAAACAGGTCCAAATCAATATCTAAATATGTAATGACTTTATTAAAATTTTAATTGACTATTTTAGACTATAAAAAATCCTAAGTTATTAGTCTTTACGATGCATGAAAAAAATCACAATGAAAAACTTCATATCACAATAACAATTAACAGAAGATACCTACTGCCTCGGTTCGAGTCTCAGGTCAAGCAAATGTTATTGGCTCGCCCCTATTTATATAGGACCTAAAATCGTACCGGCGAACTGTGTGTACATTATAACAGATCTGCTTAATCATTCGATAAAGACAGGCGTGGCGATATTATGGTGGTGATAATTACAACTACAATTACCTAGTTCACTAACTACACAATTGTATTAACTCCTTCTTTTAATGTCAACTTAACATTTAATACAGGAAGTACTTATTGTACAACATCTTATATAATCATATCGAAATCAAGTTCCATTGCGTGGAATTGGGTCCTGTATGTAGGTAATTGCGAGTAGATATTGTGACCATTGGAACACTGTTACTTTCACTCTTAACGCGTGCGACAAGAAAAGAGTAGCCCGAAATGCTTCATAAACATGTTACTCAATCAAACGAGACATTTAATTTACGATTGTAAACTGGCAACTAGACAATTTCTTCATTCTGTGGCATGATAATAATTGGCGAATAAAATCGATCTGATATAAATTGTTGTTGTTGTTACAGTCAGTAGTCACATCGTCTCCAGTAGTTGGGTTGCTAAGGTCATGGTCGCGGGCGCTTCGAGAAAATTACTGGTGTTTAACAGCCAATTCCTGTGCATGACTGAGCTTGGTAAGAAATAATCGAGACACTTGGTACGCAATCATTTTGTCGTAGCTTATCTTGTGCCGCGATAATAGCGAGACCAGACAATGCAAAGACAAAATTATGTCACTGTTGCAAAGTCAAGAAGAGAGTAGAGATGTGTAAATAAGGTGTTAACAATAACAAGACTGTGTATCAACGATGTTGCCAGCGTTTGTAAAATAAAACCTATAATAAAGTCAGCAGAGTACCTATTATTAATTTGAATACTATAAAATTAATAATACGAACCCTGCTGATTTACAGCATATTTGTGTATGGCTACAATCTACAGTGCCAAATAAAAATAGGTAAAATTATTATTATTAGAAATTGAAACACTCCAGCCGGGCTAACATGCACGCCGTGCGAACATTTTGTCGACGCTTATGTCGTGCTTCTGTCTCGTTTTTGCACAAGAAAGAGCGAGACAAAAGAATAGACAAAATTTTGTCGTGAGGGGCATGTTAGCCAGACTGGTAAACTTTTTTGTTCTGTCATTCTATCTTCTACGATCCTTTGGCAATCCGGTTACCCTTTTCCAAAGAACATGGTTAGGGATCAGTTTGCAATGTTATATAGCTATTATTTATAAGAAGTTGAGCCACATAATACAAAAAGTAAATTAATCATTACTAAGTTAAGTATAATTTATTTATTATTAAAGTATTGAATACGATGAAACAAGTAGGTAGATAATCAAATTAGAGAAGAACTAGAATTATTTATATATAGCTGCAAACCACATCTTTTGACCTTAGTATTGACCTGAAACGCAATCAACCAAAACTGATCGATAGCTTAACTCAATTGCTATTATTATTGAACCGTAACTTTAAGTAAAATATTTAACGTTTTTATTTGAACACAATATTGTAAAGATTATATTATTGAGTGGACTTTAGGTTTTTATAGTAGGTAATGCAGTATGATCATGATCTTGCATTAAATATATACTCGAACCAAACCGATACGATTTTATACAAAACTGTGAGTAACAGATACTGCGCCATTATCATCACCATAATCATCAACACTTCATAAAAAAGATCTATCATCACAACAGCCTACTGCAGGCTCACAGGCGTGGTTTCCTCACAAGGTTTTTGCTTCACTGTGGTTGTGAGTGATCGGTAAAATTAATGATACACCCAATGGTGATCTTGAAAATTTTGAGCCGCGTGCATTGGATTCATATTTGAGACTTATGACTTCGCAATAAACTACGCAGTCACTGATATCTACTTTTTCGTGTCTATGCTTACTATGCTATATTTTTAAATGCGCCGGTATATTTAGTACCAAGATATGATGATGCGAAGGTTGTGATTTCCCGACCAGTATAAAAACCCGACATACTCGTAGAACATATCGATGATTCCAAGGTCTCTCATTTCTTAAGGTGTCTTGTATTTCTAAATGAAAATAATCATTTAAATCATCACACTACTTATATACGAAAGTCGGTTTTAGAATAGTATAATAGGTATTATACCGATATAAATTATCTAAACTTAATGTACCAATTTAGCGTCCTCGTTTCAATAAAACGACCTAATCTACATTCTTAGTTACTTTAATTAGTTTTGCTTGTACTCAGACAAGCAATTCTATTTTATGTAAGATAGCATCTAGCTCAACATGTTCTGGCTAAACCTTATTAGGATTTACTGCATCGGAACCACTCCGAGTTTCTTAAGATACGTCATGCGCTTGCGTCACTACACACAACCAGCGCATTACGTTATTCAATTTATTGTTCCAACAAAATATCGGTACAAGAACATACTTCGATCCTAATTAAGAGTCAAAGACAATAAAATTGTTAATTCTATTGTTCCCTCTGTATATACTTGGCATGATAATATGAATATTGGCGAGGTCCGGTGTTTCATTATATTATACATATAGCTACTGAAACATACTAACTAAATAAAATTGTAACTGTTGCAATTAAATTAAAAAAGCTACAACTCACTAGGTCTTCAAAAAGGGCATGGATAAGATAACATAATAAAAACAAAACCGTACAGTCCTTTTAACTTAATATCTGCCTTCTAACCAACCTCGTTCGTTGTAAATCATTTTATGGGGATCAGCCCATCGTTTGCAAACTTGCTGCTTATTAGCATAGAAGCAGCGAAATATTTTCCCACCGGGTGGACTATACGAATATTGTCTTCGTGTTTGTACTGCTTTTCCTACGTACCCACACCACGATTCGATGCAATCACGTTTAAGTTCAACGATGTAAGCGCCTGTTTTAAGTATTACGCTGTCATCAAACTTTATCGATTGTTTCAACTTCAGTCCTTCATCGAATGGTACGTACGGATTAAGGTCACATATTACTTCTTTAGCTTCGCTTTCCTCGCATATGAATTCCTCCTGTGCCAAGATATTGGTCTCATTCGGTCTGGCTATAGTTCCAGTGTCGACCAGCATGGTGTACGAACCAACATTGTCTTTCTTATGGCATATTCGCCCACCTTCTGAGTAAATTAAACAATCGACCAAGTAAAAAGATTTGGTGGGTATAGTTTTAGATAAGAACAAAATTTTATCGATGTTTTTAAAATGATTGTATCTTATTGTCTCACACCCGTAACTATCATCTTTTGTTATTTCTATGAAGCAAGATTTCAGTTGTAGTCTTGGGGATGTTATTTCTGTCATAGAAGTAAAAGAGGCTAAATGACATTCTGTAGAACAGTTAAAAAGTAAGGAATCGTTCCTGGGGATGTAAGGATCATGAGATGGTTCATTGTTTTTGTTGCTTCTACGTTTAATTCTTTCAGAGACTTTGCAAACAGGTACTTGCCCCTGAAATATATACATTTATAATATGAATTTGTTCAATATTTAATTAACTATTTGTTCAAAATTAAGTCTGTAAGTCGATGACAACTTTTGGAAGAAATAATGGTACTATGACACTATGCTATATAAGTTAAGTTACCTCGTCTATAACGCAAGTTATATCCTTATTGTAAACCTGTAAAATTATTAGATATTACTAAAAGTAAAAATTATTTATATTTTCTGAAGATCCCATTAGTTTAGTGGTCGCAATGGCCGCAAGTGAGGTGTACTTAGTCTACAATTGGGTTTTTCTGTAAGGGAAGTATTTGGATTTGACACCTGAAAAGGTACTGGTGAATTGTGGGAATAGTTCACCTTTGTTTAGATATCCAGTTAGGTTGACTTATGCAAAGGTTTTCAGGTGGCTACAACCATATTATGACTAACTATGCATAGAGAATAATAAGAAATCATTTAATTTATTGTTTTATTATTTTTTCATAAAAGTTCTGGAATCATTTTTATATACAAGGCACTGAATTAATATAATTACCATAATAATTATAAAAAGTGTGTCACTATACTTATTTACAAACAGTGTAATTTAATCTTACCGCATTGACTTCACACATAAAGACGTACTGAATGATGACTAAACATAAAAAAGTGAAATTCATGTCTATATTATTACATCACGCACGAAAATGAATCTATGAATGCTTATTCGTCCGAGGAAATCAACATGCAATAAAGTTTTAATTGTTTTCTGGTTCATTGCACATTAATGGGCAAGCAAATTGGAAACTCCTTGATAGCAAAGTGAAATATGTTGTAAGAACATTTGACAGATGGAAATCGTAAATACCTAGCGGTTACTGCCGCTGGGAAATAAAGCGTAGGCAAAGTAATCTTACTTACGATAAAATAAATTTTGTAAGTTGGTTGATAAAAACCGATTTACAATAGTAACATTGTTCCTTAATATTACAAGGCTTAAGTGAAATTTACTTAACAATAGACTACATAAAAATTTACACTTGCAAGCAAGAATAAAAAAAACACTCACCAATAAAATGAATTCTTGTTTAAACATTTTTCATCACAGTTTTCGGGTGTTCCTGTAATATAGAAAGATTTTATTAGAATACAATTAATTTAAAATACCCACAATTTTATAACACGCATAACATGGTATTTCTATAATTTCAGCTGAATTTTGCAAGATCTTAAACCACAGTGGTTGCCAAAATCGCGAAGACATACATCCCCAATTTGACTTGCGTTACACTGAAATAAATTAGCCAGCCATCATTATTCCGAGCCGGTAAACATAAAAGACGACTGTTTTGGTCACCGTGCGTATCACGTGCTCTAGATATGGCAAGGTTGCACGTGGGTTGGCGAGTGCTGCTCGGCTGCTGCGGCAATCCGGTGACATTGAGACGGCACTCGCAGCACTCGCTCTAATGCTTCGGCAAGTAATTACGGCACTTGAATTGTTTGGTTGTTGGTTTTAGATTTTCTCACACATCCACTGATTAGAACAAAGATGAACTTCAACATGCTGGCTTTGCTTCCTAACTTTAGATAAATATTATTGATCTTATTTTGGAGAGGTTTATAGAGGTCAAGTGCCGCAAATGTAAATCCGAAAAAGTACGTTAGCAAAAACTATAGCAATTATCACCTTACAGTGAGGATGGATCAATTGTTACGCTACATGTCGCGGCAAAAAATATTTTTATGGCGTACTTGTGTATAATGATTGGGAGTAAGTCTATAACGGTTTAAGTGCATGTAGGTAAGTTTTCAGTTTGTAAACGCACCACGATACAGGACAAAATCAAAATAAATGTAACAGTAGTAAAGTGTTGGGCAAAGTTTTATAAAGCAAGAACCAGAACCGGGAAAAAAGACAAAATTGTTAATTCTGTCGATGTCGTGTTGATTTATTTCCACCTTTCTGCAAAATTTTGCAAATCTGGAAACGTGTAGCATCTGGTATTTGGCAACTTGTTTAATTTACGACATGAAACTAGTTCCTATATTTTGTAATTTTCCCAACCAGCACTTAATACTGACATATAACGCAAGGAAATAAACAGGCGACTTTATTAATTAAGTAACAACTGTGACATCACAATTAAGCATGACCAACAATGTTAATACGTAATTATTTATAAATTCCATCTGTTATGGCGTTGTTTACTATAGAAAGTGCAGTTACAATGGGACATTGAACGATAGTGAAAATGCTCGCGCCCCACGCATAACAAGTGGGCATTTGGTGCGTTTTATGTGATTGGTCATGGTCGACGACGGAAGCAAAGTAAATGCAGTTCCGCAAATATGGACTAGAAACTGCAATCGTTTGACTGTATGCAGTTTGTTTTGTATTATGATATAAGATAATTATGATAAAAGCTTTAGTTTATTTAAGGCTTATTACAATACAAGAAGCGAAGTTAGATTTTTAACTGATCTCTCACTTATGGTGTTTAGTTTGATCTAGCAATTGTAGCTAAACGAGTATTTACCATGGTTTAAAATTGATTTGCCATGTTTTTGTAAAAATGACTGACAAGCACCAAAGAATTCAGTAAACATCCTATTTGTTCCTAAACAGAGTATGTGTATTCAGGTGTATCTTTTGAAAATGTTGTATCTACTAATTACATCAACGGGGTCTTACCGTAGCGGCCACATTTTATTCTTAAAGTTCCTATTTTGTATGTAATTCATTGAGAAAACATTGTATCTAATTATAATGTCATGAAAACTAAATATTGGTTAATATTAATGTTTATAGCCTTTAGCTGTTATTTTCTACATTCTTATATCCAATATTTAAATGGATTCATGGATTGATTCAATGGGATCAGTACCTATATATTTTTTTGTAATTACAAGAGAGTTATTGCTTTTAACGGACGGTTAAATTAAACTCTTAAATCATGAGTAATTTGTCTATGTAATCTTTTCTTGGTCTGAGATGTAATCAGTGAGAACTAGTGTTCTATGTAGGTATGTTTAATAAACTGTGGAATAGGCATTTAGGTAGGTTGAGTTGGTTGCCTCGTTGGCCTTAGTGGTCCTAAGCACTACTGCTACGCTTGAGGTCCTGGGTACGATTCCCAGGTCGAGCAAACTTTTTTTTTTTGGGATTTTCTTTGAAATCCTCAGTAGCTATAGCCCGGTAAATGGCAATAGGCTTGTCATCTATTACGTGGGACCTAAACATACCGGCGACTGCCTAACCCTTTGGGGAATATAGGCGTAATATTGAATTGATATTACAATAAACAGGAAATGTTGGGAAGTAACACGATAATGTAAGGGAAGCGTGCAACCGCGGTTACTTCGTAATACAGTACGGTTTACATTGATTTAATTCTCCAACACTGCAAAAAATAGACTTTTATAAAATACTAGAGACCGGCGCGCACCTTTGCCTGCGTTTCCCGCGGATTTAAAAAGAAATCTTACATACAAACCTTCTTCTGACAATAAAGAACACATAAAAGAAAGATTTATCCAGAAGTTTTGCGCGTACAAAAATTTCAGTAATTCATTTTTATTGATACGGGTCACGAGTTTGACTCCCAAATAAAATAATGTTTCTAAGGCTTGATAGTTCAATCGGTGATATATTTTAAGCTTGTAATGGCCACGATACTGGAAAACTAAACAGAATGATCATTGTTTTGCCTTCTAGGCGCATTATTAATTCAACCTTTTGTAATGTATTAGCTTCTACGAACCAATTTCAAGAGAATTTACATTAATGTTGCAAGCAATAAATATAGAAAATTTATTAAATGACGATCTCAAAGAGGAATTTAACATTTTAAACTTTCAACGATGCGTCATCAGACAGAACAAGTTGGACAATGCAGTAAATTAAGATAGCTCAATGCTTTTTATTTTTTATTACTTTTAAACCTGTTGAATATGAGACTTCTACCAAATAGGTAGTTTTATTTTAATAACATGCAATAAAAACACAAGTTAAACGTGACTGCAAGAAGAATAGGTACACATATTATTTTTACATTAAATTTATTCTTAATAGCGTTGCATAAAGGTCCACTCAAATGATAAATATTAAACTAATATTTGAGTTCAATATACATATACTATACTAGCTTCCCGCCAGCGGCTTCGCCCGCGTGGTCTTATAATTTTTTCCCCCGTTTTTGCAACATTTTTCATTACTACTCCGCTCCTATTAGTCGTAGCGTGATGATATATAGCCTATGTTACTCGGGGATAATGTACCTTTCCAAAGGTGAAAGAATTTTTGAAATCGGTCCAGTAGTTTCGGAGCCTATTCATTACAAACAAACAAACAAACAAACAAATCTTTCCTCTTTATAATATTAGTATAGATTAACACACTATCACCATGATAATATCTTCGAAGGGTTAAGCAATGGTTTATTTTATATACCCACAGTGCGTCGCCGTTACAGTTGTATAGGACCCATGTACCTACTTAGATAACAGAGGGCAGGCCCGTTGCTATTAATTTGCCACATAGCCGAACTTCTACTACTTACAATTTCATATAAAATCCTGACAATATACGACCTGGGAATCAAACCCCGGACTACTGAGACTTCAGCTCAGTAGTCACGCTTGCATCCACCACTGGCCAGTTATTTTAAGTTAATAGCAATTATTTATGTATAAGTAACTATATCTAGCCACAGATCTTTTGTCGCTACCCTAATACAATCTTGAGCTAAACTTATTTTGATCAAAATCTAAGTTTAATGAACCCATTTGTGTATTTCAAGTTCAATACTATTTTAAGATGTTCAAGTCACAAAAAAGGAATTTCAGCTTCGTAGAAAGAGAAGAAGCTTCTTGGAATTCAGCTAGATTGGAATGTTAATAACTATTATGGATATAAGCACTGAATTTATGGTTATTAGTGACATAATATAAAATTGAATGTTGTAAAATATTCGTTAATGAGCAGCCACTGTGCGGTTAATCCGAGATAGCACATGCTATCGGTAGACATAGTTTTCATGAATAGCTATTTATCCTTATTTAATAATTACTCTCCTCAGAAAGGATTTTGAGAAATTCCCACGGGATTGGGAAAAACGAGAACAATGTATTATTGTCCATGTCATAACTATGTATCATATATTATGTAAAATACTTTTATTAAATTACAAAAAGTAAAGTAAAAGCGGTTTCCTCATTAGTTGGGCAATTTAGCGAGTACCTACCTATCAAGAAAAACTTCACTTCCTAACGGATGTGATGCAATGCAATACCGCGGATACTTGACTGTATCGGCGTGATTGAATAATCGTTGTAACAATATACCTACATACTCATTATTTTTATGCCTACCGGTAATTATAGGATTGTGAACATCCATGGAAAATAGGCCGGTCACATCTCTCGGAGAACTGACAAAGGAGAAAATAGCGTCTCGAGTGGCGGCTGCGTCTCGGCCAGCGTAGTGTAGGACGCCTGCATCAGTCTAGGTTGACTTGCGGTAGGCTGCTGTCACTGAAGGATGAGGAAAGCCAAAGATCTGAATCTATGGCAATCTTCAGGAGAGGCCTACCTCCAACAGTTAACGAATGTCGGTTGATAATGATGATGATAAACACGTAATTAGGAAGGATTTTTGGAAATTCCTATAGGAATGTGAAAAATAAGATCAATGCGTATACAACTACTCATGCATTACTGCGTAAAATATGTATTTGCGTATTAACAAGGATGAATAATTATTGTTTATTTATGTACCGACCGTGTGGGTGCAACTAGTTTAACTCTAGGCTACATGAATATAGAAATAACGTTTAATGTGTGTAATGTTTTAAATTTTACTGTAAGTGTTACCTGCTATGTAGCATGTACGCTTCCTACACTGAAAACTACTTCCTCCATATGACTAGCACAAATACAAGTACGTTATGCAGTGTATTATGACATAATTACTTCAGCCGACTCTGATATAATTGTATTTATTAGATCTGATATAATGATAATTGTTGGCAGCGTAACAAATAATTGAGTAGATATAATTATGGCTGTCCTAATTGGCACAAAGACGCTGCAAACCACGGGGTAGATGAGGGAATCATATTCCTTAAGAATTGGAACGAAGAAACGTAACATCGAGATAAGTGAAATAATGGGGGAGTGGAATATTATAGGTTAAAAAAATTATGTTGGACTTGTTCTGGCTCGCTCACTCGCTCACCTTTTTCTACAAAAGGTAGCCCATGTCTTTCGCCATTATGTATGTATTTGACCAAAATCTATATAGCAGTTTATGCGGGAAAATGTATTATACAGTCACAGTTACTTATGCATAATATTAATAAGGATGTATCAAGGTTCTATCTACAAAGTTTTTTAAAGATTAAAACTATGATAAGAATTAGCAAACTCTTATCACAACTTATGATTAGGTAATGGTATTTTCTTTTTCGACACCGATAGACAATAGATAAGTTCAGGCAAGCCGATAAAAGTATCATACCTACATTAGAAACTAGGAATGTCTGTTAGTAAGTTCAAGGTGTGACTGCAAGTCACAGTGATATAGTCATTTCCGTTATTTTACCTCAATTCCATCTTTGGCTATCTTGCTGAGCTTTCCAACGGTGAAAATCCTTTTATGTTAATTTTATACCAGATTTGCTCTACATGGTGTTTAAGTTTATGCTTTTCTTGTTAGATGAGAACGTAACATGAGAAACAACAACCATTCTGCATGATGATGACTGGGTATGAAACAAGGTATGGACAACATCGGCAAGTCTTTCACCTCATGCTGAACAAGGACACCTTATGTTGCTTAAAGCTGTAAGACCTCGTAAAAAATCTTTGGTACTTAATGTTGTATTGCGCCCACTATTAAAATGGAATAATAATTTTAAATATAACTTTTCAAATTGAGCCGTAAAAGGTGCTTGAACAATAACACAGTTACTCGTAACTTCGGATGACTGGGTCCCAAGTTAAATGAGTCAAATTATTACTAAGTGAAGCGAACGAGTCAGTTTTAAAGTCATATAACTAAAGTTATTGATTAATGTTGCATTTAGTAAAAACACTATTAGGTACCTATATTGTTTACAATCGTAAAACATTGTGAAAGTATTCTACACGATACGTAAATTTAATTATCTTGTCCATTTCCAACGTAATTATCGTAAAGTAGCTAGTAAGCTTCTGTTCCGGAAAATGCTTATTCAATAAAATGAAGTACCTATTACTTATAAGAATGCTTGCTGTCGACTGCTTAATACATGGCTCGTAAATCTTTTGTAATCAAGTTGCAAGTGCACTTTCTTTGTTTCTTATAATAGTGAACTTTCATTGTATTTTGTAAGTACTCCTTACCCGCAGTTTTTTACAGGAGATATATATTTTCGACACATCGGAAAAGGCAACGTAAGACGGCCTCCAACGAGATATACTGACGATCTGTTGGGGGAAGGGGCATATAATCGGTCCTTGTAGAAGTTTAATGGGGAGGGAACAAAGGTAAAATTTGGCAAAAAATAGTAAAATGTATGTTAGTTATATTGAAATTTTAGTTTAATATAGTTTGAATACAAGTTTGTTATCTGTTATACATTTACGAACAATTGCATTTGGTATATGGGATTCACACCTTCCTAATATGTTTTTTTTTAGAATAGAGTTGGAGTGGAGTTTCAGGATAAAAAATCTAACGCGTTTTAAATTTAAAAAAATTACAGTCCATTTAAAAATTCTGTTAGCGTGTTCGAATGTTAATCTGAACTTGTACTGAGTCATACATTACGTTTGAGGAAGTCATATGAGATGATTGATCATATATAAACCAGACCAAAAATAAGTAACAAGGCAAAATTTATTGTATCTAGTAGGTATATGGCATCTAGGTAAGGTAAATCACATTTTCTTTTTTTTGTTGTACACTTTCTGATGAAAACAATGCTTAAGATGAATATTTAACTGTGATTCAATCAGTCAAATCTACGTCTACAGTATGTTTAACATAAACAAACAAGCAACCTTTAATTTTTAACTAATCACCAGAATGACAGGACTTTTGTTCGAAATAGGTATTTTTGTGATTGAAAGAATGATTGATGATTTAATATTCTTGATTGAAGACACTTATGAATTTAGAGTATCCTTATATGATCATAGAGCTTGTTGATGTCATAACATAATGCGAATTATAGCGAATTATATTTTGTTAGAGTGTAGTAATTGGTGGAGTTAAGTATCTACCTATATTTTTTATTCGGACTGCACCTATCCAGTATAGGAATCAATAGAAAATATTTTGAATTCTATTATATATGTATATCTAAGACGACAGACTAGTACAAAAATATACTATACTTTTAATGCATCGAAAGGTTAATTGTTTTTACTTTATTAGGATAACTATTAAAAGTCGGTAAATAAACCAAATTGGGAGTCGTTGAATGCTGCGATCCTTATGTTTTGATATAATTAAAGTTGAATAGAATTTTTATCAGAGGTCAAAACAACTTATGGAGTAATGTTACATATACCTAAAGAAGCAGACTAAAAGAAGAAAAACAAATTGAAAGTCAAAACAAGGATAGGTAATACAAAACAGACGCTTTTTTGTTTTTATTGTTAAAAAAAAGTGTATTACTATTGTTATCTCGCTTACATTGCAGATGGCTATTATTTTGTAGCTTTCGATTCAAAGCTGTTATCATATATAGATGTTGATTCAATTACGTAAAAAATATATATATTGGTACCTTGAATGTGTCAGATATAACATGTATATTAAGCGAAAAGGTGTCAAAGGTGAAAAAAATTAGCACTTGAAAATATTATCATAAAAGATAACGGCTAGTCGATTTCTTTGCTTTTTCACGTAACCATTTATTGTCCCACTGGACCGTTGTACTGGTTTCCACTCAGAATGAGAGGAGTAAAGCTATAGTTCAACACGCTGACCTATTAACAAACTTCAAACGCCGTTGATAAAACATGGAACTGTAGGTAGGATACCTGATATTATCACATGACAGTTCCTATAATGTTTCTCTTCACTCTTTATAAAGTTTCAAAGGCAAGTGCCTGGGATTTGAACTAGAAACCTATAAATTGGCAGTCCATGGTCATGTCACTCGGCTATCATTGCGTTTTATTTGCTTTAATAAATTTTGTGAGGAAGCTGCAGATTTTTTGTTGCTTTTGTTATTAAAGCTGGGTTAGACGTTAGGAAAGGCAGCTTTAAATTATGTTATTGTATGGAAATGTAAGCCAACTACTTACTTTAGTTATTGGAACGTCTCTCACCTAATAATATCCAACATCAAATACTCAATTAGGATTTGTTTTGTTTAAAGTTTAAGAAAGTATAACTAACACTTCTTTTATTGTTTAACAATGCATATTCACACCATTTTACATAGAATAGCTACAATAGGAAATGAGGTGTGTCCTCAATACTTCCATTTAAACAAATTTAAAACAAAAAGACTAGGAGACGAAACGTCGCGTTCGCGATCGCATTGAGTTTGAAAATTTGAATAACGAACGCGTGTAGCGCACGCGCCGGCTTTGGTACGACTGGTGGAGGTTTCCCGCCAAAAGCATGCAGAGATAGTGGTGGATAGTGGCTGCAAGTAGTTGCAAAGATTCATTCATGTCTGCGAATGTTATGCAATTTTCTTGTTATTGAGATTATTGTAGGGACCATTGAATTGTTGCGGTCGGGTCACGACTCCCGCTGCGGGAGCATCTCGTCATTCAAGCGGGTCATTTATTGTGCGGCTGTTATACAAAAGTGGTTCTATTGTTATCGTGACAAAAAGATGTGTAATTGGTTATCGTAATTTTATTTCCTCTTTCCGACTGAGGTTTGAGTCACATTGTAAGTAAATGGGGAGAGTTATATATTTATATGTATAGGTTATTAATTGTTATCTATTTATGATGAGATGAAATCTTTTTGTAACAAGAGAGCAAGCATGCATTAAACTTAACTTTTTTACTTATTTAGTTTTGTTTTTAATTGCATAATGTTAAAGTTCCATTAGAAGGTGAAGAGACTGACTTCTGTAACACAGGTTGTTACCTAGCTCAAGAGTCAGGGCATCAAATATCTTGTAACACCCCATTTTATGCCAATAAAACATTATTATTATTATTATTAATTGTTTGTTTGTCCTTTATACGTTCCTATACAATTCATCGGATTACGAAGAAACTTTGGGGAGTTGCTGTGAGTACAGTGTGTAGGCCTACGACGGTATGAAAAAAATTTGAACATAAGTTCTGTGAACCATGTAGGTACTGCTGAGTAATTTGTGTGAGTCAAGTAAAGAAAATGAGTCATCAACTCAGTCGTCATACTATCACATATATGCACAAATAAAATGACAATACTCCAAAAGTGTAGTTAGTACCTAGATACTATTTTTGACAAACATGGCAATTTATCTTTTAAAGAACAGATTAGGTACGTATAAATGTATAGGGTAAGAACTTTTCTATTGTACACCCTTATTTTTTAACTATCGTAAATTTTAAGGGATCACTGCATTCATGATTTTGCATTGGGACCAACCCTGAAACCGCGAATACAGTATAGAATTAGCACCCAGTCCATCTTTCTCTTTGCACTAAATGAAAGCAAAAAACCCCACTTAATATTGCCAAATATTTAGCACATTTCCTTCATCGGTGAACGGTGGAACTTTTTAAAGAGTTATAGAGTTAAGAGTAACGTCTATATCTCTATTATAGATTATAATTTTTTCCCCCGTTTTTGCAACATTTTTCATTACTACTCCGCTCCTATTAGTCGTAGCGTGATGATATATAGCCTATGTTACTCGGGGATAATGTAGCTTTCCAAAGGTGAAAGAATTTTTGAAATCGGTCCAGTAGTTTCGGAGCCTATTCATTACAAACAAACAAACAAACAAACAAACAAATCTTTCCTCTTTATAATATTAGTATAGATATAGACGTCTAAGAGAGATGTGCTTTTGTTTGTTTTTAGGTCCTAAAAATAAATATAAATCCGTCAAACTTAGTTCCTCCCCTGTTCTCTCTACTGCTCTTGATTTTATTAGAAAGAAGGCTCACACAAGTGGATTGCGCTGACTAAAATCAAGATGACATTAAAAACTTTATGAGTTTATGCCCTCTATATATCGCAGGCAGCTATTATACTGCCATCTATTGATAATCATTTAAAATAACAAGTGAATGTCAATATCACAGTCACAAGGCTTAAAGTTGGTCTTGGCGAGTTGCTTAACTCTTTACTTAAGTTATTTATACAGTGATGAACCAAACATATAAAAGATGGCGCTAGTGAGCGACGCTTAGAGACGTGATATAATTTGTAGTTTATGAGTATCATCAATATTCATAATATAGCTTTATTCAAGTCGCATTGATTTGTATTCGTGAGGAAAAGCTCCTTTCAATTAATCAGCTCACCATAGCATGTATTATCATGCATATCGTGTACTAGGCTTTGCCCGTGACTTCGTTCCCATAAAAGATGATTTTTTTCCCCCGTTTTTGCAACATTTTTAATTGATATTCTGCTCCTTTTGGTCGTAGCGTGCTGATTTATAGCCTATAGCCTTCTTCGATAAATGGGGTATCTAACACTGAAAGAATTTTTAAATCGGAGCCGTAGTTCCTGAGATTAACGCGTTCATCCAAATTAATTTTAATTAATTTGGATGAACGCGCATTAATTAACCTAATGCGTTGGTAGTCTCGAGCGGAGCAATAGCCCAGTGATAGTAGTATTGGTCGCAGGGGCACTAGAATCAATAGTACCTATTCCACATTTCTGCACCTGAAACTATATACAGCTTTTACCCGACTGCCGAAGAGGGTTATTATGTGTAACAAAAACTACAAATAGATCTTTAAGACACTTTAAAAAATAAACTGCCTCGTTGGTGATCCTTAGCGCGACTGCTATGCTTAAGGTACTGGGTCCGATTCCCAGATCGAGCGTGTAATTGGGTTTAATAAATATCCTGGGACATTTTACACAGCACTATCTAGTCCCAAACTAAGCAGAGCTTGTACTATGGGTACTAGACAATGGATATAATACTTATATACTTTTTTTGTAAATACATACTTATAATATATAGGAAACACCCAGACAAACACAAACACTTAATATGAAATGTGAATAGTTTTTCTATGAAATCTTCAGTAGCAGCACGAAGTTCGGATTAGTGCCCGGTTAATGACGATAGGGTCGCAATTACATTGGACCTATTAATATACAACTACCTACTGACCGTAACATAACATACTACATTAATAACCGGCGAACTATCAGTGTATACCTATTATACACCGATGCCTAACTAAGCCTTCGGCGAATACGGACGTGGTATGTTATGTTATACATAAAGTACTGTGATACAGCCTCTTGTAAAAATCGTCCAGGTCCACTGAAAGAAATATTGTAACTTACGTGTTGTGAATACGCGTTGGTGTCAAAAACTTCTATACCTGCTTACTATTAAAAATGTCTATAGATAGATAATACTATCGTCTACCTTTAAAGTAAAGTTGCCAACTTTCATTATGATCCGACTTTACATTACTTACCGATTTATCGGCAATTGAACAAACTGCCAACATGTTGACTTCGTAAAGCCATTTCGTCATCCAAATCTATTTATAAGCTTGCCAGCCGAAGTCGTCGGTGACAATCTTATTTGAATAGATCATAAGCATCAGCTCATACTTGTATATTGTATTTGGAGATTAATTTATTATTTGATTTTGTGTCACGCTGTGCACATAGTTTATTTGCCATGATTTATAACTTTCGATTTTATGAGAATGGTTAAAATTGGCTTTGTGTGATTATAAATTATTTATTTTCATTTCATATTTTCATTCTTTCCGTCCTAAAAGTAAATAGGTAAGGTGTTTTTATTTCGTAAAATCTGAATCTGTGATAATGTTTACAGTAAATGATTATAAGTTGAATGAAAAAATAAAAGTATGAATAGGTATTTGATGTAACTTATAAAATTAAATCCTAGGATCACTAAAGCAGCGTTAACATACTAAGTAGTTGTAGATGCGGTCAAAGCTATTATATCGGATGCCGCAAGTCATGTTTAACATCATGAAAAATTCTCCAACGATTTTTACTATTCCAAAAAAAAAAAATTTGTAATCTAAAATTTATTTTTGTAAACATCTACTAGTCTCTAGGAGAAATATTTAAAAAGGCAAAGGCATCATTAATAAAATAACGGATTCAACATTAAAATTTTTACCTCTATTTAATTTATGACTACATTATATTGATATTTTCTTCAACCAGGTAAATAAAATGTTAATTAATTTTTTTCGAATATATGGTTGACGGGTAATATTTAAATACAAAGGTAATATACATAATTTTTTAATATATTTTATTGTATTTCAATTCAGTATGTACATTTATTTTACAATATTATCATCATGTGTTCTGCAACAAACTTAAAGATATTATTCGTTTCTATGATGATCACTTCTTTATGGCAGTTACATGGCAGTGTGTTACTTTGAACATGGATGTAATACTTTTGAAAACTTATTTTAATTCATAGATAAACTAATCTATAAAATTAATAGTAAGATTAAAGCTATACTTTTATAATTGCCTACTTGGCATAACCTACTTATCCTCAAATGTGATAGATTAAATTTATAAAAAAAAGTTTCTAACGTCTTTTTGAATCCACGGGATAGTAAAGCCATTTGAACTCATAGCCTTTAAGGCCGAATTTTGCATCTTTTTCAGTTTCTGGTTTGGGGACGTCGTCTGATAATAAGTCAAGTACATCTTGTGAAATCTTAGGATGGAAACCTGTATCATCAGCCACGTAATCAATTCTTGTACGAACACCATTTCTTCCAGTTACATAATAATATCCTTTCTTTACACCATTTGTATAGCCTTCTTCGAAGTGACCGTGGAATCCTACAGTGTAGTTGAATGTATAGAGCAGCTGTATCATGTCATCTTTAGTGAGTCCTGGAGGTAATCCGTCTTTTTCACCAGGACGAAGTGAATGAATGTCTGTGTTCTTATCAACTATTTGCATCTGAGCAGAAACTAACGTAGGTTTAGGTGAGCCAGGCTGGCCACCTGACTCGGAACTGGGACCTTGAGGGCCATTAGGCTCTACATTTGAGTTGAATTGCTGTTCAGGACCATTAAATTGTTTCGAAGTCCTGCTGCCAACTCCTTGGCGTGGGTAGGAGCTTCCTCCTGACAAAAGTGCATTAGGTCCGGACAGTCCACTTTGTAAACTGGAGCCGCTGGAACCGGCAGGACCTTGAGGCGCAGATTGGGCGTATGGACTATTATCGCCACCACTCAGACTACTCTGTTCTCTTGGGTAAGCCTGAGGTCCGCCTAGTTTTTGTCCAACATTTCCTGGACTCTCTCCGAATATTGAGGAGACTTCGGGCTGTGGGTAGTTATTAGGGGCATTAAGAGCACTAGATCCTTGATCATAGCTTGGTGAGCCAGGATAATTTTGCGCTAATGGGCCAGGTTGTTGAGCGAAGGTTGGCGCGTTATCTGGGGCACCAGGTCCTTGTTGAGGGTAACCTGGTTGACCTCCTTGCGGAAATGAGCCACTGAGTCCACCTTGTACATTGTTTGGCTGTCCAGCAGAAGAGGGAGGGAATGTTTGCTGATTCTGAGGAATGGCACCTGGTGCACCAAATTGGCCTTGACTATTGTAATTGCCACCACCATTTGCTTGGTTATACGTAGGTAGTGGTGTCTGCGTGGTAGTTGGAGGCAGACTGCAAGATGAGCACGACTTGGATGGTTGCTCAAGTTTCGATGCCGGAGCTACTTGCGGCGCAGCTCCCGCTTGTACAGAGGCAGGTTGCTCTGGCGATAACGCTCGAGCATGATCCTGTCTTGATGGTGCACGAGATCCGGAACTTGATGCAGGTGCTGAAATTGATAGAAAATAAACACATATTACTTTTGTCACTCCGTAACTTAGTGTATTTACAATAAAAATACATAAATAGGAACTTACATGATTTCAAGTGGATGTTTTTCGTTGATAAAATCCTGAAGCGTCCCTCTTTGTCGGTGGCATAAACAGTGACATGGTACACGTCATCCGCGGTGATGAAACCAAACTCGCCCATGATGATCCCGTCTTTGTCTGAATAATAAATAATAATTTTATTATGTTCGATAATAATTAATATGAGAATGTGTTTAGTGCTATAAACGTCAAATAAAATAACATACAACTGTTCTTTCATGGTCTTATAATTTATGGGAAAGTTTATGTAACGTATATTTTACGTTTATTCTGGGCTAGCGTAGCTTCGCTCGCATCAAGTTGAAACTCCGTTAGTTATTTTCATGAAAATTACTGATGTTTTAATAGTTATTTTGTTATTCGGGGTGGAGGCAAATCCAACAAATCAAAGATCATGAAAATCGTTCCAGCTGTTCTCGAGTATAAGGCTTATATTCAGAGACAAAAGTAAGAGTAAACTTACGCTTCCTTAGTCAAATTGTAATAATCTGACATACGGAAGCATTACTTTACGCTTAGCGTCGTCTCTGAATATTAGCCTAAGTGTTGTAACAAACAAGATAAAGAAGAAGAAAGATAAACATCTGTGAGAAGAGAAATGACAATGAAAATAAATATAAGTATACTCGTATTATTTTCTTTTTCTATATTATCAGTGACGATAATACTGAGAATTTGTTTAACAATGTTAGGATTTTTATGACCTTGTAATAGCACAGCACGTCTATCTGGAGAATTTATCATTATTATACCTGCTTTAAAAGAATGTAAATATCAAATTAATTTATAAGGAAATATTAAGCGATTCGTTAGAGGTGTTTTAGCCTTTTTTAATAACTTATCTTACTGTCTTCTACGTCTGTCTGCGTTTGTAACCAAACGAAATAATAATAGAAATAAATATAGTGAATTGTTATTATTTAGGTGATGATATCACGGATTTATAACGAAATTAATTCTGCGTGAGATAGTAATTCCCAATATAGCGGTGTTTTATTGGTCATATGTTTGAGCTGTAATGTTGTGTCGTGTTTATTTCTTTTTAGTTTGATAGGTACATCAAAACTTTTAAGCCCTTTTAAGCTAATCTTCAAATAAAAGTTTATATCGAGATATAATACGATATATGTTATCTTTTGGTATTTTTTTTAAGCATTTTCCATGCTAAGATTACAAGTTATTTTTTTAATTTTTTTTGTTATTGCTACGTCACAATTAGAATGTGGAGGAAGATTTAGACTGGCGAGCAGGGCGAGCGGTGGCTTAGTGGTCAGAGCGTCTGGTGTACCGAACCAGAAGGCGCAGGTTTGAATCCTGCTCGCCCGCCGATTTTTTCCTTCATTAATATCATACATCATAATAACGATATATGTTTTTCAACATTATGAATTAATTAATGATATTCATTGTTGCAGCTTTTCCTACTTAAATATAAATAAATAATTATTTTTTTGTTGTTTTATATTATGCATGACATTACCATTGATTAATATAATAACATTATTGTTGTAGCAGCTAGAAAATTTATTTTGACTCTAGTAAATTATTTTTATTACGTAAGTATACCTACAGAAATCTAATTTAAATCTTTATTTTATTGGTAACTGTAAAATGATTGAACACTAAGGTTTTTTTCTTTTTGCATTTAAAACATAAATTCATTATGAATTTTATATAATTTTCTGTAAATAATGTACCTACTAGGTTGAAGTGTTATACCCAGATCTAATTTCTATACTTTTGTTTAGTAGTATAGTAAAGTAAATACAGTCTACAAGCTGTGCACGGTTTTAGTTTGTGGCAGAATCAATCATAATCAAAAATCTGTCAGTAGACCGGTCTAGCAGTTGATAGTTCTACGTCTTTGTATTGCAGAAATTATAAAAATCTATTCCCCACGTGGTGCTCAATGGAACGGAAATGAAAAAAGTAAAATAAAAATGAAATGGTAAAATTGTTGTTACCTTTAGATTCATGCCTGTGTTGCTCTCCATCGATCGTGAAGCCAAATTCATAAGGTCTGTTTTCGTCCGTGTATTTGTCGGCTCCTTGAGCTTGTAGTAGGAAGCATAATATTACGCTTACTGTCAATCGAAATTTTCTTGGCTGATGCATCTGAAATTGAGACGAAAATTGTGGTAAGTATATTTAGTAATTAATTTCTTGTACTTTTATAATAATACGAGGCCCAGAAAGTACATTCGCTATTGATTGTGGACCACCTTTAGGGGATGCTCTTAGTGGTTAAGAATCCCACACCCTCTGGTCAAATCCTCAAAGACCGTCAGCCCTTTGGTTTCCCCCCGTGAACAAAAACATTGAATTAAGCAATATTTATTTGTTTACTCAAATATCATTCCATACTGTAGAAGAAAGTATTTTTTTAGTTATTATTGTCAATAATTAATTATTATGGTCCAAGTCATTACTAATTGGTCATATTTTAGCGATTGGCAAGAAAACCAATTATTATTTTTTTATTTCATTTGATATTTTATTTAGTGGTTATTGGAGTGTAGCATTTCCTAAACATTATGTCATTTGCAAAAACGGAACTCGTTGTCAAGGAGAATATAAATATATTCAGCGTGTTTAGAGTAAAGTGCTTATGTATTGAGATTGTGCGTAGATCATGGCTGTAGCATCTGCTAAAAAAATTACGTCATTTTAGAGTTGACCAAATAAAATAGCACATTAAGGTGACATAAAAAAATATTGTTTATAATTTACATAAAGCCCGCACAGGTTGTGTGTAGTACCTACTTAAAACAAGTTTATGTGGAACAATTTATCTTAATTTCTAAATTAGTACAAATAAAGTTTATAATTATTTATGTGTATATGTCATTTTTTTCATGAGTTACAACTTTGAATTAATTATGCATAAAATTAATATAATATAATATTATGGTCTACGTAACAACCCAATGATAATTAATATACTTAATTATAATTAGAAACAGTCAGTCTTCGGCAGAAACAGTGATTGAATGAAATGCTTCGTTTTTAGATAAATACTTATCTGTCTACAAAGAGGATGGCCTTAGCATTTGTAAAAATATTTATTTAATAAATTTGGTTTACTCACAACTACTTATTGCATATAATACTATAACAGGGTTTGCTTCAAAGATTAAAATCTTGAATTTATAGATTGGCCAACTTCCTAAATAAAAAAGAAACAAAAATATGAGAACTGAGAGAGATCTTTATGCTAGTTTGACTGGCACAAAGACTGGCTGGTTGGCGAAGAAAATTTAAATGGAGTTAGCCAACCACGCAGAAAAAGCCTTAGCTACGACATTGTCACATGCCTGATTAGCTTAGTAATCTAAGATTACGCGAAGCGGAACTTAAATATTGATTTATGATAATATAGGGTTCATTACACAGATGGGTAATTTTTTCAATTGTATAATTTTTTAAATGACACGTTTGGCGTTTGCTTAACTTAAAGTTAAGCGATCGTGTCACGTTACGTTATGTTAGTTATGTCTAGTTCAGCCAAAGATGGTCCACTGCTAGTACCTTTACTAGGTTGTCCGAGTCTATTACGTTCTGGTGCGTGGTCTCCGGTCGAGAACCTATTAGCCTCAGCGGCCATCAGTTCTACAAGCTGTGTTCCGTATAATTTAAGCTAATTAAAATATTGTCAATTTAATGTAATTTACAAAAACTATATTTTGATTGTTTTTATGACGATAAGGATAGCCTAAAAGAAGAGATTATCTCAAGGATCACCTACTCTCCTACTCTCTTCTATGATCACGATGTACGGTGATTGACGTTGAATACGATGTTATAATATTTTTTAGAAGCCCAAACGTGATGAAGCAGAATGGATGAATGATTACCAACATAAAATGTCGTTCTCGTTTTAAATATTTCGGTGAATAAATTAATAATCAAAATGTTAGACTACTTACTTTTGTTTTATTTTTGCCTATTTGTTTTTTTTGTATTATATATTTTACAAAGTGCCTTTGTCTAGTCTTTTTATAAAACGAACGTGAAATTATGCGTAACATGGTTTCCTGACACACTGATATATTGACATGCAATTATAATATACGAGGCCCGTCAGAACTTAATTAATTACCCATGTTGATGAGCCGCCGACATGTTTTTTATGTACCTAGTCATTAATATAAGTCGTTTTAGTTTAATTAGATATGTATCTCTTGTTAACGTTAATTTTCTATACATTAATCATTAATTAATAATATATCAAAGCGTATCTAAACACTTTCAAACTTTTCTATTGTTATATATACACCAATAATTATTGACATAGGGCTATTTAAGATAAGGGGTTGATTAATCAACTATTACTTAATCTGTTACTATTTTTTTTATCAACTTTTAAGTATGAAAAAGCTATTAAGCTTAATAAAGTGTAGGATACCACCAAACCAAACTGTCGCTTCAATAAATTGAATCAGTAAATCGATACATTTGCGCTTTCCAGAAAAAAATTACTTGGTATTCAAAGATCGACATATATTTCTATAACTATTCATCAGCAATTGTATGAGACTAATGTTAGTAGATTCCTTTTATAATAATAATTTGGTGTCATATGTAATAGACTATGTTATGATTTATTCCAACCGAAAAATGGCAGTAGGTTAGATTTAGTTTAGTAGTACGTTTACTCATGCCGTAGCGGAAATAGTATTGCCTACACTATCATTGTTGCAAGTTTTATAATCATCTCTTATTCGTCAATTAAAATTTAAACTAAGATCTTCCGATTAATTTCGAATCATAACAGATCTTAATTATGATATTAGCATTATAAATTATACGAAAACAAAGCTTTGAATATACTAATACCATTTTATTAACATACAAATAGTACACCTAAAGTGTTTGGTGTTGGCGGTTTATGACATTCAGCGGAATAATTTAATATAAACCATTACATTTATTATTTTTATATTTTAATTACCAGTGAACCGAATTTACGATATTTTTACAGGTTCCTGATAATAAAACCATTGTAGAAATATAAATATGAATTAAAAAATTATTCAAATCCGTGTTATAGTTTATGATCCGGTAGGAGGCGTTTATTGCCGATGTAAAAAATAATGGTATATTTTTAATGATTTTTCTGCGAACATTTGCTCATTATCGTAACAAGGCAGTGATGTGGTGTCAGACATAAAAATCCTTTATAATTTAAAAATAAACGAGTTGGACAAGTTTTTCACTCTGTGGCAAAAGACAAGTGTGACACCATAGAAGTAAATCACGTTTTTACATAAAATTTTTCTTCTATACTTAACAATACGTTTTTACTATACATATGTATACAAAATGCTAATTTAATATACACATAAATGACATGTTTTGAAATATAGATCGTTCTTAAGCTCCTGTTACAGATTAGGTGTGAAGATTTATGACACTTTGGACAAATGATACAGATTTTATAGGTGATTTTAGTATAAACATGAATGTATTTAATTTAAATTAATGATTTTATTAAGATGTTGATATCTATAATGAATCTCATTTGGAAACGGTAAGATTTATGTATTTTTATATTGAGTATTTATTTTTTATTGAATTACGCGATCCGAGTGTCACCTGGTAGGCCGGTGTTTTATTTTTGTTCTAACAGGTGAAAGTTTGTGGAAAAGTATAGCTTCAAGTAGTTTTAATGACGTTTTTTATCGACAATAGGACCAAGAATTTTAATATAATGTTATGCTAATGGCTGGTACTAAAATTATACTACGGCATATTTTTTAAGATTATCTGGTAGTTAACGTTTTATTTTTATGTGGTGATTTTATTACCTCCACAATAAACATCTTATTAGAAGCGTCTTAGAAGCCTTTACCTTGGTATTATAAAGAAGTATAGGCTACTTACCTCGAAAAAAAAACATATTTTATTGCGTTTTAATTCCTTGATAATAATGTATTGTATTGTATTATACAAGTTGTGGATACCGTAAAACCGTCGTGAGCTACAAGGTTTAAGAATTTCTTTAAACTTTAATCCGGAATATAAAAAATACCCTGACTTAACCATGTACACGTACGCCTCATGTTAGAAATACCTTATTACCTTGTGTTAGTGTGTACACACTTTCTTGTATATTATATTATATATAAAGTCCTTTTATTTATTACAGGATATATAACACGGTCTATAAATAATATTTTAATATTCTTTATAATAAAAACGAAGTGGATTGTGGTGGATTTTCTTTGTACCTAAGGTAATAAATATATTATAAAACATCAACATAAATTATTCTGCTGATATTGTCGCTATTAGATTGTCAACTTTCGGCTATGGAAAGAATAATAGCAGTCGTTTAATTTTAAGTTGATCCGATGAGATCATTACAGGTTTTAGGGTTATTCATAACCATTTTTTTAACTTCGCTCTTATATAATACAAACTCTGTTAATCCTTTCTTCTATTAGTTAAGCTGTGTCAGTAGTAGTAGTAGATGCCTACGTAATAATAACTGTTTGTATGCGAGTCAGTCTGGCAGTCACATTTTCCTTTTATATAATTACTAGCAATCCGTGCGCAGCTTCGCCTGAAGCGCCACCTACCGGGTCCAATTATGTTTTCAAATCATTCAGGTTGAAATATAATAATATATAACTGTTGAAATTTTCTAAATTTAAACAAAATTGATCCTGCCGCATAGGAGTTAGTGACCAAACCATACATACATTAGATGTCATTAAATTAAATTCTGGACATGAAGAAAACTGTTTTTATTTTTTTCCATCTGCTAAGCGTTGCTTTTGTTAGTCCAGACTACAAAATGAAAAGTTTTGCAAAAACCATTATAGTGATGTTCCTTGACCAATTTTAATATGAGTATCTACACAAACACATACACAAATGAAAATGAAAAAATGAAAAATCGATTATTGCCAGATTTTTTTTTACATTATTGGTTATGCCCTAGATCCTACACTAGGATTCCCTGTGTTGTAGGACCTAGGCTCTGCGATCCGTTCACAAAAACTTAATTCTAGAACTTAAAACCTAAACTAGAACAATCAACATAATTTGAGTATGTGTGTGTGTAAGGTGTGTGTGTGTGTGGGGTGTGTGCTGTTGAGTGTATGTCTGTGTGTGTGTGTTTGTGTCCGTGTCTGTATTACTTACTCTAGAATTTTGATAAATTCTTCGGTTTGGTTATAATTCAGCGTAAGGAGCCAGTGAGTCACTAATTTTTTGCATATATTTTTGGTTTCTTTTATGATATTGTGTAGGTTGTTTATTTTCCCATATATGTATGGTCCCATAAAACCAGAAGACTTTCTACCTATAGATTTATAACACCTAATTCTGTCCCATTTTACTTTCCGATGAGAGTGACTTTGAGTACAGTGGTTTAGCGAGATTTTATGGAACCGTAGAGTAATACTAAGTATGTATAGCTGTCTAACTCTGAGCACCGATACATCAGAGTAAAGTTTATCAGTGGGGTGTTGTGATAGTTTTTCTTGCGCACTATCCAATGTGCGTTGTGTGAGTCCGGTTGGGTGAAATTAATCAAAGTCAAATAAAGTCACACTGTAATTTATTAAATTATACACAACACACTTTAACTTTGCTCTAAACACAATTTCAAGGTCCAATCTCTGGGCAAAATGGTCAAGTTCAATTTAGGAGCCAATGTACGCACTGTATGCGGATTCCAACCGGACTCACACAACGCACATTGGATAGTGCGCAAGAAAAACTATCACAACAATTGGTGACCCCGACTAAAGGACACAGTGCTAATTATAATCTAAAAAATGACTACCGGAGTGCCGATAGGGTTACAAACGCCACCGTCAGATATTATGGCGATCTCTTTGTCGTCACGTATACCCGAATTTTGGGTGGACCAGCCTGGAGTGTGGTTTATTCGAGTCGAGGCCATATTAGCGCCGCAGAAGATGGGAGACGATGGAAAATTCGATCTAGTAGTCTCCAAGTTACCCAAGGAGGTAATTATGCAAGTCACCGATTTTCTAAGCAAACCACCAGATACAGGAAAATTTCAGGCGCTGAAAAACAAGTTACTGACGTTGTTCGAGGACACTAAGACCAGACAAATTGAGAAACTGATCGGCGAGATGGAGTTGGGCGATCAAAAGCCTTCACAGCTCCTCCATCGTATGAGAGACCTAGCGCGGGATAAAATTCCAGATGACACATTGAGAGTATTATGGCAAGGTCATTTGTCGTCAACGGTGCGAGCTGTATTAGTAGTTTCGGAGACCAAAGATTTAGACAACTTGGCCGTGATTGCGGATAACGTCGCTGAGGTCACACGCACCGCACAGGTATCGGAAGTAGCACCCAAAACCACACATTCAGAATCTACTTACTGTAACAATGTACTGTTCCCTGTGTACTTACTTGCTAATATTATAGTAAAATAATATCAGAGAAGGCTAAAAATAGATTAAGTACTTACATACCGTTGTCATGTGTTCTATGACTGATTTTAAAATGTAACGTAATTGTCTGCAAAAATATTGGTGTTAAAAGGATTGTGTGACTGCTCAGATCATTTAATGTAATGTTTGTCAAGTTTTGTATCAAATATTTGGTTATTTTTGTCAAAAATTTTATGTTTCAACTTTTTTGTAATTTTTTGTAAAAATTTTTTGCCAAAGGGGGGGAATGATGTGGGGACACAAACACATGTATATCCATGTAAGTGCACGTGCATGGCTATGTAGGTGTGGGTGTCACTTTACATCGTTTGCCCGGAGATTGACTGCTTAAGGCAGTCCGGTTGGAATCCGCATACAGTGCGTACATTGGCTCCTAAATTGAACTTGACCATTTTGCCCAGAGATTGGACCTTGAAATTGTGTTTAGAGCAAAGTTAAAGTGTGTTGTGTATAATTTAATAAATTACAGTGTGACTTTATTTGACTTTGATTAATTTCACCCAACCGGACTCACACAACGCACATTGGATAGTGCGCAAGAAAAACTATCACAACATGGGGTATTTGAATGGTCGCCTGTATGCCACTTTTAGCAAAGCACGTTGCGCCCTTTCCACATTCATAAGATAAGTTTTCCCAGATATGCCCCATGATGGAATACAATATTGGACAACAGACTGACACAGGGAGAAGTACACCATTTTTACAGTTAAGTCATCAGCGGTCTTGCCAAGTCTCTTAAAGATGAATAACAGCTTCCTTATTCTACTGCTCAGGTAATTCAGATGTGTTACCCAAAGGTTGTACTGTTTCTAGTCGCTTAGGATAAAACCATCTAATGTTATGGGTAAATAAACAGCCATGTTTAGGTTGTGTCTTCTGAATGACGATGAAACTGCTGAGCTATATACAGCAGTACCTCGACCATGAGTTTTTCTCATTGGACTCGCTAGCGACGCCGTAAAATATGTGTATGGAAAACCCTCGCAGCGCCTCTACCGGTTACGTGAGGAACTAAAATCTGCTATTAAATTACAGCGTTTCGATGCGTAAAAAACCTATCGAAAGCCATTCGATAGAACTCATGGTTGAGGTACAGAGCTGTGCAACTTTAGCCGACTCGATTAAAAATATGATCTGTTGACTGTTTTTTTTATCTATCATATCATTGGTTAGGTTAGGTTAGGTTAGGTTGGGGTGTCAGGTCGGACAACCTCCTCGTGTGCTCCGTGGCTATCAGTCCTTCTCGGATACGTCCGGAGGGAACGGTAGTCATGGAGCCTGGTTCACCCCGGGCAACGCGGGCAACAACTCTCCCTGTCTCTTGGGGAGTCTTGTTGCTCGTGGCCAATGGTCCGACACTGGGGAAAGGCCCTTTTCAGGGCCAAGGGGGGGAAACCCCCACGAAGCCGCGAGGCCTAGTGGGGATGAAAAGGCCCTTTTCAGGGCCAGGGGGGGGGCTACCCGCCAGGCCGCGAGGCTAGGCGGGAGGGCCGGGGCCGTTTGTCGGCCAGAGGCGTTGCTCCGCATGTGCCTCTGCGCTCAGAGGCCATGGTGGAGGAGCGAGGGCGGGCTCGGCGTGTACTCACACTACCGCCGAGCAGGCAGCGGGAGTTCTCTCTGCTGCCACCGTCGGGAAAACCGGAGGGTATCTTACGCTAACCTGAGTGCTGCGGTCTCGCGCCTCGGGGTGAGGTATCCTCCGTCGGTCTTGGCTTCATTGCCCGGACCGGGAGGAAGAAAACCTCCTCAAAAATTACCTCTAATCCCAAGTTGCGGCGCATGGCGAGGGGATGCGTGGCCGGGGGGGTTGCCCCGGTCATGAGTGCGAACCACCTCAGTGGAGCGGCCGACCCACTGTTGTATTAGGCTTACCCAGGTACAGGGGGCACTGCCTGGGTGGACCGTATATTTCCCCCATACTCGTGGGAACATTTATGGACATAAATAAAAATAAAAATACCAAAACAAAAAATTTAGAGGACGATATGGAGTTGGGTGCGGTATCCGACACTGGATCCGCATCTAGATCGCTATCAGCGGGACCAACTGCCAGCAATGGCAACGAGAGCCGAGGAGGCTCACGTCCCTCTGGGGACCAAGGGAGACCACGCCGACCGAAGCGACCGTATGTCGCCGGCCTCTCCTCGAGTGAGGAGAACTTGCCGGCCAAAGTCGGCACGGCCAAGAGGGGGGGAGCATCCGGCTCTTCGTCCCGTGATGCGCAGGGTCGCTTTAAAAAGCGCCCTGCTGCTCCGAGACTCGAAGACCAAGGAGCGAGCGACCACAGCGCGGTGCAGTCAGAGGTGGAGCAGGACTTTGCAGTCCCACTGATCTGTACCAAAGCGGACGTAAATGCCGCGAAGCGCGAAGAGCGGCGGACGGTGGCGATCGATGAGGTCGCCGAGATGGCGCGTCAGGCCCGGGATAGGCGGTCCGCTCTCGCGAGCGCCGCTGAGGGCCTGACTGCGGCGGCCTTGAGCCGCCAGGTGACGGACGGCGTGGACGTCATCCTGAAGGTTGCGACGAAGTCTGGCAACCTGAAGGGGACGTTCACGCGAGCCCTTAAAGAGGCGGCCGACGGGATCAGGGAGGCGATGGAGGTCCTCCTTGATCGTACGACGTCGGAGGAGACGGCCAAGCTCCTGGAGGAGAACGGCCGTCTCCAAAACAGGGTGGGGTCCCTCGAGCGGCAGATCGCCGCTCTCAGGGCCGACTTCAGCCGACAGCAGGAGCGGCCTAACTGCGCCGCCACTGCCACCTCTGCCCTGGCTCCCGCTGCCCCGGCCCCTGCATCCACGGACCAGGTCGCCGAAATAGTGCGGGCCGTCATGCTCCAAGCTGGGAGCATGATGAATGCCCGCCTGGAGGCGCTGGAGCCGAGACTCCTCCCTGCCGTAACCCTTCGGCCGCCGCTTGCGGCGGATAAACGAAGGGCGGAGGAGTCTGTAAAGACGGGGCCCCAACGGGGCCAAAAACAAGCGGCGGCCAAGCCTGCAGCGAGCTACTCTGCAGCGGCCAAATCTGCGGCACCCAAGCCTGCGGAGGGGGCCAAAAAGCCAGCGGAAGCGGCCCCCCGCAAAACCGCGCAGCCCGCGAAGGGGACCAAGAGGCCCGCGCGGGGTGCCGCAATACCGCGCAATGCCGCGCAAACCGGAGAGGATTCCGAGGATGGGACCACGGCCCAAAACAAGAATGCCGCTCAACCCAAGGAGGGTGAGTGGCAGATTGTTAGGAATAAGAAGGGCGAAAAAAAACAGAAGAAGCGAGGAGGGAAAAAGAAGGCCAGCAAACTGCGAGCTCCGCGTTCCACGGCAGTGGTCATCTCGCTGCAGCCGGGCGCGGAGGAGAGGGGCATTTCGTACGCCTCTGTCCTCTCTGAGGCCAAGCAGAGCGTCGACCTCGCTGGCCTCGGCATTCCCTCCCTCAAATTTAAGCGGGCCGTTACCGGCGCCCGCATTTTGGAAATCCCCGGGGCCACGAGTGGCGACAAGGCTGATGCCCTCGCCGCAAAACTTAGGGAGTGCCTCAAGGACGAGGACGTCCGAGTCTCCAGGCCCACGAAATGCGCGGAGTTACGCGTTGTGGGTCTGGATGACTCCGTGACCGCGACAGAGGTCGCCAATGCGGTTGCCCGCACCGGCGGGTGCACTGTTGAGGAGACAAAGGTCGGGGAGATCCGAGTTGGCCCTTCCGGCCTTGGATCTGCATGGCTCCGCTGCCCCGCCGCGACAGCCAAAAAGCTGGCAGACGCAGGCCGTCTGCTTGTAGGCTGGGTGTCGGCCAAGGTGACACTGTTGGAGCCTAGGCCCCTGCAGTGTTACCGATGCCTGTACGGCGGGCACGTACAACACACGTGCTCGTCCGAGGTCGACCGCAGCGAGCTGTGTTATCGCTGCAGCCAGCCGGGTCACAAAGCGGGGCAGTGCACTGCGGAGCCGCACTGCAGCTTATGTGCTGCTGACGGCAAGCCGGCGGGACACCGAATTGGCGCCAAGGCCTGTGTGTCCCGCCAGAAAAAGAAAGGAAAGCCCAGCGGGGTCGGTCAGCGGACCCCCCCGGCGCAACCTGTGGCTGAGGCCATGGACGTGGTGGAGCCCGCCCAGCCAGCACAATAATGGCCCTGCAAGTGCTCCAGGCGAATATCAACCACTGCGCCAGAGCTCAGGATCTCCTGCTCCAAAGCATGGCGCAGTGGTCAATAAACGTGGCCGTAGTGGCAGAGCCACTATACGTCCCATCTCGGGACAACTGGGCGGGCGACACCGATGGCGTTGTGGCCATCGGGTGTCAGGCCTCAACAGGCTCCTCGTTGGTCGTCGTCGACAAAATGCCGGGCTGCGTGGCAGCTATCGTCGGTGGTGTTCTCGCGGTTGGCGTCTACTTCTCGCCCAACAGAGTCCTCGCAGAGTTCGAGACCTTTCTCGACAGGGTGGGGGCTCTGATTGGGCGGAACAGCTCTCGCCCCGTCCTGCTCCTCGGCGACCTCAATGCCAAATCTGTGGCTTGGGGCTGCCCTGCCGCAGATGCGCGCGGCGAGGCGCTCGAGGAGTGGGCAGTCGTCACGGGGCTAGTGATCCTCAACCGCGGGACGGTGCACACGTGCGTGCGGGTCAACGGCGGCTCCATCGTTGACGTCTCTTTTGCCAGTCCATCTGTGGCGCTCCGCACTCAGGGCTGGCGGGTCTTGGAGGGTGTGGAGACTCTCTCCGATCACCGGTATATCCGGTTCGGGATATCCGCACCCTCGGCGTCCCCCAGTGGCGGGCGCCCGAGTCGAGACAACCCCACGGCCCGAAAGTGGGTCTTGACGCGTCTCGACAGAGACGTCCTAATGGAAGCCGCCATCGTCCAGAGCTGGTTCTCCTCACCTGAGGACCCGCTGGACGTAGACGCCGAGGCCGACTGGTTCGGGTTCGCAATGTCGCAGATTTGCGACGCGGCCATGCCCCGGGCCAGGTCTGGTCCTCAAAGGCGTCAAGTGTACTGGTGGTCCCAGGAGCTGGCGAGCCAGCGCACGGCGTGTGCGGCTGCCCGGCGCAGCTATCTGCGGCAGCGACGACGACGGCCACGCGACCTCTCGGCCGAGGCCCGGCTGCGAGAGGCTCACACAGCGGCCAAGGAGGCCCTGCAGCTCGGCATCAGCCGGGCCAAAGAGGTCGCAAACGAGGAGTTTTTGCGCCTCCTCAACAGTGACCCCTGGGGGCGTCCCTACAAGCTCGCAAGAGCCAAACTGCGGCCCTGGGCGCCCCCGCTGACGGAGACGCTCGAGCCCGCTCTGGTCGACGATGTTGTCACGGCGCTGTTCCCGGACAGAGCGGGACATGACCCACCGTCGATGGGGTCACAGCGAGGTGGAGACGAAGAGGCGCAGGAGGAGCCCATACCGGACGTGACGGAGGCGGAGCTGGCGGTCGCCGTCGACCGCATGAGCGCCCGGAACACGGCCCCCGGACCCGACGGGATTCCTGGCCGCGCGTGGGCGCTTGCCCTTAGGGTTCTGGGGCCCAGAACGCGCGAGCTTTTTTCCGGGTGCTTTCGCCAGGGTCGATTCCCAACCCAGTGGAAGACGGGCAGACTGGTCCTCCTTCGGAAGGAAGGACGCCCCGCGGACTCACCTTCCGCGTACCGTCCTATTGTGCTGTTGGACGAGGTGGGTAAACTCTTTGAGCGCGTTGTCGCCGCCCGCCTCGTCAAGCACCTGACGCACGTTGGCCCCGACCTGTCCGACAACCAGTTTGGTTTCCGAGCGGGTCGCTCGACCGTTGACGCGATCCTACGCGTTAAGGCCCGCTCGGAGCAGGCGGTGGAATCCGGGGGGGTGTTGATGGCGGTGTCGCTGGACATCGCCAACGCCTTCAACACCATCCCGTGGAGCTGCATTTTGGCGGCCCTCGAATTCCACCGCACACCGCCGTATCTGCGTCGGCTGGTCGGGGACTATCTTAACGACCGCACCATCACCTTCGCGGTCAGGGACGGTACGCGCACGAGGCCAATGTCTTGCGGTGTTCCACAGGGGTCCGTGTTGGGGCCCCTCTTGTGGAACATCGGCTATGACTGGGTCCTCCGCGGGGCCACTCTCCCGGGTGTCAGCGTCGTATGCTACGCTGACGACACGCTCGTCCTGGCCCGGGAGAGCACCTACAGGGAGTCTGCCCGTCTGGCGACTACTGGCACCGCCCAGACAGTGGCGCGCATTCGCCGCTTGGGGCTGGAAGTGGCTTTGAACAAGACGGAGGCGATCTGCTTCCACGGTCCGCGGAAGGCGCCTCCGTCGGGATCCCACATCACCATCGGTGGGGTCCAGATCGCTGTGAGGCCCGAGCTCAAATACTTGGGCCTCCTACTGGACAGCAGATGGACGTTCAACGTCCACTTCCAGCGCCTAGGCCTGCGCCTCTTGAGCGCGGCCGGCGCGCTTGGTCGGCTCTTGCCGAACCTCGGTGGCCCTAACGTCTCGTGCAGGCGGCTATACCTGGGGGTCATTCGTTCGATGGCCCTCTACGGTGCCCCTGTCTGGGCCACCGAGGTGACCGAGCGCGGCGCCGCACTGTTGCGGCGGCCGCAGCGTGCGATATCCGTACGGGTCATCCGCGGATATCGCACCATATCGACGGAGGGGGCCTGTGTTTTGGCCGGCTCGCTCCCTTGGGACATCGACGCTCGGGTCCTTGCGTCACTGTATACATGGCGCAAGGACACGCTGGAGCGCAGGGGGGGGTACGTCCCGAGGGAGCTGGAGCACCAGAGGCGGCTGCTGCAACGGGCAGCGCTACAGGTGTGGTCGGAGCGTTTGGGCCGACCAAGTGCAGGCGTCAGGACGGTCGAGGCAGTCCGTCCTGTTTTGACGGACTGGGTGGACAGGCGTCACGGCATGTTGACCTTCCGGCTGACACAGGTGCTGTCGGGGCATGGATGCTTCGGCAGTTACCTGTGGCGTATCGCCGGGAGGGAGCCGGACGCCCACTGCCACCATTGTGGGAACTGCCCCGAGGACACGGCGCAGCACACGCTCGCGGATTGCCCCGCATGGACAGAGCAGCGCCGTGTCTTGCGGGCTGTAGTAGGGGGGAACCTCGACCTCCCGGCCGTCGTCAAAGAGATGGTCGGGAGTCCTGACGCCTGGCAAGCGATGTCCTCCTTCTGCGAGGACGTCATCTCGCAGAAGGAGGAGGCGGAGCGGGAGAGGGAGTCCGCTGCCGCCTCCCTGTCAATCCGCGCCCGACGCACTGGGCGCAGGAACAGGGCAAACCGTGCCCTGTTCCATCCACCTTAAAGTGGCCACGGGCGGCAGACTTGGGGAAGTCTGTCGCCCAGCACTATGGCCCGAGTAGGCGACGCGGTCGGAGTGTGCCGCGTCCCACTCAATGGATTGGCAGGAGAGGGGGGTGCACACCACACGCACCCCCCCGAACAGAGCCGGGGGCCGCATAGGCGGCCTGTCACCGCCGGGGTCGCGGAAGAATGTCCACACGTACCCGTGACCCCGGCCGAATGGTGATGAGGCGAACACCCGTCTGGTTTTAGTGGGTAGACGTCCTTTTCAGGGCGGAGTCCCACACACTGCGCCGCCTTCCCCGGGCGGCGTGACGGTGCATAAAGCATTTCCAGACGATAAAAAAAAAAAAAAAAAAAAAAAAAAAGGTTAGGTTAGGTTAGGTTCGAATCCTGCCCGCCCGCCGATTTTTTCCTTCATTAAAAATAACTTGAAATCTTAGCATGGAAAATGCTTAAAAAAAATACAAAAAAAAAGATAGTTAATAGGTAAGGCGTTATCATACGACATTGAACTAGCTGTAAAGTTAGTCGTGTCGGTTGTTGAAGTATTCTTCACAATAGATGGCGCTACGTCACCTTAAGACGTAAATTAGAATGTGGAGGAAGATTTCGACTGGCGAGCAGGGCGAGCGGTGGCTTAGTGGTCAGAGCGTCTGGTGTACCGAACCAGAACGCGCAGGTTCGAATCCTGCCCGCCCGCCGATTTTTTCCTTCATTAAAAATAACTTGAAATCTTAGCATGGAAAATGCTTAAAAAAATACAAAAAAAAAAAAAAAATATTTCAGGCATAGTGCCCATAATGGTATTAGTAACAATAATGAATTAAAATAAAAATAAAATGAAAATCTAATTACAATTAAAATTAAAATCAAATTACATCAAGGATAAGCCTCGCAGTTGTAAAGGCTTTCAGGTTCTCAGCTTATACTGGAAATATGTAATGTGTACATCAGTAGTAGACTTTTGCCCAACCCTGCGGGGAATACACGCCTGATTGTATGTTATGATATATGACACAGTATTCACGGCAAGGTAACTGTTTACAGTAGCTATTGACATGTCGCCTACGGGCAATAACTTTATTTTGCTTTGTTTGTTTCATTTAACAATGAAACAGTAAACTATGCAAAGTGGAAGTCGTCATCAAATGCAGTAGTCATTGAATTTAACGTGGCATTGATACATAAAACTAAGTATATTGATTGACATTGGAATTGGTTTGAAATAAGATATTATTTATTAGTTATTTTTTGCATTCATAAATGCTAGAATATCTTTTAAAAGTTATAATTTGTTTTAGGGAAAGAAAAATATGATAAAAAATACGCAGGGTTGCCTCCTCCTCTTATACTGGACGCTTTATTAGCCAACTAATCCACCAAGACTACATAACTGTGGTGTTGATGTGCTGTGTAATGTGTTGTAATGGTGTAATGTGATGAATGTTTATTAATTTCCGATAATTATAATGAATTAAAAAAAAAACAATAGGGCCGATAGTTATTAATAAAATTATATTCTAATTGATGGAACATTACATTTATGGGTTCTTAATAGCTAAGCAATCAAAGGATAATAAACAAGTGATTATTTCTTTATATAAAAGCATTATTCATATACTCGGAAGCAAGTGTACTTTTTCCGCAATGTATATGCGTTTCGTAGAGACCGGCGTAAGCCAACTTTTGTCGGAAGGAGTTGTTTTAAAAGAAACTAATGTTTTTAGAGAAAGTAAATTGTCCTAGATAGAACTACGTCTTTTCATCCGAACCCAGTATTATTGTTTTATTATAAAACTTTACAATTATTTTTTTAAGTTCAATGTTCTGTTTATACGTTTGATCATGATTTGGCCTTTCACACATTTCGAATGTTTATTTGTTTTATATTTAAGTTTCTTCTTTAATTATTAATTAAATAGCATGACGAGGTTTTAATATATTTTTAAACTGTTAAAGTTTGTATTTTTTTGTCATTAATTTACACTTAATGAGTGACCCAGTTTATGTTATAATGTATCGACTTACCTTTCGCGATCCTAATGTTATCAAACGCGGGCCGTCTCGCGGCCTGTTGCGCAAGAGTTCGCACGAGACTGTGCCGATTCTTTGGACTACGTAATTTATTAATACTTCTGCCTAGAACAGATAACCGACGCGACATTCAGTGTCGTCACACTATCATACCTATGGACATATTTTATTGCAGGCATTTGTTTCCTGGCCTGACGACCGTACTCACGATGTCACGATTTTTGTATAATTAGATGTGTTATGAGATTAATTGCTACTGTTTAATCTGTATCAAAATTGTTTTCAACTATATATATCAATGAACATAAAATTATTATCTAAGGTTCAAGTCAAACATGATAATGATATCTGTGATTATTATTTGAAAAAATATTAGGTTCCTCCAAGAGGTTCCGCTCCTTTAGGTACCTATGTTATTTATGTATAGCATCCTAATCTTTCGCGATTAGTTTTAAAGTATGCGTGTTAGTTTTGTGCTAGACAAAACTTTGCATATTATATTATATCGTCAATTAACTATATTTGAATATATTCACATGGATAAATATTAAAACAGAATAATAAATAGAAGTTAGATATCTCATAATTTACCTAGTTAGGTACCTACGTTATTTTTGGCCACCCCTAGTCACAGAAAATTTCTTCTGAGTGGCGTTGCTGAAGGCAGTTGGTGTATGAGTATCATGTATATGTTATGTTAAGTTATCGTTATAAATTACAAACCAGCGTTTAAGCGTGATTGCAAATGTCAGACGGCAGTTGGGTTTACCCAGAGAATTTTTGGACAACCCTATAATTTTTATTGAGTGTGGTCGCTGAGGATTGATCTGATATACCTATATCGGTATTAATAATTGACGTCATCAAGCATACACCTGAATTCTGAGTGCAAGCGGGGTTGGAGAGGTCGAATGGCAGACGGCACCTTATCACCCAAAAACAAGAAAAATATCGCCAACCTTTCGAATATTACGTCTCTGGTCATTTTATAATAATTATAAAAGTATTAAAATAAAAAGATTGTTTAATATTACAATTTTGTGCTATTTTATTGGTCCTAATAAATGTTAATATTAGCATATTAGTAGCTTTTAAAAATAAATGATTTAAAAAGAAAAATAATAATATTCGCTATCTATTATTATTGCAAGATTATCCATTATTACACGGCACCTAAAGTATACCGGTCATTTGTGGGTGTTTATTGTTACACTTCTGTCTAAACTTCAGGAGTACAAGCGTGATAGTAGGTATGTCATATTATGTAAATAGTAACTGGTATAATACTGCCTTGTTGGTCTAGTGGTCCCAAGCGCGACTGCTACGCTAGAGGTCCTGGGTTCGATCCCCGGGTCGAGCAAAGCGTTGTCGGGTTTTCTGTGAAATTCCCAGTAGCAGCTCAGAGTCTGGATTTGTGCCCGGTTGATGGCAATAGGCTCGCCCCCTATTACATGGGACCTAAAAACATACCGGCGAAATGTGGGTGTACATTAGTACGCCTCTGCCTACCCCTTCGGGGAATACAGGCGTGATGATGGTATAATATATTATCCTATAAGATCTTTTAACTGCGATATACTTAGTGTCTTGGTTCAAAGGACCGGCCTTTCGTATTTTGACAACGTCTGTGGTGTAGTGGTTCGAGTACCGGACTGCTGATCACGAGGTCGTGGGTTCGATTCCGGATACAATACAAATACAGATACAGGATACAAACATATATGTGATAAACTCAAGTGTTTGTGTTTGTCTGGGTGTTTCTTATGTATTATAAGTACGTATTTACAAAAAAATAAGTATATAAGTATTATATCCATTATCTAGTACCCATAGTACAAGCTCTGCTTAGTTTAAGACTAGATGGTGCTTTGTAAAATGTCTCAGGATATTTATTTTATTTATTTATTTATTTTATAAGTATTTTATATGGATAAATCAACTGGCACTTCTACTACAATTCTGAGGATTCCTAATATTTCAAGGGAAACCAGGCTGTAATATTGTTGTCTAAAGATAACGATTGCCATGGGTATCCTATCCGTTAACTGATCGTACTTAGGTGTAAGTATAGCTATCTCTCTTTATAATTATAATTAAAAAAAAAACAAGAATCAATAATGATAAAAATGTAAACGAATTATCTTTTCTACAAATGTACTTATGTATTCAAATTTTTATACTCAAGTGTGTTAAATGTCACAAAAAGGTGAAGTTAATGTGGTCTATAATGATGGATAATTTGCTAACATTTATGTCTAGTAGACTCAAGTTTCAATCATCAATAAATTACGTATAGTTTATGTTGATTAGCTTCAGATGATGCTTTTTGTGATTATCATCGTATACATTTGTCACGATATTATTTGTATATTTACGATTATTGATTCTATTGTCGTTAGTTTTCTTTGTGAATTTATGTATTAAACATCACGCGAAGCATTTTGATATTCCCATAAAAATAAATTCGGAATGCATTCATGCCATTAATTTTTACAGTGTGACACTTTATCTGGAATTTTATAAATCAATGCGTTGATTTCAGTGGAGATTTTTAGGATAAAATAAACAGAACCACTAATGCCAACACGGAATTATTAATTTAGATTCCGTTTTAGACCTACTTTATTTTTATAGTTACTTAAATTTTAGAATAGCCGCACCAATAAAATATGCCGTATTCTTTATAACCATCATCATCATCGACTTCAATATAATTATGTAGAATTGTATCAAAATTATATCGCGTCAAACATTCAAATAAATAGTCATTTGTAAGTTCTTAATATATAAATTTACCTTTTTTTGTGGTAATATTCAATTATAGTTCAGGAACTTTCCTCACATTATGATTATACTGTTCAAAATTTAGATTTCACTTAGTGATAGTAATACGAAAATTTTCAAAAAACATTAAAAATACGTCTCTTCGAATTGAAGTACTATTATGTCTGGGCATTCCGCCACCAATTGACTGCTTGAAGATTAACGAAAACTAACCATGTGTTAAGAATACAAAAATCATGAGTCTATTTGCATATAGTTAAATGTTTGCAAGAAACCAGGGTTCCGTATCAAAATAGGTTTTTGATCGCGGATTATGGAACCTCGATCTTTGTTCACAATTTATATTTTGTGTAAAATTCTATCAAAATGGCTGATCTTGAGGTTCAAATAGTATACTCTAACTAATTGACAAAGGTCAGTATTGAGTATAAAATGTTTATTTTACAATTACCGGCACAAATCAAGGCCAATGGATTCCTTAAGCAGACAAGCTTTTATCAAAATGTAGGAAATTGTTTTATCTTGCACCAATGAATAGAAAATATGAAGGTTTCATTGGTTTTTGTGTCGGATTAATCACTGATTAGTAGACTCGACATCGTCATAATTTAAAAAACGGTGGACAATAAGTATGTACTTTGTTTTTATTTACTTGAAACTATTAAAATCATTATAAAAGATTAGGTATTACGATAATAAAATGTTAACTTTGATAGATATAATATATTTGAATATATACTGGCACGCAGTTTATTTTAAGCCTGTTTACTGAAAACATCTTATTTACTTATGACATTGGTATGCAACACAAAATGTTTAGAATTAGACAGATCTAATCAAAAACGTTTTACGATCACGGTTTATATTGACTGTGTTGTTTCGTATATATGTGTCAATTACTTACTTTTTAATATATGGTATTATGTCCTCGTTAAACTTTATCGTTGAATATATTAAGCAATAAAGAAAATTTACTTTGTATGACCTACCTTTGACTGTGTGTTGTGAATGGTTATACCATGGTTAATCTATTGAGACTAAATAGTATAACGTTTACATTAGGTATTGACCTAATATTCCATAGACACATTTATTGTACGCAACCAAAAGTTGTTATAAGAACATAGGTAATGTTATTAATCATGGACCTTCTCAGGCACACCAATTTAGGAGAGAGGAGGAAGATACATTCATTTATTTATTATATTTCTATTTATTACCTTACCTTATCCTTACCTGCTGGTAAATACGAAGAATATTATCGATACGAATAGTATCTACTAAATATATTTTTACCATTGTATTGATATATCAGGAAAATTATCAAGAATGTATTATGAAAATATTTATTTCTACTTAAACGGGTAATAATAATAGGTATTAGAGGCAATCGTTATATTATCTGTGTAACTGAACGTACCGAAATGTAGGTATATCGGGTTCAGAACCGATTGTTTTACAAAATCCCAATAGCACTGCTCATCCAAACGAAGCTAGGACCTGTTATCTACAATATATTATTTTGACGTAAAAATCTTTCAAGGTTGTTTTATACAAAAATATCGCGGTAGAACATTTCGTATTTTATTAATTAACTTATCCTGTTTATTTGCACATAAATGTATGTATTCAACGCTAAAATAATGCACATTATGTCACAATAAAACATATTTAAATTTTAAGAGAAATTTAAATTTGATTTGTATAATTCTATCTTGATAAAATTCTTATCTCATTTGGTTAGGAATAGTTATTTTGTTTGCCAATATTTCTTACAGCCGGATGTACTAGATAATATGTTCATAGGATTATAATACTTCGTTATCGTACCTATGAATAAACAGTCGTGAGCAGTTAATCCTGGCGTGAAGCGACACATATCATGCATATAACTTGCGAAATCTATATTCCATTGTCTATGCTATATAACTTATGATTTCACAAGCATTATTTTTTGGTAAATTATCGATTTTCTGGTAGGTATCTATTTTTCCTCGAAGAGTTACTGCAAAGTTCCGTAGTCGAGTGGTCCGAAATTGTAGCTCCAAGTTTAAAATTGTCAATTATTATTAAATTTTATCTATATTATAGTCTTATTGATACAACATTTATTGCCATTCTACATAAATAATAAAATTTATATCGAACAACTTAAAGGCGTGAATTTTATGTATTTATTGGTTGTTGACATCACTGTCAGACTACATACCAATAAACTTAGCAATCGAATATCCATTTTTTTCATAGAAACCTTATATTCCTATTTACACAGAATTACGCTCCTACTTATTATACTCCTACCTAATACCTTTTACTTATATATAAGTTAAAGTATTTTCTGTGGGTTTCGATGAGTTGTATCAAATTGCATAAGTCAAGCTTAATCTAATTTGTGAATGTCTAGAATGTCTTTCAGAATGCAGCAATTTAGCATCTTTTCATCTTTCAATTTGAAGCAGTTCCTACATCGCGTAATTGTCTTCAAGTTACTTTTTCCCAAATTCAATTCCATTATTTTTTTGTAAGATTACTAGGAGTACCTGTAAATATGTGTTTTCAAGTTTACGGTCTGATATGATGCATATGCTGCTAAATATTAGTTATTTGAATAATGTTAAAGCATAAATTATTGTATGCAGCTATGCTAATGGTTTATATTAAAATCATTGCTTTGTTTATTATAATCATGGATGACCTTTCTAATATCTGTGTGCTAAGTCTATGTAGTTCAGGAACTCGGTTCAGTCACGATTGATGACACTGTTCACGTCCATAATTTACATTAGACTTAAATCCTGCGATGATACTAAGCGCATTGTATTTAAATATCGTTGAATTAATTAAATTCCTGATATATCTATTACAATATTAACATTTAGGTACAAAACAAGCTTTAAAAAAATATTAATCTAATTGTTTTGGATCTAGATAAGTTACTGGCAATGAATTACTTATCCAAATATACCTAGATTATAAAAAGTAATATATTGCACTCGATAAGTGGGTACATCCTGCTTATATATTTTTAATCTGAAGTAGATGTTAATAGAATTTTAACGAGTGACCAGTGATGTGACGTAATCTTGAACATCAATTTACATAAACATTATTTTTGGTTCGTTTATTTACAATACGCACACCAGTGCCACCTAGTTGGAAGCTTCGATATTAGCACGTCAAGAAGTATGTTCGTTGTATTGTAGCTGTTGCTGGTTATATTTAGTTCATAGATCGAATCAGCGTTGATCTAGACTTTATACTTTAATCGCCCAAAGTAAATTTATCTGACAAATAAATCTATTTTACGAACGACATAAGTAATAGACTTATGTAGTTGATAAAGGAATCCGACTGAACCTCGGATAAATATAACTTGGGCAGTTAAACCTAATCATATTTTTGAGGGTGTTGTGCTGTAAGACTAATATCATCTTAACTAGTATCAATCAAAGTTTTACTGACAAGATTTCCAAGTACTTACTTCAGGAATAAAAGCGCCATTATAAATTCTTAGATGCGCCATACGATAAACCAATAGCATAATGTAAGACTGTGACAAAGCTGGTTGCAAACATATTGCGTAGGCACACGGCATTTTGGACAATAGGATATTTTTTTAATGTTATCAATAATTGACGCATTTACGTTGAAAAAGGTAGTGGTATCTAAAATCAGCTCAGTAACAAACTAGAGCTCTGGCCTTGGATTAAAAAATAGTATTTTAATTTGGTGTTCCTTAAAACTAGGTTTGACTAAAATTTATTTAAAACATAGTATATTGATATTCCAGCAGGCGTTTATCATACAGTTATTTTCTTTCCTTCCACGAGAAATGCTTTTACATCTAAATAATTGTGTTCCTATATGCACTAAATAAATTATTCTATATAATTCTTTTTGTGTGGGCGTTAGAGGCAGAATTATGAATAACAAGCGGCCTGTTTCCTACTTTGCATGGAGTGACATTTCACCTTCGTTGTCATGTTTTAGTCAATTTAAATAATGCCTTGGATACAAAAATAATTATGAATCAGTCGGTTTATTAGTGAAAACAGTATGGAAATTTGTTCAGTAGTTTATTGCATTCAGTGCCTCGACCATAAGTTTTTCTGCCTAGACTCGCTAGCGACGCCGTAAAATATTTGTATGGAAAACCCTTACAGCGCCTCTAGCGGTTACGTAAGGAACTAAAATCTGCTATGGGATTACAGCGTTTCGATGCGTAAAAAACCTATCGAAAGCCTTTCGATAGAACTCATGGTTGACGTACAGACGACAGACAGGTGTTGCGGGCGGACTTTATTTATAATTATTCCGTAAGGGTGTAAGGATACTAATGATCAATCATCATCATCATCATCCAATAAATTATGCTTGAATGATTAGAGGCGTACTTAAGGGCAAAGTCATCAATCATCACTTCATGGGTAACTTCAGTGCCATGTAATAAGGGCTTATTTCTATTAACCCGACACAAATGTGCTGTTAAGAATTTTAGAGGGAAATCTAATAAAGGATGTTGCGGAAAATCCTGATGGTGTCACTAAGGCACCAACAGAACAGTGATGAAATAAATAATTATTGTTGAGTTTGGAATCGAACTTAAAATCCTATACTCAGCAGTCGCGGTTAAGACCATTAGATAGATGAGGCGGGCCACCTACCTACTAATTACCTTTTTGGCTAAAATTATAATTGGCTTAGATGATAGCTAGTTTTATGAAACATAGTGAATACCTATTATAAGAAAGTGTTATTGGATTTTTCTGTGAAATTCTCAGTAGCAGCTCGGATATTTGATTTGTGTCTGGTTAATGGCAATAGGCTCTCCCCGTATTTCATAGGATCTAAGCATACCGGCGAACTATGGATATACTTCGCCTCTGCCTAACCCTTTGGAGAATACAGGCGTGATGCTATGTTATGTGTTTATTTTAAAATCGCCATCCATCTTCTCCTTTGTACCGTAATCGCGTAAAATGGTCGTAAACTGAAACTGTGCATTCTAGCAAACGCAGTGACCCCACCGCCGTTTAATGTACAAAAGGTTACTGGTTTCGTCACAGTTATTTAGTAACCGTTTTAAATAACGAAGGTTCACAAACACTCATCTCAGACACTCGCACACACTGTTATCCATCGCACGATGACAATACTCGTTGCGTAATTTATAAAACAAACTGTGAATCTTATGCTTACTTGTTCATTTGAGTTCAATCATTCAAGGCCATACGTGCAATTTAGAAAAAAAAACATTATCTATTGCTTAAAGTGTACTTAAGAACTCTTCAACGGCGATGTCAATGCCATTTTGTTACGTTTGATGCAGCTTGAGATAATTTTCTTAAACATTATGGAAATAATAATTCAAGGAGACTGTTGTGTTTGCGGAAGATTCATTACACATCGTATATTTTCATTTAGTGCTAATCGACACTTCATGTTAGCTAACTTTGCTTCGGATAAAAAAATTGAAGTAGGTACCAAGGCCAAGGGTAGGAAGTAGGGTTCAAGAATATAACTGACTAATGTTTATTTATGACTATCTGTTACCCTATAATATTATATTATAACATAATAATTATATAATATATTTATATGTTTTTCTTATGTATATCATCATCTTTCTGTCCTTGTCCCAATTTATTTGGGGTCGGCGCAGCCTATCCTTATCTTCTATTCAGCCCTTCGAGCCGTCGTCGTCTGCTCATTCAATCCCTTTTCCATCATATCGACCTTAACACAATCCATCCATATTTTCTTTAGCTTTCCTCTATCCCTCCGTCCTTACATACTAAGACAAACGTTCCCCTTCAATTTATCCGTTACTGGCTTGATATATAAACTACAATAAGTACTGTAAAGTTTCATCCTTAATGACCAAGGCCCAGCTGAAAATCAGCGCTGTGGTTACCGCAACATTAGGCTGAGCTGGTAGCCTCTTCAGCTCAGATTTATGTGTTTTTAAGTTTTATGTTTTGTGTACCTTAAAATAATTTGAGCTGAATAAATGTTTTTTTCTTTCTTTTAAACTTCCTCACAAACTTTCACATTTATAATATTAGTAGCATTCTTTATCCATTATGCACAATCTGTGACTATTAGGTGCCTACGCATAAACGGATGCAAGAACCTTCGCGACGATGCGGCTTGTGTGCGTTGACATTTAGATAGATTTACGAAACATAAATTGAACACTAGTTGTGCGAAATTTCTATGCCTAATGTATTGCACATGTGTAAATAGCTTTCGATTGCCCTGCCTCATGGGCGTCGCCTAAACTTAGGATCCAGGTATATATACAGGGTTTATTATCAAGTAAAACACCAAAAAATTCTTAGTACTAACTTCGTATCATTATTATGAACATCTTTTACTATGGGGAACTAATCTTGAAACCACGAAAAATATCTGCTGCATAAAAATAATATATATATTTTGTTGCTTCAACAGTATATATGGAATAGCAATACAATTTTTGTGTAGCAAGTTAACGCTTTTACACGCGTTTACATGATTGTGTATTATTGTTTCGTGGTGTTTGTGCGGCAGTTATCCCATGTTTAGGAGACGATAAAGGGGGTAGGAGTAGTAGGGTAGGGATGGTGGTGAGCGGTGGTATGGAATTTTATTAAATATTCTGCCCCTAAGTGGTGGCACTTATGTTCCTAAGTGATGACCAGTGTTATGACCCCACGCAATGGCTCTTGGCTACTATATAAGTAGATACCACTAAATGCAGCATTGAATATAATAATGTATCTACGAGTATTTCACGAAAATATTTCTCATGTTAGATTTTACTACAAACATTTTCGATTAGCTACCAGTTGTCCTTGTGAGTTGGTAACACATCCTCAAATAATAATAAACACAACAGATGTGTATTTGCAATATCAATGTTATTACTGTGAAGCTATTATGTTGAATTTAAACATTTTACGCAGCAATTTTATTAATTAAATTAGTTTTCTGGGTAGTATTCTTTGTTACTAATTTAATATATTCTATTAGTTGTTATTTTTTTTTGTAACCGAACCCGTTGAATCCGAACCCGTTACAAATATAAGGTATTCTGTTCTATAGTTCTAGTTCTAGTTGTATAGTCCATGCAATAAAAGTTTGTTTTCGGAGTCGGCGCTATTTAAGTAAGTATTTTGATAAAGTTTCATGTTTCTTTTTGTGATCAAAAGCAATTAATATGAAATTAAACTGGTTTGGGTAGAAAATAAAACGTTCACTAACCTTATCTACATTTGTACATTATCTGTATTTCATATTTTTTTGAGACTTAATCGTCAACTGGCGAGCGCGAATCTCGCGAGCGCGCGCGAGTTGGCACTTTTCGATTTTACCTACTTTTTTTGTCGTCAACTCGCGCGTCTATGTAAAGTACAGTCAAATAAAAAGAGATTGAAAACAAAAACTATTAATAATTATTTATTGACCGCGTTAGCTGATTCTGTGAAGTACTGACTTAGATTACGATTTAGAGGGCCGAAATGAGAAGGCCTGGGGAACGCATCCAATGACACATACTATCTCGTCTAACGCGCATGCGCACAACAGTATAGCTGTCATAGCGCTATCTCTTTCTAATTCATTTTGCAAACTGAGTGCCTGCTCCTTATGCACTTAGTTACAAACGATGTACCTGTCACGTCTAACATGGCGGAAGTGATGTGTGTGTGTGACAGGGACGGGTACATCGTTTAGCCGTTCGAAGTTCATCAGGAGTAAGCACCCTAGTTATTATTTTAGTGACGTTAGTGTTACGTAAGCTAAGCTGACGTTTACAGTGCACTTACGGAGTAAACATACTTACAGAGTATAAATGTTTTTATTAAGTCTATAAGAATGCCATTTGGTGTGAAAATGTGGAAGTTTTTAGTGATTTTGATGTACTGTGGGGGTAAGTTTATAACAATTAAACTTTTCGAGTAATACTCTCAAAGTGTTCTGTTACTTTTATCAGGCATCTTGATTAGTTAAACCTTAGATTAACTCGTTGTTCTTACTATTTTACTTTTTTGAATTAACATATGGCTTTACCCGCTCGGTTGCTTCGCAAAAAAATGCAAAGAGGGTCGCTTGCCAGTGATTTTTGACCGCATCTGAGCGTACGACGCGCCGTAATAAAAATTTGACTGTGACTCGCTCCAGAAGCGCACTTCAAATGTTTTAACTGCTCTGAATAGCCATTAAAATAAGCCTAAACATTGTGTCTGTTTTTTAATAGATCTTGTTTCCGTATTTTCCTATGTACCTTGAAACTTTAACTACCCAAATATTAGCTACTTGTATGGAAAAATGCGTTTTACTAAAAACTAAGATCGACAAGAGTATTGTTTCTTATTTTATTTATAAACTAGATTAATTACTAGATACATTTAATAACACATGGATATATTTCATGTGGAATAAAATATTTAAAACATTAAGGGAACTACAACTTGAAAAAAAAAAATGGCGACGTCAACTTTATTTCGTATCGTGTACTAAGAATTAGATTTATAATGTTGTCAACTTGTATTTGAAGGTCGGATGATATATCAGTCTATGGTTTAGAAACGTTTCACGAGGACTTTATGAACTACAACATAAAGTTTAAAGTCGATTAGTAAAAATTGGTTGTTGGAAACGATTGTTGCCAGAAGCAGTCAAGGGTGTTCAATTTTGGAAAAAATTGTTTCCTTAAGCAGTTTATCGGTTACTTAATTGTTTTGTTCACTTTAACTTGATTGTCGTTTACTTTCTTATAGTGCGATTGCACTTTAAAATAAATACCACGTGGCAATTTTACACAGTATATTTATTCCATAGTAAAAAATATACGTTGATTTTCCATTTTTTATATAGATAATTTATATTTTTTTGTGATTTAGCTTTTTAGAAAATGTTTGTCATTAAAAACAATATTTTTAGGAAGTGGACCACAGGCAGGTTCGTCCAGAAATGTAACTGGACACGACATCATTACATCTCAGCGAGGAAGTTCGATACTACTTCGTGCAGGACACAAATATAATAAAGACCGAGAAAATAAAGATGGTTCCTGTATCTGGAGGTGTTCGAAGAGGACTGTTTGCAAGGCAAGATTAATTATTGATAGCAATAACTGCATCAAACGAGATGACAAGCACGACTGTGAGCCTGATTTTGTATCAAATGAACTGGAGCTTAACTTCGACAAGTGCATGGAAAAAGTAAAAAGTGACTGTACTATACCCATACCAAATGCATTTCGACATACGGTCTCAACCCTTAAAGATAAAGGAATTGACCTCATAAAAAAAATACCTACATATAAAAATATTAAAAACAAATTTTACCGAAAACGGAATAAGTCATTGGGGGTAAGAAAGGTATGTTTTAAGTCGATTAAGAATGTTACTGTGCCCGAAATATTTGCAAACTTTTTACTAGCCGACTACCAAACAATCAATAGAATTTTAATATTCGCTAGTGAAAATTGTAAAACAATTTTAGCAAAACCAAATTTGACCATTTTATGCGATGGTACTTTTAAATTTTGTTTAAAACCTTTCCAGCAGTTGTACACTTTACATGTTGATTTAGGAAGTAGTAAAACTCATAATAATATTATACCCGTTATTTATGCGTTGTTGGGTAACAAAACAAGAGCAACTTACAAAATTTTGTTTCGCCTTATCAAGAGCCAAATTCCTCAGTTTAATCCCAAAACCATTCTACTAGACTTCGAGAAGGCTGCAATGTTAGCAGTCAAAGACATATTCCCTGAAACAAGCGTTAGAGGGTGTTTCTTTCATTTTTCGCGAAGTTTGTGGCGGAAAGCTGACGAAATAGGCATAACAAAATCTGTACTATTTAGAAAACATATAAAGAGGTGCGTTGTTTTGGCACATTTGCCCAAAGAAGCTGTTGAGAATGGTTGGTTGTATATTATGTCTCAATGTCCGAATGATAAAAATATTGTAAAATTTAATGATTATTTTGTAAGAACTTGGTTGAATGAGACTTCCATTTTTGCAGACAAATGGTCTTGTAATTTTAGCCAACACCGCACTACGAACATGGTTGAGAGCTGGCATTCTACGGTAAATAAAAAAATTAATAGCAAACCCAAAAGTATTGCACATTTTTTGACCATCTTAAAAGAAGAAGATAATTATTATCAGACTTTATACTTAAAGAAGTCTAATATAACTGCAAAATGTAAAGAAACTTGTGCTATTGACGAGCACATTACCAACACTGTTAACGAATTTATCCATGGGGTTATAAATATTGACTTATGTATCGAACTTTAGATCTTGTGATTTTTGATTTAATTTAGCATAGTCTGTTTATTTTAACGTTTGCTATAAAAATCATTTATAACAAACCATGATCTGTGATTGTATAGTCTGTGATTAGTTTTATTAGTAGGTCGTCAGTAATAACTTAGCCAATTGATGAATCTACTTATTGATAGTGTTTAGCGTTTTTTGTAAAAATCATTTACAACCATATGTGATCTGTGATTTTATAGTTTCTAAGACTCTTTCTATGGTTCCTAAGATTGATTTTATTAGGGAGCAATAATAAGTCAGTTTGTTGTCAATTACTATGTTTAGCTTTACTATTTTATACTTACCAATATTCAGTATACGAGTATGTGAGGGGAGTGTTTTCGTTGTTTCTATTTTATTTACTTAGTTTTTTACAATTTACATACTAGATAATAAGATAATAAGCCAAATTCTCAAATCAATGTGATATTGTTGATAATTAGTAAGGGAAATACTACTAATAATTTATATTTTGTCCTGTTGATTTATAATAAACTGATTTCAAAACGATGTATATTTTGTTTTATTTTAAAAATCAAATTTCATAAAGTTTCTTATACATTTATAGTAGGTAAGTACCTAAATAAATTAAATTTGTTATAACGTTTTTGTAGCTGACTATACATTAAAACATCAAATTATATAGACGCGCGAGTTGACGACAAAAAAAGTAGGCAAAATCGAAAAGTGCCAACTCGCGCGCGCTCGCGAGATTCGCGCTCGCCAGTTGACGATTAAGTCTTTTTTGATCCTTTTTAAATTTATCTTTATTATACCTTAATAACTGGTCCACATGATACATTTTGTCTTTTTATTTGTTAGTATAAAAATCTCAGTGTTTAATTTCATTAGCTTATACTTTTTTAAGATCTGCTGTAGAGAGACCACAGATTAGATCAAGATACCACACGAACCTGTGCGTAGTGCATGGCTCGAAAGTGCACTTTAGTTTTAATGGCAATATACGATCTTCTTTATGCGTCACAAGACAAGTCGTTCATAGTTGTGATAGGTGGTAAATACCTAACACATTGATATTCAAACATTACTTGTCGAACCTACATGTCTGAGAGATTTTCTCAACGGCGTGTGAAGTCTGCCAACCTACAATAGACCAGCTTGGTGGACTCCAGCCAACCCCTCACATACTATTTAATAAGCGAAATTACGCGCCGCAGAAATCATCCAACATTCAACTAATTGGTAATCAGTGGTGTTAGTGGCACGAAAAGTAAAATTAAGAATTTAAGTATATTAATATTATGTAAAAACATGTAGCCATTGTTACCGGGATCATAATAACGAATCGATTGATACCTCATTCATCAAAATCAGATGAGTACTTTAGGCGCTGTAGTGGAATATACGTAAATACATAGGCTACCTAATATAAAACCTTCCTTCGGCTTTTTGCCGTGCCGTCGGGTAATAAACGTACGTTGTGATCTGCAGCGACTACCATCACAACACCGCAACCCGATTTCTGGGAGTTATTTGGGATTTTGCTACAGAAATAATATAAATGAAATGATGATATTGTTGCGTAATTATGCGTTGTTCTCCAATTACTGACAGACGGCCATTAAGATTGTTTATTACTTTATTAAAAAAAAAAAACAGTCGCCAACAAGTTTGAAGACAACAATCGACGGTTATAGTAATAGTCATCATCACCGGTGTAGCGGTTAACCTCAGTCATCTCGCAACTACCGTTGCTCCGTGTGTCATGGGTTCGATTCCTATCCGAGGCATATATTTGTTTCGAGTCAACTTGTACTTTGTGTCCGTTGATTTAAAAGTTTACCACGACACAGAGATTTTCTACTGCAAAGCGCTGTTTTAAAAAAGCAACTATACCTCGAAATATATCACTTGCATACTCAATCATATTGCACAGACTAGGAAGAACTCGTTTAATTAAACAAACAAAGCTGAACCCTATTTAATGTCAGATATACGTTCGATTCCGGGGTCGAATGAAGCACGATTTCAACGTGAAATTGATTTAGGATACTATAAATAATTGCAGTTGCTTATAAGGCTCATAATGCATTGCATGGTAACTGTAATATTGTTGATATATTAAAAACTTTACATACGAACATATTCCGTCGTAATAGCTCTGATTTTTGTACCAATGAGGTAATACTAAAAAGTATCATTTACATATGAATTCTAGCTTTAGTTATATTAAAACTATTTTTAAATATATTAGTGTATTACTACGCTGATCAACCGATCTGCAAGGTTAAGCTACACTTGCCGCGGTCAGTCTGTGGATGGGTGACCATTCTTAACATATCGATACCCCTCCGTGCCTCGGAGAGCACGTAAAGCCGTCGGTCCCGGTTGTCATACGAACACCTATGACAATCGTTAGTGGTAGTCAGAAGCCTAAAAAGCCTGACAACCAGTCTTTCCTTCGAAATTGGGTTACGGAGGTCTGATGGCAGTCGCTTCGTGTAAAATACTGATATTCAGCCGCATCCTGGTTAGACTGGAAGCCGACCCCCCAACATGGTTGGGGAAAAGGCTAGGAGGAAGAGTGTATTTTTAGTAAAAAAAAAAACAATTTAGTAGAAAAAGAAGTATCATTTTATCAAAAAAATCATTTATTCATTGATATTTTTTTAATACAAAAAAATATACAAAAATACAAAAAAAGACGTACTTATGGCACGTGAATTTAGAAATCGATCTCTTATTTACTGAGATCTCTTGTACTGTTGTGATACAATTCTACTGGTAATGTTATTAACTATTTACAAATGTCAGTGTTCGGTCCTACTGTCCTAGGGAGGTCTTGGGCTGGAAGCCGTTGGGTCCTGCAGTGAAGGTGACGGTGTAGTGCTTGCCGTCGGGCGCGACGTACGCGTACTGCCCAGTCACGGTCAGCGCCGCGTTCTCTGACTGAGGGTTGTCCAGCTTGCCTTCCTCTTGTCTCGACGTACCATCGCTGGTTTCATAACTGTTGAAAAATTAAAATGTTATAAAGTAATTACGTTTACGTTTACGTTTACGTTTTACGTTTACGTTTACGTTTAATAACGTTTATTTAAAATAAAGCCTAATACATTTATGGGGTCCTAATTCTATGACAGCTGGCTGCTTAAAACTAAATGAACTCCTGACTTCCAAACTAGGTCTAAATACCTGTATCTTGGAAGTCAGAGTCACTAAATTATAGTAGTTTAACATACATACATACCATCACGCCTGTATTCCCCGAAGGGGTAGGCAGAGACGTACTAATGTACATGTAGTGGTATGTTTAGGTCCCATGTAATAGGGGGCAAGCCTATTGCCATCAACCGGGTACAAATCCGGACTCCGAGCTGCTTACGGGGAATTTCACAGAAAAACCCAAAAACACTTTGCTCGACCCGGGGATTGACCCAGGACCTCAGGCGAAGCCGTCGCGCTTGAAACCACTAGACCAACGCGGCAGTCGTTTAATATAGTTAGGTATAAATAACAGCAATGGTACACTACAACACTAAACAAGATTGAGAATTACTGAAGTTAATTGGCAGGTACCGTCAGCCCCAAAATGTATGTAGTACGAAAAATACTAAAAGTAAATAAATAAATAATAAATATCTTTGGACATTTTACACAACACCATCTAGTATCAAACTAAGCAGAGCTTGTACTATGGGTACTAGACAATGGATATAATAGTTAAATACTTTTTTTTTGTAAATACATACTTATTATACATAGGAAACACCCAGACAAACACAAATACTTATAGGTATTTCTCACATAAATATTTGTGTCCTGTGGGAATCGAACCCACGACCTCGTGATCAGCAGTCCGGTACTCGAACCACTAGACTACAGACGTCGTCTCAAAGGAAAAGGAATAAAAAATTAATTGACTAAGAAAATTGTTCAAAATGAGTTGCGGCTCTCTGTGATATATTCAACGGCAACTGGATATCCAGTATATCCAGTTGCCGTCTACAAGAACCGAACCGACTACAAGATACTTCGTAGGTGTCCTGCCATATGACCTTGATAAAATTATAATTTACGGAAGTTTTTTGGGAAAATATATATATATCTATATATATAAAATTCAAAATTCAAAATATTTTATTTCAAATAGACCATATAAATAGGCACTTTTGAACAGTCAAACTAGTTGCTCGGTTCCAAAAAAGTAGGACTTATGGAGAAGAGCCGGCAAGAAACTCCATAGTCACTCTTTTTAAAAAAAGATAGTGAGACAGTAACATTTTTTTGTTGTGAATAATACGAGTCTATTGCAGTTTGATGTGTAAGGATTAATAAAATAGAAAAGAAAAGAAAATAGCCATAGCAGTAAGAGCTGACCAGTCCCGACAGACAGCACCCGTTCACGAGCATGACGTGTGTATCGGCACCGTTTGACTCAACCATGTTATAGGGAATAAAAAGACCCGACACACAACGCCACCATCAGCAGAACATTTAAGTGAGCATGACAAGCTCAAACTGCAGGGCTAGGCTGGTTTATATTATATTATACATCAATGGGTAACTAAAAAAACATATAATATAATAATGTTATGTTAATATAGTAATGTTATAAAGTAGATATGTCTGTAAAACAATGGTCAAAAAGTATGTAATGTTGCCTTGACCAAGATTTGATCCCGGAATCGTAATCATCATTTGAATCTCGGAGCAAGAATTATAAATACAACGCATGACTAATTATATGGATTGAGATTTGTAAAAAAAATCAAGGCTGTAAGCTGAAATTAGACACACAATTATTTAAGTGATTATTTTAATACTTCTCGCAATGTTATAAAAATACAAATAATTTTCAATTTTAGAAGAAAATACTTTATTTTATATTATTAGGGACCAGTAGGTAAATTTTCAAAAACATTTCAAGTTAAAGATATTTTTTTTTGTTAAAAATAAATTATGAAGTTACGACGTTCTCCTGCCCTTACAAAAGACATCAACGCGTAGGTGTCATTAATTTTGTTACTACCATTTTTTAAATGATTGGATAATTGAACAAACAATATAGCTCATATCGACTGCACTTTTGAGAGTTAGTAGTTACAGATAGTTTCTCGCCACTGCCTTGGATTTGGTTCCCGTCTGCGGTCCGAGACAAGCATGATCTTTCTGATACTGTGTCAGTTAATTTTACGTTTGTACAGTCCCCGATATTACGTAAATAAAATGACAGCTCACGTTAAAAGAAAACGAGCCTACAAATTTACTACTATCTCATATAAATTCATTATTCAATGTCTTTGACTCAAGAGATTGGAAAACATTTGATAAATACAACAATTATCTATACTAGCAACACTCTTTTCGTCAAAATTTGGTATCAAATCATATCCTTATCTTACCCATCCCTTATCGTTGCTAAATATAAAATATTACAGAGGCATTCCTTTGCTCATTAAATATTTAACTCATTTTATTACATAATAAACCTATCGTATTGTTTGTAGATACTCAGAATGGCTATATTATGCATGTTATTTTTATGGCTTGTTACAATGGGAGTTGTATAATGTTAAGTGGTTACGTCGCAAAGGGTCATCACCTACTCTTAACTTGGCTCGTTTTGCAAGAACGGGTACATTGACTGCAAGATTAAGTAATTATATTACTAAAGAGCTTTAAATGAATCGCGTTTAATATGATAATAAAAACAATATTGTTATTCACTTATTGTTGAGGCTCATAACTTTATTCGTATTTACTTAGCACTCTTTAATTTTCGATCGGATCTTAGTAGTTGCCAGCACGGCTGCACAGTGGGACACCCTAGGTATGATTCCCAGGTTAAGCAAAATATTTTAGAGTTTGGATTTGTGTCCGGTTAATATTAATATACCAGCAAGAATATAAGGCATATGTTTATGGGAATTAAGATATACGACCGAACTAAATATATCAGCACATCTCTGCCTATGCCTGCGGGGATGTACGCGTGATGGTATGATTCCAGATTCCTAGGTGTTTCTGGTCAACGATATCCATTTGACCCCTGTGACTCTTTAGGAAACCAGGATCCTAATATAAGATGTTATCAGTGCCCAAGTCACGTGTGCCAATACCACACATTATGTGCTTGTATCTTCTAGGTATCAATAATAATAATAATAATTTATATTCAATTATTAACATTACTAGCTGTTCCTCTGGGTGCTACTCGCGAAAAGCCTTTCTTAGTGGATGCGTTATAATACGAGTACCTATTGTGTCAAATTTCAGCCCAATCGGTATGTATCCGATTTGTATGAAAATTTGTATGCATATCGGGTAGGTCTGAGAATTGGCCAAGATCTATTTTTCATACCCCTAAAGGATAAGGATGACCCATAAATATTATGTTTTTATTTTATTGACAAAATAAAAATATTTTTATTTTATTATGATTTAGCATTGAAAAATACATACAGCTTCAAATTGGATGAACGCGAGTAACGACGCGGGGAACAGCTAGATATATTATGTTACATTATTTTACTGCGATATGCAATAGAGTCAGCACTGAGGTCTTTTATTTTTACCTTCGTTCGGGGTACTGTTTTTGTCAAACAAATGACAGTTAATGATTTAACTGCGAACAATGAGATAAGAATGACTTACGCAAAGCTGTAACCGTCAGGCTCGACGTTGCTATCGAAGCGCAGGATCTGCACATCTTGTGGGTTCTGTTGAGGTGCGCCTGCGCACACAGCCACCAACACGCACACTAATGTCACCTGTAGAAAAAAGGATGGTATAAGTTTTGATGTGTTCTGTTGTTGCAAATTTATACTGATTTAATAAAGCTGAGAAGTTGTTGAATCTGTACTACAAGTCGAAGTTAAAACATATTTCTTGATTAAGATTATTGGCAATTAATTATCAAGCTACGCCTCTAAGGGCCGAGCAATGCGGTGACACGGGCACACACGGGCACAAGGCACGGCTTCTATCTAAATAAACTTAAACTTTTTATTTAAAATCAGCCATAAATCTGAACTCTCCTTTTGTTAAACCAAGTATCGACCACGATATGTTACAAATATGTGGGTAATTTTTTTTTAAAAGCAGATGTTTACCAAAAAGTAACGTTATGGTACATCAACACTATTGTTAACAACTAGTCGGTACTCGACTACTTAACACTACTCTAATTTACTAAGCAGTTAGTGACGACGACGACGGATAATCCTTAAAAAAAAAGGATTTCTATAGCATCTGTGCTTTTGTGTAAGGATTAGGATCATTCTATTGTTTCAATAAAGACTGCCTCATTGGTCTAGTGGTAAGGGCGACTGCGCTAAACGCTTTAGATTCGATTCGCGTTTCGAGCAGTATTGTCGGGATATTTTGTGAAATTCCCAATAACAACTCGGTTTCTGGTTTTGTACCCGTTTGATGGCAATAGGCACTGAGTATACCTCTGCCTAATCCTTTGGAGAATACAGGCGTGAGGGTATGTAATGTTGTTTGAACATTTAATAGCTCGTCGGTCATCTGCAAGTGAAGTGTAGTTATGCATTGAAGTGTACAATTATGCAGTTAACTGTGACATTTGGGACAGCTTCATTAGTGTGTTAAAGTTGTGTTAACAATTGCGTTGCACAAACATTGCATTTAATATTTGATTTTCTGTCAGCTTACAAACATTAAGCTCATAAGTATTATAAGTGAATCATGATTTTGTTTGATTTTTAATTTTGTGCCTACGTTAAAAACCTCTTTTTGAATGAACTTGCTTCATTATGATCAATCTTTTCGTAAAATTTAAGACATACCTACTTAAATTGAGAGGTTGTCTTAACGGCATGTGAAGTCTCCCAACCCGCATTAGGCTAGCGTGGTAGACTATAGCCTAATCCCTCTCATACTGAGAGGAGACCCGTACCGGGAGGGACAGTTTTTGGGTTGATTATTATTTATTATTACTTAAATGGATGATTTTTTACATTTGTTAACATTATATGAGTAAGGCAGGTACCACAACTTATGTAAATAGGTACTTAGCTACAAGCTATAGCAAATTCAATAATCTGATACAAGTACCATCTGTGGACAATATTCATAAACACGTATAACTAATAAACTTCTAGTTGGCTAATTAAACAATTACATAAAGTATTTGCAAGCTAACCGTTAATTTAAATAAACCGTTGTATACATGATCAATGCATTCCAGTTACCATTAGAAATAGTAAGTTATTAGTAAGCGAATGTTAACCGGTGGGTAGCGACAACCAACATTAACAGTTAAACTGACGATATCTTGTTAAACGTTAGTTTAAAGACATACATAGTACTATGAAAGTCAATTGTAGGACTTGTAGGCGTACATTTTGAAAATAATAGCGGAAACTGCATTCAGATATTACAAAATGGTTATTGCGTGTCACAAAACACATTACAAATGATTGAAATTGGACTCATTAATCAACTGGGAACACTGTTAATCCCTTTTTATGTACAGTATCAACAGATATTGAAGCCCTAAATAAACCACAACGCACATTATAGCACGATTATGCCCGAGCAGCTATTGCATCGTAACCCTGGGGTCAGGACTCATCAAGTCACTCGGTATGACACCTCCACCCATTGTTTTTGCGCATCTTACGATCATTACTGCACCTTACAAATACACAAGCGACACGACACACTTTCATAACAACTAATTACAAAATTCGAAAACTTTTTTAGCGAATCATTATATCAAACTTCAAATTTTATTTTAATGATTATATTTGAATTAAAATAAAAAATCTTAACTCACGTATTTGAGCATGATGCTTAGTATTCGTCTTGAGTTCAAACTAACGAATGAGTAACTAGTGTAAGATCGTTCATTTTATATATATCCCGACTTGCAAGCACTTGCAGATGGCTGACATCATGTGAGGATGGGTCGCGGTGACGCGTTCTACGCTCCACTCCATGTTTTCAAGAGACCTCAGATTTTTTTTTGAACTTTGAACATAGCCACATAAAATTCCTATTGAATTGTCCCGTAATGTAATATATTTTACATAAAAAATACATAGTATTTATATAAAACAAATAATCTTAATATGACAGCATAGGTACCTACATGGAAAAAGCTTTTGGACGTTACTTATATAGAAATCTTTGAAAAGGTTTATTCAACAATGAAAAAAAAAAAATTACGCCTTGTATTTATATGATCAGTTCTAAGAAATTTACCTATATTTATATTACATTATTATTAGATGAAAATAGATTTGAATAAATTGTAGCTTCATATATTTATTATAGTATTAAATATAAATGGGATAAACCATTACTTTTTAATTGTTATCCAACAGGGATGCTTGTTTCATATTTGAAATTGAAACAAGAATTTTCATTTAGAAGTATTTTACCACTAACCCGGTTTTTCGACGACGTCTGTGGTCTAGTGGTTCGAGTACCGGACTGGTCATCACGATGTCGTGGGATCGATTCCCACAGGACACAAACATTTATGTGATGAACTGAAGTGTTTGTGTTTGTCTGGGTGTTTCGTATATATTATAAGTATGTATTTACAAAAAAAAGTATATAAGTATTATATCCATTGTCTAGTACCCATAGTATATTTTATAATAATTATAATTGTTAAACTCTGTTTAGATTGGGACTAGATGGTGCTGTGTAAAATGTCCCAGGATATTTCTTATTCTTATTATTTTATTCCGTTTCCTAGTAAGTTCCCGTTAAATTACCTGGCAGATAATTGTATAAAAAAATGTTCCATATTTGAATTTATCCGGCAGTTAGGTGCTATCTAGCGGTGGCGAATCAGGTCCTAAATGAAATCCAATAATTAGGTACATGAAATCCTGGTTAACGAGAGACTCATTAAATATAGCTTAATAATTGTTAAACAAAAACTGTGATCATCATCATACAAGGAAATCTTTTAACTATTTATTACTAAATGCATTCAGATGTACGTGATTATTATGATGTTGGTCCTCCAATATAAATATAATAAAAAACTAACTCAAAAATCATGACAGACGGATTAAGAAATAGTACGTGAGTGAAAACACAATGGGTTCGTTTAAAAGCTTCGTATCATTGTCATTATGACACACGTTTACTGAAGCTCCGTCAACTGTTTTAGGATTAGCGAGAAAAAAGATTATCGTTAAATTTTGAAGATTTACGTTTATAACTGTTAGTCTAGCTGAAATGATGTTTTTTAATACTGTTTGGTTATATTTGAAAACGAAATATAAATTTATGTGTAGATAAAATTACAAAACACCTAACTGCCTCAGTATTTACATGTAAATGTGTATTTTAATTATACCTGTGTGGTAGTACATATATTAAAACACAGTTATCGTGCAAAAAAAATAAATAATAATAATACTCTTATTAAGAAAAAACTCAATAGTGACACTTAATAATTATAAAACGACCCTTGAAGTGTTTAAGTAACAATTCTACCAAGTGTATAATTTTGTAATACCTATCGTGCAGTAAACTTAAAGCAGCGTGCCGAACACTATTTGGTTTTATGTTAAAAAAATTAATTATAATATCTAACGACACAAAGAGTTATGTAAACCTTGTTTACTATATAACTGCAATATAATATGAATTAATTATAACGTAAATATTTTAGAACGATTAACCAATTAGTTATAAATAATAAACCAAACCAATTTTGGAAATAATTATTGAATAAAAACTTTATCGGAAATGGTTGGCACATTTGTGTATTTTTTCTTAACATTCTTGTATGATTATAAACGATGCTACACAATTACAGCTCTGCCTCTCGACGTATGTTATTTTTAATATTACATTTATGTTGTATGTTATTTTTAATATTATATTTATAATAATATTATGTATGTTCGTTTTTACCCGAGTATGTATTTACTACACTAATCGCCGGTTACACCAAGTCTGGATAGCCGCTAACCACTAGATAATTAAAAAAATGGAACAAACCTTGTCTTGTAGTTATATATGACTTGGCAGTGGTAGAGCAGGCCCTAAGTTACCATTTCAGTAAACACAGCTAAACATTGTATAATAATTTAAGAGGAAATTGTATATTATGTATATAAACTTATGTAACTGCGAAACGCGCGCTAATATTCGCTAGCTGACAATATGTATGGTGTAAACAGTCCCTAATATTAGATTTCCAAAAAGCAATAACATTTTTTCTCGTTACCTATCTCTATCTATATAAATAAAAATGAATCACTAAATGTGTTGCTAAGTGCAAAACTCGAGAACAGCTGAACCGATTTGGCTGATTTCTTTTTGGTTGTGTTTGATGAAATCTGACTGAGGAAGGTTCTTATGGAGAAAAAACTAAAAAAATAAGAGGAATAAAGTAAAAATATGAACACGAGAAACACCGCGGGAAACAGCTAGTTACCTATAAGATCATTATAATTAAGCACACCTAATTCAGACATTATTTTGGTTCAAGTCTTAATATTACCATTTACCTTCACGGTTTCTTTAAAATATTAACTTCAAAACCGCAGCAAAAAAATATTCTACTCGTACACCATTAAACCGCCTTTAGATATTTTTGCTAAATATTTTTTACTAAACAGCTCTTAAAGCTCATTGAATCAACACTTTGCGGTTAGAGCGTTATGCTAATAATTGCCTTATATTGTTCTAAAGTTGGTAAGGACTTTAAGTTTATTATTGTGTATTAAGTGTAATATTTTAATGTAATGTTTATACTAATACAGTAATCAGAAATACCAAGGAAATGAAATCCAGATTTTGCCTGGGTATCTGGAATGTTACATAATTCTTCTAGGGGTAATAGGGACCCAATTACTCAATCACTGTACGAATAAATCACTGTTTTGTACATTTCTGAGTATGACTCAAACGAACTATTTATACGTAACGAGTATCTTTCTGAGCGCTCTGATTGTTAACTTTCAATAATGTTACGATTGTACGATTCAGTCGTATTCACCCTTCATTTTATTAGTAGTGAATGGTTACTTAGATGTGTTATATTTATAACTGTTCGGAGCTATCCTGGCGGATCTAGGGGGCTAGACAAGTTGCATTTTGACATTCGAATCGACAAACAAAATGTATGTAAATGACATTAGTGACAACCCGATTTGTCGAAAGCTTGTGTCATTTCCATACATTTTGTTTGTCGGTTCGAATGTCAAAATGCAACTTGTCTAGCCCCCCAGTACAGTCCAAGCGTGTTGTTGTTGACATTTTTTTATACAATTGCACTCTTGGAAGACCCCAGTGGTGGTGGCTATGGAATCACACTGAGCCTGCTAGACTTGTACAATTACTATCCTATAAAACCATCCACTGAGTCTACTGTACAAATCTAACTAGTAAGATAACTAACGATTATACTGTTGCAATATAAAATTGCATAATATTCCTCTTGGATGAGTCGAAATAACCTTTACACCATTTTATCAGACGATGACTTTGATCAATAAGACGTGTTTCTGTAATTTTATACTAATTAGTGATGGAATAAGTAAATAGCGTATGAATCTATACTAGTGTAATGTTTGTTTGTTTGGTTGAACACGCTAATCTCAGGAACTACTTGTCAGAAAAATCTTTCAGTGTTAGATAGACCGTTTATCGAGGAAGGCTATAGGCTATATATCATTACGCTACGACCAATAGGAGCGGAGTATTAATTAAAAATGTAGCGAAAACGGAAAAAAACAAACAACTTCTACGGGAACGAGGTCGCGGGCAAAGGTTAGTCCTTTTATAAAATCACGACTACATACATTTACGAAATTATATGTAAGCTGGGCCTACGCTCAGCTTACATAGTGACGATTATGGGATTACAAAAATATTTACCGTGTGTTCTGTTTCTAATTTTCTTTTTGCCATCTGAGGAAGTGGTAGATAAGACAAAACCGCACTTACCTTCCCTTGCCCTAAAGTAATGGCCATGGCATTCGAGACGAGACATACGCACGACCATGCCTGCGTTCCAGCAAACGCTGGACACCTTCAAGACGAAAAAAGTACCTAGGCATTTTGTATTCTCGACCATAAAAGCAAAAAAACAACCGTGAAGAATATCATTATTATGCGTACTGTAAGCTTGATATTTATAACTTATAATTTACTAAAAAACTAAAACGTGGTCCTTGAAAGCATGACTGTTGATAGTTTTTGTTAGTCCATTGAGTTTAATCTTCATTTAATTGGATATTGTGTTTTTACGGCTTGTAGTTTTTGACATATCCAAGGTTGTATCATTGTCCATACAGTAAAGTTCAGTAACAAAAATATTAACTGTTACGTTCTCGTCCTAATGAACATGATAATGCCAAGGTAAATAAACTTCAGTTGATATTTCGATTATTTTACTATGCATAGGACAAGTGTAAGGGTCGGTACTGATTGGGTGTCGTAGGCTGTAATATTCTTTTAAACTTTTGTAATCCAACCTTATTGGTGAGTTCCTACAAATGGTCAGGTGCTTGGGATTCAGAACCAGCATAATATATATGAGGCGTAGCAAAAGGTGATTCAAGAATCGTTGCGAGTGACGTTCTTTAGCTTTCACTGACTCCTACAGGAAAAAGACTTATGTATGAAACATATCACAATCAGTTCGGTGCTAACCTACATCTATGAATTTGAGGTATTGGAAATTAATTGTATGAATCTTAACAACAGAGGTCCTAAAATGACACCACGCCTGTTGAATTGTATCTACAGTTGCTGCTCATCATCCGGCAGCCCGTTTAGTTGTTAGTTTATTAGTACTAAATTGTTAGATCTTAATCGGTGAGCACCCTTAAATGGAGACCCTTAGAATGTCAAGCTCATATTTAGTAGCCAATGAAACCTGCAAAGTAAGTAGGCAGCAGTACCAGTTTGTAGGTTAATACACATATACGCTAGTGATGCACATATAGTATTATATAATAATTATTGTGATCGAATGTTAAAACAAAAAAAAATCAGAATATTTCGCGATAGCAATGCAAATCGTTGACTTTTCGTGTATCGTAATTAATATTATACAGGTATTCATAATTATAAATAATATAATATTATTAATAATAATATAATATAATATATTAATATTATATTCTGCCACCCGGACGCGACCTGCAGTGACCTATATGGAAAGCACTCAATCGACTGCGCACCCAAGTAGGCCGCTGTAAACACAATTTGGCAAAATGGGGGATTATTGATCCGTCGATCATCCAGTGCGAGTGTGGGGCTCCAGACCAGGACATGTATCATTTACTCGAGTGCCCGAAGTGTCCATGCACCTGCACACTCGAGGACTTGACAAACGCAACGGATGCCGCAATTAAGGTGGCTTCATACTGGGCTCGAACTCTATGACGAAATTGACTCAACACATTGATTTACCATTGACACGAAAAGAAGAAGAAGAAGATAATTATAAACATCAGCCTTATCTGTTTATGCGCCTTAAAAATAGGCGGTCAGCGGTCAATAGCGCTTCATAGCATTATAGGGATGGCTGTAGTTTTATATATGTATAATAAGCTCATTTTTTTACTTGATGTTTTAGTTTTTACCTAGAAGATTAAGGGCCTATTTCACAGCTTACTGATAAGTTGCCGTTAAATTAACTGGCACATAATTTCATACAAATTATGTTCAATTTTTTAATTTATTTGGCAGTTAGCGGTTATCCTCTAGAGATGGTGAAACAGGCCCTTAAACTTGCCATCTGCGAGGCAAATATTTTGTAGTAAGCTAGTGGATGTAGTGGAATTTGCGTGAGAATATTAATTGAAGATAAATAAGATATAATCAGCATATTGATGACATCTGACAATTTATTTAAATTCTCAGTAGGTGAGCTATTTGTGTTATTCATCTTACACTTTGCAACGTGTAACCAGATTTAATATTACTGAGTATTGATGTTACATTATCGCTTAAAAGTATATTTAGGAAAAGCAAATTAGTGGTAATATGAAATAAATAATATAACAAACCCATGTACTTATGATTAACTTCATTTGCTTATAATTTTTTTCAATTGGGGTTTGAGTTAGTCTCAAAAAATCATTCGACCTCCGAAGTCCTTAGTGGACCTTCTCTGCATGAGAAAGATTAAGCATTTCAGTAATTATTTTTAATTTTAATATTTTGATCTACTAATATCCTCCTATATCCTACTAATATTATAAATGTGAAAGTTTGTGAGGATGGATGGATGGATGTTTGTTACTCTTTCTCGCAAAAACTACTGAACGGATCTGGATGAAATTTGGCACAGAGATAGACTATAGTCTGGAATAGCACTTAGACTTTTCATTCCGGTAAAATGTATGGTTCCCGTGAGATAGCGGGCGAAGCCGCTGGCGGAAAGCTAGACTTAAATAACGGCGTTCACTTTTTATTTTCAACTATCTGTCCCGTACTCCCGGCGAACTATCTGATAAAATATATGAAGTCTGCCAATCCACTATAGGCCTACGCAGCGTTGACTATACTCTTCCTGATCTATCGTCTATATCGTATATAAAGACTAGTGCCAGTGGGACTGTAAATGGGTTGATTACGATTAAAATGCTCTTTATTGTTGTAGCTATAAAGTATATTTTATTTCTTAACAATTTAGAATGAAAATATTGTTATAGAGATATCGTGGATTTCGCATTCGGGACATATAATTAATAATCCTTTTTTAACGTTGGTGAACTCTATAAGCAAAATGTTTGTAGGTTTGTATATACGTACACGAGGTCAAACGATATGGATTCCAACTGGATAGCTATTTTTGTAGGGTTGTCACTTATAAGATTAGGAAGAGATGTTTATTGTTTTTTTTGAGCATCCCACACAGTCTCTTTTACTCACATACATACACAAAAAATGGTTCTATTAAAGCGTGAATTGTTAATTAGGATTAAATATATATTTATCTTATGAAATATGTAATACATTTACGATTGGACTGGCTCATTGCTCTTGAGTTTTCCATTCCCTGGACCCTGATGGTGAAGGTAATCTTGGGTTCTCCTAATTCATTTTCAGTACGAATGTTTTTTTTTTATTACTTAGCTACTCAAACACACCAGAAACTGCGGACTGTGGGTGTACGGTACATCAGTACACCATTACCAAAATACCCTTGGTGAATACAGGTGTCAACATATTGTTATATTCACGAAACCAAAATATCGACAGCCCTGTAACACGAAGACGTTTTATTGAAAATTCAATTACAATGACATACTGCGCGGTGTGGGTTACCGCAGCCTTCTATTACATAACCCGTAGTATACGTACATATGGATACACATATGCAGGTATGTATGGCTACATATGATGCAAAATTCCAGTATAAGTTGACCTTTCACTGTACAGAACGCCTAAACAATGTGAGGTCAGTTTATACTGGAAACTTATAGCTTGATGTGTACACATCTGCACAGTTCTCGCCAAACTTATTGTCCGGGTTGAAGTTGGCACGGGCTAACTTTAACCCGGCTGTAAAAATCGGAGAAAGAAAAATATTAGATTGTAATAAATAAAAACGAAAGCTCATGTCGTAATCTGTCGTTTTAAATTATTCTAGAACTGAACAACTGTACACCATCAAACTTTAATATAAGGATACATTTACCTTCCATTTCGTTTGACCTCTATGGATACTACAACCTGTAATTTAAACTTAACGTCGTAGTACTGGATTCGTGGGGTGACGTCATACCAACGCCGGTATGAACTCGTGACCTGCCCTACTGATACAATCATCCTCTTTGAAAAGCAGGCTCCGAGCTAAACATAGATTATGTTATGTTATTAGAAGGACAAACGAAACAGATCACAACATACATACAGTTTTATCTCTTTTCATCATAAGTCACTGCAATTCTAGTTCGTATTTTTAAACAATAAAAATTATAACATGGCAAAAGTCAAATACTGTCAAATTCAAAGAAAAAGTCTGCTATGATTCCCATAGATTACACAAATAAATACATCGAATAGAGGCTGAATGCAGACCGAAATTTGTGAGTCGGTAGAAATTGGTAGGTATAACTTGCAACCTGCCAACACATCCATGGGATTTTGTCACTCTTGGTAAACTTTGATAAGGCAAACAAATTCATGAACAACGTTTTTATTGACACAAGAATTTCTCATAAAGTCATAAGTAGTCACCTTTTACCACACCGGCACAGAAAATTAAAGCAACCACACAAAAATGTCTAATCTTATAGTTTTTAAGTTATATTTGATGGCATGCGTTTGACTACTATGTCGCGAACACTATAAGGAAATGCAGTTTCCCACAACGTAAAAAGCAGTCATTTTTGTTACCTGACAAATCTAGATCAACTTTTGAATATTAATTCTAGTTGATTATGTTATAAGAAAACCACTGCACTTAATATTTTTATTTCTAAGTGGAAATTTAAAATTGTCTCGTTTTAGTTACCGTAATGATGGTTTAGCGACATGTTAGCCAGAAGTTCAAGAAAGAAGTGTTCTTGAAATATCACACGCTTGCCTCAAAGACGCTCATTGACCTTTGCCACAACACTATTTGCCTACCAATGTTAAAAGAATATTAGGATGTTTAAGATATGATTAGCACAAGTTGTTAATAGCTTTAATAGCTACGCATTGTCACATATATCAGTGTAAATCTTTAATAAAAACAAAAATACTGCCTTCAAGGATGCGTTTGTGTGCGCAGTAGATGTAGGTTAAGAGACACACGCCGGTGACCGGCCTACGACAAACAATTTACACAATTCACAAATCCCCGTAACGTTTCTTGGATCACCTTAAATAAACTGTTTGCATGATTGTGATTAACACCTTGCCTCCCAATGAAACTTCGAAACAGCGCATTGTCAATACAATGAAACGATATTTATAGCTCAAGTTGTCACTTCAGAGCATAGACGTTCAGGACTCGTCCTACCACCAACACATCCTTCCATTGTATCCTCTTCTTAAAAAAACTTTAAAATGATGAAAATTGTAAGTGATTCTTTGTGAATTTGTGATTTAAAAAATATTTTTAAAATTGCCCTGATGTCATTTTTCTGACAGTGAAACGTAACCAAGAAACTATATTAGTTCAATCTAATTAAATAATTATTATAAGTACTCTAAGAACTGAATAAACCAAAACCATACATTTCTTCTAATTACTATATTGTAATTTAATTACTTAATAATATTTGACCCAGGTATCAATTACATATTGATCCCCGTTTATTAAAATAGTTTCATCATAAGTGCTAATTACTTTGCAGACACTGTTCGCTCTGGCCGCTCTGGCAGTGGTGTGCGCTCAGGACGCTGAGCCGGCAGCAGCGGCTGCTCCACCAGCACCGCCTGCTCCACCAACGGCGGCAGCGCCACCACCGGCGGCCCCTGCTTCATCAAATGCTCCTGTTGAAATCGTAAAGCAGTCAGAAGAGGTAGACATCAACAAGTACAACTTCGAGTAAGTTTTATTACCTACCAACCTTTTTTCAATCTGCTATCGACTTGCTTAGCTTCAAGGGCGAATTATCGAAGCACAAAAACCCTGGGTGACCAAGAAGGCCACTTAAAGCAATTTCTAGAACATAAATTTCAAATGTGAATCATATTATGAATCTTAAATCCTGCTATAGAAACCAGAAGTATGATTTAAGAAATCCCTCAGAATTAACCTAAATTCTCAACCTTTTTGGTCCAATTTTCGACCGACATTATAAATGTTATTGACTAAGAAATACGAGTCATTCATAGAGCGGCCACGCAAAATCTTTCGCGTCGTCAATATGCACCCTTAGATATCTCATTTGCACATTTTCTAGTTTCATAATGCACTTTCATAAATGCGATGCGTCATGGAGCATTTATTATAAAAGTTTTTTGACTACCCAATCGAAAACGTGTCTCTTTGTCTTTTTATTTCATTTGATTTAATAATTAATTCTATTACCATTGCTTATTATTCAGGTAGTTACGTTAGATAAAAAAATTAAAATTACCTATAAATGCAATAGTAACTTTTTTTATAAGTATTTATTCACACAAAAAGGTACAACTAATCCAACTCTGACTATTAAGTTTACGTTTTCACGCCTAAACCAATTATGACGAAATTTGGTCCTTGGAGAAGAACATAGGACCCTTCGTCTCAAAAGACATTTTATATGCATTCCAAATGAATGCATGTAAAACCGCGGGCAACTACAGCTAGTTAAATTTTATATTTATATATGCAGTTAGCTATAAATTTTAAGTAACAAATCTTTTGATTTGATTGTATTGACATTGATCTAAAGCTTTGACGTAACTTAAAAACATATAGGTACCTGTTACAAGTAGTGTTATGACATCATGAATAATTGTTGACTTCTGTACACCTGAAGTTGTTACTTAATCCATTGTTTAGTAAAGGGCATCGTAGTCAACTTGAGTTGTTTACTTACATTTGTGTTTAAAATTAGTAAGCTTGTTTATGAATGTGTGAATAAGGCGTGGTTTGTAGACCTTCACGTGGAATGAATATACTGCTTCGTCAATTAACAAAATATTGACTAGGGTATTCAAATTATAAAGTGCTATGTGAATATAACGTCATCTCAAAACTGCAACTACAGAAATCGAGCATTACTTTAAGACTATCTCGAGTTTACTTTCTTATCAATATATTTAATAATGTTTGATGACTGTTTGGTACTGTAGGCACCATAAATGCCCTATGTAAGTACATACATGTCTCACATATCAGACTAATACATATTCCTTCCTTTCTTTTCACAATTTGTTACTATCATTCTGATTCATACTTGACTTAATTCTTCCCCAGGTTCGAGACTAGCGACGGCACCTCCAGGCAGGAGACCGGCGAGTACAAGAACGACACCGACCAGCAGGGTCTCCTCGTGAAGGGCAGCTACAAGTACACCGCCCCCGACGGCCAGAAGATCTCCGTCTCCTTCATCGCTGACAAGAACGGCTACCAACCTATCGAGGAAAACGGTGACAAGGACCAGAAACCCGCCGCTGCCCCAGAAGCCTAAGAAAATCTTTCAAAAATATCTTACAGTTTCTTGCTAAAACCAAATGATGCATTTGTAAGAGGATTGGTCTAGTCCTATTCGCATGCCGTACAACACTGCCGTGTAAATAAAGTTTGAATACAAATTCTATCGTTTTAATATAAAACACAACTTTATTGCTTGAGTTTGTCTGGAGTGGTACTACTGCACCAAAATTAAATATTCTGGTACTAATCCATAGTGTGCTAAAATTTGTGTGTCCCGGTTTGAAGGACAACGTAGCCAGTGAAATTACTGGGAATACAAAGAGTCTTAAATACATGAATTTCAAGATTATAACGTGCTAGTGATGTTACTAATGTTGCTGACGCGGTTTGTAGGCTTGTTTGTCATTCTCTGATTCAAATTAAAAATGTGTAGATAGGACTTATTTTCTTTTTTGCGTACCTCTTCGCTGGCAGGCCTTTACTCCAGACGACATTATCCCAAGCGTGACGTGACGGATTATACTGACTTTTACAACACACATTTCATCCCAGCTAGCAGAAAAAAAAGGTGTTCTTACTAGCCAACACCTACTCGTAACAGTTGTCCATACTGACAATTTTTTAAGCTTTGTTTTGTATAAGTTCGTTAACAACCCTACCTTTAACCTAATATTCTCCATTCATCGAATATTGATTTAACAGTGAATATTTGCAATACAAAAGCGGGAGCTCTGAGCATTCCAGTTCCGTGTTGGTCAAAGAGCGCGAGTGGCGCAGGTCAGCCAATAATAAACCATCGAACAAAAAGTAAATATAAGATCATTAGTTAGGATTACTATCGTGTTCTAATTTGAAAGTCAAATAGTACAAAGCACAAAAACTTCCAACCTTTATGTTTTTGAATGCTTTGGAATTACCCTTGACTCATCCATCATGGATTTAGTCATGTTTTTGTTCTATAAATGTGGGTTACTACAGTAGATATCCTTTTAATTACGTTTACTAAAAGGCTAGTTTTAAAGAAAATACGGTTTATGAAGAAAACCTTTACTGATAATGACGAGATAATAAAATGATGTGGAAGAAGTTATATTTCTTTTATTAAAAAAGTTAGATCTTTTGTACAATGAAAGGAACACCATTAATTAGCTCTCGATTTGTTAAGTCAGTTATGTTAAATTAAACTAAATTAGATTATGTTTTTATTATACTCGTACACTGCTATAATAAATAGAATTAAAATTATGGTCGAAGTATCGCAAGACAGGGGGAAGTGACGTTTGTTCGTGGTGTAGGTCAAATTCCTTTTCGCTTTGCAGGGCCAAACCAAACACGAATGCAGAAGAAAGAGAAAAGTATCTTGTAAGTCTCCAATATAATAGGCAATAGGTACTCGACCTGCAGGTTAGATTTCTCCTGTAAAAGAAAGTCAAATTCAAGAATTACAACGGTTTGGATATAATGTCCAAAGTATACACTATTTATTTTATCATATTTATCGTACATGTTCATCCGTCATGTTCAGAATATCAGTTTTTTAATAAATCATGTTTGTGCAGGAAAAATTTAATAAGTAATTTTTATGTAGCAACTTACCTAAGTTGTTCTTAAGATAGTATTAAAAATTTGTTGTGTATTTTGCTTCCATCATGTTTAAATAAATACGATAGCTATACCAGTATAATATAAAATACTCGTATTAAATAATGCAATCATAGCTAGATTTTTGGTACTTAAATTTTTCTTTTGCAGCATTTCGAGTACCTATAAGGTAAACTGCCGGTATGTATTGATTCTTGTTGCCCCTTTAGGCTTTTTTGTACCTGGCTATTGTCATCTATTTTCACGACACTGGGGATATTTTTGTCTGCACGTTAATTTCTCAATGTGGATTTGCATGTTTTTTCTTAAAATAAGAAACCTAGTGAAACCATTTATAAAACTAAGGACTAATCAATACATTAACAGTAATTCAGAAATCATAATAAAAGTTTCATCCGTTTTACATTGAGATCAGCTTTGGATTGTTCTAGGTTAATCATTTATGTATACGGTAACACTGGAATTTACATGAGTTCTTAATATAATTTTAAAAAGAGTCCAACAGTAAAATATTAAAATAATGTGCGCTGAATTTTGAACGTTCTGTTGAATTTTTAGTTCAATCTTTGGTTGTTGTACTACCTCATATGTAGGTTATCTCTTATAAATTAAAAATATTTAAGTCTTTGAGATAACTGTTGGAAAATTGAAATAAATCATAGAAATGATTTTATCGGTAACCTTCCTACCTATTGCAAATAGTACTCGCTTGTAACACCTTTTTGTTTTATAAATGTTTTAACAACCAATGTTTGCAAAACAAAAGCACTATCTTGGTATATATCACCATGTAAACTGATGGCCGATTCAATAAAGTTCTTCTTAAAATAGTTGCTGGAGAGTAAACATAGCTCAAATGAAGTGCTCGCTAACAAATTGATAACACGAACTAACTAAATGAATCTGCACGACAAGAAAGTGGCAACAGTAATTCAAGGTACATGTATTGTTGGTTGTCTACAACTCTACACCACACACCTTATTTATTTGATATTATGGTTATGAGGTTAAAGAAAATTTAGTAGTTTTAATTAAGAACAACAATGAACATTAACAAATCTAGTTGCGATAGCAGCATATTACAGCCGCAAAATCATCAATGAAAAGGTACATCTGCAAAGATGCGTTATTATTTCTAAGAAATCAGTACCTATGTCAAAGATTTTTTGTATATATTATATAGGGATATATACATTTGTTTTTCAAAAATAATAGGTAAATGAAATTTTGATTAAAGTAAATAAGAGCAACAGATTTAGTTGTAACAAGATATAATTAAATAATCAGTATAAAACAGTACAAAAGTATTAATTATAAATTATTACTATTAGGCCTTAGCTCCAGCAGGGGCCACTCGGATGGTGGGCTTGTATCCTTTGTCGTCAGCCGTGAAGGAGACCTGGTACTCCTCGCCGTCAGGAGCAATGTAGGAGTAGGAGCCCTTAACTGAGATGCCCTGTTTGTCTCCAACAGTGATCAGACTACCTTCCTCTTGCCGGGATACTCCATCACTTGTCTTAAATCTGAAAGGATGAATTAATCATGAAATTATGATACCAGAAGGTAGTTTGCACATCTTTTTGATTTGTATTAGTCGTATCGTAGCTTCGTTTTCCCAACTATGTCGATTTTCAGTTTAACCAGATGCTACTATATCAGTATTTGACACGAAGTGACTACCTACCATACGATCGCCCAAACATAATTTCTGAGGCAGGTATCGATGCCTTTTTTTCGGGGTGCGAAATGTCCTTATGTTTCTTTAGCCACATGGGGACGTGGCAGGGTATGTCAGTCACTCAAGACCGACTAAAAGCGGTACTTGCTTTCTCTTGCTCTTTACGAGTAGTAACGGCTACGGGATTCGCGACATTCGCCAAGACCGACAGGGGGTTATAGCTCTACCTATCTATAATATAATATAGAAAAGTATATCTTACTGGAAATCATATCCGTCAGGATTTATGTTTGTTACTTCTGTCACGATCTCCGCAACTGGTTTATCTTCAGCAGCCAGAACAGCGGCGAAGAAAGTGAACACGAACAGTTTCTGAAACACGAACACATAGGACATTATTATATTGTTATATTATTATTATAGGTACGCGTAGTGACTGCCTCATTAGTCTAGTGGCCTTGAGCGCGACGGCTATGCTAAAGTTCTTGGGTTCAACTCGCAGGTCGAGCATGTGCTCGACCCTGAATTAAATTTTATTATAAAAATAATAATAAAATGTAATTCAGGCAAAGTAAACCCATATACACAAATTATGACTTAACAGATACTTAAAAATAATCTAAAAATGCAGCTCAATTTCGATTTAAGCCCGTTTAACAGCAATATGGTCATGGGTCCATATGACCAAACATGGGTCCTAAAAATAGCGAAGAACTATCCGGGAATACAGGCATGACGTTATGTTATGATAGTAACGTAATTCAGACTTGTCGTGAAGATGAATAGAGGTGTTGTCATTTAACCTTCAGAACTTAGGTGTTATGTAAACTTAAATGATAATTGTATATTATTGTGATTGCAAAAGTTAGTATATAAACTTATAAATAAATGTAAATTACACTTGCAGATTTACACAATGCAATGGAAGGGCATTAGGTACCTAGAGGGATCGAGAGGGTAGGAAATTATGCAAGTGATAGTAAGAAACTATTAATTATTGTTTGAATTTTTATCTGGATATATCTAATGTTATAATTACCATGTGCTGAATAAATAGTTCAGTAGCGTTAAAAATACGTAGAATTACTAAAAATTTAAATTCACTACATAGTTTATAGTATGTAACTATTATATTTATTTCTCTGCACTGTGTTTATTTAGTTACTTCCCTTTTAAAACCTAGTGGTTATTTTAAGGATTGAGTCCTGAAAATAACCATACATAGTTGACACTTTCGAAAAAGGTATTTTTTAGATATTTTTAAAATTATTTTGTGTTGTACTCACCAGGGCGATCATGATTGTAGTTGAAGTGATGGTATCCAAATAGTCAGAACACGCAAATGAGAATGATAAAAAAAACTAGCGAAAAACTCCTTAAATACATTGTCTGTTTGTTAAGTTACATCAATTTTTAAAGTGCAGTAACTAAGGTGATAACACGAATCAGGTTATGAAATTTGGCAAACGCACAAATTGACACACAGCACACCGGGCAACTGTTTGTGTTCACAATCGATGCTTATTAACCACTGTGTATTGGACTTACTACGAAGTAATAATTTGGAAGGGCAAGTATTTTGTCATTTTATAAATGTTCGTAAGGTTAAATTGCCCTAAAGGTAGAAATTTGCATTTTAATTTTGTTTAAAGTTTTTGTCTTACAGTAAGTTGTAATACCTCATGTTCTCCTCTACCAGATGTCATGGCAGATACCTATTTAAATAATCATACGTCAAGAACTTAAAGTAATAATCATGCACATATTATACTGTAATAGTGTCATTTGTAGAAGACAATTCCTCACTCCACTCACCTGCAGCCTGCAGGTGTCCATGTGCGCCTACCCATCACGTGGATCGTCTGTTTATTTACCGAAATATACAATAAAAAATAAGTAAGTTATGAATTTTCAAAGTTAAAAAAAAAAAACTTAAAACCAGATGTCTCGGAACAGGTTGCAACGTCTGCGATCAATAGACGCAGTTAGTCTATGCAACCGATAAATAAAACATCACCCTTAATCTGGGAGATAATCTTAGAGGCCAGCTTATACTAGAATAATGGCACGTTGTGGAGCCGCATTCAGCATCACGAACTCACTGCGAGCCCTACAGTACCTACTGCAATAAGAATTCACCTTGTACCTACTGGAAATGATGGTACGGGCTACGTGCAGCTTCTGATTGACTGATTGATTAAAGCCTATGATTAGTTATAGGCCATTTTGGCCCCTCTGGTCTAAGAATGACAGATAGACGGGGAGGAGGAATATCAAGAAAAAAATAATTTAAATATATTTCAGATGACGACAGATACAGATTTATGACAGAAAAATAGATATGACACCATTCTGGTGATAATGATGATGATAGTCAATTTTAAAATAAATGAAACAAAGATATTTTAAAATATTTATAATTTAAGAAAATAATCGTATAACTAATGCAATTTTAAATACTTAATCCTAGTTAAACTTAGAATGCATTAATATTACGGAATTTATGATTGTTGTATGATTTATTATGTTATTTATTATGTTTATTATTTATTATTTATTTATTATCTTTAAAATTCTGAAGCACCGTCAAATAATTTAAGTAATTTTAGGTCAATTGACAGTTACAATTTAATGAGATATTTTCTGTTATTTTAGCTAAATTAACCATACATAGTCAATAAATAATATTACTTTTGTCCAGTCTTTTGATATCGAAAAATATTCGAGGTAATACTTGATGATTGCATTCCATTGCCGACTACCTATTATGATAATTTCTTGATGATTGTTCTGTAGCCTCTCTTGCCGGCTTTGTACGTCATTTGGTAGAGATGTCCTTTTGCGTCGTACCAGCGCACTGCGCCCGCGACGTCCAGGGCTGCGTCTTTGGTGCCAGGGTTCAGGATTTCGCCATGCTCCGTCCGGGATGAACCATCATCGGCGTCATAACTGAAATTAAGGAAGTCAAGGTTTTAATACGTTTGTAAGGTGAATAGTAATTTTTTATTCAAGGAGGATAAAGGTAAATGCAGTATCTAAAAGTTTTATTAGTGCAATTACTTTAATACCCAAAAAAAATGACATTATAACTTATCAAGTTTATACGTCTCTATATAATTCATTGAATATGACTAACAATTTTGTTTATTATGTGCGCTTTATTTTACTGTTTAATCTTATATTCTTCTGTGTGTCTTTATAACTGTGAATACTGTATCTTCTTACTACACCAATGTTGTGCATGTCTGTAATTGATGTAAACACTAGTATATATCTTTGTCTTTAAAATATCAATGTTTGTGTTTATATTGTTGATGTGCCTTGAATAAATAAATAAATATGTAGGTATCAGAACAACGTAAGTATAGTATGAAACGCTTCAAAAGAACGTTGGCTGGCTTGGCTGGAGAGATTTTCTCGACGGTATGAGAAGTCTGCCAAACCGCATTCGGCAAGCGTGGTGGACTATGGCCTAATCCCTCTCATACTGCGAGGAGACCCGTGCTCAGCAGAGGGACAATTCATGGATTGATGGTGAAACACCATAAATATTTGAGGTTTAATTATATGGATAATTTTGGAGTAGTCTTTAAAAAATATATGTTTCACAGAAGAATATAGATACATTTTCACGTGCAAACGGATGATCTGAGTCGAAATATATGAAAAATATCAGGCGCTGCTACGATAAAGCGCCTGTCGTTTTTATTACCGACAGCAGAAGAATCGCGTTGGAAGTATTCTATAAGCCTGCACGTGTAAGTTTAAAAAATACTTTCATTTGTAAAGTCTACTATTTTATTTTGTTAAAGTCGTCTTTTTGACAGTTTAAAAGTGTTATTTTAAATATTATAAAGGAAAAAATCGACTGGCGGGCAAGATTCCCGCGTCCTGCGTCTTCTGGTTAGCAGGACTCGCGGTGGCTTAGCGGTCATAGCATCTGGTGTATTTGACCAGAAGACGTAGGTTCGAATCCTGCCCGGCAGTCGATTTTTGTCTCTGACAGATAAATCAGATTTTAGTTTTTTTTCTACCTTAACTCTCAGCCCTTTAGTCTTTACACGACGACAATTCTAACACAATTAGAAGAGCAGTTTTGGGCTTCTGTTCGTTCGATGACATAATTAAAGCTACTTGCTTGAATTATGTGTTAAGCCCCAATATTTATTGGAAGCGGAACCAGTTTTGTAGAAAATGTGTTTAGGCTTCAATCCTGCGTCTAATGAAAGGACAACATTTTGTGGGTAGTCATAGTTTTAGGACTTATGAAGAGGCTAGATGAGAGGACCTAAGTAAGTACTAGACATTGTGGGTGGGTATATTTGAAAGGGTAAGACACAAGTATGGAAATGTTTATTATAATATATGGAGCTGATGTATAAATTAGGATAATGTAATTTTAAGATATACTTAGCTGAGTTGATGTAAAAACCTGGAGTTTTAAAAGCTCGGGCCGCAGAAAGAAATTTACATGCTATTAACTTAAGGTCCTAAAAGCGTTTGACATAAGATCAGTGTAAACCCACGCAAATTAAACATTTTAAAAGTTCATAATATGAAAACTAGTTTATCCCATACACATAATATAATAAACGGCCTTGACATTTAGAAGCCACGTGAGTTACTTTTTAACGTATATTAATTTAGTTAGTAAATTTGAGATTCCTCGCACTTTTTATAAAACAGTCAAGCCCAAGTATTTTTAACCGACATCAATATAAAGAAGGAGGTTCTCAATTTTCTTTTTTTTAAGTAAAAGCCTGTCATCATAGCCTAGTGGTTCTAAGCGCGATTGCTACGCTTGAGATCCTGTGTTCGATACCCAGGACGGGCAAAGTGTTAAGTACTGTACGGTTTTTCTATGAAATTCTTAGTAGCAGCCCAAAGTTTGGATTTGTGACCAGTTAACGTCAATAGGGTTACCCCATATTGAGTACATGGGAACTGAACATACGCGCGAGCTGTTGGAGTAAGTAATACCCGTGCCTAGCCCTTCGGAAAATACAGGCCGGTTACAAAAGGATAAGAGAAGAACAGTCTGAATATTATAATTATAGTACCTTATAATAAAGGCATTCTAAATGTGGTAGTCGTAATAGACAACATACTCTATCGAAGGTTTCAGTTGGATATGGCATCTACCAAAGTCTAATAGTTTCCTTATTCGGGGTTAGTGAGCAAGAAGAGCGGAGGGGAGAGAGGCTCTTTTAACCTGTCGGGGATCACAAGACAAGTAGGTAATATACCAAGTAGGTACTATTGTCATTTGGGTAATGGCATGTTATGTTAAAAATTATTTAAATAACGGGATTAAACTCTTTTTTTACAAATCTCAAAAATATTCTTTGTAAACCCCAAGTAAATAAATTAAAATGAAGTGCATGTTTTTTTATTTGCATCGTACTCTATTAACATAGCTATTAGACACCAAAAGCTTAAGCAAAGATTAGTCATATAAAATTCCGATGACCAAATAGATACCTAATATTAGGATTTTAGAAATATTGGAGAGTTCAAATGAACAAATATTTGGAATTTTGGTGCGAATGATGTAATTGCCTAAATTTGGGATGTATCACGGAATACCTATTAGTAAACATTTATTGAATTTACCCGCATCGTTTAAATTAAAGTTCAATAACCATAGTTTGAAAGATTTGACGCACGATACCGAGAAATTCGATATCAACTTGTTAATAAATACTAATCGTTAGCCTTTTAGTGAAAGTAAAATGGAGCGTAGGTATTTCATATAATTATTCGATATAATACCAGACCATTATGTCGAATAAGTGTCATTATTTTCTTAAAAACAGGTTAAGTTAAAACAGTTAAACACGAACAGGCAATTTCAACTGATTACCGGATACCTTGATGCGCAAAAAAAGTAAACCGAGGTATCCTGAACCACCAAAACAGATCGTATCCATTTTGAGAGTAAAGTGAAATTCGACCTCAATGGTACTTTTGGAGTATACCTTATAGTACTGTATAATTGAGGTCATGTTCTTATCCAAGTAACGGCGGAGTAAGGAACCCAAGATCGAGTCGGACATTCAACTTAAAGAAGGCGTTACATATACGAGTTTTTTGTATCCCATACAACACTGTCACCATTCTACTTTTTGTAACATCAAAGTGACATCCATGACATGCATGACGTTGAATGATTTTAGGATAATGAGATTATAAATGAATCGCAGAGATCCGGGTTCGATACGACCACACTATCGTGATCGTATTTGATAGCAATATTTTTCTTCTATAAATGTGAACTAAAAATGAAATAGGTATTATATTGTAACTACGAGTATATAGGTAAATTCATTTCTCAGATTTTTTATTAAGGAAGCTAATCTTCCTGAAAAGTGAGATTAATGTTAAGCGAAATCATTTGCTTTGAACTAAATGTTGAATTTTGTTTATTAATCGCTTTGACATGTTTCCCTTTAAAAAGTAAATTAATAGCTATGCAGACGTAGAAGTGGTTTTATCAGTTGGTGACATTTCAATAATTCGTGAATAAAATTGCCTTCAGCAATTGACATTAATTTATAAGCTAAGTATTTGAAATGATTTTTTATTTTTGAATACGTAAGAAAAAGCTGTTTTATCTAGTCACAATATAATCATTATTTACTGGAGTGATTTATTAGTGCTCAATAAGTAATACTAGATTTAAAATTGTTATTTGCCAATTATTATTATTTATCGTATGTTGGTAGATGAGTAGGTACAAAGTTGCATTTCCGATATATATTTTTCCATGTCATCAGTGATAATTTATACGTATGTTACAGCATCACATTTTTCTTATTAGTGTCAGTGTATCATATCAATTTTAGAGATTATCACGTAGCATATTCATATACTATAATTATTTTTATATATTTATTCATTTATTTAAAATATCAATATTATCGTAATACAGGCTTCAAACTCAGTCCTATATATTATTTATGTAGATACAATAGTTTACCATTAATTTTAGCTATATTATAATTCAAATGCTCTGAAAATGTACTGAAAATAGTGAAAATCCATGTTAATTGCTAAACCCAATGAAACTGGTTTTAAAACCACATGAGTAAAACCGAATAAAAAAACAATTGTTCGGTCAAGCGGTCAGGCTCCGATCTCTTTGAGATTTAATCGAATTTTCAATGATGCATTTTTAAAAACATAATTAGCACTCAACAGATGACGCACAGGCTATAATCAAATGCAAATATAATCCAATATCCGTATTTATTTAATAGATATTACGGAACTAAGCAAAGACGTGACTATATTCTGTCCAGGTTCAGACGATTTGCCGCTATCCTTGTGGCGGAAAGCCAACAAGTACATAACGGAAGAGTGGTTTAAAAATATTTGCTTGCCAAATAAACAGCAAGTTAAGGTCTATAAAGACGGTAGATCACGTATTCGGATTATCAGGTTACACCTGCACACGTAGGGACAATGTAAAAGGTCAATTTACATAAACATGACATTCCGTGGTGTTTGTTCGCAAAATATTTATATCGACGGTCTAGTGATGGGTGAGTCACTTTTTTGCTTTCCTTTTCGTTTAGTATTCTAAATGTTGTTGTCAGTTTATTGCTGTAGGTATTAGATCGTGTTTGTCTATACTAATATTATAAAGAGGAAAGATTTGTTTGTTTGTTTGTTTGTTTGTTTGTTTGTAATGAATAGGCTCCGAAACTACTGGACCGATTTCAAAAATTCTTTCACCTTTGGAAAGCTACATTATCCCCGAGTAACATAGGCTATATATCATCACGCTACGACTAATAGGAGCGGAGTAGTAATGAAAAATGTAGCAAAAACGGGGAAAAAATTATAAGACCACGCGGGCGAAGCCACTGGCGGGAAGCTATGTTTTGATAAAAGTGAAAGATTGTGAAGATAATGTACTATATACCTATCTACCTGTATAGAATTTTCATGACATGAAACGACCTAAAACGATACGATTTAATTCTATCAAGAATGATAGGTATATTCGTCACCATCTATTAGGAAATTATATTTTGGACCTGGTTTGTTAAATCATGACTCCGCGTCCGGTATGTATTTAATGTCAGAAAAACCAAGTGAAAACATGTGATTTAGGTATGATTTACATTACCTAGGTATGTATTTTCATTTGTTTATATAATTTGTAAGCTCTCGTGATAGTGCAATATGTTTCACTTTGATGTTTATATAATTTATTTATATGTTTGGAAAATGCATTATGAATATGTGTTTAGACATGTTAATATAAAAATATAATATTATTACGTGTAATATTTACTTACATATAATTATGTCATTATGTGTGCGTACGTACCTATTCGAGTGAATTTGGATACTTTTTTGGCTGTATCTGAATCGTTAAAAAAGAAAAGAACGTGTTTCATAAAGATCATATTAAAATGACTCTATAAGGCACATGACATAGAAGAACTATAACATTTTATTTTTATTGTCATCCTAATCCACATAAGTTTATCTGTGGAATAATGAAATTTATCTGACAGATTTATATAAGAATATTACTTTTTTATTGCATTTGGAACACAGATTTGCAAATAAATTATATCACATTAATATTAAGATAGGGTAAGTCAGTAGATGATTGGAAACGGACTAAAGGCTGGTCGTAGCGTGGGAGGACATGTTCGACAAGATTAAGTGATAGATGCCTTTGTAATTACACATGTAACAGAAAGAGAACACATTTTTTTTGTTATTTTCAAACTATGTTTAGCTAAGATAAACGATTGGATAAAAGTAATTGGTTGACATGGTTTGAAAGTAGGTTTATTGTAGTTAATTATTATTTTGACGAAGAGAAAATACCGATGTAATAAAGCTGGCTAGATTTGATGGTTTAATTATGCCAAAACACGGAGTGGATAAATTACTAACGACTTTTTTAATGTCGGCCTTTTTTCATTTATAGAATTTATTAGTAACCCAAATATGAATGGCAAGACAGATTACCTAGGAAAATGCGGCTGCCTATCTCTCTACAAATTCTTGTGCCTCTCTTCGAGAGCATTCAAGAATTTCGTAATCCTTTTTAAAAATCGTGTAAGTCTCTTTCTCTCGAGGCATAGAGCCATAACTACTTCTGCGGAAAAAGATCCTAGCCTCTGTAAGCTATATATAGGTACTCAGTCTAGAACCGCAGCTATTCCAATTGAAAAATTTCACAAGACTACAATGCTGCAAGTATGGCTACCTAGATTTCAAGTTAACAAATAGAGATTTCATTTTAGTAATATGATATGCTCTTTCGTACATCCATACGTACTTCACAATTGTTGTAAGTACATTATTGTGTAAGGAAGGTTAGGCAGAAATAAAATTGGTAATGAAATGTTTATAAACCGAAGGTGATGAATGAAGCTACTCATATGAAACCTTTTGAACTTTTAATTATATAATATAAATATTGTTTTCGTTATTAAACCATGGTAATACCAACGTAATAATCACGAGGAATCACTATATTCCTGTAAAATAAACATAGGTACTTTAAGATTTTCGACTTGATTGTTTGCTTTTCTATAAAAGTATTTTGATCGTAGTCAAGCCAAATTACAATTAATTGGTTCATTAAATTATTAATTCGTTTAGAAGTTATTATAAAATAATGAAGCTATGATTGGAAGGCCCCAATTTGTAACGATGACGGTACTCATACCGTTCATTCTGATTGGTGACTGGTATAAAAAAAAAAAATTAGTGAAACGACCCTAACGGAATAATTATTAGAAGTTATTAGTGATAGCACTGATAAAATGAATGAATCAATTGGACTACAATCAATGATTAACTTTAATTGTTGATGATAAATTTTTATATGGCTTTCTCTGGTCTATATTATACATTGTCCGTCAATAATAAAGTTAAGTATTTTACGCAAATTTGGTTAAAAATATGTCAACTAGTCTACAAATGGGCAATAAAAAACCACATTAGAATGTCCTTATAAATTTTTTCACTGTTTAAAGTGAAGTTGGGAAATGCTTTGATGCAATATTCTTACTTCGCAACAGAATTTATCATAATTCATGTTTATCATCACTGGATCACGGGAGTACTTATACTCGGTTCACAAACATCACAGTTATTGCCTTAGTATTAGTATTGCCTTACCTATATGCAAAAATACAAAAAGGCATATCCTACCCGGAAGAATTAGAAGCTTGTAACCTGTATAAGTACGTAAAACAAAAAAAAAGCTTGATGTTATAGTATATTTTGTTGGTTTTGAGATAAGGTTACAACTGTACCGTTTTCATATGACCGAGTCATTGACCTTAAAACATTTTCCTTCTGAAGACTTGATATAATATATAACCGGAATATTTGAAATGCTGAATCATCTTTAAAAAAATATTAATATTCATAGTCCAAAGCTAAAAATATTACTTTAATTTATTAATCGTATATGACGTAATATGAAATGATATACCTATATCTTAGTATTATGTTCAGGTCAAGCGTTTAGGCTCACGAAGAGTTGATGACAAAAATGACTAATTCATCACAATAATATTTTAGTTACTGTATTAGTAATTCACACCAGTCTGTCATTATCATTAAATACCTACTATAAAATATCTTTACCTAGAGATTTTTTGGTTAAATTTTGCCATATTTCTTGCTGAATGATAAATGATGATGTAGTAACATAGGTACTCTTTATTTGTTATATTTAAATACAATTGAATACATTTCTGTATATCTTATACATAGTTATGTAATTATTAGATTATTTAAAAAATTAAGATGTGCCAAACTTTGCCAAAATGTCAACTATTATGAAATTAGATTTGCAAATAGATAACACCGGTTGCAGTCTTGCAGTGCCATTTTGGATGGAACGGCCTTTTGATATATTTAAGAACATATTGCGAAAAATTACTTTTTCGAAATGAGAGGTCAGTATTAAGTTTATTAGGTTAAACAAACATACAATAACGCTAATTTGTGCTTTGTATGTTTCATTATATTGCAGTACGCTTACGTAGCTTCTATTCATGCCTTACTTCACATCGTTTCTAGTTTCAGCGTTTTATTTTTGCCAATTGTGAAGAAGCCTCTAATTTTAGTTCACAATAAAATAATAATAATATCCATGGAAAATCCAAACATCTTGTTCTATAAGACGTTTAATGTAGATATTAATTATTATAATAATTACCTATAGGTAGACTTATAGGTAAGTACCTAATGGAATTCCCTGTCACTAAAAAAGTAACATAACATCAACATTGTTAGCCATTTCTGCGAGAATGTCAAAAGTCCAATTTAATTTATCTTTTTAATTAACAGATCCGTGTGCAAATTCTTCGTTATCCAAATAAGGGAGGTGTTATAAATTACTTTAGATAAAGTAATTAAATACTCACTGGAATTTATAAGAGTTGGGCATGTTTGCTGTTTCAATGTCGTATCGGAGAATTTGAGCTTGCGGCTGACTGTCAATCGCAGGACTAGCACCCAGCATATGCACCAGCGAAGCCGCAACAATTAACTGTAATATTATCAAACAGGTGTATTAAATTTAAATATATTACAACTTAACATAACACAATGTACTTCTATACACCGACACTTTATCGTAAATTTAGGTCCCATGTAGGTAATAGGGGGCAAGTGTTATGCTATCATCGCATAAACCCAAACTTCGAGTTGTTGTTGAGATTAAAAAAAAACAATAACACTTGCTTCGATGCACATGCCCGAACTGGGAATTAAACCTTGGGCTTCAGGTGTAGCAGTCATTAATAATAATAATAATAAATATCTTGGGACATTTTTACACAGCACCATCTAGTCCCAAACTAAGCAGAGCTTGTACTATAGGTACTAGACAATTGATATAATACTTATATACTTTTCTTTTGTAAATACATACTTATAATGTATAAGAAACACCCAGACAAACACAAACACCTAAGTTCATCACATAAATGTTTGTGTCTTGTGGGAATCGAACCCACGACCTCGTGATCAGCAGTCCGGTACTCGAACCACTAGACCACAGACGTCGTCATTATATCACAATTTTTCGAAATTTGCACAATCTTCATTATTTTACCGATAACTTATTACGGTAATAACTTTTTAGACATTTATAGTGGCCAGGCAGACAGAACAGATCGTTCGGTGAAATTTTATTACTTGTAATAAACTATTCCATATCTAGAACAGTTGATTTGACCTTGATCTCATATTGCCATTTTTTAGAGTTCATTCTGATAACGATTTCTGTTGTGTATCGCATTCCACACAATTTTTTTGCGAATTTGAATTAATTTGGATAAATTTCAAATCATGGTATTATTTTTATACACATGTTTACTCCTACACGCACTCGCTTCGCTCCTGGTACTATTAAATGTATTATCTAAGGAATTAGATCTCTCAAAACTGCATTCAACTCCATGCAGCAATTTTTGCGTGATGCGAGTACAAAGACACAGAAAAAGTTCTAAAAACTTTAATTTGGCTTCTGTTGCTCTAAAAACACCCCCATATTAAAAAAGTAGTTTTTATGACATTGCTTCATAGAAACATTACGATGATAAAATAAAAACTATTTTAAGAATTAATCCGATGATTCAATACTTAATATCCTATTCACACATTTACAATCACATACATATAGACTTAAATAATAGGAACTCCTTTTCATGCTTGAATTATTTAACTTGTACCGAAAAGAAATTACACTAAAAAACAGGTACTTCTTGAATTAAACGCATCATTTGAGGCGTCATTTCAACATACTAATGATGTAGGCATAAACATAGAAGGCGTGGATAAAGCAAAGGTCAGAACCTAAACCTCTAACGACATTAGGTTAAACATTTAAACACTAAGCATTTGCAACACACATCTTCTCGACGCCGCAATCACAGGAAGGTCGACGGTTGAAACACTCAATAAACCGACACAGTTTGTTCGCAGCGAAAATGATAACACTGTTTTATCCCGAAGACGGCACTCATTGTAACACAGGACAATAATTACCAGAAAGAACAGCATCTTGTCGCGTTTCACTGATGTCAAAGAAGCAGGTGACTTCCTGGACAGGTTGTAGTCCGAATGTGCTAACGGTTTCGCAAGATCTCCTTATATATAAAGAGTGGCCGGTGTGTGCGCCCGGTGGACGCATACAAGCGTGCGCCGGTCTCCGCCTGCGCTGAAACAGAGCCAAGTCTAGCTGACCATTACATGACATATGAATGGACCGTAGATCCGCTCCAATGCTACGGTAACAGATATCTGAGCAACAAGGTAAAACCCATTCCAACAAACACACAATAGGCTCTTAAATGGTTGCAAATTGAAAGTAAAGACTAGTCATTTAAAGTAACGTCTTTCAGTATTTTTGTTACTGGAACAATGAAAAAATCAACAATAGTTTTCTTCTTATGACTAATTGTTACCGACTGCAAGAAAATCTAGTTGGTTAAGTAGTACAAATACACATACGATTGTTTTGTGTCAAGACTCGAGAGGACATACATAGGTAGCGGGTTTGTTGAGTGGTGGGGTGGGCTTAAAGTACCTACCTATCTGAGATGTTCCTTGAACACGGGTGTCTTCAATGTGAAACTTCGGAAAAGCGTTCCCGATTAGCCCCGATATCTATCGGCTAATTCGTCCCATTTTAGGGAAATCCAATATTAAAGAAGAAATAATTAGTAGTTATGCATAGAGATACCACAAGAGGAACTATATTTATGCACAGACATGCAGTGTAAGCAGTTAGCGCGTTATTTTTATAGGTAAACTATTAAACTTAACACCGATAACAGATGAACATCACTGACTTCATGGGTATTTTACATAAATATATAGGTATATAACACTTGCCAGTAGGTACTATTATAATTGTTTGTACTAACTTCGCATGTGCTAATCTATTTATTGCCTTATTTTACTTAGAATCGTAAATAATAAGGAGTCTCTTTATATGTTGATTCAATGAATCATAATCATAGTGCAACTCATAGGAACCTACAGAGTAATGTTAGTACGAAATGTAGTTACGAAGTAGTCTTAGATTAACAGTAGTACTTCTTCATTAATTATGTTTTGGAGCAGGCGATCCCTGACATATTTTTCACATAGCGTGATCTTAACAATCGTTAACAAAAATCACAATACACTTATCTATCCTAGCGCTACAAAACAGCTAGCGAAGTTCTAACCGTTACCAGGACGGTCTAAGAGTTCTAAAGGATCTCTTAAAAAATATTGTTTCTCAAAATATCGAACTAAGTATAACTGAAATCAATTTAATGAAATTATGCCTAGGTCTACGATACGCGATTGAGATTTTCATAATCAGCAATAGATACACGAATTTTACTTCAACTACTGCTGGTATTTTTTTTTGTGGAAATCAAAGCAGTCTTTAAATTGTGTATCATATCAAAGTAAGTAAATAAAAAAGATAAAATCCAACATTATCAAATTTTAGTCAGGATTTCGTGGTTACTTACAATTTACAATCGGTAACGGGAATTGCATTCTTGTTTACTTTTCCAAATTTATTACTTGGTACCTACTGTTTATTTCTTATCGCGAATTGTTGCTTTATGTCACCGTTATTTTCTTTATGCGATAGCAACGTGCATGTAGCCTCGTCTTGTTAGTAAATTTAAAAAGGGTTTGGTTTATAAAAGAAGGTTTCATTCTGAGACATGGCAAAGCATTTGCTCTTGTATCTTAGTCCCAACTTGTGCTATTCCAACAGGTGACGTCATTAGACCGTGATGACGCTGGTTTCTTCAGACAGGTGTTGCAAACAATAGGGATCCAATGAATACGGGGCTACTCCAGTTTCAGTTCATTTGGGTCTTCAAACAGATATTTTCTCTAAGATAAACTGGAAGCAATAATGTGCAGAAGTATGGTTGTATCTGGAATGAAACAAATATCTAGTAATAAGAAACGATTCGATATAATATTACTTATCTAATAATAACAAATATATAAAGCTTATTCGTTAATACTAATTAGACTATTATAAGCGACACCCACGGTGTCTGGACGCATAATCGGTTTTATCTAAAAAGGAGAGTCTTCTTTGCCAAAAATAACATGGCGGTTCCAAGTATTTTGAACTTATACATTTTGTGGCATATGTAAATAGCGCGGGTTTCTTTAGTTTTTGATCTCAATATAGCAAGGTCAATAAAGAATGCCTGTTTTATAAATAATACCTAAATTAAAATATTTTGAAATAGTTCAAAATTTGACATTATATTTTGAGATTTCATCATGAAATTATAGGGATAAAAATAATTCGTGCTGCAACCGATATAAATAAATAAGAGATAATAAGCCCCACCGTAAAACCATCTGCGAGTCTCTTCTTCGACTCCTCTATTCATCAGATCAAGTCTAGGGGGCTAGAAAGTTGCAATATGACATTCGAATCGACAAACGAATAGACAGAAAATGTATGGAATTGACACAAGCTTTCGACAAATCGGGCTGTCACTATTGTCATTTCCATACTTTTTTTGTCTATTCGTTTGTCGATTCGAATGTCAAAATGCAACTTGTCTAGCCCCCCGAGTGTCCATTATAATATAGTAGAATCATCAAAACTATACATGTGTGCAAAGTTTCAAATCAATCCGTCGTTTTGAAAGGGGTGAAAATCACAAAATTCAAAGATTCCGTTACATATATACACCTTTTCATAGATACATAGATACCTATCAAGCTTATAGAAGCGTATTAAAAAAAAAATAGTAACAGATCACGCCAAAAAATGATTTTATGAACTAACCATGTATTAGGATCACCTAGTTGTCATTCTGTCTGTCACCGCCTAAACGATACTTGAAATTAATTCCCCCCTTTGTAAATTAAGTAAGTTCTCTAATATAAGATTTTAATAATTTGCCTAAATGTTTCACAATAATATGACTATGTAGGCAAGCTAATATGTTAATACGTTCGTGGCAACAGACGTACCTAGATGTAAAACGTCTGTGTTCGTGGCAATGGTTATCATTATCGTAAATGTTGCTAGTTTTTGCAATATATTGAGGCCGCAGGATATAAAACATAAGACACTAAGATTATATATTAGGTACCTATATGCCAAACTGACCCATAGTTTTATGCATTATTCTTGAAACGAGTACCATAAACTTTACTTTTTGTGATTTTATTCTTGTTTTGATTGAACGATTTTATATTTTATGTGACACTAATATACTGGAATTGGCTTTACGGTATAAATATTTAAATTACATAATAGTTTAGTATTGATATTATAATTAATTTATGAATGTTTATTAAATATATTATAGCATTGAAATAAGCTATGTTTGTTCCTTAATTTCACCCGAAAAAAAATAATTGCAAGGATTTTTGAAAGATAAAGACAAATTTAATTTTGAATTACACCCTATTATGTGACGTTTAGTCGAATCAATAGGGTCCTACTAATTTGATTTGATTTCTAAAAATATTTATGAAATTCTAGGCTTACTAGAAACTTTTAACAAAAACAAATACCTACAAATTTTATTAAGTATACGTTATTAAGTATAAGTTTTATACAATTTTTGTCTTCTTAAACACAGTAATAAATTGAATGATTTATTAGCAGATTGGCAAATGGAATCATCAACATTATTTAAATATTTACACCGTGTGCGTATCGTACATTTAAAATTCTAGATTATCAGATTCTCTTTTTATAGTACTTAAGGTTAAATTTATTTTAGCATTTTCGTAGCTGTTTTTTGTTAATTAGAACCTTGTAGCAGCCAAGTTTTCCTATCCCGGTTTGCCCATATTTTTGCCAAGCCTTACTGATTACACCCGAGCAATGGACGGAAGAAAAAGAAGCGATGGATGGAAGTTTATGTGAATGTGTGATGTAGTGTTCGTAAACATAATATAACATAAATCCTAGTGACTCATAATAAGCAAAAAAGAAACCGGGTTTTATATGTAACATAAAAATATATTTGATTCGAGATAATTATTTCCTAAAACAATCAAAAGGTTTTTGACCGTGTCAAAATTTGTACTATCATGAGAAAATAATCTAAAAATATTATTTTCTGAGAAGATAAAAACTTACGCAATTGAATTTTATAATTACAACAGGGTATTTTTTCCGTATAAAATATAAAAACATATACTTATTTTGCTACTTGCGTGCTTACGTCTAATAAAAGTACGTACTAAAGTATATATAAAAATATAATATACTCTCATGGGAATATCAGTACCTACATTATGAGATGATGATGCCATGTGATAAAACGTACGACGTGTATTGTTAGTCTAATGATTATGTCAAATAACACGTCACTTTGTTATGCAGGATCTTGGAGGTTTATTACCTTAATATGGCGACCAGTTAATTAGGACTATTTAGATAGGCCTGTTGTGTGTTGTAAAGTTACATACCCTCTGTATGTAACTTTCGTAGGCCTATAATACAACTGACCACTGATTCACTAATAAAAGATGAATTGGAAAGAGGAGCAATAGTTTATATTTTAACTATGAGTAGATACAAATTATGTTACTCTTGACTACAATCTGCATTGCTAGAATATCTATTTAGACGCTCTTCACACTACTTACAGGATGAACGCCATATTAGAGTTACGCTACAATAGAAATTTATACCGAAAACATTAATTGTAGCTTTCTAAGTTTCTATTAAATATAGCAAGGATTCCACTATTATTTCTGTGTCTGATAACGATACAATTTTGCAAAGAGCGATTACATCCTGAGGAAGGACACAGGTTGACTAATGTCTCAAATAAAATGTAAGTAGTCCTTTCAAGCCGCGATTGAGATCATAATATGCTTTATTAATTATGACTATATTCATTCGACTGATTGTGTAGGTAGGTTACCTACATTACATTTTGGCCCTACTCATATTTCCGTGATTTTTTAACCAATATCATCAAAAAACCCTGTTATATTGTAGTGTTAAGCGCGTTTCAAATTAATTAATTAAATTAATGATCGCCAGAAATAATTAATAAGCAGTGATACTAGATAATGGCCCAGTGATATGACCATGAACTGTCCATAAGTCACGAGTTCGAATCCAAGGTACGCCTCTGACTTTTCGAAATCATAAATTATGCGTTTTAATACTTAATTAGGTATCACTTGCTTTAACGGTGAAGGAAAATATAAGTAGTGAGCAATCCTGGACGACTGATTCTGATTCTGAAGTCTGCTAACCCGTGCAAACCCTTACCCAACAGTGGGAGTAAAGAGGTTGTAGATGAATTAATTAATCGTGTATGATCAAAAGAATTCTCACACATAACATGTAAATGATAATTTAGATAAGTATCGACATAATTACAAAAAAATTCAAATATTAACGTGGTAGGAGCTGATCATAAATACTTAAACTAACGCCTTTTCTCTCACAGGGGTAGGCAGAAACTAACGACATGATCAACTGGAGCTGATCAATGATCATAATAAATTATAACTCAAGTTGAAGTTGATCATACAGGGTTATAAAAAAATTCATTAGCTATTATTGACCTTATGAATCAGAATCAGTAATAGAACATATTGGTGAAGAAAATTTTTTTTTTTCAATATTTTGTAATTCCAAATATTCAAAAAATATAGAGAGTAAAAAGTTAATTACCTTAAGGCTAGTGCCCCCATATAGTCGGCCGTAGAATCGTAGGCAATCTTTCTTTAGGTACGTGTGCGAAAACGTACGTTTCAACCTTAAGGTAATTATTTACTTTTTAGGCGCTTAACGTTTTAGAATATTTCAGACATTATAACGATAAAATAATGAATTCAAATATTTTTTTTCACCAATGTTGTCTATTCCTGATTCTGATTCAAAAGTTCAAAAATAACTTAGTTATTTTTTATAACCCTGTATAACGAACTGTGGCGGTCAAAAGGTTAAAGGATATAGGTAAATGGCACAAAAGAAAGGACTTACACAGCAGTAGGTATCTGTCTTATGTGTTAATAATGATGCAGTTAGTTTGATTTGAATAAAATATTTTATAAATTCCGACAGTGTCATCTTATACTTTCTCTTAACATAATACATCAAACTTAACGATGTGCTCACCGAATACGACCATAACTTTAAATTCAAGAAAATTACTCAAAAGTGTCGTTGGTTTTCCCGATGGCCTCTTTTGCAGTTACGGTAAAAGTACCTTTGACCAAGCACGTAGTATGTGTAATATTTACGGGTCTTCATTTCTCTAAATAAAAGTATACAGATTTTGTATATTTATATACAAATCCACTTGTAAATAAAAGGATAAAACAAATTTAGGTACTCTAAAAGTATTTATTAACTTCTTTGTTACCACCATTGATTTGCCTTTTTAAATGTATTTGTTTACATAACTAATAGTTGTATAACTTGTATACAAGTAATGTAGAAAGTTTGTTACATAGGCTAGGCATCGTCGCCTTTTTAAACAATAAGCTAATGCAGGTCACGCAGCTTTTAGTTCAAACTCATGTAACGTAAGAAAATTATAGGTTGACTGGCAGAGATTGCCTTCGTCTGTACAACATTTTTATTATGTGCATACAATATTAAATATATTGTACATAAATAAATACTATTTTTGTCGAAGAAAGTACCTGAAAATTGGCGCCTGTTAGCTTGAAAAAGTGTAAGTAAATATACATTTTAAACGGAAATAAGTATTTATCGTGTGACGCGTCCTTGACACCGGGACTATTGTATGCAAAACACTCTAAACGTTTAAAGTTGTGATGTTTATACTTGAAGTCACGTACCGATATCCTGCAAGTAATTTTCGACTGATTTACAACTTGACACAGGCGACTTTTACCTTTTGAGTGGAATATTAAATATGGATAGACTTTCTTTTATTTGGAATCGATAAACATGTCAACTGCCAATGATAAAAGGAATAAATCTGTTCAAAGTAATTTATTCCGCCATCCTAGGAATTATTGGAAGCCATTCGTCATGGTCGTGGTGAATGTTGCTGATCCCATGGCTATGACGCATAGGGCAAGTGACGACAAGTGCGGTTTTTTAGTCGTTAGGATTGGAAGCCAATGTCAACATCAACTATGTTAAAATCGGCGTCCAGCTTAATCAGTGGGCTACACTTGGATATCATCATTTTAAAAACATCATACCCTTCGGGGATACAGGCATGACTGGATATCGTAGTACTTAGTAGTAAAATATTTGTCTAATAGTTCGAAATTATAAACCTGCAGGGTTGAGTAGGTACGTAGGCTATTAATCATAATTGCAATTTTTGTATGGAACATAATATACGCGATATATCAGTCTATTGTGATAATGCAAGACAGGTTCAATGTTAAATTATCGGTAAAACACAAACGCTGACCATCAACAAAATACCAACTAGACCATTAAATGAAATGGCGGATTTGACCTTCCTTGTTTTGATACTAAAATTTCTCATAAATATATAATATTAATAATTTTTGATTCTTAAGAAAAACATTACATTATTAGTCTATCTATTAAAAAGTAAAGTAAACTAAAGGGTACATTTTAAAACCAACAACGGTATCTGTGCTAGTGTTACTAACACCAACGCCTTTCTCCAGCAAGTTAAGGATCTGTTTAAATATATTTAAAGCTTCACATTAAAATGTATATTTATTTAACACTAGCTGTTCCCCGAGGTGTTACTCGCGTTCATCTATTTTCCCAAGCCCGTGGGAATTTCCCAAAAACCCTTTCTTAGTGGATGCCTACTTCATAATATCTGTGTGCCAAATTTCAGCCCAATCCGTTCAGTAGATTGAGCTGTGCGTTGGTACATCAGTCAATCACCTTTTCCTTTTATACAATACAAAAGATTAATATGAATATTTTTTTTATGAAAATAGACTGTGTGTATAGCGTGTCTGTGTGAATTATTTGGGGTGAGTTGTATTTGTTTTTGATGACCTCCTTTATAATACTATAAATTACTGGTGAATACTTTCTGTTTCAGCATACACGCGTTTCTATTTCTTTACACTTTTGTATTGTTCAGTGATAAATGTTACAGACTTTGTTCTTTGGGCACTCATAATGGCGATTTGCGATAGCGATTTTTGTAGGCACTACGGGGCATACAAGATGTTAGCATCGTCTGCTTGTACTTAGGTGATACTTTTACAGTCATACACTAAAAAAATACATATAATTAATAATAAATACAGGGTTGTGTGCACTACCTAAAATTCAAGTGATACTACGACGACGACGACGACTAAATGACCTATAGATAATATATTAGTGACATATAATAAGGAAAAGCGGCGTGACTGTATTTAACAGCGTATATGTCTTCCTGACGAATCTGCAGTGTCTGTTATAATAGTTATTCTGTCATAAATGTAACCTACGTGTCGTGGAGTTACCTATAGGTATGATTACTGAGTATGTAACTTTTCAGAAATTGGAAATTAATGTACTATGAATGAATAGAAACAATAGATTATTTATATTATTATTATTTAGAAATTACAGGTAATACAGTAATTAGATTGCTGCTTAAAAAAAATGGCCGAATTCAATATTTTCTTCCAAAATAACTAACATATAACAACTGTAATGTCTCAATTTCCTGTAACTTTTCCGGTAGGGTTAGCGCCTGCGATTTTGTTGATAGCAAGATACCTATCGGCTGCAGTTTGGCGTGTCGACACTTTCTTATTAGATCAGTACGGCAACCATGAGTGGTTCGATGGCTTCGATAGGTATTTTACGCATCGAAATGCTGTAATCTCATAGCAGATTTTAGTTCCTTACGTAACTGCTAGAGGCGCTGCAAGGGTTTTCCATACAAATATTTTACGCCGTCGCTAGCGAGTCTAGTGAGAAAAACTCATGGTCGACGCACTGGATTATTAGCAATGACTTTTTAATGCAAGAAGATAGAGTATTTATTGGTGAACATTATAGAGGACAGAAAAATAAATAAACATAGATGTACAGGTCTTTAAAATGTGAAGAAAGAGGAGAAACATAATACAGGCACGCTACATTATTTATTTAAATAAATTATTTATTATACAATATTTTTTACATGTAGTCCTTGACATTTATATTAGATCATGATTACTAAGAATGACATTCTAAATGCACGAAGGGAGAGTAAGTATTTTATTGATGAACATTGTAGAGGACAGAGACAAATAAACATAGATGTTCAGGTCTTTAAAATATGAAGAAAGACGAGAAAAAATAAAACAGGGATGCTACATTATTTATTTAAATAAATTAAAAATAAAATAGAAACGCTCCATCATTTATTTAAATTAATTATTTAATAAACAATATTTTTTTTACATACAGTCCTATATATTTAAACCTTCAACTAATTTCGCTTAGTGATGTACATTTTGTTTCTATCCTATCGACAACAATTTTGGTGTGGTAAAAAGATGAACTAGTCAGCAGGTTATTAGTGAGACTGAAACGAAGCCAAAGTCATCCCACAAGATAAAGACACAGGGATAACTTTGTTTTTGTTTTCAGCGGGGAAAAACGACGCCAGTACCAGAAAGCAGAGATAGCAGTGCTGTAAAGTAGTTTTTATGCGTACTACTACAATAATTTCCCGTTAAATAACTTGGCAGATAATTTTATACAAAATTTGTTCCATTTTGAAGCCATCCACCGATTAGAGCTATCCAGGGGTGGTGAAATTGACCGTACGTCGAATAATGATGGCAAACATAAATTTTACTTTGTAGGGTACAATTTAAGAAGTACTGAAAATTTGCTGAAATGTACTGCATTATCAAGATCAAGTTCTTAGCCACACTTGCAAGTGTACTGAAAATAATGTTGTAGTTAAATCAGTAATTATCAAATAACTACTAAAATAATTGACTTGTGGTATTTTATGATGTCGTAAATTTCTCTTAAAACCCTATTTTGAATTTACCATCTATTCGTTTTGTTCAAATGATTGGAGTAGTTAAACACCATTCACAATGTTTTATCTAAAATATTTATTTGTAAGTAAAATCATTCTTTCGTTTGTTCTTATTTTAGTTTACTTTACTTACTATTTATTTGTAACTTTCTTACAGATTTTGGGTATTGTCATTATGAGTGCCCTTTGTAATAATGATACTACAACTGTAGCAACAGTGGAAACTACAGAAAGGTTTGAAAGTTTTTTTTACATTTTTAATAAATAGGTATTAAAGACTATTATTATTAGGTATTACGTTTAACTATTAAGCATAATATAACTTGGGTTACATTTAATGTCTGGTGATAAGTTTTTGTACCACAAATGTACTCGCAAAAAAATTTCGTAACCAAAGAATAATAAACTCGGAACCAAAAATGTTTAAATATGCATCTCGTTAAAAATGTTTGTTTTATTTTATTGTTTATAATAACCACTATTTTATACACTTTATACCAAAAGTAAAAAACAGATAAAGTACAGTACTTACATCGTAAAACAGAGTACTATAATATATTATGTTCTTAATTAGGTACAAGAAGTACCTATGATAAAAAATGTTTTTTTTTTAGCAATGTGAAACTCACGACTGCCAGCACGGTTAAAGCAGTCGAGAAGATTACTATACTCCCAAAAGCTACTAGTAATATGTCCAGAGTGATCACTGGAAAAGTATCTAATGAAACTAATCATTTTGTATTACAAAAAAAAATAAGAGCAGTTGTTATCATAAACTCCCCGACAACGTCAGCGCTACGTCAACGTCAGCGAAAAAAAAAGCAAAGCAGGGGTGCAAGCAGCAGAAAAGCTAAAGTTGAAAGTCTTCTGTACGAAGAATACGATGCAGATGGAACGAAACTGGTGGAATACATGATGTACGATTTGGAAGCGGTTTCTTCTTTCTTTGCAACGTATCTTCATACAGAAATTTGTCATACGCGCTGTGAACCTAGACCTGAAGATATAGCTAGAGAAGAGGCAAAGAAAGCAGCAAATGCGAAGTAAACTCGGTAAACTTATCCTAAAAGAGATGCTACAACAGGAGCCGGAATTCGATACAGTGCATCTGAAGTAGTCTGAAATAAAATAGTAGTAAACCGTTGTAATTCATGTCACATATTAATAAAACTCGCGTCTGTTATTAAGATTTTGAGTGGAAAGGTTGGAGTGAGCTCTTAGAACGACAGACTTTTTGCACGTCCATTATAGAATCTACAATTTCAGCTATACTGAAATTGTAGATTTTATATTTCTATATAATCTACTTTCTATATCTATACTTGTCAAAATATAAAAGTATTATTTTAAGATGATCTGAACAGCACTATTATCACAAAAGAACATTATTATCCTTTATTTTTTAGGGGCCACGTATCAAATTGTAATAAACTAAAGGGTAATAAGATACCATTGAGACACGTCATTCTTAGGGGCAAAATAGTAAAGGCTATGAAATTTCTTAAAAATCATTAGTTTTACGTATAATGCCTAAAGTTTCTGAGACCTTTTTAAATTGTATGGGCTTAACTTTGACCACAAACTGATGATAAAGATGACGTGTTTGGTTGAAATAGTAAACTAATTTATTATAAGTACTTACGCTTTCGTAATCACCAGTTTCAGTAGTAAAGTCAATAGTATTATCGACAGTTGTATCGTCTATGTTGTTATCAGGTGTCGTTAGAAATATATAATCTAGCAGTTTTTTATCAAAATTGTTTTCCGGATTTTGACTGGTTTCATTCTCTTCACTCGGGACACCGTCGTTTTGTTCAGGTGTTTCTAGTTTTGTATTTGAACTGCTTTTAGATTCATCTAATTTATTTTTGTGTTCTTGTCGTATGATATTTTGATCTGCTTTTTCAAGACTTCCATATGCTACGCCATTTCTGTATGTGTTATTTAAAGGTCTTGCGGCGTTAATTGGTCCATAATTAGTGGTTTGAAAATTTATGCCTGATTGATAATTCCTGTCGATCCCCTCATTACGAGCAGCTGGCGCAAATATATTTCCGAAGTTGCTGATGGACTCTCTTGCTTTCGTAATTGGATTCGGTACTGCAAAGGGACTGTAAGTGGAAAAGTAAGTATCTAATTAAGTTAATTATAAAAAGTACTTAATATGATGCATTTTGATAATATATTGTATGGGGTTTTACTTACGATATACCAAAAAATGAAAAGTTGTTGGCAGGTGACCTTTTTGTTCTAATGTTGGGATTTATACTGGTTTTAAGTGGGATACTTCTAGTCAGATCAATTGTGTCAAATACAGTCCACAGTAACAGCAGCTGAAATAAGAAAAACATTGTGGTATATAATTTGACAATAATGTAGGGATGAATACTACAGCCTGGGTTTACTAGCAAAAGAAATTTATCAAAACTGTGAACCATTGGAACTTATTTGAAACAAACGCACGTACCTAATCATAAATAACTTAAATTAAAAAATTAGAAAACCCCCGACACGAAATGTAATTTGCCATTTTGTGGTGGCGGCCATCTTGGATTTGAAATTTTTCATAGTGTATAGTATTCTCCTAGTTAAGCCCTTTCATTTGAAACCCACATTGAGGGAGGTGTGAAATAATATGTAATCCGCTATTTTGTGGCGGTGGCCATCTAGGATCGATTTTCATCAAACATAAGCTAAGAACACTCCCGACTAATTTACCTTTCAAATAAAAAATACAAAATCAAAATTGGTTCATCCGTTCGGGAGCGACGATGCCACAGACAGACACACACACACACACAGACACATCAAACTTATAACACCCGTCGTTTTTGCGTCGGGGGTTAAAAATAGATATGATCAGGCAGTGGATAAACACATAATTGATAATTCATGAATACGTTTCTAAAAAAAATTTTCCTTTGTTTGACAATAACAAAACCATAAGCAGGTACATTAAATATTATATTTGCGTCAAAACTGGTTCCTTACCTTCACAACGGTTGAATCCATTTTGTATCAATACACTCCCAAGATATTATTATTATGGAAAAATCGATCGCACACAATTAACAACCTTTCAACAGCCCTTTGTATCACTTATAGTTGAAAAACTCTTTATAAATATTATTTAAACGACATAATATTTACGTTTCATCACCTCGCATGTCCAATCCACGAATGAATTGGTTCCAACGTTTCCTGTTTGTGGTATGTTCTTAGAAACAGTAAGATGTTTTTGCTCATACATAATTATCTACTTCAGGTACCTACCTAAAGCATAGATTGTATGGCAGCTAAAACGAATAATAAATAAGAGATGACGGGTTCTAATGATATGTGGTAGGTTACTTTAAGTATGAATATTGCACCGAATGCAATTATTAAAAAAAACAAACATTAAGATAACGAAGATTATATAGGTATAATCGTAGTCTTACTATTGATGACTTGCTAAGTTATGGACTTATGCCTTTGGGTCCAATCGTACTGGCACTGGAACACGCTTTTTATTATTTCATTAGGATTGCTCATGGCTTAGTTCCTTTACCATAAAAGTACATAATATTACATGGAAAAACTATAAGCTGTGTGTTAAGTTTCTGATTAGAGAGATTCTTGCCAAAACTATAATTATTGTAATATAATATAAATCATGTTCAAACTATTAAAACGTTATTTTTAGGTTCTCTTGTACAAACGAATGAATGATTTTACTTACAATATGTACGCGTAAGCTTATGACTTACCGCTCACTTATTGTTGGGCAATGTGTATTGTGTACGTAAATCAAATGAATTGATGGTGCCTATTATGATGGTAATGATATGACTGAAGGGAGTAAACACCAGAGATTTTACAAGAGGTTCCGATAAGATTAAAATAAACAAACAAAATTTATTTCCTAGTATTTTAAGAATACAAGAAAAAAAGCGATACCACTTGATTTTCAACATCACTTACAATCTTAATTATTAGGCTTCTTGTATAACCATAATTTTGATGGTATTTAAAAAAAACGAATAAACATAGATGGTTTAAGTGACGCAGAACTGATAAAATCAAAAGAGATCCAATTTCGTAGGCCAAGCTAAAACTCAGACTCTGTGCTGTAAGCATTACCATGGAAAGCTTTTTGTTTGATACCGTTTTGCCAATTCCGTGGGAATTTTGACGATTTCTTCTTTTATTAAGACTTCTTAGCGGATATCTACATTTTACAATCAACCTAGTTGCCAAGTTTCAAAGTAGGCATTATACTTTTTGAGATTTCGTGATGTACTGTCTATCGATGACATGAGTATTAACTTATACGCGTATAATCCTGGAACCTGAAAACATACACAGTCGAAATCGTAGGCTTAGGTAAACTAGATACTGTTGTATTACCTACAATTGTTTGGTTAAAATTGTATAATTCTTGGGGTAATATTAACATTATAGAAATTATGTTATGTCCAAGTGTTTCAACTAAACACCTTGTTAAACTAAAAATCTCTACACACTTATACACAGCTGTGTTAAATTGCTAATGCTATACTTGCGGCGCTAAATGTATTATTTAGCCCAAATCACATGGATATTGAATTTAAAATACTAACATTTTCAAAATCATAGTCCTTATTCGTTGACAGAAGATATAGTTGGCAAAGAAAAGACGTGTTGCTGATGAAATATCACCAAAGGAAAAGCAATTTTATTTTTACTACACGAAATCGGCCTCGTTAGTATAGTAGTTGTAAGCACGACTGCTGCTGAGCAATGATATTGGGTTTTTTCTTCATAAGTCCTAGCATTTGTGCAGTTGGTTCGGTTGATGGCAGAAGGTTCGCCCCCTAAAACTTGGGACCTAAACATACCGGCAAACTATTGGTGCCATAGCATAATGGTGTGTTATGTAACATGTATTTTTTTATAGATAATGTACGAGTACAACAACAAAGAAAGAAAAAACATTTTATGTTGTGTTGATATTTATTAAGGTTTCCGAATACAGTAACTTTGTAAGAACATTTTAGTGTTTACATTCTTCTTTGGCTTCTATAGTTTTCCATCCTGGAACATAAAGAGGGCGTGCGGCTGCGTACCCGCAGGGGGCGTTCCCGTAGTTTTTGCCTGCGCGTAGTACGCATATTGCGCGCGCTGACTGGCCGCGCTAGGCGAGACATGTCGCTTAGTCTGTAGCGTCCTCTTTCCATTTGCAACAGCCCAAGTCTTACGCCTCGCTTTAATGCCCTGAAACAGAGTTCCACCGATTAAAATAAATAAATATTCTGGGACATTTTTACACAGCACCTGCATCTAGTCCCAAACATGATATGCTTACATAATTCTTGACTTTATGACTTTCATTTGAAAGTTTAAGTCAGCCAGTAATTCATTCAATCTCTTTTTTCTAGGTTCATTATTAATATTTGGTTAATGTTTTATAATTTTCTAAAAATATATCAAGGGTTTGTCTTCGTTATTATAGATTTTCATTAAAAATTATACTTCTAGGTAGTTGTAGTAGTACCCAGTCAACTCATCAGCGAAGTGGCCGTAAATGTGATTTCTACTCCTGAGTTAGATGAATTAAAAAATCTTTAAAACGCGAAGTTTTGACGCGAATGGAATGAATGAATGAATCTTTGTCTTTGATACGTTGAGTCGGCGCACATTTGTAATTTAATGGTACCAGAAATGGTATTTCGCATTATTGAATTACATTGTTACACTCCGGTGGTGAACTTTTTTCATAACATACTATTTACTGCCAAAAATATTACATAAACCAAATAATCAGTTGTTAATCCTGATTTTAGTTTCATTATCTTGACCAAGTAACTTTTGCATTAGCAGTAATATTAGTATGGATTATAATAAAATTTAAAATCGTAACCCAAAAAAAAAACACAATAATGCCTTGGACTTAGAAGACGAAACGTGAGACCTTTTGAAACAACCAGTGACCTCGTTATTTCGACTGTCGAGTGTTGCAGATGATCATAAGTTCATAACCGTATTTATATGGACAATCAGATGGATTAGCTGTTTATAATAAACATTATCATGTCATGGGTAAACTATTGTATGGATATTAACCTATAAAGGATCGGTCAGCAAACACAATAGATTTTTTTTCTCACAATTATTTCGAACCTGTAGAGCTCATGCTTTTCTTTAATTAATGTTGATTGGTCTTTTTCAACCGACTTCAAAAAAAGGAGGAGGTTCTCAATTCGTCTGTATGTTTTTTTTTTATGATTGTTACCTCAGAACTTTGGACTGGGTGAACCGATTTTGATAATTCTCACCGGCACCGACTCAAAATTAGTTAGAAATCATAATGTAAATATGTTATTTTTTGCTTTTTAGTTCCTATGTGTTTTTTTGGAGGCGGTTTGTTTTTTGTTTATTAACCTGGATTTTCAATGACATTATATACTTAGTTTGTTTTCAGTCAATTTTTCATTTTAAATTCATGAGAATATTGAGTTAATTATCGTGTAGAGAAAGAGAGGGAGATGCATCATGTTCCGAATGCGCAATTAAAATCGCAAATTTAGTTCATGAATTTCATATTTGCTTTTAGCAGTGGCAATACCTTATGTTCTCCGGAGAAATAATGACCCGGAAGAGGTATTGCCGTATTACTAAAGCAACAGTGTGCCCCCATGTTAAGCGGAGCCTTTGGTCTGCAGCTCGGGTCAATAAGGGTCACTCCCATGAACAAAAAGATCGAAGACGGTCTTCTGGTTTGCAAAAATATAAAAACAAACTGCGATCACTAATCCATTGTTAAATCATATTGATAATATATACCTAACTCCTTTAGCTGTATGTAAAATGAATGGAAATGACATTAGTGACAGCCTTGTTGAATGCTTGTGTCATTTTCATACATTTTGTTTCTATTCGTTCGTCGATTCGAATGTCAAAATTCAACTTGTCTACAATCTGGTGCTTAATTATTTTTAAATCATTGATTTGTGGGCCAAGGCGGTACCTACTAAGTTCTTTCACTCTGTGGCTGTGACTGGATGCATAGATATATCAAACATTTTTCCCCGACTAGTCTTTTTTAGTAATTTTCAGGGTACTTTGTCTCTACTCACCATGCTACAACGAAATGCCATATTATTGTGTAAGAATAATAACATACGAATGGAGACTAATACATATTACAACCATCGCGTTATTCTGATAAAATCCCCAAGACAAATGTAATAATATCAATGAAGGGCACAGTCGCATCTATCTATGCATAATATCCAAATAGCAAACCACTCATCATAAAGGTGAAGGGCGATTATGCTTTACGTATACCTAACTTCAAACTCGAACTTATGCATCACGATTTCTAAATATTAATCATGCGGAATCAATTAATAATTAACAAAAATACCGAGTTCCTGATAACAATGACGCTATGTGAAGTTATTTACACCCAGAAGAGAAAAAAATATTGTAGTTGTCCCAAGGTAACCCGCTTTGTTTTCTGCAATGGATTCTACATAATTATATTATATCGGCAAGATTGCACTCCTTTTGCTCTCCGACTATATTCAGTTGTATTCCAGTTCAGGAGTTCAGTTTCTTTTTTGATGAAAGTATCACACACTCATCGTTCATTCCTCAGTTCATTCCTTGAAGTTCATAAACACCATCCTTATTTTTACATTTATTAAATTCTATTAATACTATTTTTCATTTCAAGCGCTTAGCTGAGCTGAGAATAATAAAAAAATAAAAACTGAAAGTAGCTCAGAAAGTTAAACAATGAACTTTCGAAGGTAAGATTTTGAACAAACGAACATTTACCTACATTTCTATTTATATACATAGATAGGGTAATGCAAGTCTGACTATTTGCCTTGTCACCAGTACTTACCTGGAAACTTTTCGGCTTATCTTTGGATCAGCGACTCGGTACTCCATTCTTATGAATTTTATGATAGTGCGTGCAGTCCAGCCTGTGTTTTTCATCAATTTCTTAATCGCTGACAATACCATCTCCCCTGTATTCACAGTGGAACCGCCGGATCCCTTCACCATTCTTAATTTTGCTGTAAGCAAATGACCATGAAAGAAGAGAAAGAAAGAAAGAAAAATGGTTTTTTCAGCACAATTTTACTTTAAATACTACTTACTATCTATAATTATACTCTAATATAAATTGCGCTGAAACGGGGCTGGTTCAGCACAAGCCAGACGGAGTGCCTGGCGCTGGTTTTCAACCAGACCTACAATGACTAACGACCATGGCTTAACATTAATTGAACGTTTTATTAGGCTGTAGCCTTGTTTACGAACCCCGACTGATAAGTTATAGGACATAAATTTTAGATTTAGTCCACTTAATAATAAATAATTTGCTTTTTTTAACATGAATTTTCATAATTAACCGTTGAAGTTTTGGATTGTCATCCACACTAGACCAGCGTGGTGGAACAGCCTAATTAGGTACTCTTATTCTAAGAGAAGCCCTGTTACTAGCCGAGGGACAGAAGACTGCTTTGGACAGTATTAATATTTTCCAGCTTGGTAACCGAAGCCTCCTCATCAACTCGGAGCGTAACTTGCTCATTGTCACCTTAAGACGATAGTTTATAATCCCCATATACCTAGTAACTTCACGGGCTATGATTTCTTTCAAATCGGAACATAATGATGTTGGCACCTATTACTTAGTGGCAGAATATTTGAAAAAACTGGTTATATCCAGTAACCAGTCGAACTCTTGTAGCAGGTTCGTAGGCCATAGCATTGGCTAAGCAATTATAAGTAGTGTTTCATCTAGCTCAGGATAGACGCTATAATTACCCAATAAAATAAGGAAGAGCTGATAATCAGTCAGCCTCAAGAACATGCGATGTGACCAATATGGAGTACAGTACCTATATTCAATAATTTCATATGATTTGTCTTAATAATCGCGCTGATTAAATTCTTAGTTGGATTTATATTTAGATTCAGAAAATGTGAAACAAATTCTATCGTAGAGTTGCTGTACTTACCTACTATCACGTTCTTTCTCTAAAAATATTTAGGAAATAAAAGTGCTGCTACAGCGTAATGAACACATCTGTCGAAAATGATAAAAAATCACACATTTACCTAAATTTTGAATTATATACTTTCTCGTAGCGTTTGATACAACTTCTGTAAAATATTGCTGAAATAATTGTTTTTTGACGTTTATCCGGTCTCATTGACAAACTGCAAGTAGTTTCCATAAAAAAGATTTGTTTTTATAAAACCTATAAAAGAGATTTATGCAAAGAGTTTTATAGAAAACTGAGTACCTAGTAATATCATAATAGTGTAAGTACCTACCCAGTTTTTATAGGCGAAATAATAACCTGGATTTTTTTAAGCTTCTCAGAGAGAATCCTGACGTTGTAGTAAGTAAAACATAAATGCTATGAATAGGGGTTGTTCTAAGAAGATTACAGAGAGATTAGAATAGAAGTGGATTAGACAGTTTACAACGAATCTGTTAAGTGGGTTACAATGTAGGAGTAACGTGGCCAGGCCACCTTGCACTACACTTCTTATTTTTTTCCAGAATAAATTAAATTTAAGAAAAATCTTCTTAGATAAATAGGTATTTAAAAAAATCCGATGTACAAAAAATTTGAATAAAACACTAAAATATCTTAATAATAACTTTATTGTAACAAATTGGTCTATTATTCGTAATGGGCTTTAACCGAGAAGGGAAGCCACTACCCCCGGGGGTATAGAACCACCAGGTCCTTGCTCTATTGTAGGCTGGTAACCGTTCTCATCGGCTATGTAGTTGACAGTGTAGGTGACTCCATCAGGTCCTACCCAAGAGTAGGAACCCTTCACCGCGACGAACTCCTCTTCAGTACCCGCGTTCCTCAATTCCCCATCTTCAATGCGTTTCGTACCGTCACTTTGTTCCAATCTGTAAAAAGTAGCAGACGTTTTAGTTTATTATTTCTTTTTCGTAGTGGTCGTGTAAACGCCTGATAACCTAATTTACTGCATAATTATTAACAACTAATTTAATTTATGAATATGTATATTAATCTATTAAATATTAATAAGGTCTTTATCAAAATAATGTCTTTAACTATCTTACTACAGGCATTTGTATAATTATCATGATAAATCTTATGTCATGCACGATCAATCCCTAATTGTAAGTTTATTTGAACTGGATTTACGTTAATTCCAAGGTTTCAATGAAAACTAAATGTGACGATATTTCAGTACATATATTACTATACACTTGTGAATTAATTCAGCGAAACTCACGCAAAATTGTAGGTGCCAAGTCCAATGTTATCCACATCATATCGCAGAATCTGTACATCCTGAGGGGCGGCCGCCACCATCGCTACAAACGCACAAAGCACCAACTGAAATTAAAACCACCCTATTAACGACACTTTTTCACTTACACCACAATAAAAAATAAAATTTAAAATGTTATTCATAAGTACCGACCAGTTTCATGATCACTATTAAACGGTTTACCGTATCGAGTTAACTTGAACTATGTGCTCATGAATTATTTTAACTCATGTTTTATACTATTTCGAATATTGCATTACAACACAGTGTTATTAGTTGACGTACATCTCGTTACAATGTTTTGTGTACCTGACCACTCCTACGACACGGCGAAGGTAAGACGCGAAACGTTTGAGGACATCATTGATGAGAACCTTTCAAAATGATGATTTTAATTATATGTATAGGTACAAACGATGTTAACTGTAATTTGTGATGATTGACAGCCATTAGGTAAGGCTTTGTTGATGTCGCTGAGAAATTCATAAAGTATATTGATATTCGCAACTTTAATTGTTGATGCATGCTTGATTGTTGCGTGTAGAATCTCAAATTGTCCAATAAATTAGTAATTCGAAGGTTGCCTACAAACTGCCTCATTAACCTGGTGGTCTTAAGGGCAACTGCTACGCTTGGTATCCTTGGTTAGATTCCCAGGGCGAGCAATTTGTTTTTGAGTTTTTCTAAAAAAAAAACAGTAGCAGTTTAGACTTTGTATTTGTTCCCTTCAATCGCAATAGGCTCGCTCCCTCGTCTACTCTCCCTTCGAGGAGTACAGGTGTGATGATATGGTTTACGATACCAGAATATAAGCAGGTATATATTTACTATTTAACTACATCTTGTTAATTATAATAATTCAAACCATATTAAACTTTAAAGAAAATCTCCTAATCAATAATCGTGCACTATGACATTTACCTTCGACCTCTATGGATGGTACCTAAACATGATTAGCCAATAGAGATAATTATTTTTGTTTCTCGACACGCATAATACCATAATAAGAGGTAAGCGTAAGCAAATTATTATATGATAAGCTAGTTCTTATGTTACCTATATGATTAGGTATCCGTTGTTGATTATAATACGAGTATATCGGGTATTAGGTATTTTTTCAGGTAAATATATATATTGATGAATATACGTAGACACGTCGATAAGTAGTCGATGTCTAAATCTAAAGCTAAAGATGTAATAATAAAAGCATACTGGCAGTACCTGTGTCCGGCATGTAAGTAATGGTACCTCCTTGTAGTGTCGCAGAACTAAGGGAAAGTACTTTCATTGGGCCAACCTTTTGCCATCAAATAAAACCAAACTCCGAACAACTCTCTGAAATCGGATTTATGACACCGTCGAAATCATACGCATGAGATAATCAGATGTATACTTTTATAAAAAAATCATACATCACTAAATATTTGTAAAATCATTAACTAAACTGCGGAAATAAAACCGCAAATGTTCCGTGGAAGCCTCGTCACCTTGACCCAGTAAAGAACGAGACTCAAACCTCAAGAGGTCGCCTTCATTCATTTGTAAGTGATCATCTTCTGGCTAGCGGCGTTACCCTTGAACTGTTTTATATCTCCTGCATAATTATAAGGATAATATACTTAACAGAATAATAATAATAGACTTAAGAAGTAGTTATAATAATAGTTTCCACTTCTATTCTTTAATAAAAACTAAATATGTAGTTTCCTAGCTGTGAATAAATTCAATTGTAACTGAAGATAACCACCCAAAAACAGGATCTGCGTTCCTAAAACGCTTTTGTAAGGGGCTTTATAAGCGATTTTGTTGAGTGGTTTAGTGAAATGAAATGTAATGATATTTATTCCTACAAAAATATTTTTCACACTTTTACAAGTCAATACGAGTATTTTACATATTTCTGTTTGAAGCTATAAGACTCCTTTAGAGAGAAATCTGGGGATATTCAAAACCTGTTCGGACTGATTTCAATCACAGATCGAGCAGTTTTGTTCAGTTTTTCTGTGAAATTCCCATTAGCAGCTCGGAGCCTTGATTTGTGCCCGGTCGATAGTGGTTTTAGGCTCGTCCCCTATTACACGGGACCTAAACATACTGGCGAACTGTGGGTGTACATTAGTAGGTACGCCTAACCCTTTGGGAAATAGGCGTGATGGTATTTGTTCAGTTGACCATCAAACTTCTGAATCCGCAAAGGATACTGTACCTACTTAATATTTTTACCTAAAAGTGCTGATTGGATAAGAGCAAGTATATTTACTTAAATTTTCACTTTCGTTTATGACAGCTGAAAATGACACGTATGTATTTGTTACATAAGTTAACTACGACTAACAGTTTTTGGTAACAAAGTTAAATAATTAAGTTAACTTACAGGTTATCTAAGTGTTACGGTAGTTAAAGTATACTTGTTTATTTTACTTGCGAATGTAATCCGGATATGTTAATGATAAAAAGTTTTTTTTTCGGCAATTACATCGGGCCGCGGCTCAATCATTTAAATGAGCGATATTAGCATATGGTACTATTTTTTTTACGAAATGAGAGCACTATCAAATGTGGAATGATCAACTTTTACTACTTAATAATAATTTAAAAATCAACTCTTTCATGGTAACGCCTAAAAATTGTCTTACAACATGAACCAACGCTTTTGATGTTTATTATGGATTATGATTGTGGTAAAATTTTCCGCTGTTCATTATTATCATCATCATCATGTCAGCCAAAAGATGTCTACAGCTGAACAAAGGCCTCCCCCATTGACTTCCACAGGGACCGGACATGCTACCTGCATCCAACGACTTCCAGCGACCTTTACCAGGTCATCGGTCCATCTCGTTGGAGGCCGTCCCACGCTGCGCTTTCCGGTGCGTGGTCTCCACTCGAGAACCTTTCTGCCCCAGCGGCCATTAGTTCTACGAGCTATGTGCCCCGCCCACTGCCACTTTAGCTTGCTAATCCTTTCGGCTATGTCGGTCACTTTGGTTCTTCTACGGATCTCCTCATTATCATCATAACATAGCATAATATAATATCATCACGTCTGTATTCTTTGAAGGGTTGAGCAGATATGTACTAATCTATAACCACAGTTCGCCTGTGTGTTTAGGAAGCGCTCCTTGCCAACAAATCCTAATTCCAAGATGTTATTGAGCAATTAATAGAAAACTCCAATGACACTTTAACTGATCTGAGAATCGAACCCAGCACCTCGAGCGTAGCAGCTTAGGACCACTAAGCTACCGAGTCATTAAATTGACATCATCATTATCATATCAGTCAAAGAGATCAACTGCTGAATAAAGGCCTCCCCATAGACATGCATGTTATAAATAATTTAATAATTTGGTAATAATTTATGGTAATTAATTGTTTTGCTTACGAAATAAGAGCACTGACGAATGACAAGTTTTGATGATCTTGTTTTAAATAAGCTTTTAACCTTTGTTACCTCCGATGGTTAACCTAACCACGATCTTGGTGAGTGACGAATATGACAGTATAAAATAGCGTACATTAAATGAAAAAAACACACCCCTTAACTTAAAACTGCCCACCAGGACCCTTCCACCCACCCCTCCCCCCTAGTGGTCAGTATCGTTGACTACAAACCCTTCCAGATACGTAGAGTGCGCCGTCCAAGGCACGTGCTCTCTTACCCTGACTGACGACCCAATCACCCTCGGGTATTAGTCAAACAAAGAGACAGGTACATTCTTCTTCATTTTTAAGTATGTCTCTGGCTGAAGGCGTCGGTGCCTTGCCATCAAGTACGGTTAAGTTTTTTTAAACACCCTTGAGTAAAAAACTACGTCCGACAAAAAAAACACACACCAATACTCATCTTGCAATCAATATTGGCACCAGGATACCTGTTAATCGTAAGAATGTAGTCACTTTTGTTTTCATGACGCACAATATAATAAACTAGCTTCCCGCCAGCGGCTTTGCCCGCGTAGTCCTACAAATATTTCCCCTGTTTTTGCAACATTTTTCATTGCTACTCCGCTCCTATTAGTCTTAGCGTTATGATATATAGCCTATAGCCTTTCTCGATAAATGGGTTATACAACACTGAAATAATTTTTCAAATCGGTCCAGTAGTTTCGATCCTATTCAATACAAACAAACAAACAATAAAATCTTTCCTCTTTATAATATTAGTATAGATAATGCATATAAGTTTTATTCTTCCCGTAAAACATAATATCTAATCGTACTTTCTTAGAGAGCCTTGCTCAATATACCTATAAATTAATTAATCAATTAAACAAAGAAAACTTCATTCTACTTACCTACAGGCAAAACGGAATAAATTTGTATTTCTGAAATAATGGTTTGTTTAGTTGCGTCATAAGAAACTGCTATTTCCGATCAAACGCCGAATATTGCGTTAACTGGGCGGCCATATGTTGATGTTTTCGCAATGTCCCTTTGAGAAACTCAATATTCTAGTTTGTTAAGCCCTTTTATTTAAATTATTACTGATATTAGATTCAATGTATAAGATAAGATAAAATAATAATGTATGATGTCCCGAAAAGAACATTTAAAATCGATTCACCGTATATTGTTCATTTCGATCTCACACATAATCATGTCTTGGCGCAGACATGCATGCAATTGCATGGATTTACGACCTTAAAAGCCTTAAAACTGGTGTCGTTTATGTCAAGATACGTGGGTGTTGGCATCTCATTTCATACAGAAGATATGCAAACAGCAATAAATATTGTTATCCATAGTTTATATCTTTTACTTTGTTGATAAACTACTCGTACATATAAATGTTGACAATAGGTTCGCTCCCTTATTACATGGGACCTATATATAGGTACTAGCAAACTGTGGGTGTAACATTAGTACACCTCTGCCTAACACCTTAGAGAAACAGGTGTGATGGTACAATTACGGCAATAATGTTATTTTCATTTGCCATTTATAACACTTCGGTAAGTATTTAATAGAGTTGAGAGATATTTTCTATATGAGGAAAGACTTGATTGTTTGTTTGTATTGAATAGGCTCCGAAACTACTGGACTGATTTGAAAAATTGTTTCACCATTGGGAAGACCCGGGTGACACAGGGTATAATTTATAAGAAATACGCAAACCACGCGGGTGAAGCCGGCTGGCGGAAAGCTAGTTTATGATAAAATAAAATATTAAAATGTATGTGCATGTACAAATTATTAAATACAAGCCACATATAAACCAGGAATCAGTATGTTACATTATTGTGTAAGTTATTATGTATATTCAAGTAAAAAAAACCTGATTTCCAAATCTGCACAAAGTTTACTCGTTTGATTTTTATCTTTAACATTTTAAATTTTTTTCGCAGTCTTAAAAGTTTTCAGGGTATAAATATTACTTTTGGCATAATACTTCAAAATAAAAAATAAAATAAAATAAATTTTAATATTTTTTTATTATTTTCTTATAATATTTTTGGTAACTTAACAATTTAAATAATAATCCTAATTAACCGAGAAGAGAAGCAACGACCGCAGGAGGGATGGCGCCTCCCGGTCCCTGTTCAATCTCGGGCTGGAATCCATTGTCGTCAGCAACGTAGGTGACGCGGTAGGTCACGCCGTCGGGTCCAACCCAGGTGTACGAACCTCTAATGGCGATGGATTCGTCCTCTCTACCCTCGTTGAGGATCTGGCCTTCCTGATCTTGTTCCTGCCCGTCAGTCAGTCCGAAGCTGGAATACAAAATAATTATTAAAGCTGTATTCGGTGAAACTGTGATAGGTAATCTTTTTTAAGATTTTTAAAGTAAATTTGGATTTGTTCAGGATACACCTTATTGAGATAAGTACCTACACTTGTATAATACGTGAAAATAAATAAACACTTAATAAAAAAAACTTCTATGTAAATGCTGAACTAGAAGTCTAGGATTCGATTCCAACGTCGAGCAAAATGTTATTGGGTTTTTTAATCTGTGGTTTAAACTCTGGTTGTGATTTGTACCCGGTTTGGGACTTGGCTTAAATGGGAACGGTATGTTTACGGAGAATACATGCGTTATTTATGTTTTTTTTTACATTATTTATCTTTTGAAATAAATTGCGTTGGAGAAATGTAGTCAATACTTACCCAAATTTGTAGTTGCCAAGTCCTACGTTGTCATTGTCATACCTGACAATTTGGACATCACCTTGTGGATAGTTAATCTTTACGGGAGGAGCAGCAACCGCAACTGCGACCAAGCAAAGAGCTACGATCTGAAAGTAAAAGTTACACATTGATTCCCGGTTAAAGTTTCCTTACGCGTAAATTTTTGTTAAGCAGGTTGGTGGTCCATACTGACAAAACTTTCCTTTAGAGAAGTTAGTGGATATTACTGACGTAAGGTTTATGATTGATTAAAAGGAGAGAACGATGAGGTGACGAGGCCGGTAGAGAAGAATATAAGAAGAAGTCAAGCTGCGGTCATCCCAAATAAATCAGGACCAGGGCAGTATGACTGGACTAAGCCGTGCAACAGCATTACGACTACTTGAATGTTGCACCACAAAAAAAAAACTTTTGTTCGTATTATAATAATCTAGACAAATAAAGGACAAAGTCATTTACGTATTTATCTATTCATTAAAAATGTTTTTTGGATATTGCGGCATGTCCACGAGAATTTTAGCACGTATTTATCGAAGAAATTGTTAATAATTTTGATTTATAAATCTAGGAAATTGTTTTCAGGTAAACTGAAAAAATATTGGGAAAGTAGGAATACAATTTGTACACGAGAAACTTTTTTCTTTATCGAAAATAATTTTCGAAACTTTTTCCACACATTGCACTATGCACTGTCGCACTGTATCACACAAAATACACAAATAAGTAAAACGAACCAGTTTCATGTTTGAAGTGGTGATTTTACGGATGAATGCGATGAAGTGACGAATCCCACATGAAATTCGTTCTTTATATCTAGCACAAGTTTTGATTCGATTTTATGCTAAAACAGAACCTGTAGAAGGTGAACCGCTTGACATCTACCTTATATCTATAACGTAATTCCCTTAATGTAATGAATAAACAAAACTTTACAGCAACCTTACGCGACAGATCGAAATGCCATTAAGAGAATGCTTAATTAATTAAGTTGATTTAATAATTAGATTGTTTATAATGATATCTTCCCTAATGATACCTTAAAGGAAGCTTAGAGTTGACACAAAAATTTATTAAAAAAAAAATATTGTATTGTTTGATCGTTTTAAGGGCATTGCAACATTTTCATACATTTTTTAATTATTATGGATTATGCATAAAGCCTTGAGATAATTACGAAATACTTCCGAATGCCAAATGTCTAGATTGACTATTAGCTAGCAGGATGAGCCGGCAGACGGTTCTTTTTTATAATTTGTAATCGTAATTTTATTTTATTATTCAGAATTAAAAATGTTGTGTATATTTGTGTAAAGTATTGATATTTAATCATATCTATTTCTTTAGGATTGCTTTATTAACTGTAAGTACAAAAAACGCATACAGTCGAGACCCTCCTCCAGTTTTTCCTCAGTGGAAAATACATTGTGAAAAGTGTATTGGTTTATTTACTCGTAAAATCATTTCGATGTTACACCATCGCATCGTTTGAAACTATTGAGGAAGTTTCAGGGAAAATTATTGCAAAGATAGAAAATTATATAACCATTTGAGTTTCATTAAACAGTTTTTTTTAAAACATAATTTATGTTGAAAGTAGGATAACCAATGTAATTGTCATCATTGAATTTTGACTTAACTTTGAAAAACATACAGACTTTGTTTTGGCTTTGATGGAATTCGATCTACAGTGAACGAAAATTTTGCACATTGCTCAACTAGTGCAACTTGCACTTAACGATTGATGTTATAATAAAATATATAATATTTTGTTATTAATGTATGATCTTTCCTCTACATTTTTATTGATCCGATACACAAATGTCAACCTTTGTGAATAATAAGAACAAAATAAAGAAAATAAGCAAAGAAATATCTGGGCATCACATTTAAAGTTGGTGATAGGTACCTAGTAGAAATGATTGTATAATGATATGATATTAGGTATACGTAGGTAGATCATTTCTATAGTCTATTCAAAGATTATAGGAAATAGGAAGGTACCGTTGAATGGTTTTATTTATAAAATACATAATTTTTTTAATAAGTCTAGATACATGTAACACTAATTTCAGCTAGGGTCTGTTTAACGACCTCTAGATATCTGAACCACCGAATAAATTAAGAATGGATGGATTATTCAAATAGTTTATTCTACAAAAACTTAATTTATTGGTACTCAATCTCGGTATTATCAGTAGGTATATTAACGGAAAAGGTGACTGATTGATCCTGTTTAACAAAAAACATAGACTTGTGAAAGTGTCGTTGTATTTGCAGTTTTATATAATTATAATTTCATTTCAATATTTGAAGGAATTAATTATGAAGTTTGTATTTCAATTTGCATTACATTGTGCATTTCACACTACTTGTTTGTACATAGCACTTAGTATCAAAGTAACATCCATTGACAGTGTGGCTTAAAATGTCATGACGAGATTAACTTAAGTAGTAATTTCTAAGCATATGATACGGGTAGGGAATCTATTAAACTCGTGTATTTCGCATAGATTCCGTATCCGCTAAATGTCATTCATATCTTTGTTTTTTAAATTCTTTGACGCTTAGTTTCAGTAATATTCTATTTTGTTTAATTTAATTAAGTATATGTTCTTAAAGTGAGTATTTAATTTCATTTATAAAGAGATATAAGTATATACAAATATATTTACATAATGTAAAAATTCAAAAAAAAAAAAAAATTCACTTTGTACTTTAAAGTACTTAATTTATAAGTCTATGTAAATAATAATGATAAATAAAATTGAAATAATTAGTTGCATTAAAATTGTGAATCAAAAAAATATTCTGATAGCTTTTAAAAATAGAGATAGATACTTTTGACACCGAACCATTACGAGAAAGTTACGCACATAAATTAACGTTAGATAATATTCCTGTCCACCCAGGAGTGAGAAAATACAGGCTAAATAAAAAAAAAACTTGACACAACAACATGACGAGAACAAAAAAACCTCAAGCCGAATACAATATGTCCATTAAGTCATTGTAGGATACATTAATATAACATACGAAATTTCGTATGTTATTCTAAGAACTTGTTGAAAACAATACTTTTTAGGCATTTTAACCTTGCAAGTAAAGATAATTCACAAAGTACCTACATTTCAGGGTCCAAGTAATAAAGTATCACAAAATAGTATAAATACGAAACCTTATATGAGCAGACACTTAAAAACGGCTTATTTAGGATTATGCAAATAAATGTAATTAATCTTTATTCGATTTCAATAGTAGATAACTCATTTATTTTGGCGCATCATAAATATCCTCTTAACCATGCATACTTAATGCTTTGTTTGTTACTAAACATTTCATCATCACCATTTCCGTGCCCTTGTCCCAATTTATTTGGGGTTGGCCTTTTCTTCCATTCATCTCTGTTAGCCGTCACCTGCTCATTTCAATCCCTTTTCCATCATAATTATCAACCTTAACACAATCCATTGTACCTGAATCTACCTTCCCGGGTTCGCTTCTTACATTACCCCACCCGGGATGGAGAAAAAACCTTCGTCCATTACCAGTACCACAGGCCGGGTGCTGCGCCTGCGCGTCGTCTGCAGGGTACACCCTATGAAGATGATGATGATGATAACTATGTACCGGTAATTCTCGTTTTTTCGTGTCTACATGATTGGTATTAGGGTATTCTAATGAATATTATATTAAAACGGTGAAGTGCAGTTTTTCAGAAAAACACCTAGCAAAATATTGAAAGCAAAAAAGTAATTTTCTTCTATTATGTGTGTAAGATGTGTAATGATGTTTATATACTTTTTTTGTTGAATATGTAACGATCATTTATGATGATAAAATATCATCAATTTATGAGTGTAGGGGTGTGTAATTGTCGGGCCCCACGTTGGGCGCCAGATTGTAGGGGTGTGTCCTTAAGTATTACGAGTATTTATATACTCGTAATTATTCATTTTATCAACAGTCCAGACCTGCAAGTAGTAGAATTTTTATTGAAGAATGAGGCAAAAGTGGGTGTGCCGAAAGTCGTGTGCCAGGGTTGTTGCAAGTGAAGCGTGCAACTTTTAATATATAGTCTCTATAGATTAAAAGTTGCACGCTCGTTGCAAAGTTGCATCTCTTCTACCCTAATGGGAGACAGGCGTGTGACTATGTAGTATCTATTAAACCATGCATTTATGCCTAAATACAATACAAGGAGAACGAAATCACATCTCGTGTTTTGTAATCAATAATTTTATTATATAATAATACTAATATTACATTAAAGAGTCAGCATATAAATATTATATGCATCATCATGAGTATTTACAGAAACCTAATCTATTCCATTGGAATTTATTTAAGGTTTAGCCCAAGAGTGAAGCGACGAGCGCGGGAGACAGGGAGCCTCCTGGCCCTTGCTGTATCTGAGGCTGGAAACCATTTTCATCGGCGATGTAGGTAACGGTGTAAGTGACGCCATCGGGGCCAACCCACGCGTACTGACCCTGGACGGCGATGGCCTCGTTTTCTGTACCCTGGTTCTTCAACTGTCCTTGCTCTTCGTGTTTGGACCCATCTGACAGCTCCCACCTGAAAACAAGTCGAAAAAGGTAAACTTAAAAAGGTCGTTATCAATGACCTATTTGTTGTACGGACAAACTCCTTACGCAAAGCTGTAAGAGTCAAGTCCGGCGTTGTTGACGTCATATCGCAATATTTGGACGTCTTGCGGGTTTTGGGGAGCAGCGCACGCGACGGCGATCAGAGCAAGAACCACAAACTGAAACAAAGCCTTCCCGTTAATCCGATTTCACAGTTCACTTTTCACTTCACAATCCATTACGTCACTGGGACTAACCGATTTCATTTTGATAGATTTTTTTGCGGCTGTCTTCTTCAGAGAACACTTGATGTGTGGGATGATTACGTATCCAAACGGTTCTCTTATATACCAACGTAAGTATTTCTTCTAATACCGCGTTGCAACACAACGGCTGGGCCAGTAAGGTGCTTCTCGTTACCGTATACCACAAGATGCAGCATCTGTCATAGTATACGCCAGTGAACGTAGCTTACAGACGTAGATGCGTGTGTATTACACGGTTTTAATCGATGTAGTTTTAGTACCATCGCATGTGTTTGTAAACCTTTAATTTTACCATGCAACTTTTCTTATGTAAGCAATAATAACCGTACTATAAATGTCAATGCTAAAATGAATTACAAAAGGTTTCTATCCCTATATTTATTTTTAAATCTATACATAACTATGATGCTAGTTACACATTATTACATAGATTCAGTCATTATTTAACATGTAGTTTTGTGTAAAATCGTTACTCTAAATTGGCACTTGCAATGCAATTAGACGTTAATTAACTCGTAATGCAATCCGTTTATTGTTGCTATAAACAGCACTTACGGTTGTTAATGTCTACTTAAACAAATATAGGTCTTAATTGTAACTGCATAGTTAAAATTATCTGTATTTTTTGAGATATACATGAATGGTCTCTGACACTTAGGTATAAGATTCTTGGGTAACAAAAGTATGGGTTATGATTTCATCATAGTATTTTCAATAGCTCAGTCGGATTTTATATGTATTTTAATATTATTGTATGTACTTACCACACAAGCAAGTTAATACGCAATTTGTAGTTATGTGTGGTAAAATTCCTACCTATTCCTGCAATAGGTCAAAGAATTCATTATTTAGATGACATTCCAACATCACACGTGGGCGCTATCGTTGCCTCGCAATGTAGATGCATAAGACATGCATCTATGAGTACATGGACTTTACATCCGTACAATATCTGCATATTTGTAGGAAAGTGTAAAAAGTGAAGTTTGATCCTTATCTATTGTGAATAGGTGCTATTCTCTATTTCTCCATTATTAAAGTAAGAGACATCATACTGTTTTGAAATTTTCCAGTTTTAGATTAAAGAACAGATACAGCATCATCAGTAAATCTAGTTCACATTAATTTAAGTTTAACACTTCCTGGTTACAGGGTGGTTTACAAATGGTAAAATTAATTTGTTTCTACATAATAACAACTTGGGTGCATGGCCAAGTAACATTTGCCCTGGAAACTATGTTAATTTATGAATAAACATTACATAACAGTAGCACGGTAAAATTAAGCGCCTAGTTGTAATGTTGTAACTGTAATAGTTAGCACTCACAAAACATTAATTTACATTATTATTCTGTACAAAAGTTAATGTACCCAGTTTAAGATTTCATGTTCGGTTATGAATCACAATGTAAGACGGATAGTGAATGGACAGGATTACACGGCTTTACTTATAATGTATTAAGTAAGATTGACTTTTGCCCACGGCTTCGCATCTTCCCAGTCACAATTGAACTCTAGACGTTTCCTATACATTATCTATGTAAGTGGTGACATCTATTGAGAACGTCTCAGTCAGTTCATTAATTAGGCTTGTAAAAGTTGCTTTTCTAAACGATAAAATTATTTGACATATTAATCTAATGAGCTATTAGTAAGATTTCAAAATATCAAATTCTGTTACATCATTTTTAATGTAAAGTCTTGTTTGCGAAACAGTCGTAAAGGGTCAAATTTACGACGTTCAAAGTTGTTGTTTTATGACGAATTCTTCCAAGAACGTATTGATTTGTTCCAACACGAGTCAAGTGCTTTTGAAAGGTAGGTTAACTTGTGTGGCTACTTAGTGCAATTGTTTAAACTTTTCAGCCCACTGGTAAGGCGTGCTTGCGTATGATGCTTTAACAAGTAATTGCTCAATTAACATTTATAGGAGATATGAGGTATTAACTCAATAGTTATTGATACATCTATGTTATTATAGACGTGAATTATGTAAGCCATTATAATTATAGTATAAGACAATGTAAGAGTAAACGCATATTATAATTTAAATATAGAACAGCCATAAGTCACCGCTTTCTTTTGAAAGTGTCAGACATATTGATTGGGTGGAGCGGGTTGTGCGTTCTCCTTTTGTGCAATGTCGCCACTTCGGCGTCGTCTCGTGGACCAATTCTGTAATCTTATCTAGTATTCTCAAGCGTAGACAAAGTGCCAGACATAATAATGCTTGGACGGTAATTAGTTTAACTGACGTTAAGATGTCAAACCTATATTTAAAGCACATTCACTTAATCAACGTTAAGTGTGTGTTCATTTTAAGAACCATTACAATCCATTTACTGCATATTATTTAGGATTAATGGTAACACTAATGAAGATATTATGGAAATTACAATTTGAATTAGTTTTAGCTGCTTAAATTTAAAGGACTTACCTAGGTAATTAATTACGAGAACATCTTATAACCTCTGAATGACCTTGTTATGGAAATATCGGCCTAAACTAAGTAGGTAAATAAAGTAAATTAATTAAGTCAATTAAGTGATTTATTGTATTAAATTAAAACACTGAGAAAAAAAGGAACTACACCCAATCGCCAAATTTCTTTTCATCATCTTGTCCAATTTTAGTTTCTAGCCTACGAGTTCACGTTATGATATAATAATATTATTATTGTGAAGTACAATATTTAGTAAAAAAATTGAAGAAATTTGGACGTTAAACTAAGGTTACGAGAATGTCAATCAACCAAAATAACTAACACGGCCTTTAACATTTTCATTGGTCGATGTTATTTTAAAGATGATGCATTTCATCCAAATGCAAGTATAAAAATAGTTTTTGTATACATACAAATAAGGCTTAAAATGCTTAAGACCTATGCATAATTTATTAATAAATGTACAAACCACAACGCTAAGTCGACAATTATGTGGAAAAGGTCAAGGTTTCACATTTTGCGCTGAATATTGTATCCAATTGGTTTCTGATGAGACTATGTGAGAACATTTATTATAAAGTGCAACATCAGTTATTTCACCGTCTGTTATGTAATGAGTGTCAAGATTCATTGCAATCATGTTTTTTTAATATAAAGCTCGCATGAAAATACATATAATTAAATCTAGTTTATTTAGGCGTCTGTTTAACAAGTCTTGTTTACTAAGTTAACTGAAAGTACCTAATTTTAATTTTTACTCCTGAAATATCCATATATCTATCTATCCTTCATACGTTACTCCATAGAAGATAGAATAGGTATCAGTCAAACAGATAATAAGATACCAAAGAATGGTCTTATCTAAAGTGTTAATTACCAATTACATTATAGAAACAAAACATAGGAAAAGTATTGCGACATAATATATGTCACAAAAGTAGGCGAATTACAAAAGCTTTTTGAATATATTTTATCCTCATCGTTAGTTGAGGTACGCTCCCAACCGGTCTGCTTACGTCACAGTCTGTTGAACCGTACAGCGCGCGGTCGACCTCTGACACCCGTCGCTTTCCTTAGAATATACGTCTCCATTTTTAGGTCAAAATCTAAAGGTATCACAAGCTTATGATAAAATTAAGAATCAATAATTAACATATTAAATGACCATTTATAAATATTATGTAGTACAAGGTTATCATGACATAACAGTTTGTCGGCACCAAGATGACACCTCATTATTTTACATAACTAAATAAATATTTACATGCCATTGAGTGGGTCAAGTTTTATGCATTGGGGCATTATGCATGTTCCATGATTTTGAGTTTTTATTGGACACTAATGGGCTCCATTACTTGTATATTATGCGTAGGCCTTTGTGTCTGCAAAAGTGGTTTAATACGGTGAACACGCTTTTTATGGGTACCAGTACAGCTCATGTTATTATGTTTATAAAATATGAGTATCTTACGTTGCTGCTTCTTCTGCTTCTTACTGCAACTTTGAGAATAAAAAACATCAGGCTAAAGAAATCTCGTGCGCATCTTAATGAGTGAATACCCACCAAAAAGAATGATTAGTTAAATCAATAGATTGCATACATTTTAAAAGAACTGATAGGTTAGTGATCTGCCAAGTCAAAGGTCTCGATATCGGATATAAGGCCCACATTACTGAGTTTACGAAAACGGCGAAGGAAAATACTCGTATAGCATGGAAACCTGCATGCTTAAGAGATTTTCTTGACGACTTTTGTCTACAAGCCAAGTCTACCCACCAGAACTAGACCAGCGTGGTAGACTATAGCTGTGGACTGTAATGAATTAATGATGATTACATGCTTAAAATGCTTCTAAAACCTTGTAAAGTACTTGTCTGTATGAATTAAACTAACCTAACTCAACCATGGTCAAGTGTGGGCTCTTATGTTAAATCTCTATTGGCAAATTGACCCTCACGTGGATTGGTTTTTGATTTAAGAGCTCTTTTACTGTACGAAAAGAACCGGATATAATGAACAGCGAGTAATATTTATAATGAAGATGTAACCGTTTCATTTATCGATGATCTGTTTACAAATATCATGATCGATGTTATGCCAATAAATTCACAGATATCATCTTTAAATGCACGTTATTGGTTTACATTGATATAAGATACGCGGACGTATAGGGTACGTCTACTTATCTCATTTTTTGATTGCAAACATTATGTTGCTTCATTGGCAACGTGATTCGTGAGACGTGTTGCGAAGATGCCTTATTGGTCATGGGAAACACAATCAAATTGTACTGCTCTCAAAATATAATACTCTAGTAGTATATTTTTACTAAGATGGTATGTTATTCAGGTCCTACCAGTGTTTTTGGGGAAGTCATAATGTAGGATTCCTATCTTATTATTTCTTTTAAGTCATTTAAAAATTCAAAAATGTCATAAAGAATATATGAATTTGTTTGTATAAGTGTGTAGTATACAATTATATTCTCCTGTATTTTTGCTCCTTTAGAAATACAAATTCTCAACAAATTAGTACTTATTCCATACACACGCCATACAATTTCTCCTTTTCGGGAGGTGCACAACCTGATCGTCAGCCAATCCGCCCATGATATAATATTCTACTTCTATAGATTTATATAGGTACAAAGTATTTCTAAACGCATTTTGTAAGGAGAGTTCTCAAGACCTATTGCCTAAAAGAGAATCCGGGTGAAAATACCCAAGAGGATTCACGATTCGAGTTATCTTCTGATTATGTAATTAGTCGTGTGTATTCTAGGCGTGAATGATAAGAATCTGATGTCTCAACACAAGTAACGGGTGCGCAACAAAGACATAATATTAAGCAAGTAATAGTAATTATAATATGAATATAATAAAATTGTTATATTAATGATTCTGTCAGATTATCGCCTATAATAATCGGGGTTAAGGTTTTGATTTATGCATAAGTTAAGGCATAATGGATCTTATATTCTAACACATTATTATTATTTGTTTTTTTTTTTGACAGGACATAAATTATTATGTATGAAACGCATGTGACTAAAAGAGTCATGACATTGAATGTCGAAGGATGGAAGGATAGAGGAAGGCCAAAGAAAAGATCGATGGATTGTGTTAAGGTCAATATGATGGAAAAGGGATTAAACGTACAGGTGACGGCTAACAGGGATGAATGGAAGAAAAGGATACGCTGCGCCGACGCCAAATAAATTGAGAAAAGGGCAGGAAGTTGATGACATATTATTATGTAGGTATTCATATATTGGAAGTCGTTGGATGAAGGTAGCATATAACCGGTCCTCGTTGAAGTCTATGGGGGCGGCCTTTGTTCAGCAGTGGACGTCTGAAGGCTGTTGAGATGATGATGATAATACATATATTTTCACATGTAGGTATTTACTATTATTATCAGCCCGGTTGGTCCCACTGCGGGGCAAAGGCCTCCCTACCTTCCTTCCACTCCTCACGGCTTAATGCTTTAGTAGGTATTTACAGGTAAAGAAAATTACAATGGATTTTATATTTTGCATTTATGACATAGACCACTTTGTTGTACAATATAAAAAGTTTATTTTGGAATTCTGAGACACCGTTTCAATCAGCAGTTCTGTTTGAACAATCTAATATACTTAGAAAAGGTTTTCTGAGAACAAATAAGCATCAAAATTCATCAATATTTTTGTAAGTCTGTGCAGAATGTCGAGTTTTTCATTTCTATTTGTACTAGTGGTAATAAAACAATGTTTATATGAGTATTTTATTATTAAAATGATGCAACCACTCTATCTAGTTCATCTTCTGTGAAACAGAGCAGCATGAAGCAGTAGACCCGCCGTCGATCCACATGGCTATCAGACACTGGAGACATGTAATAGGCGTCTTCTTCCGGAGAATATCGTTCTAAATCTATTCGACATAGCTAGAAGAATCAAAAATACTACACGCATTAGTGAAATTCACACCATCAGGCCCCTATTCCTCGAAGGGTTGCGGAGTGTACTGTTTTAAAGCCAGAGTTCGCCCATATGTTTAGCTACCATGTGATAGGAGCCGAACCTATTGCTGTTAACCTGATATTGAAATTTTAAAGAAAAATAACTCGACCCGGGAATCGTACCCAGGACTTCTAACGTATTAGTGGCGCTTATGACTACTAAACCAATGAGACAATTCCATTGTGCATATTCATTTACTCTCAGCTCTTCGAGTAAGTCGGTAATAAATGGGTGACAAATCCTAAATAAGGTGATTCGATGACTGTTGCGCTATAAGATGCAGCCAAGTTTTTCTAAGAACAAAATATTATAATCGTTCGGCCTATAGGTAATTTGGCCGTAAGACATTTGAAGGCTAAAATTTAAATTTACGCTTAATTTGTGTCTTTTATTAATTTATGGTTAAAGGCTTATACCGAAACATATACTTTTGTTTAAAAAATAAAAAAGGTTTTGTAAATCTAATACAAAAAGTTCAATAAGTTTTATCCATTTCAAGACGAACATTCAAAGATAAATAAAATTATTCTTCTTCTTAGTCGCTACACTCTCGATAGAGTGGTCGTGAAAATTATAAAATATACATAAACCTATATTATCTTGTGTGATTTTATTATAATAATTGGATGCACAGATACCAATAGATCTAGATTTTATTTGGCTGGGTCTGATGTTACAGTAAAAATCATCTTATTTTTCTAACACTATCACCGAAAGTATTTTCTTTTCATAATCTATTTTAAGTTGAATCACATTATTATGTTTTGTGTTATGAAACTTTAGCATACCTTTCTGTCTTCTCTGTCATAACACACCAGTTCTTCAAAATGACTGTTTACTTTAGCCTTCGGATATTTGAAATAGTTCATTAATTCGGCATAACGACCTAAGTGCTAGAAACATAATAATTTTACTATTAATTATTAGTAATTGCGTCGATATGTCTTATATCCTTCTCCTACCAGTAGAAGACTTTTGTATACTTATTTATCATTTCAAACAACTCGAATGTTTAATAAGGTCAATGTGTAATGTTAAGGTCCCATGTAATAGGAGGCGAGCCTATTGCCATTAACCAGCCGCAAATCCAAACTCCAAGCTTTTACTGACAATTTCATAGAAAACCTTAATAAATCTTGATTCAGAAATCGAACCCAGGACCTCGAGCGTAGCAGTCGAGTTTACGACCACTAGATTATAAAGGCAATTAAAAAAATGTTTTAATTAAATCAATAGTTCACTATCTTGTAACCAGACTAGACAGATGTCTACTGAAACAATGCTATAGAATGAGTCATGCGCCAAGTTCTAAGCTTATTGGTATTTACTATTGTGTATGACTAGAAACCCGCACCGTTACTCATGGGTACTTCTTGTACCAAACCTTCTTACATTCATTTTTTTATCGGTGGAAACCGTACGAATATTCTGAGATGAATCATATCAAACACATACTCAGCGCAGGGGACTATAATGTGATGATGATTGGTCCGGATCCGGACTAATTTATATAAAACTTTGAGCAGAAAAATCTAAACAGTTGATTAATATTATTTTACCTCTGGATCTAAAGATCCACTTTTTCGTATAGTGTCTTGTGGAAATTCACTAGGAAATATTCTCCTTAATTCAATATCTTCACTGAAAGCAATAATTAAGTATCAACAGAAATCATGATCGTTATATATAGCTTCTGAATTTAAATATAAGTTCTAGCCTAATTTGAAAAAAATTGTTATCTAAATACATATAAATATAATAAAACAGAACAAACAGTAACGCCCGTATCCCCAGCAGCAGGCAGAGGTGTAATAAGGAACCCAAAGTTCGCCGACATTATTTAGGTCTCATGATAAACTCTTTGTTGCTTCTGAGAATAAACCCAATAACACTTTTTCTTGATCCAGGAATCGAGTCCAGTATCTCAAGCGTAGCTGTCAAGCTTAAGATCAACTGCCTCCTTAGACTATAGTGACCGTAACCTAGACAAAATACTTAATTACTATAATAATATTAAACCCATATACTGTCCCACTGCTGGGCACGGGTCTCCTCTTAGTATGAGAGGGATTAGGCTGTAGTCCACCACGCTAGCCTAATGCGGGTTGGCAGACTTCACATGCCGTCGAGAAAATCTCTCAGGCATGCGGGTTTCCTCACGATGTTTTCCTTCACCGTTAAAGCAAGTGATGATTACGCACATGATTTCAAAAAGTCAGAGGTTTGGAGTCAGAGTCAGAGGCCTTGGATTAGAACTCGAGATCTTTGACTTGACAGTCCAGTGGTCATACCCCTAGTTTAAATTAAATACGTAAACTCGTACGTTCGGCTCACTCACTATGTATACACCTCACAGTTACACTTCCTGATCAAACTACACAGCACCTACGAAACAAATAAGTGTTTAATATTATAAAATATTCATTATTTAATTAATTTTATTCAGATTAATTCACATGTGTTTTATACACTTACTACGTAAAAGGAAAAGTAACCACTTATTCTTAACATTACAAAAAAGGTTTATTGCTTTTGCTGAAAGGATAAATGACCCGTAAAAACTCAGACTTGCCAGGTACACGCGTATGGACTTGCGAAATAAACCATGAAATGTTTTTAGTCGTTCTTGTAATAGGTAGAGTTTTATTATACTGCACATGTTATTTTAATAACATTTTCTTGTAGGTATATATTGATATTGTTGCTCTAGTTCGTGGTATACATTTATGTAATAATAGAAAAAAAAAACAAATGCAAAATCTTTAAAAAGTATTAGTATTTGAAAACATTTTTGGATATTCTTGTAATAAACGAATAAGAGGCTGTTTTAACATCTTTGGTTAACCGTTGGATAAATAAAAAATGGAATAAAATTTGTATGAAATAATATCTGCCAACTCATTTAACGGGAATTTATCAGTAGGTGGTGAAGCAGGCCCTAAGTTATGAGTTTTACCTGTAACCGGTGAGTTAAGACTACTTTTATTATACTGCTATGAGTGGTGTAAATTAAGATGCCGTACAGCTACACTTGTCAAGATAAGGCACACGCCATTAAATTTACGCGAGTCTCTTATATGGTAGGAATGAATGCTTTAATTAACTTCTTCGAAACTTTACATCTATCACACATGCTTCTTAATTAAGAAAATACTGACTAATAATATTCACTCAGAAATTACATTTAAACATAAAACTCATAGTTATTTTACCAGAAGCAGAGACAATATAGAACTTCCCATGATCAGAACCTTGTATGGCAAGAGAAATATACAGTTTAAGGAGGCTCAACTATTTATCAAGTTACCGAAAACTATAAAAGAATCTGAATCTAATAATATTTAAAAAAAAAGATTATTGGTGCACCTTATCAATAAGTACAGCATAACTGACACCTTATACTGACACCCATAAATAAATGGTAATACATTTTATTTACACGTAATGCGTAGTTATAGATGGTCGAACAATAATTTGTACTTTATTAATGTTATAAGTTAAATTTCTCATTTTAAGTGAACTATGTTTTTTGGAAAATAAAAAATCCTTATTCCGAATAATTTCTTGTATACTTTTGTAGTAGATCATTACACATTTATTTACCTTGCTGATAATGTATAAACGTCTTTTTCTTCCTGAATGTCACTTTACTGTCAATAAAATCTCTCTTAAGTATCTGAATTAGTGTTATATATATTTTCTATCGCTATTCAGATAGCGAGCGTATTCAAAAAGCTTGCCAACGCCTTTCAACCTAAAATAACTATAAGCAGACAACTTTTGGGTTGATCCAATTAGAATTAAGAGAAGTAGATTTTTTATTTTTATTTTGTTCGGTGCCATATTTGGTAATTTCCTCGTTGTTCTCAAAACTTATAAGATTTTTTAATCGCAATACTTACGCAGTAATATTTAAGCCTATAGCAGCAGCATACTTAAGTATGAACAATGTTTAATTACTTAATGAATTTGAGCAATCATGCAATTTTTTATATTATTTTAGAATATTACATAAGGTACTCGTAGGTAAGGTAAGGTAAGGCTCAAGATTTGGATTTTTAAGAAATTGCTTGTAGCATCTCGGATTTTGGATTTGTGGTCGAATAATGGTAATTGGTTACTGCCTATTACAAAGGATCTTAAAATCTGTAAACTATTGTATAGTTTAGAATCACTTAGAAGATGATTGATTGAAGATGATGATTGCACATTCAAATAAGGAAGGAAGGTTTATTACATAACGGCGCATCGAGAGACTGCGAGCTTAGAGCAAATGTGTTTTCCAAGTGTGTGCCTCCAAATTCTAATTGGCATATAATTGCAGTAAGATAATCAAAATCAACTTAAACATTAATTAATTATTATTAATTTTATTGCTATAAAATTAAATAATTCTTCTGTCGTTGAACCTGGTGTGGTCGTCATTAACCCGGGGCTGATATCCGTTGGTATCAGCTACATACTTTATCGAGAAGGGCTTTCCTTGAGAGTCTATGTACCCATACTCTCCCCGAACGACTAGCGAGCGACCTGCAGGACCTGTTATGATCCCTCCATCTTCTCTTCTGTAGCTGCCATCTGATGTTTCATACCTAAGAAAGAAAAATGAACATTATTGATATGCTAATTTCTACGTCCATAGATTTTGTTGCGTTACATTGACGTAAATCCTGACGTTTCGGGTTTTAATATTCTCTCCCTCTCTCTTCGGGTGCCTCTCGAATTACTGAAGGTGGGCGATCAACTCTGAATTAACTAAATAGTTTTCTGACATTTACGCGAATATTAGATATTGAAATAAAACTACTTTTTACGGATTTTATCGCGTTCCCTTATTATAATTTAAATCCCTATGTTCCGGACCCTTTACAGCGTCCATGCAGGTCAGTGGCAAAATGGTAAAGGGTCCGAAACGTCGGGATCTAAATTATACTAATATAACGCTATAAAATTCAACATAAGTTTTGATTCAATATTATTGTTATGTCAAAATATATTCATTATTCATAATGGTAGTTGGGTAACGAATAAGAGCTTGCATTTGTAAGTGTCTTTCTTACTCAACTACTTGAATAATCTTTAAACAATAAGTGTTAACAATCACAAAATAATATGTATTTATCTTTATGCAAAACACTGTACATTTAATTGACGGATGTATCAAACATTCACATAACCAACGCCTGTATTTCCCAAAAGATTAGCAAATGTGTAGTGCTGTAGATACATTTACCTCGCCTTTCGCCTGGGAAAGTCTATAACAATATAAAATATAAGTTTATTTTCATAAAACCGTATCGTTTATTTTCTGCAGTGTACCTTACCTTACTGCAGTAAATAAACGCTATGTGCTGATTCATGTGAATTATGTATACCTAGTTTGGGTACTAGTGTCAACTGGTACCCAATGTAACGTTATCCAGGTAGGATTAGGCTTTATAAGTCTGTTTTCAAAGATTTAGTTTAGAGAAATACCCTCTAATAATAGGCTATGTGACTAATATTTTTTATGGCCTCATGAAAAGGTTGACCATAAATAGAGCCGATTATCAAAATCAAAATTTAAATTGGTTCAAAAATACCGAAGTTAAAGCATTTTAATTTTATGCTAGACAGAGAGCGCACTATACTTACAAATGACGTCAGAAGTAGCGTGCGCCATACTAATTCTATACTAACACTCGTTTTGCGGGAAAGGGATAGAGCATCCCCTCTCAATCCCCACCAAAAACTTTTAACGCATTTATCTCAGAAATTTCTTGGTCGATTTAATATTTACTTTCATTAGATGTAAAAGTGTGAATATGCTAATGATATTTTTCAATAAGCCTGTGATTATTAACAAGTTCAATACCCGTCTTCTCCCCTATTTACTCTTTACTGAGGATCAACTACAGGAGTACACAGGCACAGCAAGCGCGTTTGGGTACGCTCTGCCAATAAGGCAGTTAACACTAACACTTCTTGTCAGTATTCGTGAAAAATGCAACAAATATTCTGATCGTGCATACAGTGTACACATGGCTCATTGCTCAACGCACAGAATTGCATTTCGTTACAACTGTACTCTCACGCAAAAACTTTGATTATTAGAATTCCTCCTGAGCAAAGGCCAAGAAGTCAGCTCAAACGTTCACTAATGCTGGTACACAAAACATTTTGGTAGTGTAGTTTCAAAACAATGAAATTGATTTATTACGTCGGTATCGTTTCTATATATGTGTGATTATATAAAATTATGAAACGGTGTATAATTTACAAATTGTTGGATTGAGTAAGTGTTTATTAAGTACGACGAGTTTAAGTTAAAACCTGATGGTCAATAAACCTTAATTATATTCTGATTAAATATTAGTTGTGCAAATTATTACTGTTTCATTCTTCCAGATTCAAGCATTCAAATAAAATGATGTTATGTTTTAATTAAATTTTATAATCCTACCTATGGGTTGCCTCAACTTGGTCTAATGGTCCCAAGCGCGACTGCTACGCTAGAGGTCTTGGGTTCAATTCCCGGTTCGAGCAAAGTGTTGTTGGGTTTTCTGTGAAATTGCCAGGAGCAGCTCGGATTCTGGATGGTAATAGGCTCGCCCTCTATTACATGGGACCTAAACATCCCGACGAAATGTGGGTGTAGATTGGTACACCTCTGTTAACCCTTCGGGAATACAGACGTGATGGTATGTTTTTATGTTTGTTCTAATATGCAATACACTAAAACATACACTAAATATAGTTAATAATATTCCCACCTGTCATAGTTTTTCTGAGCGGTGACCTCAATATAACATCACAGTTCGTTGATTAGACTGTCATCATAGATGTTACCAGACGGTCATAAAAACTTAGAAAGATCAAATTAATATTTAAAATCATTAATAAGCTATAAAAACTACTTATGTTCTATCCTAATATGACTAATCATCACGATTGATAATATCCTGTAATAACCAATTATTATTTATTAATTAAGATTGAACATGTTAAATTACTTCTTGAAAGCGATTTGTTTATCTATATTTATCTAATACTAGCTTTCCGCCAGCGGGTTCGCCCGCGTGGTCTGGTTATTTCTTGTAAATTATACCCTATGTCACCCGGGGATAGTGTATATAGTATAGTGGATAGTGTGTCTTCTCAATGGTGAAAGAATTATTCAAACCGTCTTGTAGATTCGGAGCCTATTCTATTCAAACAAACAAACAATAAAACCTTTCCTCTTTTTAATATTAGTAGAGATTACCTTCGATGTTATTTTTAGTGTGAAAATTGTCTTCTACGCTTATTATGATAATATCGTTTATTTTTTTAAATCCGTTATTTTATTGAAACATATTACATTTGCTTTATTTAGGTAGGTATGTCTGAATAGTCATCATCACAATGTAGTGACGACTTCAAAACCGGCTGGATGTGAAGTGCTCTTGACCTGGTCTTAGCACATACTAGGCTAATTACCAATAGACTAATTACATTGAAATGCTAAAATAAAGTTATTAAATTTGGATTTTTCGTGTTTTTTTTTTATAGATTTCACTAAAATCATATTAAAACGCTATGCCATTTTTTAAGCGAATAAGTTCTTAGGCAGATGGCGGTAGCCGCTTCATCATATTATAATCAATACGTGTCCTAAGATCTCTGTTTTTTTTTTGAGCTATTCAAATTAGAAAGAATGCATGCTAAAATACTATTAGCTTTTGCAATACCACCAGTCATTATCACACTTACTCGAAACTGTACGTGCCGAATCCATTATTGTTGTATGTGAATTTTTTAATTTGCCCCCCAAGGCAACTAGCTACAGTGACAAATGCTATAAGTACTGTAGGCAGGACGTAGAGATGAGCACCTTTTACCTGCGCAACAAAATACCATAATGTCAGGGCCAACGGGTCAAGTAAGCTACGCTTTTCATTAAACTAATACTAGTTGCGCTCACTGCTTTGCTGGGGAATATTCTAAATTATTTTTCAAGTAATGTTTGCAATGTGTGCCAATATGGGAATAATTACGACGTCGAGGAACCTTCAATTTCTTTTTTAATTTTACATAATATTGTATCTAATATTCACATTCTTCAGTATTTAGATTTTGTTAAATAAAGAGTCTTGTCTTTCGCCTAATCTAAAATTAATAATAATATTTGTTTCACAAATACTTCTAATATACGTTACAATAATTAGATTAAAAGGCCTAACCACTAAAAGTTCTTTAAAAGAGTATACCTACATATAAACCGCTGGTTCTAGAAGCATGAAATTTTGCACAAAATAATGTTCGTTAAAATAAATCATGTGCACTTAAAAAGGATTGGGAAATTCCCAGGGATTGGGAAAAATTAGATAAACGTGAGTATCACCGCGGGGAACATGCTAGTTTATATGTATAAAAGAAAGCCTGGCATAGCTCAAACCACTGTACGAATTTAGCTGTACTTTAGTTATTAGGCCCACAAGTATTAAGTAACCGCCGAGAACGATTTTTTGAAAATTTCCACGGCGTTCTAAATCGGTGCGGGGGAAGCCAATAAAGTTATGGTTGTCCTGTAAAGTCAATTATGTAATCAGAATATTGTATAGGTATGACGTCCAGACAAATAAACTTTTATAATAGTAGATACTTCCATGGGAATGACCATGAAATTAAATATTAATAGTTATTTAAGTACCTAAATGATTGAAGCCTAGAATTCTAAATGTTACATCCGTGTTCCTGAAAGAAGATATTATAATATTCCTACATTCCTAGCTCTTCCCCGGTTTTACTCGCGATCATCTATATTTTCCCAATCCTGTAGGAAATTTCCAAAATATTATTTTAATATATGTTATTCTGATGTGTAAACAATAATAGGTACTTAGGTACTGTAAAGTTTCATCAAAATCCGTTCTGTAGTAGTTATTTGCATGAAAAAGTAGCAAACATTCATCCATACCTCCTCACAAACTTTTACATTCATAATTTTAGTAGGATAGGATAGGATTTTAGTAGACGTTGGTGCTGTGGCGTGTGTGGTGAGCAGGCGTATTGGAAGGTCATGGGTTAGATTCCTAGATCAAGTAGTAATTATTAGGCGTGATGATATGTAAATATGATAATAACAATAAGGTATTGAACAATTTGACAATGAACTGATTTTGGAAGCAGTTTGCGCTTATCCAACCTCAAATCGCGGTTATTTCGATGTTATTATAACTATTTGTGGTTACCGTAACAATGACGATTTTACTGTAAGTACAGGGTCATGATATTAGTCCTAATCGGCTGATATGCATGCCACGAAATAATTTTGTCGCCGCATGTCTCGTGCCACACAGTGGCTCAAAGTGAGATAATGTGACGACAATTTTATGTCACTGGTGACAGTCATTTTGGACAATGTTTAACATTACAATGAGTTATTAAAATTCTTTTTACTTATCATTCTTTCTCAAGCGTGGAATGCAGATTTTTGCTTAAATGACGCAGTTTATATCCCGGATCCTGCTTTTAACAAAGCGTGTCATATTTTACGGTGGTTTTTTCTCATTGTAAAATAATAACGCAGTTTGTTGATCGATTGGTCGTAAAATGCAAATAGATGCTATAAAATTGAGCTTAGTATCCAACCGCTTGTGATCAGTGTCTCGACTATTTAACCGACTGTCGAAGCAGGGTTATGTGTTTTATTATTTTACTAGCTGTGTACTCGCAGCGTTATCGAAGATTTTATTTTTCCCAGTCCCGTGGGAATTTCCCAAAATCCCGTCACCGATCACCTACGTAATATCATAAAATAATAACCACTTCGTTAGTATTATCTCTTACCCCACTAACATAATAATCGTTAAAGTTAGTGAGAATGTGTGAATGTTTAAAGGTACGTTTTCACGCGAATTCTACTGAACGGATCTGAGGCTTATATTCAGAGACGATGCTAAGCATAAACTTAGGCTTCCGTATGTCAAATTTGTATTACAATTTGTCATACGGAAGCCTTACTTTACGCTGAGCATCGTCTCTGAATATTAGCCTAAATGATACTTTAGAGTATTATAGCTTATATATAATAGAACAATACATATAGGCTTTCAAACTTTTAATATTCGCATACACATGCAGACAAAGTCGCGCGTGGTTGGTAGTTTTTCATAGTTTGACAGATAAAATAATTCCAAAACTCTTTAGTTATTGAGCCATTAGTTCATTCCTTCCAATTCAATAATAATAGAAATGACGACACAAGTAAGTAGGTATTTACTAAAAACACTTTTAGAGGATAGCGATAGGTTACTTATTTTTTCTTTTTTTGCTGTTTCTACGAATAATAAAATTGTTGCACTGTTGGTGCGAAACTGTTAATCTGTTGATTACGAAATCCTCAAGTTTAAGGCTAATCACGCATGCGCGGTTAACCGCAAATTAAATACCTATCGAAAAAAAATTACCCAAGAGTTACTATGAAAGTACGAGTTACAATTTTTCCCGCGGGTGTAGGTTCCTAAGCGGTTTTGCGGATTGCATTAGAACCGCTTGCGGAAAAAAACTGGAGTCCGTAACCGTAGTGCAAGTATACGGTAGGCTCTGTACTTCATACATGGAATAGCTTCATAGGTACTTTTTTAAAAGACTCGTTACATAGTTGTTAATATCAAAATCCGGATTTAGATTCCAATCAGTATAAAAATACGACATATTGCATAACACGAATTAACATGACAAACTGGTTTATTTTTACTTACCATTTTGGGCGCGTTCTTCATCAGAGCGGATCTAAGTGGACTGTGACTTGGGGACAACTGCCCACTCTATATATCCAGTTCTTCAAGAATGTCATATCTGGACTTCATTCCATAGTACAATGCCACGTCAAGGACTAAAGGAGTCATTGACATTGTAACATTATTACGCAAACGTGGGAAGGACTAGCGATTCACACTGTGTCAGCTGAACTGCGCAATTATTCGCTCCAGTTCTGTTCTACGGCACTGGAGTCGCTAGTAGTGTACTACATATTTTCACTAAACAAGGTTGTGAACAAATTCAGTAAAACAAAATTAATAGATACCAAGTCAAAACTTCCTCATTTTTCTTCCTCGTTTTTCTTTGCTATGGACTTTCACCTCTGTTCTGCAACTGCAACGTGCGATCTATTATCAGCTTCGTCTGTTAACAAATAGTCACAAAGTAACGTTATAATAAACTGGAGAATATACTTAAGTTTGGGAACCAACTGTGCTTCAAACAATTACCTAAACAAAATGTAGAAAACCAAAAGTTCTATTAAAAACTGAAAACAGCAACTCTACACCATTTCATGTTACATGACCATCCTCTTTTATTTTAACCATAAAATACTTTTATGGATTGGCATGAATAGAAAGATAATATATTATTCCGTATTATTATTTAATACGGATAAGGGCTCGTTACATGTATCCACTTGACCACTTATTGCGTTCTCAATATATTATGAAGCACTAAGAAGTCTGTTGGTATTTTTTGTGATCAATAAAAAACGTACCTAATTATGGTCGCCATTTAAAAATCGGTCTCAGTAATATGATAATTTCATATGAAAGTCGGTTCGTACTATTATACCTAAAGTAACCCAAAATTTATCCGTTTCATGGATCCTTTTCAAACGTCCATAAGTCAGGAAATTCAACCTCATTGGAGCCATGAAAAGATGTCCTGTTTTTCCCAAATTCGGTAATAATCGATAAACGGTCATCATCAACATCGTCATAATGATGCAACATGCGCCACAACGAAATAATTGTCATCGCATGTTTCGTACCAAAACAATGGCTCTAGACAAGATATTGTGACGAGAAACTTAGGACGCGGAACATAAGTTACTCCCTCAGATCTCAATTAATTTGCATAGCGTAGCATAATTATTCTATTATAAAAGAAAGATGTAACCCCTATAATATTACCTAATTCCTAACTTTCCTTTTCATTTCGTAAAATTATACCATGTACACAAAACAAAACAGATCGGTTTACAGGGCACACCAACGTAGATGTTGGTGTGCGTAAACTCAATGCGTTCATTACTTCGCCTATTAAATCCAATTTCTTGTCATTTTAAAGTTGCAGGGAATATGATGCATAAATTTAGCTAATGAATCAGACTCCACTGTGGCGCATTAGTTGAGCATGCGAACAATACTTGTTGTCGCCGACACCGTAAGATCGAATCTTATTACCAACGGCTCAACTTTTTGTATGATTTAAAAAATATTTTACATTTGTTTGTTCAATTCATTGTATAGTATTAGCAAGTCTTCTTTATATTTGGTTTGGATTATATTAATGGTCTACCCTCTAAAAATGACAAATCATAATATGTTAAAGTAGTTTTATCGGTGAGTAACAAAATATTAGTATTACGTTTAGAAGTTTATTATGTTTCAATAATACACATCTTGTTTATTGATGTTTTATGTAACAATATTTAATTATTGTTCACAGAGAAGAACTGTGCAATTGTGGGTCCATCGTTATGCAGATTCGGGAAGCATTGATCCTTGCCGACCGGGACCAAAGGCTGGATTTGCATATACAGATACCAATGCACGGCACCGTGATATAGTTGCTACGCATTTGGCTGAGCCCTTCCTCACTACTCGTTCCACGGCGACTAAACATGACGTGACGTTACAAACTGTGCGGAACCACTTGCGTGCAGCTGGTGTGAAATGTCGTAGGCCAGCCAAGAAAATATTACTGTCTGATATTCACATGCAAAACCGGGTTCGCTTCGCAAGAGAATATTTGGATTTTGATTGGTGCAATAATATAGTTATATTTAGCGATGAAAAATGTTTTAAGTCGGACAAGGACGGTCGTAAAATATTATGGCGAAAAGATGGTGAACGCTATAACAAAAAAAAAAATATTCCATGCAGGTCTAGTGGCCGCATTACGTTGGGTTATTACCTCGTCATGTTATTGTTAGTGAGATTACAATTTAGGATCGCCAGTATCTTATTATCTAACTTACTAACATGTTTATTCATATCATTAATAAATAAATTACCCTCTTGAATAAGAAAAACAAAGTGAATTCTTGTCCCACTTAGAATATTTGTCATGAACCATACTTTATAATTTGTATTTATAATTTAAAAAAAACCATGTCAATAAATATTGTTGTTATCATATTACACATTGTTTAATATTTTCTTCCATATATCATTTTTTCTGGGATAATGTTCTTATTATCAGGTAAATAAAATATTCAACAAAACGAAAAAAAATAATGATAATAATGCAAAAAGTTAGCGCTGGGCCGGCGTGATTTGATCATAAGACTGATGTCACACCAGGTGCTTGCATATATACCTATGCCACGGTATCAGTTGATAATACCTTTGAATTTATGCTTCATATTCTTTGTTTCATATATAATGTGAAGCAACAAGAAATTCCAAGTGTGTGCGTGGATAACGGGTTATTGTAAAGCTAACACTAGTAAATAGGCGAAGTAATAACGCGTTGAGTTTACGCACACCAACATCTACGTTGGTGTGCCCTGTAAACCGATCTGTTTTGTTTTGTGTACATGAATTTTAAGTAGAGGTCACAATTTTTTTCTTTGATAAACTAGTTTTTTAAACCAGTCTTTGCTACCGGTCTTTTTGTTTCTTACGATTACACAGATACCTACATCAGATATGTCTACGGATGAGTTTAAGCAACCCCGTAATAATAAAATGTAAACTACCATACTTACGAGTTTATTTTTGATCTCACCCGGTTTTATAATAGGAGTGAAATTTATATTAATGTTCCTCGCCATTCAGGTCCCTTAACGAGCAGGTTGCTTCATAGTAACGTTTGAGGTTTTTATATGAATAAATATTATATTTAGTATGGATTATCCAATGTTATATCTCTGGCTGTCTTTATTTGTATTATTATCTATTTGTTTATCTTTTTGTATTTTTTAAGCATTTTCCATGCTAAGATTACAAGTTATTTTTAATGAAGGAAAAAGAATGAGGAGAAAGAATGTGAAGGAAGATTTCGACTGGCGAGCAGGGCGAGCGGTGGCTTAGTGGTCAGAGCGTCTGGTGTACCGAACCAGAAGGCGCAGGTTCGAATCCTGCCCGCCCGCCGACTTTTTCCTTCATTAAAAATAATCTATTTGTTTGTTACCTTTTCACCCCCAAAGTGCTGAGCCGATGAAATTTGGCAACAAGATTGACTGCATCGTCGGGAACAAGGACTTATGTGTTCCAAAAAGGCTTTTATAAAATAATAATTCCTGTTTACCTGTCCCGACTGGCTGACAAATAGATAAACGAACATACTATAGCATCTATAATATTATTATGGATGTATTGATTATCATCGTATACGCTGATCTTATACCTGAGTTATGTGATTATCTTTTTGTTTTGCACATCACATAACTTCACATTGCGGAAATATTTTAATGCGCCTGCTTTAATAATATTTTAACTCGAATATTGCCGGTAAATTAGACGATCGTGTTTAAAAATGTATAATTACATCCTTGTATAATACCTGTGCAAGAAATAACAATAAGTGGTGGAAAATCTAAACGCCTTATTAATAACATATTTGATTTTTAGAGAAATCAGTCATTATGGGACTATTTTTATGGGCAGTTATAAAACTGGGGTATAACAATAAAGGTATTGGCATACCATTAACACCCGTTCTAATCAAATATTATATTTACTCTCTTAATTTATTGACCAAAACCTAAATTCAAAAATGCACAGATTAATCAGCTTTATTAATTAGAAAATATAAGTACTGACCTAAAATTAGTGAGTCAATAAGCTGCCACTAAAGTGGTTAGGTATTTCACTAATTTGCTGTAGTTTCACACTCGGGTTTCAACAAACAAAGTTAATTAGTTGTACAGATGGCGTGGTGCAAGGTGTGTATGGTAAACATTTGACCGCTACCGGCTCGACGGGCGTTTCGTCACTCATGCGTTATTAAGAGCGTATAGGCTCTATTACGTACATTAATTAGGAGAAAATCTTAATTTTATTGACCAGGTCTTTCTGTCGTCATACATGTTCACTAATTATAATATCTCGGATTGATTACACTGAAGTCTAAACTTAATGGCATTTGCCTGATCATGTCATCTAAATTAAGGAATTAAGTATGTGTTTAATTTACGCTCGTTCAGCCTTGTCAAAATGTATATAACTATGTATACTCTATATACATTGTACAATGACCAGCCTACTCTGTTTACCCATTTTAAATTACCCTTCGGCAGTCGGGTATAAAATCACCTGTATCTTGCTTTTTTTAGACCAATTTTTACTTTTTGGTAACTTAAATAACCCTAATCATCTCTTCGAGAAGATGTTAGGTAGGTAGGGATCTGATTTTATGTAGTTTACAGTTACGAAAGCTCCAGCTTTCAATTGAATTGTGTTTTTCATACCACGTCTAGGCAAATGTTCTATGACGCTCACCGCCGCCGGCCAGGTGGAGTGACAACTTGCGGAAGGTAGCTGGCAGCGACTGCATCAGGAAAGTCGAAGATCAGGCTCTGTGGTGTTCACTATGAGAGGCCTATTTCCAGCAGTGGATGAGTACAGGCCGATGATGATGATGATACCATTGTATCAGTAATAATAATTAACTGCTATTTTATGAATTATTATTTATTATTATCACGTACATCAATGTTTTTAAAACAAAAGTGTCTAGTCCCGCTTGATCAGTCTTATTTTCCTAACAACGTTGCCACAACACTCGGGGGAAGGTTATACGAGACCTGCTGATAAAAAATACCATAAATTATTTTTATGATAGTGTCACCTTTATAGTTCTTTGGCAATTTTACCCTATTCGGACTTTATGGGTAATCGAATCATCTGGTCCAAGGTACCCCTGAATCTTATCATTGTCCAGAAATCGCCTAAGCATTGAGCCTATTTCTACACAACGTATAAATCTAAACTCCAGGCTGTAATTGATGATTTCCTCACAGAAAAACACAATAAATTTTACTCGGTCTAGGAATCGAACCCAGAACCTAATTCCTACTCAGCAGCCAGACTCAAAGTATTTATTTTAAAGTATTTGAATGTTAAGTATAGTTTTTTAATATTTCCAATTTTGCATAAAGTTGCCATAGAAATAAAAATAGTGTACCTACGTAAAGATTTCAGTGTTATATCGAAAAGTAACTTTATTACTTTTAACTATAATATATAGAAGTTAGCAATAACACAGTTTTTATAATCACTAGCTCTATGGAACTTGAAAACATCAATGGGTAAGAGGAAAATATTGAAATGTAGAAAATAATTGAAAACATTTATTAAATAGTTTTTATAAGTCTTGTTATAAAATACATTCACATTATTATTTTCCTAATAATGAAGCCACTACAGAGCCGGGCAGGGAACTTATAGTTTGCTGAAAATGTAAACAAACAACATGTAAAGGTATACAATTAATACTCGTATAAGTGCTACTTATTTTTAGCGCATTACCCGTTTGTCATCGATGGATATATAAAAGATCTAGAAGAACTTGAGGTTAATCTAAAGGTACTCTAACTTTAGGTAGGTTCAGTTCTAAAGTAGCTTATAGTATAAAACATTGTGAAGTCCTCGTGTCACGAATATCGACCACAATATTATAAAGATGCATATTAACGATCGAACATTTTATTTTGGACTCTTTCATGGAGCCTCTTACGCTGTGGTCCATGCAATGTCTCGTGACTATAATAGCTACCCCCTAGACTGAACAGACTTACAATCAAACAACTAGATATTATGCACTTGGCAAAATAACATCGGTTACTGCTATTAAAAATATTAAAGTTGTTTGTACTGGAACGTGGACAAAAGGTATCTATATTTATGTAAATGTACCTAGTACAAATTACTTTATAACTACGAAAATCCGTGATCGGCCATCGGCATGATGTCACTGAATTCCAAACATATTTCGCTAATTTTAATGACACTAATCGTTATCGATTTATCACAGTATCGCAATTTAACGTAAACGGCAAGTCATCACTCGTATAAAAACTATTATATTGACCGTACCTTATGGTGATTGCACTTAATAGACTACAAAATATTTCCGGTAAGTTCAAGGTTTCAGTTATGTCACGAACTCGTCAAAAGTAAAGGAAATAGATTACTAAATTATAACTGACTGCATTTATCTTTGAAAAATATTTGGTTGAAGGGATACGTGGTGGATTTATTTATTATGAACTAGCTTTCCGCCAGCGGCTTCGCCCGCGTGATCTAGGTATTTCTTATAACTTTCATCCCCTATTTCTACTTCTTACAGCCCTTTTTTCGCATTAAAAAGTAGCCTATGTCCTTTGTCAGGCTCTAGACTATCTGTGTACCAAATTTCATTTAAATCGGTTCAGTAGTTTTTGCGTGAAAACTTTTCTATTCAAAAAGTTTTTTAAACTACACAATTCAAAATTTAAGACGAAAAAAATTTGAAATTTTAGAATAATAGATACAGTATGCACAGGACAACTTGGCCAGACTGAAGTTAGGTTTAGGTCGTAAATTATTGCACAACTGAACGGCTAACTTCAGTCCGGCCAAGTTATGCTGCGCGCGCTGTAATTTATATACCTAATTGGTATACATTCCCTTGATCTTTAATGAAAAAGAAATAAAAATAAAATACTTACTGGCACTAGTTTGTTGATTTTATAACCGTTTTGGTCAGCAGTGTATCTGATAACTACTAGATTTCCTTCAACATCTGTGTAAGAGTAAGATCCTTCCACCTCAATATGTTCGTCTTCTTTGCCGGCGTTGACCAAGTGCCCAGATTCCTCACGTCTTATACCATTGCTCGTTTCATAGCTGCAATTTTTAAAACAATACAGGATATACATAGATTCTTTATGCGTAGGTACCTATACTAAAATTATAACAGGCCCATGATTATACAAAGGAGAGAGTTACTCAAGAAAAAAAATATTATGGTGGGTCTTTATAGCAGCAATAGAAGCCAAAACCTAGTTTTTTTTAGTCTGTAGAGTAAGTACTCGCATCACGCAAAAACTACGTCACTAAATTTTATGCAGTTTTCGCAATTGTCTTCTTCCTCCTAGCCTTTTCCCAACCATGTTGGGGTCGGCTTCCAGTCTAACCAGGATGCGGCTGAGTATCAGTATTTTACACGGAGCGACTGCCATTAGACCTCCGTAACCCAATTTCTAGGCAATACCGATATTCGAAGGAAAGACTGGTTGTCAGGCTTTTTAGGCTTCTGACTACCACTAACGATTGTCATAGGTGTTCGTATGACAGCCGGGACCGACGGCTTTACGTGCTCTCCGAGGCACGGAGGGGTCTCGATATGTTAAGAATGGTCACCAATCCACAGGCTGACCGCGGCAAGTGTAACTTAACCTTGCAGATCGGTCTTGGCCACGAGCCCCTCTAGTTACAACTTGGCCACGAGCCCCTCTGTCGCTCTGCAGTTTTCACAATTGTATTTCTGTATATTTAACTTAAAATCTGTCATAGGTATATTTATGGTAATACGTCGCCTAGAAGCCGATTTATTACTCTTGATTATTGTCTACCAAGATGCGGAATATCAGTGCACACAAAGCGACTACCATCAGACCTCCGCAAGTCACAAGCCAATTGTGATCAAATCAATACCGATATCCGACAGTTTCACGTGGTTATTGGACCTTGTGACTACCATTAACGATTTGTTATAATAGGTGCCTGTAATCTTATGACAGCCGGGACCTCCACTAGGCCAAAGAGTCAATTTTCAGCAAATAATGAAAACTTAAGTGTACCTGAACTGATAGTTTCCCGCACCGTCGTTCTTGTTACTGTAATTAACAATTTGAGCTTGACTTTCATCGGGGATGACAGCGGCGGCTGCAAGCGAAAAAACTGCGCACGCGATGATTATGCGATTCATTTTGAACGATATTTAATCCTTATGATCTGAGAACAAAATACACTGACTGTAATAATATGCAAGGTCGGTGATGCGTATGCGTGCGGTACGAGGTATTTGTTTAACACGAAATCCTTCTTGTATTAAAAAATTCATAGATGATTTTGTACTCACATTCAAACACAAATACCGCATCTTTGGAGGCTCCAGCTTATTATATACCTCTCTGAAGATAATTATAGCTCATAAATTCTCATAAATATTGTTTTTTTTATAAGTAGGTAGTCAGACCATTAAGCATGTTTTTGATGAAATTAAAGCAGTATTCTGTGGTTTTGCATATTTGCCTATCCCTAGTTAAACATGATTTCTTAAGAAAGCCATGTCAAAGGCTAACTTTTTAATAGACCCATTATTTTATAACTGGTTTTAAAGTCGTAAATTAAGAGGTTACTTACCTTATGTTTAGTGTAAAATATGAAAATTTATATTTGCAGTCAAAAGTCAGTTATTTATGTATTTCTGTTCTTGTCCTCAAGTCGTTACTAGTCACCGCATTAGAGGCCAATATATTATTTTCGGCATAATTTAAAAATAAATTCTAGACATCGATGTTATTTTTGTTGTCTAGATACAGCATTATCAGGTTACAAATTTTATTTATTACATTATTTATCATAGGATGAACAAATAAATAACTTCAGATCGCAGAAATGTGTCTGCGGGTCATCCTATAAACAAAGTTTACATTAATATTAAAGTTACACTTCTTAGAAGAATCTCTATTTTAATATATAAATAAATCACAACACATCTTAGGAATTACTACAATGAAAATGTTGGAAACTCTTACTATATTGATACAGTAACACTAAGTAATAAGTAATTACTTAGATAATTATCAAATATAGCATTACTACTTATCTCTAATGTACTTTAAGGTTAGCAAAAAAAATACTTACCAATATATTTATAAAAAAAGTTAGATGTTTGATAATAGCCCCGACATTATTGTGCTTCACACAGAAATTTATATAAATTCTCGTGAATTTCTCGAGACGTGAAAACTTATACGAAACTGAAAAAAGATATCCAATGGACCCAAAAGTTTGTATATTTTCCCTAGGGATACCTTACGAATTTACGCCTCGGCATCGCATGGGTTCTTATGATATTCCCTCTTTTTATCGGTGAAAACTGTATGAATATCCATAAATTCGTTTCTGAGATCAGCCCGAGCAAACACAAACTCAGCGCAGCGGGGGACTTTATTTTATTATATAAGTTAAGTAGTCTTCTGAATTTTAGATGCAATTTTGAACATCACATACACAGTAACCCAACCACTAGTATTCCTTAAAAATATTTACTCGGTGCGAATATCGAAGAGGCGAACCGTGGCGTGGACTAAAACAATTAACTGCCGCGCCAATACAATAATTATCTCGCTTCTTTTAATCACTATCACGCTCTCATTACACTTGCTACATAAAGCAAGTTACTTTTCTAGGCAATAAAGGTACTGTACACGGCAGCTATTCATGGCTTTTGTCAGTCTCAATAAATTACATAACAATGTCTTGTAAAGTTCAGGTGTCATTGTTTAAAGTTGTGGTCCAACAATTGATTTATGATGTGTCACATAATCGTGTCGAAACCACGACTCGTATTGTCGAGTTTAGTTAGGTGAAGATTTCAATGGTTATGTAAGTTGACGGATGAGACATCGGACCAAAGGTAACTGGCCCAATGGTGAATATGGCCCCTGATTGGATTGCTAGTATTGCACACTCGCCGTCTCATAAAGGGTATCAATTATTATGCACAAATAACCATTCTGTCCGCATCATTTCTAATCTGTGATTGCGCACTAAGTATAATGTGTGCATAAAGATTATTATTCCGTTATTGCTGTAGGTATTACATAGAGCTGCGATTTGATAGTGAAACACCAAGAGCTTGCATCGGTTCTATGAAATCACAATGTAGACATACGTTGGGGTTAATAAAACTTTATTTCAGTCATAGACGAAGCAATGTTAGTCAAGAATATTCAAATTAACTAACTCACTCAAACATATTGAAATTATACTATCATTACTTATTTATAATACAAAAATATAATTACAATGCCATGTAATGAGATTAAAGTAAAACTCGGCTATTGAACGGCTAATTAACGGTTTGAACTTTTATGTAAGTTTTCACTATAAAACTGTAAAAACTTCTATGTATGGCTACAAAACTCAGTGAAAAAGGAAGTGAATTTAAAATCTTCTCAAATAACTAGTAATTAAATCACAAAATCACAAAATATTTGCACACTGAAATGCTTAAGCTCCTTTTATTATATTTTGTTAAATCCATGTTTGGGATTTGAAGAAAAGTACTGTACATGATCAGTTTTACCATAAAAATGGCTGTGTGCATGCGCGGTCAGGAGATCGCGTCACACTCGAAGCAGAATACAGCCCGGGTTAATATTTTTGCACAGTAATACTTTTTTTTTTCTATACATTTTATTTAAACCTAGTAAAATAATAAACTCACATCATATTTAGTACCATCTATCGGTTATCACGCGCAACAGCGTCAGCATCTGCTACAGTCGACATTTACTTTGTTTATCGATTTTTAGTCACTAGTTACAAACGTGACCCCAAAGTTGTAGCGGGTGCTTAAGATTTACCATAGATGGCTCTGAGCAGTCTGTATGTTTGTAATGCTTTATTCACTGTAGTGTAACTTACATAGTTTTATATACAATGTTTTTTTATAGCTATCTCCATGGTAGCTTCCGTAAACTTTAAAAATATACCATATTATCATCAGGCCTGTTTTCCTCAAAGAGCTAGGCACAGTTGGGTATATTATCTACACCTACAGTTCGCCGGTGTTTCGGTCCCATGTCATTTTTAAACACGCATAGTAATAATATATGTAAGATACAACCAAACTTGTATGATATATGAAATAATATTATGTAAAATTCAAACTGAACTAAAATATTATTTCTCATTTATTATGTCAGCTAATAGAGGTGTGAAATAAAAGTTTCAACAAAGTTTTATTATACCTACCTACGTGGAAACGCGTAAGAGTTTTAGTAGCGTATAATCAACTATTTCTTTAAATAAAGAAAATGTATCATTTTCACTTAAAACTTCTCATTTAATATTTTCCGAAAAAAATCCTATCAACAAATATTTATACTAAAACCTATCTAGTATCTAGAGTTGTAGCAAATGCATAATTTTGTTGCAATAATCTTTATCTTTCCATCACTTAGCAAAATTACCCCTTCGTGCACTTTAGAGTAATGCTTTAATAAAATAAATACGCATATAATTATGTATTTCAATAGATACAAATAAGTTAACGTGTCTAAATTTGATGTTAATAAGGTCAACGATTATTTAAACAACGTTACTTGCAAGTTTCTAGGCTTGTAACCTTTAAGTAATTGTTTTATAGCATCAGTTTATACTTAAATAATACTATTATTATCTTATCTTAATACCTGTTGCTTTTAGATACATTTTAAATTATTATTCTCTATTTTGACTGTTACATTGAGTTGCGTCTCGTATCTATACTATTATAAAATTGTAAAAAAGTCGTTTCTGTACATTGAAGATATTTAAAAAAAAACAATTGGGTTAGAGTATATAAACGATAGCGAACCCAAAAATGTGATTTTTAGAATTCTTGTCTGTTTGTCTGTTTGTCTGTTTGTTAGGGGTTGGCGCTAAACCTACTGAATAGATTTGAATTTTGTGTTAACTGTTGTAAAGCATAATTTCCAACTTAAAAACTGATGTAAAGCTTTTTTCAATTATTTGTATAGAACCTCAGATACAGCTTGACCTCTCTGTTGTATGCAAGCCCATAGAAAGAAGAGATCATCATTGTTGGTTTTTGATTTTTTATTTTCTATTTAAAAGTCCATCGTTCAACTAAAAAAATGAGGTATATCTCATTCCACTCGGTTGCGTAGATGCTGAGATAGAGCTTGACCTCTCTGTAGTATGTATTCATATTGATATAAGGGATCATTATTGTTGAGTTGTCATATGCGCAGAAATCGTGATTGTTGATTAGTTATAAACGTTTAAAGTGGTATAGACTTAAATTAAAAAATAGTTGTAAAGTTTGGTTAGAATTACGAGTTATTACGACTAACTTAAGTTTCAATTTTCCTTTGGAGTGATTTTGAACAACACAGTTTCACAAACAGTATCACCTCAGTACCTCATAGAGTACCCCAGTACCAGTAACAGTTGCTCAAACAGAGCTAAAAACTTTGGCGAAGTAATAACTACGCTGAGCGATAGGTTAAGCAGGGGTTTCTGCGGTTAGACTATGGATGGGTGACCATTCTTAAGACATCGAGACCCTCTGTACCTTATATAGCACGTTAAGAAATGGCAATTGATTCGGCATAGTAGTCCCCATACGAGAACCTATGAAAATCGTTAATCGTAGTCAGAAGGCCAAAAAACCAGACGATCAATTTAAAGTTAGGATACCTATCGGTTTTAACCAGTCTGAATGCTATTGCTTTGTGTAAGATATTTATATTTAACCACATCTGTTTCGATTGGAACCGGAGCTTAACATATTTTCGGCATAGACTAGGACCCTAGGAGGATGATGAAACTGTTATAGAGAGCTGCTTTTTATCTTATTCGGGATCGATTTCTTTCAATTTTGTTTCTTCATCCACGGAGAGCGAAGCCGCGGGCAAAAGCTAGTAAACTATATTATTGTATTCAATTAAAATTATTGCGAATAAATATTTGGTAATATTTTTTATATGTGTAAAGAGTCAAGCTCCAGTTGTATGCTGGGGGTCTCGACTATTCAATAAAACTGCTAACTTCGGTAAATAGACTGTATAATTATCGATAGGCGCAAGTAATATAGGAAGACGACAGATGCGTGTGCGCGGTTCGGTAACGGCGAGTGAGTGTTGCCGGCGGAGTAGCCCATAGGTGGGGGCCGCTGCTCAAGGATGGAGTCGATCCTCATTGGCTCCTCGGCACGGCTTGATGTGACGCAGTAACATACTCCCCGGGTTGAAGTATGGAAGGCTTCAAGAAGATATTGAAGACACGAGGAGAGGACACGCCCGTGTGATGATGCCCTTCTTCATCACGAGGTCGGCGACTCTGCTATGCCCATCAGCTCCAGGCTTGATGATGATCACTGTCCAGCAGTCAAAGAAGAGGAGGAACATTGCATCTTACTCAATGCCATGACCCTGGTCTTGAAGTCTGAAGAAGAGACACAGTCATGTGAGATACGATGCCAAAGATTTTTCCGTAGCCCTGCGATGCGATTGAAGCGTTGAAGCCGCTGGTTATTGATGTCGGTGATGTGAGGACGAGGAACTGAGGTGAGAGATCGTCCGATAAGGATGTGTGAAGAGGAATGATTATAGAGGAATACAAGGTTGAGGTGTTAGGTTATGAAATATAAAATAGCCTCTATCTGAACCAGACATGCTGATTCTCTTTCAGTAAAATGAATGTAAGTTAATGTCACTAAATTGACATTTAATTAAGAATTAATAAAGATGCATAAGAATAACTAAACTGCTGCCTCCCAAATGTCGGGGTAGGCAGGTCTAAATGTAAATATTATGCCCTGGTTATATCTAACTTATGTCGCTAGACGAAACCTGTAAGAAGCGCGAAAGCTCATTGAAAGCTCCCACGAACATGGCGCTGCTGTCAGAGAATACGCGATGAGGAATGCTCCGACGAATAAGGTAAGGTCGGACACCAGCTCGGCTCTGACTGCAAAGCATACAAAAATAATGTAAGATTTAATATACTTTGATAACCTGTATTCAAGAAGAGTAACTCAAGATGCGTCCTGTCACTAGGCAGGTTTCCCAAAAGACCCGGACAGGCTGAGCTTGAAGAGAGTACCGCGAATACAAAAGATGAATTTATGATTTAATATACTTTCACCCCACCCCTACGAAGACCATCAGCACTGGCCTAGCGTAATGAAGACCTGTATTCAAAAAGAGGTACCCGAGTTAAGTCCTGTCACGAGGCAGGTTTCCCAAAAGACCTGTACAGGCTAAGCTTGAAGAGAGTACCATGAATACAAGCACGCACTATTTGTCAGTAACTGAGCCTAATGTGTGGTGAAAATAATTTATTTGTAAGTACTAAGTCATGTGTATCAAATTACTCAGTTAGGGAACATTTCCTGCTGAGCAATCTGTAATATAAGTTTATGTGATATATGTAATTATGAATGTATTAACTAAGATGTTTTTCTGTTATTATGTTTATGTTATAATGTACATACGATTCTTATAAATTCTGTAAATAAAGTTGATATGTGTATAATTTTAAATTGTTGTATAAGTAAAATATTAATAAAGTTCTGACAATGTATGAAGATAATTGTATGTCATTTAAGTAATTTATAATATCTCTCTGTAAATCGAGACTAGACTACCTAAGAGTGGGCTCGCTGATGTAATCAGCCTTCACCCCCCAAGAAGTGAAATCTGCCGGTCTGGTCAAAGAAGGCACAATAGCTCCACAGTGAAGATAGTGGAATTTATTTAGGTACTGAACACTATTATTACTATGCATAATGGAAATATACGTATCTCGGTAGTCAAGCCAGCGCTGATAGTTCCCGCTGAAGTGGGAAAAGTCTATCTTGGGCAGCCGGACAAAGTCGTGCCTGCAGCCAGAGCCGTGACGGGGGCTGTCGTCCTCGGACGTAGCAGAGACGAGCGCAGGCAAAGGGGTGCGCGCGGGAGCAAGCATAACCCTCGGACGTGCCACCTGGCCGTAATACTGCATCTCGAACTGTTCCCTCTCAGCGTACATGACGTCCGTATTCTCCGACAACAGCTCCAACTCCGTCTGTAACACGTCGAACTCCGTATATAGCCTTTCTATTAAACTAAGACGGCACTGTAATTCGGCCACTTGAAAAGTGTCTAAGCCTGCGGTAGGTAAATGACTAATGAAGTTGCTATTAGTGCATAAGCTCAGCTTTGAAACTACCACGCATTCTTACAAGTTCCTTCAGCATTGCGTCGGATATATTAAAGTCTTTAAAAGCGCAAACAAGACGCAAGAAATAAGAAAGCGTAAGCAAAGTAAAACGCGTAGTCTCAACAAAGTAAATCAGCTGATAATATGCAGCTAATGACCCAGTTAACAAACCGGTTCACTTTATAGAAAAAAAATCTATTCACTAATGAGGTGCGAACACGTGGAATGCAAAAAAAAAAGGTTGCGACTGGCGAACAAAGGAATGCACTACCAGCTGTTATGATTTTATTAATTGAATTTTAAGATTTTGTGCAATAAGTTTATGCTATTGATGACGATGATTAAGCAAAATTACTAAATTAAGAATGATGAAGCAAAAATGAATAGACTATATAATGAAGAGATCAACATGCCTGATCCATATAGCACTATTCTAAATTCCTGGAAATATGATTATGAGAAGACAGGAATATAAGGAATGGAACGGACTCACTCAGAACCACATAAGTATCCTCCGGGTAGACTGTCCTCTAAGTGTCCTCTACGGTGTAGCGGCGTAGGCGAACGGGCAGTCCAAAGTCCACGGCGATGTGTGCACAGCAATGAAGACGGCAATCTTCTTTTATCGAAGGACCAATGTAAAGAATCCAACATCTAACTTATGTCGCTAGATGAATGCAACAAGCATTCGATTATAAAAAAATGGAAGACGACCGATGCGTGTGCGCGGTTCGGTAACGGCGAGCGAGTGTTGCCGGCGGAGTAGCCCATAGGTGGGGGCCGCTGCTCAAGGATGGAGTCGATCCTCATTGGCTCCTCGGCACGGCTTGATGTGACGCAGTAACATATGGGATCATAATGTAAGTGGACTTATCAGTTCTAAAAAATAATATTAATAGTACCATAATACAATAACGCCTGCATTCCTGCAGCCAATATGCTTAGGTCAAATGTAGGGAACTAAATTATGTTAAAGATAATACCAGCTCGACCCACTTGACTCCTTACAAAGGCGAGCTGTTCGTATCGTCGGAGATCCCACACTCACAGAAAGACTGGAATCGCTTGAGCAGCGGAGAAACTTTGGTTCTCTTTGTGTGCTCTACCGTCTATTTCACGGAGAGTGCTCCGAAGAACTGTTTGACCTGGTGCCATCTTCACCGTTTTACCACCGCACCACTCGACACCGCAGTAGAGTCGACCCATATTACCTGGAACAGATCTCATCCAGCACAGTCCGCTCCCAAAGATCATTCCTACCCCGTATCAAGCTCTGGAATGAACTACCTGCTGCGGTGTTTCCCGTGTGCTATGACATGTTCTTCTTCAAACGAGGCCTAAAAAGAGCTCTCTATCATACACAATAGGCGGCGGCTCAGCTTTGCCCCTGGCGTTACTGATGTCCATTGGCGGTGGTTACCACTTACCATCAGGTGGACCACCTGCTCGTCTGCCAATGTAGGCAATAAAAAAAATAAGTTACAAAAGGGAGAAAATTAAAAAGAATAATTAGTCATCAATCAGTAAATCATAGAATCACTGATTAGTGATAAGAAGTGTTAGCGGGCTATTGGCTAATCAAACCTTTATATCAATCCAAATAAGAAAATTTATTTGTAATGAGAATAACCTAACCTAAATACTTAGAGTCCGATTAATTTAGCGAATTTATATTCTAAGCATAACATATTACATCAACGGAATTATATTAAAAGCTTGACACACAGTAAAACTCGAATAATTCATTGGTCAACATTGTATGAAGCGGTCGGAGATTACATTATGATTTATCTGTTGTGGTAATGTATGTGACAACAACAATAATATTGTAGTTCTGTTATATTGATTCTGTGTGGTAACATACATGAGGCTTCGCGTTAGATATAGGCTGTCAGGCTGTAACCTATTACGTTTGATCTAACCTGCTTTTCTTACAATGCCGCCCGTCATATTGACCGGCTGACATGCCCGATTGCATAAAATTAAAATTAAATAAAACAATATTGCGATGCAGGTGATTCAGAGGCGACGCTAAGCGTAACGTAACGCTTCCATATGTCTTTTATTTTTTATTTTATTTTTATTGATAGGAACAGCAAACAGTTACATTATAAAAACTTACAGTTAATTTAACATATAATCAATTTAGGTTATAAGTAACCCACAACGCTGTCCACAAGTAGGCGTAAAGTTTAAGTAATGAGAGAGCTAATTACTAGGAGTATTGATAGCAGTACGTGTGACTATGAAATGAGATCGAATGATAAAGTAACGACTATAAGAAAAATAAAGTAAAAGACACAATTTGTTTAAACTTATAGATGACAAAATTATACAATATTAGGTTATTAAGTTATATTTGACAGGGAATGGCGAATGAGGTTTTTGAATTTACTTATTGTGCAATTGAAAATGTCTATGTTCACAAAGGTACTGTTATATGTGTCAACCATACGGCGGACCGGTGAGCGCAGGCCTGAGTTAGTTCGGCAATTGTTCAGTGCAAAAAGAGTACCTGCGCGTACCTGCCGCCTGTGGATGGTTCGAGGTACAGCGTAGCAGATCATGCTGTTTAGATTTGTGCAGTTAAATTTGTTTCTGACAATTTTAAATAGAATTGTAGCTTCGAGGTAGTTCCTTCGAGTGCTAAGGGGGAGGAGCTTGTACTTACTGAGTAATTGAGAGTATGATAAATATGAGTATGATATTATGTCAAATACAAATTTGACATAAGGAAGCGTTAGTTTATCCTTAACTTAGAAGCATTTGGAATTGCCTTCGTCTGAAGATTAGCCTCAGAGCTTTGAAGCTTTGTCTTATAGCGGAATGTGAATGAAAATATGATTATATTTTCTTGATATAATATTTTGTTTCGTAGAACCTTAGTGGAAGTGGGGGCTAGAATCGCCGCTTCTGATGAATATGAAATCTTCGCACGACATGACCTCGAACATCTGAACTCGTTTTGTAGGGGCTTTTCGAACAGTAAGAGGACAGTTAGACTAGCTACATTACAATTTTCTTATAGTTTGAGATTCATGATTCTGTTTGATTTTGGGATTTTTTTTAAATAAGCAGCTAAACCTGACATGATCCCATGTCTAACTTATTATCCAAATATTTACAAAGAATTATATGGTTTTTGGAGGATTGAAAGAAATATAAGTATCTAACTAAGTCCTTGAAATGAGGTAGGTAGGAGATCTACTAATGACATTAAATGTGACGTACAAAGTCCTCTGGATAGCCGCTAACCGAAAAAAATTAAACAAAATTTTTATAAAAAATATCTGCCAAGTAATTTAACGGGAACTTATTAGAAACTGGTGTTTAAAATAATTGAAGTTACTTGAGATCGTGTTGTAATCCATACATGTTTAAGTAATGAAATGCATTGGGTTCATCAAGTTTGCAGCCGAGTATCAAAACATGATGATCCTTGCATTTACCAAGCGTGTAAATTATGGTAAATGTATCAACATGGTAATCAAATACATGAAACTTTAGTGTAATACTACTTTTACCACAACTACTACTGCTTTTTCCACATCGCTAAATGAAATTTTAGAGTTTTCCGAGTGCCGTCGAGATAATCTCTATTACCTTGTGTTATGCTCAGACCCTAAAAACGGTATTTGAAATTAATTCTTAACTAGCCATTAGATCCTAGGGAGACATGTATGCATCAATGCAATGTGTCGTGTGTGTTTGGTCGATTGATCTCGCATATAACGTTTTGTAGTGATCTTTCTATGGGCAAGTTAAAGCCAATTCTTTTTCGGTACAGTAGGTAACATTTTCGTGTATTTTCTCTTTTTATAATTTCTTGTCGTAAAGGGTTTTAATGAAACGATCAAATTATAAAATGTGTTTTTACTTATCTTTCATATTTTATCTTACAAAATATTATAAATCACAGTAACAATCGTTATAGATACTTATTCTATGCTTACACCTTAACTATATGGTGATAGGTACAGTCGTGCGATGAGTATCCTTCGATGTGGTTTTTTCGTAGGTTTGTTTAACCGCGGAAGGGTTGCTGTTGGTATATTTGTTGTTCGGGCTTCTGGGGCTGGGATGCGATGTACTGGAGAGAGCGGAGGATGGCCTCTGGGATTGGGGGAGGAGTGGGAAGGTGGGCACCCTGGGGCTGGAATCCTGTAACAAAAATGCTAGTTAGAACAAGACTCCTTTTAACTCAACACACTACATAAGATATCAGAAAAGGTCCCACTGAAATTCAGTTTACTATTAAGAGGCTCCCAAAGGAAAACCTTGACGTTTTTTTGACTTGAGAATTAAATCCAGGCGCTTTTGACTACTATCTCAATGATGCAGTTAGCTTATAAATTATTTGATATACTTAATAATATTTAGTTTATCATCCCCAACATTTAATTGGGGTCAATATAGATAATACGATGTTGCTGCGAAGATATAGCTATTTCCATCACATAAAGTAGTGGTGTTATAATACCCGTTGTCTTCGTTACTAAGACAATTCATTAACAAAAAACATTTCATTGAAATACACGCTGTATTGTGTAGCGTACAACATTAACTTAATTGCCCATAACACGTGTCTGCAACTCTGCACGGTACCAATTGCATAAAAAATACAAGCATTTTACACAAATGATACCGCAACAAATTCCACAAGTTACAGAATATTCAGTATTCAGAAATTAATTACATGCATTTATCTAAGATTCTTCTCAAAACGAGTTTATGTTTTAGCATATAATTAGGTAGTATTTACATCATTGTTACTATAAACGGTTAATTAATGTTCCAGCTATGAGCACTGAAAACGTACTTAATAAAGTTATTTCGGTCAATGGTTTTTTAAGTATTTTAATAGTAGAATACGAACATCTTGGGAAATAAACATGATGTAATAAAAGATACTTTCGTTAAAAACTTTGCAGATACAATTTAGTAATTGAACAGTGTTCCATTATGGTCAATGAATAACAGGTGGGTTTGAGCCTTCGAAAGCTTACAATAAAGCGCTTCTATTTATAGTAAACGCGCAGCATTCGGCAAATTTCCCAATTAAGTAAATACTTAAAAAGGACATAACAAAACAGTAACTTTAGAAAAGTACTTTGACATTTGAATAGTTTTGTAACAAAAACATTAAAAACAATATCATAAAGTGCAAGAGGGTCTTGGACAGACATAATATACGTAGAATTACATTACATGGTGCTAGGCTTTTTATTTGTCCAAATCCTGAGCAAAGGCCTGTCCTTATTCTTCCACTTATCTCTTTGTTAGGTTATTAGTGTCCAGTTTTCTAGGAAGCCATCCAGCTTAAAGCTTACCTTTCGAAAAATACTTCTCTATTACAAGCTTTTGTTTAAATTATATAACAAATTCTTTGATAATTTTTATCTGGTCTACGATTACATTTTTTTATTTTATTGTCTGGGAAAGACGCTCCGAGATTTTTGATTCGTTATAATTATTTAAAAAAACTGTACATACCGTTCTCATCAGCAGTGTAGGAAAGGGCGATTGGGATGCCCTCAGGGGAGGTGTAGGTGAATGAGCCCTGAGCAACTTGAGCCTCGGCATCCTTAACTCCAGCGTTCTTCAGGTATCCTTGTTCCTGGGCAGCGATGCCATTTCCAGTCTCGTAGCTGAGAAGAGAAATACACTGGTGATTTTTTCGAATTTTGTGGGTGCATTGTGGAAGGCTAAGGATGCTCCAAAAAATATAAGTATAAAATGTAGTTTCTTCCTAAATAATCAAAAAGTTAATAATAACATTATCACTTTTCTTTGAGACTTACTTAACATTTAGTTTGAGGTTTTATTGTGAATGCAGTATTTTGAAAGTACTAGGTACATAATTGTGTTTAGAACGGTAAACTGTTGAAGATTCAGGTTGTATCATAATGTGACTGATGGTTATTAAACTTATGTATTGAACTCTTCAAAAAAAAAAATTTTGACAGTCTGGCTCGTATTGTCGACTATAATTCAGACCCAAATATGAATCCGACCACAGCTTCTTAGAAATATTCAAACTGTTTTACAACCTGTCACGAATTATGCAAACAAGTCCTATTATGAGATACTTTATAGTTTTTTTGACCTTAAAGGATTCCATAAATCACTTGAGCGATAGACAAACGAGAATCCTCCAGAGCTCAAGGCGTTCGAAAAGATCAAATCTAATGATATGTCTCACCCAAACGTCTTCAGGTCATGCAATCATGATGCATTGTCAATCTTTTGTTCGTATGCCCCGCATACTTTGACGCCAATTTCCAAATTATGCCATGGAAACATATTATTCCATGACCAAAAAAATCTATACTAATAGAAATATACAAAGAGCAAAATTTTATATAGAGGTTCTTATAAACGGGATTTTATAAGAGGATATGAAGAGGAAAGGTTTGGTACGATTTAACTCAAAAACTGCTCGACCGATTTTAGAAGTTCTTTCACCATTATAAAGCTATAGAACTACCCAGACCAACCGGGCAAAGCCGCGGGCCGAAAGATAGTTCACAATAAATCTCAATATGAATAAAATTAAATTCATAGGTGGTGACATGACACATTGTACTACTAATAAAGTGTTGCAAAACCATGCAGGTGTATTAGAAAATATCAACTCATTCACCGCTACAACACCAGAGCCAATTTGTTGCATAATCAGGGCTTGGCTTGAACGCTTACACGGGTGACTCCCACAAATTTAGCGTTTAATGCACTCGACACTGAAGGAATGTCCATGTATGATCTCACTATGTGGCCTCCCTATTTCTCAATACTTTGACTGATATGGATTTGAGTCATATTTTAGAGCCGTTCAATATGCAAATTCTATAATTTCCAGAATCACTTTTAACGAAACAAGTGGAGATAATCAGCTGACTGTGTTAACCTTTTGTATTAAAGTAATTATTGTTAATCTGTCTTTCATCAATTGCATTTTTTAATTATTTGCTGAGTATTATAATCTCTGAATTATACATTTGCAATGTCATATTACGATATTTATCATCAAATAATATGCGTATTGCATTCGGTCGCACTAATATGGAACATCTTTTTTAAATATTCTCTCTCACTTTTAAGGTCAAGCCCGAAATATTTATTATGATAGGTCGTGACGAATTTATATACATAAACCTTTATGTCAGATTCATAATAAGTATTCTTTATTTATTGTTTCTCCCGAGTTCGTGTAATTTCACAATAGTGACGAATCGTCATAAAGTGATATGTACTGACCTACTGTGAATTTACTATTCGAATATTTTATGTGAATCGATTTTACAAAATGTTACCTGAATTGGTAGGAGCCATCATAGTTGACCTCCTGCGTTTGCTTGATGATGGGAATGACTTGGTTTTGGTATTGCGGTTGTGACTGGTACTGAGGCTGGAACTGAGGGGCGGCGCACGCGGCGGCTACGAGAAGGGACAAGACGACAAACTGGAAAAAAATTACAATGTTACCTTTGTAGCTCTTTTTGCGACATAGGTCGTTTTTGCATATACAGACCTGCGCATGAGATAAAACTGCTCATAAAGTTGCAGGTAATCTAATGCCAACTCGCATGTGGTACAGTGACTCGAGGATAATTTTAAAATTTCATAAATTATATTATATTTATCGAGCAATAGCAATTTTACTAGAATTTGACATGTTTTTTTTTTAATTCCATGAATGCGACTTATCTTTCAAAATGTATCGCAACGACTCCATATTATAACAGAATAGGTCATTTACATTTTTATAGACCAATATGTGAAACACTTCTTTTAATATACTTTCGTAACGAAACTGACCATTTTCATCAATGTGTGTCATTCACGGCCTTGACGGGTGAAGCTGTGACTGTGATGAATCTTAATCACAAATTAAAGGTGATAGATGAGCGTTACAAACAGTTTATGTTTTGTTTTATTGATTTCACATTTAATCTTTATGTTCGATAAAATTTACAAAACGCTGAATATTGTGTTTTGTAACGACGATGATGATATTTTTGTAATAAAAATATGCGTGGATTATTGTTGGAAAAGGTAAACTTTATATCGCGTTAGGTGGAATATGGGAGTGCCAGTTTTAAAACTACCGAAAAGCTCCTTCTTATTACATTTTTAAGGAAAAAATATTACCTTGAAACTGGCAAATAAATCGTAGATATTAACTAAGTTAACAAAGAAAGGGAGAATTACATGAATTGGCTACATAAATATAAAATTAAGTCCTATAGAGATATGGACCACCAAGACCAATGTTAGAACTAGGGAAAGAATTATTATTAATAAGACCTTTAGAAAACAAGCGTTATGGGATCGGAAAAAGAAAATGGTAAAATCGCTTGTAAATATAGAACTAGCCAGAAAATTTTTGAGTATTCCCGTTCGAGCTCCTCCTATCTTTGGAGCACTTTTTTGTCATGCGCAATGGAATACATTGAGCATTTAATGCTTTAAAAACAGATTGTCAAACGGGAAGACTCCAAGAAAAATATTTGAAATGGAAGAAGAATCGGTCCTATTATCATTATTTCTTTTCTTTTTTTGTAAATTACTTCGACTCCGCCGTCCCAAGTAAGTTTCAAATTAGCATAGTTCGTTCGTAAAGCACTAGACAATCAAGTTATTACAGTTAAAATTATCCATTATTTTCGTCAGAAAACAAAAGTATTCTCATATTCGTCAAACATCAATTAGGTGTGGGAAATATGAATCAAGATAAATGTCTACTTTATGTATGTCAGGTATTATCATACAAACGAGGTATGCGATATCAGCGAGCATTGTTCAAGTAATGACAAACTACGGGAATAGAATTGTCGGGAACTGACAGAATCTTGCGCACTGTATTACAAACAAATCTATTAGACAATAGAATTATTGTTGACAAATGTATCATTTAGGAAACTATAAAATCTTAATAGATTTATATTTATTTTATAGTCACCATGTAGGTAGTAATTATGGAAAACTGGAAGAGTAATTTAGCACTGATTAATTTGTTTTTATTAAACGGTTTTGCTAATTTTGATGGAAGTTTTAATTAACACAATGACGTATTATAGCACATAATACACACTGGGGTCACTTACCGATTTCATTTTTAAGGTTTTATAAAATGTGGATTGATGTGCAGGTGATGATCTGCGGTGGATGTGTGAGGCGGGAATGATTATTGAGATCGACCACAGCGGCTTTTATACGTAGCGGCGTCAGCGCACTTCGTGAAATTGGAGTACGGCGGCGCGGGCGCAACGCGGCTTCGTGCGGATACTTCAAAGCGCGCGTAGCCGCCCGCCCTGACACACTCCGTCCACTACCTAATACATCTTATTATAAAATTGATATGTTGTTCATGTAATGACATATTCCAAAATATGTAACATTATATACCACCTACCTTTCCTGTTTAAGTACCTACTAGGTACATACATGTCAACACACAATGAGGTTCTCGACATCGATTGCGTATAGGTACAAATTGAAAATTTTCTTAGGGCCTGTTTCACTACCTCTAGATAGCCGCTAACTGCCGATTAAATAAAAAAATCGAACAAAATTAATATGAAATTATCTGCTAGCTAATTTAACGGGAACTTATCAGTAAACTGTGAAACAGACACTGATGTTATCCCTTTAAGGTACTTGTAATTATTATATGACAAACGACGTTTTAATTAAAATTTTAGTAGATAGGTACTTAATTCGAAACGAAAACTATTATATTATTGGGCTTAGATTGATCATTGACATTTAGTTTAGCAATCCTGATTTGGTAATATTTAATATTCGCATCTTTGTTAATTCTGTTTCTCACTAAATATGTAACATTAAGTAAGAGCATTTTCGGATATACCTACTTAATAAATCAATCGGCTTTCTCACCTGTTAAAAAAAGGTTGATACCTGTCATATTTTTGAGAATGCATTATATTATTTTACCCCTTATCTCTTCAGTTTTTTATTTTTATATGATAAGCAAAATTATAAGGATACAGGTGGTGGTGGTATGTCATTGACTAGAATGAATGCTCGTAAATAATCTATGCAGATTCCGCTTTTATTACAATTAAGTTTTAATTAACATAATGACATTTACCTATAACAGTAAACATTATAAATTTTTGGTCACTTACCTATTTAATTTTCGAGGTTTTAAATCACATATCAATGTCGTGTGGCGATGATCTGCACTATTTAAATTTATTTCTGGGGTTCGCTACTTCAAAATACTATCAATTAATACGTATTCATTGTTCCTTTTCAATCCGCAATTTTGATATTCAATATTCGTAGTAGGCTTCATTTGAAGCGTTACTTATGTAGGTTACAAAAATTGGGGAAGGTACATTAGTATAGTTAATAATTCCGTGGTAGGTACTAATTGTTTATCGTTGAGCTCCGAGCTACACCGATTGTTTGTGTATGTAGGTAATAGGTGTTGATTGATGCATATTTTTTCGATGGCCGTCGAATTTAATAGTAAAATTATTGATGTTTAAGTACTTATGTCATAATTTTAAAGCCGAAAGGTTATTTACTGTTAAATTTTAAATGGTGTTACATAAAATTACAATATATGTTTTTATTGCGACATTGCGTCAATGAAGGAGCTACGTAAAGATTTTAAAACAATATTTTGGTGACAATTGTTCTACCTTGGTAGTAGAACTTTTAATATGGGATGTCTCAATACCGCTGCTCTATTAAACATTAATAAAGATTTATGATTCAAGGTTAAATATGTATCAGAATATAATAAGTTTTTTATGTACCACTTATTGTATATTCCTATTATTAACTTTTTGTAACATAATTGCATTGAACTGTAGAAACAGATTCATCGATTTTAATTTGATGAAATACTAATAATATTACCATGATTAGTGTTTTGTTAGGTATCAGGAAGATATTATACTACTACGAGTACTTAAGTATGAAGTAAAAAACTGGATAAAACCTAACCTATAATTCCAATAATACGGTTCTTCTTTCCTTTAGTTCCATCTGAAACCTTTTCAAGAGAATGCTCACCATGTTTTAAATGTCAATGTTATTGATATTATGTTATTACTCTCTAATAACTTGTCCCATGGTTTTTATAAAGTCAAGATTGAGAACACTTGTAGATGTAGGCAATGCCAAACATAGTATTTTTTATTAATTCACAGTTAACAAAAACATTTATTTTTATTTATTATTTTCGCCAAACTTTTATGATACATAGGTATAAAAGAAGAAAACGATATACCTAATAATTCTGTTCCAAGCAGGTAAATTTCACTATTTCCCACTCACTAAATCAACGTATGTTTACATAAATAAAGTATATTTTCCTTCCTCGTAAAATATTTGCTTTGATAATCCCACACGTATGCATGACACGTATGTATTTGTACAGGGCTGAATTAAATGTATTCAATTTACAAAAATGTTTATCAAAACTGGAAGCTGGTGCTTAAACGCATAAATATATAATACGGTTAAATATTTTGGCTTTAAAAGATCAAAAATGAAGCCCAAATCCTATCCTGATCCAAGCCTGAATCTGAAACTTTTGGATATAATAAACTTTATTATTATTATTGATACCTAATCAATTTATACATAATGGATTGATGATCTGATCACTTTGCTATCCCATTTTTTATAAACGTCGTTTTTGCGTCATATTTAAAATAGTTCCATAATAGTGTTTATCTTCGTTACATCTTGAACGCTCAAATTTTAATGTATGAACACTGTCTTGAATCCAGTAGCTCATCCATCATTTGCGATAGGTGTCACAACTTGAACGAATTAGTTAGTTACTATGAATTATTATGGTACTATCACTAAATGACTATGGATCAATTTATTTGCGAAGTTCGGCCAGTCTTCTTTCGAACACGAATGCCTCATTAAGACTAACTGACACACGGATGGGTTTTCGAAAAACAAAAGCTTTAAAATTGGCATTTCTAGTCTCAGAATATAAGATTGGTTATCAATTTTTAGTAGTGAGAAGAATCTGAATTATAAACGATGAGCAAATTATCATAGTAAAGCAATTTATGAGGGTTATTGGGAAACATCGGGATAAAAATATTATGAACCCGATTTGAATTAATTTCTCTCTTTTTTTTGGCTTATAACAGAGTGATTTCTTTCCGTTTGAAAACGTGTAATCGATTAATTTTTTTCGTGATGTGCCATCTACCTCTAATTTCGATATGTTAAATGTCTTTGGGACCTAGACAAGACCGAGTTTAACGCCCAACCCCCAACCGCCCAACCAGTTTAACCCCATTTTTTTTTTATAGTTTCATAGAATTTTCTAAGGATATATTATTTATTTATAATGAAGCTTATTTTTAATGAAGGAAAAAACCGGCTGGCGGGCCGGATTTGGACCTGCGTCTTCTGGTTTGGTACACCAGAGAGATAGAGAGGGGTAATCTTAGCATGGAAAATACTTAAAAAATACAAAAACATAGATAACATATGCCAATATATTTTATATTTTTTATAGGTAAACTTCGCCACACATTTTGTAACTTAATAAAGTTAGATATTTTTAATACATTACGTAGGTACTAGGCACAGTAATAGATTTGTAATGATTAGGTACATTATCTTTACATGATCACCTTAATCGTAATTATTCTATAGACTTCTTAATGTACTTAGGGCGAGTTATAATCAGCATAATGTACACTCAATAAGAATAATTACAGATTAGACATATTAATAAAGTCTTATCTCATTCTAATTTGAGTAATCCCAAGTGCTTATTGCAAAATTATTTTGTAACCTAATATTAGAGTGTATTCCGATTTACCTATTTGCTTTTCACTCCTACAATAATCTATTATGATTAGGCGGAATTCAATTGTATTTAACCCCTTTTTCACCATATCCTAGTAAGGAGCCTATGGCCCTTCGTCTAGTACTCACAGTTTAAGGTTTTATCAGGTGAAACTCTCCTTCTAGCGTAAGGAGTGGAAAGAGGCCTAGCTGGCCTTTGCCGACGATGGGACCGTCCATCCATTTTTCCTTTCAGCCGTGATCCCATTAATCACTCCATATTCAATCATATCGGCCTTTAATATGACCACCTAGGCCGATAGTAATAAATGCTCTATAATTTAATTACACGGTCGTAATTACCTACGCACAAGACCTACTTATAGATAATGTAAGTAATTACAACTAATTAAATTCATACAATCAATAGTATTATATAACATTTCATTTGTCACAGTAAGATCAGTTAGAGATTAAATACTTACGTTAAAATTACATTAAAATCTGATTTATATAAAATTTCTGATGATGAAGATTGATTGTAGTCTTTCTTATCGATCGATCGAGTCGTGTATTTGAGTAAAGGGAGTTCAATTTTAATTAACTGAGACAACCTTTTTAACTGCTTTCGTAAAATATAGCTGTATATTATAAAAATTGCTAGTTAATATTTAATGGCGCCCAACATGAGCCTACGTCAAAGACGAATAAGAAAAATTTTGTAACTAGGGGGCAAGTTGCATTTTGACATTCGAATCGACAAACAAAATGTATGGAGATGACACAAGCTTTCGACAAATCGGGCCGTCACTAGTGTCATTTACATACATTTTGTTTCGAATTTCATTTTGAATCGAATGTCAAAATGATGCTGCTATGGCTGGACGGATTTAGCTAAAATTTGGAACAGGTATAGCTTGAATGAGTCCAAATCGCAGGTTCCCACGGAAGAATTAATATAACAACAGATTTTGCGGAGGTAGAGCCGCGGTCAAAAAGAGAATTATATTATACATAGATACTAGACCACCTAGTTTTCAATATCTCGAGTTAAATTAACCACAACAATGTACCTAAGTAGTTATCAGACATAAAGATGGCTCTACGCGCATTATAAATTGCTAGCTCATTAAAGCTGTCAACTTACAAACATTTGAAGTGATGTATCTGCTTGACTTATTTGCGTGGGAAGAGGCAAGCACCTAATAATTATACCTTTTGGTTCCCAGCTTAGTCTGGAGATAGATATCTCTCATATTATTAGTAAACTCACTACTTTATATGCAATGTCTGTGTATTGAAATACTATTATATACTTTTTCATGTATGTATGTTGTTTTATACCTACTAAAATTCCATTATCAGCAACGCATTTTGATCAATCGATGATTTTACGTATATATTCATTAGAACACTTAGTACACTTTAGTGTTCTCGAATAAATGAGCGGCGTCAGTGAACTTATTTAACTTTAAGTAATAAAATGTATGGATAGTTGGACCACACCCTTAATGTTCTGTTGTGCAGAATAAGTTTATCCCCGTTATGTTGGTTGCATTTCTCAGGACAGTGCCACGTGTAAGTTGTGCAATATAGGGTATATTTTCTGCCACTTTTAATCCACTTTAAAAAAGGAAGAGTTTGGAATTCATATTCGTAATATACTGTATGTTGTTTTGTATATAAACTCATTTGGACTATTGACTTATTTATCTGACAGACTGGCTATAATTCCAAGATGGCCTCAAATACAAATTATTCTTCTAAAAATGGTAACTACTATATTTACCATTTACATATTGGTAATAATAGGTACCTACCTACATGGATAAGTTTCATTTTAGTTAATAATTTCTCTATTTTATTGTCTTCGTCTTAAACGTTTCATCAAACAAATCTATCAAAGTTAGTTATTAACAATTAAATTCTACAGTTTATGATTGAAAACGACAAAAGTTGGACATATAGGAATCTTAATTGTGTAATCAAATTTAACTGGAAATTATAAATAGAAAGGAAATGTCGAAGTTTAAGGTGTTAGTTAACCTTAATTACTAATGAAACAGTTAAGCATAACTTAACATTTCAAGTTTTACAAGTTCAACGATGTAAATTAACATTTAATTTGAACGTAGGTACTATTAAAGTGTAGATAATCTATTTTTTGATGAATATTAAATATTTTATTTAAACAGATTGCGTGATGTTGCCAATCGTCAGTACTTTAGTGGAACAGGCCTGAGGGCAACGTTTACGTTTAAAACATAAAGCTTATTACATCTGCTATTTACATCTCACAATAGAATCCAATTACAATGCAATTTGTTATTATTGCTTGTTAATCTGTAAGTGTGGTAGGTATGCTTGTCATAATATTTGCAGAATGGTTCATTTTGTATCTATGAATGAAATTATTATGCAAATGTATGCACATATTCGACAAGTTGCCTCATATTTAGACCATTTTATTAGTAAGGTACTGATTCACATTACTCTTCTTTAAATTAAATAGAGAAGTATTTATATATCTACTCGTCTTTGTCATTTTAATGTCAATAAAATGAATTAAAGTGTGATGGCACTAACTGATGACGGCAGATAAATTTGGAATAAATACCTGTCTATTCCCAAAGTCAAAAACAAATATGTAATACCTAGCGTGTAATACCTGAACTAATAAGTACCTATATCCCTGTTCGTTTCTCGATAAGTTAAGGATATATTGAATGCACTACAAACGAGTAACTAGGTACTAGTTTTGTATTCATCAACTCAATAACGCCCTCGAGTACCAAAGAACTAAATTTAATAGTCTGTATTAGGACTGTCTTGCGTAGTAGGTATATTCGGCTTTTCTTGCGTTTTGTTTGAAGGGCAGTGATACACCCTCTTACACAGTCACGTCAGTCAGTAAAAGGTCATATTACTTCATAACTTTAGATCTTCCAAATACGGCTTTTGCATTTAATTAAGAATTATATCGCTTCAAATAAATTTCTGCGCCCAATTTAGGCATAAATGTAATTTAATCTTCTTGCACGTAAATAAATTGCATGACCTGCGTATTGTACGTAATACTTCTTTAGAATAGGTCAACGTTTGCTGGTGCGTAATTGTAATTATTGTGAAGCTTTTGACACTGCTATCATCAAGCTGTCAGGTAATAATTAGCAGACCACGATAGAAGAACAATTGTTTCGCCACGCCGTTGGACAGTTTCGTTAATTAATTAATCAATGAAACCTAGGTGCCTATATTCTTAACATCAGACTTTTGTCAAAGTGTGGAACATGGAGTTTTGTGGTGTCAAAGTGTAATAAAAAATTGATAAATGGAAGCGTAGGTTTACGCTTAGCGTTGTCTCTGAATCGTCGCCTTAGATCGGCTACCGCCAAGTGTAAAAGAATCCGATTCATAATCCTTACACGCAACCGGGGTCAGTGAAATCCTATTATTATAGATTATATTAATAATATTTTTATATTAAGATTTCTATCGAAGATACGTCAAAATAATACATGAGCAGAAGAATATCATTGATACAAATAAGCAAAAGCGCACTATAAAAATCCTATGAACTAAAATTTACAGTGACAATAAAGCATGGCAATAGCAAGATAAATGAATTGATGCACTTAAAATCGTTAGATAAGTCATATCTGATAATGTCATCCGTAAATATTAGAATTAATTTTTGGGAACATTTTTTGCTCACGACTATTATTCACACTGATATTATAAACGCAAAACTGAGCGTATCTGTCTGTCTGTTTGATGTATTGACGGGTGAACTATAAAACAAGTTTAGATAAGTTTTGGCGGAGAAGTTACTTCATACCTGCAACAGAATATTATGAGCTATTTTGTTCCCGGAAAATTAAAATCTAAACAAGCAATATCCACAGACAATATTTAGTTGTATATTGAATACCTAACGAGCTATTTAGCTGTGTCTTGCTAAACAGTTCAGAAACAAATGTTTCTTACATAAACTCATGTAAGTATTACGTGTGCTTTGGTTAAAGGTTTGATATAACACCCATGTAAACCGTCACGCTACATAACAAGTAGGTAAGAATTGCCATTAATCAGCGCATTCATGTTTACATCATCTTAAAAACCTTAGAGACATTTTTGAGCTTCTAGAGAAGAATAGGTATAACGTTGTTGCTTCAATACATTGCGTTTTGACAAGGATGTAACAGATGATATCATATACCTAAGCGAGACAATTCTGCTTAAATAATATTCAAATTTTAGTATTTTCTTAGTAGATAGAGCAGACCAGTATTTCAGCTGCGTAACTGATGCTTATCGGCCATAATGCCAAGATGTTCCGCATTGCTGCGGCCCGTCCTCCAAATAAGTTGATAAATTGACCCGTCTGCAATTGTTTCTTTTAGTTTCGTTGTTTGTCTCGGTCATGGCCTTTTTATTGTTTTTGCTAAAACCAAAGCAGATACGTGACTATTTATGACATTAATATCACCACTAGTTGTTTTAATGGAAGTTTATTATCGTAGAATACAATCAAAATGAATAAACAAATCTAATATAATTGGCGATTATAGGCTTGGAATCTTCTAAGCCATCACGCGTGTCTAATTCAATCAAAATAACAAACTGATTCTGCATAGTAGTTTACCATCAGGAAATTAAGGCAATTAGATTTTGAAATTCATTGGCACTTGTTCTAGCTAAACTACTTATTACTACAGAATTTAAATATGACGAGCTTTAGACGGGACAACACGAACTAATCTATCTATTAGTCGATCTTATCTAATTATATCTTAATCTGCTTACTACTCGTTACGCATAGCTAATAAGTTGTTCTATACATACAGTGACATGTACGTCAGCCTGAAAGAGAAAGAATATCCAATGGTGCACTATGTGATATTGATATACACCCACATGTCACCGGTATGTTTAGAGACATTCGAATCGACAAACGAATAGAAACAAAATGTATTGCAATGACATTAGTGACAGCCCGATTTGTTGAAAGCTTGTATCAGGGGGGGGGGGGGGCTAAACAAGTTGCAATTTGATATTCGAATCAACAAACGAATAGAAAGAAAATGTATGGCAATGACATTAGTGACAGCCCGATTAGTTGAAAGCTTGTGTCATTTCCATATTATTATATTTTGTTTCTATTCGTTTGTCGATTCGAATGTAAAATTGCAACTGGTCTACAGGCCCTGGTCCATAGATTTTGTTTCTATTTGTTTGTCGATTCGAATATCAAATTGCAACTTGTCTAGGCCCCCTGGCCCCTTGTAAGTACTTAATAGGAGGCGAGCCTATTGTCATCAACCGGGAACAAATCCAGACTCCGAACTGCTACTGGAAATTTCACAGGTAACAACAAGACTGCGACTTTGTTAGTATCTCTTCTAGAAATTAGTGAACAGGCACACTAATTGGGAAATAGTGTCTCATCTTCAACGCAAGTGCCAGTGCCTTTATGCGTATTAAGTTTAAGTCCTTTAAAAGTACAAATAAATTTTGTAAACTTCCACTTGCAAGTTAAAGTGTTGTCATAAATTATGTATTCACAACGCTTGATGTGTAACTTAGTGCGTTTCTTTTAATGTACCTACGCGACCATCTGTTGTCCTTTGAATACCTGATGTTGCAGCCAGCATCTTAAAATGAACGAAAAAACAATGTATTTTTTTGTCGTATAGTAAATAAAATATATTTCTACTGCTAATTACAAAAATTTTGTTGATGAAAACAAACTCCATTAAAGAAAATATTCTATAAATTATTGTGCAAACATTTCGGAATTAAACGTTAAGTGATAAAAATTTATGATCTCCAAATCAAGACTTCTATATATGTAGACGTAATGGATATGCTGTTAGAATTTCAATAAAACCCTCAACGACTAGTGACTTAAAAGTGAAGACCAATAATTGTAGAATCACACATTTTAAGATACATAAATGTATTAAAATCTGTGATTTGATAATATATGTAATGTTATCTGTTTGTAAATCATATAAAATACAATGTTTGGGTAAAACACCAGACGTCTACGTCTGATTATTGAACCAGAAGACACAGTTGATTTTTTCCTTCATGAAAATGTGATGTTGATACATTTCATTCCTTGTATAGGTATATTCTAATCAAATCAGAAAAAACTTTCGAATGGAAATAAATTTTAAAATGCAAAGCGATTACGTATGTGATGAAAACTTAATAACAAAATCTGTAATGGAAAAATACCTAGAATTGTTTGTGATAGGAGGAAATGGTAGTAACTAATGTAGGCCTATGTGTATGAAAAACACGTTGTTAAGTAAATGATTCACTCATTTATATTGCCTCTAATGAGATACCTCATAATGCACTGCCTTTTTATACGCATAATTATAAGAATTGTTTAAAGCAGCAATAAAGTATTTTAATATTCAAATGTATTCTAATTTACTTTATTCTTTTATCCAATCTAGTGTAGAACTTTAGATATCTGTTTGTGTAGCGCATTGATATTACAATGAAAATGCTGACCGTTTGACAGACAAAACGGTTTCATTAGCCTTTTGATTCTAAGCGCGACTGCTACGCTTTGGGTTCGATTCCAAGGTCGAGCAGTGTTATTGGGAGCTGATCCGAGTTGGGATTCGTGCCCCGTTACTGGCTATAGGTTGTATAGGCCCCATTACAAGGGACCTAAACATACCAGTAAACAGGCGAGATGGTATGATAATTTTATATTTTCAACAGTTTTTTTTTTGTTAAATTACAAAAAAAAAACTGTTGTCTTCAACTTTTATTATACTAAAAGCCGATCTAACGCGGCGGCGGCAGGCCTATACAATTTGAAGTTTCGTAATAGTTTTATTATTGTCGTTACTAACAGTTTAATAGTGAATTTCGTCAGTTTTTTATACGAATTTAAATTGTATTTCTGCTATTAAGGGAAACAGAAGCTGCTATTAGCGTGAGAGCATAGTTATCTGTTAAGAAATTCATTCTTAACAAGGTCAGCCAGATAGCTCAAATGTGTCAATAAGATTAATTCTTATGCTATGATATAATGTCGTAACTGTGGCACACCCAAACTTATGTATCATCTATGGATAGGCACATAATGTTCGTAAGTAGGTAATTTGTAATATTTTATAAATAAATTAATATTTCTGAATGATTATAATATTATTATCCACTAGCTATTTCCCGTGGTGCTACGTGCGTTCATTTAATTTTTCCCAAGCCCATAGGAATTTCCCAAAACCCTTTCTTAACGGATGGCGACGTCATTATAACTATCTGTGTGCCAAACAGCCGTTCAGATCAGTGGTTAGTCAGTCACCTTTACCTTTTATAAAATTATTTTTAAACAAAAAACAAACCGCCTCCAAAAAAGACCTAGGAACAGCGGTGCCAAATTACTAATTTAATTTAAATATGACTTTTTTTTATGTTTGTTTGGCCCCACCTCCAAATTAGTTAGAAATATGTAAATATGTACCTGTAATTTTTTGCTTTATAGTTCCTAGGTTTAGGTTATGTTTTGGAGGCGGTTTGTTTTTTGTTTAAAAATAATTTATTTTAGGAAAGTTTTAGTGGAATATAGATGTATTTTGTTTTGTTCCTATTATATTATATGGAGAGGCCAACTAAACGCACTGCCCGGCACAAACAGCGAGGTTTCTGAGAAAACCAATATATCATCAATATAATATAAGAATGTGTACAATTTTTAAAATTTTCGTAGAAACCGTTTAAAGCAACCGGTCACCGGATTTCGATATAATTTATTTGGGAACAATCTGGAAGCACTAGCTTTCGAATAAAAAAAGAATCATCAAAATCGGTTCACCCAGTCGAAAGTTCTGAGGTAACAAACATTAAAAAAATACTGTCGAATTGAGAACCTCTTCCTTTTTTGTAGTCGGTTGCAAATGATGATGACGAGATGTTCATCACGGAGTTACTGGCGTTCATCCAATTATTCCCAATCATAGATCAAATGGTTTCATTTTTCCGTCGTCATTTAAGGAACAAATGTGCAAAATTTCATGCTTCTAAACCTAGCGGTTTCAACAGTCAGCCAGTCATCTTTTAATTTTTATCTATAAATATTTTATTTACTTAATTGGTAACCTTACTTATTGACGTTTCTAGGAGGTACTTAACATTTTTTTTTGTTATAATATGTCAACTAATGTCCCCATCAGAAGAGCAGTACCTACTCGAATGTCTAGGATTTATAATGGGTTCAGTGAGTTCATATATATACACAATGTGACAATATTTCAATTTGGGAACATTCTCAAACAACACTTTTTGAAACGGAATTAGCCTACCTATAGTAAATACCTAATATTTACTGTAGCTGTATAATCCTCTTACTTCTTTGGTTATGCAATTAACTAATAAGTCTACTAACTTATATTTTTACTTCTAAGAACATTGTAATAACTGTTGGCAACCCTAAATGAATAAATAAATAGCACCTAACTAAGTATCTAACAAATCGCAACGCAACAAAATTAAAACTGTAAATAGCAGACTTGTATACTTACTTAGGAGGTGTTATTCAAGGAATAGCATTTTTATTCTTCCATTTTTCAAAATACAGTTATTTCTAGGGATGTAGTTATTTTGTTTTTCAGGTTACATACCTACCAGGTTACCTTTTTTAGTAGTCTTTGGAAATTCGACCGTGAAATGTGAGATTGTTACCCACTAAAACCATTTCAGTGGTCACCATCAGCACATGGAAGGGTACACTGTTTACTCTTAACAGACCACCCTGGAAACCTTCCTGTGTTTGTAAGGTTGGGGAGACTGGAAACGGGTCTCCCCTAAACCTCATGGCAGTACCTATTCATAGTGAAAACAGTAAAGACCATTAAACCAAAATACTGATGATACATTCAGAACTTTTATTGAAATCAATTATATAGGTACATTCAATTTATTCCTAAAATACAAAATGACTATCGTTACTACCTAAGAAAATTTACTTATAACTAGGTATGTGCAATTTTATGACGTAAGTAAAATCACCATTGAACATATTTTTATTGTAACATTTCTCTTAAAATTATATTTTGTACAAATTAAAACAACTGAGATACAAAATTAATATTTTGAAATATAATTTGAGCAATCAAAACGTGTTAAGTAAAAAAATTAAAAATGCACTGGAACATTTCTTTTTCTAAATTCATGACTTACCTAAATAATTTACAAACCAAATAACAACCTTTTAGCTAAACAAATTAATAGAATATTACGATTACAAATCAGTTAAGATTTAGTGCTTCAGATCTTTTTATTATCTACATTCTAGAATATTTTACATTTCTATATTCACGCTATAACTATGGTAATGTGCTAAAACTCGTTCATTATAAAGTTAGTCGCTGCTTCGTATACTTAATTACTTTATTTGCGTGGTCTTGAGTTATTAATACCTTGGTCTGGGCTTGAAGGGTGCCGCTTGGAATTGTGGCTTGATGTTCGAGGAAGCACCTTCGTTATTACCGGGGGGAAGAGTCTTCAAGTAGTCCAGCGCCTTCTGGATAGCGGCAGGGATCGGGGGTGGTGTTGGCAAGTGATCGCCCTGGAAAAATAAACAAGAATAATTAATTATTTACTACAATATGGCATACAAAGAGAAATAGGTAGGTAAGTAAACATGAGATTTGTGTAAAGTTCCATATAGCGTATTCTTCCACTAAGCTCATTACGTATTTAATAAAAACATTTCTCTTATTTGTAAACAAGTTACTATCACATGAAAGGATGCCAACGTTTTTTTTATTTAATAATCAGTACTCGTACAATAGCTTAGTACGATGTCTGATAGATCTTATAATACTTATTAATTTGAATGTTTATTATACTGAATTACTGATTACCTATTCTGAAATTTTGTTTTACAAAAGAAAAAGACTTAAAATAAATGTTTCAATGGTATTAAGGGCTCAGGGTTCAATCTAAATGTTATTATTAGGATTTTATAAAAAAACTTCTGTGCTTTTTTACCACGATAGGTAGGTATCATATACCTATATCAATGATCTTTTTTGAAGATGGAGACTGTGTTAAGCCCTGTAAGTTTTTAATAACTTATTATTGCCTTGCAGATAAGGTAGGATAGGTACCTTGGTAACATTTTATCCCCCTGTAAAAATCTAAGATAAAAAACTTTATGGGAAAAATATGGAATTTTCAATAGTATTTCCCTAACATAATTGAAGGCTCATAAATAGCATCATTGATTGTCTCTCTATTTATGAGAATGTACAATAAGCCCGTGTATACAACACATTCCATGCATGCCTCAGTTTATATCGTTCCAATGAACTTAAAAGTTCAAATCTAGATAAATGCCTGACCTGATACCGTTAACATTGACACGGTTAAAATATCATTAATTTTTAAATATCACGTTAGGATTTATTCACTGACTAGTTCTTTGATGTAACATTTGATTTAGATTACTTTCAACACTTAATTATATGCGTGGGTGTCGTTGTTGAGAAAGTTCACCAAATTAAGTTACTAATTAATTTATCTATAGTCAGTCATTAATATGCATGTTTACGTTTACGTTATGTTTGTTCTTTCACAACATGCCACAAACTCTTATTGAAATATTCAATACCCGTCGACCACAGAACATCAAGTCGCTAATTTTTAACGCAAACCTGTCATACAGGTACACGGACAATGGTCATTCATAATGTTTGCATTGCGCCATTTCAGCAAACGTGTACTCGGTTATATAATCTTCACCGATAGTTTGTTTTAGGTTACGCAGGCGACGATACTGGATCATTAATGAGTCACTATATTTGTCAGGTAAGCTAACTACCCGCCAGTTGTCGATATTCAATGTCGACACCAGAAGCATCCCATTCCTTAGAACGGGTCAGGGGTCGACGTTTGATATTTTACAGCGACATTTGCACACACATTGGCTAACTAAGACCCACATCCACGCCGGTGCAGCGCGAGCGCACCGCAGACATCTTCTAAAGCTTTACGCAATGATGATTCAGGCTTTAGACGTTTAACAAGTATTTGCTATACCTACACGCGGACCACTCCTTGCTTTATCTCAGCATTACCCTTTATGTATATTTTTGCCTACATTCGGTTTTGATGGTAACGGCACCGATCTGCTACAACGTTTTCCTCAATAGGGTTCGCGTAGCTTAAAGTTACAAAAACTCTCAAGGACGACCACCTAATAAAATTACGACAGGATGTTATTTATGTGGTTTAGCTAACTCGAAGTAGGTAGGTATTCCATAATCGAAAGCGCACTATAATGAAGACTATAATCGGTAGGCTGACATTTTGAATACATAAATATAATCAATCTATCTACACGTTACAGAAACAAAGATGTATCACTGCCTTTGGACATCCATGTGGGCGTACCTTACATAACGCGAAATGGACAATTACTGTCTCTTTGCGAAACAATATGTCTTAGGATTCAATGAAATATAGTGTAAATAAAAAATGTTTGAAACTTTTTTGAGGTCAATGCTGATTTCACTGGTAGGTATTGTCTAGATTTGGAGTGATATCTTTCGAGGTTAGTTAAAAGTTTAAAACAATGATCGAACTATGACACGACCGCGCTACATTGGAATCCGTTAACAAAAAAAGTCATACTACCAAAATAAAAGCCATAATATTCTTCGACCCGGTTATCGATTTTGTCGTCAACTATTTATTTTAATTGTACGACTTGCCTTTACTTGTCAACTGTACTGAATTCCTTGAATCGTCTGCCGGCAACTTATTGTGATTCCCAGCGGTATGATGTCAAGGCTTCTATTTGCCAGCGGCAGTATAAATATAATTGCAATTTAGCAGGTGTTAAGCCGTAATTTTATTTTATGCATCATTACACAATGGTTGATACGATGCTTCAATCTTGTCGTATCCTTTTATGGTAAATGCGTAAACAGCAGTGTTCAATTTGTTAACTTGTTGAAAGCTTTATAATAAAAAACATTAACACCTATGTCGCAAGTTGTATATCCTATCAATTTATTAATATTGTGATTATTTATATCATAAATTATCTCATCAATCATAATATCTTAGGTTCGATTCAAGGTCTCAAGCAAAGTAATCGTGAGTTTTTCTGTGAAATTCCCAGCAGCAGCTCGGGGCGTTTCCGTGATTGGATTTGTACAGAGTTGATGACAGGCTCACCCTCAATAACATGGGCCTTAAACAACCGGTGAACTGCGGGTGTATAACAGTGATACCTGTGCATCACAGGTATAACTGTCGGTATAACTATAACTAAACGATCTCTTGGATTCTAATCCAACAGGCGATCTGTTTGCGGATGAGTGGACGAAGATTATATTGGTATGTCAGAAGTACTGTGAGAGGAAGGTATGAAAGTGTTTTTACCTTCTTTTATTTACTTTGCTTTGTTTTGTAGATTTTAATAAACTTAGGCTTTTTTTAGTTACTGTAATTGGTGGATCCGTTGTAGTTAATTAAATAAATAAATAAATAAATCACCCGTTGTGAAATACAGGCACAATGATGAATGATGTAACTGTTTTTAATCACAAAGTTCTGGAAACAGTTATCAGATCGAAAAGGAGGAAAACCTAGAACCTACCTACGTCTATTTCGTGGAAGTGGAACATTAGCATAAATATTAAGTTACCTGCGGCTGGAATCCGTTTTCGTCTGCAATGTACGTGAGGGCAATCAGTGAGCCGTCGGGGGCTTTGTAGCTGAACTTGCCCTCCGCGGTCTGTATCTCCTTGCCCTCGCCCTGCCCGAAGTTCTTCACATAACCTGACTCTTCTGCATTGATCTCATTGCCTGTTTCGTAACTGGAACATCAAAATATAGTAATGTAATGATTTCCTATTTGAGTTTCCGTTTGAATACCCGATAATTATAATACGGATAACTTAGAGGGATAACTTTCTAAGGATTATTTCTTAGTCATGATTTATTCTTCGTAATGTTTAAAAAATATACAAAAAAGATAGTTCTTAGATAATCAACTGGAGGTCCTTGGCTTTTGTAACTAAGTACAACTTTATGTGCAACAATATATATATTTTTTTATAGTAGAGGGAGGTAAACGAGCAAAAAGTTCACCTGATTGTATCTACATTGACACCCATAACTCCACACAATATTTCTTTGTAGTGAAGCGGAGCTTTACAGTTTTTTATAAGCAATATACCCACCGCAATAATATGATGGATGACAAAGTATCATTTTATGCAAAAGTATATTTTTGAAGTCTGTGTTATTTCGTCTTAAACATAAAATGATGCGTAACCAAAAGTAATATGATCATCAACTTGCAAAGGCAACGAAACATATCTTACCTTGCAATCACTAAGGGAACGCTCTTTATCTCTTAAGATTTCATATTTTATTCAAAAGTTGACGCGATGACGTTGTATGAACTTTGCCGACATGCGTTTACCTTATTATCCTGTATGCAATCCGAGATAACAAAGCAAGCAGAAGCCTTAACCTTAGTTGTCAAACAAATTATTCTCAGTAAAATTATTCTCAGTAAATCTCAGTAATTGGAAAAAAGTATAGGCAATACAGACTATATTGATAAACAGATAAGAGTAATAAATAATGGCCACCAATCCATAGACTGACCGCGGCAAGGTTGATCAAATTGATGAGATTAGTTATCACTAAGCCACGAGCACCTCCAGTCCAAATGTGCAATTAGTACATAATTACTTAGGTACATGTGCTAAGCATGCTTCACTCAGACTACTTCTTACGAGTATCCCGAAGCTTTGTTTATACCATCCTTAAACTATTGACCAAATTAGCGAAAATAAGTTAAAAAGAGTCTTACAGCCATTTATATGAGCCATCTGGATTAGGTCCGTCGGACTCGTAGCGTATTATCGGTATAGGCGGAGAAGACTGCGCTTGCGCTGTTGAATATGCCACTGCTACTAGCAGAACGAACATTAAGGAAATCTGAAAAGAAAAACATAAATAAAATTAAAAATCTACAACCCGCCGACTAAAGATATCAACTGAAAATCATGTAACAAGAACATAATTCCTATGTCAGCTTTCTGATAAACAATTTACTCAATTTAAAAGGAATTGTTGTGTCCAGTTTGTGGCCGTGGTCGCATGCTGCCATGCCCTGGGGATGGGGATTTATATAATATGGGTAGCATGCGATCACGGCTATAATTTGGACACAGCAGTTACTTTTGTTGTTGATTTCAAAATAATGTTTAAATAATATGTTTATATTCCAGTCAAGTCCTTTATATACATCTACTTGAGTACGACCGAAAGAACCGTACGCTGGTTGTCATACGTAAGGAATATACAGACGGTCAATATTTGTCCTAGTACGCAACTGAACGTGCGTGAATGATGTGAGTACATGTCAACAAAGGCTTTACAGGATGCAGCATTGTTGTGTGACATTTTCGTCACCAATAATGTTGCAATATGGTTAAAATGCATTTTACTTAAGACGGTTTCTACAACTAAGGCAGTTGCCAACGCAAATTGTATTCCTGAACTTACCTTTATTTTTGTTTCAGGTTTTGGTTGTTAACCTAATTAGGGTCGTGCAAGGATTTTATGAATTTAAAAGTCTAGTAGGCTTTTAAATTCATAAAATCCTGGCACGACCGCTTTATAGAACAATTTCTATAGTGTTACAACAGCTAATTGTTACACGAACGTGGAACTCCTTCGGTAGCAACAGTTAAACGGATTTGGCTGAAATTTTAAATAGAGAACTTGCAATATCGTATATTTAGTTTTTATTCCGATCGCTTCTTCCCTCTGAAAAATTACAACAATACAAAATCCAAATTGAACACGGGCGGACCCACGTGCAAATACCACCACCGTCAATACTGTAGTTCGTTTGTTTATACAACGCTGAGAAGTAGGTAAACGCCTGGCAAACACAAGTCGCAATATTTTTGGCAGTAGATATTTTTTTATTTAAGTTGTTAAACTTGCAGGCGTTTCATATTAACACTGTTATGAAACGACACACGATACATTTATTTCTCGTTTTTAATGACTCACCTAATACTACGTAAACTCATTAATTAATTAATATTAATTAAAAAGAATTGTTATTTCTGTCGCTTACAATGCAGTAGTTTCCCAGAAATCATAATCAAAACTGACCAAAATATAGTTACAAAATTTACTGTAAATCAAAGAAGAAAATATTGGTTGTTCATAAGTTTCAAATCAGGTAGGAATTTTAAATTATATAATATATATATATATATATTAATAATCTACGGCTATTAATTAATCATTTTAAATGAATAATTTTCTTTTGTATGTTAATTTCTGTGTCGTCATCCAAAGCTTTTTAAAATATTCTAATAATTTAAAATAGTGTCTGATACTGGAAAATGAAAGAGGTAGAGTCAGAAGCTAATTAAAAATTGCATCAATTATTTTTGAAATTGCCGTATCAACTTTACTTTAGCACGAACATGCAAATTATGGGCCATGCCATACATCCATCTCATGCCGGAAAGGCACAAAGGTTCAAAGTGCTTTCTTCTTGAACAATGAAATAAGTTTATAGAAATCGTGTGTTGAAACCGCTAACCACAGTTAGTGATTTATATGCACCGTCAGTTTTATATCGTGCACATGCATCGGGGTTACGTATAGCACAATCAGTTATCTTTTGTTTTTGCATTCTTTTATTTCGGTACCTATACCTAGACGACTATAGTTTTATTTGGTTTTATTCTATTTTAGGTAATATACAGTCACGTCTTTCTCCCTAAGGCCGGCCACACACATCCAGAATTTTCATAATGTGAGTTCAGATTATTAATTAAGAAAGCCCAGAAACCCATACAAAGTATTAAACGAGAATTTCCTAATCTGAAAATATCTGAATGTGTGTAGTAAACAATTACTTTGTATGGAATTCTAGGCTTTCTTCTATACTAATATTATAAAGAGGAAAGATTTGATTGTTTGTTTGAATTCAATAGGCTCCGAAACTACTGGACCGATTAGAAAAATTCTTTCCATGTTAGATAGCCCATTTATCGGGAAAGGCTATAAGGCTATATGTTTTTTTTTATTTATTTATTTAAATGCACAAAACACATTACAATCGTACAAATAACCATACTTATCACAAATACAATGTTTTGATCTGGATAGTAACGTAACAAATATGTGCACACAACAAAACATAATAACTAGACAGCTAACAGCTCTATATTATTTAAGTAGTATAACAGGGATAAAATAAACATTACAATTAGACGCTACTTAATCCACTCAGGACCTTCTAAGGCCCACCTGCTATGGAGGATGTCTTTCACAATTTTAATATATGAATTAGAGTTATGATCAAAAATATCCAATAACACATTATCCTTCACCATATCGTTATATTGACGCGCCATTCGCGTCAGTGGGTTGAAGTAGGAAATGTTATTTTTATAAATTTGTAAGGCAAATAGATTCGTTTGTTTCGATCTACGAGCACTATATTTAACATTAAAACTAATTTGAGAGAGCAAAACTGGTGAATCGATGATATAATGTATTAATTTATAAAAATATACTAAATCGAAATATATACGTCGGTTTACTAGAGGCTGGACTTCAAACTTGGAGAGTCTATCAAGGTAATTTAGATTAGATATGTCATCATGGACGACTAATATCAGCGGAGTAGTAATGAAAAATGTTGCAAAGACGGGGGAAAAAATTATAAGATCACGCGGGCCAAGCCGCTGGCAGAAATCTAGTAATTAATAATCATAATTCAGGTTATTAAAATTCCGGATGTGTGAGGCCGGCCTAATCTAACACGTGAAAGTACTTTTTTTTTAAACGCGCTTTAAAGAGTTGTATCATTTCAAATTAAAGGATTTAAGGTCGATTTCACCCACCTCCTAGTAAGTTTAAATGTTTTCCCGTCAAATTACGTGGCAGATAATTAATTCATACAAATTTTGTTCAATTTTTTAATTTATCCAGAGGTTAGCGGCTATTCAAAGGTGGTGAAACTAATTTATCTCTCAAAACATGTAAATAATTATTTGTCCTTAATTATCCTCTTTAAAAGGTCGAAACAATAGGGCATCTATTGTTATGACCAGTGATCGGCGTAGGTAGTGCTATTTTCGATCAATGACCCTGAATGCTTATGTTAATATGGACATGTCCCGGGATTTTCGGGGTTCACGGGAATATTTTCCGGAATGTTGATGTAATATATAACTACTTATGAATATGCACTGCGTCATATCAGACTACTTATGTCTGGTTTAACTGGTCCCGCACAGTGCTGTTTGCCATATTACTTACTGGTCAATAGGTAGGATCTGATTATACCCGAAACAGGTGGCATGATATTATGTCGTCATGTGTACAACTACAATTACTTTACAATTGCTCGTCAATGTGATATAAATTAGTATGTAACATGTATGCCGGGATTTAGACGGCATATCCATGTTAAGTTAACGGTCACTAATTCCCGTGAATAGCACTACCTACGCCGATCTCTGGTTATGACAAATGAAGGTATAGGTATACGAATGACATTTAGGTACCAGTGTTGATAGCTTTTGTACAGTTTCTGCCACGATTCACCATTCTGCTACTTACCGCAAGTATATCAATAATATGGTTTTTGCAATTTATACCAAATGAAATCTAATCCGCAAAAAAAAAACTGATTATTCTACCAGATAAAAATATAGAAAACGGCCTAAGTTTGTTCTTTGTAATTATGATTTTAAGCATTCGTATAAAACTATAACTACATAAAAATAATGAAGAAATTAAATTTATAAGATTAATAAAGAGATCAGACGACTTGTGGACGAAGAGATCGACTTGTGGGAATTTTTGTACAGCAGTGGGATCAGGTTAGGTTAGAAAAAAAAGTTTGTTATTTGAAGAAGCGTTGGAAAATACAACTTTATAAGTCAACATAGATTAAGCAAATTATTTGAAAAGCTACTAAGCATCGGATCATGTCACAACCATTTCATTTACACTGACCTATCATCCAATCACTTTTGCGCAGTCATCGCAATTTCAATATGCACTAAGACATACCTATAGGCCACAAGCCCGTAGTCCTATGTCAGAAATATAATTATGAATAGGTATGCTTTGCAATGCTTTATAGAAATGGCTATCACGGCACTCATATATTATATCGGTCGCTTTATTATCAAGATGAATGTACTAATCAATCTGACATTTCCTCGTGTTGCAAGGGTACCCATATATTCGGTTTTGGTTGATATCTAAATATATTTAGACTTGACTTAACTTCTATACTTATAATATTATAAAGCTGAAGTTTGTTTGTTTGTTTGGTTGAACGCGCTAATTTCAGGAACTTTCAGTGTTATATAGCCTGTTTATCGAGGAAGGCTATAGGCTATATATCACGCTACGACCAATAGGAGCAGAGTATCAATTAAAAATGGGGAAAAAAAACAACTTCTACGGGAACGAAGTTACGGGCAAAGGCTAATAGTAATATACAATCAATATGTACCTACATAAATATTATATTATTAGCCTTGACGTCATAATAATTGTTGTCTTACATTTTATAAGCTGTCAATTAATTGCTATGCGCTTTAACTATAAGATGCCTTGGGACGGAAAACGACAAAGCCAACAAAAGGGATTATCATGATAATGCTAAAAATATAGACTAATTATGGACAATTGTTACAGTGCAACTAGCAGCCTTTATACCTTTACATAAAATTAAAATTTAACAAAGTTATGATTTATAGATGTCTAAAGATTAATGTCCCGAAACGACTCACTGTTTAGGCTTACACTAGTTACAAACACATATTGCATGAGTTGAATGCCTCACCGTAGCAATACATGTATGTTCTTTCGTCAGTTACAAAAGTCCTTTGTTGGAAAACGACTACATTATATTTTACGATTGATATTGTGTAAACCTTTACACATAGAGGAAGTTACTCGTCTCGAAAACGTGAGGTAGGTGGGTAGAAATTGTCGGTTTGAGGAAAGAAAGAAAGGATTCCGTGATCCGACAACGATCTAAAGCTATATTGTGAACTCCTGTTCATGAAACACGTGTTGACTTTTAACCCGCGATAAGGTAACGGTTATAAATTTGCATACTAAAATTCTTATGGAACAGGTAGAAGTTATATGTAGCAAGTGAAAGCGTCAGGATTTCATATCTTACATTGTATTATAACGGATAGTTTTATATGAATTTTCCGAACAGTTTCGATTATCGTCCCTATCATGTATGACAGGAAATGCGATTTTGCAAACATTGCAGTGTACAATAAATAATCGATATTTAATTACTAATTGAAAACCGTGCATGTACTACTGTCTTTAGTAATTTCGTCAACTCATAGGTATGTCTTGACATTTACAACATGGTTTGTTGATTTCTTCATGAGTTTAGAACATAAGTTAGGGCATTATGAAACCATAACTACTACTACAATATTAGGTTTGTTTTAAAATGCGCGTTTAGAAATGTTGGTTCTTTCAGCACACTATGGAAATAATTTTGACAATGATTTTGTTTTCCGTAGAGCGGAAATTCAATTCCCACAGGACACAAACATTTATTGTGATGAACTTAAGTGTTTGTGTTTGTCTAGGTGTTTCTTATGTATTATAAGTATGTATTTACAAAAAAAGTATATAAGTATTATACCCATTGTCTAGTACAAGCTCTGCTTAGTTTGGGGCTAAATAGTGCTGTGTAAAAAATCCCAGGATATTTATTTATTTATTTTGTTAGTAGCAAATTTGAACGCCATATTGCTGTTAATTTCTCTTAGGGCCTGTTTCATCACCTCCTGATAAGTTCCCGTTAAATTAATTGGCAGATAATTTCTTACAAATTTTGTTATATTTTCGAATTTATCCTGTGGTTAGCGGTTATCCAGAGGTCCAACAGGACCGTAATATCCTAATTATAGTTAAACTCCGGGATATCTGAACTTTGTTATGATCATGAAGCTTTTTTTATAACTTTGTACACAATTGGGTAGTAAAGGATCCAGTTTTACAAAGCTCTTGCATAAATAATTTCTTTAGTTTTTTTCGACATTATGCATTATTTAATTTTTCATTACGGCCAATCCTACACATAGTCGTAGGATGTTTCGATCTATGAGTCGATGGAGTTAATTGTAAGTGTCGGAGATCAGAGATCAGCATGCACAGTTAGATATTAATATAAATTTATAAGATATAAGGAAAATTAAAAACGTAAAATTTTGATAATCAACAACAAAAGTGACGGTTATTTTAAAAAAACAACTGGATTTTATTATAGAAAATTAATTTTTCCTCACCATTGTGTTAAGGTGTAGGGCAGGGACGTCAATACAAAGGGACTGGATGCAATCACTGGCACAAATGTGTGCTCGTTGACACTGCTTGGGGTTTATATACCAGCGTGTTTACCTATGAACTTCGTGCGACCCGACGCCGGCGCAGGCGCATCCCGGCGATACATCTCCGCGACGCTGCGCTCACTTACAACCGCGCGCGTACGCATGCTAAACAATCAGATACTAATGGAAATCAAATTATCTAAACAATTTTGAAGACGGAATGCCTATAAAATTATTTTATTCAATTAGATTTCACAATATTGGTTCTCATTTTACAATTGAACTTTATAAAATTATCGTTTATTTGAATGTTTATTATCCGTGTACCTAAGGGCTTTATGCGATATAACCATTGGACACTCAAGTACATAATGTTCACAGCTGTTGATTTTCTAAATATTAGAAAGTGATGTATAATATGATAGTAAAAACTACAGGTATAAACGAATGTTTTTTTTTTATAATTTTATATTTTTCTCTACTGAAAATGCCATGCTCGACTGCTCATAGCCAAATTCTAAACTAATACAATTTAACTTCAAAATGATCACTATTGTAGAAGAGTCTACAAAATTGCATGAGTTTCTATATACCTATTTGTTTAACTATTCTTTTGCATTCTACGAGTATGTTGCACATTGTCATAATAGCCTTTCTCGTACTTTCGAACATTATGCAGTTTGTGGTTCAATAGTACTCATAAGCAATGCGCTTATCGATCAATCTAATCTATAGATACGTTTAATCGCGTTTGTGTAGAAGTATAAAAGATTTGATCAGCCTCCGTGCTTTGAAAAGCACATTAAGAATTTGGTCTTGATGCAGTATGGGTATCGTCAGTGGAAATCAATCTTCTGTAATCTATGACAACCAATTTGTCTTTGGAATTGTCGGCATTGGCTTGCAGAGGTTAAATCGCTGTCACATTAGATACAATTTTGATATTCAGCCGCGTTTTGATAAAAAGTAAGCCCACCTGAATATACTTGAGAAAATCTTGAAAGGTAAAAAAGGTAAAAAGTAATGTTGGACATACCAACGTCTCCTCTAATTCTACATTTCAAATACAATGATTTCGATATTTGCTTTTAGGTCTTCATAAGATTAGAAATCTCCATCCCGAAGATTTCATCATCATCAACCCATTAACTTTTCCACTGCTGGAAACGGTTTCCTCTCAGTTTAGTATCGAATTATTATAAATCCTCGGAGTTTTGATATTTTGTCGTTATCGTACCAGGAGTTTATGTGTATTACGTTTATTTGTATGAAGATTTGGAGTGAATATATAGAACAGTTTGGAAGTCTTAACAGCTTCCGAACCCGACCTGGGTTCAAAGTCAATCTCCACAAATGGGTGTTTATCTTTTGCCCAAAGTAAATTTTAAATACAACCATATTCGTCGATGAATGCTAGCGGCAATCTATTGTTCATTTCTAATTTGTCTACTCGATTGGCGCAATGATCGAGCAATCGGCTGCAAAACTAAGAACCGTAATACGAATACCACCTTTTCAAAAACCTTACTAAGTAAGCTCCAGAAAGACCATGTTTTTAGAAAAAATTAGGCTATCGTAGTTGCTACCGATGAACACGTAATGTTCTCTCGATAGCCTCAGCGAGTAACATCACGTCGCGCTGAGGTCCACTGTCCTAGCGCAGTGGATACGCTCGACTAGTTCCTGGGTTTGATACCCAGGTCGAGAAGTGTTATTGAGTATTTCTATGAAATTTTCAGTATCTGTTGCTGAGTTTGGATTTATGCCTGGTTATATTTGGATTTATACCAGCGATATTTGGGTGTACATTATTAGTACACCTCTGTCTAACCCTCCGGGGAATACATGAATGATGATATGTAGTTACTTGAAAGTAGCTTAGTACAACCTACTTCAAACTAGACAAAGGTTTTATTGTATTATCATCACTTACTTCCTTCCTCCATAAAGTTGATATGACAAGACAATTATGTAAGTTTTCACTTTGAAGATGTAGAAAATCTAGTTTCTAGCTAATGACTAGCTTTTATATCATTCAGCAGCTTTCAGGGTTGTAGGTTTCATTCATATCGTTAAATTAAGTGATACCTAACAAATTTCTAAGCCAAACAATTACAAGAGTCAGATATTGTGTGTGCTTAGGCATTTAGGCTGATATTCAGAGACGACGCTCAGCGTAAAGTAAGGCTTCCGTATGTCAAATTTGTATTACAATTTGACATACGCAAGCGTAAGTTCATGCTGAGTCTCTTCTCTGAATCTCAAACTTAGTGCTCTAGGCTATCGCTTTTGTTTTTTTTAGATAAAAAAACTGTCAAATAATTGGATAAGTATTTTATGACCAAATTATTGTTAAATACTTCACCACCGTGAAACCTTTTTTTATTCATGTTGGGCTCTGCTTCTAGTCTAAACAGGCAACCAACCAAGGTTGCTTTTTGACCGAAAGTTAAGTGTAAAGTGGGCAATACTCCTCAATAAATCAAGGTAATCCTCAGAATAAACTGATTTTATGACTTTACGGACTTCTGATTATATCTTCATAATATGAGTATAGCGGTCGTGCCTTGATAGGGGGGATCAGTTAATAATAGTCACCCACATCTAATATATGGATCGCAGCCTGGACAGTTTATGTTCTGCTATGAGTTCAATTAGCCATGAGCCCCTCAGTTATTATAAAAAGTTTATTATTAAAAAGTATAATACTTTTTTTGTGCATTTAGTTGCTGCGCAGTTCAATATAGTATCAAGGCAGAACTTTATAAGTCACGATATAAATCTTCGGGACACCACTATTGCAAGTAGGCGGGTACAACACTATTGTCTTAATATAACCTAAGTAGTATAATGATAATCACTTAAAACACAGATGCAGAATAGCTTCTTAATACTGCACCTTTACGCATAAGCTTTGTTAATTAAATTGGATACCACAAAATATAAATCTGATGAAATGAGTTTGAAGAACATAAAATTTAATGGAGATTTGAATAAAATATTTTGCTACTTGCCTGATAGAGTATTCAAGTACTTGTGTGGGTGGTTTAAACAGTGCATACGTTTTAGCCTCTACATAAACCACTTAAAATTATACAAGTTTGTAAAATAATTTAATTATTATTAGTTTTAATATTAATTAGGTTAATAAGACAATAGAGTCTTGCAAGTAGTTTGGTTTAAAACTATGATTGATGGACATTTCTGGTTAGGAAAACCTTAGACGTTATTAGCTCTAATTAATAGTCATGACAATAATCGTATATTTTTGATAGGATCAACTAGATATTCAACCATATTCCATCATGTTCAACAGTTTGGTCTGGTCTGTCCAGCGTGGCTATAGAGCATGTGGTCCTAAGTTTGATTCCCAGGCCGATAAAAGTGTACTGGATTTATCTATTCAATTTTCAGTACCAGCTTAGAGTTTGGATCTGTGAACGCTCCATAGACAAGGGAACTAAAATGATTAACATAAACTGTGTTTAATGTACATTTACTTGCTTCCATGATAACGAGAAAGGTCCTGGGAGTGATATTTCCCTGAAATCATATCAGGTAAATTGTGGTAGATACTAATGTATATCAGTAGGTTATACCTACCTCTGTCTTCCTTTGAGGAATACAGAAGTAATGGTATACCTAGTTGAGTCTGGATCTGTGCCCGGCAATAGTATTTTAGGTCCTCTATTACATTGGACCTATGCATACCAGCGAAATGTGGGTGTCATTAGTACACCTCTGCCATACATTTCAGGGTGTATAATAGGGTTGTGTACATAGAAAACCATGTACTATGTAATACATTTTGTGTATTATGCTATATGCTTAGGTAATTTCGCAAACAATGCTCTGTTTTAAGCTTTTTTACACATAATATACGCAGTTACATTACTATCCTAATTTTAGGTTCCGTAATGTTTAAACTTTCACAAACTGAAGTAACTAATCTGGCACGTTCACTGTACATGTCATCTCCAAGTAATCTGTATTTCGCTTAATCTCGACAACAAACTGTAGTATCATTAAAATCATCTTCCGTGAATAAAGACTCGGCTTCACGGCTTTAATTAAGTGTTTGCGTAAACTGATCAAGTTTCTAGTGTTCAAAGTTTATGCTAAAGTTGCACAAAGCTGTCATACACTAGACAAGCTAATGTCCGATAAAGACCGAGGGTTTCTTGTGAAATACGTACGTAAGTCACATCGACACACACTGACCCCTGTGAAGCCAGTTCTACGTGTGGCATTTGATGAAACCAATAAAATATATAAAGTAATCAACTTGAAGCTCCTGAACTTATTTAATGTCAAAGTTATGCGCACTTAGTCATTTCAATTTTATAGGTAACTAGCTTTTGCCCGCGGCTTCGCTTACGTGGATGTAGAAACAAAATTAGGATTAGAAATTGATCCCATTGATCAAAAACTTGTATTTTGAAGTAGTGTTTTAGAGGTTTGTAAAAAGGGCCTCGTGACTAAGTGCGGATATCCGTTGTCCGTAGTCGGACCCTCCTAGAGGGCCCAGTGCAATGGGCGACTGACGACCCCGAGTCCGCCGCCCAAGACCCCCTTTGCGGCAGGACGGCGCTAAGCTCAATGAATATTGTGGGTTCGATTCCGGTCGACAATTAGTCTTGGTACTGAGGTACTCTATGAGGTACTGAGGTAATGCTGTTTGTGAAAATATGTCCAAAAGAAAACGGAAGCTTCAGTTAGTCGTAATAACTCGTAATTCTAACCAAACTTTACAACTATTGTTTAATTTAAATCTATACCACTTTAAACGTTTATAACTAATCAACAATCACGATGCGCAGAAATCGTGATTGTTGATTAGTTATAAACGTATATGACAACTTAATTAAAGAACCAACAATAATGATCCCTTATATCAATAGGAATACATACTACAGAGAGGTCAAGCTCTATCTCAGCATCTACGCAACCGAGTGGAATGAGATATACCTCATTTTTTTAGTTGAACGATGGACTTTTAAATAGAAAATCAAAAATCAAAAACCAACAATGATGATCTCTTCTTTCTATGGGCTTGCATACAACAGAGAGGTCAAGCTGTATCTGAGGTTCTATACAAATAATTGAAAAAAGCTTTACATCAGTTTTTAAGTTGGAAATTATGCATTACAACAGTTAACACAAAATTCAAATCTATTCAGTAGGTTTAGCGCCAACCCCTAACAAACAGACAAACAGACAAGAATTCTAAAAATCACATTTTTGGGTTCGCGATCGTTTATATACTCTAACCCAATTGTTTTTTTTTAAATATCTTCAATGTACAGAAACGACTTTTTTACAATTTTATAATAGTATAGATATGGTGGTCAAAGGTTAATGAGACGCCTAAGTGGTTATAAACATGGATTTTTATTAGATTTACAAAGGTGATGATGATGGTTTTATAAGATTATGTAAATTAAATTAGGTCTCTTCGCTTTAACTTGAGAGTAGAGTTTTTTTGTTTTTTTTTAGTGGTTTAATTAGAGAGCTTAAACTCTAACCAATTCCATGGGCTTCATCTCTAGAAAATTATTTATAGAAACAAATATTTAATAACTTTTATGCTCCATAAAATACACTTGACGTAGACAGAAGTTTACTTATACCTAAACACCGACAGTTTCCCAGTACGGGTTCGCAGTACAGTTTGTCCCGGGGCACAAATCTTAACTCGAGTCCCAATAAAACTTTATTCACCCTGGGAATCAAACCCTCTAAGTACCTCAATAGCAGTCGACGTAATCTATACTAATATTAGAGAAAAGATTTGATTGTTTGTTTGTTTGAAATAATTAGGCTTCGAATGCTACTGGATCGATTTGGAAAATTCTTTTATCAATAGAAATCTACATATTTCTCAAATAACATAGGCTATATATAATTAATACGAAATACCCAGAGGACACGGGCGAAGCCGCTGGCGGAAAGCTAGTATGTTATGTGTGTATAACGTTACATTTCGCGTAAAAACGAACTTATGTAATCTAATCTATTATTTTTGTACATACGAATGTTAGTATAACCGGAAAATGGCTCGTTTAGAATAACTAATTGGGTAATTAAAACGCTTAGTGGTACTAAATCGTGACTGTAAGTAGTTATAACCAATGAAAGTATCATTAGACCTGACTCTTGTACTTGTCGTGAAAACTGGTTCATTTGACTGGCTCGAGCTGAGTGACAGCTAAATGGCGAGCACTAGCGCGTGCCCAGACGCATGTTGCGTAAACTTCTAGTGTAGCTGCGTATCCTACGCTTGTATAATCCTTTTTAGTTTAGTTTCTATCATGAATGAACTGTACCGTCTCGGGAATATCACGTTTAAAAAATATTTCATAAATGCGAGAAGTAATGCCATCGCGTAACTTCTAGTTTCAGTCCCTACCTGACGTCTTCGACGTATTTGTAGGTAATTATAGCTTTTTAAGGTTTCCACTATGGGTACATATATTTAAAAAATATGTTAAAATAATTTAGGCTTACTTCTTGTCAAATAAAATGAATACATAATCCTAAAAAGTAACTTGGAAATGTATCATTGTAATTAGGTACCAATTTATTATATTGATCGACCAAATATTTTTTATAAGGATCCTTTGAATTTCCTAGGTTTAAAATTATCAGATTGTGGAATATGGATTAGGGAGAGTAGACCTAGCTTTGTTCGAAATAGGAAAATAACGTGAAAAATAATTATTTTACAACATTTTTAATCAAAATCAAACATACACAGATAAGTTAATTACAATGGTATTTACAAAAGTATAAAAATAAAATTGAACACTTCTCTTGTTGGTGTTGTATCACAAAAAAAAGCTTATTTAAGGCTAATATTCATAATTTATGGAATTCAAACCACTTACTTATTTATAAGTATTCCTAACTTTAAGTTTGTTAAATTATGAATATTATCCTTAACATTTTTATCATTTCCACCCATACAGCAGAAATGGAGAACCTACTGGCCACTTTATGAGAATCACACGTTCCTTTAATTTCACAAGATACCTGTTTTTAAAAAGAAATCATTGATTCCCATAAACGCAATTATTTAATTATTAGATTCAAGATCAATACCTCAGTTACTTTACAAAACATTGTTTAGAATCGCGAAATTAAAAGAATAACTAGAAAAATACGTGATGAGTATTATATTATCTTGTAAAATAACAATTCGATATTTTTTACTCTAAACTTAAAGTCTATAGACACAATATGTGAATACTGTATACGGTGATGAATCCTTTTGTGATGATCCAATCAAGATACACGCTTGATCCAAGAATTAGGAGCGTCCTGTTGCATGATTGGATCTTATCTTTCTTTTTAAAACACGTATGATAGCTGTAATGAGTTATGTCTCTGTAACATATTTATTTTAACCCAATATAGGTATCATGCGTTTTTGTAACAAGTAACTGTTTATATCTTTCCATATGTTATGTAATGTAGATGATAGGCGATTTATAGTCTTATAGTACCTATATGGCATTTGGAGGTCCTGCCATCAGAACGTTCACGGTATCACCACTCGATAGTCACTGAGTCACTTTACTGCTGGTAGTAAGTGCCCTTGTAGTCGAGGGCTGCTCTATCTTCCTGTTTTCTGGCAGCCTCGGGGTCGTTCTTGGCTTCTAGAGCATTGCGCTCCTGGAAAATAAAATTACATTGATAAAATTAATGTTGACTACAATAACGCATATTTAACCAATTTATTTATTGCTTCTTCTACCACCAACGAGATACTTTGAAACATTATTTGGGATGCCTTTATTTTGTATGATTCTAGTAGTGCAGATTTTTATACAGAGTAGAGTTTGAATCTATTTTGGATATAAATTGGCTATAAATATACAAATAAGTGGTTTACTTAACAGAATAGTTTAGAATCGTCTCGAATTAGAAAGAAAAATATACTGTAATGGAACTATACCGCACAGAAAGAGTAATCGAAAACTTCTGTGTGAACTTTGCCACCCTAAGGGTTGACTAAGAGCATAGCTAAAACTGACGAGGCTTGGAGAACAACATAGTTTAATTTTAAAACTAGTATTTTTTTTTTAATTCCGTAAATTGCAATGCAACTGCGTCAGTAAAAGACTAACAAATAAAGCAGGAAAACCATTTGACTGTTACAGTACCTTATTATATTATTAGGAAGAGCAACGCTTGTAGGAATTTTAGCTTTTTACGGGATATAAATTATACCCAGAATAAGAAATTACAAAACCAAGAATAAAAAAATAAATGCAGTTGATGTAGATTGTAAAATGCAATATTACTATAATATTTCTCGTATAAATATTATGACATTAAACTGGTAGATGATCAATTGATCAATTACGCAAACTATTAAATATCACAAATGACTGCATTGCTAATATCTATTTCATAATAACGACATAAAAAACTTACCGCATTAGCTTTGATACCAGCGTAGATCAGGTCAAGACCTTTCTGGATTTCGGGGGACACGGGGGGTGGGGTGGGGATATGGTCGCCCTTGACTCTGAAGCCGAATTCGTCAGCTGTGTACTCAACGGTGATGACCTGGCCGTCAGGGGCGGTGTAGGAGTAGGAGCCTTGTTGGACCAACGCGTTTTGGTCTTCGCCAAAATTTTTCAGGTAACCTTCCTCGGAAGCCTGGATGTTGTTGCCGGTTTCGTACCTGGAAATTGAGAAAACCAATATTATTAGAAAAATCTTACAGTAACTTTTAGTCTGTCATCAAACCTAAGCTATTGATGATGTACAGAAGTCAAAAAAAATGAGTTTCTATATTATATGATCCAATAATTATTTCGTTGACAAATAAAACATGAAAAAGAAACATCATTCTGCATCATAAAAAAGAAGACGGATATCGAAGTATGTTAAAACGTTATAATTTATTCGTGTTTACTTAACTTCTTAAGAACTGATGTGTAATCCGTATGATAGTAAAAGCGTAGGGTCAAGGTTGAGCATTTGAAGAGCAAACTCATAAAAAAATCAATCACCTACTTTGCAACAAGGTCACTCGTAGTACTAATGGACCTGAGGTAACAGAGTATACAAATATCGAAATCAGGACCCTATCTATTAATTTCCTTGTTACCCTTAAGTTTTCTTATAGCTTTAACTTCACCGAAGTTTTATGAATAGTCCTTAGGATAGGAAATAGTTTTGCTATTTAAATCTCGGGATTAGTGTTAGGTGATAACTTCATTATAAATACTTACGCAGTCTTGTAGCTTCCATCAGTACCCTGCTCCTTGTCGAAACGGATGATGGGAATGAAAGTGGTGGTGTCCAACTGGACCTTGGGTCTGAAGTCATCAATCGGCTTGGCCTGTCTGTACTCCTGCTGGGGTGGCTGTCTATAGTCAGGTTGCGATTGTTGTTGGTAGTTGTTGTAGTTCTGTTCCGCGGGCTGCTGGTCCTCGGCCTCTGGCTGCTCAGGCTTCAACGACACTCTCCTCTGCGGCAGAGCCGTCGAAAGGGACAGCAGCGCACAAACAGCGACCTGAAATCGCAAATTCCCATCATTTTAAATAAAGAGATGATGTCAGACAGAAGAGCTTAATCATATTCGTAATGTCGCAAGATGAGATGGAACGGATACAATAGGCAGCATCTTGTGAAACCGGCTCATTCGACACGCAGGTTGGGCGAAAGTCGGCTCCAACATAATGTATTGGCACTCACATGTCGACAAGCATGGTATTGTTTCCAATGAGATCACTAAGATTTGGCTATGCTACGTTAACAAATGCCATCTTTTGTTTAATGTTATATAATGTATGCTTTATTACAAAAGGCAGGCAAAGCTTGTGGCCGACAAAGATGTCTCATGCAATGTTTATCGAACGCATTTCGGTGGATGAAAGTGCTAATATTTTTGTATTATTATGTAATATTTCGTGATATCGGTGACCGGAGCAGGTGAGCTAACTAAATTAGCATCGAAACAATCATAGCGCAACGCGGTGATCTTCATGTAAGTAGTTACGATCACCAATTACAAGTTGTTACATTGTCGAACAAGTTTATCATGCAAGAATTGGACCAGTTTTATTGTTGATCAGAGTATTACGGAGCCAAGATTTGGTTCGTTAATCACAAAATACATCTAAACAATAAACAAGTTTACACCGATGCAATGTATTATTAAGTAGGTACGTTTGTATAGGTATAGATACTTATTGGTTTTTTTATCAATCGACTATTCGTTTACGGTCGCTGCACTAACCACACAATCAATCAGAGAAAAGGTAGCTCAACAAATCAGCAACTCTATTTCTGCGAAACCTATCTCAACGCATATCTTTTAATGTAATTTGACCTAGAAAAAGTTATATAATGAATTTGTGAAGAACAAGATCATTTGTGTAACTTCGAGTTCATTAGAACGAGGTTGCGACTGTCAACGAAAAGTAATAGTTTCATGTTTGCTAATGACTCTTTCTTCGTTCATATCTGGTTTTATATCGTAAATGCGTTTGCGCGATTGCGTGATGCTATATTACAGCACGCAGATGAAAAACATTAAGCGATTACGAAGTAAAACGATTTAAATTTCACTTTGGGATGTTTAGTTCTAATGTCCCGTTTTGAATTGTCTATAAACTTCGCCCGAAATACCTACTAAACAAGTAAAAACAAATAAAACATTTCGAATTGAAAAGTTGCACATACTTTTTGTTCAGTGTGCCAGATATTTTACTTATAATAAATGCTCCAGTTTGCAGTACAAAGTAAAGAAAAAAAACATTGATATCCATTTCAAGACATCAATATTTAGGTATCAGAACGTGCACTTTGATTCGTTAATAACTTGTTCATAAGTACATACAATTTATTGTATAGTTATATATTGAGCTGGAAAATTAAAAAAAAAATACTACTTGTGCAACTCTGTCATAAAAACATCGCCAGGTTTTTTTGCTTGTATATATCCTTTTTGGAAAATAAAGGAAATGTAATTGAGAACGTTATTTCTGACATCGGCTGGTTTATGATTCAAAAAGATGAACAGATTTCAAAAAACCCGAGGGAGCTTTGTACATTCTAAGAATACAAGATGAGCAAGTCATATTCCAGGTTTAAAAAAAGTTAATTGTACAAATGTAAGCTAAAAGCCAAAAGACCCTTCCTTTAAATACACGTATAAATAGACACTCCAAATATTCTGGTTACTATGACAACAAAATCCTTTTGCCAAAGGTCGCTTTAGTTGTTCTGATTGCACTCGCGATAACCGATAAATAGCATAATTAAATGAAGGAATTTAAAGATGAAGACATTTAAATGCCAAAGTTCAATCGCCGACATATCTGCCGACCCTATTCTATGCCGCCGCTCACAACACTCAATTGCAGGCAATCCTTCATGGAACTTGAAAATGATTAAGGTACTGTAATTTTTATTCTAATCATTATAATAAGCACGATTCATATATATAAGATTACTTCACTATAAGAGAAAAGGGGTTCGTAAAATTTAGGAGGCCGAATTAAATAAATATCGAAAGGGGTAAAGAAAGAAGAAAATAGAAATAGGTATTTGAATGTCTCCACTTACCAGCAGTTTCATTTTTGTTTATGTGTGGTGACGTGCAGCAGCGAAGTGGCACGTGTAGTGTCGTGAACTATGTCAGAGTGGTAGTAGTGCGCTCACTTTTATACCGCACCCCTGCCACTTAGCCAAACTGTGAGCCATCTCACTTTCATAGCCGACTTGCCGCTGCAATACGATGCAGCCACGATCAACGACGACGTCGCGATTTTTCGATTTCAATTCCGATATCAAAAATCATGACATTGTGCCTATGTCGGTTATGGTTCGTTAGATTTGATCTGAAAGCTTTCCAATGATCTGTCTATTGTATAGAGTTTGATAGAAACGACAATGCGTATATTAACGTAACGTAACGTAAAATCGGATATACGAGGGTACGTTTTTAAGTTCGCGGAATGAGAGGGTTGGAGGGGGGTACTTAGGCTCATTAGGATCGTAACGTGTTCAGTTACTCATAATTAGTATAAATACGAGGTTTCATTGTTATTAGACCATTAGTTTTTGAGCTATCGTCAAACAAGCAACATAATCGGGAGTGAAAAGTAAAATATGGAAAAAATCGAACATCGTGCCGTAATAAAGTTCCTTACCAAGCATGGAAAATCTGTTGCGACCATAATGAATGAGATGTCATTGGTTTACGGCGACTCTTGTCCCGGAAAAACCATGGTGTACAAGTGGCACAGTTTATTTAAACAAGGAAGGGAATCCCTTGAAGACGACCCGAGGCCGGGCAGGAGCATCGACGTGACAACGCCAGATCTTATTCAAAAAGTCGAAAAAATTGTACTCGACGATGCTCGACTAAAGAAGAAACAACTCGCAGAAATGGTTGGAGTATCCGATACAACCATTTTTAAAATCCTGCACGATCATCTTGGCATGACTAAGGTCAGCGCAAGATGGGTGCCGAGAATGCTCACGCCGCCGCAAAAACAACAGCGCGTAGTGTTCACGTGCATTTTTGGACCTGTGTAATGAAGACAAGGATGGTGTATTGAGTCGAATTGTTACTGGAGACGAAACTTGGGTTCATCATTATGAACCTGAGTCGAAACAAGACTCGATGCAGTGGCATAAAAAGGGCACAGCACCTCCCAAGAAGTTTAAGGTGTCACAGTCAGCTGGGAAACTGATGGCAACGGTCTTTTGGGACTCAGAAGGAATATTATTAATCGATTATAAAGATAAAGGTGTTTCTATAACCGGAGAATACTACGCTTCAATATTAGAGCGACTAAGAGAAGCCATTAAAGAGAAAAGACGGGGAAAATTGACAAAAGGTGTGCTGCTTTTGCACGACAACGCGCCCGTCCACAAGAGCCGCGTTGCGTTGGCTGCCCTGCATAAGGTGGGCTTCGATATTTTAAATCACCCACCCTACAGCCCAGACCTGCCCCCCAGTGATTATTACCTCTTTCCAAAAATGAAAAAAGTGCTGCGGGGTAAAAAATTTACCACCGATGATGATGTCAAGGAGGCAGTTTCGGCGTATTTTGACGACAAAGAGAAATCATTTTTTTATGAGGGTATAAATAAATTAATTGATAGATCTGAAAAATGTATTCGTCTTGCAGGTGAATATATTGAAAAGGAAAAATAATTTGGTTTTTTAAATTCCACCCCTTATCCCCCATTCCGCGAATATAAAAACGCTCCCTCGTAATATGTAAATAATTGTAACCATAAATCACAATGCACAGCCTGTTTTATTGTTATTCCATAGATAGCAAAATTAAATTATTAATAAAAAAAGTATAGAAAAATTCTAGCCGTTTTATGGTAAAATAAAAATGTCAAATGAATTGTTGGATTTCTTGTTGAAACATCACAATTTTGGCATTCTGCATACCAAGATAGGTATCTAACAGTGTATTTTTTTCGGAGCTTTTCCTCTTTGAGGACTTTTACTGGGAGTGTCTGTTACAAAATTCTCGGAACTACGCCCAGGTTTGTTTTAAGAATTTCAATTGCCTGTAATAAATATGGTTGATGCCGTTAATCAGTCAGGTACAAGTTCAGGCTCGGGAAAGTGTTTTTTTTTAATAGATTTAACACTGAAAAAAAGAAATAGAGGCACTGAAAGTATCTGGTTCCCCGTGAAGATGCCAGTAGTGCAGCTGTGCTAGTAGGTATATCCTACTAATATTATCATACAAATTATCTGTCTGTTTGTCGGTGTTGCGTGGAACTTTTGATAATTTTAACTGCAAATAGCCCGAAGAAAAAGCATGTTGCTAGGTAATTAATATTTTATTCATGCGGACTACATATTCAACAAGTTCTTTTCTCTCTAAAGGTATGTTGCCGTCATACAGGATATGAACAACAGAATAGTTATTCAGCAGTTACGTCGCTTGATATATTGTTCAATTATTTTTTTGTTTATTTTCTATTATTTAATGATAATATCCTTAAAGATAACTGTGATAAAAAGTGGTGTGAAGCAGTATTAATTGCATTGCTTAGAGAGTAAAATCCTTTAACGGCTAGGTTTCTTGTATTCAGTCTTGCTGGAATACACGTTAATGCTTATACATTGCATTGGAATGTTGTGTGATACCTACTCATTTGCTCAGTTTGTAGCATCTCATTGCTTCCTTGTGACATTTCGTTTATATGACATGTGTCCTAGTTGCATATTTCATTTAGAAGAATAAAAATTTGCAAGATGAACAAGTGATCCCCACCCAGTCTCACCTTTGCTTCATGCATAGAAATTTTCGAAAGAGTTTAAAACTGTTTCATCTTAACGTTATCTTATGAGACATGGTGTAAGGGGCATCGTTTGTGTTACCAGTAGCTGTTACATAAATTGTAGGCGGGTGTTTTCGCTTGTCAGTGTAGCAACACGTTACTATCAGTTATCAAGGCAACTTGCGCAATGGGCTCAAGAGGGAGTGTGCGTGGTCGCAGGCACGCCCTCGATGCGCTTCATTTCCGATCATTTTTGTGCACATAAATTGATTCAATTATATGCCTTATAAGAAAAAATCTGTTTCCTGTATTCATACACAACAATGACGGGTATGTGCTATCAGTAATCGATCTGATATATTTTATTATCTATATTTTATTATTTAGGTTGAAATAAATAACATAGGAAGTATGGTTCCAACTATTCCTAATAAACCTTTGGTTAATGGCAATATACTATTGTACCTATCATGTATTTAATAGTTTCGGGTATTAGGTATATCTTATAACCTGCAATGATATCGTGTCTAGTCATCTGAAGGAATGAGCAAACTACCGATAGCAGAGCCGAAACTTTTCTATCGTATTTGTATTAAATGACCATGAACTTTACAAATAAATCTTATGAGAAAGTTGCTGTCTGTTATTGTCACTACAGACTTCATAATATATTTTACAATATGGCTTATTACATATCGTAACATATCGTTAGTGTGTTCATAGTTACGATTTTGTCATATAGTTTCAATTGCACGAGTTTGGCGGACGCGAGATGAGTCTGTTACGTAAGCTGCGCCGGCGCTTTTGAGGTTACTGACACTACTGCGTGCTACATGGAGCACCCAAATGTTTAGGATCTTACCATAAAGGAATTAGGCACTCAGTGACCAAACGTAATGATATAGAAATAATCATTTCCAAAAACTTAAGAATTTTTCCCAAAGAGTTTTTCAAATCACAAAAATCATACCTATGTATTAGAAAGCATTATGTCTAAGAAATATGTTAAGTCATATTTCGTTAACACCGTTTCGCAGTAACATAACTGATATAATTATATTAATATACCTACCCAGTAAATCACAAAGCGATAATTACTACTAATGATTGTAATTACTAATTATAGCATTTACTTAATATTATTAGACGAAATCAGATCGGTGTGAGGTCCGACTATTGTTTAATTAATTTAACCTTGGAATATGTATGTATATGATTTCTGTACAGTGCGTTAATGCACTTAATAATTGTGTTATTAAGAGAAAGATGAGCATAACTTAAGATAATGTAGTATGCATAATTACAATATTCGTTATGAGTAAGTTAATAATAGATTTGAAGATACAACAATGGTAATGAAGTGAAGAGCACCTACATCGAAGGGCATGCGCTTCGACGTAGGCGCAACAAAAGAGGTATGCAAGGACAATAAATTGATATGCCATTCTCTGCCTTCCCTACACGAGCAGGTGGAGATAAACCTGCAATGATTTGATTAATATAACATAAAACCTCCTCAAATGTTTGTTATTTTTTAAATAAATATACAGTGTATACATAGACAGTATTGTTTAAGATTTGTACTGCAGTGTAATTTACATTACATTACTATGTAACGACATATATTTAGAATTTCTTTTTGTTCGAGACATTTTGTGTGTCAAGGTAGTTTGTCAGTGTTGCCTCATTGTATAGGCATCTTATTTAGTACCTATAATGTTAGTACTTGTCTAGGAACACAACACAATAGCGATTCATCGCGCTGTTACGTAGGAAGTCTGTTAATTATGTATTCATCAAAGTCGGTTGAAGTAAATGCATCATTGCCTTGTTAACTTTGACAGTGACATTAACTCAATGCTAAAGAAAATTATTACATTAGTGTGAGATTCGTTTATATAAAAATTGAAATAAATAAAATGTAAACTAATTTCATACATTTAATATGCAGTCCCGCAAGATTAGTGTATCGCAATAGATAATATTCTTTGCTTTATTCGTCCACGTCGGCACATCATAAGAAGTCGGCAAGCATTGGGACCATTGAATAAGTAAGAGCTATTATTGGTTACTAAGCATTATTAATCAAGAAACTTTTGTGAATAAATTCGTCTATTATCTTGATACGATAATAGGATCTAGCGGAACAATTAAAATATTCACAGATTGCTCAACGTTCAGTACCTATACAGTGTCTATTGAGTGAAACGTTTTTATCAATAGACCATTATTTGCGTGAGACGATGAACAACTGATAAGTCCATCAGGTATGTTTTTTCTGAACGATTCTTTGGAATATGTAGACACAAGAATTCTTTGGACTCTTACTCGATATTTTTAACTATGTGTTCTTATTTGTAAGATCCTTCAAAAAGTTCAGGCGCGTAGTACTAACTCGCAACCGGTGCGTATGTATGACAAGATATTATGAACTTGGAAGAAGCAGAACATCGTGCAAGAATTGGAATGATGTCTATGCAAGGTTTGAGTGCATCTATGTATTTAGGCAAATGTTTTATTAGTTTTTAGATCAGATGGCTTCGGAAATTTCTCCCGAGTCAAAGGTCAAGATGATCTCTTTACGAATTTGTTTGAAATGTGTTATATAGTAACAGCTCTGACTTTTTCACAAATTGTTTGAAATTATCGTTACTAGAATTATAGAACCGTTGCATTCTTCGCTTTGGTTGGACAATACTTATTTGGTTGACCATACATCGTGATTTGCATTTTTATACCAATCGCTAAGTGTTCCGATTTTATTGATTGACTTGGGGCAAGGGGTTAGAGTTATGACACCGGGGACTTACAACACAAACTAAATTGTAATTACGAAGATGCAGTCTGCTTGCGAATTTTACCGAATGCAACTGATTTAAATATTATTTAGTGTTGGTCTGTTAGAGGTGCAGGTAATATTTTGAAATAATAATCGTATATAATTAATGAAAAATCTTCATGTTTCTATCGAACTTAGTAAGCTCTCTATCAAACAGAACCATTGAAAGACAGACTCACTTTCAGATTTTCAATTTTGGTACTAGATACTTTTCATCAATATTAGTGAGAATGAATTGAAAACACTTGAATATTTAATTTTATAAATTGATAGATGATAAATTAAATTATAAATTGGCAGTGCAGTCAATGTCACCTAAGAACAAGAGTCAAAAAGGTGTTATTATTAGATTAAACCTACTGACTGTTGGTACTAGTGCCGGTACTGAGACCTCTAGAATGTATGTATAAGTCATATACCTAACTGGCGACCTTGAGTTCAAACTACTTTTTACTGTGTTTAAAATAAAAACAAAATAATTTAAAACCAGATTTGGTATTTGAGTATGACTGGATACAAAAATACCCAGTCACTGTTCCTAAAGGTGTGTAATCTATATACGTCATGTGCTTCGTCCTAAGTGTCCTAACTCCCTTGGTTCTTAGTCTAGTATTATGCTATCTCTTGCTAACCAGCATATCATAACATCGGTAACAGTAGACAGGGGTTTTGTTTAAATTTTTCCGAATATTTCGGAATATTCTATTTATGATTTATAAGCTCCCATCGTATCACAGAAAACGAGACAATTAAAATTCTGTTAACTACTTTAATAACTTAACTTAATAAGGGAGGCCTAAGTTGTAGCTTATCAGCAAACTTGATCTCTTTATTGAACTAAGTATTTTTTGACAATCATACTGCACGACTAGTTTCGAAGAAGTGACAAAGACTACTCCCACGGAGACAATCGTGATAAACGTTTTTACTACATGGTATTTAGAACTTAACGATAGTTGGATGGGCAATTAGAAATTTTGTCATTCTTAAAGATATAAATCATTAAACTTTGAAAGTTAGGTAATATTCGGTTGGCAGCTATATTAATGGGATCTAAGCAGTGAAAGTATAATAATTGTAGCGTAGGATGTCTATGATTTTTACTTATATAACAATTAAATGTCGTCTATTCTGTCTTTGTTATTTCATAACCTTCATCATCATCAACCTATTTACGTACTGTTCCACTGTATATTATACGAACCCTAATTAATACTAGTGAGGTAAGAAGGGTTTGTGACCGGGTAAAATAACAAGTTGGCACGTTTCATACACCGTTAAGAAAATCTGTCCTTGTGAAAATGTTTTCCTTTACCTTCCAAGTGTTTTTATATATTTGATATTAAAAAAATATGAATATATTTTGATATTATTGGTGCCTTGGATTCAAACTACAAGACCTATGCTGATAATTCAATTAAAACGATTACGTTTTCATATTTAATGCATCTTTAATTGAACCAACCGGATGAAGGACATACCGAAAATACATTTTCTATTTTATAAAAGCGTGAGTGGGAAAAATTGTATTTAAAATAATTATGCTAGTAATATTGGCTTCTGTAGTTAGGTGTATTGCGATTTATAAAACATTTAAAATTAAACTCGGTCTAGTTTAGTACTAGTAAAAACTAGTAGTATGCGCCCTTACTTGTCTCGTTACCTAAAATGTAAGATCGGCTGAGCAACTAAATTTGAATCGTATACTAATGTCTAGTGCATGACTCTGCGCACTTTTGCGGTAATTGCTTGATATTTTTATGTTTCTTTTAGGTATAAACAATTCGTCATAGATTTGTTTGAATAGATACATCGGAACCATCTATGTGGTGTATTAGGTTTTCCTATTATTTAGATATTTTTTTCTCCCTCTTATCGCAATGAAAATGTATTTAGCCGAAGTATATTTTGTTGAAACTCATTTAACTAGATGTTTTTTGTATATGCAATAAAAAACATAAGTATTTATTATATTGGCATAGCTGATAAGAACACGGTTGACGTTCTAATCTCTGTAATCTATAATTAAAGTAAGGCACAATGTATTGTGGTTTAACTTTCTTGCTTTATAAACTACTAACCATTTTCTTGAATTTCATAGAGACTAAAGAAGTGCTCTTTTTGAGGGAAATTAATTTTATAAACATGTTCCTATCTGAAATTATTTATTTAGGTATACTACCTATGTATTTCTTTAAAAATTTAATAAAGAAGAGCTTAATTAGAGCACTTGAAACCAAATTGTATGAATACACCTAATACCTAAGACAAACGTCATTGGTTTCACAACAAAAGTGAGAGGAGGAACGCTTCTCCACGGTATGCTACGAACACTTGAACTGATCTTGACATTTAATTGAACTGATATTTCAATTTGTATCGGTTGGAACTGCACGCAATGTGTATTATACTTACCGAAGTACTTTCTTTTTTATTTTCCCCACACTATTGCTTCCAGATAATGTTGATGAGGTAACAACGTAACAAAAAGATCATGCGTACATTTTTATTAAGTGTTTTTAGCGTCACAAATCATTACCTCCGTTATAAAAAAATTAAACGAGGCATAGCATAGTCCTTCAATTCCTGTCCTGTTCTTCCACTTGTCATTCTGTATAAATAATAATCGAGAGAATTTGCTAGAAAAAAATTGAGGTGACAATTAAAGACGTTAGATGTACCGAGTTCAATTGCCAGGACAAGGAAATTGTTATTCAGTTTTAATGTGAAAATTTCAGTAGCAGCACGGATGGCCATAACATACTGCGTCGTCATAAAATACCGCAGTGATGATAATATGCTGTGCCAAGTTATGACAATTAAAACCCGTTTCGATACTTACCATCTTACTTACTTACCCATCGATTGTAGTTGGAACTAAACGATCAACCGTGTGCCTATCTACATGGGAGTAGCTATGACTATACTCGAAACCTCTCATGTGTAGGTTAACGACCGCATAAACCACTGAATCGTAAAATGTAGATGGCCACATAATAGCTATTGTCTGCCTATGTACTGAACAACCATACAAAGGGTACAAAATCAAATACTTAGCTAATTTTGCTTAGGTTTTAGAAATAGATTTTGAATTTATACTTAGTAGTTACCATACAGTAGTTACCGTAATGCAGCGCCTGATGGTAAAGTAAACGTGCACATACTTCAACGTGGATTCATATTAATGTTTCTAAATTGGTAGGCGTTACCTAAAGCGTCGTTTACGTGAACATGATTTTATAACACGATCTTGAAGCTCCGGGGGCTTTAAAATATAAATACAACTTACCTGCATAAGTAGGGAGCTACTTAACAATAGTGAATTAAATAAATAATATAGTACTAACAATACAGTACAGTACAATTTTCCAGTTGCGTCTGGTATATCAAGTTCGATTTCATTGAACATATTGACTTACTTATTATTTCGTTTGCCTTGTATATTGCTGGATTCAGAAGAATAAAATAACGTATAAAATAAAACTAAATTTCAACAAAAACAATGTATTTTCTTATAAAACATACATTAACAACAAACAAGCAAACCGTTGACTTAGACATTATAATATCACACTTTTTAAGTTTTACATAAAAGTTCTCTTAAAATATAAATTGTCCGTACCGGTAGGACTGTAAATTCGCTTACGCCAAGTTTCGTAACTATGTGGATCGATGGGTCAATATTAATGATCGATATGTAGTACTTAATCGTTTCGTTATTTCAGAGATTTATGTGTATTTTGATCGATTCAGCGTCTCTGTGTTAGTTTATTTTTTGCCAACTATTGGCAAAGCCTGGGCTAAACTAACAGCCTCTCTTGCGGCTTTCTCAGCTGCTTCAGCGGCATTACCAACAACTTGTGCTGCCTGAAGAGCTTCTTTAGCAGCGTCCTTAGCGATTTGTGCATGTGATGCTGATTCATTGTTTGTTGATAGGGCTTCCATTGCACGCTGTTCCTTAATAGATTTCACAGCTTCTTCTGCAGTTTTTAAAGCTTCCATGGCGGACTCAACAGCTCCTTTAGCCGATAATTTAGCTTCTTTAGCGACTTTTACAGCTTGATTTGACAATTTTTCTGCTTCTTTTGCACCTTCCTTAGCAGGCTTCTCACCTTCCTTCGGCTTCTCACCTTCCTTAGGCTTCTCGCCTTCTTTGTTTTTCTCACCTCCTTTAGCCTTCTCGCCTTCCTTGGGTTTCTCACCTTCTTTGGGTTTCTCACCTTCCTTCGGCTTCTCACCTTCCTTAGGCTTCTCACCTTCTTTGGGCTTCTCACTTCCTTTAGCCTTCTCGCCTTCCTTGGGTTTCTCACCTTCTTTAGGCTTCTTGCCTTCCTTGGGCTTCTCGCCTTCTTTGGATTTCTCACCTTCTTTAGGCTTTTCATCTTCCTTCGGCTTCTCGCCTTCTTTAGGTTTTTTACCTTCTTGTCTCTCACCTTCTTTAGGCTTCTCAGCTTTAGGCTTCTCCCCTTCTTTGGGCTTCTCACCTTCCTTAGACTTATCACCTTCCTCAGGCTTCTCACCTTCTTTTAGTTTCTCACCATCTTTCGGATTCCCACCTTCTTTAGGCTTTTCATCTTCCTTCGGCTTCTCGCCTTCCTTAGGTTTTTCACCTTCTTTTGGTCTCTCACCTTCTTTAGGCTTCTCACCTTCTTTAGGCTTCTCACCTCTCTTAGGCTTACCACCTTCCTTAGGCTTTTCCCCTTCTTTTAGTTTCTCACCTTCTTTTGGATTCTCACTTTCTTTAGGCTTTTCAGCTTCCTTAGGCTTCTCAACTTCTTTCGGCTTCTCGCCTTCTTTGGGTTTCTCACCTTCTTTAAGCTTCTCACCTTCCTTAGGCTTCTCACCTCCATTTGGTTTCTCACCTTCTTTCAGATTCTCACTTTCTTTAAGCTTTTCACCTTTCTTAGGCTTCTCAACTTCCTCAGGTTTCTCACCTTCTTTCGGCTTCTCACTTTCTTTAGGCTTTTCAGCTTCCTTAGGCTTCTCAACTTCTTTCGGCTTCTCGCCTTCTTTGGGTTTCTCACCTTCTTTAGGCTTCTCACCTTCCTTAGGCTTCTCACCTCCATTTGGTTTCTCACCTTCTTTCAGATTCTCACTTTCTTTAAGCTTTTCACCTTCCTTAGATTTTTCGCCTTCCTTAGGCTTCTCACCTTCTTTAGGCTGCTGAACTTCTTTCGGCTTCTCATCTACTTTAGGTTTCTCAACTTCTTTAGGCTTCTCACCTTCCTTAGGCTTCTCGCCTTCTTTGGGTTTCTCACCTTCTTTAGGATTCTTGCCTTCCTTGGGCATCTCACCTCCTTTAGGCTTCTCGCCTTCTTTGGGTTTCTCACCTTCTTTAGGCTTCTTGCCTTCCTTGGGCTTCTCGCCTTCTTTGGATTTCTCACCTTCTTGAGGCTTTTCACCTTCCTTCGGCTTCTCGCCTTCCTTAGGGTTTTCACTTTCTTTTGGTCTCTCACCTTCTTTAGGCTTCTCGCCTTGTTTGGGCTTCTCACTTTCCTTAGGCCTCTCACCTTCCTTAGGCTTATCACCTTCCTTAGGCTTCTCACCTTCCTTAGGCTTCTCACCTTCCTTAGGCTTCTCACCTTCCTTAGGCTTATCACCTTCTTTAGGGTTCTCACCTTCTTTTAGTTTCTCACCTTCGTTCGGATTGCCACTTTCTTTAGGCTTTTCACCTTCCTTCGGCTTCTCGCCTTCCTTAGGTTTTTCACCTTCTTTTGGTCTCTCACCTTCTTTAGGCTTCTCACCTTCTTTAGGCTTCTCGCCTTCTTTGGGCTTCTCACCTTCCTTGGGCTTCTCACCTTCTTTAGGCTTCTCACTTTCTTTAGGTTTTTCACCTTCCTTAGGTTTTTCACCTTCCTTCGGTTTTCCATTTTCGTTATGTTTCTCACCTTCTTTAGATTTTTCGCTTTCTTTAGGCTTATCACCTACTTTAGACTTTTCACCTTCTTTAGGCGCCTCACCTTCTTTAGGCTTCTCACCTTCTTTGGGCTTCTCGACTTCTATTAGCTTTTCACTTTTGTTCGGCTTTTCGCCTTGTTTTGGTTCCTCAGCTTCTTTTAGCTTCTCGCCTTCTTGTGGCATCTCACCTTCCTTGGGTTGCTTAAATTTTAACGCGCCACGTGACTCCGTTTTAGGTATCTTTTTTGCAAATTCTCCACTAGGTGGTGGAATATCTTCTAAAGATTCAATTTCGGAGTCTTCTGCTGAAAGCGTATTATCAGATTCAGAGTTGTCTTCGTGACTAGTCTTCAATTTTCGTGAAGATTTCTGATGATGGCTGTGGTGACTGCTGGGTGGTTGTGGACCAAGATTAATATGTTCGCCAATTGGTCGGAAACCATTCTCATCTGCAATATACCTGTTAGAAAAAAAACATTTTACTCATATTTAATGTAAATCATCCAAATTTTTAGCTTAATGCACATTTATTCGAAACAGATTTTATAAGTATCAGAGAAAGCTTTTGTTTTTAACTACTAGCTAACTAGCCAACCGTGTAGCAAGACACAGAATCGGTTTCGTTACAGTGAGTATGTTTAAGTTTTACATAACAGGGAGCCACACTATACCTGGACTGAGTATAAATTAATCTAACTAGTAATTAACATACAAAAATACAATAACACTGATTGACCTAGGAATCGAACCCAGGGCCTCAAGTGTAGTAATCATGATGATGACCACTGTAGGTAGTCGTGCTTACAAGATTGTTCAAGCTATGGCGCTGAAACGTTTACACTGTGAGAAACTGAGAAAAAGAAGATAGATGCTCCGAATATGTGGTGCTGCAGAAGACTGCTTGGCATATCATGGACCGAATTCAGAACCAACATCCCATACTAAGCGAACTCCGCGTCCAACAGCGACTTTTGTACATCATCCAAGGTCGGATTCTCATTTTCTTCGGACATGTTTCACGTCGAGAAAACGCTTTTGTGGAATGCCATGTGGTACAACAAGGGAAAGTTGACAACACAAAAGCTCGTGGCAGATCACCAATGGGCGTCCAGCCCAGATTAAAGTTGCATTAAACGGTCCACTGCATGAGTACACCAGGAAAGCTGCGGTGCAAGAGGAATGGCGACGGACGTGCCATCACTCCTGGTGTGACAACCACGACCACTCCGTCAAGAGTGTAGCGACTAAGAAGAATGACTTAATTAGCCGGACATAATATATAGAATATAGTATAAGATTTCCTAAAATCCTACCTAAAACCTAAAATCATTTTTACATAAAGTTATTGCATACACTTAGTAGTTACCACTAGTCATTGGGTACACACTCTTGACAGAGTTGAAAAGTAGAGAAATTATCATAAAATATTAGTAGTTTTACTCAAACGTATCCCAAAGGAGAAAATCATTACTACATAGCTTCTAGTTGGCGTAACAAGGTACCAAACCCGCAATACAGTTCTTAAAAACCAAACCTAATTTTCATGGAGTAGATTCTCTGAAGATATTTTGGCTTGTATTTTCTCATATCTTAAACGTCTCTTAAATAATGACATCTGCCAGTTACAATTTTACTATAATGTACGAACTGTTGTCGTTGTAGTCAGTAGGGATTTTTTAATTGATAAGTTGCACGAAACTCTTTTTCAAATATTAAATTAGTTATTTGATAGCGAATATAAATTTTATGGCGTCCAATTTTAAGATTATTCGGGTTGGTGTCAATTGCATTACGGGGTTTCCAACATGTTACAAAATCAGCAGAAAAACAGACCTAATCATTAGCCACTTAAGCCATTCGAACACTTTGAGGTATAAATGAAAAAATATATATATATCTTACTGTACACTGATGACTGTGCCGTCGGGTGCGGTGTATGAATAAGATCCTTTCTGCACGTGTATTTCATCGCTATCATCATCTTCTCCACCTTCATTGCTGCAGTCACTCTTCTTTTTCTTCGTGCCATCCACTACTTTGTCGAAGGAAGTCTCCTCACGTTTGATGCCATTACCAGTTTCGTAGCTGAAATCATGTGATAGCAATGGTTACTTTTTAAAAAAAATAGCTTTAATCAAACTGAAAAAACAAAAAATAATTTTAAGAAGCTCGTTGCTGAACCAGACCTTATTGTTTATAAATATTTTTTTTCTTATTCGGTTTTTTAACTTTTGACCTACAATAACATTTTAGTGTTCATATATTTTTTAATAAGCTAGATAAATTATTCTAATTACCTACCTAAATTTATATTTTCCATCAGGTTCAAATTCCTCAGACTGTGAAACAATAGGTATCACTGCAGATTGTCTTTCCGGTGGAACTTCATCGGTGGGTGGTGCGGAAAACACGCACGCCACTACTGAGCACAAACAAACCAATTTTAATAACATGTCTAATCTAACCACTCCCGAATTTGTGTGATAAGTGATGCTCCAGAATTCTTGTCCACTTATATGTAATGCTCATTTATTTACACTATCCTCCCCCCGCCTTCCGGAGGAGTGAACCTCACCGAACGCTAAATATTTCAACCTTAGCGCTTGACTGATGTGTGCCTCAGAAAATTGCACAATAACCTAGGTGTCAACAATGAGACATGATCGGTGACGATCCGACGCGATCAAATGATAGAGCTGTCTAAACAAGGTCTGTTAACTCGCTGAAAGGTTTGCTTCGCCACATTTCAGTACAGCACCTATGCATTACACGATTTACATTAATGTAAACTAACAATAAGGTAACCAAGTGTATTTAATGTTTATTATAAAAATAGCTTTCTTTGTATATTTGGCAAACCATGAAATCGTAATAAATCATTTTACGATTTTTAAACATATATTATAAAATGTGGCATTAGGGTTTGGTAAAGAAAACCACCTTATTTTGTTATATAAATCAGCACTATTAAAACCAGTGTTTATGTTTTATGCTTCGTGTACATCTTGCATCACGATTTGTTTTTTGACATTAATTGGTAGACTTAACATAGGTTATCATTAGCCTACTACATAAATATTTACGAACGTATTTGTTTGCATACGTTAATTTAATTGTGTAGGTTTATTTATTTAAAAAAACGAGATACCCACATCAAATATATTATTCTTGTCAAACCAGTGAATAGATTACCCATAAGAACCTAATGACTTAAGCTATTGAGTCATCTTCATTTGCTATTTCTAACGCGTGGGAGAACGATCGCATTACCTGTTTTATTTTACCGATTAAACAAGTAAAAGAAAATGTTTTTATCAGAGTTACCTATATTCTTATTATTAATTTATGGTGTTACTAGTGTTGATTTAAATCTAAACAAACGGATACTACGAAGAAACACTGAAGTCACAAGAACCTATAATTTGAATCACCCGCCAGCAGTGGAAAACTATGATTTGATACCGGTTACGGCGGGCCAAGAGGTGATTAAAGAGAGAAGTCATAGTAAAAAGAGCTTAGATATAAATCCTATGAATGATAAAAGTCATTTAGAAAACTCGAGTGACGGTAAAAATGCAATAAATAATAAGACACACTTCGAGAAAAGGCCACTGTCGAATAAACTGGCATCAGCTGTAAATAACGACTATGAAGAAGATACATTAGATAAACCGAAAGCCCGGTCTATTAAGATTACCGGACTGGAGAGGCCTGAAACAGATTATGGAGACTTTGGGGCCCGACCGAAAATCCAGCGGAGGTCACAAGTAAGAAAAGTCAAAGTTAATAAAAGCCAGCTTGATGTATATCTAAACGAAACAGAAAATAGTTTAAACAAAAAAGATGAAACACAATTAGAAGTGAATCGGACTGGCACCAGTGAACATTCCACACAGATGCCAAAACGAGGACAATATTTTGAAAAGAGGAAACAATCGCGTGATCCTGTGATTCCTATAATTGAGTCAGAAAGTTACGTATTTTCACATTCGGGAAATTTCCATTACAGGTAAATTTAAATACATTTTTATCTCAAACTAGCTGTTCCTGGAGGTGTTACTTGGGTTCACGTTTTTACTTTTTCCTCGTATTTTTTAACGTTTTTTGGTTCAACCTTCCTCAGACTTCATCAAACACAACAAAAAAGAAATCAGGCAAATCGGTTCAGCCGTTCTCGAGTTTTGCGCTTAGCAACACATTTAGTGATTTTTTTCTATTTATATAGATAAGACAGCATTTTTGTGTAGTCATAGTTCAAGTACTCTAAATAAATAAAGTAATTTAATGAAAACTAAACATTACAGCTATGAAGGCGGTGACGGTACAAGAGCTTTTGAAAAGGGTGAATTGAAAACTTCAAATGGTGGAGCAGGTAGTGCTGTGGAAGGAAATTACTCTTACAAAGTGAGTACAATTCTTCCTAATAATGAACGCGAATGAAATGAAATGAAATGAAATATTATGAACGCGAAAGTAATTCTGTCTGTAAGTCTGTTACATCTTCACGCCTAAACGTTTACCGATTTTGATGAAATGTGGTTAAAATATAGAGTTAAAATGAGACCTTGTCATAGACCTAATAATTATGCTATCTTTTATCATAATAAAGGCTTTAATGGGAAATAGAGAATGAAAGTTTATATAAGAGTCCATTATTGTAAAAGATAAAACATTGTATTTAAGCAATTGTGTATAATGATAAATTAATATGTCCCAGGATATTTTATTTGAAAATTTGGTCTAAATGGGGGGAAATAGGGGATGAAAGTTCGTATGGAACAAAGGACGAAGTCACGGGTAAAAGCTAGTTCAATATAATTCATTCGCGGGTTTTGTATATTATTTAAGAGTAACGCGTAGTCGCTGTGTTCCAACAATGTTGAATATTTTCCCCAAACTCCCAAAATCAGTTTACTTACATTAGGAATTCCCGTTTAAATGCTCCTAGAATCAGTTATGTCCATCAGTTTGAGCTGCGCGTTTGTGCGTTTATCAGTTAGTTTATGGGTATTTGTTCAATAATGAATATTCAAGTGATACAAAATCTTTAGCTATAAAAATGGTCTAATTTGAAAATTATGCACTCGTCCTGGTGTCGTTTCAAGGTTGTGAAGATAATTATGATTATGTATGAAGTGTATATTTTTTCTTTCAAGCCGGAATCGTTTATTTTTTGTGGAATTACCAATCATACGTCACAATGCGTATTTTTTTATATTTTTGTAATAAAAACCCAAAAAAAGATAATATTGTGTGAACTTCAGCACTATTTCTAGACGACTTCTATGTCTAATTATTATGGCATTACCATAATATTAAAAAGAATACGATATATATGGCCTGTTTCCTACAAATTTCTTTAATTTATCCATTCAATTTTTTTATGTGTATAGTGGCTATACAGCCGTGGTTAATCCGGCCCTTAAACACAATTTTCTTCATTCACAGTAGTTTCACTCTCATTTTTACAAAAAGGGCCTCTTTTGCCGCTTACTGGTAAGTGCCCCTTGCAAATAATTTCATAGAAAAAATGTTCCATTTTTCAATTTATCCGGCTGGTAGCGGCTATCTAGAGGTGGTGAAACAGGCCCTGAATATTCTTTATTAGTTCTCACATAATTTGACCTTTCAAAGGTAAGAGGACAAGTATAAACGGTATTGTTTGTGGCATTGTTTTTCGACCAGTGTAGTGACAAACAAATCAACAAACTGTACGGTATGTTCTGTTGATACGCTAGGCATTCGTATTTTGAATGAGACGTTGGATTGTTTACGTAAACAATTACCGATCCCCGAAAGAAAACACACGATGACGATATCAACAAAAAATATGTGACCTTATTTTTAGAATCCTTAGAATTAGAATGTATGTATTGTATAAAATAATATGCCATTATATTTTGTCACAGTTTCCTTATTATTCATTGCAATGTTTGTTCTATTTTCAGGACAAAGACGGCAATGACTTCAGCTTGTCATACACGGCGGACGAAAATGGGTATAGGCCCGTGGGTGCACATTTGCCCACTCCCCCGCCTATCCCACCTGCAATACAACGCGCTCTAGATCTACTCGCCACCAAGACTACGCCAGAACCAATCACAGAGAGAGTAAAATCTTTATGAACATTTGAGTGCTATTGTATAGGACCTGATATTTTTATATTTGTTTGTTGTTGATTTTTTATTTGGTTGAAAATGTGTTAGGTAACGTATGCGAACCATTGTGGTAAGTAGTTCTATAATCCAATTCGAGTAAAACGAATTTTCACGGAAGAAGGTTTTGGATTGATCCAAAACCTTTGGCGACCAAACTTCTTGGGCTAACGTTTTTAGGCTCTGAGATTAAGAAACAAATTGAAAGTCTTAAAAATATTGTGTGGTAAGAACTACAGTATAAAAACAAAATACAAAATTAAATTAAACTTGTAAATGTTGTTCCAGAGTAAGTAGTTATTATTAAATTGCATTTGGTATACATTTATTGCATCTCTTATTTTATATTAAGAGTGTTTAACTAGCAATTAATATTATATTAATAGTTATTAATAATATAATTGCACGGCGATATAGACCTACACTTTAAGATTCAATACCTATTTGGTCGAAAATAATGCAATCAAAACGATGCATTTGCCCCGCAGTGAGATGAATATCAACCTAGCTTAGACAACAGAATTTTTAATATTCCAAATCCTGTAAAATATTCCAGTTAATAATATTAGAACTACAAAAAGTTGCTGAATGAATATGAGTATTGTACGATGTATTAATTTGATTTAGGTATACATATATTAATAAAGAACTGCGATTATGCGATAAACAGGATTGTTCGAGCTCCAAGTTCAATTGCAATACATTATTAACACTTTTTTTTACAAGAAAATGAACTAAAAACAACATACAATACAAGTTTTGTAAGCCTAAAGTCACTTGCTCACATTTTATATGAACAAAGTAATTATGTGGTTATAATTTCCGCAACCATAAAGGTTACAATTTAATACTAGAGAATAAAAAACATTTTATCATTAAATAGGTAAATAGTGCATATTGGTCCCAGGTCGAGCATTGTTATTGGGTTTCTAATCTGAGCAGCAGCTCGAAGTTTGGGTGTACAGCTTAGTACCAGCTATGCCTGACGCTTCGGGGAATATATCTACTATATAAAAATAAGAAGTTGTCGTGTCGTATCAAGTGGCCAAACATCTTTCCTCTCCTGTTCTCTATGGTTCTTAACAACTGTCTTTTCTCGTCTACAATTACTAATACTTCCTCGTTTGTTTTCCTTTCCTTCCAACTGATCTTCTCCATCCTCCTCCAGCACCACATTTCAAATGCCTCTAACCTTTCTCGGTCTCTTTGGGTCATGGTCCATGTTTCGCAGCCATATAATGCTATACTCCAGACATAGGTTTTTATCAGTCGTTTTCTTACAATGGTTTTAATTGTTGAGGTGAATAAATGTTTTTTCCGATTAAATGCTTGCTTGGCTATTGCAATTCTTGCTATGATATCGGGTGAACATCTGGAGTCATGCGTTATTCGGCTACCTAGATATTTGAAAGTGGTGACTTGCTCTATTTGTGTGCTGTCAAGTATGATTGGTCTAGTGATTGATGGGAATTTTGATGTTGTTAAAGTTTTAGTTTTATTAATGTTTATTTTCATTCCGTAGTCATTAAAAGTTGTGGCCATAATTTTCAGAAGGTCTTCTAAATTATTTATGCTATCGGCTATCGCTGCGATATCATCAGCAAATCTAATGAATCTTACTGATTCCCCATTAAATTTGACACCACCCTTTTCTGCTTCTAAAATTTTTTGCATGGCGCGGAGGAGCGAGTCGTATCAAGAGGTAAAACGAAAGGCAGAAGATCGAGAACAGTGGCGATTGCTCCACCGACAAGAGCTGAGCTCTTAAATTTATGATGATGATAAAAATAAGTCGGGTTTTCCTTCCTGACGCTATAACTCCAGAACGCACGAACCGATTTCCACGGTTTTGCCTTCGTTGGAAAGGTCTCGGGCTCCGTGAGGTTTATAGCAAAGAAAATTCAGGAAAAATTTCAACAGGAAAGCGGGTTAAAAAGGTTATCAAGACCACGCGGGCGAAGCCGCTGGCGGAAAGCTAGTGTGGTATAAATTAATAAATATTAGCATACAAACGAAAAGTTTGTGGGTATAGTTGCCCTAAAAATTTTTTAAAGTGTTTTTGATATGCCATTTGTTTAGGTGCTAAGTCTGATTTGGTTTATAATAAAAGTTGGAGACATTTACTAAAATATATTGCGACATTTAGGGTCTGTTTGATCATAACCACCAGATAATTTAAGAAATAGATCAAAAATTTTATGGAATTATCTGTCAATTAAATTAACGGAAACTTACTCGGAGATGGTGAAACGGGCCCTAAGCCTCATACGTCAATATTCTTACATTTTACTAACACATTGATCTATGTTCTCATCATGACCTTGTGATTAACGCTCACTTATGAAAACAGGTTATCGGAGAAATGTTGTAGGTACTGTAAAGTCGGAACCCCTTTTGCTTTCTATTATATCATTTATTTTCTTCTATGCTGTTCATACCATCAAGCCTGTATTCCCCGAAGACCAAACAAAAGTGTATCTACTTATGGGTCACAGTTCTCTCTCTTTTCACAGTTTTTAGTTCTCCGCCATATTTTAAGTTGCTTCTAACGACTTCCTACAACAACAACGGAAAGTGCAACTTGAAGAGTGTAACGCTCGTACTGTAGACTTGTAGAGCATAGTTTCACATATAAATAACTATTAACTAGATAGATAGTTATTAAACTACTGAATGTAAGGTTCTGGATCCGATTCCCAAGTTGAGCAGTGTTATGTGAGTCGGGAAATGAAATATAAAACACATGAGTGGACTGTGAATGTATCTACCCTTGTGCCTAACACTTTGGGGCGTGAAGGTTTGTTAGGTATATTATAGGTAATATAATAATATTAATACTATCATTTGTTTTTATTGCAATTGAAATAATAAACAATCAGGAATTTTGATTCGATAACGTTGTTTTTTCCTATTCTTAATAATTATCACTTTATATTATAGTGTTAGTGAACATCTTATAAAATAGATTGATCATAAGTACCTATAGATATATTTTATGTACCTAAACGATTTGTCAGTTTGAATTCAAAGTTGACATATTTTAAAGTACATAAGTTTCTTATGATCTTCTAATTCTTCTATAATCTTCTTATTCTTATCTTTTAATTTATCGTTTCCCCCAAGCCAATTATAATTAATCGATGAATTGAAATTAGCTTAAGGTATTTGTACTTCCTTTCAAACGTCATGAGAATTACGTATTAAAAACATCCGGCATACATAGGATCCTGCTACCACTATAGTCATTGATACCGTTTATAGGAAATGACATCAACATTTAACACATATATGACAGTTCGTATCTGTAAATTTCATGCTAATCAAAAATCTTGGTATTGGGCTATTGTCTCATCTCTATAAGTACGTAGAACCTTGATATATGTACATACAATATGGATGATAAAAACAGTAGAAGGATATGTTTATCCGTTTCTGTTAAAACAGGTTTATTACTTAGGACCGATAAAAAATTACATTTAAAAAATCGAACATGATGCTCATGCGCAACCTTTAGCCTACTCATAATTATTTATACAGTTACAAAATAAATTGATCGTAACTATATTTATTTGACAGTATCTAAATAACCCTCCTTCGGCAGTCGGGTAATAAATATCCAAATCAATCAGAACCTTCATTGGTTTAACCGAGTGGTTTGGAAAAACATAACTAGGTATATCCGAAGGGAAGAAAAATCCAGATATTATTTTGCAATGCATCTTTGGCACTGATTTTGCTTTTATTTAAATAAATATACAAACATTTTACGTAAAATCAATCATTGTCTATCACAGTTCAGTCATTGTACATTCTTTTTTATATGATTTATATTGCTTACTATAATATATGATATTAATATTAATAGAAGTACTGTTTTGTAAACAGAATCTATACATGATTTTTTCATAAGAATGAATTGTTCATCTAAAAAAGACTGGTTATGTATTATGCATAACGAGATCTTCTTAACTATAAAACATTTGTCACAAACAAATATAGAATTTTCACAACTTAAGCAAACAAAAAAGATTGAATTCTATTTTCAGAACAGTACGAGTATTCGTGGGGTAGCAGGTACGTAGGATATCGGGTCGTCGAGGCATCGAGCAGTTGATTGGCAGAATATTTAGTTCCTGGTCGGTGGTGGTGGTGGCAGAGTTGCAAGGTAGTCGAGAGCCTTTTGAATTGCTGGCGGTATAGGTGGGGGAGTCGGCAAGTGGGCGCCCTGGAATAGCAAGAAAGATGATTTGTTGAGAAAATTATTATTGCGGCAAAAAACCTAATAAGTAGAATAGATTTTTGTTTACCTATATCCGAATAAGAAATTATACTAAGATAAATATCTTAGGCTAATATTCAGAGACGAGGCTAAGCATGAACTCCGTATGTCAAATTGTCATACAAATTTGACATACGGAAGCATTACTTACGCTTAGCATCGTCTCTGAATTAGCCTTAGTATAATTTCTTATTCAGACTCAACGATTTATTAAATTTACGAAATTATATTTTTTTTAACTAGAATTAGATTTATGAAAACGAAATTATGATGATTTGATAAATATAAAATCATCATAATTTTAATGATTTGAGTATCATATTATATTTAAATGTGGAAGATAAAAGCTTTAAATTCCTAAATATAATTTATGATAATTTTATAGACTAATAGATGATACCCACATATTTTCTATTCAATATATTTTTTTCAAATACATGTAAATTAATTTATTCTGACATGATGAAGTCAGCATGCGTAACATAATATTATAATTCTATTTTTACTACTATGGCCGACCAAAATAACAAAAACTTAATACAAAAGGTTAAGATGTATTCCTTCACATTCTAAAACTGTGATAACCTTGATTTTTTTGTTGCTTTTGCTACGCAATAAAAACGATTCGTCGCGACATACTAAATTAAGAAATGGATCATCAGTTATATTTGCTCATGCAATTTAAAGAAAACTCAATACTTCAGTCCCTGTAGGAGTTTTGAATTAAACAACATGTGCGGGATCCTTTTAAGTGCATCCATAATATTTAAATTTGGTTACTTGATTAGAGTCAATAATATACGTTGCAATGTATGCTAAAATATATCTGCCCACTTAAGCCTTGCTAAAATATTTATTTATTTCATATAAATATGTCGAAAATGAGTTGTAATCTTGAGATCTTGGCGCGGCACATTATCTAAAAAGCCTACTGATTACTTTGCAAACAAATTACACACGCGCATATGACTGATAAACTCTATTACATTGCGGGTCTGTTCAAAAATGTCTAGTAAAGACTGTTTTAAGATCGTGCAAGATATTTTTACTGAGGCGATACAGTATGTACTAAGTATGCTATGTACATATTATAGGCACATAGATGAAGAAAACTATATAAGAATATCAGCAGCAAAATATATCTCCTCATAAAACTAACCAATGCAGTGAGCGACAAGAAATGTTTATATAACTATACTACCAATATTATAAAGAGAAAATATTTGTATTTTTGTATGTTTGTAACAATAAAACTCAAAAACTACTGGACCGAATTCAAAAATTCTTCCACCATTAGAAAGCTGCATCTTTCCCGAGTAACAAAATAAATTTACAAGACCTTGCATGAAGCCGCTGGCGGAAAAGTAGTAATTACGCAAGTTAATCTCCTTTTTATGTAACCAACTATTACTTGTATATTATAAGACTCATAAACATCACCTCAGGTTTGAAACCGTTGTCATCATCAGCGATATAGTTCAGGTTGATGACCGTGCCGTCTGGTGCGGTGTAGCTAAATCCGCCCTGAGCTACGATGACGTCACTGGCGTCAGGGCCGCTCGCTTTCTTCAACGTACCAGCCTCTTCAGCTTTGATGCCGTTTTCAGTTTCGTAGCTGGAAATAATTATTAGATAAGTGTATTATCTCATTAGATTATGAAGTGAGCCTCGTTGATCTAGTGGTCTCAAGCGCGACTGTTACGCTAGAGGTCTAGGGTTCTATCCCCGGGTCGAGCAGTGTTGTCGGATTTTCTGTGAAATTCCCAGGAGCAGCTCTGAGTCTGGATTTGTGCTGGGTTGATAGCAATAGGCTCGCCCTCTATTACATGGGACCTAAAAACATACCGGCAAACTGTAGGTATACATTAATACTGTCTCTGCCTACCCCTTAGTGGAATATAGGCGTGATAGTATGTTATGGGATAATTAAGTGCAATGCAGATTGTGATTCTTGGAAGAAGGGGACTCCCCCTTTGTCACATGCAAATAAAAAAATGATGATGACGCAAGACACTAAATACCTATACTAGTACCTAACATCAATACTTGAAATGGTTATTTCGTTTACTGACACTGTAATACTTTTTTGTGGTCGATTAGAATATCGCACAATTCGTGATAAGGTTAATAATCATGTTACAGTTATTTGCTTTATAATTTAGATCTAGTATATTGTGTGGTTTTTTTTATTATCTTATATGGGGGCTGGTACAACCGCAACACTTCGACCCAATGGGATCTTTTGTGTTGTCCCCATTCCGTATATTCCTTACTCTTTGAAGACGTAGTTTACGAAGGCGGCTAACCCACTGAGAGGAAGGAACCTAAAATCTTCCGGCTTCGGGTACCCGTTGCATATTGTGTGTTACATAATCTTTAGAAAAAACATTATGCCTTCTCCTAAGAAAACATAAATATTATAATAAAACAACTGTAAGTAGAATTACTGAAACAATAAGATAATAAGTATATCCAGTAGATGTCTTACAAACAGAAGACATTGTGCTACTTCACTAAGTATTTTGAATTTTGTATTTCCTAGTTATTCTTTTAAATAAAAACAATGGTTCGATTAATGAATGGTGCAATGTTCAATACAGATAGGAAAATGCAATCACAACATCTATACAGGTTTAGGTTAAAATGTAATTATATATATTCAGTCAAGTACTTCATGATTATCATCATCAACCCATAATACTGGCCTTCTGCTGGGCACGGGTCTCCTGGCAGTATGAGAGTGATTACCACGGTCGTCTACCACGCTAGCCTAATATGGGTTGGCAGACCTGACATGCCGTCATAAAATTTCTCAGGCATGCAGGTTTCCACACGATATTTTCCTTCACCGTTAAAGCGAGTGATAATTACGCACATGACTTCGAAAAGTCAGAGATGCGTGCCTTGGATTTGGACTCGAGACGTGTGACTTAGGAGTCCAGTAATATCCCTAGGCTGTTACAGCTTCAACTTCAAGTACTTACAAATGTATAAATATATCTTAAAGATATGCATTTGCAAGTATCGTCTCACTGTCTTGTAGTCTTACCGAGAATTGTTCATTGATAGTGAAACATTCGAGGTCACTATTGATGCGTCCTTTCTGAAATGTACTATTAAAATTAGGCTTGAATCGAAACGAAAGAATTTTTATTGTTCGGTCAAGGTTTAAAGAACTGTGATAAATATCATATCGAATACCTTTTTAAAAGGTTCACACCTACGTCACTTTTGACTGAACGAACTAGCTACCCGAGAAATTCTCAACCGGGACAAAATATGTTTATGCATACACACTCCATGTTCGATGACTTCATTAAGTTGGTACCTAAGTATATGTTAATAGAGTCCCCAAGAGCTGAATAAAAATCTACGATATTATTAATTGGCCCTAAATGGATGCGATGTATTTATTATTGTGTTTGTGTTGCGAGGTCCTTATCCTTATGAAAACTTCTTGATGCTTTTCAGAACCTATAATAATTGATAGGTACATAATAAAACACTGTATTTATTCTACTGTTTGGAGTACCTAACTGTTGCTTTTTTATTTCTCTAGTCATCATCATCATCCTCCTAGCCTTTTTTCCAACCATGTTGAGGTCGGCTTCCAGTATAACATAATTATTAATTCTTTTTCATTTCTCTAGAGTTGCCTTTTTATTTCTATGTCATTCGTAGGCATGACATTGCATGGTAAAAATCCAGGTAGGTATAATGTAAATATTCGAAATATTAACTTCCAGTGTCTTTTCAATACTCGTCACTTAATTCTGTACTTGACCTTTATTGGTGGCCTACAGGCGGTCAGAGCAGGGGTCAAATCAATGATACCAAAGTCGCTAATACAACGTAATACTGTTAGTGTAATTATGTAATGCTGACGCGTACTGTCCGTCTGCTTCACGTACAATAATAAGTTTTATAACGTAAGTTATCATGCTTTCACTTTCACGCCTTGTATCCCTAAAGGGTAAGGCAGAGGTTTTTTTTTCGGTCTCACTTTTAGGGCGACCTTACTGCCATTAAACAGGCACAAATTCAAGATATGTATTTTTTAGAAACCTTATTCGTGAAAATTTAATCGTAATTTTATAAATCTGAACTTATGCCAAATGGTTATACACTTTGATAGATGGAATAATATTTACACCATACAAATAAGCCACTTTACTTTTTATATTGGTAAAATTTGACTAGCATTGGTTAGGCGTTCCGATAACAAGCGTACACTAGGCGCCATGGCGTCAACACATTTTCATATTATAATTATAAAAATAGAACTACAATTTATTTAGATGCAAAATATTGTTTGTACACTGCGACTAGCTAATGAATCGCTACGAAGTTTGGCACACAAGAAGTTCGTGGTTGGATTAACACTTTGGATAAAGGATTATGTCTGCCGTTGTCGCCACTGCCTAATATTTGCTTCTCTAATATTGATGGTAAATATTTAGCTGTTTGGATATTCAATTTTTATTATTAGATTGATTATAGCAAAATCAGCTTTTGGCCTAGCAGATGGCACGATTATGCTATGTATTTCGGTGTTATCCTTAATTTGATTATTACCAGGTAGGATTAGGTCAGGTAATAAATAAGTTCTCCTAGATCGCATCATTATAATAATACTAGCTTTCCGCCAGCGGCTTCACCCGCTATCCCACGGGAACCATACATTTTACCGGGATAAAATGTGCTATTCCAGACTATAATCTATCTCTGTGCCAAATTTCATCCAGATCCGTTCAGTAGTTTTTGCGTGAAAGAGTAACAAACGTCCATCCATCCATCCATCCATCCTCACAAACTTTCACATTTATAATATTAGTAGGATATCTAAACAAAACACCTTGAACCAAAACTATGAAAAAAATCTGTTGTCTGATATTTGTTTTTGACTTTATTATTTAGCTAGTCAAATGGGAATTAAGGATCAAACTATTTTGGTGCTAATAAGTAACAATCGTCACCGTCAGGCTATACTCGTCGACTGCTGAGCGTAGTAGGAGACGTAGGTGAAGTAGGAGAAGACTAATCTCCTACTGAAGGCCGCAAAGCCCAATCTTCGGCTCTTCTGGGCCTAGACTCCTATACTCTTATTACACGAATCCAAAATAATAGACTATATTTTAATAAAATTACCTGTATCTGTATGATCCGTCTGGTTGCTGGTCAAAATCTTGTGAGAGTATTGCTATGACTTTGTCTCCAGGCTGTTGTGGCGCCGACAATGCTACTGCCACCACTCCTAACAGAACTAAGACCCTCTGAAATTAAAAAAAATACACCATTTCAACCTTTTTGTTATAATCTAAGAACTGAAATAAAAACTCCTTACAACATTATTATTGGTTTCCGTTAGACAAGTAATTATCGTGCGTCTCCTTATTGCTATAAAAAAATTTAAGGTGATATTATAAATGTATGTTGATAATCTTGTGGTACAAGCATGGTTGCAGAACCAGAACAAAAGGTTCTGCGTCCAATTCCAACTTTTATTGAGTTATTCTATTTAGAAGCTCGGAGTTTAGATAATTGGCGATAGGTACCGCTACTGATACTGGTACTGGTGTAGGTACACCCGCTTGTATCCCTGCCTAACCGCTATGGCAATGCAAGCGCAATAACATTCTGAAATACAAACCCATTACTGCATACATAATATATTAAATCTTAAAAACTACTGCAGAATATAAACGCCTGACACATTTGCCGAGCAAATAACATTAAGTTCGAAGCAAACTATGGTAAAATAGTCAGGCTTTTATTTAGCTAATAAACAGTATAATAGCCGCCCGTTCATATTTAGCTTCTGCTTATAATATCAATATACCATTTACATACAACAAGGTTATTGAAGACACATCGGCCTAGAATTACAAGGACATAGACACATAAGACCTTTAATATGGTCTTTAGTCGTCCTGTGCTGATGGCGCTCGATGATTTATGACCCATTCGTAACCGATATCAATTTCAACATTATTTAGAATCAATCTATTCATATTATACTATTAATGAATCTATTAAAATATCACGTGAACTTCTAATGAATTTATAAATCCGGTTAAAATAACATAAACCCGGTAAAAATATTGTTTTAAAGAACATGAATTAGAAACAATTTATATTTATGATTTTTATTTTTATGTATTATTCTTAGCGGTTTTGGTCGCCATTTTGTTTCTACATGCCCAATGATTTGTATAAGACAATGCCTACAATACACCAAACCTTTAATAAATTATTCTAAGATAAATATTTAATAGTTACCAAATTTTACTAACGAAACCTAATGATGTATTATGGAATTTTGTGATTTATGAGGTAATAAACACGGATGAGCCAAGTATTTATTATTGCATTTATGAGTATCTATGCATTTAGTTAAATAAAATGACATCATATTCTTAGCGAACCACTAGGTAAGTGTACATTTTTTTAGGTCAGGCGCACAATATCTGTAGGCAGACAAAAGCGTTAGGTACCTATATTTACTTGCATATTGTTACTACAATACACGTCAAAATACTTATTAGCGTACAGCCTAGAGTCGCTGACTATTATGTTGTATTCAAGCATTTCTAAACTCATGGGTAACATGACAAATCAAGTTTTATAATAACTACCTAAATACATATATCTATTATATTATACTTAATATTTATGTTATGTCACTATGATTTGTCTTCGAGACTACTGCACGGATTTACATAGGTACAATTTTCATCAATAAAACGTGACATTTGGTATCTAGGTAGGTATTTAGGCTATAATGTACGAACTCTTAAGTAGTGAGGCCGTTACTTATAGGTAATTAACAAGTTCTGTGGACAATTTGACGTATGGTCTGCATCCTAAACGAACTAAAAAAAAGCTTATTAACGGACTCCTAAAGAATGCTCCTAAAGAAAGCTATGGTTGGACCCTTAGGATCGCAAACGAATTCCTTCACTACCTACCCTGACATGTTTTGATCAACATTGCCCCATATCCTTATAAAACCGGTGATACACGTTACTCACATGAGTCTTCTAATCCGGTTTATGGTGTTCCGTATAGAGATACGGATACATAACACTAGTAACATTATACAACATTTTATCAATAACATAAGTTAGATATGATAATGTGAATGATTTCCAATTTTAAACAACTAAGATGAGTAATTTAGTAGCGTTCATCAGACTACTCAAGATAATTAAACTGGTTTGAGATAGGAATTTACTAATTGAATACAAACAAACTGTAGTAGATCTTACCGAACTAAGAAAGACAGAGAAAGATGATAATTTATTCGTGAATAATCCTTTGTTTTTCATAAACTTATTATACCTATTAATTTAACAAATTAATAGGTATAATACCTGGGCTACCGAGCTCTGCTCGGGTGAAAATAGGGAAATCGTTTGTCTTTTTTTCGGAAATTTGACCTAGCTTGATTGATTTTTCACTCCCGTAAACGCTAATATTGCAACTTTCTTAGAAATCGTGAGCAAAACAATACTAAATAATAGTGTCAGATCAGGATGGAACAGTAAAGTAAGAAAATAACACAATGTTTTTTTTTCTTTTATTACAATGCCATAAGTACAGTGTGTAAGTACAGCCAATAAAGTTTATTTCTTAAAAAACGGCATCAAACGCGCTTTTAGTAAATTTTCGTTTGTTCCAACCATTTCAACTAAACAATGCAGTTATGAATATGTTTTTAGGTATATTTACAATACTAATAAGTAATTACTATAAATAGTAGGTACTCGTGGCCGCTGACCCGCTGAAGCCTATCCAACTTTATGGTAATATGCTCTATTCAGAAACTTGTTTCAACATTCACGAAGACGACGGGATAATTAGCCACTGATTATAATTAATTACAGCTTGTTCTATCTGTTTTATTAGGAGTAAGCATATAATTATTAAGTTGCTCAACAGTATTGGAGTTCTTTAGATTTGTGCCCGGTTAATGGCCCCTGTTAAGGGGGCGAGCCTATTGCCATTAACCGGGCACATTAACCGGTATTATTAGTTCGCCGGTATGTTTACCATGACCACGCGGGCAAAGCTGCTGGCGAAAAGCTAGTCGATAATAAAATAAAGAAAATGCAAGGCTGCTCTGCTCTCCCCCTTCATAAAAGTACTATTGACCTATTATTCAAGAATTGCGTATGATTAACCCGCACGCGCTTAAGTTACCAAGGTTGATGCGCTTCATAGACCATTAACATAGCCTTGTTAATAACTTATAGCGTGAAGACCGATTCATGTAAACAATTAACCTTAAAAGGTGGAGTCTAAACATATGATGATGGTTTGAAACATCTGAGAATCTCATAAAACCACACTTGCCTCTACAACAAAATCGGTAGTACTGAGGCGTCTTCAAGTTTAGTTATGTAATTTAAATACATGCTTAAATCATAGTTGTCATACAATAGATGCTAACGACATGTAAACACAATTGTTAACGACGTAATTGTGAAGTGCAGAGTACCTCCTCCAACGGGTTAACCACTGACGGTACAACAAAAGGTTTTCAAGTCACCCACAAACTATTCTTAGTGTGCCGTCTAAATACTTGCGGATGCGGTATGCAGATGTCGGCACACTGCCTAGCTATTTTGCAAGTGTATTGAGTTGTGGGAACATGTCATAGAATTCGAGAGTTGCCTCGAAAACACAATGTACTACGTGCAAAAACAAAAGGTGTGCACTTAATTAACCAGTCACACGCCTCCGCAGGAATCCAGGGACGAATTTGTGAGTGTCAAACTTTTGATTTCAACGCACAAAAAAAAATAAAGGTAAACAAGGGTGAAATAATAATTTCTTGTGGATATTTTCTTTTTATGTCGTCTTCAATGTTGCATTTTAAAGTTGAAAAATATATAATTAACGAAAATCATTTATATAGGTTTTAAATATAAGTAATTGTCATATTTATTCGATTTAGTAAATAGGTATTTTAATAAGTACCTAACCAAAAAATTGAATGAATAAATTTTCTTTCAGTCACGCAAATAAACTTGCCACATAAGGCGACACTGTCAAGACGTTTGTATTTTTTTAATAAAATAAAATCAATTATTAAATGAAACAAAAAACCCGACTGCGTAAAAAGTACTAACTAAAAATCTATTTTTTCAGTATTTTGTTTCAGTTATTAATTGATTTTATTTCCTTCTTTTTAGTTTATAAATCATCATAGAATCACTAGATAGATCCTAAGTGATAATTTAAAATGTAAATTGATACAACTAAAGATCATTTTCAAAATCAGTTCGCACATTAAAGCGTATAAATCCGCCATATTGACTTTTTTTTGACGGCAGTCGGGTAAAAACGGTTCTTTGACAATTTTAGATATGAAAACTATCTATTATATCATACAACAAATTTATTAAGATAATAATATTATGGTAATTTAAATAACAAATTATTAAAAAATCAAAAGGTAATAGATTTTTGTTATCCATGTTGAACTGAATCAGGTTGTACATTGTGCGCTATTCGCGTTATACTTTAGCAGTTGATTGTATGTGTAAATATCGTTAATATACGTAAAAAACATCATGCGTGAAAATACAACTACAACTAATACACAGATGAATAACTTATACTTTTACTTCCGTGAGAACTTTAAAAACTAGAAATAATACTACACCGAACATTCATCAAGCTGATAAAATGAAAAATGTTTAAAATGTTTTCAAACGTAATTCATGCAGTGGATATATCAATATAACACGACCTTTACCCCCTCATAATTCATTTTAAACTAGCAATTGATAACAAACGCGTCAGTATAAGTATAATAATAAATCTGCATAAAACGATGCCACGCTTGTCACTGAGGTAAACAGCACAGTTGTCGGCAAAGGTTATGTATTGTGGGCGCAATAAATGCACGGCGCATTGCATAAGAGTCGCGGTGAACCTATGCCCTATGCACCCGCTTTGGTCACATCCTTAAAAACGAGATAAATGTTAGAAGATGTCTCGATACCTACTAATAAAGCGGTTAAGCAAGATAGGAGCGGGAACCATCCACCTAATTATCATTAACATGCAATTTTAAGTATTTAGGTTTCCATCTTGCGATATATGAACAAAATGTTTCAATTGGGTTTTCTAAGAAGTATTTATGAATATTTTAAAGTACCTAAGGACTATAACCCAAACCAACCTCATTCCGAGAGAAAACCCTTAGCCAGCAGTGGAACTGGAAATCAGTTGTTGATTATGATGAAAACAGTAGATACTTGTGAGGAACTAAGTTACATAACAAACTTCTTTAGCGCCTATAAATAAACAAGTTGCCATTCTTACTACTGAAAAAATATGGACTTAATTTTACTATGAATGAAGCCAGACGGTAATATTAATACGAATAATAATTAGTTTTTTATAATTAGCTATTTCCCATATTAATCGAGAGAGGTATAATAATTAAAATATTTTAGATAATTAAACCTGAACATGTAGACCATTAATCTGATTAGTTGTGAGGCAACATTAAAACAATAACAAAATAACTATAATCAATTAATTTAACAAAAAAACTACTCCTACTGGTGAACGGAAGATTAGACGAGATTGATGAGAACGTTAATAATAAATAACCGGCTTTATTTTACCATATGGGGTAAGCAATAAATTCTTAACTTCCTTATAAGATTGTATCAAAAATAAGGCGAACTACTAGCGATGATTAAGATGCCCTTCTTCGCCTAAAGGCTAAGATGCAACCGAGGTCAGGAGTTCACATCCCAGCATGTCGCTATAATTTATAAAATCGTCTGTAGGCTTGGCTAAATAGTTTTTACTATAATTATTTTATTGACCTGAAAAAAGGGTTTCCTAAATAATTATTGGGTATAATATATTTAAATATATTTGGGAAACCCTTTTTTCCCATAATGTAGTATTTATAATATTAGATATAGAACATACTCACACGTATTAGATAAAATAAGTCCTAAATAGTAAATATTATGCAAGACCATTCTGGTTTTAACTGCAGCGGACAGAAAAATGGAAGAAAAGTAGCCTTTGCCCCGAAGTGGGCATTACAGGCTTTTCATAGTAATAATAATATTGGTATATAATCCCTTCTGATTTTTACGTCAAGGTTTTTTAACTAACGAAAACACTAAAATATTATATAAAAAAAACTCTTTTCAAAGTAATTATATGATAGCCTCTTCATAATGCGGGCACTGTGAGTTTACAATAGGACAACAAAGCTTAAGTAATGTTTATTCCTACACGAAATCAAATATAAATTAACAAACTAAATTAAAAAAATACGTGTTTCAGCTTACAGCTAAAACTTACCATTTTCATAACGAACACTTGATTATTCAGGATGAGCAAATGTGATAATATCCCATGTGGTTTGGCTGGCGGCGTGTGCGCCCGATTGTACTTACTCGTCTAATCACCTGTCCCTTTTATAGAGACGCAGATTTGTCTAGCCATTGCATGCGGCCGGGGGAGCCTGCACTGACTGCACAACACAGGGATGTACTTAGGCCTACGTTCTAAGGTAAAATTTCAATAACTCCGCAAATTATAATTACTGCTTTGTCTTTCACTGGCAAAAGTATCTTTTTCTTCTTCGGTCGTATCATTCACCTTTAGCCTTTTTTCCTGGATTAATAAACTAGTGATAGAAAAATATTATTAAGCATTACCAGTTACTTTTTTCTACGGGGCTAAAAGGGCCGTATTTGATAAATGTAAAGGCGGTGTATTATTTCTACATATATCCACTTATATGCTTGATCTAAGTTCGATTATACTAGCCAACTATGTAAAAACTTAACTACGTCAATGATAAAATAAACAAAATACTACTGAGATTTTAATGTCGCAAAGAATGCGAAGATCTCACCCGATAACAATAATAAGTACACGTGTCTTCTTTAGTTTTAAATAAATTAACATAGTATAAAAAATAACGTAGGTAGGTTAACTAATTTTTTGACCAGCTTTATTATCTTAAACGACAATAAAAGCTAATTTTAATGACTTAATTATGAAGTTATTTTCTCAATAATACCTTTTAGTATAGCAATTAAATAACAGATACTTACTTAACATTAATTTTAATTAAATAGCTAGTACATTAAAATGCAAACATTCGTTTTTGTTAAAGAAACAATCTTAACATTTTACAAAAAATATTTATATTTAATACCTTAGCTTACTAGGTACATAAATATGCCTCAATTCATTATCTTAGCTACAGCGTTAATTGCTGATACAAATATCTTACTAGGTAATATTATAAAGCCGAAAGTTTGGATGTTTGTTGTTTTTTCAGGGCAAAAGGCTAAACCGATTTCGCTGAAAGTTGAAATGGTGAAGGCTTACACCTTGGATTAGGAAATAGGCTACATTTAAATCCGAAAACATCAAAGTTCCTACGGGAAACGGGTTCAAAGTTCTTAACTCCACGCGGGCGAAGCCACGGGCAAAAGCAAGTTTTTATATCTACTAATATTATAAAGAGAAAAGATTTGATTGTTTGTTTGTATTGAATAGGATCCGAAACTACTGCACCGATTTGAAAAATTCTTTCAGTGTTAGATAGCCCATTTCTCGGGGAAGGCTATATACCATCACGCTACGACTAACAAGAGGGGAGTAGCAATGAAAAATGTTGCAAAAACAGGGGAAAAATTTATAAGACTACGCGAGCGAAGCCTCTGGCGGAAAGCTAGTAATTCTATAAAATATGGTTATAAATAACTCATTGGCATTAACTTTATTGTATAAAACACAATAAAATTAAAGTGACGTAATGTTTAAATATTTATTACATTAATTCGTTTGATGATCAAGGGTCCTATATTTAATTGACTATAAGTATTAATAAACTGTTATGAATGTAGATGGGTGTTATAAAACATAAAATTGTTAAACTTGAATGATATAATATTGATAGGCTATAAAATTAATAAGGAGTGTTTATTTAACTACCAATACAATGGGAAATTAATTACTAATGTTTTAAAGAGTCGATAGCTTTTACACGCGATTTCGCCCGCGTGGAATAATTACTTTGTTCCATACGAACTTTCATCCTGTAGTTCATCCATTTAGGTCGAAATTTCAAAAAACCTTGTTCAAATGTGTATTTATTTCTTATCATGTGCATAAATACAAAGTTTCATTTTTTTATCTTCGGCAATAGCGTATTTCTTTATAAAAGATGGTGCAAGTACATCCTTTTCCAAGGTCTAATTTATCTCTGTATCGAATTTCATCAAAATTGGTTAAGCTGTTTAGGTAAACCGTGACAGACAGCGTCAATTTCATATATAGGTATAATACTAGTTTCCAAATTCACTCTTTTAAATATGTTTTAAAAATAGTCAAGATAAAACATTTTATTTCATATTTATTATGACGTGGTCCTGCGTGTCACATAGTCCGTCCCTTGTTGTAACATTATCTCGTTCAACGTACAATAGAATAACTATCAAGAGTCTCGTAAAACGATGGCCAACCCAACACTTAAATGGTACGCACGCTTTATGTCAAATGCATTGCAAATTGCGCCCGCGCCGCCGTGAAGATGCCACTGCGCTTGGCATTTTACAATTTTATTTAAACTTGGAACTTATTAACTACTTTGACATACCAACACACTTACATACGAAACATGCGCAGAGTAAATATTCAATCGTTAGCTTGAAATGTTTACGCATTACCTACATTAAATCTTCGAGTTAGAAGTAAAGTTAGAGATCATATTGCACTGTTACAAAATGTTTGATTCAACTACAGCTTAATCGATGGTTAGAAATGAAGAGTTACTGAAAATAAGATCGAATTTACTATTGCAAATACAACTTCACTATCAATGTCGAAAGAATAAAAGTTTTTTTTTAAATTTAAGTCGCTGTTGTTTTCTGGGACTTAATTCATCTGACTGAATATTATGGTTATAAAATTAAAATCTCTGCGCCGATTTTATGTTTGGTTGGGCATAACTCAAAAACGACTGTACAAATTTTCATACGGTTATCTGCAACAGCAGGATTATCTAAATAGAATGGCCGAGGCGGGCGGTTCATAATACATAGTTTTTGACGTATGGTAGTTAGATGCAAAGCTTTGTGTTCTATTTTGAAATTTAGAAATGTAGTATAAATGTTATGCAAGTATACAACACATTTTCATGTTTTTGATAGGAAGATCGTTAAAAGTATTGTTCGTTCACACATTTATATTACGAAATACAATACCCACTATAATATTATGTCTATTTCCGTCTAATAAATGTTCAGTTCAACTTTCATGGGCGTTTTATGGTCGTTTTATGGCTACATTATGCAGCTAGGTAATGGGTCACTGTACCGTAATATAATGTTTGAAGGCGTGGATTGAATATCTATGTACGGTGTATTCTGTGATTTATTGTAATTCAAAATTGCCCTTAAAAACAGTGAAACAAGCCCTTAGTCTATTAATTTACTTAGTAAATATTCCCTACAGTGTAAATTAAGTTTTAGTTTTTTTTTACCGTCTTAATTTTTGAAGGCCAATCTAGGTATATCCATAAAAGAAGAAACGGATAGACTGCTTCACCGACTGATCTATCAACGCAAAGCTAAAACCGCTGGGTTTAGAAGTTGCAAAATTGTTCCTTATATGACGTAAGCCTGTACTAAGAAAGGATTTTGGGAAATTCTCACGGGTTTGGGAAAAACTGAATGAACGCTAGTAACACTATAAGGAACAGTTACATAGTCAGAAAATATTATTTTCCTTTAAAACATTAACGACGATTCAAAACTCATACAGAATAGTAAACTAATAAAATTATACAAAAATAGCTAAGCGAATTTGAACCCGGAAAAAATAAAGGTCTTTAGGCCTATTATTGAATATTGTCGACATTAAAGTTCAAATAACCTTGTAAAATCATCATCCTCTTAATCTAGCAATTACCTACTACCACAGAGTAGAATATAGGTAGTAAAAAAAAATACCCCTTATAAATTAACATTTGAGTGCAAGGCTTTGGGTGAATTCAAAATTTAAAAAAAAACTCAAAAATCAAAACCCCATATAAATATGTCCATAAGTGCCCATGTCTAACGTACGTAACGTACCGAAATAATTTAAGATGTTTTTTTTGTGACAAGACTGCTTCTGCTTCAACATCATCAATCAACCGCCGCCTCCACCAAATTATTTCGAGGTCGGCATCATCTATTACGTTTTTTAGTGTATACTTAAAATTCCTTTGAAATTATCTAGTCTAGCAGTATACTATAACTTATGTCTAAATTAATGTTACGTATACTTAACTAAAGTCATTGCCACTGTGCGCATTGTATAATGAACTTATAATCTACTTATCACAGACATTCACTTACAATGACATTGCACGTTTACGATGAATCACGAAGAAACATCGCTCTACATGTTCACGTAAATCATTTAATACGGGGTTTTCACACCAAAATTGCTATTGCATTTTTTGATGATGATCGCAGAGTTAACACTTCCCTTTTTACAGTACGGAACATCCTCTTAGGACGTCTTCTGTTCGTCTGGAGGTGGTAGGGTATATTTCGATGTACCCAGTGAAGGGACGTGCAGTTTTAGTCGGTAGAGTCCGTTCCTATAATGACTAAAACCACACGTGCATTCTTAATATTCATTCACCATGAACATGACCGGGTATTGTCCGGTATAATTACCAAGCAGCGACCCCTTACCCCGCATACTGCATAACAGGGTGCATTTCAAGAGGAGATAGGAGAGTTCTAAAGACCTACCCAGCTGAACTCACACATGAATATTGAGTCATCGTAGGTACTTATTACATTTAGTAAGTCGTATTATAATAAACTAATCTCGCAAACTTTACGAGCGTATAATTACTCCGTATCATAAGTCATTATTAAAAGTAGGCATAAGTTGTAACTATTTTAATAACAGACTCAATGTACTTGATAAAAGTTCTCATTTTAAAAACGTACAATTGTGTAGGTAAATTTAGATTTAACAGGTCATCGGACCAAATTTAAAACAATAAAACTATTATAGTATTGTTTTCGCGCACAAAAGCCAATTATAGTAAGCGTCTATGCGAATTCCTGTGGAGGTTAATCTCATTACTTTAGTAGATGGGCGATTAGAAGGATAATTTGTGTGGGACAGTTTCACACACGCTATGTTTTTGAAGTAGTGTCGCACGCTCCCACCAGTACTAATAACCTATTAAAAAGCACTTTAAAAACTGTTTTGAAATGATTAATTTAAAAACAGTTGTAGGACACGTTAAATGGTCCAAAATTATTATAATATCTGGATTTTTGTTATATTTATGTTGGCTATGTGTAAAGTGCGGCGATTACGACAGACTGCAACAGTTCCTGCGGTTAATACAAAAGTTATTAATCCTGTGTCACTCATTTTCGCAATAGGTGTGAAAACTGCAATTACGTTCGCCTTGTTAATTTCTAATAAAGAGTTACATACATAGCAGAATTGATAAATCCCGACAAAAACAATAACAATGGTGTATTTGTAATAAAATTCATGTTTCTTTGGAGATATGGAAGTAATAACGTTAGTAACTCGCTCTTTACTTTCATTGGTCTTTACGTAATTGGAACACTATAATTATTATGAAATCATTTACTTCACGAAAAAGAGCTAGAACTGTTGTATGTGTTTATCAATGACATGTCCTCTCTGTGTTGTAAGCGCGACTGATACTCTTGAAGTCCTGGGTTCGATCACCTACCAGGTCGAACAGTGTTATTCGATGTTTCAATTAAATGTAGCAATAGGCTATTGCTGCTACATTTCATTGAAAATAATAATACACTGAACTATAGACCACCTTATCTCGGGCACCAGTCTCCACAATATATTTTTGTAAATTGTAGTGATTATGAGTATTTAGATATCAGTATTGTGGAGAAATAAATAAACATTTATCATATCATATTATCATATAGGTGTACACCTCTGCCAGAAACAAATGTGTAGCCTACTAGTATTTTAGCTAAAAATTGCAATTAAGAAACATTATCAACACGAGTTTGCGCCTACTCTTATTCAATCAAACCATCATTAAGTACAAGGGTGACATCAAAGAGACATTCGATTAACTACCTACAGCAAAAAATACATACTGAATAAATTAAGTGCGCGATGTTCAACACTCGCCGTTCACTATTCAAGATTTCTTGATGAGAGACTAAATTGCGACTTAAATACATTTTATATTTTCGTTTCTGGACACTTAGCAGATATTAGATCCTACTATCCTAATACACTTAGTTACGCGGATATTACCCGTATTATGTGGAAGAAATCTAATTAAAATGGAACGTATGTACGGAAGTGAATGAAGGGAAAAGAGAAAGATGAACGAATATGGCGTCAGAGTGAAAAGAGGGACCTCTCGACGAAAAGTCGACGACCGACGAAAGACACGACTAAAACGATTATTTTAATTTTTCTAAATATGTTGTGTTTTCAAGTAAAATATAGTTAAAGTTAACAAAAACAAGCTATTATTTCATATCCCGATCCCACAATTATAAAGGCGAAAGTTTGTAAGTTTGGATGTCTGTTGCTCTTTCACGGGAAAACGGCTGAACCGATTTGCCGAAAAGTTAAAATGATAATACCTTGGATTAGAACATATACATTATAATCCCGAAAAATTCAGAGTTTCTACGTGAAACGAGTTCAAAGTTCCTAAGTCCACGTGAGCGAAGTCGCGGGCAAAAACCAGTATTGAAATAAAATTGCATTTTGTATTTTATTACATTGTTTACGGGATTATGGATGGATGTATGAATATAACTCGATAAAATCCATAAAAGTAGTTTTAGTTAATCAATTCTATATACTACCTACACTAATCCCTTATTTCCTCAACGAACACAAAGTTCAAGAGAACCAGTCGCAAGCGGATGCTTCGTCCAGTAGGTAACAAGACGAGAAGTTTATGACATTTTAAAGTGCGTTTTGATAAAAATGACATCATGTATTGAAAAATTTAGTTCTTTACTTTTAAGTACCTATAGCCAGTTTTAGAAACCCGTGCCACACCTTGAATACTTGCCATGTCTAGAGCCCGCGGGAGACTTGACTTGCGATAGAGGCTGCCTAATAAATTTACAATCGTCTAAAAAAAATATAATAAATGATTATAAGCACATCCACTTATCAAAACAATGTTGTCTAGAATAATATCATGAACATGTCAATCTCACTGTCTGGTCTGGTCAGTTCTTACATGCATTATTTTTATAATGTATGCCAAATTTCGTTCAGATGAATGTTTTCTTTCCCATTAAACTATATTCTCACATTATGCGTCAATAAGATAAAAACAAAACATTGTAAACGAATGTCTGCGATAGAGTTCATTGTGATCTTTCTCTATAAAACACACTATGTAAAACTACGGGTTAACGTAGTTTTTAATAAATTAATAGAACCTATAGGAGATGACGGGACGAGCTAGATCTATATTTAAAGGATTGGCCGCAGAAAGCTTTAAACTGAGATGAGTGGAAGGAGGGTGGGTAGGTAGGCATATGCCCTGTAATGGGTCACCCTTATCATGGGGTATGAAAAATAGATGTTGGCCGATTCTCAGACCATCGGGTAGGTCTGATGCACACAAAATTTCATACAAATCGGTCCAGCCGGTAACAAAAACCGCTACACGAGAATTTTATATATTAGATTTTACAGAACACTGTGCCCTCATGTTTGATGCAGAATAAAATTATTTTATACTAGGAGGTACCTAGTATAAAATAATTTAGTACAAAGATTAGGAAAAGTCGTAAGCAAAATGAATATTGATGTAAAAATGTAATGGAATAGATTGCATCTGATATTTACGAAACTTCTTTTTCCTATACCTAATATAGTTTTATCTAAAACTTTGTTTAGAATTTATATAAATAAAAATATTTTAGTTAGAATCTTAAGCATTCAGCATGCCTCTTTAAAAATAATACCAATATCTTGACACTTAGATCAATGTTAATTTCATAGGCGTACAACTTTTTATGATAACGCTGCTTTCTTAGCATCCTTAGGCTGAACACACACGATATTTAAGAGAACTCTGACATTTTGATTCGCCTATCGAACGATTACTCACAGCAATACGAACATATGGCATTAACTGTATAACCTACATTGAGCTTTAGAGGACATTATATTCGCATAAAATCGCGACCTCTAAGACATTGTAATTGAAAATAATTTTACGATGACTAAAATATACCTAGTTATTTATAAAGTTCACCCCGACAATTTTGGGTTGTAAATAGTAATTACTATAATCTGAATAACACTTGGGCCCGGGAATTTCTGTATGTACGGCAACACCTAATCAGGATTACCTGGCATAGTTATTTGGTAATCCTAATTAGGTGTTGCCGTACATACAGAAATTCCCGACATTTTAGGGTAAATATTAATAAGTAAAAGGGCTCACTTAATACAAATCGGTCGACATCAAAATTATGGTATTTTCGCGTAGTATAGTGGCATTACGATACTACATACTACACACTATCAAATAATGGTACAAATAGTATTATAATACCTACTACGGAATCCAACACTGCTTGGGCCTGTAGACAAGTTGCAATTTGACATTCGAATTGACGAACGAATAGAAACAAAATGTATGGAGATGAGTGACAGCCCGATTTGTTGAAAGGTCGTGTCATTTCCATACATTTTGTTTCTATTCGTTAGTCGATTCGAATGTCACATTGCATCTTGTCTAGCCCCTCTGTCTGCAAGTGATTTCCAGCTTGACGATTTTTGTCTAACGAGGTACTCGTACGTACGTCTTTTAAAACAGCCTATGGTTTTATGTAAATCAAATAAATTGTGGTGTAAGTGAACTCTGCCCTCTGACAGGCCTCCTACAAACCTATTTGTTTAATGCTAGTGTTGTGCGCGACGCCGAGGATGCAACTTCTACGTGTCGCCAAACGGGTTCCACGGCTATTGCACATTTTCCAGCTGAATTGAACCGCTGTAACCTAAAATAACACTGTCGAATAAATTATTGGGGATTGTAACGTATAACACCGTTTTTGGTTTTGTCTAGAATGAGTTAGTTCGAGGGCTGCTAATCACCGCCGACCCAGAAACAGTATTGACACATTCATGCTAATAGAGGCATATAACGTACACATGTTTGTTTAGTCACGTAACACGACAGAAACTAATAACAGCATTGTGTTAGGAGTACAGACCTAAAGACCTACATCTATGAAATCATCGGCAGTGAACTCTCTCAGAAACAGTAAGTTGATGCTCTAGGAAAATACATAAAATAATACTTGTACCTACATAGTGCAATTTTGAACCCATGCATAAAGAAAGCGGCTCCAGGTGTACAGTAGGAGACTTTCATTTACCTACATAGTACATATATAAATTTATGACTGTGCCTCGACCATGAGTTTTGCTCACTATACTCGCTAGCGACGCCGTAAAATATTTGTATGGAAAACCCTTGCAGCGCCTCCAGCAGTTACTTAAGGAACTAAAATCTGCTATGAGATTATTGCGTTTCGATGCGTAAAAAACCTATCGAAAGCCATTCGGTAGAACTCATGGTTGACCTACTGGCCTCGATTAGGGTAGGCTGAGCATAGATATATACTTTAGGCTAAAGATTTCCACTAGTTACGAACTTAACACACTACTTTCGTGTTTCGCCTAATCTACGATCTTCACACATCACTTTCATTCGGTATCTCTTTTTTTAATTTCAAGGGTAAATATATTTTATATGTCAGATAACATATTCGGCATATTTAATCCAAAACACCGATCAAATTACTTTTAATAACAGCGCCTGGTAATTACTACTTAATTGATAGGCCAATTTGTGGACAACATTGACACCCCATTCACAAACCATAAAAAACATAAGTAGTTAATAAAACCAAGATCACTTCAAGCGATAGAAGCTAATCAATTTTATTACATTATAATCATAATAAAAATAAAAAAGCAGTGATATAGCTTAACGATATGAAATTGTACTGTAGAGTCGTAATTCTCGAGTTTGATTCCAAGGCGTGCGCCCTTGTCTTTTCGAATACTTATCATAATTATTATTATATAATAACAATAATTATCAATCGGTAGCTACTATTTACGTAACGGAAAATATGAGGAAAACTGAATGCTTGCTTGTTTGCTTATTTTTAAGATTTAAGATTATTGGTTTCGGTTACCGCAATGGCTGCACAGATTTTGACGGGACTTTCACATACAGAGCTGATGTTATGAGGCTTAGGCGACTTGCATTTTAGATAAAGAAAGAATTATTATATTTCTGCGCCAAATATTTTTTATAAATGTCCGCCCTTGCGAATACGGTACGCTATATACTAACCTTAAAAAGTTCTATTTTCTTACTAATTCAGATTGTAATGAAAAATATTCTCGCCTTGCAATTCTATATATATGCTTTAATTAATTCAAATATATGGATTTGTAAAGAATTGTATTATAGATTTGCTTTGGCCTTGCATTGTTCATCAAAGAAAAGATCAATGTCTGATCTTCCATATAATATAATACGAGATCGACCTTTTTTATTTTGCACCACTTTTGAAAGATCTTATACCTAATAATATAAATTATGTCATTTTTTTCTAATTATTAATTCCATCGTATTAACACATGTCATCTTTTAAAAATGGAGTTGTGATTTATGATTGTGAAAAAACTAAATTTTAATAGTGCCAACACACACCTACGTAAGCTAATTAAAATAAAAACAATTTGGTTAATTTAATAATAATTAGAAAACCGAGGTAAACGTGAAATGTCATGTGTATTCAGACCACAGGTCATCCACGGCAAACCCACTCAAAGCTATGTATTCTCATCTATGTTCCACTGCTGGACACAGTGCAATGTGTTAATCCTGGGCTTCTTCATACTACTTCTTTATGATCCAAATAGCCAGTAAATCACCAACAGAGTCGCTTTACAAATACAAATCAACTACATTTATTATAAATCGCTAAAACCCTTTTCATAAAGCACCTAGTACCACAGCAAACAGCGATAAAGCCGACTAACTGAACTATAAATTAATACCTATAGGTATACCTATTATTATATTACTTCATTAATCATCAAGAAAATATGACATTTAGCCCATAAAAGAACGTTATAGATTGCAAAATTCTAGGATGAATCTTAGCATCCTTAAAAGGAAAAGGCTAGTCTTAAGGTAAAAAAACACAGACACTATCCTTACATGGCATTCTACAATACATAAACTAGTATATACTTATTGGTTTTTATGTATTACATCATGTAATTACTGTACATGTACTTAGCCCATCTGCACAACATGGTTGGTTGTGCCAATTTGGTTTTCATTACGTATAACCGCAGCAATTGACTATAATTAGAGATGGGTCGTTGACAGTATTTCCCTTAACGAAACGTCAATGTTGATTTCCGTTCGTCAACTAGTTAAATTCGTCAACGAGTTAACGTACTTCTAATGTCAACTTGCAACGTAAACTGTTTATTGATATGAACGGTTTTTATTCAACGCTACTTTTATGTACGCTACTTAGAGTTCAAATTGTATGAAATGACCGTCCCTCGCGACTTACGTTATTATTAACGTAAGTTTTTTTTAAATTGCTTAGTTCGTTTCATTTGCGTTCTCGATTATTGAACGAGAAGAACGAGTTAAATTCATAAACGTCGTTGACGAATTCAACTAGTTGATTCATATACAGTTAACGTTAATACGTTGACATGAGATCAACGGTTGATTCAACTAGTTCGTTGATTCAACGCTTATCCCTAACACTAATGTCATTATTTATTTAAATAGATTTAATTAATTGACACTGACATTATACTATTACTAATGATCTTTTCGTAATTATTCTTAAAGAATACATCTAAGTAGGTATATATACGGTATTGGTACATAATTCTGTAAAGAAGTAAGTTATAAAATATAAACTTTAACTAAGTTTAATATAAGACATTAATCTCATATGCTGGTATCCACGTGAAAGTACGTACATTATTTGTCTGAGGAGAATAATGTGACGAGCATTGTTAGAATGTGATTTTATTATTTAATTTTTGTAACCTACCTACTTCTTTAATACATTTTGGTTAAGTGATCGTCTGAGCTGTTGTGTCAACCAAAGACAAAAAAAACATTATTTTATTTTATGCAAACAAATTCCTTGGATTTTCCACGCAATCATCTGTGCCTCGACCATGAGTTTTTCTCACTAGACTCGCTAGCGACTCCGTAAAATATTTGTATGGAAAACCCTCGCAGCGCCTCTAGCGGTTACGTAAGGAACTAAAATCTGCTATGAGATTACAGCGTTTCGATGCGTAAAAAACCTATCGAAAGCCATTCGATAGAACTCATGGTTGAGGGGCAGCTCCCAGGTTTCCTTTGCCTGATTGCCAATTATAAAGGTAGGTACTAAAGTTATCCGGTTTATAGATATAAATTCAAATTAAGGTAAAGCTGATGACACATTTTTGCGCTATCATGCATCAAAAGTGTGATATACGTAAAACAAGTAAATAAATAGTATAATTTATATACATTGGTATAGGAATTTGCAGGAAATCAAGTTTTAAGAAAGGATAGTCACATCATCATATTTACATGTGATTTCTACATAAAACACTAACGACATACGTAAAACTACAGGTGTGTCTGCGTATGTGTTCAAGCGTATCTTTCTTTCTCATATTTTTCCATTCCAATATAAAGAGTGGCAAATAGTCCCAAATCCAATTAATTATCTGACAGATGAAGAAGAAAGAAGATTGTTGTCTAATTTTGTGTGTGTGTGTGTGTGTGTGTGTGTTTGTGTTTCAGCTTCTATTATTATCTTTCTGTCATTCTTTTTTTTTTCAGACATGAAATAATGTTCTAAATCCAATTATTATTGTATGATCCCAAATTGGTTAAAATTATACGAATAAATCCTCTCTATAATATTATTATACATTCTGAACGTCCTCGATAATATATACGTTGAATGCCAAATATAGCATCTATGACATTTTGATCGTATTATCTCACGAATTTGCCTCATTTTAAATTTAATATAGATGTAAACTAAAAATATGTAAATTTCATTGTGTGAATTATGAAAAAACGGTCTTAATATTTTTATGTAGGTAACTTGCACTGGTTTTCACGTGAACGAAACGTGTGATCCGAATTTGAAGGAAGAAGCACTTATTTTATTAGCATTTTTACGTTCTGCCTGGTTCAAGTTAAACGAACTTAGCCGGATTTTGTTGTTTACATATAAGGAATTCTTATGGCTATAAATATCCGCATATATTCAAGAATGTTAAGGTTTTAAGGTTGGCGCCACTTTGAACCAATAATTTGGGACTTTGTTGTGACGTCAATATGGGCAAAATTGGTTATTGATCGTAATTGAGAATAAAAAAGGAGGTATGTAAGGTTTGCGGGGTCAAAATACTCGAAAAGAATTTGTTGAGTCACGCTACATCGTTGGATTTAAATATTGCAACACACTCCAGTGACAAGCGGCAAGCCCATCGCCCATAAACACCATTTCGGTAGGCACATTAGGTAGGTACTAGGTTTCCTATACTAGGTTTAGGTTACATATTTTATTTACAACGTACGAGCATGTCTAACTAAGAATAACTAAGAAGTACCTATGTATTTCAAAATTTTAAAATTATCTTCTAGGGTGACAAGTATTGTAACCAATGGTTCCTTTGCATTAGAATATAGCCTAGTAATCTCAGGCATAGAAGTTAAAATCAGTTTTAATTTTTAAGCTTGATAAATTGTACTTTCCGTATAATAACAATATCCATTATTTTTTGGCACACGTTACTAGTTATGTCATTACTCGATGGGTTAATCTCAACGGTTCTACCTGTCCATGATACTTTAGCCCGTAGTGTTTCTATTTATTTGGTGGCACGTGTAGACGGAGTCAAGAAAGCAACGCTGCCGCCCGAGAGAAAATATTTTGTGGTATGGTATAGTAAGATGAAAATAAGAGAGGCTTCTAGAAATAAGAAAAGAAATTAAGACCTGATGTCTTAATTCTTTGGTCACAATATAGTGGTTATAGATGATATCCATAATTTTAAAGCATGGTTCATTTTAAAACATCACAATACCTGTAAATAGGCTTATAATTTAACGAGTAATAGGGAAACTTAAGAACCCTATACTGCACTTGACACAACACTTGGGTAGTTTCGTGGTATTTACGTAATATGGTTAAAGACCCTGATAATCGATGTAGATTTATGCGGATAGTATACCTATGTGTTTAAAACCAAATTCGTTCAGAGGACCAAAATCGTCTCAAGAAATAAAATTATGGTCGCCGATGTTCCTCAAATACTTCCGCTATTATTTATGACATCAAAAGAAAAACCGAAAGCATGAGCCATTTGGATTTGTAGGTGTACCTATAGTATTTTTTTATTTTAATTAAATAGCATTCGCTCCTTTTTTTATTTCCAGAACATACATAACTGTACTGTACAGTTCCCGCCAATCTTATTGTCCGGTTTGAAGTTGGCACGAACTAATTTCAACCCAGCCGTAAAAATCGGAGGAAGAGAAATATTGGACTTTAATAAATAAAAAGGATACTTAGCTCAAATCTCATCTCAATCTCGATTTTTAAGGCCGGGTTGAAGTTAGCTCGTGCCAACTTCAAACCGGATAAGATTGGCGAGAACTGCACCCAAAGTATGCAACACTGTATAAGTACACGTTAAAAATCGAAATGAAAACCAAAGATTTTGCACGATCTTGTGCTTTCCGGGTTTACCCTCTCTGGAAGCAACAATTCATCTTCCCTTACATCAGGTTCTGTTTCAACACACAGGACACATTAGGTACCTACCAGACCTACACTGTGTTACCCGTGCGATCCACCTTAGCTAGTTTCATTTCATTATTACCATTTTTTATGTATCTGCTTCTTCAAATCACACAGATTGAACGAATAATAACGAGGATGTCTGCAGCTAAGACCAGACGAGATTTGAATTATATTAAATGCCACGTGTAAATCTTTTAGCAATACCCCGCGGCGACGGGTGCGCATTAAAATACCACAACTTTGATGAATCCGAATACAGTAAGTATACTGCTATGGACGCGTTAATGTTTTACTAATTGATATTTCAATCCATAAATTAAGGCATAGTTGCTAAGTATCATCTCGACCTCTGAATTGAAAGGTGATTATAGTACGGTCGATATCGTACGCTACAATGTCACTACACATGGCTACTAGAAACGGAGCAATAGGCCATTGAAGCTATTAACCTTTTGAATGATCGTTTTGTGTAATCCTTATTTAGAGAGGAATATTTTGGACTAAAAGTTCGTTTATAGAGCCATTCGTATGATGATCTATTGCGACATAGTCCAACTGAGAGCCATCTTACGCCGCACCCAAAACTTGAGCAGCTTGCATAAACTTATAGATGAGTAGGAAGAAATCTAGTCTATTTGCATGAACTTTACAAATAAAGATGATTCTATTTAATACCTATAAATTAAAATTAGATAGAATGTCAGATTCACACGTTCAAAATTATGTTTCTTAACTAGAACAAGATCAATTTTTTATCTCAACAATATATCTCTACTAGTATTATAAACTCGTAAAAAAGCTGTGTGTTTACATTGAAGATATTTTAAAAAAAAGTGGATTAAAGTATTACCAATATGTTTTACTTATATGCAAGGAAAAAAGCTTTGTAAGCATTATGATAATACGGACTCTAACGAACAGTTATCTGCCGTTATTTGGGCTATATCACATTTATAAAATTATACAGGGCGTAAATGTGAAACAAACCGTAACCTCAAAATTTAAAAAATGTGGTAATGTGATCGTATATTGCAAAAAATGCGTGTTAAGCAAATATAACTTATTAATAAATTCAATAGCCATAGTAATTATGTAAAACTCATCTATTATATTAATATGTAATTAAGTCAAATTCTCAAGTTAATAAATAGGAGACAAAATCATGCTGTAGCTGTTTGAAACACGTGAGTATATAATATACTATACGGATATAAATGTATACACAAAATATATGCAGCAAATAAATGAATAATAAACTAAGTACTTAATCTAAACTAAAAAAAACTGCCATAAATAACACACAAAAAGGTAGGGTTCATTCTAACGGGGAAGGCATAAAATTTTATTGACAATAATAATAAAATAAAGTAATTTATAAGTACTTTGATTATTACCGATGATAATCGTAATAAACCAAAGGTAATAATGACCATAAATTACACAAGTGTGCGACCCTTGGGACCCAATCCTCGTCCGAATTCCTATACAAGACTTCGTAACACATAAAAATATATCAATTCAATCGAATTTCAATAATTTGAGGAGTCAAGAAATGAAATAACCTGTCAAATAAATTAGAACTACATACTATATATCAATGAAGATTAATCCAATATTATATAACTATATAGAAATGCGATTATAGAACTATTAAAGACTATTTGGATCGAAGGACTTTATATGTTTGTGCTTATCACATTTGTGATCTTTGGTGTTAGAAGTAAATGTTATTAAATGTTTATCATAAGCATGATCACATCTATTTTACGATAAATATTTCTATGAGAGTTAATGGTTTGATCATACGGGACGGGAATACTGGGAAAAGAGCGCAAGAGATTATGCAGAAAAGTGGATCCTGGACAACTAGGGACCATATAATTTCAACATCGCGAGTCAATTCATTCAATCCCAGAATTGGCTCACTGAACAAAGGTAGGACACACGAGATCGCATTAATCATGAAGAGACCGTGCACTATTAAATCCATACCTCATGATATAGAATTGTAGACAATAATGTTTGACTGTTTGTTTGTACAACATAAAATAATAAATTGAGCTACTTTTTTTCAGGCTGCAGTTGATTCGTATGGGTCGGAAACGCGTCAGCAACGTCTTTTGTGTTGCAGGGACGGGCGGCATCATGACCATAATGCAAAGTAAATTCTTAATTTGATTACGATATTATATTTACATATAGGTACAAAATCCATAAGAAGTACCTACGAAGTTTACTTGAAGATACCCGATACATTTTACGACTTGATAAGGTTTATGGACAAAGATATTAACCTCTTTCAGTAATCTTGTGGGTGAATACCTGACTTATATACTTTAACTGACTGAAATAAATTGTGAGTTCATTGTCCACCATGTTCAGATTTTATAATATACTAGCTTATGCCCGCAACTTCGTCCGCGTAGAAGTCAAAAATGGTTCTAATAGGATTTTAATTGTTTATTTATTACGTTATTGATTTTGACAAAACATAAATTAAATATGTGAAAATGTTTGAATACTTATAAAATATAACAATCTTTATTATGTTGTAGGCATATAAAGGTTAAAAAAGCATGAAAATAAAATAAAAATTTGATACATTATATATTTTATGAACATTAAGCTCGGACTTTTATCTGGTGTAATTTACATGGGGTTATTATCTATTATTTTTTTTACAACGAAATAGAAAAAGGCCTTGCGTTGATCCGTCAGTCAGTGAGTCATTCAGGACAAAGCATTTTATATGTATAGATTATAAAATATATAGCTACCAAAAAATAAGCAGATGTAGATGTGATTGATGTGATTATTTTATAAGCTCGACTCCAAATAATAAGCACTAGATTAATGAAGAACAGGACACAAACTAGCCTTATATATTTTTACGAAAATTTACATTAAATAAGAATTTATATGTTTTATTTTGTTTGACATGAACGCGATGCTAATAAGTTTTCGCAAAAGAAAAATAACTAAGAAAGAAAAGTTTTTAATTGGACGCCAAGATTAATCCATGAACAAGATTGTAAGCAATAGCTTGTATCGGTAAGTATATATTCTTGTGATATCGCGTAAATGCTAAGGTCGAGCCGATCGGACCGCATAGCATCACGATGGAGCATCATAGAGAGGTGAAGATCGCACCTGCCGCATCAAACGCCAAGCCTTTGTCTAGTAACCGTTTATTAGTACTAATCTATACTTACTAATAGTATAAAGCTGTAGTTTGTTTTTTTAGATGAACGCGGTAATCTCAGGAACTACTGATCTGATTTGAAAAATTATTTCAGTGTTAGATAGCCCGTTTATCCAGCAACGCTATACGCTATAAATATATCATCACGCTATGGTTGTAGCGTAATGATATATTTATAGATAGGAGTGGAGTATCAATAGAAAACGTTGCAAAAACGGGGGAAGACATCAACTTCTACGGGAACGAATTCGCGGGCAAAGGCTAGTTATTCACATAAAACGTATTTTTGCTTTCACTTATTAGAAACACTACATAAAGAAGAATTGCCATATTAGATTACTGTACGTAAGCACGAGTACCTACTGGAGGTCCGGGGTTTGATTGCCGGATCGGGGAGTATTTTTTAGGATATTCTTGTAGCAGCGTTCGGATTTGTGCTTGGGCTCGCCCCTATTGTGTACATGGGACCTAAATATATACGCAAACTGTGGACATACATGAAGGGCACCCAGAGATGTACTGAATGTTCCTATGTATACCAGCAGTACACTACTTTCTCTTTAGCTCCCATATAATAAGATAACCGAACACAAATCTAAACGCCGAGCTGCTATTAGAAATCAAACCAAAAGTATTTGACGAGAATAGAATAGAATAAGATTTATTGGTATAAACATGTGTATGCATACAAAAATATTACTAAATGCATGCAGAATGTTATATAATTTGCCTAGCTCAAACATGTTTGCCACATTATATGGCGTACAAATATTTTTAAGGAATTTATAAAAGATACACATGTAATGTATCCTCAATTGTCTTAACTATACACATAGTTAAGACAATTGAGGATACATTACAGACTTATAGAGTCACTTCAACACATTAAAATTATCTATATTTTATCTTTATCAGTTCGTTATATCATAATAGCTCGTTAATATTATAATACGATTAGTTAATTAACATAAAATGTAGACCAATTTACGTAAATCATATACTTTTTTTCTTAATTCATTCATTAAACTGCGAATTTTTAAAGATGCTTCATTTGTGTAGTGGTTGCAAGCGAATCTGCAAAGCGTGAGAGCCTGGGTTCGATACCCAGGTCAAGCAGATTAGGTACCTATTAGATACTCAGTTTCCGACTTGCAAATTCTAAAAAGTAGCTCGGAGTTTGTCTGAATAATCACAATAGTGTCACCCCCTATTATATGGGACCTATAATAATATCAACGAAATGTGAATGTTGTACATCAGGAGTACATCTCTGCCTAACACTTTGGGGTACACAAGCTTGATGATATGTTAAATAAAAAATATGAAATGATAAAAATCTCCATGAGTTACCAATAAAATCGATTATAGCAGCCTATCATATCATAAATTTCATGGATTGGCGGTTTTTTAATAAACAAGAGCGTCGATTTAAAGAAGCTTATAAATATCTGTTTAAAGAATCCCCTGAGGCCACAACAGAAATAAATCTTCTGAAACCAGTTCTTTATATAGATACTAAGACATTGCGTCATTGTTAGATGGATGGCACTCACAATCGTGTGGGTTCTGTCACTTTCTGTGGCGAACTGTTATCTATACAAATAAACAAAATTGAATTTGTCTGTACGTAATGTCAAAATAACAGCTTTTTACTAAATGTAAATTAAAAAAATATTGAAATAAAACTACTTTTTACGGATTTTATCGCGTTATATTGATATTATTTTAATCCCGACGTTTCGGATCCTTTACAGCGTCCATGGTCACGGGTGACTAAGGTGGTGGGCGTCTTGACGTTTCAATTACTAACAGCTACCCTACATTTCTGTTAATTATTGGCAATCCGATTCACGCAGAACGAGCTCACCGTATCCTTCGTTCTTGCAAGATTAGGCTTGGATTTAGATTTAATTGAATCTATAATAGGGTTCCAAGCAGGTGGTAAGACCCAGCCATCTTCTCTATTGAAATTTGGATGTTTTTTTATTTCAATGGCCTCACGTATCATCCTGGGTAGGAATCGGTTTTCTTTTGCGAGGACTTGTAGTTGATCAAATCTGATGTAATGCCGGGCCTTGTCAAGGGTGTGTTCACAAATTGCAGACTTTCCGGAACGGCGGTGTTTGACATCAGCGATGTGTTCTTTTACGCGGGTCCCTAAGTGTCAGAAATCAGTATTAAAAAAATATTTTGATAAGTCTTAGTATCTAGGTACTGAAATATAAAGTTATCGTGTACGAACGATATTTAAAACTGATTTTATGAATAATAGACGGTTCTCGGTACGGTGATGACTTGGTGCCACCTGGGAGCATGAATCCTCCGCGTACCTCCGCCACATACGCAGGCAGCCCAATATTGGAACAAGCAAAATATTTGTCAATATTTCGACAGGAAAAAAATTTAAAGTATTGAAAAAGGAGGTCATCGAAATCGGCCCAAATGATGTACCGAAGATACACTTAATATAAAAAATACCCTGTATTATCCTGGTCAAAACTCTAGTCGTACTTTTATGTTGACTGGGGGATGTGAAAAAAAACGATTTGTTCCTGTTTTGCCCCAGGTTTTCGTCTCACATTCCTAAAAATTCCTGTTTTGCCTCACGTTATTTTTTATTCCTGTTTCGGGTCACTTTTTAAAATGCTATTTTAGTAGAGTCAGAAAAAAAAGTAAATTCCAGCAATCTTATAAATACATAACGATAGCTCAGCCGAGGTTAAAAAATGGAATGAAAGGAGTTCATAAACCTTGAAATTGCGGTACAGCTATCTCAGGCTGTCTCAAAAATAGAACGATAAAACTGTCCTTGGGAAACATACCATAAACGGACTACTTAGTAAAATTATCTTGAATATATGTTCATACATCAAGCTAAAGGTGGAGGAAGCGGCAGGTAAATATTGGAATTGGATGTAAAAATATAATTGTATAACCATTAGATAATAAAGAGTCTTTATTGCTAAATCTTAATCAGAATCACAGATCAGTTACATTAATTATAATGGTTAAAATATAAAACCAGGCCCACTTTCTGTAAAGGAAAGATCTTTTATTAATATATTTTTTTGTGTATTCATATCCATCGTATAAGAGGATAGGTTCGTCACTTTTGGACCGTAAGCAAATGTTATCTGATTCTTCCATAGTATATAGAACGCGCTACCCTGAAAGTAATAAATAATGCTCTATTAGGAGAGACATTTTAAAAGTAATGTTTGTAACTAACAAAATGGTAATAACATTTTACTTTAGTTTAAATCTCTCAGAAAATCGTATAATGTATATATAAATATATATATATATACATATATATACATATATACATATATATGTATATGTATATATATAAATATATATATATATATACATATATATATATATATACATATACATATATATATATACATATAACAACAAACAATATATATATATATATATTGTTTGTTGTTATATATATGTATATTGTTTGTTGTCATATTACAATCTAAATTGTAATAAAACTTACCCTTTAACTCTTGATTTATCCACTCACAATCACAAAACACTTTGCGATCTCTTACTTAAGACGTCATACTTCCACAAACACTTATTTTATGTGGTAATTGCTCGTCACCATATTATTACTGTAAATGATAATGCAATGACATGATTGGTCAGAAAATCTTATTCTTTTATTTCAGGTTTATGACTTTACCTGCTTGTCTAGCAGGCACACACTGATGTTTTTTTAAAATAATATTCAGTTGAGTTTTAAAACCAATAATATTACAAGTTGTGTAGTCATATTTAGTTTTTATAAATGTATGTGATTCAAAATTCAACCAAATAAATATGACTAAAGCTATAGATAGTTGGTGTTGGTATACTGGGTATAACTAGTAAGTCTAACAACAATAGTATGCTAAAATAATATAAACGTTATGCTAAAGTAGTAGGGTAAAAATAGGCTCCCGTTGCCTTTAAGTTTCTAGTATTACGAAACATGTTGAGTTCATAAAACATTGATAAAAATAAGATTAGTTAATATATGTGTAATGATTTCTATGCTGTCTGTACAAAACATGTTATAAAGTACATGAATTACTACTCGAGGCAAATCAAGAACAAAAAGTGGGACAAAACGAGCATAAAATAATATTTTATTCAAAAATACTATTTTCGAGACGAAACAGGAATAAAATCTAGGTCAAAATAGGAATTTTGGAGTGGGACGAAAGTCTGTGGGGCAAAACAGGAACAAATCAAAAAAACTTTTAATTTGAGAAAAACCACGCCATTTTAACACATTATTATCTGTTTCATAATGATTTCATAGTAAAAACTGTCAGTGTCAGTTTTGGAATATTTAACGCACGCCATTACGGCAGATTATTATCAGTTTCATAGTGATTTCATGGTAAAAACTATCAACTTGAAGTTGTCATGTACCTCCGGTACAAATTATGTAATGTACTAAAACTGATACTAAACCGCCAAAAAAAATTTCGCAGTGGATAAAAATACATCCTGAATATCAAATAACAAACATATTTTGTATCTCATTTTCTTCTATCTAATTTCCGAAACGGTCGAACTGATTTGGACGGAACTTTTACTGGCAGATAGCAAATTTTATAAGAAGTTAGGCCACTTTCATTTTAGAAAAGTATTTAGGGTGTCGCGTGAAAATATAATCATCTGTAAATCCTTTAGTGACACGGGTGAGCCCGCGGGCAACTGTTAGTTCATTGTATAAAATAAACCAAGGCCACTCAGCCATGAGAGACAATGAAATCGATTTATTACCTCATTAGCAGCTAAATGACCGCTTCCTTACCATAACCGTACCGTATTCAAATTAAGGCGTTTTTTTAATCTTAACTAATTTTTATTTGATCTACCCAGATTTGTACTACCTACAGTTCAATTCTATGTGGTAATTGATTAAGAAAATCATTATTTTACAATTCTCACGGGGCAAAGTTTTTACTTTAAATTTAGATAATCTCTATTTATCTATTGTAGTAGTAGTGTCTGTTTATCTATTGTATATAATATTTTTAGCGCTTATCAAAGCTTTTAATTGGCTCTGAAAAGTCATAGTAGGAAATATTATGTATGTGTTTAAAAAAAATGCCTACATAATTACATAATTATCATCATTATATACTCCAAAGTGATAGGCCGAGGTATACTAATCTTCACCGCAGTTCGCCGGTATATTTAGGTCCCAAGTAATAAGGGGCGACCCTTTTGCCAATCTTAACTCCAAGCTGCTACTGAGAATTTCTTAAAAAAACCCAATAACACTGCTCGACCTGGGAAGCGAATCCAAGACCTCGATCGTAGCAGTCGCGCTAAGGACCAATATACCAATGAGGCAGTTCTTAATTTTGTTATAAACGTTTTAAATTTAGTATTTCACGAAAAAAAAACCAATCAATTACTAATTTTTTTTTTATGTATAAATTATTGCAATGACATTATCATAGTTAAAAATTATTGTAATGTTCTTGAATGACACTGAACGCGATGGCAATAAGCAATCTGGAATAATAATAATGTTAAATTCTGAATAATCGATTTCAAAGTTCACGTTACTATTTAGTCTGAAATTTAATTACATCATTCTGATCCAAAATTTACATAAAACATATCATCACACTTGTATTCCTCAAAGGGGGAGACAGAGGTGTTCTAAACGAATATCCACAGTTCACCGGTAAGTTTAGATCCCATATCCATAATAAGGGGCGAGCGTATTTCCGTTGATTTCATCAATCCTATCACACTTTGCTCGACCTGTGAATCGAACCCAGGACTTCTAAAGTAACAGTTGCGCTTAGGACCACTAAACTGCTTTTATATCCATGTTATGCAACACTTTACCAAAGAGTAAATTTTAACGCGCTTCACACAAACACTTGTTGCCGATAAATCTAAATTCAAGATACGTATGAAGTCAACAACTCTATTTCAATTTACTTACTATCTAAGTAAACAATAATTTTAGCGGCTCGGAAAAACTTTAGTGGCGAAATAATAACTTCACTGAACAATGGGTAAAAAAATAAGTATAGAAAGTGTTGCTGATGGCTTTTTTGCTCTCTCTCTCTCTCTCTTTATTTCTTTTATTGTTCAGTTACCCCAAAAAACCTGACAACCAGTTTATCTTGAAGATATTGGTATTCTATTGTCCAGAAATTCGTGTAAAATACTAATATTTAGGTGCAACTGATCAGATTGGATGCAGACCCCAACATAGTTGGGAAAATTTATATAATTATGATACGCCACTGATGATGATACGCCACTTATAATAATATGCAACTTGCTTGAAGACAAAACTAAAAATAAATTAATTACCAAAGAAAGTGACAGATTACAAGTGTTTTGTGCAACCGAAAAACGTAATCCACAATGTTTCTAAATGTTTTCCCGAGAAATACGCAATGCTTTTTCATTCACCAAGGCAACAAATAATAATATTATTAGGGTTTCTTTTTTTGAAGTCTGCACGCTGGTGACGTTGTCAACAGCACACCACGTAAGCAATGTCTTAGTCTTATAAGGAAGTGTAATACATACTGTTTGGGTAAAGCAAAAAAATGTTTTTCGAAAAGTTAACAATATATTTTACACTTACAAGTCAAAAGTTATTATCACACGTATATCGGAACAGCAAAATAATAAGAGTTGGCATTAAAATATATACATCACACTTTATTTTATTTTACTCAATTACTTCTAAGTTGTACTTATTCATTCTGTAATGTAATTATTACGGTTGTTTCGTTTTTCTTTTTAACTTTTTAGTTCTTGGGCGCGTTTCTGGCGATGTATTCGAGGGCACGGAGGATCTGTTCGGGCACTGGAGGAGATGTGGGGATAGCTTCACCCTGAAAACATAATAAATATATTGTATGGTCATGTTCTAATTAAAAAGGTCGCAACAATAGATTTTACTTTTGATGAAGATCATAATTTTATGAACATAATTACTAATGTTACTCACGGTAGGCTGGTATCCGTTCTCATCAGCGACGTAGGAGATGGCGATAGGCTTGCCCTCAGGAGAAGTCCAGGCGAAGGAGCCCTGGGCGACAACAGGAGCTACAGGGGGGTTACCACCGAAGACACGGGGGGTGCCCTGTGCCTGGGCCGCGATACCGTTGCTAGTTTCGTACCTAGAATAAACAATGGTTCATTAAATGTTACTTGCCATGGATTCTAAATTGTAAGAGAATACTTTGAGTTATGGTTTGAACTTACAAATAGCTGTAGCTGCCATCAGGGTTGATTTCATTACTGAGCTTCACGGTCTCAGCAAGGCGACCGTCCTCGGTATACTTGGGTACTTTCACAACAACAACTGGGGCGGGGGTAGTGTAAACGATGGGAGTGTAGGTGGGTGTCACGGGGCGTGGGTAAACGCGGAAAGGCGCGGGAGTCGGGGTCTGGTACTGGGCAAAGTAGTTGGGTTGGTATGGTTTGTATACGTTCTTGCTGAACTGCGCACTCGCGGCAGCCAGACACGCCAAAATCACCACCTGAATTCACAAAAACCATTATAACACCACTGAAGTCACCATATTTTATTTATCACACTTTTTAATTTACTCTTGATATTAAATTTTTTTTATATTTCTTTTATTATTGTGATTTTACTTACTGCGAATTTCATTTTGGATATCTAAGGTTGTCTAGCTACGTTGAACTAGATTGTGTGCGGGTAAAAAATCCGCGCAGGCTTATATATCACTCAAGGAACCACCCACTGTAGGCGGCGATATGCAATAACATTTAAATAATGTGATGCGAAACTAGAAATTGATTTAAAATAACGCTCGGGCTGTCCATCCTTAGCGCTATAAAGATTAAGGTCAATTTTGAGCAGCCAAAATAGGTATTAAATTACGAGAAGAATGAAGTAGTTTTGATGACACACAACATAACACAAATATAACTATTTTAATCATAATGATTTTAATTGTATCTGATCACAATAGGCTTAAAATTAGAATGGTAGAGACCTTTGCACTGTATATAGACGATAATGGATTAATGGCTGAATTTTCATTATCAATAAAATATATTTATGGTGAAAAATAAGGTATATTTTTCTTTCAAAATTATATGGTTGCCTCTAAATATAGCCCACAGTTAGATGATGTCTAAGTACTATTATCACAGTGTAATAAGAAACAAATTTTAATACCTACAAGCAAACCCATACATAAATACAAATACACTTAATTATAATACAATATATAAACACATACACATAATTATATACACAAAATAATATATACACAATATACTAAATAACAACACATTTTTATTTATGTATTCACAAAAAGAAAGTAGGTATTTAAGTATTTTATCCATTATCATGTACCTATCCATACTACAAGCTCTGCGTAGGACTATATATAGTGCTGTTTAAAAATTTCCAGAACCTTTTTTTTATGAAAAAAAAAAACCTAACATCACCATCATCATCAACTCATTTACTGTCCCACGGCTGGGCACCGGTCTTCTCTCAGAATGGACGCCCCGCTGGCCTGGTACGGTAGAATTTCATAGACGAACCACACCTTGGCTGACCTGGGAATCGAACCCGGGGGCCTCTAGGGGGCTCACCCCCTGTTACATGGGATTTAAACATACCAGCTGTGTATGGGTACATTAATACACCTCTGCGGCTTTGTGAACTTGGCACCGGACATTAAAAAAAATATTTTTTTCGGTTATTTTGCAAGGGTTCGGTTAGTAGTAGATAGTAGTAAAAACAATTTCGTTTGTAGTTGCGCCGAAAAAAAAATATGGGCATTGAAAAAATGTTCAGCACCCGAGTTAAAAAAAAGTAACTTTTTCCGATTGTATCTTGTAGAGTAACGTTAGTAGTGGATTGTAGTGCATTTTTTTTCGTTTGTAGTAACGTAGAAAAAATATAAAAAAATCTAGAACATTTTCAAAAAAATATTTTTCATATAAGTTCAATTTGTAGGCTTATAAGATTACTACAAACGCTGAAAATTATTGGGAGACGTCCGTAGGGGTCAGCAGAGGATTTTATTGCAATTATTTTCGTTTGTAGTAACACAAAATTCAACACCTCTGCCCCTTCAGGGAATACAAGCTCCTAAGAAAAGGTCTCCCACCTAATTGACAGTTTTTCTCGCTGTTGTGCTACTTCTAAGCTACTGCAAAGATTATTATGATATTAATTACCATTAGAATTAGTCATGCTAATATCTAAAGTTCAACAGTATCGTCATCAATTAATAATAAATTAAAATCCTCACTAATGTTGTGAGGAACAGGAAACTACACTGTCAAATCTAAATCATTATTACCGCCTCGAGCCAGATTCTACCATTTTAAAGATCGCCCTACAGTCATTGCGCATTGATTTATGATCATAATTTTATCTAAGCTAAATTAAATGCGAGCATTCACGAGGAGGATGCTGAGCATAGATGAAGCAAGTGTTGTGTGAGTCAGGATCGTATCAAGAAGATATCTTTAGTATCTACCCACCCCAATGGGAGACAGGCGTAAAGCTACCAACCTACCTGTATAGCTAACTTTAATTTCTATTGCTCAGAAATCACACTCACCTTATTTTTACGGAATCAGTTTTCGATTGTAATTGTCGTTCAATTGTTTATAGACAGTCAACACAGACAACACCAGTCATTACGTCCCTATGTATTTGTGTGTGTGTCTCTTGTGCTCAATTATTGGTAAAAGGTCCGTCCCTTATTAAATGTGACCTAAACATACCGGCGAACTGTGGGTCTATATCAGTAAACCTCTTAGTTTAATCGGAGGAATTAATTTTAATTTTACGTACAATAAATATAAATTCGTTACTGACATAGGTAACATAGGTGACATAATTAATATTTAAAGGTAATAAAATCACATTCAAAAAATCATGCTCGTCACATTATCTTCCTCAGACCAATAAAATAATTGAATAAATTACAAGAATTGTTTTCACTGATTTAAAATGTAAAATGGCTTTTGTTATTTAGGTAATAACCTGTTATAGAATCGTCATATAAAAATAATAATAAATTTATGGATGGATGCAAATGTTAAAATCAAATATGACTAAATTTCGTAATTCCGTATGTTGATCGTATCATTGTCACGAAATCAAACTTACCTGTTTTTTTAAAAAAAAAATTAATGCAAGGTATTAGATGGCTTCGACGACACTTCCTCCTGTTCTCCGAGGCACGGTGGGATGCTAAACATGATCACCCATTCATAGACTGAACGCGGCAAGCGCATTAATCTTGCACATCAATTGAACAGCCACGAACCCTATATTTGTTATCCACGTATTATAACTATGGTTTTATGGTAGTATTTCATTCATACCTACTACGCTGTGGTCTAGTGGTTCGAGTACCGGACTGTTGATCACGAAGGCGTGGGTTCGATTTCCACTGGACACACACAAGACACTGGGTGTTACTTATACATTACAAATCTTAATTTGAGATTAGATGATACTTAGTAAAATATCGCAAAATTTTATTATTATTTTTAATACTTTAATCCATTTAATAACTACTTAAATAACACAATTAAAATATTTACATAAAAGAAAAATTATATACACCTAAAGAGAGAGAATAAAAAATACCGTTAGAAAATAATAATATAATAGTTGATCCTATTATTATTAAATTTTATTATTATAATATGTATATTTTTATAAATAAAAACGTTTACCACACAATAATAGTATTTATTATTATATTTATATTCTGAGGTCAAAGTATTGTCGCGTGTTTTCATATGGAAATTCAATAGAAGCTCAGTGTTTAAAATTATTCTCGTTACTGGCGACAGCCACAACGAGTAATTAAGCACCTTCGATTTAGCAACGAGTCAAGTTGACGTTATTATTGTTTAACCGATTTCAAAAAGGAGGAAGTTCTCAATTCTCCTTGATACAGCTCCCATAGTTGGTAATTTGTTTACTGATGTTACCCGCAACGAAGTATTTATATCCGCAAAATTCCTGTATAATTGTATCTCACTTATTAACACCGATGCTAACACATGACATTATTATAGTGACGTCAGGAGAAAGGAGATGGAAGCCACTACTGCATAGTAGATGCGATGCATAGTGATATCGCGGTGAGTAGTTACAAAGAAGCAGATCTTATCTTTCCTTATAAATAAAAATAGCACAGTTGTAATTGTAATATAGATACACGGCCAGACACACAACATTAGCCCTTTTGCTATATTAAAACTACAGAATTTTCACAAAAATCATCGTGGGCTAATGTCCCTTTGATTCCTATCTACGATGTCTATAACAACCAGGAAATATATTGTATTGCATAGATTCTTACAAACATACATATAAAATAAAACAAGTATAACCTGTCACTGATTATTTTATATTATAATAAAAAAGTTGGTTTCCCTTTCTCTATTTATTTATTTTATTTATTGCAATGGGCGTGCAAATCAATACCTGAATGGAATCTATTTAAGCTCTTAATTTATTGTCCATTAACAATTGTAGGAAATTAATTAAAAGCCATTTATATTCAACTGCCAACATCGTTGTTCATGTAAAATATCTGTCGATACAAGTATTAATTCAAATACGAGACAAATAAACATGAACCATCAACAACCTCATCGATATTATAAATGTATTCAAAATTAAAAAATTTGAAATATGTTATTTTGAACCACCTATTTGTTACCGTACCTTATGCTTATTTTTGTTAAGGTTAAGGTTAAGGTTCTAGTTATTCAAAAACAAATAGAACCTCATTCGTTTATTTGTTGTTGTTAAAAACAATGATATTGTGTGAAAACAATAACTTATCACGTTTATAAAAGGATAAATTAAACTCCGTGATTCCTTAATTGATGAAAATGGAGTTAAAATAAAACATAAGGTATGCTGTCATTGTTTAATAACAAAAATATTCCAATTACCTAGGTTTTCCAAATGATTTAATCGTAGAGTTTAAATAAAAGTTATGAATAAGATGATCACAGGTACGAATAGGTATATAATACAAAAGTTGATGCATAATTAAAATTGACTAAGCTTTACTTTTTAGTTTATCGTTTACGCCTTCGCATTCTTGGCGAGGTATTCCAGAGATCTGAGGATTTCTGCGGGGATCGGGGGAGGAGTCGGAAGCGCGTCTCCCTGTTGATAAAAATAAAATTATAGAATCAAAAAATAATAAATATGTAAGTTGCCATAAAAACTATGGGCAAAATCGTAGTAGAACAAGTTTAAATTACATTTTACCCAATGACATTATATAATTTATTTGACCCAATTAACATAAACTAAAACACTCGCGTTGGGCTTCCTTTTTTATGTCACTTTATTTTATCTTAGCCCGTTTTTCTAGAAATGTTCATCCAATTTAAGTATATAATGTCATTGCGTTAATCCTAAATAATTAGCGGAAATTATGTTATTCTGTCAGGATCAGTCCCTAGTCTCCCCTCAGAATAACCAAGTAACTTGAACATCATTATTATTATTGATTTATTATTTAACTTACGGAAGGCTGGTATCCGTTTTCATCAGCAATGTAAGAAATGGCGATGGGCTGTCCATCAGGGGCGGTATAAGAGTAACTACCCTGGGCGACGACGGGAACTATGGGAGGGTTGCCACCAAAGTCCCGGGGGGTACCCTGAGCCTGTGCGGAGATGCCATTGTCGGTTTCAAAACTGCCAAAGAATAGAAAAGAATGTTTTAGCACATTCTGATTAATTGTCGATTAATTTTAATGATACGTAATACATACACATAGTTATATGAGCCGTCCGGTGAGGCGTCGTTGTCATAGCGGAGGATGTTGGCAGTTTCGTCACTGTTGGCACGGTTGATGACCTGTGGCCTAGGCGCCGCGACCGTGGGGCGAATTGGCTGACGGGTGGAGCCGAAACCAGAAAACTGGGCCGCGGAGAGAGCCAAGAGGGCGGAGAAAACAACCTAATAATTAAAAAAAAACATTAGATTGCCTTAATTCACTCAAAAACCAAATACTGCAATTCCAATAATTCCTCTTACCACAAATTTCATTTTTGTTTTAATAATTGCAGGTTGTTAGAAAAGAAGATCTGTTTGTGAACTGATGTATATTGATGTTATTTTTTTCACTTTTATACCATTCCAATCTGTATATTTACGCAATACGGCATTGATATTGTCATAACCTTTGCATATGTATATGTATTAATTACCACAAGATGCAACATTTAGTTGTCACAAAGAGCACCGATCTCAATCAATAGATTTACAAATGTATTATAATTACATGTTGGAAAAAACTGTATAGGTAACAGAAATGAATTAGTCTTTTGCAAATTGCATTTTTTTGCAAATTGCAGAGATTGCTCACGGTACAAACGAAGAGTATAAGTTATTTAAATAAAAAAAGATAAATTCATACTCAAGTGGCTAACAAAATTTTCTAATTAACCTCTGACTTTAAATCTCATCAAAGATACCCTATACCTACGTAATTAATTATCTAATAGACGATTCTCAAGTCAATATCCTCTATTGGTAATTTTTATTTTCTTATTTATATTAATTTATTTTCTATTTAAAATTATTTTCTTTTAGATAGTTCTTGCTTGTCCGTCATGAAGAAGGAGAGCTTTATAATTAATCAATCGGATTTTTTTGGGTAGGTAATTGTTTAGTAAACCAACTCCACCTGCTTAGTATTAAGAATAAAAACGGTGTTAAACTAATCACTTTTTTTCTAACATAGTTTATATTGTAGACTTGTCGCTATAAAAACTGACAGGTTCGTATGTTGAACTTTAGTTGACGTGATAAATAATCAGAATAATAATTATGATAAATAATATAAATCCCAATGTGCATAAGACAGCGGAGTTGGCTTATAATCATGATTTATTTTATTTGCCGTGTGTATTAGCGAAACTTAAATACAAACTGAATTACGGCTGTATGGCAAAGGTAGGTATACTAAATTGTAAGATAACAGCTCCTATGTACTGAATTTAGTTACCTAAGGTTGAATTAAAATGGTCTCTGACCCCATATTATAATTATACCTAACACCTAAATAAATAAAAACTAAATATCATAAACAAACTGTTGTAGTTAGATGAGTCACGTCGTGTTTGGAAAGTACCTATTCAATAAACTTGTAATAATTTAATTCAAAAGAATTCTGTATCATAATCATGCTCATCATCATCAGCCAGATGCTGTCAACTGCTGGACCAAGGAACAAAATCGAATGTAAGCTGGCATGAAGAGCTTCATTTTCCATCCGTGTCTGTTCTGAGCTACTCTTGACCATTTCTTCTCCGCTACCTTCACTATATCGTCGCACCATCAAGCCAGGGTTCTACTAACAGTCAACAATTTCACGGTCTTTGGGCACGCTTGCCAATTGAGGACCTTACGACTTCACCTCCCGTCAAACTCTGTATAGCTTTAATAAGTAAGATAATATGATTCTGTATATTTTATAAGAATACTAGATGATTATATTAATAAAAGATCAGCTAGCACATCATTAAAAAAATAAGTTTGGAAATCTACAAAATCCCAACAAGGAGCGGACTAGAACAAGCAAGTGACTCAGACAAGAAGAATTCTACAACAATTGACTAAAATAAATCAAATCGTTGCTGAGAAAGCCTAATATGTGTGCAATAACTTATCGTATATAAATATAATTATACTATGTTATTAATTAATTATTTCATCAAAATTGCCCTGATCTATCCAAACTGATGTAAGTTTTGCTTTTGAAGGCTAAGTATATGGCTATGGCTACGCCTGCAGACACGTTAAGTCGCAGGTAGGGATATAAAACTCAAAATTAAGGACTTTTGGAGCGTAATAAAATAACGAGCTGCTTCAGTTTTTTATTTATTTGTATCTTCAATTTTGTACATCGATTTTAATTTAAACATAACTTATTCGATTAGGGAGCTTTGGGCAAATGCGCGCCACTAGCCCTGTAACCATTCTCGTCGGCGATGTAGTCTACTCTGTACTTGAGACCATCATCGCCTATGTATTCGTAGAAACCCCTGACCCTGGTACCACCACCGACTCCGTTCACGTTAGCGTCAACGATACCAGACTCTTCAGCAGCAATTCCATTGTTGGTTTCGTATGCGAAATGATAATTGTTTTCGTCGAAAGTCCTGTCCTCTCTAACAATGCTTGCGGCAGCATCGGAGATAGATTTTTGATAAATAGCTGCAGGAGACTTGGTGCTGGCTACGAATGGTTTTGGAGTGGAATATACGAACGGGCGGTAAGTTGGTAGTACAGGAGCAACAGTTACTGGAGTGCGATACGTCACAGTCGCCGTGGGGAACGTAGCTTGATCAACACTGCAAATAATAAAATATAATAAATAATAAATATCCTGGGACATTTTTACACAGCACCATCTAGGCCCAAACTAAGCAGAGCTTGTACTATGGGTACTAGACAATGGATATAATACTTATATACTTTTTTTTGTTGTAAATACATACTTATAATACACACATATAAATTGTTACTTCTATGTATTATTTCATATCTCATATTAATATAGTTTATGTATATATTATGTATATAATATATATATACATATATGTACAATACATATTTTTAGATTTTCTAGTCTATCTATGTATATATTGTATTATTGAGTACACCTTCAATTGCCCGTTATCTGTTTTCTTTTTCGACCTTTATCCATCCAGTGGTTGTCTGGAAGAAATTGCTTTTAGCGATAAGACCGCCAATTGTACTCTGGTAATGATACAAGAGTACAATTGGCGGTCTTATCGCTATTTCTTTATTTTTACTTTGTATTGTTTCTTGGTGTACAATAAAGTATATTCTATTCTATTCTATTCTATTCTATTCTATATTCTATAATACATAAGAAACACCCAGACAAACACAAACACTTAAGTTCATCACAATAAATGGTTATGGAATCGAACTCACGACATCGTAAACAACAGTCCGGTACACGAACCACTAGACCACAGACGTTGTCAAAAATCGTCAAAATAATAACCTTTACGTTAATTTGTATCATCTCTGTTTTTCTGATCTGAAATTTATCTACACATAATTAATTATTCACGTGTGTATACTCAATTTCAGTATCATAGATATCAGTATTCCGAAATAATGGCATTCAAACTTCAAAATTAATTAGTTTTTTTTTTGAGAAGTCAATATTATCATAAATATGGGATTTATCAAACAAATTCCATTAATTGCCAGATGAATCTTGTAACAAACCGTGAAGGAACCCACACCTTAATTAAAAATTCTTAACACGTGCCGTGTCCTTGAACTGTCATGGGTAATGTCAACCGCCACGTTGGGTGAGAACGAGGACTGACAGCAACGCGGATGTGCTGAACAAGTAACATTTATCATGATAATATCAAATCCATAAACTTCATATATCTTCATAAGACGACCCGATTTTGATTTAATAAGTAGGTAGCATTCATTTTTGTTCCATTTTTTTAACCTTTACCTACCTGATAGTAAATTTACATGATACATCTACGTTTTTGAAACACATCAGTTTATAATTCATGTTTTTGAATAATTTAAAATTTTTAAGTTCTATTCATCACTCGCTTCCTTATTACTTTACAGATATCTAAATATCTAATAAGCTGCTGTGTTCCAGGCGAGACTGCTACGCTAAAATTGGGTTCGATTCCCAGGTCGAGCAGTTATATTGGATCTTTCTATGAAGTTCTGACTAGCATCTTGAAGTTTGACATGGGACCTACACAAACAGGCGAACTGTGAGTGTACAAGGAATACAGGCGTGATGGTATGTTGATTGTATTTTTATGTTCTTGATAATTAATTAGATTATCAATAATAATATAAAATACCATTTCCCGTTCCAATTTATTAAAGAATAATCAAAGACGTTCAAATATGAGCTCTAAAGGTCATGCATGTATTAATCTAATTATGGAACAGCGGAAACCAATCACACTAATTAACAAAACCTTAAATTTAATTCTACCGATCTCTATTCACAACTTTTTGAGCACTACACAAGCCTTTGTTTTCTGGAGTAAGCAATGGCAGTCAAGTGATATAACCGTGGACTCCCAAATTATAGGTCTTGAGTTCACTTGCGCTTTTCCGTCCCGTCTCAATTAAATCTCTAAGGTACATACAGGTAAAGAGAAATTTCGTTGTTGCGAGGCAGTTAATTAGGTGAATCGGTGACGTAAATTAAAAAATATATTAAATTAAATCTATATATTTTAACAAATTCTGTATAGGTATTTTAAATAAGAAAGCACAATTTGATTTATATAGAGCAACAAATAGACTCTCTATGTAGATACTTTGGAAAGACGTTACGTGAGAATGAAGAAATACGAGGAAATAGAGCATTTGTATCTATCATTTTGGGTTTCAAGTTTGTTTCTTTTTAAACTTTAAAACTTTTCCTAAGTACTTATAGCAGTAACAAAAAGTTTTTTATCTCACCTGCCTCCGTAGTTGACCAATGGGGTCAAAAGTTCCCGGTTTAACGCCTGATAGTACAACGGTTGGTACGTGTTGTAGATCGAACCATATTTGCCATTCCTTTCCGCTAGGCTCTTGTATCTGCCGCCGTGGAGCTCAGGGTGGTATTGACCGTCATCGTCAGCTTGGCAGAAGCTGACTGCAGCCAAAGCCAGCACTATGAACTGAAAAAAAAAGATCGATTAATTTAAAGCAACGGAAAATAAATATTTTTATACTATATTGACTATGTTGAAGCGCCTAGATTATTAGAAAAACAGTGTTTTTGAGTTGTAGCATGACATCGTTTTGTTATTAAAATTATATTCGGAGCAATGGCTTTTAGTGAATCTAAGATTTTAGTTGTAATAATATACTTATGTGTTAATGAAAAAGATTTAATTATTTGTTATAATAAGCTAGTTAACAAAGCAACTTTAAAGATAGTATATTTTAGCGAATAAAAAATACGATCTTAGGCAGGGTTCTAACCTGCCGTGTTCCGGTGTACCGGACGCTTTAGCCACAAAGCTAACATTAGCATCTTTTTAGAAAGTCATGTACTTAAAATTATATACATTTCTTTATGTGTGCTTTAAATAGTATATACTTTTTTATTAGTCAGATGTAATTCTCAATAAAAGGCAAGTCAATCAATCTTGAAATATATTGATCCTTCGGAGAGCAAGCGTGAGGACACAGGTCCAACGCTTAGAGGTCCTCCGTAGGGCTATACAACCACTACATAATTTAGTATTACTGTTATTATTACACTTAGGGCCTCTTTCAGCCCCTCCTTGTTAAGTAAGGTCGCGTTAAATTATTTCGCAGATAAATTCATAAATATCCATAAATGAATTTATCCGACGGTTAGCGGCTATCCAGAGGTGGCAAAACAGGCCCTTAGGCTAATATTCGGAAACGACGTAATGCGTAAAGTAACGCTTACGAATGTCAAATTAGTACATTACAATTTGACATGCGGAAGCGTAAGTTTACGCTTAGCGTCGTATCTGAATATTAGCCTTAGAGTTCTCTTATTAATCTTAAAATTAAACAGGCACCCTATTTTACTTACAGTGATCGTTTTCATTGTATCTCGTAGCTTCTTTACAATGGAATAAAACTTAAACGCCCATCGATTCTTTATATACGACCGTCAAAATCGAAAATGGAGTATTTATCGCAACAATAGCTCTGTTCAAATTGCAAAAATGTAAATTTAATTTGTGAAGGCGTTGTTAAAGGTGGCCTATTTGGGCCGTTTCGTGATATATTATACAACTAACCGCACCCAAATGTAGAAAACTTGGATCACTCCAAGACCATTTATCGCCCACTGTTCAAAAACTTTTAGTAGGTAAATGAACAATCTTCTTACTATAATTAGGTTACTGTAAGGGTATGCTTACACAATAAATTAGGGCGATTATACACGTAAAAGTAAAGTTGGGGTTTAAGGTAGGTCTAAGGTAGAGTAGTAATCGTAGGTATCGTAGGTATTTCCCACGACTAAAAGATGAGGAATTACTATTTTCCATGTGACACGGCGATTAGTTCTTGGCACATAATATTTTTGCCGGTTGGAGGACGGTTATATTACAAGCACTTTGTGAAACAGATGCTGTAAAAGTCAACATTATCTTAGTTGTATAATCTTAATCTACCTCTCATATCAGCCTATTGCCGTCCACTGCCGAACATAGGCCTCCCCCAAAGAGGCTTCCCCTAAATCTACCTGTTTTGTCTTAAAAGTTTCATTGTGTGTATAAGATTCAAAGATCGAAAAGGTGTTTACTAGAATGGTATGCTACAGTTTGTGCTTTCCATTTATGTCAATAAGTTTCTTAAATCTATGCTTACTAATATTATAAAGAGGAAAGATTTGATTATTTGTTCGTTTGCATTGAATAGGCTCTGAAATGGTGAAGGAAAACATCGTGAGGAAACCTGCATGCCTGAGAGATTTTCTCAACGGCATGTGAAGTCTGCCAACCTGCATTAGGCCAGCGCGGTGGACTATAGCCTAATCCCTCTCATACTGAGAGGAGACCCGTGCCCAGCAGTGGGACAGTATATGGGTTGATTATTTAAAAAGCAACATCTTTATCTATAAACATAGGCTAAATTTATAAAAAATACACAGACCACGGGAGCTAAGCCGCTGGCAGAAATCTAGTATTTTAAAAATAAGTAGGTAGTAAGTAAATCTTTTACATTCGGTGCTACCTACATAACGATAGGTATCCCCTCTGCTAAACTTGCACGCATACAGCAGTCGGTAGTCCTTACGGTATAAACTGGTACCTGTATGCCTGAGAACCAATGAAATATAATAATTTTATTGATGACATCTAGTGGTTGAGTACTGGACCGCTGATCACGAGGTCGTGGATTCGGTAAGGACACAAAAGTGTAAAAGTTTGGCGAGTCTAGAATTAAGTATCACGTTTGTTGCACAATGTCATTAATAAAAAAAATAAATTATGTGATGAATATAAATGCTTGTGTTTGTCTGGGTGTTTCTTATGTAGGTATCATAATTTTTTGCAAAAAAAAAGGATGTAAGATTGTAGTTATTATTATATCCATTGTACAAGCTATGCTTAGTTTGTGGACGTGTGGCGTTTGAAAAAGCGAAGCAGAGCTGAACAAAGCATGAAATTTACCCAAATTTCATGCTTTGTTCTGCTCCGCTTCGCTTTTTCAAACGCTTAGCGGCTGTTTCACCACCTCCGGATAACCGTTACCTGGATAAATTCAACAATGAAATGACATCTGTATGAAATTATCTGACAGGTAATTTAACTGGAACTTATCAGTAAGCTATGAAGCAGGCCCTTAATCTCCCTCGCAGTTTTACCATCACTCTTCCACGAAAGGTAGCTCCCCTGAGCTGTACTGACGCACACAAAAAGCTTCCCAACCTTAATAATTGTGGCCACAATACGCGTATCCAGGAGCGCCAGTTTCTGCATCAAACCCTTGGCCCAACCGCCTAACGAGAACATCCTTAAAAGGAAATCAAGGCTTTTGGCTATCACCATTGGCCAAAACGACTATCGGCGTAATGATTAGTGAATCCACATCCCACACATCGGCAACCTTGCATGCCAATCATTGCCCGACATATCTGAACATCGGGCAATGATTGGCTATCTACCACCACTAAGTATATCTTATCGGCAAGCTATGATGATAGTCTTGTCAGTGATAATTTATCGATCACAGTATATGGTAACATGGTCATTTTCGAGACCTGAGTCGGAACATACTAGTAGTAGGTACGCTACCTAGGTTGTTGAAAAAATACTGGTTACGAGATTGTGTAGTAAGTACTCTTTTAATATTTACATCTTTAAAGAGTACGAGGGGTAGGGCATAGCCATTTATGGCTCAAATCTGGAGCAGCCCATCTGGGGAAGTACCTCCACCTTACAGAACACTGCAGCCAAATAACACACTTTATTGTGTGTTGTGTTCCTGCAGTGAAATATTCCCTCAAACTGTCGGCGCAGTGAATCCTCCATAAACTTCTATGAGGTTTTTCGGGTCGGCAATGCGCAAGTGATACCCCTGGTGTTGCAAGCGTCCATAGGCTATGGTAACCGCTTACCATCAGGCGGGCCGTATGCTTGTTTGCCACCTTAGTGGTATAAAAAAAAATCTATTTATTTTAAAACATAATTATCATGACATTTATTTTATGACATCCCTCCCTCTCATACTGAGAGGAGGCCCGTGCCCAGCAGTGGGACAGTATTACGGGCTCATGATGATGATTTTATGACAACTATGTATCTGTAGGTATATATCTATACTATATAATATTATAAAGCTGAAGAGTTTGTTTGTTTGGTTAAGCGCGCTAATCTCAGTAACTACTGGACCGATTTGAAAAATTCATTCAATTCAGTGTTAGATAGTCCATTTATCGAGGAAGGCTATAGGCTATATATCATCACGCTACGACCAATAGGAGCGGAGTATCAATTAAAAATGTTGCAAAAACGGGAAAAAATCAACGTTTCAAAAATTATTAAAAATGAGTATTGTAAAGTAGGGTGCCTGCAAGTGTATACTTGTACCCCACTTTGCTATACTTTTTTCCTGACCTGATCTGGCCAGGTAGTGGTATCACTACCGCTGGTCAGGACCCCTAAGAAAGTGTATTATTATTAACTTATTCAAAGTTATTACTGCTTATTCATGGAGTGAAGCGTCCGATGTACGTAACCGTAGAATACAGGTTTGATTCCTGTCTGAGGTTGAATAGAAATCGAAAGGAATTATCTATGTATTTGGTCGAAATGTTGAATTGAAGATTACATAACTTTAATCTAATAAAACATAATAATGTGTCCTTTACGATATCTCGTAGACTATTTTAATCATAATATCTAATCATAACATTTTAGACATTTTGGTGTAAACTTGTTTACAAGGAATTCGTTATTTCTGTTTATTGCTTTATTATGTGAAGGTCAAAAGCTTATCCTGTTTGGGATAAGTGAATCATATTTTCTTGGAAAATGTTATAAACCTAACCTTTCGTAAAATAACGATACACTTGCGGTTTAAGGTTTTTTTCTGATGCTCTTTTACAAAACAGAAACCCCTTATGGCAGCGATGAATGTATTCTCTTGGTTTCTTATAATTCTTTATTATCTAGAGTTCCATTACCTACGTTCCATACATTTCATTCCACTCCGAAGTATCTACGTACTACGTACCTACCTACGTACGTCTAGTATGTACTCTCTATTGTTTCAGTTATCTATGGAACCGTGCAACTAGTTTGACTCTTCAAAAGTACCTATTAATCTTCGATCAATAATAATCGGCCATTTATGGCTCAAATCTGGAGCAGCCCATCTGGGGAAGTATCTCCAACTTACAGAAAACTGCAGCCAAATAACACACTTTATTGTGTGTTGTGTTCCTGCAGTGAGTAAGGTCGCCAGAGCTCCTTCTAAGGATGCGCTGCGCTGGCAGTAAGAGGAATATTCCCTCAATCTGTCGGCGCAGTGAATCCTCCATAAACCTCTAAGAGGTTTTGCGGGTCGGCAACGTGCGAGTGATACCCCTGGTGTTGCAAGCGTCCATAGGCTATGGTTACCGCTTACCATCAGGCGGGCCGTATGGTTGTTTGCCACCTTAGTGGTATAAAAAAAAACCAGCTAGTAGTAGCTTCAAGGGCTCACCACCTCCATTAAGTTCCCGTTAAATTACTTGACAGATAATTTCATAAAAATTTTGTTCCATTTTTAATTTATCCGACAGTTAGCAGCTATCCAAAGGCACTGAAATAGGCCCTATTTTCTTTGAATACTTTTATCAACTCTAATTCGATATTGTTGACTATTATCATACTATCACGCCTGAATTGTACGTTATAACACCAACAGTTAACCGGCAATATAATAAGGTAGTAGTGGGGGTTATTACTTATATTGTGAAGCAAAACACAAAATTAAGGTTAATGTTATCCTTATCTTTTTAATGTTTCGGTTATAGTCAATTAAACTTCTTTTATTCTAATTAGTTATGTATACATTTTATGGAATTTTGGATTCATAAAAGTTCTCAAATGGATAATTTAAACAAATTGCTGTATTTAAAACATATTTTGTCACTTATCGACATCATGGTGGCCGTCAGATAAAAACAAATAATTTATCAACCAGGGTCAGGTTGCGTATGAAACTCGCTCACTAAATTATTATAATGAGCTGCCCAACCACATACTTACACGGACACAATAAACATGTTTCAAACATTACAATACTATCAAGTACATGGAACAGTCTAGCGTGCTCTATATCGCAAAATTATTTATCTAAGTAAATATACACTTTACACACATTTTCACATTTATCTATTATGGATACACACAGCTGCTGTGTGTATCCATAATAGATAAAAAAATGTGACGGTATCACACCGTATTTATTATAGTTAATGGAATCTTATACGAATAATTTACACCAACAGGATATTTTTTTTAACATTTTACTACGAAGTTAACGCTACCAGACCGCGTATAGGTAATTTCTTTTTGTTTTGAACCCTACATTTGGTGTTCGCGACTTACCTAACGTCTTGCACTGACGCTACTTCTAAAAGTTATTTAAGTAAAGTGTAGTAAGTACCTACTTCATTGTTTACTAACAAAAATATAATTATATGATTGTATGTTCTTTCGTTTCGAACCGCAGCTTTATCGTTCTATTTTCGTAGTAGACCCTTTGGATACCCAACCGGTGACCCTTTGGTCACCAACCCGCCGAAAAGAGTGGCCAATCTTCACTTTTTGGAAGATCTTAAGTTATCAATGACCATATACACTCGTGTTCGACGACCTTTCCTTTTGTGTGTAAAAAGGGTAAAATAAAGCAATTCGTAGTTTTTGTTTTGTATAGCTTATAATAAGTAGTAAATAGTAGTACTGCCAGATCACAAAATTTCATAAATATCACAAAATATAATTTACATTAAATAAGTAGTTTCACTCAGAAGTCGTGTCTACAACTCTTACAAATACTTCATACTCTAACTTCAACTTATTCGTTAGAGCATTTTTTACTGTATTTAGGACCTTGGTGCCTCTAAAACTGTAGTACGATCCGAACTTTTCGCCCTGGGGAAGCTTTAGCGTTGGAGGATATCTGGAAAAGAAAAAATAGCATCTTTAAATCATACATCGTATAAAAGAGAATTCTTTATAAGTCGATTATCTGAACCATGTTCAACAAATGTAGTTCGATTTGATTTGTCATTAAACGGAACGATTCACATAAAATAATTTCTTAATTTTGTCAGTGCCAAACTAAAGTATTTTATGGGAATCGTTCCCTGTTTATTGACCTTCACCTTTTAGTTACCTAATACTAAAGATATTTTTGGTGATAATATAAGGTGTAGGTAAAAAACAAAGTGGCATTTTAGTTATTTTTCTTTTGGTTTTTAATAGACGTGACTTGGAATTCCAGCAAAGGGATAGGTCAACGACTCAACAATGTTATTTCAAGACTGGATGAGAATGGTTCAGTATCATGTATATACAAACAAATGGGTGACGTCAGTAATGTATAGTACCTAATACTGAATTGAAAACTGTTTATGATATCTTCAAAGAATCGCCCTATTAATATATATGGGCCTTTAACATACTGGCGAACTGTTCAGGTATAGCAGTACAACTCTGGCTAAGCCTTCGGAGAAAACAGGCATGATGGTGCATAGCAATGCTCGAAGAATCTTACAATTTCTATAATATTAATGGAAGTGTGACCTTTGAGACTGCCTCGTTGGTCTAATGGCCCCAAGCGCGACAGCTACGCAAGAGGTCCTGGGTTCGAATCCAGGGTCGAGCAAAGTTTTGTTGGGTTTTTCTGTGAAATTCCCAGTAGCAGCTCGGAGTCTGGATTTGTACCCGGTATATTACATGGAACATCGGCGAAATGTGGGTGTACATTAGTACACCTCTGCTTGTATTCACCGAAGGGGTCTTCGGTGAATACAGGCTTGATAGTATGTATGTGTGACCTTTGATTGCCTTTGAGTAAGAGGTGTATAAAATTATAACTACCTATGAGGAAACTAAATCATAACAAATAATTAAGGTGAAAATTGGTTCCTAAACAACCTATATAACCTTTTATAACTCAGTGAAAAGACAACCATTACCTTCGGAAAGGATTTCTAAATAGGTGTGTATCTACACACACAATGCACAGCTGTTTAGGTTTCGTGAATTAAATTAAATGCCTTGGTACTTGTTTTTTTAGGAGGACGTCATCTTGGCATACTTATGTATGATTTAAGATTTAATTAATTTGAACTTTTAGATAATAAAAAATATATGTTTACTTACTGGGTTACAAACTCCGTTTGGTTGGACGATGGATCCAAATATTTACATTTGACAGCAATCTCCTTATCCGCGTATACCTTCCTTAAGTGGTTAGCACTTTCTTGGTAATCGTCACCAAAATTAATTGCCTTAGCTGATACATATTTGTCCACCAAAGCCTGGATCACTTTGTGTACGTAGGGATATGTACTAGCATAAATCCTTGAGCCAATATAATCGATTTTTTTACGCGGTGGAGCATCGGGGCCTGGGGGACCGCCAGGGCCTGGGGGACCGCCTGGGCCTGGGGGACCGCCAGGGCCTGGGGGACCGTCAGGGCCACCTGGGCCGCGCCCTCCATTGCCACCAAATCCTCCATTGCCACCAAATCCTCCATTTCCTCCAAATCCTCCGTTTCCTCCATTACCTCCAAATCCTCCATTAGGACCCTCCTGATGAACATATCCGTAATAGCCATCATCTTCCGGATATAAACCTTGTTGGTATTGTTGGTATATGTACGTGTACCTTCCTTCGTCACCTGGAATATATTTTCCCTCGTCTAAAGGTCTATAGTATCGTCCATCGTCATATATTCTGTATTTCTTTGGATCGTACTTTCCGTCATCATATGGAGAACAATGTATGACTGCCCATAATGTTATCACAAATATCTGGAAATAAAAAAAATAGATTGTAGCTACAGTTTGTTTAATATAAGATATTCAACGCTAAATTCTGAATTTTATGGAACAAACATTGGTATAAAAAACAATTACAATAAATTTGTAAAACAATATTGATAGGCCGACACAAAGGCTCTTGACATAAAATCAATCATAAATCATCAATGACATTATGTAGTTATATCATTGTAAAGCTTTGTATTTTATACGTGATATTCAAAACTTGTATTGTCACCTTGTTTCTAAATGATGACTATGTATTGAATTTTACGAGCGGTTCACTTTATTATTATTTAAATATTCTATATAACAAAAATATCACTTCACAAATTCATAAAGATATATATAAATTAAAAAGAAACTTACAAACTTCACAGCACTCCCCATGATCACAAAGAATTAACTGGTATCGGATATCAAAACCCCGTCCAGTCAGCCTGCCAACTTCACAAATTATGTTATATTTCTGAAACTAGATCAAACCTTGTGGGAAATACATTTATATTGTCAATATCAACTAATTCTTCAATGACATTTAATTAACATTTAAATGAATAATAAATTTTATTTAAAAACCTACCAAAAGTGGAACAGAATCCTTAAATCAAGGTGCGACGAGGTCAGATAAAAACATTAGCATAGTTTATAAATTATAATAGTTCCGCTGCGACTTTTGCACTTTAACACGGCTTTTTTATATTGAATATTTGAGTCACTATCAGAGCAATATCCGTGCAGTTTCGAGACGACCGACTTGCAGGAGAGTCGTAATTCTCTTATGGAATGTTGGAAGATCCACTTCACACATCGATTTGCATAAAACAAAAATGATTAAAATGCAACAATATATTGCCCACTGCGTTCAAAAGACCTTATTCCATCTATATCTAGATTCTTAGCTTAGACTTAGTTGACATATAGGTCTAGTCCGTTCGCTTTTATGTAGGTGTTGGGATACCTACGTATTGTGCAATGAATAGCATTTATGTATATAAGGATTGTTATTTATTAGGAATATATAAACAGACAACCTGAACTTTATTGTGCCATTTGCACTTTTATTTATACAACAGCAGTTTGCATAATCTCTTATTTATTCATACCTTGTAAAGGAATACAATGTGAAAAATTTACCTGCATTTACCTGCTGTTATAGAAAATCTGGAGTTGCAGTTTTGCGTAGGTGCTGTAAATAATATAAATAAATGAGAAGTTTGGTCATTATTCAGGTCTAGATTAACGAAATTTTTAATTTTAGGTTTGGGAGCAGTATATTTTTTTTATTAATATATCGTTCGTAACCTAAAACATATTTGAATATTTTTGTAAAATGCCTCTGCAATTCCAACTTGGATATTTCAATTCCATGTTGTAGAATATACAATTAAATTTATAATAAAATTATTTTTTATTACACCAAAAATGTCATAATTATTAAGAAAAAGTAAGGTCAACAGAAAATATTTAAGATTATTCAGCTGGTTAGGTGTACCCAGTGTTCCTATCTTTTGTCGATATAAAACGTTATAAAAACGTTATTATAATTAGTAAATTTTCATGCCAGTTACCTATACAGTCAAAACAAAACAACGACGATGATGATAATGATAATAGGGTGACGTTACACTTACAATGTCTTCTCGCTTGCCAGTATCAGATCTTTTGTTAGCAAAACCAGTTCTCGGAATTTCGAAACACTGGATACAAAAAGTTTAGTAAGGGTTCAGTCCGTGGTGACATGGCTCATCTTAAGGCGGTCGGGTCAAGGGCCTGTCCTGTGTCGACAACAGTTATCCTCGACACATTGGAAGAAGATTGGAATTCCGATAAAACTTTTGTAATAAAAATCCATACTTATGGATCAATGTTATTACCTATAGTAGGTACCTACAGTTTTTAAAGTAATATAAATACACTATCTTTATATCAGTACTCTCAAAATGCTACATTATTGTAATAATAATAACATAGGTTCAAAATAAGGCTCCTCAAGACTATCAACAGTTTTCCTTTATAGTAAAAATATACGGACCCAAGCGGTGTACAGAAAAACCTAACTTGGTTTATGATTACACTGTATGTACATAATTATAATGTAAAACTAATTTGTGTATGTAGATAAAATAAAATAAATAAATGAACTAAGTAATATTATTGCTTAAAACATAAGACAATCATAATATGAAATAAAATATAAAGATTTTCTTTTATTTAACATGCATAACTATTGCATGCATCACATGCAATAGGTAACGTAGATCTACAAATCCGGGTTAATTTGAATATGATATCGTGTCATCATATTATAACTACATACAATTATTGTCATACAAAGTATCCAATAAGTATGGTAATCTACGAATCAGTATGCACGCATTGAGCTTGACATTATTTAGCTCATGTTTTGTTGCCATTTATGTTTATAATTTAATTTAAACATATTGATTTACCTAATTAAAAATAATCATTTTTTTCAAGGGAGCTAAAGACCGAAAGACTAATCACAAAATATTTGTTTCAAAAAATATCTTCAACCATAAGCAGCGATAAAACATTGCCTATTTGTAGAATCCATTATTTTGTAAAGGATTATATCCCTGCGTTTATAAGCCCTAGGCACCGCAAAATCTAACGTGTAACTTTACTAACTTACCTTGCCCCACAAGAATTTGCTCGTAAATAATAACATGTCTACTTATATGCCTCAAAGCTCGGCGTACATATGCAAAATATACATTAATGTTCAGGTAAGGTGCAGAAACCCGTTTAGTTTAGGTCGATAACCTTTAATTACGACATTGAACAACTATTTTTATACTAGTCAAACATATTGTACAAGCAGGAAGGTATATCGGATAATAAGTCAATGACCGATCAAGTAAACGAAGCGTCGACAAAAAATAATTAATGAACTGGCAAACTAGTATTAATGATTTTGATGTACTTATGTCTAACTAACTGTACATACATACATATAATAATATGTTTGTTCTAATGTTTTAAATCTAAGGGCAATATAAATCTTCATATGTCACAACAATTAATATAACCGTAGTACGGGAAAAATAATTGGTGACGGAGAATATCGTACAAATGTGAGCCGTATTTTTTTAAGCAAGGGACCATAGATGTTCATATTTAGTATTGGTTTGACTCCATGCATTGCGGACAGACAGACCTACAAACAGACAGACGGACGGCAACGAAGAAATCCTATGGGTACCATTTCCCCTTTGAGGCATGCAATCCTAAAAATAAGCAGGAATAAGATGGAATGATGGAAAATATTTTCTATGGAAATAAGTTATACTTCCTACGATTATTTTTCCACTTTGGAAGTTCTTAAATAAATATACTATGAATATCACGCTGCATGTTTCTTAAAATATCTCTTCACAGTGTGTCTCCTAAAGCTTCTCGTTCACTCCAACTAAAATATTAAGCGGCAGAACACCGTGACTAATTTTTGTGTTGAGTAGATTAAGGTTGTTGTTTTTTATTAAAATACCATAATATATAAATATAACCAAATCTTCTAATCTAAAGACACGTGGGTATTTAAGCTTGGTTAATTAATATGTAATTATGAAATAAACAAATGAAGTGTCCCTGCCAATCCCCACTCTGTCATTTTAATAAGTCAGAAAGCAAAAACTTGTACCTCTCTTTGCAAAAATTACTTAAACGGAGGACTATGAAAGCCATATGTAGAAGGAGTGCAGAAAGCTAATATATTTACATTATAATACGCATTATAATAATTAATAAAACTTCTTTAGGCTCGGGCTTGGGTCGTGGGGTCCGAGTGCTCGCCTCTTATTTAAAGAACTTGCCAGAAGACTTATCGACTCTACTCGTGACCAGGGGGCTGGATTATTTTTGGGCCAGAGAATCGGCATTGTCTTCCAACAATGCTGCCAGTCTTCTGGGCAGTTTAGCAGATGTCAGCGATGAGGAAGTACTTTGACGCCTAGATGCGTAAATAATGGGATTTTGTTTTATTTTATTGAATTTGTACATTATTTAAATATATTAATTTTGTATATATCTCTTATGAATAAACGAATACATTTCATTTAAACTTAAAAAAAACATTATTTATAATATTAAACATGAAACATAGTACCTTGCGTTTGAAACATACTTTTGGCACACACATATTATTATGACACACTGACATACACCTTTTGTTTGAAGTATGGAACGATGGAGTGTGAAATTTGGTAAAAGGAGTGCAGAAAGATTATCCTATATTTATAAACAACATTCTATTTTTCTTAATTTTTTTCATAAAAAAATTATGTTACGGTCAAATTCGAGCACCGAGCGAATACTATAGTGCAAATAAATCTCCAATGTTCTGTTTGAGTGAACCAAGACCTTTATTTACCTCTGAATTTAAAATACAGTCACACCCAAGAGTGACGCACTCAAATGTTAAATAAAACAGCAACATTCTGTTTTATTTTTGAAGTTTATGTTAAGTTACAGTAAAGAAATAAAACGATGCTATTATCAATAAAATTTAACGACAAAGTTACTAATTCGTGTAATTTAATCCATTAATCTGACGTCATTTTAAGACGTACCTATAATGTGAAACAAAAAATCGTCAGACACAGGCACAAAGCAGTGATCTCGGTACTTGGCTTAAACGAGAAAGAATAAAATTAGAAAGAAGATGTTATAAAAAAGTTTAAGGTCCGTCTCATCAATTCATTTGACAAATGGGTTCTCGAAAACCAATGCCTGAAATATCTTAAACGCATCAGGTCGCATTTTGGAGAAGTGATGACATAAAAATTGTTATAAATAGCTTCCAACTTTATTTTTTTTTTAACATCTACATAATTATCTTTTTTGTATTTTTTAAGCATTTTCCATGCTAAGATTACAAGTTATTTTTAATGAAGGAAAAAATAATCTACATAATTGTTTAGCTTAGGTGTATTTCTTAATTTTATTGTGCATACTGTGGTCTCCAGTAATTGAGGGAGTACAGGTGATTTTATTTTATTTTGTAACCTGTAAATGTTTGTGTATATCCTTTGTTGAAGATCCTTAATATATATATATATATATAATAAATAAATTATAAAAAATGTAACTGAAAACTTGGCACTTACCCCTGTTTTGTATTTCATTACGTATTTTTTTATTCTCAGAGAAATATATCAAAATAAAACACCGTGTTACGTAAGTAGCGTCTTTATTATACTAATTTAGGACAGGTACGGAGATATATTGCATAAGCACATTTGAGCTTAATTGTCCCAAAAGTTTTCATGGAACCATTAGACTAGATTTACTTGGGAATGTGAGCGCCAGAGGGGACGAAACCATTCTCGTCGGCGGTGTAGTCAACCCTGTAGGTGACACCGTCGGGGCCAACGTATTCGAAGAAGCCCTTAGCCCTGATTCCATCACTCTCGCTGTCGATCTGCTCGAGTCTACCAGCTTCCTCAGCGAGGATCTTGTTCTCGGTTTCATAGAGGTAGTGGTAACCGTCGGGAAGAACGTCGCCCTCCTGACGGATGATTCCGTACTTGTAATCGTAGTTAGAGCCCGAGACTGGGGCCTTGGCGTACGTAGTGCTAGCGACGGTGACTCCGGAGCCCAAGCCTAGACCGGTGGTCTGACCGCTGGTAGCGATGCTGCTGGATCCACTGCTAGAGCCGCCAGAGTAGAATCCGCCCGCTGAGCCGCGGTCCCCACGGTCACCGCTGTTGAATATTCATTTAAGTAAGGCCAACATCATAAAACTAAACTAGTCTCGTTATAAACTGTTAAATATTCAAACAAAGGTAATTAACACTTCTTAATTTATGACTGTGGCTACCAAAGCATTTAATAATTTTGATATAGATCACGGATACGCTGGTATTAAAATTATTAGATACTTTGGTAGCCACAATTTCCAATTTATTATCCTCAATTTGCCAAAGTTATTATTCAAGAAACGATTCCAAAAAAGAATACTAAAGGTGCAAAGCATTTTAGTTGTAATGTGCTGTCGTTTTAAATTCGTCTGCGGAACAGAGACAGTCAAAGCAACATACAAATAATAAAGTACTCATTAACATCCTTCAGTACTGTATTTGTAAATTTGTATTGAGCGATCAGGATAATCTTATATATAAAATTCTCGTGTCACAGTTTTAGTTGCCATACTCCTCCGAAACGGCTGGACCGATTTGTATGAAATTTTGTGTGCATATCGGGTAGGTCTGAGAATCGGCCAACATCTATTTTTCATACCCCTAAATGATAAGGGTGACCCACCCCTATATGGCAAAACAACGTTTGCTGGGTCAGCTAGTAATAATATAATTTAATACACTTTTAATTTTTCCATCGTTTTATTCTATTTCATTAGTTTTTTTTCTTATTGTAGGCAACCCTATTATTAGTTATCTGGTATTTATAAATAAAGAAGTGCTTCATTATTCTAAATGTTCCGGGTTCGATTCATCGGTCGAGCAGTGTTGTTGGGTGTTTTATAAAATTGTCTGTGAAGTTGTGCTCAGTTTATGGCCATTAACTAAGCAAAACTCCTAAACATATCGACAAACTGTGGATGTACATACAGTTCTACACCTGCCTAACGCTTTGGAAAATACAGGCGTGATGGTATGTTAAGGCTATACTAACTTGTAAGCACCGCTGCCATCAGGCTTGTAGCGGCCGGCATCGTCAGCATTCGCGTTGAAGCCACCGGGTCCTCCGGCGCTACCGGTGCCGGTGTACGCACCACCGGGGCCACCGGGCCCGCCGGCGCTGCCGGAGCCGGAGTAAGCCCCGCCGGGGCCGCCCGCGTCACCGGATCCCGAGTAGAAACCGCCGGCACCGCCGCGGTCACCACGGTCACCGCTGAAGAGAACAAAGCATACTTAGACAAACGATTGGATGATGATAGTCCATCCTATACTCATCTAAAACCCAGTAGCATTTAGTAAAATCGTCTTTTTGATATAATTGATTTTGCTATTGTAGTTTTGAAAGTGGCATGACTGTGTGACTGTATGTTATGTAAGAAATCGCTCTAGCCTAGTATAGAAAGGAATTCAATAAAATCGTGATCAAAATTTTTGTATGAACTGATTCCCAATTATATTCAATTATACTCTGAGTAATACAAAAAAAGTACAGGAAATCTATTTGATATCAAGCTGGTTCTGTAAAATAGCCTGATGAGTAACCCAAATATAGCAATTACCAAACCTATGTATACGAAAGATAATTATTATCTATTGCTGTATTATTGACACAATTAACAACCAATCTTAAATGGAGCTTGAACTTAGTGACGAGGACGACATGCTAGTTACACTCATTTCTTTTACTTTTAAAAAAGATGCTTAAAAATTTATAATAAAAATAATTCTTGAGTCCATTTTATTAGTATGAGTAGAAAAAAATATAGTAGGGATTTCCCTTAAAATGTCCGTATCATTACTGTCCAATTAGGCATACAGTTTCGGCTCAGGTATATTTTTCAACTTTAGTGACAAACATTTGTTCTTATACGAGCAGAATTTCAGTTTCAATCGAATTACAGTTTGGGTTGCAGTTTGCAGTACTTCGGGTTTGGGTAAATGTCATAAGAGGATTTATTTTATTGTAAGGCTTATTAAATTATTATTATATTATTGGGGGTGCAGCGAACTATTTTACTTTACAACAAACACGCTGTGTCCCTAGGACAGAGCGTGTACTTAGCGTCCAATAAAATAAAATAAATAGAAGCGTAATTTTCCTTTTAGATGCAACTATCGGTTTAACGGTAAATGTGGTTTCGATAGAGCCATAATTATTAAATTACGATTGCACAATGTTTCTAAGTTTGGGACACACAATTTTTACTTTAGACTCATTCATGATTGATGTTTGTTAATTTTTTTATGCAAATACCACTTACTTGTAAGCACCAGAGTTGTCGGGGACGTATCTGCCAGAGTTGTCTCTGCCAGGGTCGTAACGGCCCTGACTGTCACGACCTGATGCGTCGTACCGTGAGGCGGTGTATTGGATCGGCCTGTACGCGTAAGGTGACGGGGTCGTACTGAAGAAACTGTTATAGCGCCGAGTGGTCGAACCCAACGGGAAGGGGCTATAAGACCTGGATGGTGAAACATTATATTATTAGTGTATGTGGGGTGTAAACAAACAATTATTCAATTAAATGTTGCAGTTGCTTATATGAATGTGATTTGGTCAGGTATTCTAGGGTCAATCAGAAGAAAAACTAAGTGAAACCAAACCGGCTGTGAATAAGTTAAGTGAGTATTGCTAATTTATGTACTCTATAGAAAAAATACACTTGTAATTATCTCTATAAAAAAACAGTCTTCCAAAAACCCATTGGGGAACTCCTGGGAACCCTCGGGCATCACCCCTGCATCACCCCTGCATCACCCCTGCATCTCTTAATATAACCGCAGATACAAAATATTGTGTGGATTAATTAATTTATACTAGTTTTACTTCGCACTACCAAGCCGAGAAAATTCCAATAATAAATACCACTTATATAAAAAAATTGGGTATTTTTTAAATTTAACATTGTAGAAATATTTACCTCGCTTGTCCAGCCACGAGGGCCACTGTCAGAGACAGGCAGATCGCCTGAAATAAAGACATCAATTTTAACATCAAGTAGCTGCGGCAAATTCAATAAATTAATTATAAAATAATAATAAATTTCAAAGTTATGACAATAATTTTCTCATAAATTTATTTAATGCTTTATAATACCCATAAAACTTTATAACACTTATCGGTATAAGTATTTGCATAGTAATATGAGTCAGTCATGCACTGATTGTACTGACACCAATATTTCACATCACTTGCCACTTACCAAAAAGACACGCATTTCCGTTAGTATCAGGCGAACTAAACTACTTGAATGTGCTCTTCTATAGATCAATGGCTATTTATACCTTTTTTATCTAATTTTATAATGTTCCTCTGTCCAGTTCGTCTCATTTATAATGTGTTGTTTGACGCTTATTCATTAACACAATGTTTCTCAATCTTCAGGTGTCATCCTCATTGATTTATTCCAAAACCGCGGCATTATGAGATACGAATCTTGCGGTCGTCGTTTTTCGTAGTACGACCGCCAAACTCATATAAACAAACCTATAATATTAAATACATTAATTTTAGTTGAATCTTTTTGAAGAGTAAACATAACTAAGAAACCCGCTTGCACATATTCCCGCGGACAGCTAATTTTAGAATAGGGGCCGATATCATAAAAAGAAAGATATTTACCTGAGTAAAGATAGTATTACCTATCTTATCGATCTTATAAAAATAGAAATCAATCTTATAGGTACTTAGGGACAACTCTGGATAGCGGCTATCCGCTGGATAAATTCAAAAAAAGAACATAATTTGTATGATATTATCTGTTAGGTAATTTAACAGGAACTTATCAGGAGGTGGTGAAACAGGCCCTTAATATTTAAAATACTGCCATTTCAAATTTGCATGCACTTTAAACATCTGACTTTTTAGGTGCGGCGTGCAGTGGCTCTATGTAGCATTATTTCATCACATAAATTGAATACAATAAAATGTCAACACATACTTTTTCAATATAATGCCTCCAACCAAATTTAAGATGATTCACTTTTATTATTTAGTTAGTCATTCTTGTATTGTAATAATTGTCAATAATATTTTGCGGATTTTAACCGAAGTATCGAAGTTTGATTATTTGTTTGTTTGTATTGAATAGGCTCCTAAACGCCGGTATGAAAAATTCTTTCACAATTAAAAAGCGTACTAGTCTTTCTGTTTCAGTTTTAGTTTCTGCTTTTTTATTATTTATAATATTTTATAATGTATTATAATATTGCTAGCCTTTGCCCGCGACGTCGTTCCTGAAGAAGTTGATTCTTTTTCACGTTTTTGTATCATTTTAATTGATACTCCGCCCCTATCGGTCGTACGTGATGATATAATTCGATTCAATTTAATCGAATTCTAATAAAATTAAATAAAACTACCTAACTGTTAAAATTTTATAAATAACTAAGTAAAAATAAAAAACTAACAAAAATGTCCATTCAAAGACTATTTGAGAGAAAAGAAAACATTTAATAGGACATCAAAAAACGTCTCCGCATCGCTATTTATTGGAAGGGCACAAAGAAGACTGACTGCAGTGCCACGTTGGATGGCAATGATACAAAAAGTATGCTGCAATACTTCTTTTTTTAATAATATTATAATAATTTAGTTGAAGGCTGCCAGTTTGAGAATCCCTTTTCGTATACTAATTAATTTCATGTTCTAATAAGACTATTATAGATGAATATACGTAGATATACTGCATCATCGCTTTTTATCACCAAGGTCAATTAATTCAATAGTGGTTTTAACAAAAACTGATCTAATTATAATATATTATCATTCTCGTACGAATTCGTACGAATATATGACATCCTGAAATTGTCTATACTTAGATGTTTATAGGTAACGCGTTTACACTGCTTATTATGTGTTTATGGTTGCTAAAACAAATTCCCCAGAAGCAAATGAGTTAGTCCCCTGCGATTAAGGCTAATATTCAAAGGCGACGCTAAACCTAAAGTAACGCTTTCGTTTGTCAAATTTGTATTACAATTTGACATATGGAAGTGTAAGTTTACGCTTAGCGTCGTTTCTGAATATTAGCCTGAGTGAGTCAACTGAGGAAGCTTCTAGCTTGATTTAGTCTTTTCTAATAACCTAACCTAAATTAAAAATTTAGAAAACCCCCGACACGAAATGTAATTTTCCATTTTGTGGTGGCGGCCATCTTGGATTTGAAATTTATCATAGTGTATAGTATTCTCCTAGTTAAGCCCTTTCATTTGATACCCATATTGAGGGAGTTGTGAAAAAATATGTAATTCTCTATTTTGTAGCGGCGGCCATCTTGGACCGATTTTCATCAAACACAGCTAAGAACACTCCCGACTAATTCACCTATCAAATAAAAAAAAGAAAATCAAAATCGGTTCATCCGTTCGGGAGCTACGATGCCACAGACAGACACACACACACACACACACACACACACACACAGACACGTCAAACTTATAACACCCCGTCGTTTTTGCGTCGGGGGTTAAAAATACTAAGTAAGACATAAACCAGATTTTCTTAAATGTTGAACTTGACCAGCAATATTATTACTACATAAAATATGTGTCTGCATTTTAAAAAAATACTTTAATACCTACCAACAATTTCAGTAAAAGCGGCTATTTACATACTGATGCCTGTAGTCTTAAATGACCGTTTTCATTATTTAATTTTCGTGTAGGTCCATTTAATATCTTGCGATGCAAATAGGATGTAACGTTTTCAAGTGAAGAATTATATACTGATTTCTGACACTTACGCGAATACTAGACATTGAAATAAAACTACTTTTTACGGATTTTATCGCGTTATATTGATATTATTTTAATCCCGACGTTTCGGACCCTTTACAGCGTCCATGGTCACGGGTGACTAAGGTGGTAGGCGTCTTGACGTTTCAATTACTAACAGCTACCCTACATTTTTGTTAATTGTTGGCAATCCGATTCACGCAGAACGAGCTCACCGTATCCTTCGGTCTTGCATTTTTAGGCTTGGATTTAGATTTAATCGAATCTATAATAGGGTTCCAAGCAGGTGGTAAGACCCAGCCATCTTCTCTATTGAAATTTGGATGTTTTTTAATTTCAATGGCCTCACGAATCATCCTGGGTAGGAATCGGTTTTCTTTTGCGAGGACTTGTGGTTGATCAAATCTGATGTAATGGCGGGCCTTGTCAAGGGTGTGTTCACAAATTGCAGACTTTCCGGAACGGCGGTGTTTGACATCAGCGATGTGTTCTTTTACGCGGGTCCCTATGCTTCGTTTAGTTTGGCCTATGTAAGAGAGACCACAGTCACAATCAAGCTTGTATACTCCCGCATCTTGTAGAGGTATATGACACTTTACAGGTGGTAAAAACTGACTGATCTTCTTCAGCGGCTTGAAGTAAGTTTTAATTGAAGCCCGCTTCAAGATGTAGCCAATCTTGTCAGTGACTCCTCTCACATATGGTAGTACTGCAGGTAAGCGCTCGACTGTGGCACGTTTCACGCGGTTTCTGTGACGAAGGCGCGGTATTCGGAGCTTGTTGTCGTGCAGTACTTGCTTGACATGTTGAAGCTCTGCAGCCAGGTGTTGCTCGTCACAGATCCCACGTGCTCTCTGAAACAATGATTTACCGACGGTAGATAACTGTGTTGGGTGGTGGTGTGATTCACCATTTAGGTATTTGTCTGTATGGGTTTTCTTTCGATACACAGTGTGACTCAAGGTGTTATTATGATTACGAATAACCAAAACATCTAAGAAGGCTAAAGAGTTATTTGCCTCCGACTCCATAGTAAATTGAATTTTAGATTGTAAGGAGTTGAGATGGTCTAGGAATGCTGTCACTTTGTTAGATGGTAGTATAGTGAAAGTATCATCTACGTACCGCTTGTAGAACTTTGGTGTTACAGGAGCAGATTGTAGGGCCATCTCCTCAAAATCTTCCATGAAGATATCAGCAATTATGGGAGATACAGGAGAGCCCATTGCTACTCCATCTACTTGCGTGTAGAATTGATTGTTCCACAACAGATAGCCCGATGTTAGGCAATGTTTTAGTAGTTCAGCATACTCAATAGGCATGTTGTTCTCTAATAATTTCTTAGACACAATTCTGATGCAGTCTTCCACAGGTAAGCATGTAAATAATGACTGAACATCAAAACTGACCATAGTTTCATCATCAGTGAGTTGTAGGTGTTTAATTTCACTGACAAAATGGTATGAGTCCTTCACATATGCTGCTGTATTTCCTCTTAGTGGTGAGAGTACTTTACCTAGACATTGTGCCAATCTGTAGGTTGACATATCGTCGGTGTTACGTCGTAGCAAACCGCCCAAACTAAATCTGACCAAAAATCAATTACATTCGCTAAAAAACCTTCGCGACAGGCCGGAATTAACTATTCTACGTGCAGATAAAGGCAATGCCACGGTGGTAATGGATACGTCAGATTACAATGACAAAATACAAGAGCTTTTATCGGATGTAAGTACATACAAACTAGTGAAGACCGATCCGACAACAAAAACACTAAAATTAACTAGTGATTTGATCAAAAAGCACTCCGACACATTGAAACTCGACGTAAAATACCTAATTCCTAGTTGTGCAAAACCACCAAAATTGTATGGGCTACCTAAGATACACAAACCCAATGCTCCGCTGCGACCAATAGTAAGCCAAATCGACTCCCCAACCTACAGATTGGCACAATGTCTAGGTAAAGTACTCTCACCACTAAGAGGAAATACAGCAGCATATGTGAAGGACTCATACCATTTTGTCAGTGAAATTAAACACCTACAACTCACTGATGATGAAACTATGGTCAGTTTTGATGTTCAGTCATTATTTACATGCTTACCTGTGGAAGACTGCATCAGAATTGTGTCTAAGAAATTATTAGAGAACAACATGCCTATTGAGTATGCTGAACTACTAAAACATTGCCTAACATCGGGCTATCTGTTGTGGAACAATCAATTCTACACGCAAGTAGATGGAGTAGCAATGGGCTCTCCTGTATCTCCCATAATTGCTGATATCTTCATGGAAGATTTTGAGGAGATGGCCCTACAATCTGCTCCTGTAACACCAAAGTTCTACAAGCGGTACGTAGATGATACTTTCACTATACTACCATCTAACAAAGTGACAGCATTCCTAGACCATCTCAACTCCTTACATTCTAAAATTCAATTTACTATGGAGTCGGAGGCAAATAACTCTTTAGCCTTCTTAGATGTTTTGGTTATTCGTAATCATAATAACACCTTGAGTCACACTGTGTATCGAAAGAAAACCCATACAGACAAATACCTAAATGGTGAATCACACCACCACCCAACACAGTTATCTACCGTCGGTAAATCATTGTTTCAGAGAGCACGTGGGATCTGTGACGAGCAACACCTGGCTGCAGAGCTTCAACATGTCAAGCAAGTACTGCACGACAACAAGCTCCGAATACCGCGCCTTCGTCACAGAAACCGCGTGAAACGTGCCACAGTCGAGCGCTTACCTGCAGTACTACCATATGTGAGAGGAGTCACTGACAAGATTGGCTACATCTTGAAGCGGGCTTCAATTAAAACTTACTTCAAGCCGCTGAAGAAGATCAGTCAGTTTTTACCACCTGTAAAGTGTCATATACCTCTACAAGATGCGGGAGTATACAAGCTTGATTGTGACTGTGGTCTCTCTTACATAGGCCAAACTAAACGAAGCATAGGGACCCGCGTAAAAGAACACATCGCTGATGTCAAACACCGCCGTTCCGGAAAGTCTGCAATTTGTGAACACACCCTTGACAAGGCCCGCCATTACATCAGATTTGATCAACCACAAGTCCTCGCAAAAGAAAACCGATTCCTACCCAGGATGATTCGTGAGGCCATTGAAATTAAAAAACATCCAAATTTCAATAGAGAAGATGGCTGGGTCTTACCACCTGCTTGGAACCCTATTATAGATTCGATTAAATCTAAATCCAAGCCTAAAAATGCAAGACCGAAGGATACGGTGAGCTCGTTCTGCGTGAATCGGATTGCCAACAATTAACAAAAATGTAGGGTAGCTGTTAGTAATTGAAACGTCAAGACGCCTACCACCTTAGTCACCCGTGACCATGGACGCTGTAAAGGGTCCGAAACGTCGGGATTAAAATAATATCAATATAACGCGATAAAATCCGTAAAAAGTAGTTTTATTTCAATGAAGAATTATAATAATTTTAATGAGAGTAAAAGTTGCAGTTACCAAAAGGATTTTTATAACTAATAACTTTCAGCCAGCGGCTTCGCCCGCGTGGTTCCCGTGGTTTTCCCCCGTTTTTGCAACATTTTTCATTGATACTCCGCTCCTATTAGTCGTAGCGTGATGGTGTATAGCCTAAAGCCGATAAATGGGTTATCTAAGATTAAAAGAATTTTTCAAATTGGTCCAGTAGTTTCGGAGCCTATTCAATACAAACAAACAAACAATCAAATCTTTTCTCTTTATAATATATTACATAACTATTAGTATTAGTATAGTTAATAACTTTAGACACACACAAACACAGGCTCACATTTAGTAGATTTGTAAAAGTGAGAAATAAATATTAGATATTTCTCTTTCTAACTGAAATTTTTAGTAAAATTCTCAAAGCATTGTAAAAATAAAAGTCACACAGGAACTACCGCGGGCACAGTTAGTATTATAATATTATCATCTATTTTGGCAAGGTGCGTAAACAGTAGTTTGCTAAAACCCATTTATTATTAGAGTAGGCCAAGTGATTTCCATTTCTAAGCTATAATTGGGTTATTATGATAATATTAATTCTGTTTGTCTCCAATCAGGTTTTAGGAAGTAATAATTTGTCGATTTTTGTCTTAACAAAAATTATTAGATTGATTAGAATTGCCTTTATACAGTTTGTAGTCCCAACCGGATCTGGGTGACAGTGCATGCAATATTTTTGCATGTATGTGCACTGTTTCACTACAACGTAGATACTAGAGCTGGGCAAAATGATTAAATTACAACTATTTATTTTTTAAAATGATGATACTCAGAAATAAAAGTACCATTAATGAACTCTGTACGTTATTTTACAAGCACGCCATTTATTTCCCATCGTTTGGGGACGGGTGGGAGAATTCTATTCCTACCATTCAGATCGCCTTTGGGAAGCAAGAAAAGGTCTGACTTGCTCGGTGGAAGCATCTCTTGGGGTCTGACTGACTCGCAATCACCCTTTCGTCGGAATCTATTGTAAAGTACCCTTGTGTGTGTTCCAACTTTGAAGAGAAGTTTTTGCGAGAGAGCCAGCTCTCTCTCTTGTTTGCTTTTAAGAGCATCAGCAACAGCTCTGGGGTTAGGTACAGGTGTCTTTAGACGCCGATGACTACAATTTCCCAACAGGTGGCTCGAGTTTGCCGGTTTAAGCCATTGCCTTATTGTTATTTTTAGGATCGCCATTGTTTATTGACTGTTCGAATGACTGTATATCATAAAACAGAATTTATTATGACATTTATTTTGTATAAATGCATAAGAAAAAATCACGTTTTTACATAATTTACAGATGAAATAAATCTAATTTGTGTTTAATAGAATATTCATTTAATTTAAAAAAAGTGCCAAGTCTCGGAACTGTCCCAATTCTGTTTTGATTTTTGTTGAGGGCTTGCGTTAGGGTAGAACCTAATAGCTTATGTAGACTGCAGACGTTTAAAAGGATTGGTGTATTCTACTCTTGATAGCGTAAATGTATTTCCATCAAACTATAATGTTTCTCTACGTCAGCAGTATTGCGTGACATGTAACTTTAACGTTGATGTATTCTATTTCCTATTAATGAGTAACCTGAACCATAATTATCACTCCAACTAATTAATTATCAAATATCTGTCCTTGGAAAAACTTGTGATCTTTATATATCTCCTTCTTCACCATATCTTTAGTATTTTAAAATGTCGCAACTTTAAAAATATTTATTGTATTAGTCACTTGCACCGCCTCGCCTGTGCCATTTTATGTATATTATAATCATATACTCATAGGTACTCATATTTATAAATATAATGGTGCTACATTGCGAAGTACGGTCACATTCTAAAACCACTGATGTATAATTGGAAATCCTGTCATCTTCATTATGACAAAATTATCAATTGAACATAAAGTATACAGTTAATTGACACAACCTACATTTGTAGCATGCAAATTTTCAGTTGATAACATATTAACATGTTGTTTTTATGGCTTATGACATAGACATCCTCGGAGCACAGTCGTAATAATATTCATATTCCTAGGTATTTACTTTATGAACGGCTTAGCATTGAAATAATGTCAGATTTATACTTATTAACACCTACAAGTTGAATTCAGTTTTTGGTCAAATCATTTTGCTAATAATAATATAATTATTAAGGCATATTATGACATTTCAAATGCAAATTGATCATGCTGTATAATACAATGATAAATGTTGTTAAAATATAATCATTTGTGTAATTGAAACTTTACGTAGGTTACGTAGTTATATCCTTTATTACGATTTATATCTCATCTTTTGAATATATTTTATTTTTGGCACTTTTGCAGTAATGAAAACTTATCTTAAAAACTCAGACGATCAAATTAATAATAGTTATGCGTACCCGGACTTAAACATCTCTCTGTTTTTGTCAACTTATTATTCTAGTTTATAACATTATCATAATTATCAGCATTTTAATTTAATCAACTTCAAAAGTCGAAGATTCTTAATAGGACTGTTTTTTACTGTGCTCTATATAAGACAGGATCTGTTGGAAGATTTTTAAGGCGTTCAGCTGCAAAATGTCCCAGTCCTAAATATCCCTTTCTCAAAATGCCCCTTTCTTGAAATGTCCCTTACGTACCACCAGCAAGTAACTAATAAACATCCAAAACAATTAGGCGCACTACAAAAATACGTTATTGGAACTATTTACGGAGAATTCCAAAATCTCTGGAACTCATATGATTTAATAAATGTATGCAATTATAATTTTATTTTGTTATTTAACGGGTGCCTAATTTTTAGTTCTGTACTCAGCCGACATTTCTTAGTTTTTTATCAAATAGTTGTCATTTGTCGATAGGTAATGTTAACATTCTCTAAACAAACTTGAAGTTTCAATAATGATAGAAAAAAAACGGATCACGTGGAAATGTGAACTTAATCTTTTATTGAGCAAGGTAGCTACTGCGGTGATTGCTAAGAACTCCTCCAAGGCGGTTATCTTAATTCTATGGATGCTGCATTACAATAATGACATAAACTCGTTATGACGAGTGAGGCTGGGTACCTACTTTGGAATGCAGTTTATTTCGTATTTAAGATCATTATAATAAAGTATGTAATACGGTAATTTACATTGCAAGTACCGACTTATATAAATAAAACAAACAATAAGAAATAAGTCGCACCTAAGAGACGGTAGAAATACTACTATGGTCAAAGTATTTTTGAGAATATAGATGGTAATAAATCAAAGAAATATTAGTTAAATAGTAATACATTAGTTATAGTTTTGTACTTAAGTCAGTAACGCTGAACTACAGCAATTTTTATTTAATTCTATACAATCTATAGCTATCAAAAAACGCCTATTATCATTGTATCAGCAAAACTAATTTATGTTAGTCAGTGTTAAAAATTAAATAGGCATTAGGAAACCAACCACAAATATAATGAAGCACGAAGCGTTATGCTTTATCTTTTATCATGTGAACGGCTAGGAAGTGGAATTCTTTGCCGACTTCTGTGTTTCCCGATTCATATACTTTATCAACTTTCAAGGCGAAAGGAATAGACATTATTTGAGTTTGCGTGCTCCATCATCGGCAGCATGGTCACAACCAGCAGGTGAGGTGCTGCCACACGCACTCAAATTCATAATAATTAAAATATGACTTATACTGAGACAGGTATAACATACATAGCATGCCACCCTGCATGTATTCTAGAGGTGTATTGATACCCTCAGCTCGCCGATAAGTTTCTAATCCCTTGTGAGACTCAAACCCAGAACCTGCAGCTCAGAAGTCTCGCATTTATAGAGTGACTCTTTACTCCATATTGGTTTCTGACACTTACGCGAATATTACTCCATATTATAACACTGATAAGTTCGGGATCTCCATCCACGGGCGGCGACTTGATTTACTTACTTATATTAGATACATCATTATGCTAATCTATTTGTTTTTTTAATAAAATTGTAACAAGCCCTTATCTGTACATTATAAATATTAAAAAAATAATTTGGGGAGTCTTTGTGGGGGAAACAGAAGCCTAGGCTCCATATTTATATTACCATGACCATTATTAAGACAAAATATAACTCTGCTTATAATGTCAAGTTTTTTACGGCCTTAATCAGTAATGAAGAGATTAACCATCTATAGGTAATTTATTTTTTTGATTTTGGAAAGCTAGTGTTTAATATAGAGGTCTGAACCTCGTTCTTCCATGAGCGCCCGCCTGACGAAATAATGGCCCCAGACTGTGGGCGGCGCGTGCTAATCCACGCGCCTCTTAGGCAGGAAGCTAGGAGATGCCTCGCTATGATGAGAGTCCGGTGGATGCACCGGACCACAGCCCGTCACAGTCGTGGTGAATGTTTCAGATCTCATAACCTTGATATAGAGATTTATGTGCATTGTCCGCATAACAAAAGAAATGTTTTGCTATGCTATGCTACGATTTGCACTTCTATATTTATTTATTTCATTTTATTTATTTCATTATTTACCTACGGGTAATAATAATAATAATAATCATTTATTGGTTCAATAAAACTTTACAATATTTTTGATCACTGTTACTTAAACTAGGCATAACCTGTGCTATAAGTAACAGTTTGCCTCGCGGTTGATCTAGGGAACCAGGTTAATTAAGTTACAAACTATCTTTTACAAAGAAAGAAAAATAAAACAAATGTGTGTGTGTGTGTGTGTGTGTGTGAGTGTGTGTGTGCGTGTGCGTGCGTGTGTGTGTGTGTGTGTGTGTGTGAGTGTGTGTGTGTGTGTGTGTGTGTGTGTGTGTGTGAGTGTGTGTGTGTGTGCGTGTGTGTGTGTGTGTGTGTTTGTGGGTGTAGTGTGTGGTTGTGTGATTTAAGTTGAAACGTGAGATTGTTTAAATTTGATATTTGTTGGTGTGTGTTTTTTTACGTGCGTGGGTGTGTGAAATGTTTAATAGATAATTAATATTATTTTTATTCAGATACACTTAAAAGAAGTTCTGTTTCTTGGTAATTTAATTTGTTTAGTAACATTTTGACTTTCGTCTTAAGCTCAAAAAATGAATATTGATAAATATGTTCCATTTTGTTAATTTTATTATATAAATATGGGACTGCTATATAAGGGTGTCTTTTTGCGAAAACTGTGTTATTTGTGAGGTTATTATTATATAAGAAGTGCAAATCTTAGAAAGCTCAACTTCGGAACCTTTACTATTTATATTAAATTAGATAAGACTAGGTTATATTTTTGTTTTATTCATCTTTCTGTCAAAATTCTCACTAGTTTCATTTTATTCATTTCATTTTATACAGGTACCTAATTTACTAGCTGTAAAAATTAAATAATAATTAATATCTTTGAGTTGAATAAATGTTGCTTTCTTTCTTACTTAGTATGGATTATAAAAATTGTAATGAGCAGTAATGAATTCAAGTTTCATCATACCTATAGGAGTATAGGCATATTCATTCGAATGAATTTTCTATTTAATTATAGAATTCATTATCACGAGGCTCAATTTCTACATCTTTCAAACAATATTTATTTCCAAAAACTCTTATTTACTAAGGCAATAAAATAAAATATAGAGTAAAAAATAAGATAATGATTTTCATTTCATACCACTACTGATCTACTACATTACTTACTGATCCGGATTTTGAACAGATACTATGAAAAGTAATGAAACTTTTTTATTTAGGCACTTGATAAGAAATAAGTGAAAATTAAAGCATTTTAAATCTTGCCTACTCGGGTGAAATAGGGGATGGACGTTCGTAAGGAACAAAATTACTGCGCCATCGGCTTCGCCCGCGGTTCTTATAATTTTTTCCCCCGTTTTCGCAACATTTTTCATAGGCTATTTAACACTGAAAGATTCAGATTTAAAGATTACTAATCGGTCCAGTAGTTTCGAAGCCTATTCAATACAAACAAACAAACAATCAAATCTTTCGTCTTTATAATATTATTATAGATATAGATAAAATCACTTTCACCATGTATGAGTTGCCTCGTTAGCGTAAATACTACTCGATATATCAATAGTACTATGGTACTGCTACCAATGTCTCACGGACGACTTATTCTCGATTAAATAAAAACATACAAATATGGCACAGTTTCTTTATTTACATAAAATAATCCGCTGCTTTTTAATATAGTCTTTTATTGTTTTAAAGCTTGTAGTCGTTATCCTTAATCTTCAGCAAATACAATCTTGGTTTATTCAGTAAATTTAGTACTTCTGGCTCTTCTCTACGTTGACTGAGCGGGCAGCAATGTAGGCAAGACTGCGGGCAATTGCCTCGGGTACTGGGGGGGCGACGGGGAGGAGGTCGCTCTGAAAAAAAAAGAATTAATTGTAGAAATCAATAAAATATTTTAGTACCTATCTCTTAACTTCGTCGTTTCCTTGGTTCCTTTGTCACCATGTAAAACAAAACCATAACTGACTCACCATGGTTTGTGCATAAGAATACTATAAGTAAATATGAGTAGGTACTTATGTTTTAATTCCACATATTGTTAATATCATATTATGTTGATTATACAATTTGCAAACAAATTGGTTATAAAAGCAATGTTCTAGGAAAGAAACTTGGTACCATAAGCCATAGAAAATATTACAAATACCTACAAAATAACATAATTAATACGCTTTATCTCGGATTTATTAGACTAACATACTTATCATGACTCTAATGAGGATTAAACCATACCTCGACAACATTTTCGAAAATGTCATCGAGTCCTTTTAGGCGTATAGGCCGTAAGGAACTATTACTTGATTGTGGTATAGGTTTCACCACCGATACATAACCATTTAGACAGGGCGGCGTGAAGTACATATATTTGAGCTCTATCTCCTATAATCGCGCCTGAAATTCCCTAATGGCCAAGCAGTGGTATAATATTATACACTCACAGTTCACCAGTGATATGATGTTTTTACTTAAACTTGAGCGCAAAACCCTTCCTACAAATCACAAATCCAAACACTTAATTATATAGTGGCGGAACGAGGACTTCAACCAATCATTTCAGATGGGTAGTATATTTACCTGGGGCTGGTAACCGTTCTCGTCAGCAACGTAGGTGAAGACTACGGGCGTACCATCGGGGGCAGTGTATCTGTAGCCACCTTGGACGGCCTACAAAATAGAACAAAAACGTTGTTAGCATGGTTCCAGTTCAATACGTTTCGTCAAGACCACAGAATACATTTTATATATAGACTGTGTATGTATATAGACCAGACCTTCCGAAATAGTCAAGACTTTCTGAAATATGGATATAAGTACCTATTATGCAAATGGAATAGGTACCTATGACATAGTAAGAGAGTATACTCACAAGGAAGTTGGCATCGCCAACCTTCTTAAGGGCACCGGAGGCGCTTGCGCTGATGCCATTGTTGGTCTCGTAGCTAGAAAACAATATTGAATAATTACAAATAGACCTTAAAATTTGTAGGTACCATAAAATTAAGCTAGTTAATTACATGGCTCATGGTCAAAGATCTCTAAGTAGGTATGTTTTAACGCATGTCACATTTAAGCCAAGGCAAAATTAATAACACTTACATGTAGTTGAAACTTTCGGGTTGGACGTCGGTGTCGAAACGGACGATGTTGGCTTCAGCGTCGTTGTAATAGTTCTTGGCGTACTTCTCGGCAGCGACAACGGGAGCAGAGACAGTTTTGCCGTACTCAAAAGGAGTGGCAGCAGCCTTAACCACGGCCTTAGCGGCGGCGTACTCAACGGGAGTGACATAGGGGGCCTGTGCTACAGTTTTGGCGTACTCAGCGGGTGTGGCGACGGACTGGGCTACAGCGTTAGCGGTGTACACGATGGGAGTGACAACTGGAGTTACGGTCTTAGTGTCGAAACGCTTAACAGCGAAGCTGGCGGGAGCGCCAGACGTAGCTGAAGCCTTAGCGTACTGGAAAGGGCCAGTGCCGGGCACGGCTGGGTAGAAGCCAGAGTTGAAGCTCGCCGCGCTGGCAGCGCACACGCACAAAGCAAGAACCTGCGAAGGAAATTTTATTAGTATGTACTATAAACTAATTCGTTGCAATTTCATCTTCTTGAGAAAGTATTAATTGAAAGCTTTAAGTAGTAATAAATGAGTACTTTAAAAATTAACTAAGGTATATAATGCTAATATTCTCACCAAGAATTTCATATTTGCTGAGATCTGTACGAATGTCAGAAACAAACAGGTACCGTCCTAATAAATTTTTGTCTTTTTATATTAAAATAGTCGTTAACAAAAAAATAGTTGTAGCATTATGAGGGTATTGACACGCGAGAGTAGCCTTGAATAATCTTATTATTTTCTCGCCAAGTTGGGCCAAATGTCGTTAAGACAGGATCTATTATTGAATTATTAAAATTTTACTACTTTACTTTCGACGACGATATTAATTGTAAATGGTTCCGTACAGTATAGAAAACATTTGCCGCATTTATGAAAGATCGTTACTTTGAATGCGCTCAATTATTTCTCATATCAAAAAGTCCTTTTTGATGACATTTGACTTTAACATCTCTCATCTCATCATCTCATCATCTTTTATAAATTATTAATTAACACATACCATCACGCCTTTATTCCCCAAAGGGAAAATGAAGAACAAGTAAGAGATGTGAGATGTTCGCCAGTATTGGGTCCCATTCAGTGGGCAAGCCTTATAGCCTAAGATCCCACCGCTCATATCGGTAGGTATCTGTTTATTTGATGAGACTATTTTTATAAAATTCTTACATGATAGAAGAATAGATTACACCACGGTTGCCTGGCGAAATTTGGCCGCAACTACCTTTAATTATAAATATTATACTCGATTTTTGTTGAAAAAATGTAGTTACATGTTTTTTTAATGAAACGTTATTTGAAAGAGAATCGTGTAAGCAATAGAAAAACCATGGTTGCCAGCTCTCAGTCGGCCGCAACTTAAGGGTTGCCAGGTGTAAAGAGGTACTCCACTGTTGATAATTTGCAGTCATCTGTTTTTTCAGTAAGTTATCTATCAATTTAAAGTTATTTTTTTCTCTATATTATAACCTATGGTTGCCTGAAAAATAATGGCCGCAAGTAGGGGTTGCCATCATTTGAATTAATTTATTCCAGTTGATTAGGGAGCGAAAAACAAGAATAAAATACAAATAACATATTTATTGAAAGAGAATCGTGTAAGCAATAGAAAAACCATGGCGTTTGAGCTGAAAGGAATCACTGAATTATCATACACAATATTAAATTGGATGAGAGTTAGGAGCCAGTCCCCTGGGGAAGTTACTAGATGACAAAGATATGGAAGAGTACTATAATTGCCTAGGAGCCTAAAATTGAGTTTAGTTTTTTATCACCTCGCCTTTTTATACCCGTTCTATTTTAGCATTATTCTTACCAAAATTGGGGTTCCTCTTGTATCACACAATGTTACAATTTAATTCAATGCAATTCAATATTTGTATAATCATGTCATGTCAACGACGGGGTGTTATAAGTTTGACGTGTTTGTGTGTGTGTGTGTGTGTGTCTGTCTGTCTGTGGCATCGTAGCTCCCGAACTGCTGAACCAATTTTGATTTTGTTTTTTTTTTATTTGAAAGGTGAATTAGTCGGGAGTGTTCTGAGCTATGTTTAATGAAAATCGGTCTAAGATTACATATTTTTTCACAACTCCCTCAATATGGGTATCAAATGAAACGGCTTAACTAAGAGAATACTATAGGTACACTATGAAAAATTTCAAATACAAGATGGCCGCCACCACAAAATGGCAAATTACATTTCGTGTCGGGGGTTTTCTAAATTTTTTATTTAGTTTAGGATATTAATTATGTGTTTAATCATTACTCTGGTGGTTGTAAGTGTGACTGTGGCGTTTAAGGTCCTAGGTTAGGTTATACCCAGGTCAAGACAATTTATAATTGTTGGATTTTTCTATAAAATTCTCAGTAGCAACTCGGAGTTTGGATTCGTGTTATAGTACGAGATCCCACCGCTCAAATCGGTAGGTATCTGTTTTTTTTATGAGACTATTTTTATAAAAATCTTACATGATAGAAGAATAGATTACACCACGGTTGCCTGGCGAAATTTGGCCGCAACTACCTTTAATTATAAATATTATACTCGATTTTTGTTGAAAAAATTTAGTTACATGTTTTTTTAATGAATCCAACGTTATTTGAAAGAGAATCGTGTAAGCAATAGAAAAACCATGGTTGCCAGCTCTCAGTCGGCCGCAACTTAAGGGTTGCCAGGTGTAAAGAGGTACTCCACTGTTGATAATTTGCAGTCATCTGTTTTTTCAGTAAGTTATCTATCAATTTAAAGGTTATTTTCTTAGTTGTTTCGATCATTTTAAACACTTTGTACGTCCCGATGAGTCTGATGCTGACTGTACGTGCACCACTCACTCCTTGCTGTTGTTGAGAATTGAATTGAAATGTTTCAATTCAATTCTCCTAGTTAAGCCGATTCATTTGATACCCATATTGAGGGAGTTGTGAAAAAATATGTAATCTTAGACCGATTTTCATCAAACATAGCTAAGAACACTCCCGACTAATTCACCTTTCAAATAAAAAAAAATCAAAATCAAAATTGGTTCAGCCGTTCGGGAGCTACGATGCCACAGACAGACAGACACACACACACACACACACACACAAACACGTCAAACTTATAACACCCCGTCGTTGACATGACATGATTATACAAATATTGAATTGCATTGAATTAAATTGTAACATTGTGTGAAACAAGAGGAACCCCAATTTTGGTAAGAATAATGCTAAAATAGAACGGGTATAAAAAGGCGAGGTGATAAAAAACTAAACTCAATTTTAGGCTCCTAGGCAATTATAGTACTCTTCCATATCTTTGTCATCTAGTAACTTGTCTTATCTAGTAACTAGTCTCTAGCATTTATAGGGCAAGATTGAGAGGTAATCTTGTCCTATAAATGCATCTACTTTGTTTGTCTCTGCATCACCCAAAGGTTGTCTGGCAGAAAATGCCTAGGGCATTAAGACCGCCTTTGTACATTTCTGTACATAATGCATAAATAAATAAATAAATAAATAACTTCCCCAGGGGACTGGCTCCTAACTCTCATCCAATTTAATATTGTGTATGATAATTCAGTGATTCCTTTCAGCTCAAACGCCACAGGGGCTCCTGTGGCATTGGTGCTACATAAATCAGGACGTACATAATTTGTCTGTAATTGACAAATCACAAGGACAAACAAGGTCGCTAACTCCTGCCAAAGTTCCCTTGAACTTCTTAAATAAATAAATGAAATCTTATACCTAACAGCATTCATGTTTTTTAATGAATTTGATTATACAAAATCTTTTAACACTGTTAAATTATTTTATCAACTGGTATAAGTATTCCTATCTATACCAATTTTTTTTCACTATTTACAAACATCGATGGAATGTGATGAGATGGCCGATAAGACATGAAAAAAAAAACAACGTGTTACACCGATCGATTAGGGCAATAGATTATTTTCTATTTATTACGTACCGATAATAATATGACTTATTGTATTGCATTTTTCTTTAGATATTCGACTAATATTGTACGGAAATACATATTCATAAAATAATGAGATTCTACCTTCTCTAAATATAGTTTTTTAATTAGTTGGTACCTTACAATATTGCAGATAGAAATGTAAATATGGGCGGTGCGGTGTGTCTATAAGTTTAAAATGTATCAATAAAATCTTTCTATTTTTACATAATCATGTTTTTAGAAAGGTTCCGATTCACATTGGATCCCAGTTTTGATACACAGGTTCTGGGATTTCCTATGCAGGTGGCACTGGAATATGTATTTTTTTTAAGTGCAAATTGAATAAATTAATTATCTGTATCCAATTTGCACTTTTACTTTCTTCTCGGTAGCTGTGGAAAACCGGTATCCATGCTCGATCGAAATGCAATGGTTACATTACACCCCATGAAAAGTTTATTTGAGTATGCTTTGACGATGTCGGATTATCGGCGCGTGTAGCATTTGTATCGACGACACCACGGGAAATGTCCGTCGAAAATAACCTGCAAGCAAAAGAGCTCTACGAGTACTCTTTGCAGAGCGGTGGCTACCAAGGCTTCAATATGAGTTCTATTATTAATGGTAGATTAATTCTACATGGTGTATCCTGCGTTCCATACGTTTTTTTTTTATTTTTTATTACTTTTTGCGTACCTACGATGTAGAGTTTACAGATTTCCCGCTCGATAAATTAGCAGCATTACCAGAAAATCACTCACTGGTAAACCTATTTTCCAAATGAGTATATGATCTTTTTATCTAATATTTCTACAAAGTGCATTTTAGTTTTGGGATTTCGAGTGTAAGCAATTGCTTTACTATTGGCTAAAGTATAAAACCAAGTGATATACTGGAAAAAGCTAACGTGTTGTAGGGTCGGGGTCGATAAAATTCTATTTTTCAATCTATTTTGACACGTTATAGATTCTGTTTTGTAATAACAACGTGTCAAAATCGTGTAAATTCAAATGTTTCAAATTTCAAGCTTCTAGTCCAGTAGTTTCAGCTGTGCGTTGACCGATTGGTCAGTCAATCAGCCAGTCATTTTCTTACTTTATATAAATGTATATATTATTATGTTAAAGATAGAATAATAGTTATTTGTTATACAAGAGTGCAAAGTTGCTTTTTAACCGCGTGCTCAATTTTGATGACCGAGCAAGCGAAGGATTCTAAAATTGAATCACGAGCGGAGCGAGTGATTAAAAATTAAAATCCTGAGCGTCAGCGAGGGAATTAAAAGAGCACAAGGTGAAAAATCTTTGCACTCGAGTGCAACACGTAACTTTTCATCCCACCTCAGCGAGGAAATGACTAAAAAAAAACATTTACAACCACAAGATACTTTTATTTCAGTTTAGGTATTAAATACTATATGATAGGTAAGTTTTACAGAATATTCTTTAAATTATAACAAATAATACTAGGTATAATAATTAAGACAAATTGAAAGTAACGTTGCTACAATTACTTGAGTGTAATATTTTTGTTAGGTACTGTAATGTTGGTGTTAGTGACTTAAAAAAGTACACCAAGAAGGTTCCGATAGGCTTGTTGAAAAAATATCGACACATCGATATATCGATATTATTTTTTTAATGTATCGATATTTTTGGGCGATATTTAATATTTTGATATATCGATGCATCGATATAAAATTCATAGTATCGAAAAGGTATAAATATCATTTTTTTTACACACCAATAAACATTTATAAGTTTTAAGATTATAAAAACCCAAAAAGGAATACTTTTTTTATACTAACATCTTTTTAACAAATTATATTTAATGTATTTTTTGTTTTTGGTCGACTTGATTTGTTGTTTTATAATTTGGTTTTTAAGATATATCGCCCATATATTGATACTTTTAAATATAAATTTACTTTTAAAGACAAAGTAAATTGAATTTAGAACATCGTGCTTTTACCCCCCTGGCGCCGAATTTATCATACAACTTTTTTTTAATTTGTTAAAAACTCAGACTTGGAACCTTCCCTAGGTTCCGAGTCTAAACGCAACAAAGTATCGGTATAATGTATCGATATTTTTTGAAAATATCAGTATCGATACTGATATTTTTATTTAAAAATATCGTTATATGGGCGATATATCTTAAAAACCAAATTATAAAACAACAAATCAAGTCGACCAAAAACAAAAATACATTAAATATAATTTGTTAAAAAGATGTTAGTATAAAAAAAGTATGCCTTTTTGGGATTTTATAATCTTAAAACTTATAAATGTTTATTAGTCTGTAAAAAATATAGATTTTTATACCTTTTCGATACTTTGAATTTTATATCGATGCATCGATATAACGAAATATTAAATATCGCTCAAAAATATCGATACATTAAAAAAATAATATCGATATATCGATGTGTCGATATTTTTTCAACAAGCCTATCGGAACCTTCTTGGTGTACTTTTTTAAGTCACTAACACCAACGTTACAATACCTATCAAAATATTACACTCGAAGTAATTGTACCAACGTTACTTTTATACCGAGTATTATTTGTTATAATTTAAAGAATATTCTGTAAAACTTACCTATCATATAGTATTTAATACCTAAACTGAAATAAAAGTATCTTGTGGTTGTAAATGTTTTTTTTTTAGTCATTTCCTCGCTGAGGTGGGATGAAAAGTTACGTGTTGCACTCGAGTGCAAAGATTTTTCACCTTGTGCTCTTTTAACTCTCTCGCTGACGCTCAGGATTCTAATTTTTAATCACTCGCTCCGCTCGTGATTCAATTTTAGAATCCTTCGCTTGCTCGGTCATCAAAATTGAGCACGCGGTTAAAAAGCAACTTTGCACTCTTGTATAACAAATAACTATTTTCTGTTGCTAGATCATACATACATGGAATTTAGTATATCTACTCTTTCAGTAAACCAATTTAACACAGTGTGAAAGTATACAATTCCAACAATAATTTAAGTACATAATATGCTAGTCGGTTGGTTAAAAATTGCACCGTCAACATCTAGAAGTCTGAAATAACATGTCATGCTCATGATGTAGAGTCATTGTAAAGGATAGTAAATCTTATTTTTGCCCGTAGCGGCTAAATTGCTAGCTGCACACATACTTTAAATTTTGACATCAGCAACAAATAATAATATCATAACATTTGAAATTGTTAACAAAGGCTTTATTTAAACCATGAATAATTTCTAAGCATTTATTTGACATGAAGCATTCGTTAGCAGTTTTCCGTTTTTCTTCTTACCGCATCTGAAAGTTAAAGTGGAAATGCACACCATTTGCTGTATATGTGTACATGTATCAGTGCAGAATAAACATGATAGCAACTGGCCAAATTTTGCACTGCCAAAAAATCTAAAATGCATTTATTTGTAGTTAGTTAAAAACTTGCCTCTATTATTGGCTGTTAGAAAATTGATCTTGTGGTATATTGGCGTTATCCGTTGTCAGGTATAGCAGTGTTTCTTAACCTGTAGGTACCATGGGAGTCTGCAAGTATATGTATGGGAGCCCATTTAACAATAATTTGATTGAACCTTCAATCAATAGGAAACCGAAACTAAAACTCCGGCCTCGGTCTTAGTTTCGGCCGAAACCGAAACGTTAAAGGTGTCCTTGAAATAGTGCTTAATTTCCTAGTGGTCTGTTGGCTGAAAAAACTTAGGAAACGCATCAGCCGTTACTAAGTTTTAGTTAGATTTAATTTTCAGCGTTCCGCGTTTACTTTCTTAAATATATCAATTTAAGAAAGCATTTTGACTAGGTGCAAAGTTAAGTTTCTCCCTCAATCCGACATATTTTCGTTAGATAGATAGATAGTGTTCCGTGTTTTAGTGTAAGAGTTTAGGAACTTCAACAACACTTTGGTGAAAATAACTTTTATAATTTTACAAGTATATTGTGGTTATATCGGTAACTTGTCCCCGATAATTAAAAACATATAAATATGGCACAGTTTTTTTATTTACATAAAAATAATCCGTTGCATTTTAATTAAGTCTTTAATTGTTTTGATGCATGTAGTCGTTCAGCAAACACTGATCTTAGTTCTTGGTTCATTCAATTATCTTAGTACTTGTTCTCGGTGTAGACTGGGGCGTGGGAAGCGATGTAGGCAAGACTGCGGGCAATAGCTTCGGGTACTGGGGGGGCGACGGGGAGGAGGTCGCTCTGAAAAAGAAAGAGGTTTGTTAGAAATCTATTCAATATTTCAGTATCCCTTTCATAAGTTTAATTTCGTCTTTGTTGTATTATTTGGCTGAATTATTACGACAGTAAAGTTGGAAGTTGTAGCAAATAAACTATATACTTATGTATAGTATAGAAACTAATGGTGCATAAAACATACATACAAAGTCAACATAATATAAATAATCCATCATTAATCTACAGGACATGACTTCAAAACGTCGTAAACTCCGCAAAGCGTGCAGGTTTCACCTCTTCTTAAATTTGGACTGTGTGCACTATATTTTTGCTATCTGTCTCTCTAAACACATGGATAGCATCAAACTTATATGTCCCTAATGGCCAAGCAGAACTGTAATATATACCTACAGTTAGTATATACAATACAATATATATATAGTTCGCCAGTAATATAAAATGTTGTTAAACAAAATAGAGGAAAGCCAAATCCAAGTTCCGGGTTGCTATATATTAAATAAATAAAACATTATGCAGACATACATTGCTGTAAAAGGGGATTCAACCAATCATACTAAATAAAGTTAACATTTACCTGGGGCTGGTAACCGTTCTCGTCAGCAACGTAGGTGAAGACTACGGGGGTACCATCGGGGGCAGTGTATCTGTAGCCACCTTGGACGGCCTACAAAATATAACAAAAACATTGTTAGCAGGGTTCCAGTTAAATATACGTTTTGTCAAGACCTTCCGAAATAGTCAAGACTTTCCGAAATATCGATATAATAAGGAAGTATACTCACAAGGACGTTGGCATCGCCAACCTTCTTAAGGGCACCGGAGGCGCTAGCGCTGATGCCATTGTTGGTCTCGTAGCTAGAAAACAATATTGAATAATAACAAATAGACATTGATCTCTATCTTTAAGTATGCTTTAACGCATATCACATTAAAGCCAAGGCAAAATTAATAACACTTACATGTAGTTGAATCCTTCGGGCTTGAAGTCAGTGTCGAAACGGACGATGTTGGCTTCAGCGTCGTTGTAATAGTTCTTGGCGTACTTCTCGGCAGCGACGACGGGAGCAGAGACAGTTTTGGCGTACTCAAAAGGAGTGGCAGCAGCCTTAACCACGGCCTTAGCGGCGGCGTACTCAACGGGAGTGACGGAAGGGGCCTGTGCTACAGTTTTGGCGTACTCAGCGGGTGTGGCGACGGACTGGGCTACAGCGTTAGCGGTGTACACGATGGGAGTGACAACTGGAGTTACGGTCTTAGTGTCGAAACGCTTAACAGCGAAGCTGGCGGGAGCGCCGGACGTAGCTGAAGCCTTGGCGTACTGGAAAGGGCCAGTGCTGGGCACGCCTGGGTAGAAGCCAGAGTTGAAGCTCGCCGCGCTGGCAGCGCACACGCACAAAGCAAGAACCTGTAAACGAAATTTTATTAGTATGTACTGTAAACTAATTCGTTGCACTTTGATCTTCTTGAGAAAGTAATAATTGAAAGCTTTAAGTAGTAATAAATGAGCACTTTAAAAATTAATTAAGCTAAATAATGCTCATATTCTCACCAAGAATTTCATATTTGCTGAGATGTGTACGAATGTCAGAAACAAACAGGTACCGTCCTGATAAATTTTTGTCTTTTTATATGAAAATAGTTGTTAACAAAAAATTGTGAGTAGCATAATGAGGGTATTGACACGCGAGAGTGACCTTGACTTCTCGATGTCAGACTAGATATCGTTAAGACAGAATCTATTATTAAATTATTCAAATGATTACGGAGATGATAGATTTATAATTCCGTACATGTTTTTATGTGGAATCAAAATGATGTATCTTTTCTTCATTCTCATGCTGGGATTGCTTTGAAATAATAAATTAATAAAAATATAAAATAAATAATTTATCACGATCCTGTTACACAATGCTGGGCGGGCCTCATCTTCGTTTAGTCTAAAAGTTTAAGCAGATGTCTTACACCCCAAAACTCCTTTTAAGTAGATATAAGGGTGTCATCCCGATAAGTCTGCAACTACTGCGTGTCAGGCTACACACAATATAGGTAGGTTGCAACTACAGGGTTTTACAGTCCACCGTAATTTTTTCAGTTCATGTTGTATTAATAATGTAAAATTTGTACAAGCTTATTAATGAAGTTTGCATGATGAGGCGTGATGGTATATACATATACTCAACCCTTTTTCCCACAGGGAACAGTGTATGTGAATTGTTTTTTTTTTAATTTGAAATTGAATTTTATTTGGGATTATTGTGTGTGTGTGTGTGTGTGTGAGAGAGAGAGAGAGAGAGACAGAGTGAGTGAGTGAGTGTGGTAATTATGTGGTAGTAACAATCAGCTCAATGTGAAAGTCAGCCTTTATATAATTATCTGTCACGACCTGACTCTACCTACGATGAGTAGATACCTATAGGTCTTACTTTACGTATTTCGTTTTTAACCCCCGACGCAAAAACGACGGGGTGTTATAAGTTTGACGTGTCTGTGTGTGGGGGTGTGTGTGTGTGTTTATGTGTTTGTGTCTGTCTGTGGCATCGTAGCTCCCCAACGGATGAACCGATTTTGATTTTGTTTTTTTTATATGAAAGGTGAATTAGTCGGGAGTGTTCTTAGCTATGTTTTATGAAAATCGGTCCAAGATGGCCGCCACCACAAAATAGCGAATTAGATATTTTTTCACACCTCCCTCAATATGGGTATCAAATGATTTAATGTTCATTGCTTCATTGTTCATTGCATACTCTTCCACATGTAATTTTCTGATGTCTTTGAGCCATTTAGCTAGCGCTAGATCACATACCTATTACTAGTAATCTATTATTTATTGAACCAAAACAGTTAAAGATAACTATTCCTTTTAATTTAGTTAAAGTAAGTTTTATTATTATATTAATACATAGTCCACAGAGTTTTAAAATACCTTTTCAACGTTGCTTACGGATCCCTAACAAAAATTATATCTGCAAATCTCGATGTTCATTTTTATCAAAAATATACCTTCTTAAGATCCGATACTAGTTTGATTGACTATGAAACGCTTCGCTAAATAAAAATAATATAAAACAAAACGTTACCTTGTATAGGTAGTACCTACTGACACCTGTTTGCGGGCTGCAGTGCCGGATTTGCCCTAAAGCCCAATAGGCCCGGGCCCTAGGGCGGCCAGATATTAATTTCATTCTGCCAGTCTATGGCGGACACATCAACAAGGTGCCATGTCTTGCCAGGCACAATTGCCAGACCCAGAAATGGCAAGACCATACCACAATTTCTCCTTGTTGTACCTAGTTGAATACGCCCCGCTTCGGTAGAATACTGTTTCTATGTTTTGCATCGATTATGTCAATATGTGTATCAAAACTGATGTTCGCACGCAATAGTTGTGGGATGTAAGAATAAGGTGTCACTAGTATCTAACACACAGTTTTAAATAATAGTGTAGACATCCCAGTAACTCTATCCTTGATATACAAGGAAAAACTTACCCTTAACGAAATGTACATTTACCCTTATCGAAGCTTAAAACCACACTGTGTACAATGTGTGTACATCACTGAGAGTAAAATAATCGCTGGTAAAATACTTTAACTTTTTGGGCTGCGTGTGTTTCTTTTGTTTGGAAATTAATTTCGCTTAGTGATTCTAAAAGCCTTATTTACTAAGAAATACCTAAAATTATTTTGGGAAGAAAAGGTATAAAGAAATGTAAAATTAGTGTAGCATGCGAGGTTTTACTAAATATAGGTAAATTTAGTCGATGCTAATAATGTATAGAGATATGATGGTGTTTATCTCTATAAAAGGAATCACAGGTCAATTATAATTACAACTGCAACTTTATTTGATTCGTCGATTCGTCTTAAACTACTCGTCTAAAACTAATCTTACACAATCTAATACCCGACTCAGACTAATACCCGATACACACTCCTACCCGACACACACTAACTCTTAAAACTAACAATAAGTCCTTAAATGCTACCTTGGCCTCAACCCCACTCATTTCGACCCTTTCGTGTTCCCACGCAACGGTCATACACTTAAAACATCTGCGTGCAAGATGCAGAAGGCGTCTTACAATTGTTATTAACTTTTACAATGAACTATAACTCAAAACTACACAAAAGCACATTAACAATAGAACTACCCCATAACCATAAAGTTAAATTTAAGAAAAAGACATTATTATTTCCGATTCCACATTCGGCCATCCTGAAATAACATTTGCCCTCAAATGTTTCCTGGACTTTAATCTACCTCTTTTCTTATATAATATACTAACAGCAACCCTTACACAATCAGTCACAATCTCCTTAAACATAATATCTAGCAAATATACTCTAAATATTTCTAGTAATTCTATAACAGCTAATACTACAGAGCCATAACTAAAATGTTTAGACTTCGCTTTAGTCAATAGTTTTATACATCTAGCGTCAAAAACATATTTAACGTCTTTTGTTTCGTCAACAACATTATTTTTAAATATGTGTGACTCTTCAGATTGAATTGAGTCAATGCCTTCAAATTGTACAGTAAACTTATCATTTTCAACTAGCGTGCTAATAGTAAATAAACCTACATTATTCACTTTGGACCCAAATTCCTCAAAAGATATCTGCATAATCTGCTTCCTTTGTTGTGGCACTGATCTCAACTTTTCACGTCCACCTTTACACATTAAAGATAAATCACTATCTACGTCTACTAAAGCTAATACCTTACTGTCTCTAATTTCTTCTTGGAGTGTTTCGTTTGGCCTCTTCCTTCTATCACTTAACTCTCGGTGGACTTGCAGGCTATCCACTGTTTCTTCAAACTCGTCTTTTAGCGCTGTCTTTAATTTTTCCCATGACTTCGCGCACCTCTCGTAGTCGACAAATAGCTTCGCCGACCCACACAATAATCTTTTAGCATAAATAATCTTATGCACATCGCTCCACCTGCATAATAACGCCATTTCTTCGAAATCATTCAGCCACTGTTGAACGTTAACGTGGCCGTCACCACTAAATTTCTCTAATGAGCCCTCTACGTCTTGAAATGTAAATAATACACTTTGTGATGAGTTGTGCCGTCGGTATTTCACTGGTGTAGTATCGTCTTGGTTTTCTTCGTCTTCATCTTCCTCGTCATCTTCGTCATCAAAGTATGATTCGTCTTCATCGTCAGTCATGCGATCTCGTTCAATTAGTAAAGCTGCCCTTAGCCGAGCCAACAGTTCAGGTTTACGACCCGTCACCCTTAGATGCCTTCGTCTAAGCTCCTCTCTGAGCTCAGGATTCCTCATTCCTGCAAGCCGGACGTCTTCCAGCTCGAGCACGTTGACACCTCTCGCGACGCGGTCCGTCATACCGTCCATTGCCTCACTAACTTGACGAACTTTACCAAAACGCGACGCTCTGCACTGACACGTCTTTACGTCTTACGTCTTTAGTCGTCTTCACGTCTTCCGTTACAATCATAATTCACTGATTGCTGTGATCCCGGACGAGCCCCCAAATGTAGCATGCGAGGTTTTACTAAATATAGGTAAATTTAGTCGATGCTAATAATGTATAGAGATATGATGGTGTTTATCTCTATAAAAGGAATCACAGGTCAATTATAATTACAACTGCAACTTTATTTGATTCGTCGATTCGTCTTAAACTACTCGTCTAAAACTAATCTTACACAATCTAATACCCGACTCAGACTAATACCCGATACACACTCCTACCCGACACACACTAACTCTTAAAACTAACAATAAGTCCTTAAATGCTACCTCGGCCTCAACCCCACTCATTTCGACCCTTTCGTGTTCCCACGCAACGGTCATACACTTAAAACATCTGCGTGCAAGATGCAGAAGGCGTCTTACAATTGTTATTAACTTTTACAATGAACTATAACTTAAAACTACACAAAAGCACATTAACAATAGAACTACCCCATAACCATAAAGTTAAATTTAAGAAAAAGACATTATTATTTCCGATTCCACATTAGAAAAAGAATGTAAACCTATTGAACCTTAATTAATATTTCTATAATTCTATGGTTCCCAGGTATTATAGTGTAGAATTTAAAAATGATACCTACCTACCTACCTTTTTTCTAAACATTATAGAATACAGTTATTTTTAATGAAAGAAAAAATCGACAGGCAGGTTTCGAACCTGCGTCTTCTGGCTCAGTACGCCAGACGCTATGACCACCGCAAGTCCCGCTCGCCAACTCGAAATCTTCCTTCACATTCTTTCCTTCATAAAAAACATTAGTAATCTTAGCATAGAAAATGCATTCGATCAATCTTATCCGGTTTGAGAGAGAGGCTTCCCTCTCCACATGCATTTCTTGCTCACGCGCAGAGGCTAAGACAACTCACACGATCTGGCCTGGCGCCATAGATCAAATCTCACAAAGTAGAGGTAACCCACTAAGTAAAATACCAGTGTACTTTTCCAGTCATTCTTTCTGTGAAGTACCCAAAATAAAATTGAAAATCTCTTAGAAAAATTCAGTAATTTTAGCTAACTTTTTAAATCTAATCTTGAACTGGAGGTATCCTAGTAGTTCATACAACCCTATGTAATGTAACTTTCATCATCATCATCATATTCCTCAAAAGAGGTCCATTACTGAACAAAGGCCTCCCCCATAGCCATAGATCGGTTATTTTATAACATAAACGATTAGAAACTCTAGGCAAGTAACTCCTAAATAGAAGTAATTATGTAACGTCTTTTAAGATTTGCTTATCTATTCGGAATATAATTTTGCCGTGGGATACAACACCCACTCCAAATAAATCTTAGATAAACTAAATCACAAAATGTAGATTCTGGTTAACCTTGGTTAAACGAGCCGCAATCTGGAAACGTGACATCAAAATCATCATAAATCGAACGAGGGCCTCTACAAAACTAGTTTCGATACCTATTGTAAATGTCAACGGCTATTATTATCACCACCTCGGGTCATCAGGGTCGGAAACATACCATCTGCAACTCACAAGACACTTAAAAATTTTTATTACACATAATAATTTATGTAAATATCTTTGTAAGGTATCAACCTCGCCCATTAACACCTATGTAATATTTTCCGATTTGTGAGATAGTTTTTTGTTTTATGAAGGTTCCACCAAGTACTATGTGAGTGTACCTACATGTTTTTAGAGTTTCGTAAAATGAAAAAACGAACCCTTACAGGATCAGGTTGTCCAGCCGTCTGCCTGTCTGTCAGCATACTTTTTCTTAGGAATGGAGATATCAAGTTGAAACTAATATAACAAATACATTGGACTATCTATGGTCCCTGGGTACTATAAAAATCCAGCTTCTAAGACAACGCAATAAATAATATTTACAATAAATTACCATTTTGATCGCATATTGTGAAAGACCCAAGTAAATCAAAACTATTAGGATCCCGTTGACCTAGAATCATGAAATTTGCCAAGAATTAAGGAAACATAGCATAATTGAAGGGTCAAAAAATTGATAAATTGTAGTAAGTAGAAGTAGATACATATTATTTAAGTACGGATCCCAAAAAATAAACACTATTGGCGGTTCCGTATCTTACAGTAATTGATTACTTTAAAACTGCCGCATCGCGCGCTATTGGATTCAATCCCACCGCCTAGCCTCTAAAAAATACGTACTCAGAAAAAACCTCGTCGTCTACTTTGGATGGCAAGTTTTACAGAAGATTTTCAAGACCTTATTAAAAAACAAAAGTAGACTTATCAACTAAAATTACACAGCGCGATTCTCTGACATCATTTTTAACATAAGTACATTGATAGACATTCGTGTTATAAATTCAGTTTTCATTAGTTTCTCATCATGGCAGAACCGTAGTTATCTCTCAGCGTATTCTTTTCAAGTTTTGTCACGACGCGACGCGAAGATTGGGTAAATATTCGTTTCTGTTCAAAAACATCAAGGTCACATAATCGTCTGCACAGTGGAGTGATTAAATCATCATCACCTCTGACCTTACATAGTGGCGACTATTGGAAGGCGGATTTTTTACTTTGAAAGTAAACACATTATTTATAATAACGATAGGGGAAAAAATAACTAGGGTGAATGTTCTCATAAAAAAATAGATAAGAAAAGTGTGCATTGCGCACCGGTGGTTCCTTACCATTTTACTATGCAGAATGGAAATAATAAACGGACCCTGGAAGTAAATTCATGATAGAGAAGATCAATCGCCATTGAGCCATCTAGCACAAAATCGCAAAACATTGACTTGTAAAAGTGTCTGAAAAGATCTATTTGCGGAATAAACATCATTTCATTTCAATCAAAAGCATCTAATTTTTAAAGAGATATAAGGTTTCAGTTTCAGGTAAAAAAAAAACAATATTTTAAAATGTTAAAAAGAGCCAACCTTTTAACATTTTAAAATGTTAAAAAGAGCCAATATTTTAACATTTTAAAATATTGGCTCTTTTTTTAGTAAATTATAATATGGTACCTACCTGCAAACTTGAAGAATACTTAGCATTTTTTTGTGTAGAAAGTGGGTCATAATAAATGATAATGTGAGCAAAGCATTTGTTCTAATTATAGGTAAGCGTACTTATTAATTTTAAAAGTTTTTCGTATAAAAAATCGATAGAGAATTAGAGATCCCTAAAAATTTAGGACTACAAATTTAAGAATAAAATTAATTAATTCGATTCATATGCTATATTTGAATATAAAACTAACCCGTCTACTAAACGACTCAAGATGCAAATTTGTATCTATAGTGCTAAAATAAAAAAAGAAATAAGATTGAAGGTTGAAGATTATGAAACTATTTAACATTTCCAGGATTTATAGAACTCCTTGGAGCCATGGAAAAAAAAGTGCAGTCGAATAAATCCTAGGCAGCCTTTTTTGGGTGCGGGTGTGAGACTGAAGTTAAATTCCTATTACATAGCATGGCGTTATTCTGTTACATAATATGAGGATGAGGCGTACCTACTGTAAGCATTAGAAATAGGTAAGCCTGGATAATTTCGAGTTGACGGATTTCACACACTGTATAGAACGTTGTGGAGCAGTTCTTATAATTCTCTTCGTATAAAATCGAGGACTTTATACCCAACAATTATATATATGTATCGATTTATACCAGGTAAAATGATGATTACATTCTATTTGCTGTTCAGTTAATTCCAAGGTATATTTATAACTCGCTTTCCGCCAGCGGCTTCACCCGCGTGGTCTTATAAACTCGGTAAGTATATCGGGAAAGATCTAACTTTTTGATGGTGAAAGAAATTTTGAAATCGGTCCAGTTGTTTTTGAGTTTACTCATTACAAACATACAAATACGTATACAAATCTTTTCTCTTTATAATATTAGTATAGATGTAGATAATTAATAAATAGGTACATAACATATTACAATAACATAATTGTTTGGTGTAATCATTTGTCATTTCCGGGACCATCCATATGACGACTTTTTACTCCTTCCATATGACGTAAGAAACATAAGCAAAACGAAGCAACAAAAATCAATTGAGCATGAGGGTACGTCAAGCTTATAAACAACGCCATCTTTGCATTACTACAAGAAATAATAAAGTTATTCTACAGCTTCTTTACTAAAATGCCAAAGATGAGATCAAAATGGTCATTCATATTTAAATATACTAAGATGTTCACGCATCTGCCACAAGATGGAAGCAGAAAGATTTTATTGATCAAAACCTGTTTTTATTGATCATGAAAAACTGGCGCTCTTCCCAATAGGAATAAGAGTCTGTTTTCCAAAAAGTTTAGAAAATGACAGCTAAGAAAACTTCTTCTTTAGGTGCCTCTCCACTACTGAAGGTCGGCAGTCATCCTTTTAAATTCTTCCTTGATCAGTGCCAGTCTGAACAGATCTTCTACCTTCTTTATCCCAGTCCATTGTCGGATGTTGCGGAGCCAGGATAATTTTCTTCTTCCAACACTTCTTTTGCCCGGAACTTTTCCCATCATTATTGTTTGCAGCAGTTGGTAGCGCTCATGTCTTAAATGTCCAAGGTACGCAACTTTTCTCTGTTAGATGGTACGTACAAGTTCGGGCTTCTCTCGTCTCATTCGTTTAAGGACTAAAGCACAGAACTAACAATAACCAAATAGGCATTCTGACTACATATTGCAAATTAATAGTAGATTATATGAAACTTAAACCAAAAACTAATTAATACTTAGTGGTTAAATTAAAAGTCTTATCCTTCTATTTTCCAATCCGGGGAGGTCACTACGGAGTATTCCCGTTTGAGCACCTTTTAAGAGCACCCAATACAGGTACTCTATGGTATACCAAATAAATATTTTACGTAATGAAAATTTGTTTTAGCGGTACTTTTTTCATGATACCTAAAAGATATAGCTGTATAAGGTCACACATAACTTTCTTTATGCATGAAACTATGAATGAATTAAGGCCGTATCCTTGACGGCTCCTCTCAACACAAATTTACATTTGTCTTCTAAGTAATTTTAGATTATGAAAACTTTGCATACTTGTTAAATTTCGACATCCTATATGCAGAATCACTAATAAAAATTTGCAGTCTTAACTCATTACCTTGTGTTAGCAATTTGCACATAATCAGGTGTGAACAATGAAATTACTAAACATAGATTTTTATAGCACAAAAAATATAACATTTATTTGATAACGGCGCGTCTGTTTGTACTTATTTCGTAAATAGGTACTAATATAACATAACTCCTATTCATATCTTTTTAAATACATTTATCAAATAGGCGTGTTTTATAACATAATTAGTATTATTAGCTGCTGAAGGCTTGCAAAATAACGTTTCAAAACGCGGTTACCACTTTTAAAACTCAATAATTGCGGGTTTATTGATATAAGATGATGTCAATTTCTCAGGGTTACCGGCTAAGATATTAAACATAATACTCGTCTCCGTTTACTCTTCATAGGTCACAATGTCAATCTTTAGATGTAACTACATAGTTAGTTGGAATATCTCAATGTTATGTATCAAAATATATTCTACTGCATATCTACCTAAATTTATCAATACAAGTGTGAATTTAGACAGCCTACAATGTAATTCCCAAATTGCTTAACATAGGATGTAATGCAAACGGTAATAAATATGATAATGATTGTCTCTGTCAATATCCTGACCTAACCTTTCACTCGTTCTCTATTTATATAAACTTTCATTTTTATGCCTACAATGTAAAACAAAATATATTACGTGATAACGTAACAATTTAATGCAGGGGAAGAACCACCATGGTTCCATATGATTTAAATGTGTTTTAATAGTTAGCTAAAATTTTGAATATAAATAGGTTTATGTTATAATGCAAAAAATCCGCTAAAGACGATTTTGGGAATTTCCCAAATTTTGGATATTGAAGAAAATAGGGGATAGTAAAAAAGATATTCAAGCATGTACAAGATGGTGCTCAACTGTTTATGAAAATGCCACTTTAAATTCATCTATAAAATAAAACAGTGCTAAATGTGTTCGGTTCGTTTCGCCAGTACTTTTTTTGAGTGGTAAATAATACCCTTAGTGCTGCTGAGAGAAGACCCATGCCCAGCAGTGCGACGACTGATGGGTTGATGATGATGATTATGATGCTTAGCGCGCTGCCAACTTTTTCATTTATTGTATTGTTTTTAAAAGATAGATAGATAGAGAAATAACTCAAAATAATTTAATACCTAGGTATAGATGGTATGGTTAGTGAGTGTTCGGTATTATTTTTAAAAGGTTAAGTTAAGTTTAAGTATTATTATTATTATTTCGTATTAGGCAGAATATTTAATACCTAATATATTTGATGTAAATACTAAATATTCGTAAAATCCTAGCAATTAAGTAGCATTCTGTAGTTTGTACTTACTCTTATGGGAATAAGAAGTGAAACAATGACATACAACATAAAATTGTCATGTACCTATACTATTATTTCTCTTGCTAACTTATAAGCTAATTATAAAAGACTAGATATTAAAAAGATTTGACGACGTCTGTGGTCTAGTGGTTCGAGTACCGGACTGCTGATGACGATGTCGGGTTCGATTCCCACAAGACACAAACATTTATTGTGATGAACTTAAGTGTTTGTGTTTTTCTGGGTGTTTCTTATGTATTATAAGTATGTATTTACAAAAAAAAAGTATATAAGAATTATATCCATTGTCTAGTACCCATAGTACAAGCTCTGCTTAGTTTGGGACTAGATAGTGCTGTGTAAAAAATGTCCCAGGATATATATTTATGTACTACAATAATGTTTGCATATACATAAAATTATGAATGTTATTTAGATCTATAATACCTAGTGCCTACTTCATTCGTCCTAAGTAATATAATATTTATAAAACTTAAAGGATTAAGGTACATAATTATAAAATGCTGTAATTTAATTTTGAAATGTGTATATTTACATCATACGAAACACTTTATTTACAAAATAAAAAGGTATAAAAAGAAAATAGGCGTTTAGTTATTCCACAATAATACAATACAGTAACTTATATTGAATTATTGAGGGATACTTTATAATTTATATTACATTATACAGATAGTACTTAACCTATGATTGAAACATGAATTTAGTTTTCAGGCTGGGGAGGTGCCGTGGCCAAGTAGGCGAGGGCGCGCTGGATGGCCTCGGGGATCGGGGGAGGAGTGGGGATGTGGGCACCCTGGGGCTGGAATCCATTCTCGTTGGCGATGTATGTGACCTGAATGTTGCCACCATCTTCACTTGGGTACGCGAACTGGCCTTCAACCTGAATGGCAGGCTCAGGAGCACCAATGTCCTTCAAGTTTCCCTTCTCATCGGCAGAAATACCGTTGCCGGTTTCGTATGAGTAGGAGTATGAGCCATCTGGATTGATTTGGCTGTCTTGCCTCAGGATGGGGATGGGTTCAGTTGGGCTTTGGGGCGCAGCTGCGGCAACCGCCAACAGACCGAGGAAGACCTGAAATACACAAAATGATATAAATACTTTCAGCATTACCTCAATATATTTAAGGGTGTTTTTTCTTTTGTTGAATATGAGTAGTTTAAGGGCCTGTTTCACCAAATCTGGATCGCCGCTAACCGCCGGATAAATTCAAGAATGGAACATGTAAGAATTTATTTGTCAAGTAATTTAACGGGAACTTATCAGGAGGTGGTGAAAAAGGCCCTAAATATCTGATAATAGAAATTCCAGTATCTAAAACCAGCACTACGGTCACTAGGCACTTGGTTTAGGGTATCCAATTATTGAATGCACTATCACAACACTTACAATGGTTTTCATGTTCATGTTTGTATTTGTTTGTCGGCGAAGGCACTAGACAATGTTGATGTAAGAGTGTTATCGGTATATATACGGACGGGTCACTATGCCGCCTACCACCTCTGGATGGTATTGCACCATTTGGTACGTCAGAATAAATTCGACAAAATATGTGCGTGCTTACTGTGGTCAATGTTCTTGCGTGATATTTGCAGCATCGTTCTTTGATCGGTGCTCAGTAAATTCTTTACCTTTGGGCACGATAGGACTGCGGATGGATGATTGATTTGCATTTTGCATTTTATACCTAACAATTAATTATAATAATCAATCATAAATCACACCGAAAATATTCAGTGCATGATCAGAGTAATAATTTAAGTGAATCAAATTTCTCTACGTAAAGTTCCAATAAATACTTTTTACTAACAATAACAAGATATTTGACGACGTGTGGTCTAGTGGTTGTGGGTTCGATTCCCACAAGACACAAACAATTATGTGATGAACTTAGGTGTTTGTGTTTGTCTGGGTGTTTCTTATATATTACTAGCTTCCCGCCAGCGGCTTCGCTCGCGTGGTATGTTATTATACATATAAACCTTCCTTAAGAATCCCTATATCTATTAAAAAAAACCGCATCAAAATCCGTTGCGTAGTTTTAAAGATCTAAGCATACATAGGGACAGACAGACGCGACGGAGGACTTTGTTTTATAATATGTAGTGATAAGACTGTATTTACAAAAAAAAAGTATATAATTATTATATCCATTGTATAGTACCCATAGTACAAGCTCTGCTTAGTTCGGGACTAGATGGTGCTGTGTAAATAAATGTCCCAAGATATAAAAAAATATTGTAATATCTTTGAAACATTATTCAATTCCTACTTTATAGGACGTTAAAACTGAGACCATGTTTTTTAAACCATGTTGCAGAACACACACAGAACAAATTGTTTGCCTATGTTAACCAAGTAACATACATAAATATACATCTTTTTCACCAAAAATTTCCTGTTAAGATTTATTTACTTTCGATATCTACAAGCAAATATACTTTCTTATGCCATCACAAAAAGTTCCTATCTATTTCCGTCCGATTAGGTAAACTCTTGTAACAGGTTTGTTCAATGATGATTTTATGCAATAATTCCAATAAAAAGTTGTCTTAAAATCATTAAAACACAATAGTTTACCAGTTTGATGAAACCAGTAATACAAGGTCGTCTGATTATAAGATAGTATGTAGGTAGAGAAATAACTAATCAGCTATGTTTCTTTGTAAAGGAACTGTAGAGATGTTTAGAGATAATGAAATAGCGTCTATATTTCAAAAATATTTTTATTGGTACGTGAATGTTAAGTGACTGAATAGGTACCTATTTTTAGCGATCGAAATCAATTTTGGTTGCTTAGTTCGGTTGTTTTTGTTACCCATTTTATTAATTGACACAAAAAGCTTGATAAATTTGCTTGGCTTGAAATTTTGCAATGTTCATCCAAATTTTAACATAAAAAGTTTTAGGTAATAGAACTTTTCACTTAAAACTTTACATAACATTACGTACCTAATATGGTTAATTGAAATGTCAATTAATCACCCAATTTAAACTTAAAAAAAATTTAAAATCTGTGTGCAACTATAATAAATTACTAGAAAACATACTAATTATATTATAGGTAATTACTTGACCCTCATTATTTGCGGTCGTATAAAGGGAAGCTTTATTACAAGAGATGTTTAACTAAATTAATTCGTTTGAACTAGCCGAAGAGGTGGATCGTTGTACCAAAATATTATCTAGGTATAGCGTAGATATATCTAGAAATAAAAATGGAAGTACCTACTACTATGGGAATAAGAAATAGACAGCAACTCTAAGGCTAATATTCAGAAACGATGCTAAGCGTAAAGGAATGCTTCCGTCAAATTTGTATTAAAATTTGACATACGGAAGCCTAAGTTTATGCTTAACATCGTCTCTGCGGCTGAGATTAAGTGCAGTTCACAGACATTAACAGACAAATTAGTCAGACTAGATAATTCTATAATTGTCAACATCCAATTTATCTGTATCGGCTGCTATTTCCTGGCCATATAGTTGTGTGACCTGTAAATTAACCTCGTAGCCATGCATACGTGACTGCAGAATGGTAGAAATGAGCCACCTATTTCCTAATACGAGGAAGACATCGGAAGGTGATAAAATAATAAAACGACTGATCTGAGTCCATCGCCGATGAATGGCCAGATCACAGGCCCCAGATTGCAATGCTGCACACGTTTGAAGAGTAGGTTTATTCCTGGTTGTTCATAATGATCATCATATCATACTATCACGCCTATATTCCCCGAAGGGGAGGCAGAGGCGAACTAATGTACACCCACATTTCGCAGGTATCTTTAGGCCCCATGTAATAGGGGGCGAGCCTATTGCTATCAACCGCGCCCAAATCCAAACTCCGAGCTGCTACTGGGAATTTCACAGAAAACCCAACCACACTTTGCTCGACTCTCTCTAGCGTAGCAGTCGCGCTTGGGACCACTAGACCAACGAGGGAGATCTGTCATCTGATCGATCATCATCATATCAGTCAAAAGAGGTCCACTGCTGAACAAAGACATTTACTTTCACACACAGGGACCGGTCGTATGCTACCCAGTGAGGCATTTGACGGGGGCTGAAATGAGAGAGGGACGAGCTAACGAAAACTATTTTAGCTACATATTTATTATTTTAATGGGAACCCTCTTCATTTTCAGCAGTACAATTGTTAACCTTAGGTATATAAACACTGTGATATTTATAATGAGTACCAAGAGATAATATTAACTTTATTAATATAATTAAAAATGTCTTCTACAAAATTATACCTATGTTCATTGAATAAATTATGTTAAAAAAATTAAGCAGGTAATAAAGTCATTAGTATCAGTGTTGGTTAGATATTATATACTTAACGAGAGTTATAACGAGAGATGGTTTCCGTTTTATATTATATCTTAGTTTTTAGTTTCTGTTAAAATATAAACTGGTTGTACAATCTCATTTGAGCTAGCAACAATATACTGGATACGATCTCATTAAAATATGTTAATAGGAACATAATGTTGAGTTTGCTAAGTTTAGCAAATTTGTAGCAAAAATAATTTTTAGTCGTTTTCAAATATTTTAAAATGTTCCTCATTTGGGTTGGAGGTCTCCTCTTAGGAGAATAATGAATGGAAATTTTACAAACCCCTGACGTAGATAATAATTATTTATACAAGGTAAATGTTACAATGAAAACTATGTGGGTTGATTTTCATAAATAAAGAGCCATTAAATCAAATCCTGGTTTTAACAAGGTACGTTTTCTCAACCTGGAAATCGAATCCTCCTCTTTAGCGTAGGACTACTAATAAGGCAGCTAGCAATCAGTTACATTTAGTAATATTATTTACTAGTGACCCTCCCCGCCTTCGCAAGGATGGCAATGTAGATCTCTACTATAATATGCATGTATACTAAATTATAATATAAACCTTCCTCTTGAATCACTCTATCTATTGCTGAAAACTCCATTAAAATCCGTTGCGTTGCTTAAGAGATCCGACTTTGTTTTTTACTATGCAAAGATATGACTTTATACTAGATGTCTTAGGCTAAATTTACTGGCTAAATTGACTTAAAAAGAGACTACGGTAGGCGTAAACTTACGCTTCCATATGTCGAATGATATTACAAATTTGACATACAGAAGTGTTACTTTAAGCTTAGCGTCGTCTCTGAATATTAGCTTATGGGGCCTTTAATGGTTTTTAGTTTGATATTAGGTAGGTACTGTAAATTAAAAGCTTATTACAATGAGTCTGCACTCAGCTAATGTGGGCCGAATTTTAAATTCATATAAGTATAGGTGAGCTATTTCTCGAGTATATTTTTTTAAAGGAAAAATTGTAAATTTCCTGAATTTTTAAGTAGGTAGATACAAATCTAGACTTGAACTTTAAAGTAATCTAGTGTCTAGACGGTTTACATTATCGGTTGCTTTTACTTACAAATAAATTATTTATTCATAATTTTTTTTTCTGTTCTAAAATGTGTTCGTTAGTTTTATTTTCGCAAAACGCCAATTAAATTGTTTTGAAAGTCCTAACTACCGTTATTATAAACTACGATTAAGTTTATTGATTCGCAACTAGGAGCCTTGTTCTATGTTTTATTTATACAGTGGTTATATAAAGCAGTTACAGCACTATAATAACTAAATCATAATATATATAGCTTTTGGGGCATTTTACACAGCTCACTTTAGTCATAGCTAAGCAAAGGTTGTACTATGAGTATTAGGCTTATCTATATACTTATTATATTTTTGTAAATAAATACTTATTATACATGAGAATTCATAACATACCATCACGCCTGTTCCCCGAAGGCGTAGGCAGAGGCGTACTAATGTACACCCTCATTTCGCCGGTATGTTTTAGGTCCCATGTAATAGGGGGCGAGCCTATTGCCATCATCCAGGCACAATTCCAGACTCCGAGCTGCTATCCGGAAACACACAGAAAACCCTACAACACTATGCTCGACCCGGGGATCGAAACCAGGACCTCTAGCGTTGCAATCGCGCTTAGGACCACTAGACCAACGAGGCACTCGTCATAAGAAATCATCACGCATATATTCCTCGGTGCTAGTACATGTCTGCCTAACCTGCGCCCATAGTAGATCGCAGAGGTAAACTGGCGGTCAAGCGTAGACCTATAATTTAAAAAAAACAACACAGACAAACACAATTATTGTTTATTGTTTATCACTTAAATATTGGTGTCCCATGGGAATCAAACCCACGACCTAGTTATCACCAGTCCGAAACTCAAACTACTAAACCGCAGAGGTCGTCATGTTTATCTTATGTGTGTGCCAAAGTGCCACTCAGAGCTTCATTTGCCAAGTGTCATGACCTTTTGACAATTCAGAAGCCGCTGTTGCCTATTAACCTTCCGAATTTAAAAACATTATTCGATCCCTTAATAAGGTTAGTTACACATTAACGGCTGTCTAAAGTTATTATATTTTGTATAAAAAAAGAACTAACTTTTGATTTTCTCAAAATAATAACAAATTCACTTATAAAAATTATTAAGATAAATTAAAAAAATATGATAAATTAAAAAATGGAACAAAATCTGTATGAAATTATCTGCTAAGTAATTTAAAGGGAACCTATCAGTAAGCTATCAAACAGAGCCCAAATTCCGTGGCTTAACAGGTCCTTAATTATTAATCAAATATTATCTAACTGTTGTGACACTGGGTAGCCATTAACTGCAGGATAAAATCGTAAGCCTGTAGCCGCCCTAAATCACGTGGCTATCCTATCACAGATATAAATTCATTGGACTCATCTAAAGCCCTGCCAAACTGCTCAATATATTCAGATGCAACTAATTGAATAACATTTAAGAAACATTAATGACTTAAACACTTAGCTTCTCTCACTACACATGCTTCTTGATTGGATTAACCAATATGGATTGTTAACATAATTACCAAAAATTATGCATAAATACTGGGCGTGGTGATTGTACCAATCAACTCTTATAATAACTATAATGTCAGGGGTAATCGATTACTCTGAAATATCATTATCATCAACCCATTAATTGGGGGGTTGGGGTATAGTCCAACACGGTATGGCTTAGAGTATGCATGCAGGTTTCCTCACAATGTTTTTCTTCACTGTTGTACACGACGTATAATTAATTTATTATGAACTCTGGTAGATATTACGTAAAATTATCAAAATAAGCAAAATTCTTACTATAAATTATATTGTCTCTTTGAATATTTTTCGCAAAATTTATTTTAGTGATACTTAAAATAATTAGATAGCTGCTGCCGGTCTAACCGGTTCGTCATTCAAGTTGATCGTGATACCATTTATAACTGACCTTCAAATAGGTCAAATTAGAAAAGAGAGTAAATAAATTATAATAAAACATCAGTCGACCTGTAATACTATAGCTAGACGAAAACGATTAATTCTGTTATTATTTAAGCTCTACAAGTCTAGAAGAATTATTCTTTGTTGAGTTGATAGGGATAAAGTAATTAAACTTTTTGGTAAAGTATTACATTAGCTTTATTCATAGTACAAAATTATAAAATACACATCACTATAAAGTGACTATGAGTATTGTTGCATCAGCCAACATGAAATCTATTGTGCGGGCGCGGCGGCGGCTTCGGGTTGGGGTGGTGCAGCGGTGGCGAGGTAGGCGAGCGAGCGCTGGATGGCCTCGGGTACTGGGGGAGCGGTGGGCAGGTGAGCGCCCTGCGGGTGGAAGCCGTTCTCGTCTGCGGTGTATGTCAGGTGGATTTGGTCACCGTTCTCACCGGGGTAAGAGAACTCTCCCGTAACCTCCAAAGCGTCCACTTCTCCGACCTTCTTCAGTTCTCCCTTCTGATCAGCGGTAATGCCGTTGCCAGTTTCGTAGGCGTACTGGTAAGATCCGTCTCCGTTGATTTGGCTGTCATCCTTCACAATAGGGATGGGCTCTGCGGGAGGTGCTTGAGGGGCAGCGAACGCCACAGCTACCAGCATACAAGCCAACACCTGTCACAAGAAAACTATGATAAGACACGCAGATTAAAACACAATACCAGCTTTTGTTCTAATGTGCCGTATTAATTAGAGACTTATTTAAATAATTTATAAATCTAAACCCATTTAAATTAGTCAACATTTTGTCAACCGAAGTTATTATTGATGTTAACATATTTTTATTAGTAGAGCACAACACCAGAATTATGTTATTAGGGTGAGCTTCACTGAACTAGTAGTTGAAACCGTTTATACACAATTGATTGAACACTTACAATAGATTTCATTTTTGTAATGTTTGGTGATGGTGGAACAAGCAGTGATAACTGTTGTCGACTGATGCTTTCAGGCCTGAAAATTTAAGTTTTTATAGTTATCACATTTTCCCACCTCCCTGCATTCTAGTTTCACAATTCATTATGATGTCGCAAAAATCTATGAAATAAGTAAACATTGGATGCATTACCCGGCCTCGTGTAGGTATGTCAACTTTGCGGGCGACGTAATGTTGTCAACAAACCTAACGGATTTTCCATTTGTTCAGTATTGGCCTTAGTAGCGCACTATTTAGTGTTTGCACAAAAGATTTATATTCACACAAATTGCCATACAAATAGCCACGGCCGAAATTCTCATACACCTACATAATATTCAAGCACACAAATGATAGGTACCTTAATTTATTTTCTTGACAAAATCGTATTAAAAACAGACTTGCGATGCAAACTGAATATAGATAACAATTGTTTATGTTAGTAAGCAATATGAATTAGGTAACAAACTAGTCGAATTACCATACGTACACGCGATCCGACTACTTTCGAGGTGAAGTTCACGAAGCGGATACGTGTCTACGTGATAGCAAAATTTCTTCGGGGACCGGTAGAAGTACCATGCTTACAAGTTCAGACCGTTAATTACGTAAAGCTGTCGAGAAGACCCGTGACACATCGATCCAATCAAGTCTATAGTTTTACAATCGTGTGCCCGAAGATATTGAGCCCGCTCTTTCAATTACGGCCCAACATTTCGATCTAACTGTTATATCAGTTTCAGAGATCAAAAGTGCTAGCATACAGTGTTCATTAAAATTTGTAATCAAGTACAACAATATACTTATAGAAGAGCATGTTGTCATTTCTATTCTTAAACATAAGCTAACGAGAAGAAAAAACGTAGCGTGCCATTCAATCAACGTTGACATGGATTTGTGATCGCAATTTGATTTCGTTAGCTCACCTTTATAGTAATGAGGTAATGTTGTGTTAATAGACGATGACTGATTATGTTTAAAAAGTTTATGCAAACTGCGTCTCATTCTGAGATTTATAATATTATATAGTTATCCATTACGTATATTCTGTTTACTACCGGAAAAGGTCTTCTCCTAGTGGAAACAATACGAAATTACTGAGTAGCCTATGTATTAAATTTGCTCGTATCATAAGGAAAAACATAATGAATATTTGACTAGAACAACACAGCAACTATTTCATGAAACATCTAAAATAATTTGTAAATTGATAAAATAAACTTATCGGTATCATAAGTGTTACTTCTTTATTTTATCAATTTGCAGGTACAGAGATGTTACATTCTAATTTCACTCGGATACTTTCAATTTTCCTTGTTGAACTTTTGCAACTTGATTTGACAGTCTGCCGTCATCGACGACGGTCGTTTTCGGGAGGTTTGTGATGTTCATCCACAAGGTGGTCGTACTTTACAATATTACTAGTTCAGTGTATTCATACTGCAAAGTTTCTAACTCTACTATAACTTTATCATTAGCTACTACTTAATTTTATTCTTGCACTATGAGAAACTTAACACGTATGTAATGTGAAATGAAATACCTGATACTTAGTCTTCAGACCCTAATAATATTATACTATGTTCCTATTTCATATCCCATTGTGAGATTTAATACTCAGTGATCAATAACAAGTGCTTCAATCATAAATTATAAGTTGTCGGTATCGGATCGATACGACCTACAATATTATGCAACTGACACCATCCATGGTAGTCTTTATGGATAGGTATACAATACAGACAACAAAAGATTTCACTCATATCTCTTATGTAAATCATATTGTAGTCATTTTTAGTGAATAGAATGTCTTCAGGCAAGTTCTGCTATTGCTGCATTAACATCTATTTGTTGGGAGTGGCCTACGGGTGACTTATGTATGGCTATGATAATTTGATGAAGTCATTTGACATTTAAACTCCAGTTTGTTATTTGTTCAAGTAATGATGTTTTTTTTCCTTATAACTAAAAGTATTTTTTATTAATTCCAGATAAAAACGTCTCTTCGAATCTTCGTAATCATAAACTCTAGACGAAAAAAGGACAGTGTACACAACACAACCGAAAAGTAAATCAGTATTGGCTTGAAAATATTACGATCACACATTTATTTGTACTTTTAAATAAATAATCAACCCATATACTGTCCCACTGCTGGACACGGGTCTCCTCTCAGTATGAGAGGGATTAGACTTTTAAATAGATGTACCTAATGTATGACCTTCACATGCATATTTAGGTATATAGGTGAATTTATTAGGCCAAGACTGGTATAAAATGCCAATTTTTGTTATGTTACTGATGCATTCTAGATAATTAATTAAGATTTACAATTTGATACTTCCAAAAGCAAAGCCATTCTGACACCATCAAGGTCAAATTCATTTATCATGAGCATTAACATTTTTCTTATAAAATAATTATTAATTGAGTTCAAATAATTAATTTAGCTATCTGAAAATACAGTTTCAAAGGCCGGAAAGAATCAAATCAATTTATTAATTTGTCTAGATTGTTAAAAACCTTTTATTTCACTTAGTAACATACCTATAACATCTAACATATCTACTGATACCGGATACCACACATAAAAAATATCCTCAACAAGTTTTTAATATTGTAAAAACATAAATTTCAAACACGAGTCGGGTCAATGGGTTGCGAAAAGTATAGGTTTAACCTTCACGATTAGGTACGACGGATAGATCGGGTGTATTTTGGGGATTCACTGAGATTCTTCTAGGCGTTTGGCGTATGGAGATGAAGATCGCGCGACCTTGACACGCGTCGCAGGGAAAGTGAACCGACCGGTTGTTGCGCAAGGGGTCGCGCCGAACGAACTTCAACCGCTTAGGACTTAAACATACGAATGTAAAGTTACAATACCGTATGCGTAAATTTTGAAAGAATCTAAAATTTTCCATCGACACTGCATAGTACAGAAGGATTTTGAAATGATGCAGCGGATAAGGTTACCTACTAAATCACGTGGAGAGTTCTGGTTTTAACTAGACGTCTTCTATGGTTTTATTTCTTTCACTTACATGTCGTAATGATTTAATTCTTAAAGACGTAGTCTAGTAGACAAAACTAGTGAGGATATTGGGTATTTTTACGAAATTTTCAGTAGTAAGTCGAAGTTGAGTGTCTTATCCGTGACCGTCAATAGCCTTATTAATGATACCTACCCATGTAATAGGTTCACCTACAGATATTATAGTTTAAACTATAACTGGCCTTGTATATTCTACTTCGTGAAATACAGGCGTAATTTAATTATTATTAGGTCATCATTTATATACTCCTCCTATAAATTCATTATAGTCAACAACTGCCCTGTTTATTATAATTTTATTTTAAACATGAATTTAAATTCAACGAAAAGTCTATTAAGCAAGAAACTACAACAATAGGTAGGTACTTAAGAATTGATATGTGGCAGCACTTATTTTACTCAGAAACATTTAAACAATTACTTTAATAAGTGACTGGAAAACTAAAACATCTCATTTCTTGACTCGAAGCAGAGTTGACGTATCTTGCACACTAAACATGTGTCCATGTCAGCGCAAGCGCAGGGTGTAATTACCATTTGACAGCCCGTGAGTCAGTAATCACACTAATCACCATAATCTGTTATTTAGTTTTAACCTTGTAAATGAATAAACAAATACCGTGTTGAGAAATGAAATTATTAGATCAAAATAAACGGTTTTTAATTGAGCCTTCAACTGGCAATCCATTCTTCATTCAATTTATGCAACCATGAAAAGATTGTTCTATATCTTGGTTTGTATACAGCTTTTTTTTAAATAGGATTAAGATATAGGTTTCCATTTCCATACTAAAAAAGATCATTGTAATTAAAATTAAATTCAAATAACAAGTTTTTAAAACGACAACTTGTTTTAATAGAAATTCCAATAAAACGACAGTCACTTAACATAAAATCATAATATATTATTTATGCAAAATTTTACAAAAAAAAATATATTAAAGTTAATAATTAATTATATAACATCCTTACCTTTTTTTTGTATTTTTTTAAAATATATTTATCACAAGAGTGCGCTCGTAACCTATGACTGAGTTGTAATTGGTAGTCCTAGTTCATATCTAGTTTTTTGTTCTATTAATATCTAGTTCCTGATGTATTCTCTAGTGTCTGGGCTTGGTGGCGGTAGCGTGGCGAGATAGTCGAGCGCTTTCTGAATATCAGATGGGACTGGTGGTGGAGTTGGAATATGAGCGCCCTGTGGCTGGAATCCATTCTCATCAGCTATGTACTGTAACTGGATCACCTGGAAAATGTTTTGGTTAAAACATTCAACATATATTATTACTGACTATACTTGTCACGTTGTCGGGTAAAATTAATGGAATAACAATACTAATTTTATACCTACATGGGAACCAAGAAGCACATGAAAAATTGAATTCCTACAAATGAATCCCAACAAAGATATGGATGGAGTATCAAATAGGACTTGACCAAGTGAAAGTATTACCAAGGACAAAGGCTAACAATGAATAGGGAACCTAATTACTGGGGATTATACAGGATACCTGTCATTAATATAATCAGGATATACAATATACACCTACTTACTGCTAAGTATTAGTGTAGTGGTCGTAAACGCTTTTTGCTATGAAATTCTCAGAAATTTGGGTATACCGGCGAACTGTGGGTGTATATTAGTATAACTGTCCCTAACCCCTTCGAGGAACACATGCGTGTTGTTATATTCATATTATATCGTACTTAAAAAGAATATAATTCCATATAGTTAAGAAATGTATTGTATATGTATATTAAATACGTATCTATGTAATGCTTATGTAAGTTTATACGCTTATAATTTGTAAAATTGTCTTCATCTCATGCCTCTTACTACATTCCTTTTAGTACATCTACCGTGATCGTCTCTCCACCACCCTAAGGTTGTCTGGTAGAGAATGCCTATGGCATTAAGACCATCTTTGTACATTACCTATGTACATAAAGAATTAAATAAATAAATAAATAAATAAATAGTTTTGTTCATATATTCTTTCATCAGATAAGAATGATGAGAAAATTTTGTTATATCATCGTTACGATAGGTAGGCTCCGATTTTTTAATATATAACCTATTCTTATTATCTATATCTATATTTTAATTTTTTTTCAACAATTTTCCTCAAAATAACTATTAAACACCTTTATAGCCATTGTGGTTGACTTGTATCTTCGAGACCTTTACATTATTTACCCGGATTTAACTCTTAGCTTCAACAAGGAAAATTTAATTATCATCATTATAAAACAGAATCTATAAATTCCAATATTATTTATTCAAGTCATAAATTCAAGTTCAATGGATACAAACACGAATTGATCTTTCCGTAAATAAAATCAATAAGCCTTCGAAGCTTGTTAACAAAAAAATAGGTATCCTTAGCGAGCGACTCGTCCAAAAGCTGATGAATTGTAATTTATCAATTTGATTACAATAAGTAAATTAGAAGGAAGTCTTTGTTACCTATGACGAAGTTATTCTAAAATTAAAGATTATTGCGTTATTTTGTAACCAAATATAATAAGAATATTTTATGTTGTTTGCTATCAATTTAATTATCAGTTATAAAGATAAATTAATTCAAATTTCCAAAGGAATGAACTTGAGTTTATATGACGGTTATAAATTTTAGTTTAATATAAATATTTCGAAGGATTTTTAGTTATTTTGTAGGTCCATTTTACAATGCCGTCTTTGTTGATTTCACGTAAGCTGGCCTATGTACCTAGCCTGACCTTAGTACATTGCATTGCTTACCAAAGCAAATGTTGCTTCGAGAGTTTGCATAGGCGCAGTAGATATATTTAAAATCATATTTAAATTATATTAATAATCATTATTCAATGAAATAAAAACCTCGACTGCGTTAAAAGTAAAACCTACCAAAAACAAGTCTTGAATGTTGGAAAATGTATTGTAAGCGGGTGCACCAAGGTGATGCCTTGTTTTCTTTTTTTTTAAATGTATATTATAAGATTAATTACCTGTCCATCGGGCGCGGTGTACTGGTACTGTCCCTGGGCGACCTGTGTCTCTTGCTCCGGGATACCCTGGTTCTTCACGTACCCCTGTTCCTCTGCTGAAATGCCGTTGCCGGTCTCGTAGCTGAAATTCCAATTAAAATTATGGAAAAGGTTACCATACTTTTTATAAACTATTTAATAGCTTTATTCTTTATGAAATAAATATTGGTTGGGTTTATTTAGTTGATTTAGTTTTACTTCATTCACCCAAAGAGAGAAATACAAGGCAATACGGCACAGGCAAGGATACTATTATTAAATTAGTATTAAATGCTATTACGAAATAATGTAATCGTAATCGATTTTTTTTTTGTGTGTATAATAATCGGTCTAGCAGCCGTGATCTCAAGTGATGAGCTTAATTATGAAGAACAGCATTTAATAATCTTATTTGTATACTAATAATAAAAAGAGGCAATATTTGATTGTATATTTGAATTTAATAAGCTCCGAAACTACTGGACCGATTTGTTAAATTCCACCGAGCAACATGATATAATTTATAAGAAATATCCAGACCACGGTTCAAGCCGCTGGTTGAGAACTAGTAGATTTCAAAGATAATAAAGAGTAGCAAAGAATTATCTCACCTCCACTTGTATGATCCATCTGGATTCTGGACTTGTTCTTGTCGTATGATGGGGATAGGTTCTGTGGTGTACTGCGGTTGTTGCTGCTGCTGTTGGTACAAGACCTGCTGTTGGAAAGGCTGGAAGCTGCTGACGTCAGCGTATACCGCGCCAACTAGGAACACTATAACCAGCTGAAAAAAAAACAAATTTGAATATAGTAGTTATTGAATGTAGGTACTCTATCTACATAATATAAAATCTACGTTACTATCTCTCTCCCAAATCCATAAAGAGTAATGCAATAATTATTATTATTTGATAATAATGATAAATTATAATGTTTAAGGAGGGTAAGGTTATTTTGTAGTCCACCGCGTTCACCACACATACAAACACCCAGACAAGTACCTCTAGGTCATACAAATATGTATACTGTATACCGTGCGGTGATCGAACCCGTAGTAGTTTCGATCCGTAGTGCAGAAACAAATCGCTCAACCATTATGCCAAATGTAGGTGTACCGTGTGACAAATTTCGTGTTTTATCAGTGCTATCAAATCACATTTTTATATTGACCTTTACTCGTTAATCAAAAGCTTGTAAACTATAAATAAATATAGATTGCAGACATCAGTTTGTTTATCCAAAATTATTATGTAAGTAATTTTAAAAACAGAACCTCTCTATAACTAATTTATATAGAAAGAGTTGATTAACAAGCTTTTGGTGTTTTGCTTAACGTTGAGTTAAAATAACTTGTTTCCTGTACTTAAGTAGTTTGAATCCTAGAGTAACCAAAGAAAAATATAAATGCAACTCAAAACAAATAAAAATATAACGTATAGGTAGGCTAGATGTTCTTCGTAAACCTGCGTACATTTCAACACTTTAAAAAACTTACAACACACTTCATGATGAACTAAGTACAGCAGTTGCAAGATGGATACGTATGCCACAAAAGAAATGTAATGATGCATTTTGGATGCACCCCCTCGTATTTATACCGAAAACTTTTGTCGCAATTACGCATCGTTGCGGATTCTGTACAATATTTTATGATCATGTGTACAACGAAGGACAGTTGGGGCGTCCCTTATGGTACCGTAGCATCGAATAAAACAATTTAAAAAGAACTTAATTCTCTTGCGGATAAGACATAAATGACGCTGAGAAGAGCAGATAAAATTGGAAATTATAGCTTTTGCGCGACATTTCAATGCATTAATTTCAATTTTATTAGTAAAGCTTTACCGTTTACGCAATGACAAAGTTGAACGATAATAAGGTAAGTAACTACTAATTAAAACAATGTCGAATCTTTCAGTTTTCACAAGTAATTGGGGTATTCCTCGAAGCGTACCCATTTTAAAGCGCACCTCACCTAATCAAGCGCATCTAAATATACCTCGAAGGGCAACCTGAAACCTGAAGTGCGCCAAGTGAACCTGAGGTGCGCCTGAAAATAAAATTAAAAACATTATAATTTATTCCTCCAGCTATGATGAAATATAAGGAAGGCATGAAGGTATATCGTAATAAAATATAAATATCGATAGACGTTTTAAAATAAAACTTTTCATATTATTTATTAAAACTATTTTTGAAAAGTACCAGGGCAACAGAAATAAACAGAAGTTGTGCACCACGGAGAACTGTGAGTGTACATTATTATAGGAGTAAGTACCCTTAAGGTATACAGGCTTATAGGGGAATACAGGCGTGATGGCATAATATGTTATAAATTATATGTTCTTGTCAAATCCATCAATCCATGATTCTATGTCAACGCGAAGTACCCGATTAGTTTCAATTTACTATTTAATTGTTTCACATTACGCGGCCAAAATGGCCATTTATTGTACGTATTTTCTATTGGGTTGACTTAGAAGCTTGATTTTTTACAGAACCAAGGAACCATATACCTTTATATTTAGTGCTAGCTTTCCACCAGTAGCTTTGCCCGACTGTGTGTGGTCTGGGTATTTCTTATAAAGTATACCTTGTTCACCTGAGGATAATGTTACTTCCCAACGATGAAAGAATTTCTCAAATCGGTCCAGTAGTTTCGGAGCCTATTCAATTCAAATAAATAAACAAACAAATATTTCCTCTTTAAATATCAGTATAGATTAGTTTCAACTTGACATCTCCACGCATTCATGAGAAAAAAAAGTGCTGACAGACAGAGATGGACAACGACGTGATCCCATATGGGTTCATATTTTCCCTCTTGAGGTACGGAACCCTAATAAAAGAATATGACATTATTATGTAAGTTGTCGTAGTAAAGTTAACTCTTAGGCACATCAGCGCAGGCGGTTCTCATAAACCAGTCGCATCTTGCGCTTGTGACATACTTCAACCAGGTTTCAAGAAAAAAAAACCGGCCAAGTGCAACTATGTGGGAGTTACTGGGCCTATAATATGAGGATAATGTTTAAGATTACTACATACTTAATTCAATAAAGTAACAACAACTTAAGCTTCGATGAGTATAATTATTATTATTATATTTAAAATGTGTACGTATAAATTATTATTTTGTAAGTTGAACTTTAAAAGTTCGTTATCACGTGTAGTCAGTTATAGTCTTTTAAGACATTCTGTGATAGTCAGTTGTTTCTCAGTGTTTTGTCTCCGTCAGCGTAACATAGAATTCCCTTTACAACATCATGTTACTCAAAAAAAACTGTGTTAACCAAAAAGTAATTTTAATATAGTCTGAATTTGAAAAATTCAAGGGCTAAGGTATAGGCACTTATTCTTTTAACGATATTACCGAGTTATATTGTGATATTATAATTTTACCAGATCATAAAACACGAAATTGATCACAGACCCACGCGTTGGTACATTCATACTTCTGCTAAAGTTATGACTGGTAACATGAGTATAAAAATTCTTGTACATAAACGTGTAGGTACTTACATGAAAAATACGTGTCGGTATTTCGGTGAAATCTCGATGTTTCTTGTACCGACTAATTTAATCAGCTGCGGTAGGTAATATAATTATGGTTCTGTACATACATTAAATGCTTTTCAGATACAAAAAAGATAGAAGCTGCTTGTGAATGTGAATTCTCTGTAGCATAGTTCCTAATGGCTAACATAGAAAATGCGTTAAAGTTTGCCTTTTTTGTTTCAGGGGGCATCCAAGCTTATTATTAAGCAAAGAAGATACAGGTGTTCTCCTAACTACGCAGTATGTCAATACTAGATTCATTATATATAATGATATTATTTTATTCAAAATTAATTAATCTTAGCAAATATACATTTTAGTTAGCAATACCCTAAGATACACTGAAAGACAATTTAAAACTTGAAAGTAAAGATCCCTATACTTTCGTTATACATATATACGTGGTCACAAACACTGTGTGTTGGGACAGTTTTTTGGGACATATGCTATACAAGATCCAGAGGAACTTCTGCTCTCGCGATCGCGTTATGTAAATCATTAAGCAAATGAATTCAATTAACATGACAGCTCGACCGAGAAAGCAGCTATTTATATTCTCTGCCATAACATTAAAATTGTGCGTGTCTAAATTACATGATACGGCCCATAAAGTATGTAAGTATTGTATATTAAACGATTCGGCTATTTGTCTCGTGCGCCATATTGATTAATGTGAAGTGCGCTGCAATGGTGTGACTGTTGGGCAATCTTCGACATGCAACCTCTTTAAAAGTTCGTGGATGGTAATGATTCGACCAGAAATGGGCGATGAAATTAAAAGGTGCGTAAGATAAATCTAAAATAGGCGAAGACAAAACAGTTCAGTACCTTTTTCTAATCTTTCTTTTTGTACTTTTACAACATTATATATTGTATACCTACACAAGGAAATATTTCAGTGAAAGGCAACATTTTTTATTTCCTTTATATGTATCTTCATTCATTCATGATCTAAGTACCATAGGTAATAACCGACTAGATGCTTATAAACGTTTTTATAAAATAATGTTTTTCATCTACTATTCTCTTCCTAGTTTTCACCTACTATTATTATCCTATAAATCATAAAAACAACAACAACTGTATCACAGGTTTTATTCGAATAATAATGAAATATATACATTATACATTTACATCTTACATGACTGTCATACATTCCGAGTACAATTACGAAATTTTATTTCATTATGTGCTTTTCAAGACTTAATTGGTCTTAGAATTCTTAGCAGCCTCTTCTATTGTAAGATTTTTGTTTTGAGCAGCAATTTGGTAGGGTTTATAATTATTGTTATAATAGGGATTGAACTTTGTGGGGTCATAAGGGTAACGGGGGTCATAAGGATATCGGGGGTCATAAGGACGATTATTGTACTGTCCGAAAGCATTGTATCTATTGTAAGGATCGTAACGATTGTATGCCGCCGGGTCGATGATTGGTTTGTTGATTCGGTCCACTAAAGGTACTATGGGTGCGATAGCTTTTCCGTTGGCTGGGATGTGTACTCCTGATGGTCTAAACCCTGTAACGTATTATAATAATTTCATTAATAGAAACAATAAGTTCCTTACTTTGGACCTTGTAGCAGATCGATCGAATTATGGATTACAAACATCTGACAATCGAGTAGCGGTAATGAGAAACCGAAAGTAATTTTATCGTTAGGGTCGGTATCGGTATTGGCCTAGAAATCGTATCTTGGGGGTCTGATGGCAGTTGCTTCATGTCTATCATAATCATCAACCCGTGTAGTATACTGTACTATATACTGCTGGAATGAGAGGGATTCGGATAACCCACAGCTGGCCTAATGCGGGTTGGTAGAGATCCCAAATTGTCAAAAAAATCTCTTAGGCCTGTAGGTTTCTGCGCTTGATAAATTTATTACTAATACGCACATGATTTCGAAAGGTCAGAGCTTTCAACTCAGCAGTCCAATTGTCACTAGGCTATCACTAATAGTCACTACATGTGTACTATCGGTTATATGTAGGTATTATATTCATCTGATTAAACTGGAAACCAATCCCAGCATAAATAGTTTCGGAAAAGGCTAGGATGACGACATATTATATAAAAATATCGATGCTCATCAAATGTAGCAGTAATAACTGCAAATTAATGTATTTGTCACTTGATGAAATTAAAACGTTACCATTTTCGTCTGCGACGTAGCTGACTTCAATGGGCGTGCCATCTGGTGAAACGTATGAATAACTTCCTTGAACAACCTGAAACAACAATTTGTTGAAATAATGTAAGAAATAAGATTTATTTGTCACAGTAAAGGCACCGCTAACTTTTTATGAGTTGACAAGTAATGAGCAACCAGTGTTTTCGTGGGTATGTTTTTGTCCGCAAAACTCTTACACCCCAACTCAGAGACGTCACTTAACCTTAATGAATCGTTAACAAACAGTGGCTACTATATCTTGACCTATTTTTCCATATTAAAGTTTGTTGTCAGTGTTCTAAGATATACTTACACCCCAACTCAGAGACGTCACTTAACCTTAATGAATCATTAACAAACAGTGGCTACTATATCTTGACCTATTTTTCCATATTCGCGTTTGTTGTCAGTGTACTAAGATATACTGGGTGTCTTTAGCTAATTATTCATTAAGGTTAAGTGACGTCTCTGAGTGCGGCCCTGGGTGTTATTAGCTAATGATTCATTAGGTTAAGTGAAGTTTCTTAGTGCGGCCCTAAGTATTCGATGTGTTGACTTTATTTTACACAACGTTGTAGTTCTATGTAAGAGTATTTTTCTATGTAAGAACATTAAAAAAAACTGAAGAACAGCAAAGCCTGTTACTAAGTGATAGAGATAAATGATAAGTACAAAATTTTTCAGCGGACTGCGGGTGGATAAATTGTAATTATTATTACACCGCTGCCTAATTCTTAGGAGAATACAAATATTATGTTGAAATAATAATCTCTTACTTGAGTTCCTTGTGGGTTTCCAGCATTGTCAACGTAAGCATCTTTCAGATATCCACTTTCCTGCGCTTGCTTGCCATCAGCAGTTGAAAAACTGTGGGTAATCATTTGTTTTATAATTCACGCATTACAGTAGCATAATTTAAAATGATCACACCGTTGAAATCCTTTAATTTTAAAAGGATTCTCATCATATCAGCCAAAAGAGATCCACTGCTGAATAAAGGCCTCCCCCATAGACTCACCGAGACCGGTCGTATCCTGCCTCCATCCAACGACTCCCAACGACCTTTTACCAGGTCGTGGTTCCATCTCGTTGGAGGCCGTCACCGGCCGTCACCGGACACCACACACCGGACAGCACGCTGCGTCGTCCGGTGTGTGGTTCCACTCAAGAACCTTTCTGGCCCAGCGGTCATCAATTCTATGAGCTTTGTGCCCCGCCCAATGCCACTTCAGCTTGCTAATCCTATCGACTATGTCGGTCACTTTGGTTTGAGTTCTTGAGTGGAACCACACACCGGACACCGCAGCACGCTGCGTCGTCCGGTGTGTGGTTCCACTCAAGAACCTTTCTGGCCCAGCGGCCATCAATTCTATGAGCTTTGTGCCCCGCCCAATGCCACTTCAGCTTGCTAATCCTATCGACTATGTCGGTCACTTTGGTTTTCACGAATCTCTTCATTCCTGATTTGGTCGCGTAGAGAAACACCAAGCCAAAGCTCGCTGAGTGACCTAGAGCTTTCTTATGAGGCACATAAATGGCTAGGTATATTAATGCAGTCTATGGATAAATTATTATTTTTATACGCTTCACAAAGAAGAAAAATAGTGGATTTTTAAACAATGCTTAGTATTTCCTAACTTTTTATATCAGGCACGTGCGCGCTAATATTGATCATTTTTCCAGTGCCAGGTATTGTTGTACCACGTAATACGTATATTATAATTATAAAACATGTTTTCATGAATGGCAACTAATTACAGTGAATTATTTTACTAGTAAATGCACATAACGTCTACGTCCACTTTTTTAGTCTCAAATAAAAAAAAACATTGTAGATACGTTTTTACGTTACATTTAGGTACCGTTTATCTCTGACAGATATAGCCTACTCGTATTTATAAAAATACTAGGTATTTTCATTGAGGAGAAAATAATGTAACTAATTAAAAAAAAAAAATTGCTACAGCTCTCTTAAACAAACCTGAAAGCGTAGTTCCCATCTAAGCCATGCTCGCTAGAGTATGACACGATGGGAACAGCTGGAGCTCCTGCGTAGTTGTAGTAAGGGTTTTTGACGCCGGGCCCAAGAGGCCTGGCCCCTGGAGCGAAGGGGAAGGCCGTTGGTACAGGTGTCGGTGGGACCACAGGAGCCGCAGGGAATGGAAACGGGAGAGCCGTGGTCACTGTCAGTGTCGTGCTGTATAGCAGCACACAACCGATTAGACGCCACATTCTAAAACAGAAGAATTGATAGGTATTTTAGTTGAAAATTAAACAAAATTTTTATTGTTATTTTGTGTCTACAGTTTATTTCTTAGCTGGGCAAGAAATAGTATTATATATTTCTGATATAATGTAAATAACCTGTTTAATTTTATTTACATTATGGAATGCAATAAAGTATTGAGTATTCATTTTTTAGGTTGACATTTCTAAGATCAATTCACTGCATTGGAACATCCACGATCACTAAACGGTCACATTTTAAATTGCTTGTTGAGTTGAGTTGCCACTATGTTGTAATAATTATAAACAACATTAAGTTATTATTTTAAGAAAATATAAATAACGTTTATTTTAATCTTAATTAACGTTAGTTTACCTTAACAGTGCTTAAATCGACTGCGCTCGTTGTACTCAAAGTGTAACTGTTAGCGTGGGATCTGAATATTCCATTTATAGGCAGCAGGGTTGCTTTGTGCTGATATTTTTTGTTGTGCCATCGCTCAAACGTGAGTGTAACACACGTCTCTTTTGCCCATCAGCTCCTATTAGCCGCCTTGTAGTTGCCTGTATCTACTCACCAAAGCGCAACACGAACACGATGGTTGTAATAATTTAGCAATTTTAAGTCAAAATTATAGTTAATGTTACGGGTGCAGTTACTTTAAGACATCAACTCAATTATTATTGCAGAATAACAATTGGGTGGTCTCGTATACAGTGTTCAAAATCAGCAAATTTCAACGGGAGCAGCCGACGTCAATTTGTTTAAGACTATGATTATATTTTCCAATATTGAGATGTTATCTGTCATAAGTAATAATAATAATAATAATAATAATTTATTGATTCGAAAAGAGTTAATTTTACAAGATAATACACACTACAATATTTCATAAAATTTACAAATTAAATACAAAGACATCTGTGTCTGAACTAGATAAAAAATATCTGTATCTCAGACATGACAAGTACAGAAACTCTAAATTAAATAGATGTTATATTTGTAGCACTTTTTTATGATTTATTTAACTACTAGCTTTCCGCCAGCGGCTTCGCCCGCTATCCCACGGGAACCATACATTTTACCCGGATAAAAAGTAGCCTATGTGCTATTCCAGACTATAATCTACCTCTGTGCCAAATTTCATCCAGATCCGTTCAGTAGTTTTTACGTGAAAGAGTAACAAACATCCATCCATCCATCCATCCTCACAAACTTTCACATTTATAATATTAGTAGGAAGTAGAATTACAATATTACGTACTGTAACCAAAGTTTGATCTGCTAAGGGTACAACTTTCTGTCGGTATCATTATTGGGTTATATTGAGGATTAATCCACTGTCGTAATTAGGGATGCCTACACCGCTACGTTCAAAGACGCTTACATACCTGCTCCTTCTGAATTTTAAGCATTAGGGCCGCCGAATAGTAAGCTGCAAATATACCAGTATCACCAGTCCAGAGCGAATCCTGTACCGGTGATTTTGGCGTTATTTTTTCTATCTAACTCATAGTAGCAGCTCCGAAATTCGTGGGTTAATGGATTTATGGCCTGTTGATGGCAACAAGCATGCATGAAAGCTATAATTAATTTAACCACAAAGTGCAAAAGTTTATTTCTAACCTGGTAAAGAGCCTCACCCACATAACAAAACAATTAAGCAAGCATGCCAAAAACTAAAATTTCATGTAGAGTAAGAGTGCATTATTTATAGTGTAACCTAAGAATGGCTTCTCAGCAATAAAAATTAATTAAAACATTACATTGTTTAAAAGCTAGCTTCAATTAGATATTGTATAAATATAAAATGGTAATTCAAAAGACTACTAAATAATGAACAGATAGTTGTGTTCATTATTCAGTAAAGTTACATAATAGATTCTACTTCTACACTTCCATTCCCTTCCGATGAGATGTGAATACAACACTTTAGCTTTTACTCTTGACAGGTAGAGAGAAAAGCTTTGTTTCTTTGTAGCTTAAATGTTCAAAATGTTTTCATCATCATCACACAATCCTTTTTCAGTTTCCAATTCAGATGTGGCTGAATTTCAGTTAAGACTTAATTTTTGCATTCGTTTGATTGTATTTGTACGTAAATACCTAAATAGGTCACATAGAGCAATTCCTCTGGAATTGACTGACTTACTGATCCATCAACGTACAGCTCAAACCGGGTCGGGCTGAAATTTGGCTTACAGATGTTTATTATGACAAAGGCATTCGCTAAGAAACGATTTTAGGAAACTCCCAGCAATGAGTAAAATATGTGAACATGGCGTAGGTCATCTATTAAACCATAAACAAAATATTCTATGTACCTACCTATGATTCATTGTGGCGTAGGTGAATTGCTGAAGAATTCCTTAATGTGGACCTTTGTACCTTGACCCACAATAATTACAATATCCACAAAATCACATATATACACGTAATTAATGTATAAATTTAATATTCCCATAGCCTGCATTATTCTGCCATGTTTCAGTGCAGTCATATCTGTGTTGTATTTGCACTCATTACTCATTAAAAGAAGGCCAAAATCTGGTTTTGATTACGTTTTACAAAAAGATATAGATCTTATTGTCAATTAATTTTCATGGTTACATCAACGTTAAGTAACTAATTAGATATGCGGTAGTTTTTTTTGGAACATTATTACTGATCTCTGAATAGCCTTTGTAATTGAGATAATAGCTTAGGTAAGTTGCATGCCTTCTACTTTTGAATTAGTCGAATATAAGCCTGGTGCTCAGGCTCAGCATTGAAACAGCTTACAGCTATGAAACAGCAACATTCAGTTCAATAAGAGAAGTTTTATAATCTATCCATCTTGATCATTTTCATAGTTTTCCTGATTTCGGAAGTAGTTACTCAAACTGATTCAGTACTTAAATATATATATATATATATGAGGTATTAATAAAATTTTAAATAAATTTCTGTGCAAGAGGCGTTACCCATATTAATAAAAGATTTGGTTTGTCTGTATATAATTGTATTGAAGATTGAAGTAGGTATTTTTTTCTATTCTAAACAATATATAGCTACCTACACCTAGTTTTTTTTTTCAAATCCAAAAACACATGTAATTATTTATTATTAACACGGAAGACATTAAAATGGGAGGAGAATCTTAAACCACGTAGTGTTTAATAGGTACAGTAGTGGTTATGCGTAATTTTATAGGCGTGCTATGAAATCATGTCCGAATATAAACGGAATTTTTAATGTCTTTGTAGAACACGCTCGTAAAAGATCTTATTAAAGTAATAATTAGTTAAAAAAGAATTACTGTTACATTCCATATAAATAGGTAACTCAATCTTTTTTTACGTACCCGTAATATGTATGTTTTATACAGATTATGAGAATAGTTACTAACTTGCTTAGTATCTTGGTATCCTTAAATGCCTAATAGTTTACATGTTAGTTCCAGATGTAGCAATTACGAACAAGTCATAAAGGGGACTGACTACCTGCTCTCATAGAAGAAATGTAGAGAAGAATAAAGAAGACTGTAGCGTTGTTCTAGTGGTATTGAGACTGCTACGCTAGAGGTCCTGGGTTCGATTCCCGGGGTTTATTTGTGAAATTCCCAAAAGCAGCTCGGAATCTGGATACTTATGTGCCTAGCAATAAGCTCGCCCCCTATTACATGGGACCTAAAAATACCAGCGAACTGTGGCTGTACATTAGTAAACTTTTGCGTAACACTTCGACGAATAATATAGGTAGATATGTTTACAACAAAGAAGATAACACAAATGAATGTCAGGTCACACAGTTGTTATTCTAATAGTTTAAATGCTTTATCCCGAAACCTGTAGAAGTTAAGACTACATTATATTTAAGTACACTTATCCATAACAAGCTGTGTTTATCAACAACATTGTTGCAATGAAACAAGTTACAGACAATATTTTAAAAAATTATAGTTCAACTGTACAGATAATTATAAAATAGACAACATCTCAACTACAGTTTATTTAATTGCGAGTTTTTCTCACGATTGGGGTTTTCTTAATTAATTACTAATTAGTATGGCAAACGTCTGTAATTTTGTTCTATTGTAAGTTAATCATTGCGCATTCGCAGCTTTGTTTACATACATCGCAAAAGGCCACACTTTACTTGTACCATATTTGATCAATATCTGAATAAATGATTTTGTCAACTGCAATTTTTTATAAGATCGTTAAGATCGTTATTCTCACAACATATACGCCAATACTGACTGACCGTGGGTCTAGTTATCCCAAGCGCGACTGCTACGCTAAAGGTTCTAGGTTCGGTTCCCGGGTCAAGTAGTGTTGTTAAGTTTTTCTGTGAAAATCCTAGCACGGAGTCTGGATTTGTGCCCGGTTGATGGCAATAGGCTGGCCCCCTATTACATGGGACCTGAACATACCTGTACAACTGCACATTGGTATACCTCTGCCTAATCCTTCGGCGTGATGGTATGTACTGTTTTTATATCAATAAATAACATGGAAGTCTGTATCTAATTTCAAAATAAAATCTATGATATGATGATGATCATAAGTTCCGACAAACGGCTCAATAGAGATTTAATATAATTTTTCGTGTTGGGGCTAGACAAGTTGTAATTTGACATTCGAATAGAAACAAAACGTATGGAAATGACATTTGTGACAGCCCGATTTGTCGAAAGCTTGTGTCATTTCCATACATTTTGTTTCTATTCGTTTGTCAATTCGAATGTCAAATTGCATCTTGTCTGTGTGGTTGATTTGCGATTGCTATTAGGAGCAATGGCAAATACACATCTTCAGATGTACGAGTATTGCTTGTTTATCATTTTATAACAATAAAAAATTAGATATGACTGACTTATAGGACGGTCTCTAAGACCGTCCTATACAGTCAGTTTCTGCCTGCCTCTGGGAAAAAGGCGTGAGTGTATGTGTAAGTGTGTATGCAATGATAGATCAAATAAAAGTAATAAATAACTGATCATAATTTTATTTACAATACAAACTGTTAAAACAATCAAACGGCACACAAACGCCTGTACGTATCTAAATCGGTTAACAGAGCAAACTTAAATACCTACTCTACTGAATACGTCTATGCTTTGACTATGGTAGAAACTTTCAAATAAAATTGGCGTCTAGATCAGCTAATGAACATCTCTGATTTATTTTCATTGTCATGGATCAATCGAATTGTTAGTGGTCGTTAGAAACTTATCGCCCGGCGGGCTGGGGGATGGAGGCTCCCTCCGCGTGGTAACCGGTCTCGTCAGCAAAGTAGTTGACGGTCTCGGGTTTGCCCTCGACATCGCGGTAGCTGTAGGAGCCGCGGACGACGACCACGTTGTGGGGCTTGTTCTCTTCATCGCGAGCTTCTTTCAGTTCACCAACTTCATTGCGGACGGAGCCATCTGCGCTCTCGTAGCTGTAGAAAATATTTAAGATTATTAAACACGTTTTTAAAATATCCTCGAGGGAATCTTGAAGAAAAAGCCTTTTGGAAATAATGGAATACTTACTTCCTTACTAATATTATAAATGCGAAAGTAACTCTGTCTGTCGCCCTTTCACGGCAAAGCTACTGAACCGATTTTAATGGATTTGCACTGGTGCACAGATAGTCTAGCTTGAGAAAGGACATAGGCTACTTTATGATGCGAAAAAAGCGATGTAAGGGGTTGAAATAGGGGATGAAAGATATCCGTCACCGCCGGGGTCGCGGAAGAATGTCAACACGTTCCCGCACCCCGGCTGAATGGTGATGAGGCGAACACCCGTCTGGTTTTAGTGGGTATACGTCCTTTCAGGTCCTTTCAGGATGGAGTACACACCGCGCCGCCTTCTCCAGGGCGGCGTGACGGTGCATAAAGCATTTCCAGACGCAAAAAAAGGGGATGAAAGATATAAGAAATACCCAGACCACGCCGGCGAAGCCGCTGGCAGAAAGCTAGTAGGTACATAATAATACTCACTTGAATGCGTAGCTACCCTCGGGCTGCTGCTCAAAGCTGGATTTCAAGATCTCGATGGGCGCGTCCAATGATGCAGCGGTGGCGACGGCCACGAAGGCAACGGCGACAATGATGAACTGTACGGGAAAACAATAATGTAGGTAAAACTTAAAAATTATGTCACTGAACATAACTTACAGTTCTCAGCAATCTTTTTGTCCGGCCTGAAGTTGGCACGAGTCGCAACCCGGCCGGTTGACCAAAACTCGGAGAGAGAATATTGGATTGAAATGAATTTACTTTAATTCTATATTTTGCTCGATTTTTACGGTCGGCTCAGGCCGGACAAAAAGACCGACGAGAACTATACTATTGTAGATAAAATGACAACTTGTGGAAGACAGTTGGCAATCACTGACTGATTCAGGCACTATGGCCATCACTAAGACAGGCTTTCGACCAGCAATGGATTTATATAGACCGTTAATAAAATAAATTTGTAGTAAATGTATCTACTGACCGATTTCATTTTGAAAAATTTGGTGTTTGTTCGGTGGCTAGGTAGCAACTGATGCATAATTGATGACGGCGAATTCTTTTATACATTTCCCCAACGCTTCGGGATAATGTCAACAGTCACGCTAACGAACGATGTCGCTAATCCGGATTGGGTCATTGATATATAAAAAAGTAATTATGTTGTAGGTATAAGAATTATTACCTGTGCAGTTACGAGTCATTTAGTATTTTATGACCGCTTAACACAAGGAATAGATTACTTAGCTTAACAAACAAAAAATATCATCACGCCCGTATTCCCCGAAGGGTAAGGCAGAGGTGTACTGCTGTACACAGTGTACACCCACAGTTCGCCTCGCCTCGTGTAATGACCCTAGTCATCATTACACGAAACGAGTCTAGTGACCCAGTCTGGGACAAATTTTTCTTTCGCCAAAAATATTGCGGGAATTACGGTCGTCTGTACCTAGATTATTCAAATAGTAGCTATTTAAAGCCTTTTCACATATATTTAGTACACCATTGGACTTTATTACTGTCGCCATACCGCCATCTTGTAGAGAAGACGGCAGCACAGTGGTCACGTGCTGCAGGCACAGTGAGGTTCAGGAGACTACTTATAAAGAGACCCCTTTATAGTCTCCCTAGGGATGTGCCTTAGCAGGCGTAGCACTGGTGTACTCTGGAGTGACCTTTTAAGTAGAAATTGCGGTGATTTAAAGTCTGGAGTAATCTTTTAAGTAGAAATTTCGGTGATTTAATCCCTCCGGTGTAATCCCCAAAGACCGGCAGCCTTTTGAAAGATTCCTATGGTAAACTAAAAAATGTACTAGAAAGCATATAACAGTAGGATAGAACATTTTATACAATATGTAAAAAAAAAACTCTAACCGATCCGAAAGGTATCCAAATCACACTTCCTAAATGCACGATTTTTGAACAGAAATTTTCTCGAATGTGACAACACTCACCTGCCGTGGTATATTTAGCAGCTGTGACGTATGGCCCCCGTAGCTACAAACCTAAGTTTCCTTGTTTTATAAAAAAATAATACTTTATTTGGAATATTTTTTACTTGGAAACTGAAAAGGATTAATTACATAAATGTAATCTAATATCGATACCTAATAACTTACCTTTACGGGTCGGATAGGATTTTTATAACATGTTGTATATTGTACATGTAAAAAGTATCTTTATGGGCCTGTTTCTCCACTTGTAAGTTCTCGTAACTTTACGGGATAATTAGTACAAATTTTGTTCCATTTTTTTATTTATCCGTCAGATACCAGCTATCTAGAGGTAGTGAAACAGGGCCTAAATCAATTTACAGTGATGTAGTGTACATTTACAGTAGTGTAGTATCAATTTACAGGGTAACAGTTATATAGACAGACAGTGAAAATAAATTACTGGGCAAATGAAATAACAACTAAGGTGTCAAAATGAAAACAATCAGCGGCAGTGATCGGCGATCTGGGGGGCTAGACAAGTTGCATTTTGACCTTCGAATTCGAGTTTTTTATTTTTATCGCTTTTTGTTTGTTGAAATCTCTACTTTCTGATGGGGTAAAAAAATATACATTACTGTTGTAAATTTTCTCAGAAAATGCAATGCAAACTAAAACGAAATAACAGGTAGTAAAGCCCAGACCCTCCTGGCCCCTGCCCCACTTCTCTATGAAATACCTTTTAATGAGCCAAAATTTTCCGTAGGGCACTCAGGTATATAAGTTATCTTAAAATAGCAATAAATAGGCATCTATGTAATCTGTGCAATGTGCATATAATTTAAAGAAGATTCTACAATTTTCTTTACTGTTCGTTTTCGTTTTTTTTGCATTTTCTGAGAAAATTTACCACAGTAATGTATATTTTTTTACCCCATCAGAAAATAGAGATTTCAACAAACAAAGAGCACACCGACATTTTTAAAAAAGAAGTGAGAAGTTTCGATTGAAAATTAAGTGCTTTTTCAATATTAAGTCAAAATAAGGTGAAAAAATGAATATTTTAAATAAAAATATATTACAGTTTGTTTGGGACATAAAAAGATAAGTTTTCACCAAATTTCGTGTAAAAATATATTTTTTTAAAGAAGATAAAAATAAAAAACCAAAAACTTGGGTACTTGAATTTTTAACATAAATTTAGAGGTAATGTGAAAAACGTGTAAATACAAAAGTTATACTTAGATCTTTTTATTACCTACAGCTTTGCCAAATAACTTTTTTCCATAGGACTTTTGCCAGAAATCGAAATAAAACTGTTTTTACCCATAATAACTCACCCCCATCCACTTCCCGACCTCAGATCGTCCGTAAATTATTTTTCCTTTCATTTCTGTTATATCTCTTCCTTTTCCAATGGGTTTCATACTAGGTACTATAATTTTTTTCGGTTTGAAAATTATCGACTACAGAACGCAGCTTCCACCTTTTAAATTTGATGGTAAAAATTATACCATAACCACCTGGCGTAAGTTTATTTTCTTATTCTAATATGGTGTAAACATTCATATAATATAATACTTTTTAGTAGGATTCCTAGGTTTGGCTACCAGTTATCTCAAACACTATGTGCACCATACGTTACTTCAAAAAAATCTAGTAAACCGCTCTACCGCACTCAGAATCACGGGGCTATTAAGAGATTCAGTAAGAAAAATAACAAATTTAGACCTTTGTCATAAAGGTCACAAAGGTCACCTCTCAGTAAGGTAATTCAAAATTAACTTGGCAGATAATTTCATACATGTTTTGTTCCATTTTTTATTTAGCGATCGATCGGCTATCCAAAGGTGGTGAAACAGGCCCTAATTAATGTTCGTCTGAAATGGTGTATGAGGTAACAAAGCTTAGATGCTGCTAAATTATTTCCGAATAAAAGTCCCTATCAGGAAAACTGTGCAATATTCCGAGATCCTAAGATTAAGTACTCTTTAAGTGAATGCACCTTTCATGTACTATGTCATTTTACCACAGACGTAATGCCGAGAATTTAAAGATATACCCGCATTTTCTCCGTGATAAAAATTACCTGATTTAGGGCCTGTTTCACCACCTGCTTATAAGTTCCCGTTAAATTACTTGGCAGATAATTTCATACAAAATTTATTCCACTTGTCCGGTAGCTAGCTGATGCTATTGAGAGGTGATGAAACTGGTCCTTAGTCGTTTAGCTGATCTATGAAGTAACGACGACGCTTAGATAACTGCTTAATCATATTAGCCGAATAAGATCCTCGGCTTTTCAGGAAAACCATAGAGATTCTATGCCCTGCCCTGTTAATTGCACAGTGGACTGCCAAGCACAGGTATCAAATTCCAAGGCACGCACCACTGCTTTTTAGAGATATAGCTGCTAGCTTGAGTATCTTAGTGACTTTAAACAGTGTGTGAAATGTGGTGATCCTTCTTAGAGAAGACTGAGCCCAGTGGGGAGACAGTAAATGTAACAGATTGTCTTGCGAAGTAATAAATTTAAAAAAAGTAAATAAATAAAAATATTACATGAAATGTTTAAACTTATTTTATTTACAGTAAGAATGACGCTATCTATATACAAAAGATAAGACAGCAAACTAAGAGCAACACGTGTGGCTGATGATCCGCCGCGTGCTCCAGTGTCATGGTATAAATGTTCTGCAGTATTTTCCTAATCGTTATTTTGCGATGAACAATTGATTAATTAACAATCATATTAGTCAATCGACCATTAACCGGTGGGTTCATTGGCAGCTTATCTCCTGGAGGGAACCACGGGGACGGAGGGTCCGTCCGCGTGGTATCCCTTCTCGTCAGCGTAGTAGGTGATCGTCTCCTGTTTGCCCTCAGGATCGACGTAGCTGTAGGAGCCGCGGACGACGACTACAGTGCGGGGCTTGTTTTCCTCATCCAAAACTTCCTTCGCTACACCTTCTTCGTTCCGGGCGGAGCCATCTTGCGATTCGTATCTGTAAACATTATTTAGATTACATTAATACCTATATAAAAAAATTTTTCGACCAGTATTATATTTGGACCAGGAGCATTTTGGTTTATGTTAGGTATGTACCTATTAAAAATATAGTTAATAATGGATGTAAAATTACCCGAAAGTGTATGAACCCTCAGGTTTTGGGTCGAAATTGTACTTGACGATCTGGGGGACCTCCTTATCCGCGGGTGCGGCGACAGCGACAGCCACGAGGGCGACGGCGAAGACGATCACCTGAACACACAATTGATACTTAAGGCGGCGACATACGTGGATTGCACGTTTTGGGGGTACATTAAAACGTTTTTTCTCCCTAATCTTTATCGGAAAAAATCCAAAAAAAATATATGTTAATCTACACGATACAGAGCAAGTGCGTCTCGGGCCAGATTTTTTAAAAAAACATTTGAAGTATTAAAAATAAATGACCAAAGTAGCCTCCGTTTTCTTCGTTACAACCTTTTTTCTTTTAAACTATGAACTGTAGGATTTTTTTTAATCCATCAGAATATTAAATAGTACTATGCCGAGAGTACTCTCGGCTCACTTTTTTGAAAAACTTTTTTAATTATTTTATATGATTTTTTTACGTAATCGATACTCGCAAGTTCCCTGAGCAGCCCCTCTGTCGCCCAATACTTTAGTGCGGGACGAGGCGCCGTGCTGAACGGACCTGTGCCACTTTTTTCCGCAAAATGGAGCTACATACTCGATACTTTTGTGTATTAGTAGTAGTATAAAGGGTTTATCAGTGTGTGTAAATCTTACAATGTTTTGATAGGGTGAGCACGGTGCTAGCTACAAAACAAAATTTTAGCAGCTCGGGATACTATTTTAATTTTTTACTAAGTTCAAGTACAATGTTACCTTGCGTGCTAATATGCAATTATTTTTTTAATTATAGGTACCTATTGATTTTAACTTTATAATGTAAAATAATTTTTAAATTAAATTCAAGATGGCGAACCTATTTATTTTTTTCATTAAATGATATGGGTATCAATTTCGAGGTTTTTTGGGGTGTTGATTACGAAATTGCCATTTGTTTTGAAATCCAAGATGGTGGACATCATTTTTTTTGTCATAATTGACATGGGTATCAATTTCGAGGTTTCTTGAGGTGTTGATTACGAAATTGACATTTATTTTGAAATCCAAGATGGCGGACATTTTTTTTCCAAAACTGTGACATGGGTATCAATTTCGAGGTTTCTTGGTGTGTTGATTACGAAATTGCCATTTATTTTGAAATCCAAGATGGCGGACATTATTATTTTTTCATTAATATGACATGGGTATCAATTTCGAGGTTTCTTGGGGTGTTGATTATGAAATTGCCATTTATTTTGAAATTCAAGATGGCAGACATTATAATTTTTTCATTAATATTACATGGGTATCAATTTCGAGGTTTCTTGGGGTTTTGATTATGAAATTGCCATTTATTTTGAAATTCAAGATGGCGGACATTATTATTTTTCTATTAATATGACATGGGTATCAATTTCGAGGTTCCTTGGGGTGTTGAATATGAAATTGCCATTTATTTTGAAATCCAAGATGGCGGACATTTTTTTTTCATAAATGTGACATGGGTATCAATTTCGAGGTTTCTTGGTGTGCTAATTACAAAGTTGCCCTTTATTTCGAAATCCAAGATGGCGAACATTATTTTTTCATAACTGTGACATGGGTATCAATTTCGAGGTTTCTTGGCGTGTTGATTACAAAATTGCCATTTATTTTGAAATCCAAGATGGCGGATATTATTATTTTTTCATTAATATGACACGGGTATCAATTTCGAGGTTTCTAGGGGTGTTGATTATGAAATTGACATTTATTTTGAAAAAAATTGCGCATTGTATAAAAAATATCCTTTATACATTATAATATACCTCCACGGGGCACGCGATGCCAGCGATACCTACGGCCTCCGGCAATATTGACAGATAGCTAGGTAAATTAGATTTACTGTAACTATAGGCAAGTGTATAAATATAAGAAGTATGGTCTACGCACACTATATGAGTTAGCCATTTGGTTTATGCCTATTGTTATCAAATCTTAAACAAATATTAAAAATATATAGATTATAAAAGTACCCATTTACCATTTTACCCTTTGTATTGTCCTCTTGAGTCTTTAATTTCGAATTATGTTTTTTACATTTTCTTTTGTTATCCATTTTGATAATATAAATAAACATAATTATAACGCACAGAATTACTTTATTACAATTACAATAACGACTAAGTATATTTAAATAATTTATGTACACCAATACACGCTAATATTAAATATTATTATGTACACAGACACAAAAATAACCCCATTATATGATTACTAAAAATCGATGCAAGTATTACGAAACTACGAGTATGTAAGTACTTCGATTTACAAAGAAAAGTGTCGCAGGTCCATTCAGATTAGTGTCTCGTCCCGCACTGAACTGAAGTTTTAGGCAAGACTCGACAAGAGGGGTAGGTCTCGCGATTTGCAAGTTAAACGTAAAAAAATAATTTTAAGTAAATAATTAAGAATGTTATTATTACAAAATCTGTAAATAGTAGGTACTTGCTTGTTTTTTGCCTACACATTTTGTTTTTTCTACTTAGTTAGAAAAAACAAAATATATCTATAAGCAAAAACTTGTTATCGGCTATCAGCTGACCAAGTTGCTGCTACTTAGCTTTTAATTAGCTGTAAGTTTTCCGTGCAATAAATAAATAATAAGCAAAAGGTTCCTTCAGTATCATATCTAAATTTCTTATAGAAAAAATATTCAACGAAAACATTTCTATCAGTAGAGGTATTATAAATTCAATACAAGTGTTTTTTTAAAGAACTCCAAAACATTTTATGCCATGCCTTTAAACTGTCAATTGATATCATATAATATCTGAAAGTCTAACACTGATAATAATAACAAGCAAACAAACCTTTTTATCATTCCGTATAAAAAACTATAATATTTTAAATTATTTATTTAATCGGCCGAAAAATGTAGACAACCCTAGTCTAAACGGCAGTCGGGTGGCCAGTCAATGTGTGAGTGCAACGCGTAGTCAGTGCCAGGGGGTGCGGCAGCACGCGCGGGGATATTCATCGGGAACGCCCACTCGAGCAAGGTCAACGGCGTATATCGCAGTCTTAACCATAACATTCAAAATATCAATTTGAAAACATCATAATTATAAAGATCCTACACCGAAACAGTAACAATATTTTATTTCAACAAAGGGCTATCCAATTTTATAATTATCTGATTATTCATAATCGTAATTGTAAATAAAAATGAACGTACGAATTTCATTTTGATAAGTTTTGTTCGGTAGCTGCTGTGCGACTGATGCCAATACTGTCTCGAAATAAGCTTTTATACATAACTTCAGCGCCTAACGTAATGTCAAATGTACGATGTCGTTAATCCGGATTTAGTCAGCCGGATTAAGTCAAAAAAGGAGGAGGTTCTCAATTCGTCTTAGATAATTATGTTTTTTTACGTTTGTTACCTCAGAACTTTCGACTGGGTGAACCGATTTTGATGATTCTTTTTTATTCGAAAGCTAGTGCTTCCAGATTGGTCCCAAATAAATTTTATCGAAATCCAGTGAGCGGTTTAAAAAAAATCGACGATCGTTTAAAAAATTGTATACGTAGATGTTATTTTGGTTTTCTCAGAGACGTCGCTGTTTGTGCCGGGCAGTGCGTTTAGTTGGCCTCCCCATATAATATAATAGGTACAAAACAAAATACATCTATATTCCACTAAAACTCTCAAAATAAATTATTTTTTAACAAAAAACAAACCGCCTCCAAAAAACTAAAAATTAAATAAATAACATGTGCATATTAACATTATGATTTCTAACAAATTTGGAGTCGGTGCCAAACAGACATCAACGAAAGTCATATTTAAATTAAATTAGTAGTTTGTGGTTTGTTTTTTGTTAAAAAATTATTTATAAGTATGTGCGTGACATTTATTTTTCTCAAAATCTGGAATATCGCCGCAAAGTTACTAACTTATCGGTTTTTCCTTATGATCCTGGCCCCTCTTACGTCGGACATACAGGAGGGGATCCCTGCTATAAAATTGTACTAGTTGCTGAGAGTAGCATAGAGGTTAAGAGCAGACTGACGGAGTGGTAGCTGAGAGTGGCAAGTGTCGGTTTAAAAGTGAGCAGAACCAAGGCAGAGTATATTTTCTGTGATTTCGATGGCCTTTTCAGTCCTATAACCATTACTTAGGTGGACAGCTTTTAGCCTGCCCCTACTTTGTAATGTTGCTAAGCAAAAACATTAATGACATCGAAATTGCTAGGTACAACAGTGTCAAGTGAAACACACCACTACACGAAAAAACATGTAACCAAACACAGAAACTGTTAATTGAATAAGACAGCAGAAGGTTTATTATAAATTTATATGAGAACCGAAACTGAAAACCGGGTACCCGGTTCTGAATTAGGAACGGAACCGAAAGGTCCGGTTCTCGATGCCCTGGTCATGATCTGTGTTGCCGTTGATTATGACTTATTCATATAAAAAAAACATACAATCACGCATGTAATCGCCGAAAATACAGTACACAGTCACAGAGCGCAGCTTCCACCTTATGTTTCTGATGGTAAAAACTATACCATAACTATATAGGTACATTTTTATACTATGTAGTGTCAAAATTGCTAGAATTACAGTACATACTAGTATTAGTATTAGTACATACTGCCGATGACATCGCCGAGATCCAATCACTTGATGAAACACCTGGCGTAAGTTTATGTTCTTATTCTAATATGGTGTAAGCATTCATATAATATAATACTTTTTAGTAGGATTCCTAGGTTAGGCTACCAGTTATCTCAAACACTATGTGCACCGTACTTCAAAAAAATCTAGTAAACCGCTCTACCGCACTCAGAACCCCGGGGCTATTAAGAGATTCAGTAAGAAAAATACCAAATTTAGACCCTTTTTGACCACCTCTCAGTAAATTAATTCAAAATTAACTTGGCAGATAATTCCGTACATGTTGTGTTCCATTTTTTATTTATCTAGCAGTTAGCGGCTATCCAAAGGTGGTGAAACAGGCCCTAAATGTTCGTCTGAAATGGTGTATCAGGAGGTAACAAAGCTTAGATGCTGCTAAAATATTTCCGAATAAAAGTCCCTATCAGGAAAACTGTGCAATATTCCGAGATCCTAAGATTAAGTACTCTTTAAGTGAATGCACCTTTCATGTACTATGTCATTTTACCACAGACGTAATGCCGAGAATTTTAAGATATATCCGCATTTTCTCCGTGATAAAAATTACCTGATTCAGGGCCTGTTTCACCACCTGCTGATAAGTTCCCGTTAAATTACTTGGCAGATAATTTCATACAAAATTTATTCCACTTGTCCGGTAGCTAGCTGATGCTATTGAGAGGTGATGAAACTGGTTCTTAGTCGTTTAGCTGATCTATGAAGTAACGACGACGCTTTGATAACTGCTTAATCATATTAGCCGAATAAGATCCTCGGCTTTTCAGGAAAACCATAGAGATTCTCTCCTAGATACCTCTGCTTTTTAGAGATATAGCTGCTAGCTTTAGTATCTTTGTGACTTTTAAACAGTGTGTGAAATGTGGTGATCCTTCTTAGAGAAGACTAAACCCAGTGGGGAGACAGTAGGTAAATGTAACCGATTGTCTTGCGAAGTAATACATTTAAAAAAAAGTAAATAAATAAAAGTATTACATGAAATGTTTAAACTTATTTTATTTACAGTACGAATGACGCTATCTATATACAAAAGATAAGACAGCAAACTAAGAGCAACACATGTTGCTGATGATCCGCCGCGTGCTCCAGTGTCATGGTATAAATGTTCTGCAGTATTTTCCTAATCGTTATTTTGCGATGAACAATCGATTAATTAACAATCATATTAGTCAATCGACCATTAACCGGTGGGTTCATTGGCAGCTTATCTCCTGGAGGGAACCACGGGGACGGAGGGTCCGTCCGCGTGGTATCCCTTCTCGTCAGCGTAGTAGGTGATCGTCTCCTGTTTGCCCTCAGGATCGACGTAGCTGTAGGAGCCGCGGACGACGACTACAGTGCGGGGCTTGTTTTCCTCATCCAAAACTTCCTTCGCTACACCTTCTTCGTTCCGGGCGGAGCCATCTTGCGATTCGTATCTGTAAACATTATTTAGATTACATCAATACCTATATAAAAAAATTTTTCGACCAGTATTATATTTGGACCAGGAGCATTTTGGTTTATGTTAGGTATGTACCTATTAAAAATATAGTTAATAATGGATGTAAAATTACCCGAAAGTGTATGAACCCTCAGGTTTTGGGTCGAAATTGTACTTGACGATCTGGGGGACCTCCTTATCCGCGGGTGCGGCGACAGCGACAGCCACGAGGGCGACGGCGAAGACGATCACCTGAACACACAATTGATACTTAACCATAACATTCAAAATATCAATTTGAAAACATCATAATTATTAAGATCCTACACCGAAACAGTAACAATATTTTATTTTAACAAAGGGCTATCCAATTTTATAATTATCTGATTATTCATAATCGTAATTGTAAATAAAAATGAACGTACGAATTTCATTTTGATAAGTTTTGTTCGGTAGCTGCTGTGCGACTGATGCCAATACTGTCTCGAAATAAGCTTTTATACATAACTTCAGCGCCTAACGTAATGTCAAATGTACGATGTCGTTAATCCGGATTTAGTCATTTATAATTATGTGCGTGATATTTATTTTTAAGTTGACACTAACCTTTAACCGCTTGAATTTGAAATGAAATCGATAAAAAATGGAAATTATATATGCCTAGTTTTTAGGAATAAGGTTATACATAGGTATAATATTTCGATTGGTGAGCTGACTTATATTTAATTAGATCATAATTTATTTCAATGATATTGGGCTTATGTGAAGATAAAACAACCTCCGTATAATTTGTATGCTTCAGTAAATGGCATGGTAAAGCATGTCCATTGTCCATTCTCCACTTTCAGGGAACGCGTGCTCAGGGCCCGCTGATATACAACAAGGGATATTCCATAATGCAATTATGTAGTTTGGGTAAATTGGGTGCTTAAAAGTTAAAATGTATAGGCGCACTACCATGTAATGAATTATTTATTATTCATCAATATAAACGAAGGTCAGTAAAAGTGTTGAGCATTCCTCTACTACTTTAGACTGCCTCGTTGGTCTAGTGGTCCCGAGCGCCACTGCTACGCTAGAGGTCCTGGGTTTGAATTCCGGTTCGAGCAGTGTTGTTCATTATTGGGTTTTTCTGTAAATTCCCAGTAGCAGCTCGGAGTCTGGATTTGTGCCCGGTTGATAGCTCGCCCCCTATTACATGGGACCTAACATACCGGCGAAATGTGGGTGTACAATGTGTACATTACTATACCTCTGCCTACCCCTTCGGGGAGTACCGGCGTGATGTATTTTAAATGACTATTAAGTCTGGATATTATATGCCACACCGAAAACAGAAATGTAACTACCTCTTACTTGTCGTAATTCTATGAACCTCTCAGTAACAGCTTGGATGGCAATAGGCTCACATCATAATGACTATTACATAGGACCTAAACATACCGTCCGCGTCTATGAACAGGTACATCTCTGGTTAACCCTACGGGAAATACTTACCGACGTGATGGTATGTTATGTTAAATAGAAATCAATCGGAATACATAGTTTAACCAATTAACATTTTAAAGAAATTTTCCGTGCTTGAACGCGGACAGAGCCGCGGGCGAACGCTTGTTTCAGTATGTTAGATTTAGGTATTCACTACCTATCTTTTTTTGAGTGCGTCCTAAAATCCTAATGTGTGTACCTAAGTACCGACTAAAAACCAAAAAAATAATAATTAATAAAACAATATGAGCATAATACATATGACATAAATGCAAAAAATATGTGGAAAAATCAAATAAATAACCTTAAACTTAACAAACTCGGGTAAAATTGACTTGTCCAGTTTTTTAACTGACTGCCAAAGGAGGGTTATTTTCATCAATCGTACCTACTACTCGTATCAGTGATAGCCTAGAAATATGACCACTGGACTGCCAAGTCATAGGTCTCGAGCTCGAATCCAAGGCACGCACCTCTGAGAGTCTGACTTTTCGTAATCATGTGCGTATTAAATTAATGATCACTCGCTTACAACGGTGAAGGAAAACATCGTGAGGAAACTTGCAGGCCTGAAAGATTTTCTCGTCGGCGTGTGAAGTCTGCCAACCCACACTAGGCTAGCATGGTGAAACTTTCTTTCTTTTTTTATCATTTTTTTTTAACGTCTGGAAATGCTTTATGGACCGTCACGCCGCCCGGGGAAGGCGGCGCGGTGTGTGGGACTCCGCCCTGAAAAGGACGTCTACCCACTAAAACCAGACGGGTGCTCGCCTCATCACCATTCGGCCGGGGTCACGGGTACGTGTGGACATTCTTCTGCGACGAACATGGTGAAACATAGCCTAACCCCTCCCATTCTGAGAGGAGACCCATGCTCAGCAGTGGAACGACTAAAGGGTTGTTGATGAATCGCTCCTACCTACAAGCTCTTTTACTGGTACTCTTGTTAAAACGGTCTTGACTTGCTCATACCGATGAGGCTGAAGTTGCTCACTCTATGTCTATAAGGTCATTGTAACTCAAATATTGTATCCGCCGCCGCCTAGTCGGCGTCAAGGTCACGTTAAAACGCTAAAACCGCTTTTGCTTGACCCCTATCGAATATTACTATACCTATCTTACAAATAAAAAGAACAAGCGTTTCTTCAAATCACAGGCATGCTTAATTTGTACAGATCTTCAAATCATTGTTTCGTCACAAAACTTTTGAGGCAAGTGTTATGTACTTGTGCAAGTGCTATTGCGATAGAGGGTCGATAGGAGTCTTCTATCATACATGTCACCTACGCAATATTGTCACCCGCTAATAAAAATACGAGTATGCTGTGGACGTTCTTTGATGTTTGTTCATTTATCAAATTGATTCTTATGATCTTACTTTTCTATAACTCTTGAAAATTTTCTAGTACCTACATATAACTTTGTACCGCTTTCTGTACAACACATCCTTATTTTTTATGAATCGTAAAAAAAACTTTTTTATTATAAATTAATAGGTATTTCAATATTTATGGCTAAATGTGTTGCTAACCGCCAAACTCGAGAACGGCCGGACCAATGGCTACTATTTGCCTCTTTAGCTTAATGGTCCTAAGCGCTGCTGCTACGCTTGAGGTCTTGGGTTTGATTCGCTGGTCGAATAAAGTATGATTGGGTTTTTCTATGAAATTCTCAGTAACAGCTCGGAGTTTTATAAATGATATTTCTGTAAATTGGTCTTTTAAAGAAGTCAATACTCCAGCTATTTTTTAAACACGATAGTGCTATTCTTCTAATCTTTTCAATGGTTCTATTGAGAAGAGTTGCCGAAACAAACTCCGAGAATCATAGTTTCTTTTTAAGTCCAGACAAAAGTAGTATTATTAGTATGTTATGTAAGTTTTACAATGTAGGGAAAAATCTGAATTAGTTTTTTGCAGAAAGAGTCATGGCGGCATGGACCAGTCCTAACTGACGGCACGCTTGCATCAGTGAATATCGTGTAGAGCAAGAACTCCACGACCCGTCGCATTCAAACAGATTCGAACTTAAGGCCTACGACTTTGCAGTCCACGAGTCAGATCCCTATGCTATCACTGCTTGTTGAGTCTTATATAAAAGATATTGCGACATGAAATAGTTTCCTGATATATTATGCCTATACCTAAATTATTTCCAAATATACGTATATTAAATGATAGGTAGGAGTAATATGAGAAAATAATAAATGTAATGATGTCATGTCAGAAATGAATTTGTCAAGGTATAGAGGCACGATTGTGTATTTTAAGTAAAGTAATAATGGTAGACCGATATAGCCGAAAGGATAAGCAAGCTGAAGTGGCAGTGGGCGGGGCACATAGCTCGTAGAACTGAGAGCCGCTGGGGTAGAAAGGAGTTCTCGAGTGGAGACCACGCACCGGAAAGCGCAGCGTGGGACGGCCTCCAACGAGATGGACCGATGACCTGGTAAAGGTCGCTGGAAGTCGTTGGATGCAGGTAGCATGCGTCCGGTCCCTGTGGAAGTCAATGGGGGAGGCCTTTGTTCAGCAGTGGACCTCTTTTGGCTGACATGATGATGATGAATAATGGTGGGCATGTTGAGTATGTATTGATTTTAATGGGTTCTTCATTCTTCTTTCATTCGTCTAAAAAAAGGGTCATCAAATTGGTCCAAAGTAGGCATTTCTGTTAAAGCCCTCATCGCAATGAGTTTGCGTTGATTCAGACTATAAATCTCAAAAACTCAACGTTTATACAGTTTTCCCTAATAGAAAGCGGGATTTTCTAGAACATTTATGAGGAGAGCGGGAGCGAAGACGATCATCTTAGAAAATACACAAAATGTAGCACAAACATAATTATAACATTGTTTCCTATTCCAGGAAGTTATACAATAAGATATTCCAATTACAATACATACAATATTACTTTATTTCAAACAAATGGATTTTAAAGTTAGCTTTACACATTCTTCTGCGTAAGTTTTGTCAAATGTTTTGTCAATGTCGTCAATCCGGATTTGTTAATTAATACTACCACATTTATGATACTTTTTTTAATTTCAGGTTTACAAGTGTTCACTTAAATGAATACCTCATTTACATGGACAGCTCTGCTATAAATGTCGATAAAAAAATCACTTATACGATGCTTCCCTCGGCGGTTATCTAAAAATAATTTTAGTACAGGTATTTAAATTATAACTCATTAATTTTGTAAATCCATTTCGTTTTCTATTTTAGATAAATAATAGTAGCAGGCACAAAAAAAACATTATGAAAACAAAATCATAGGTAATGTAGATTATCTATATCTTCTATATCTATACTATAATATTATAAAGAGGAAAGATTTGATTGTTTGTTTGCATTGAAAAGGCTGCGAAACTACTGAACCGATTTGAATTTTTTTTTCACCATTAAGAAGCTACATCTTTACCGAGTAACATCATCACTACATAGTATAACACAAAGTCGCTTTCTCTGTCCCTATATCCCTATGTATGCTTAAATCTTTAAAACTACGCAACGGATTTTGATGCGGTTTTTTAATAGATATAAGAGTGATTGAAGAGGAAGGTTTATATGTATAATACATACATATTATAGTAGAGAAAATACAAGAAATTCAAACCCATTCGAAGCCGGGGCGGGTCGCTAGTAGGCTATAATTTAGAAAAAATACCCAGACCGCGGAAATGCTAGGCATTAATTTTCAAATTAACTTCATTACATTTTGATCGTCTGAGATGACTATTGATGATGATGATGATGAATAGTTTTCTCAATGTACTAAGTGCCTAAAATGAAATTATTCAAGAACAGATAAACACTTATAATCTATTGACACTTAATGATTTCTAACCTGACTATAGTTAGAAATAAGTAGGTATTATCTAAGGGCTTGGATGAATATTAAAATTTGGATACATCGTGTTCCGTTACATGAACGTTGTATCTTTGCCCTGGTGAAAATATCCCAGTTTAAACAGTAGGCCACTTAGATTGATGCTTGTACATGTTCGATATAATCATCATCTACGATGAACTAGCTTTCCGCCAGCGGCTTCGCCCGCGTGATCTGGGTATTTCTTATAACTTTCATCCCCTATTTCAATCCCTTACAGCCCTTTTTCGCATTAAAAAGGAAGCCTATGTCCTTTCTCAGGCTCTAGACCATCGGTATACCAAATTTCATTTAAATCGGTTCAGTAGTTTTGGCATGAAAGCGCGACAGACAGACAGATAGAGTTACTTTGGCATTCATAATATTAGTAAGGATTTCGCGCTGTAAAAACAGCGGTATGTCCATATAAATAAGCACAATATCCGGTTGCCTAGTGAACTTGATAACCAAAATTGATCCACCCACAAACTCCATCGACTTTTAAAGTGTACAGTCACTGTGGCTATTTTATTCGTTGACATAGATACACGTACGACATCAGTTGTTTGCTATGCAGACAGTGTTATGACCTTGACCGCCAACCGTCTCTTGCGCAGATAGATTATATATTCCATAATCATTATTTTAAACTTTGGGTAATACCACCATCGAACATCTTCCCCAACATACTTATAACTATCTATTAAATTGTGGTAGACGGTAGACCTAGGTATATAATTATCTAATTAAAAACAATATTACGAATTAATGTTAACGATCTTGTATTTCTTTTATAATTCTTGAACCGAAACACCTGATAGTGTGACTAGTTCTATCATCGGTGTGTCCTATTATAAAGCATATAGGATAACTCCGATATACCTTTAAAGACTAGGTACCAAGTCTTTAGAATGTCTGGAATATTGTAATTGGTGATTGTGCCTCGGATATTGCAGGTAATTTAATCATGTACACAGTGCAAAAACAAAGATTTTTATACGCATAGAACATAATCGTACATTTCTTGACACGAATATTAAAATTTTCGTACAATTGTCAAAAATGCGTCTGCTGAGTGCGGGTTCAATTGCCAGGTTGGGCACACTTTTATCGGAGTCTGTGTAAACATCACCGACTAGAACATGGGACCTTCAACATACCGGCTGTAGGTGTTCATATTTTTCCCTATGGATAATTCAAGTTTCAGCCGTGCAGGTATGGTTATGATCCATTAGGATTTTCAGCCCACAAAATAAAGGTATGGTAGGTACTTTTAACTGCTTCCATTTTTAAGCGGCATTCAATGCGATCCTAAGCTTGCCTCGTTATCCTAGCGATTCTAAGCGCAACTGCTACCCTCGAGATCCTGGGTTCGATTCACGTGTCGAGCAAAGTGTTATTGGGATTTTCTATGGAATTCTCAGTAATGGCATTAGGCTCACCTCCTATTACATAAGACACAAACATACCGGCGAATTGTGGATGTTCATTAGTACAAGCCTAACTCTTCGGGAATACAGGCTTGACAATGTTATCAAAACATTGACATTATAGTAATATTATTATACTTTCTAAATTTCATCATTTCAAATCATGCATCTGTGGTCGCCGCCGGTTACTCCTTAGCATCGACACACTGTCGTTGATAAATTTTTAAACTTACCCTCTAAGTTTTATAATCATTGTACTTTCTTGTGAACTGTTACCTTTTGTACGCTCGTTTTAGTTTGTCTTTTTTCTCAGTAAGTGAATTTATATTATTCTTATGAGAAAATAAAGCTCTTAAACCAACATAAAAATTTTGGTGCAGACGTGAGGCATAGTACATTTTACTTCAATTTTGTTTTCTTATCTATTTTTCTCTTAGTAAGTAAGTTATGTATATGTACGTGTCTCGCTTGCAGCTGAATAAATGTTTCTTTCTTTCTTTTCTTTCTAAATCATTGTATCAAAAGTATCTATTTACCTACAGAAAGGAATATAGCAAGTGTTTTCTTTCAAGACCAATTATTTAGATTTTTTGTATTAAATGGAAAAGAAAGCTTCAATTACGTAGATTAAATAAAAGTTTTGTGCTTAGCTTCAGATCTCACTAGTCTTCTCGACTATTTAATTTTATAAAAAAAAATGAAATAGCACTATTTAGTACCATACCCTTGCATAGCATAAGGATGCTGCCATAGCATTCCGTGTATATGATGAAAAAACTTTGCCTTAGTTAATATTGACCGTATCTTTTTTATTAGCATCCTGAAAAAAGATTTTCTTGTTCTTGTTTTGTGTAAAATCTTCAGTCAATATTAGGTAATGACATTGGTAATCCAATGTTCCTTACATATTTTCACTTTTACTTTATATATATAATCTAAACTATCAATTTATTTTTGGTTAATAAATAAACGGAGAACCACTTACTCATCTCAGCTGCTAATGAGCTTTTTATAGAAATAATGCTTGACCTGAGAATCGAACCTAGGACCTCACTTTCAGCAGGTCAGCAAAAGTGCATATAGCATATGCACTTTTGCTGAACTATTATCTATACATATAAAATGCTTTGTCCTGAATGACTGACTCACTGACGGATCAACGCACAGCCTAAACCGCTGATCGTAGAGACCTGAAACTTGGAGAGTGTATTCTTTGTATGACGTAGGCATCCCATAATAAAGGATTTTTCGAAATTCTATCCCTAAGGGGGTGAAAAGGGGGGGCAAAGTTTGTATGGGACAACGTGATTCCTTGGTCCAATCTACTTCAAATTTTGCATATACATTCTATAACAAAATTGAAAGAAGACGTGTTTCGTATTTTATTGAAATTCATCCCCTAACTGGGTTAAATAGGGGTAAAAAGTAATTTTTCTCCGAAGTTGATATAATACTCCTTAAAGTTTTTTATTTAAATTAAATAAAAATAAATTTTTTGACACAAGATATGTCAATTCCTCAGCAGTAAATAATGTCAAGTAGTGAAGGCTCTTTATTCAATAAACAACGATTTAATAAATACCAGTATAATAATACGTAGTGATATATTTTTTTGAGTTCTCCTGGTGTAACAGGCAAGACTTTTATTGAGTTTAACATCGGCCAAAGTTAGAAGCAATCGTGATATCCGACAGACTTTACGAGTAGAGCTCAGAAGTAAAAGCGCGTGAAGCGGTCTCATTTGTGGACAGTTCTCAGACCCGTTCCTTAAAATAGGAAATAGTGGAACACACAACATTAAAATTGAGAGTTGGCGCCCCAATTATGTTGCTGCGGAATATAAATCCACCAAAATTATGCAATGGCACCAGATTTCAAGTGAAAACATGCATCGCAATGTAATCGAGTCAACTATACTGACCAGTTGGTCTCGAGGAGAGTATGTATTTATTCATAGGATTCCACTAACACCATCAAACCCCTTTGAATTCAAGAGAGTGCAGTTCCCCATCAAAGTCTGCTTTACAATGACCATAAACAAACAACTGAAGGTCAAACTCTTGGTAGCGGGAGTAGATTTGAGGGAAAGCTGCTTCTCCCGCGGGCAGAGTATGTGGCATGCTCCAGAGTAAGCGCATAGAGTAGCCTATTGATACTAGCATCCGAAGAAAAAACAAAAAAATATTGCTACAAAGAAATACTGTGGCAGGTGTAGAATTTCTATTTCGCTGTAAAAAGATAATAGATAATAAATAACCCCATGTAACTTACACCAGATCAAACACCGAGCTTAATGTTCATAAAATACATAACTTATCAAATTTTTATTTTATTTTCATGCTAATATTTAAATCCCTACACATAATAAAGATTGTTATATTTTATAAGTATTCAAACTTAGCAGTGATAGCCAAGAGCAGTGATTGCCAAAGGGTATAACCTGGACTGCCAAGTTAATGGTCTCGAGTTCGAATCCAAAGCACGCACCTCTGACTTTTCGAAATCATGTGCGTAATTATCACTCGCTTTAACGGTGAAGGAAAACATCGTGAGGAAACCTGCATGCCTGAGAGATTTTCTCGACGGCATGTGAGTCTGCCAACCCGCATTAGGCTAGCGTGGTGGACTATAGCCTAATCCCTCTCATATAGAGAGGAGAGCCGTGCCCAGCAGTGGGACAGTATAAAGGTTGATTATTTTTATTATATTCAAACATTTTCACATATTTATTTATGTTTTATCAAAATTAATTACGAAAAAAATGTAATTACTTTTAAATTAAAAATTCTATTAGTACCATTTTCGACTTCTACGCTAACGAAGTTGAGGGCATAAGCTAGTATATTATATATTATAGCTATTATACAAATAGTTTAATGACATTAATTCGTATTATTTAGATTTTCACGGAAATCTATTTAGATTTTAAATGAAAAAAAAGCACTTGACTTCAATTGAACTTTATTTACTTCTGTAAATCACGTCATTAAAACACAACAAATAATATAAAAAAACGTACAAAAATATGGCAGTGAGCGTCAGCAACAATGAACAACAAGAAGTAAGCGCGGATGATACTCCGCACCAGCCTCCTGCGTCACGGTGACCGTTCTGTTCATTCCTTAAACGTTATCAGAGTATCAAAATATAATAGCCCATGAACAACCAATTAATTTACATTGTTGCGTATCAATTGACCATTCACCGGCAGTCGGGTAGTCGTTGGCAGCTTATCTCCTGGCGGGCTTGGGGATGGAGTCTCCTTCCGCGTGGAAACCGGTCTCGTCAGCGAAGTAGTTGATGCTCAGGGGTTTGCCGTCTTCACCGGGGTAGCTGTAGGAGCCGCGGACGACGATCACGTCGTGGGGCTTGTTTTCCTCATCCAGAACTTGCTTCAGTTCACCATTTTCGTTGCGGACGATGCCATTCTCGGCCTCGAATCTGTAAATATTATTCAGATTACTCATAGATGGTCTAAAATAGACAATGCTCTGTCCCTATATTGCAAAGGGAGTTTTACTATAGAATTTGTATGTTTTAACTAACTAATTAAACAAATACTTTAAGTGTAAGTAATATAAATAAAGTAAGTAAGAAAATAAGTAATAAAGTAAGTAAGTAAGAAATATAAATAAATTAAGAAATCTTTTCTAGACAAGAATATTCCCAACTGCAGAAAATGTGACATTTTGATCATTTTGCCATAAAGGAAATTGGCCCATCAGAGAATTTGACATTTTGAGAACTAGTCCTTTTGCGACTCTGTTGCCATTTTGAGAATTAGTCCGGCGCCTAAATCTTATTTTCATAATCCGATTTTATTTTAGTTTTTGTTGATCGGCTCTATTTATGATCAATCTTTAGGTGCAATGTTCTTACCCGAAAACGTAGGCCCCAGCAGGCTGCTGCTCGAACTCAGAGCGGAGGATCTTGACGGGCTGCACCTCAACGGGCACGGCGACGGCGACAGCCACGAGGGCGAGGGCGACAATGATCATCTGCAAGTTATAAACATTAATTACAATTTGCAAAGGGAATAACAATTAAACTATAGTAGGTATGCTATAGGTAATGCAGGGTTAGATATGGGCGTCACATTGAGAGGCTACTAGACTATAGTCCACCAATATTATGGGATGACAGACTACATATTATATATTCAAGGATACTAAAGAATCCAGTTAGGCGTAGGTGTCATAATTATGTTGTCCTATACGACAGTACAGAAAAAATCAACCAAATACTAGTAATTTATGATTCACGAAATTATAACTAGCCAGCACCATGTTAAAACATTAAATTAAATTATGTAGTTACATGTATTGGTTAAATTAATCATCCATAACATACTCATTAATTGCGCTAATAGATATATAATATAAGAACCCACTATATAAAAAGACAAGTTTCATAAGGAAATAAATACATAATTTTTAGAAAAAACACTGGTTAATTTAAAATATCTAGCTACACAATGTAATAGATTTTTGTAATAATAAAATAGACGTACCGAATTCATATTGATAAGTTTGGGTTGGTCCTGTTGCTGATGAGCGACTGATACATCAGCGGACGCAACATAATCTTTTATACATTTCTCCAGCATCTAACGTAATGTCAAATGACAGAGCGCAAACATTCGATGTCGATATTTCGGATTCGGTCATCGATGCTCACAGGCGCACATGTGCTTGTGTATACATGCTCTATAAGTATATTTAACCAGATTGTATTAGTGTGTAAGGTCTTCACGCGTAGTGAACATTACGAGGATTTATTTTAGTTTTTAATGGCTGTTGACTAGTGACATTTTTGTATTCCAAGTACGTAAAGATGTGGAAGTTCCTCCATAACAGGTACCTACAAATATTTATTGAAAAATTGGATATACACCTAGGCTGCATAAAATATTCACACGTATTTATTAGGGAGGCAGTTAGGCAAGTACGACGAAGTAAGATACTTTATCGTAGCAACATTTCCTACTTTGTATGTGTTGTACCTAATAGGTACAATAGGTACTACCTATAGAATACCCATAAAATACTAGAAACATTTGATGAAATGCTTAAGTACCTATATATTTATGCGTAAATATCTTAGATATATAAAGCTCTAGAAGGATCACGCGAGCATGCCATGAGTAGTTTTGTTGCAACACGTGTGTGTGTGTACCTACCTACGTGTAGGTAGTCAAGCATTCATTACCAAAATCACACACTAGTTCAAGCGCATTAGCGCTGTTTAGTCGTATATTCAATGGACTTGAAACTACATATATTTAATTTTTTTTTAAATTATAAATTACCTTAATGTATAATTACCTATTGATATCCTCCTTAAAGTTTAAACTTTGAACTTTAAACAGTGTTTTTGGGAAGGGTTATCCAATCCAAAATGGGGTTATTTTAAGTAGAAAACATAACCTATAATAATAATTAACATCTTTCGTTGATCAACTTTCTTTGTAAAAAATACTTGATCAAATTTTTTAAGTTTGTCCGGAACAACTGCTACGGTATGTATGTTCGATGTTCTTGTATCGATTCCTGGGTTGAGCAGTGTTTTTGTGTGGATTTTCGAGTATGATGAGCAGCTTGGAGTCTGGACACAGAATAAGTTGGTCGGGATTTGTGCCTGGTTGATGTCAAGGCTTGCTTTTACGCCACAACTCTATTTATCTAACCCTTCGTCATATCCAAGCGTGATTGTCGTACCGGAAGGTAAAATTATTCTTGTTGTCATATTTTAAAATAAAAAAAATAATGAGTACTTAGTTATATTAGATACCTATTACACTACTTAAGTAGTTATAACCTCTTTTGGATTGGTATGCTCTTTCTGAATAATTAAACCATAAGTTTCTGCCACGGAAGTATCTAAGTGTTTTATATTTTTTAAGTAGATAAATAGTCTTTTATACATATAGTGACAGCATAATGACGTAACGATTTTAAATCTGCCACATTCATGAAATCAGCAAATCATATTTTTAGTTCATATGATTCACTGATTGTAAAGGAAAATACCGTGATGTCGATGCCGATGAATGCCCGCCATATTTCTTGAAACTCCCGTAGTGGATATCTCTTAGGCTAACATTCAGAGACGACGCTGAACGTAAAGTAAGGCTTCCGTATGTCAAATTTGTATTACAATTTGACATACGGAAGCGTAAGTTCATGCTGAGTCTCTTCTCTGAATCGCAAGCAAGCGGCGCCGTAAGGCTGAGATTCAGAGAAGAGACTCAGCATGAATTTACGCTTCCATAATATGTCAAATTGTTGAGTCGCCGAGCCAACGGAGTAAATCTCTCTTCACATAATACTAAGAAGTCGGTTATTCAGAAATTAGGTGGGTACATACCTAATCATAACATACCATCACGCCTGTATTCCTCGAAGGGGTAGGCAGAGGCGTACTAATGTTCACCTACATTTCGCCAGTATGTTTAGGTCCCATGTAATAGGGGGCGAGCCTATTGCCATCAACTGGGCACAAATCCAGACTCCGAGCTGCTACTGGGAATTTCACAGAAAACCCAACAACGCTGGTCGACACGGGGATCGAACCCAGAACCTCTAGCGTAACAGTCGTGCTTGGGACCACTAGACCAACGAGGCAGTCATATATCCAACACAGAGATAATGTGGTCACATTTCTGTGGCCCGTCACCGCATACAGACCTTGCGGTGGTGGGGGGGGGAGGGGGTGACCACCTGGGTGTTCTTGCCGTGCCCGGTGACCCGTATGGGGGGATGAAGGGATCCTGGGGGTTGAGCGGTGTCCGACGCGGCGGTTGACGTTGTACACTCGCAACACACCTCTTTGGCCCAGATTTCAACCGAAACGGGAGGTCGTGGACTAGCCACTCACGATCAATCGGCTTCGGCGACCGGTCAGACGGCTGCCAGGCGAGCGTTCTAGGGAGGGGGGGTCCGCAGGCGGCGGCGCGCGTTTCTCGATACCTAGGTTGGGCGTCGGATTCTCGCGTCGTGCGGTCTCGTGGGCACTTCTCCCCGGAGCGCTATACTGAACCGGTAGCCCTGGTGCCTGCTTATCAGGCATCCCCAATGTTGCGGGCTCCGTGGAGGGTGGGGAGTCGGTTCAGCGAAATTTAATATTGCTATAGATTTATGGATCTTAGTAAAAAAACCACAACCATGGATGACCGCAAGGGCGTCCAAAAGGATGACCGAAAGGGCGTCCAAAAGGATTTAAAATCTAAGGGCGGGGCAGCAATGCACCGTGACAACAAGGAGGGAACTCAGGGTGGTCATACCATGCAGAGAACCATTGGGCAATCGGGATCTGGTGCGATTCGAACCGCAGCTCAGAATCTGAGCAACCAGCCCGGTAAACCCGTTGGGGCGGATGCATTGGGAGACAACCCCAGAGGAACCACCAACAGGAAGAGGCAAAGTGGAGCCGCCAGGCGTAATAAAAACGCCTTGCAACGGCAGAACCAAGCGACCTCTCAGCAGGGCTGGCCAGTAATGGCAGCAGCAGCAGGGACTTCACAACATAGTCCTACAGGTAATCCCACTAAACGAGCCAGGGAGTCCAGTGAGGAACAAGCCGCTAGCACTACCAAGAGGCCAAATCTGAACGCAACGTTCAGAGAGGCCCTAACGGGATGCAGGATGGCCATCATTCCCGAGAACTTCCCGGCAACGCAGGTATCGAATGATGACGTAGGGCCACTAGTAACCCATTTATGGAGAAAGATGGTCGAACAGCAGGATCCTCTGCCCCGATTCAGTATCGGGACAGTTATCACGGGTGCCCTACATGTATACTGTGAGGACACTAACTCGGCAGATTGGCTCCGAGGGCTCAGCGGGCAAACCATCGGCAGTCTGCAGGTAAGGGTAGTCAATGCCAGGGACTTACCAAAGCCAGTTAAAATGGCCTGGAAGTCCAAGAATATCTGGATAACAGATACGCCCAGCGTACTTTCACTGCTGCAGCGACTGAATCCAGAGTTGAGGACAGGGGACTGGAAAGTCGTAGATACCCGTGTCGAAGAGGCTCACGTCAGGAGAATTGTCCTCATGGACAAGCATTCTGCTGACCATATTAAGGCTAAGGGCTACAGCCTCTACGCCGGTGTCGACAGAGCTGTCTTCAAGCTCCTCGACGACGCTAGCGCTGAGGACCTGGTTGAGGGCGATGTCGACGCTGGCGCGGAGGCTGTGGCTCAGCCGCTTCCTCCGCAGGAGCAGGTCACAGATGAGGGCGGTCCTGGGCAGGAGACCCCTACAGCTGCCGCCAAGGAGCAGCAGCCACCGTCACCGACCTCATCCCTGCTGACTGATGATGCGCTTCGCGACATCGAAGGGCTGTGTCTGCTGTCACCCCCCGAAGTGGAGGTGATGGAAGATGCAGGTGACATCGACGAAGGTCAATAACAGACCTTCGTCCACCCACCATCACTGATACATCAAAATGGAGGGTTTAAGGTGTGTACAGATAAATTTACATCACTGTAAGGCAGCTATGGCCCTTTTAGGACGTCAGCTGACAGGGCATAACTTCGACATTGCCTTGATACAAGACCCGTACACGAGTACAAAAGGTGTTGTCTCAGGCTTAGGTAAAGCTGGAACAATCTTCCACTATACAAATGAACGTGTCAGGACCTGCATATATGTTAGAAATGGTATATCTGCAATGCCTTTACACAGTTTCTGTTGCAGGGACCTTACAGCTGTTAAGGTCTTCATGGGAGGGCAAACGCGGAGGACAATTGTGCTGGCCTCCGCCTATCTCGCCTATCCAAACGACGAACGGCGCTCGAGTATGAGGGCTCTAAGTGAACTCGAAGAGTTTTGCAGCCGGGAGAACCTGGAACTCGTGGTAGGGTGTGATGCCAACGCCCACCACACAGTCTGGGGAAGCTCGGATAGAAACGGTAGAGGAGAAGAACTCCTGGAATATCTGGTAAGCTCTTCACTTTATATAGTTAACACAGGCAATGCACCCACTTTTGTGGATGCGAGAAGATCGGAGGTTATTGATTTAACTCTGGCCACTAACGGGGCATATAAGGGAATCACTAACTGGCACGTGCTAGATGAAATAAGTGGTTCTGATCACAGGTATATCTACTTCAGGTATGGTACGGAAAACCCTCTTCCAAGCGTACGCAAAAGAAACCCCAGAGTTACAAACTGGGAAAACTTTACCAAGGATCTGAGGATCGAACTGGGCTCGGCGAAGGGTAAACTCAACTCTACGCTAGATATTGAATTCGAAGCGGAGCAGATCGATCAAGCCATAAAAACGGCCTGGTACGCAAACTGCCCTGAAAAAGAATCTAAAGGAAAGAAGGTTCCCTGGTGGACTCCAGAACTGGAGAAACAGAGACAAGCGACTCGCCGAATCTTTAATGAGGCGAAGTCTAAGAAATGCTTTAAGGAGTACTCGCAGGCGCTCACCAAATATAACCTGGCAGTACGTAAAGCAAGGAGGAAGTCATGGCAATCTCACTGTCAGGACATCAAAACTCTCCCTGAAACCGCAAGATTAACCAAAGCTATGGCGGTAACTAAAAGTCTCATGCTAAATGCCGTGAGGACCCATGACGGAAAGTTAACAGAATCTGGCAAAGAAACTTTGCAGATTATGATGGAAACTCACTTCCCAGACTGCGAGATACATGAATCTCTCGATAATGATGACCCCCTGCCCACAAAGGAGCAGAATCTGCGTACGACAAAAGTAGATTGGGACATCGCGAAGAAGGTAGTAAATGAAAGAAAACTGTCATGGGTAATACACAGTTTCCAACCCTTCAAATCTCCAGGGCCGGACGGTATATACCCAATACTACTGCAAAAAGGTGAATCGATACTGAGCCCACATCTAACAAGGCTCTTCAAGGCCTGCATAGCCTTCGGGTACATCCCGAAGATATGGAGAGAAGTTAAGGTGACGTTCATTCCAAAACCAGGAAAGGATAGTTATCAAGAGGCTAAATCATTTCGTCCGATCAGCCTCTCATCATTCCTTCTCAAAACCCTGGAAAAACTGGTGGATCATCACATAAGGGATGGCCCTCTGAAAAGGAAACCATTTCATACGCTGCAATGTGCATACCAGTCCGGGAAATCAACCGAAACCGCGTTGCACTATGTAGTAACAAAAGCAGAGAATGCAATTGATAATCAAGAGATATGTGCAGCCGCCTTCCTAGATATAGAAGGAGCCTTCGATCGCACGACTTTTGATTCAATCAAACAGGCCGCTACGGATCATGGCATTGAAGGCACTCTATGCAGATGGATAGAGTTCATGCTTAAAGGTAGGAAACTCAAGTCGTCACTGCTAGGGGATGAAATCCGTGCAACGACCACAAAAGGGTGCCCACAAGGTGGAGTACTGTCACCAACATTATGGTGCCTTGTTGTGGACTCCCTTCTGCACAAACTAAACAAAGGAGCATGTTTTTCTGTGGGATACGCAGATGACATAGTCGTAATGATAAACGGCAAATTTCCGGAAACTGTGTCCGGACTTCTGCAGCAGGCTTTGGCTGTGGTGGAGGACTGGTGCAGAGAAAACCACCTCTCCATCAACCCAAAGAAAACCGTGGTTCTTCCTTTCACAAGAAAGAAAAACTTGAGCAATCTGAAAAAGTTGCTACTATTCGGAGCAGAACTAGAATGGTCCACGAATGTCAAATACCTTGGCATGACTTTGGACAAGGAGCTCACATGGAATCTACACGCTAAAAACGTGTCTGATAAAGCAATGAGAGCTTTTAATATGTGTAGATCAGCATACGGAAAAGTCTGGGGCCTTAAACCCAAAATACTATATTTTATCTACACTACTATGGTGCGCCCCATAATGTCCTATGGCAGCATCGTGTGGTGGCCGAGGACAAAACTGACAACATGTGTTGGAGAACTAGGCAAACTGCAAAGAATAGCCACTACGGCAATCACAGGAGCGTTCAAGACTACGCCGAACAAGGCGCTTGACATATCACTGAACTTGAACCCTCTTCATATCTTCATAAGAACGGAAGCAATGAAGGCCTTACACAGGCTAAAGGTAACAGGTGTATGGCATAGCAACATGCCGATCACAAAGCACACAAGAATGGAGCTTGACAAAGAACTCCTAAGGAAGATGAACATGCCGAATGACGCAATGACGTCAATAAAAATCTTCAAAAGGAATTTCAAAACGTACGTCCCCACAAGGGAAGAATGGAAACAAGGACTGTCGCCAAACACGGACAGCCTAATATGGTACACAGACGGCTCGAAAATAGAATCTGGTACTGGAGCAGGAGTTTACTCAAAGTCGCAACAAATATGGAGCAGCTTAGGTAAATTCACCACGGTCTTTCAAGCTGAGATGTATGCCATCATCGCTTGTGCAGACGAAAACATAAAAAGGAACATAGAAAATAAAAAGATCTATATTCTAAGTGATAGTCAGGCATCAATAAAGGCCCTAACTTCTTACAAAGTTAACTCTAGACTGGTCCTCAATGCCATTAAAACGCTAAACAGGCTTGGCCGCAGGAACAATCTGCAGTTAGTATGGGTCCCGGGGCACCAGGGCATCGAAGGAAACGAGAAGGCTGACGAGTTAGCTAGAACAGGATCAGCGAATGCAATGATTGGACCAGAACCATGCATGGGGCTACCAACATGCACCATTAAAAAGGCCTTACAGGACTATGCCGATATGAAACGCATAGAGGAGTGGAACAACAGCCTAGGGTTAGAACACTCACGACGTTTCCTCGGCTGCAGCACCACAAGAGTCTCGAAATTCGTTCTGAGCAACAGAAGAGACAAAGCCCGAGCTGTCATTGGAGCTCTTACAGGGCACTACACCACTAATGACATGCTCCATAAAATGAAGCTAGCTTTGAACAATGACTGCAGAGCCTGTGGTGAATTCAAGGAAACTATGCAGCACATCCTGTGCGATTGTGACGTCCTGGCGACGAAACGGATGAGTCTTCTCGGCAACGGGTACCCGAAGCCGGAAGATTTTAGGTTCCTTCCTCTCAGTGGGTTAGCCGCCTTCGTAAACCACGTCTTCAAAGAGTAAGGAATATACGGTAATGGGGACAACACAAAAGATCCCATTGGGTCGAAGTGTTGCTGGTTGTACCAGCCCCCGTAAGACAAGATACAGATACATATAACATACCATCACGCTGTATTTCCCAAAGGGGTAAGCAGAGGGGTAGGTACATTTCGCCGGTATGTTTAGGTTCCATATACTTAATAGTTCTTTTTTTTTATTCCTTAGGTGTAATAAAAATAATGGGGAGATTAGTGTAGGTTACCTATTCAAAACATAAAATACCGTCACGGCTATATATCCCGAAGGATTAGGCAGAAGTTTACCAAAGAACCTACCTACCCGTATTCCCCACAGTACGCCATTAAGATGTTTAAGTCCTATGTTATAGGGGGCGAGCCTATTGCCATTAGTTACCTATTGGTATGGCATAATTAATCTAAGCGATAAGTAATTATGGGTTATTCCCAGTTGTCACCACCGTCTTCGTCACCACTGGTGACAAATGGGAAAAAAAATCCCATTTGTCACCAGTGGTGACGTCCCCAGTGGTGACAAATGGGAATGGCCACTCTTTTTGTTCCCAGTTGCCACCAGTGGTGACAGATGGGAAAAATAAATAGATATGTCCCCAGTAAGGCGGGGCTAGAGCTGAATATATAGTGATGTGAATTCAATTTTTTGACACGAATTATTTTTGTACATATTAATGTACATATTATAATAGAATATATCATCTAATATATATTCTATTATAATATGTACATTAAAACGAGATAAATAAAACTTTTACACGTCACTTGGAAGACATAATTATATTTTTATAAATCACAATAATTATAGTAATCGAAATTAAACTGCATAAGTACAGTTTTTAGTACTACAACAATATTATTATTTACCAGTTTTTGTATGAGAAAAACTTACAACATAAAGCTCGTTCTAATACGAAAGGGAAAACTGGCGGCCATTTTTCCGTTTCGTATTGTTGGGAATGTACTGATCAGTGTGACGTCACTGATCTACGAACCGACAACAGCATAGTGGAGGGGGAGTTGATCGGCAGGATGGGAGTGCGAAAATTATTGTAAATGTGTTGTAATTAAGTATTCAATAAGTGATATTTTATTACAAATTTACATACATAGACATCATTCCATGTGTTGAAACTGTGATAGAAAACCTAAGAAAATCGTTTTACGTAAAATAATTATTATATGATCTGTAATACTGTAATAGTTGTAGTACTAAAAATTGTACTTATGCAGTTTTAATTTCGATTACCATAATTATTGTGATTTATAAAAATATAATTATGTCTTCCAAGTGACGTGTAAAAGTTTTATTTATCTCGTTTTAATGTACATATTATAATAGAATATATCATCTAATTAAAATAATTCGTGTCAAAAAATTGAATTCACATCACTATATATTCAGCTCTAGCCCCGCCTTACTGGGGACATATCTATTTATTTTTCCCATCTGTCACCACTGGTGGCAACTGGGAACAAAAAGAGTGGCCATTCCCATTTGTCACCACTGGGGACGTCACCACTGGTGACAAATGGGATTTTTTTTCCCATTTGTCACCAGTGGTGACGAAGACGGTGGTGACAACTGGGAATAACTCGTAATTATTAGGTATTTATTCGTTTGATTACCTTGATGGAATGATACTCATTATAAAAAAAAAACCTGGAACATTTTACACAGCACCATCTAGTCCCAAACCAAGCAGAGCCTTACTATGGGTACTAGACAATGGATATACCTAATAGCTATATACTTTTTTTGTTAATAGGTACATACTCGTGGGTTCGATTACCACAGGACTTAAGTTTATCACATAAATGTTTGTGTCCTGTGGGAATCGAACCCACGACCTCGTAATCAGCAGTCCGGTACTCGAACCACTAGACCACATACGTCGTCGTCGTCGTAGGTACTCGTCTCATAAGAATCCAAAAATATGCAAAACATCTGATATGTAAAACTGCAAGAAGCTTAGATGATTAGATCACTCGCCAGACAACTATAGCATACAAAACAAAACACTGTATTGTTAGCATCTCAGGTTATTATTATAAAGTTTTTAAAAACCAATTCAAGCAAAAATAAATAGAAACAAATTAATATAAAAATAGGAATAAGAAACAAAAGTCGACCCGAGAGGATTCCTGCGAATGACTACTAAAAAGGTCAAACGATAAAAAATGGCTGGAGTCTAGTACAATAAAAACAGGTGTAAATAGGCTAAAACTTGTCTTGCGGTATGCACGACACGAATAAAAGTGATGTGCTCTTAACCTTTCCAGAGGTCGGATCCATTCTACCTATAATATCGTGAAATTATAATTCAAGGTCGGTTTGTTTTTTACAACACCGGTAGGTAGATATGACGACGATGTGTATATTACCACTATTATTAACTACTAATTAAACAACAAGGCCTCCCTGTGCCATCACCGGCATCACCAATATACAAAGTACGCGTCTGGTAAGTGGACAAATAAGAAACTATGTTATTCAGAATACAGATAAGATACAAAATTAAAGTTTATTAAAAACTTTTGAGTACCTACTTATACGGTGGCTTTTTATGTAAGTAGTAAGTTCTATCGAAATGTGCGTGTCTCGACTATCAGACTATCACTTCAGCAAATTATATTTCCAGACTGACACACCACCTCACCGTGCAAGCGCTCCAACATTGAGGACATTCCACAATGTAAAAAAAAAATTATAAAGGTGACCCATTGATTTATAAAATATCGATTTAATTCCATTTGATGTCGGCACTCGACATAATTAATGAAATCGTATCGTAAGGCATACAACACGCATACATTTACGTAATACATTCACTTCTATTGCTATTGCTATCCGCCGGAACACCAAACCCACAAATACCTTCGCGATAACCGCTCACTCATGTCAGAATCAGCGGGTATTATGCTCATGCCCTACCATCGCTAAAGCTGATAGCGTGAAATACCTAGGTGTGCATATTGACGATGGGTTAAGATGGGATAAACACCTTGATACACTAACAAATAGAACAATTCGTCCTATTCACACCTTCAAATCTCTCCGTGAATCTGCTGGGTTTGACACACTCAAAATGGTGTACCTCGCATTATGCCAATCGATCATTGGATACTGCATAACTGCATGGGGTGGAGCAGCAAAGACTTGTCTTCTGGGAGCGGAGAGGGCACAGAGGGCAGTACTTAAAGTTATGACAAAGAAACCACATAGATACCCAACAACGCAACTTTATACTGACTGCAAAGTCTTAACAGTTCGGCAGCTCTTTGTTCTTCATTCTGTTCTCAGAATACATGGCTGCTTACCACCTCCAAACCCTAGGAAGCGAAAATATGTTCCACCAGGTGTACAACACAACACGTCGTTCGCAAAACACCAGTACTATGTACTGAGTATTCATATATATAAAAAACTGCAGAAGGAGCTAGACATAATTGACTTAAATAAATATAAAGTTAAATCGAAGATTACGGATTGGCTCATGCAGCAGGACTATATTAAAACAGAATTCTTATTAACATACATCACTTAAAATTTCCCTAACAACATTCACACACACACACACACACATTATTAAGATATCTAAATTAACTTTTTGGCCAAACACTGTCTCTTAAGATACAGGTCTCCTAGTCTGGTGTTATAGATTTTGTTAAATAATGTCTATGTATGACCTACCATCTTATGTTTAAATCTATATTATCTTTTGGATGAATAAACATTATTATTATTTTTATTTTTATTTTTTATTTTTTATTTTAATTAATTTCCCAATATCTTTTCTTAGCATATACGTACGTCTTAATAACTCTCTGTGTGCCAAATTTCAGACCAATCCGTTCAATAGTTCGAGGTGTGCGTTGATAGATCTGCCAGAAGTCAGTCCATCAGTCACCTTTTCCTTGTAGGTGGTATGTAAACAGATTTTACTTTATCCTACACACCCCTAGGAAATTACTGTAGTACCTATCTAAAATATAGCGCCTTATTTTCTTCTACTGTGGCGGCTTGAGCTTGACATGAATAGGTCATGGTAAATAGATTATCTAGCCAATTTGATAGAGGAAAGGCTGGACATCCTCACACCAAACTAAATATTCGGTTTCTAATATGTATTATTACTTACTTTGAAACATTCCAATCTTAGGTAATACAAATAAGTATCAAATGTTTTTAAGTGAATTCTTCATCATTGCATACGCGCCTTTACAATTTTAGCAGTCAGATTCTAATTTTAAATAAGTAGATACTGAGAAATTCGGGAGGATCTGCTACACCAAACCGGTTGTTTTTTATAAACCGGTGGTAATAAAAAATATTAATGCAAAACCTACGCAATTAGGTAATACCTATAACGTTCGATAGCAATTTTCATAACTTAATATGAGGCCTGAATGACGACTGGACTGCCAAGTCAAAGGTCTCGAGTTGTAATCCAAAGCACGCACGTCCGACTTTTTGAAATTGTGTACGTAGCTGATTAGCTAATTATCACTTGGTTTAACGGTGAAGGAAAACTTCGTGAGGAAACCTGCATGCCTGAGAGAATCACAGATTATTGAGATTTTCTACAATAGGCTCGCCTCCTAAGCTCTTTCATGGGACCTAAACAAACCGGTGAACTGTACCTAATACACTCCTGTCTAATCCTTCGGACAATACTAGCGTGCGTGATGGTATGCGACCCCAACTATCACAACAAAGTGGTGTGCTACCACTTTGTTGTGTTAGAATTGGTAACGAATACTCTCTGCATTTCAGAGAGGCAAACTTAGACCAAACTGTTCTGAGGAGGCAGTTATATCGTCAGTACATACTCCACCTACAATACGTACCATGATGCACACCTAAATTACACGGCAATGTCTATGGAACGCTGTTGCAAAATCTATCAAATAGGTACCTCGTTTACTATGTCGTTGAAGATTGTACCTGCAGTTTTTGCAATGTGACATTAGCTTAATGATTACGTAAGTTTAAGAAGTCGCCAAAATAATAATTGTTGTAGTGTTGGTTCAGTTGGTTGTATGTAGTAAGTACATACTTTTATCTATGGTTGTATGTTTGAAATAAATAGGCTCGCCTAGGTATACCTACATCCATAATATACCTTGCGTTTATCTCAACGCTTATAAAATCGACGCCTATAATCTCGGCGCCTATAACATGGACGACTATCATATCGACGCCTATATTCTCAACGCCTATAATAGCGACGCTTATAATATCGACGTCTTAAAAACCGACGCTTATTATACCGAAGCCTATAATATCGACGCCTAGAATATCAACGCTTATAATACCTATAATATGGATGCCTATAATACCGACGCCTATATCGACGCTTATAATATCGATGCCGATAATATCGATGCCTATAATATCGATGCCTATAATATCGATGCCTATAATATCGATGCCTATAATATCGATCCCTATAATATCGATGCCTATAATATCGACGCTTATAATATCGACGCCTATAATATCGACGCTTATAATATCTAGTAAGTAAGGTCTATAATACCGACGCCTATAATATGGACGCTTATAATATCTAGTAATTAAGCTCTATAATATCGACGCCTATAATATTGACGCTTATAATACCGACGCATATAATATTAATGCCTATAATATTGACGCTTAGAATGTCAACGCCTATAAAATCGACGCCCTTTATACCGACGCCTATAATATCGACGCCTACAATATCGATGCCTGTAATACCGACGCCTATATCGACGTTTATAATATCGATGGCTATGTTGTCCTAATCTAAATAATTAATGTCAAATCAATTAACCATTTTCTGCAGCATACAAAATTAGCGTCATTAATAACTAAAAATAAATTGGATCTCAAAAGTATTTCATTTTGATGACTAAATGATGAAGTTGCATAATAAAACAGTGTAATTAATTATCTATTTTATTACGTTTAATAAATTAATACCACGTTAGACGATTAAAATTCACCAAGTCAAGCGCATAACATGATCGGTTTTTCTTTTAGATGATTTTATAAAACCCAGGAATTGTAGTTCGGCTACTGCACGAGTAAATCTCAACCTGAAACAAAACAATTATTATGTACATTTTTAAATGGCTCTCAATGTACTAAGATTATAAGAAATACATAGAGCGTTTAAAGATCATTTTAGGTGAGGTAACGACAGATATGTAAGGCGACAACTTACTAAAGTAAATTATTCTTATCATTGTTTTTTAAACTCGATAAAAATGACTAGTACAGGCGAAGGAAATAAGCTTCTTCCTGATCCTGTTTGGTGGTCATTTAAAAAACACCTGTAGTAGCAATGTTTGTATAATCCAACCCGAAACAACTATGACCATAGAAATATTCCCTTCCTAGAAACTAGTTACAATAGGAGAGTTGATTTTAATGTTATGTAATAAGGGGTGCACTCACTGTGTGTTGGGATCATGATGTCTTTGCTCCTCATCATCATCAGGTCGCAGCACTGCGGCGAAGGCTTGTAACCAGTCGTACAAATTAATATGCTTGCCGCACTCACGGTGCAGTTTGTAAGCCAGGCAAACATCAGGTAACGTATCTATCACGCTGTCTGAAGACGGCAGGTGACAACAAGAACACTGTGAAAGAAGTAGAATCATTACACTTCGCGTCTACGCCCCAAGTTCGAATTCAAATGAGACAACGGCCTAGTCTTGTGGTTATTGTGTGAAGTTAAGAATTACTCTTATTTGACTTTTACATATTACGATTATGATAGTCTATTTATTTATTTATTTATGCTTAATGTACAGAATGTACATAGGCGGTCTTAATGCCTTAGGCATTTTCTGCCAGACAACCTTTGGGTGATGCAGAGACGATCAAGGTAGATGCATCACCATTAGGGAAAGTATGAGGCAAAGACTCATAACTCATGCTCAATAACTAAAAGTCACTATTGCTCAATAACTAAAAGTCACTATTGCTCAATAACAAAACAAACGACGGATGAAATGCAGTTTTTTTTAAATGATCACTATGTTCTTCTTACTACTCTATGTCCCATCAATTCAATCAAGGTTTTTAAATGTTACTTATAACAAGGAACAGACCTGTAAGTAATGCACAGGATTGCTTAGTGCAGTGTGAACAGCGCCGCGCGGCGATCCGACGATATGCTTCTTTACATTTGACACGTCGCTGAAGAACAATATTTCGTGGAACGTTTGTGCGTGCGCCGGTTGCAAACCTTTGCTGAACATGTCCTCTAAATAACTAACGAACCGCGAACGAACCATCTCGAACTCCGATTGAACTCGGTCTACCCTTGTTGCTTTTAATAATTTCTAAAATAATAGCAAAACAACTTTATTGCATTTCAGTAAAATTTACTGAAATTCACACGCTATCGACATAAAAATCGTCTGAAAATCAAACGCAAGCTTATTCAGGAGGAACTCTTTAACTATTTAAAACAAAGTTCCTCATCTGCCTATAAAGCACAATATTAATATTATTATATAAACAGGTTACGCAACATGAACTTTTACAAAAAACTTACCTCCTTAAGTCTATATCTATTTCCAGGAGCATTTTCATCGTTGTTTTCTGTCCCTGCTAAAAGACTTGTGCTAACAGTAGTTGTGTCTGTATTTGCATTTTCTATTTGGCGTAAAAATGTGAGTAAATGCACTCTCAAGGATTTAACAAAACTTTCTCCTAGATCATCATTAATAAATATATTATTAAGATTATTCTTCATTGGTGATGATCGAAGTGGTTTGACTGGTGAAACAACTTGTAAGTACGAATTGACTATCTTCAAGGCACTTTTGATACTTTCAACCAATTTCAATTGGGATTGAAACTTTAATAGTTGCATGCAGTCTTTGAATGCTGGTGTGCCTGTCACACATTCTAAGGCACATTTTGTATATATTTCCCGCACCTATAACATAAAAATAATTAATTTTTATAAGTGAACAAATTACACAAAATTAATGGCGCCATTGGTGCACAATTTTTGATGAAAAAGTTGTAGTTAAAAGTTGATGGTTGACAGATACAAGTTACAATTACAACATATCAACCTGATAGTTAATCACAAACTTAAATGTACCTAAAGATTTTGCTCCGTATTAATAACTAGCGGTTCCCCGCGGTGTTACTCGCGTTTCTCCATTTTTTCCCAATCCCGTGGGAATTTTCCAAGATCCTTAGTGGATGCCTACGTCTTAATATCTATCTGTGTGCCAAATTTCAGCCCAATCCGTTCAGTACAGAAGACAGAAGATTAATATTCATCTACCTATCCTTTTCCATACCATGTTAGGGTGGGATTCCAGTCTAACCAGATGCAGCTGAATATCAATACTCTACATGAAGCTACGATATTCGAAGGATAGACTGTTTTGCAGGCTTTTTAGGGTTCTAACTACCACTAAGGATTGTCATGGGTTTTCGTATGACAACCAGGACGTCGGCTTTACGTGTACTATTTTTTATAAATAACGAATTAAGAGGTACTTACGGATTTTCCAAGCAGATTCTTTGGCAAGTCTTTTACAAACACACATAATATTCTCAGACACATATAAAAACTGTAAAGATAATCGTGAAGTCTGCCCATCTTCTTATACACAGCTTCTCGAAAGAAATTATCATCTTCAAACAGACTAATCTTGGTTTTACAATCTTGCTGTTCTAAAAATGGCCTGAATGACATTAACTGTCGTAGAGTTTCCAGATCATCTGCACTCAACCCCATAATAACTTCCTCGAGTTTTTCTCTGTCGCAGCACAAAGATTTCAAATTATCTCCATAGAAATGATCCATCATACAATACTGGAAACAAGACAAAAATAAAAATAAGAATTATGTAATGTCATATACTTTTAATACATTAAACTATAGGAGTTCTGGAACTACATAATTAATTATGAATTTAATTTTAATATTCAGCGACATTTTCAGAAAGTTAGATGGGTGTTAAACCAAATTGTCTTAGTAAAAGAACTCGTGGTTTTTCTGAACGGCATGTGAAATCCACCAACCTGCACTAGTCCATTGGACAATAGACTAACCGCATTTCATTCTGAGAGGTGACCGATACGTATCAGTGGGGCAGAAAAACTAAAATAGTTACTTATTAAGGGACCACACCTGACCATAGTTATAATTATAGTTTAAACATACCTTTATACTTTGAATGAGACCCGTAACAGAAAAATCATAGAAAAGAAAGACATCAGTCAGCAATTCAAATGCCTTGGCAGATAAATGAAAGGGACTCGTGTGTGTTAGGAAAATATCCTCTAATACCTGGAATAAAACAGTTACTATCTCAATTACAGTTCAATTATAAGGACGTACATAATATAACATCTTATGTAAATAGCAAACTTACTTGATTCATATAAACAGGTGAAGAGTGTGAATGGAATACTTTTATTAGAAGCTTTGAGGACACATGGTAGGGAAACGACTTATGAAGTGCAGACACGGACGTCGCCACGCCAAACACGAATACTATCGGCATTGATGATATGTATGAACTGGAAAACGTATTATGATTATTTCTAAAAACAAAGTAATTTGTCTGGGTACTCTAACAGGTTTTTCATGGCGTATACTTTATAGCTGAGACAGACTGCCTATAAATTCTGAAAAGAAGTAAAATGATAGGTCTGAAAAGTAATGGTAATGTTACAAATTCTGGACAGTTCAATTTAGTTGTATATCAACAACTTTCGATTATTTTGCACATTTTATGTGACTGAACCAGTGCAAGCTTCATTCCCCAGAAGGCACTCTTATTATATTACACCAACTCTTTACAATGGTAGGCTTCTGCAAAACAACCGGCAGATTCGCGACGCCAAACGCCTGTAACCCATGAAGGGATCCACCAAAATGGGAGACTAGGCGAAATAATCCCAACAAGAGGACTCATCGCCCGCCTGGCCGCCTGCCAAACTTAGATAGAATAGAACTCTATACAAATTGTTACTAACGACATGTATTTATAGGATTCTATGGAAACCCCAATATCACCATCTGACCAACTAATAAATAATTATTGGATTTCAATATCATATTAACATGTATGGGGAGGTTGATGAACATAGATAAAGCATGGTGTGTGCCAGGATCTTAAATGTATATATATATGACGACGTCTGTGGTCTAGTGGTTCGAGTACCGGATTGCTGATCACAAGGTCGAGGGTTCGATTCCCATTTATTGTGATGAATTTAAGTGTTTGTTTGTCTGGGTGTTTCCTATTTATTCGAAAGTATGTATTTACAAAAAAAAGTATATAAGTATTATGTCCATTGTCTATTACCTATAGTACAAGCTCTGCTTAGTTTGGGACTAGATGGTGCTGTGTAAAAATGTCCCAGGATATTTATTTATTTATTTATCATAGTAAGGGAAAATCTGTAGTCTATGCCTACCCTGACGGGAAACAGTCTTGAAGCTATGTATGTATGTAGGTAATATCTTACTGTACGAAATCATGAAAGTAACAGTATACTTGAAAACATTACCTTACAATCATAACAAAGTCTTGTAAAACATTACAGTTAAAGCTCTCAAAATCAGGTATTATAATAACTAGTGTTTTCTTTGCTGTTGTTTTCTTTTTCTTAGTTGGTGATGACATGCACTTGGACTGATACCACTTTCTAAGAGTCTTCATAGTACATTGACTCTTCTTTAATTTCTTTGTTTGGCTTATACAATCTTCTGCATCATCATGTGGATCCTGAAAAAATATTTTTCACAAAAAATATCAACGTATGGTCCAAGTCAACAATCATCAAATCAAATAATAGTCGTCACAAGTTCATAACATAGATTCTGGGCCTCTTAAACCCAAATACTTACAAAAAGATAAATATTAATTAAGATAAAAGAGATAAACTCACCAAGATTTGGTTACCATGTATTAATTGCCAAACAGCATTTTCAACTAAGTGTTTGATGGTTGGTGCATCTTGTGAATTAACCAAGGCCACATGAGGTGTTACTTCATTTCTGAAATGTTAGACATTCAAAATATATTATAATAAACTACATACTAATTATGTTTTTCATTTAATCGTTTTTGGGACATAACTATTTAAAACATACATATGGATGTATCATCAAAGCATCCTTGCTTGCATGCTTTATTATGGCTAATTTAACTGCCTCATTGGTCTAGTGGTCTCAAGCGGAACTGCTACACTAGAGGTCCTGGGTTCCATCCCCGGGTTGACCTAAGTGTTTTCGGGTTTTCTGTGAAATTCCCAGATGCAGCTCAGAGTCTGGATTTGTGCCAGGTTGGTGGCACTAGGCTTGTCTCCTATTACATGGGACCTTAACATACTGGCAATATGTGGGTGTATACATATTAGTATGCCTCTGCCTACCCCTTCAGGGAATACAGGCGTGATGGTATGTTATGTTAATTTTCTATTGATCAGTTTGACATTTCTTACCATGTTAACTACATGCTTAATATTTGTATGTGGGAATGGGTTGAAAATCTGTACCGATCAGTAAGCCTGTTACAATATGGCGCAGACATAGAGTCCAATATGTTTTGCTCAGATGTTATTGAATTTCATAGTTATTCTCAATGAGTGATATTCTCTTTGGTTAGCAAATTTACTTCATCTCACCTAATTATATCAATAAGTGATGTAAATTGGGATACATGGTCTGGCTGACTAACTCCAGTTAGAAGTGTGGCACTTGGGATGACTCCATCCAATGTAGAAGATTCATTGCTGCCATGATTCTTTATGTAATTGACAATATCATTCAAAAGCATGCTATATGTTTTCTGATGAAGTTCCTGGAAACAGAGGTTGAACAGATTTAGTAACTTATATTTACAGATTGAGAATTATGATTATACTCCTGGTATAAAGATGGATGATAAGATTGTTGTAATAAGATTATTGTAATTATTGCACCTGCACAGCTATCAAGATCCTCCTTAATTAAGACAGTAAATAATTAATTAATATTAAAATACACAAGTTGATATACCTGTAGCTCATTTTCAATGTAATTCCATTTTTCTTTATATGTATTATACCAGAGTTCTTTCATAAATATCTTTTCAAACAGGACTTGGTGTCTCTTCTTTTTTGCTTTCCCATTCCTGAATCCATTTGTAAACAAAAAAACACCCTGAAATTAAAATAAAACGGCAGGTTTTTATAAACAACTCTGAGACAAACTAATCTTCTGTCCTATATCAAAGAAAGTAATAAGTAGTAAGAAATAGTTTGTAGAAATAACAATTCACCTTTGAAACCGAAACAGTTGACTCCATTCTTGAAAAAATCACAAGTTCACACAACACAAACCTGAGTTCTAATAGGTTTGTGCTAGTCTATTATTCCAATCTTTGGGTATGTGAAATAACTGTGCCTTGCCACTCCACTCCACTACTCGTAGCGTAGACCGTAGTCGTAGACCCAAGTAGCACGGGCAAGGTAAATCGTTCGGACTTTCGTAATAGAGTTGGAGTTAGTTCGGAGTAGTAGTAGTGTCACTTCTCAGTTGGATTTAGTCAAGTTTATGTGGTTTAAGTAGACCATGAGTGGTTTTAAGTTAACTGCAAAGACTACAATATAATATAGGAAACTGGTTAACTGTTGTAGTCTTTGGTTTTAACTGTCTAGTGTCTGCTAAGTTAAATCTATCGCGCGCGTCGCGACTCGCGCCACAACCACAAACCACAACAACCCGACCCGCACGTCCCGCACCGCACCGCACCTGACAGTGACAGTACACTCTGACAAAGTGACAATTGTCAAATGTCAATTGACATTAGTGATGCGACTCGAGTTAATTTTTATTCGAGTGACATGAGTCCCTACGGAAAAATTGAACCCGAGTGAAAAAATAAAGAATCGAGTTCGAGTCGGCAACGCGCGAGTGATACCCTTGGTGTTGCAAACGTCCATAGGCTATGGTAACTGCTCACCATCAGGGGGGCCGTATGCTTGTTTGCCACCTTAGTGGTATAAAAAAAAACATGGACTTAAATCACTCGCCCATCACTCGAAAAGACAAACAAGTTTATTTTACTAAATGCGTTGCGTTATTTAGAAATATTGATGTTTTTTTGCAATACCGTTGGCCTTTTTCTTGTTTTGATGGATATTAGTATTAATGAAGGTTTTTTAAACAAAGGTTTTAGTTCTAAATTATGATTTTGTTCGAATAATTTTAGTATTAACTGATATAACTAGTCATTCGTACGACTATCGAACAATCGAATGAATGAATTTAGTAGTATAAGTATAGTAATAACTAATAGTTGCGTTTCGATTACGAAGTGAATACTAGTATTAGTATTACTAGTTTTATTGAATAAAAATCGATGCCACCATCGAATCCAATTTACTACACTTGCGTTCTAATACTATCAGACTATTTATTCTCGCAGCATGCTATTGCGCATGACTACAATCGACTGACTATCGATTAAAACTAATAGTTTTCCGAATATGTTCGAATAATATAATCGAATATTTTTTTAGTTTTTAGTAATAATCGGCCATCGCTAGTACCACAGACTAAACTTTGAGGTGGTACTGTAAAGGAACATAATATCAGGTTATCATTTAGGTACAGTTTAGAGCTATCGAATGAGACTGAAATCCAATAGTTGTGGATGTGTATAATTGAAGAATTACAACTGGTACTGCACAAGTAACCATTGCAATAAAAAAGAATTGGTATTGGAGTCGGTGCCAAAAATATTAATTTAAATGATCTTCCTTGATTGTTAGTTTGGTTTCGACTCCAATATCAATTATTTTTTAGATTTTTTGTTCCTGGGTGTTTTTAAAGGCGGTTTGTCTTTTTATTTAACATGCCATCACGCCTGTATTCCTCGAAGGGGTTAGGCAGAGGTGTACTAATGTTAAATGTATACCCACAGTTTGCCGGTATGTTTAGATCTCATGTAATAGGAGCGAGCCTATTGCCATCAACCGGGTACAAATCCAGACTCCAAGCTGCTACTGGGCATTCACAGAAAACCCGACAACACTTAGGTCAACCCGGGGATCGAACCCAGGACCTCTAGTGTAGCAGTTGCGCGTGAGACCACTAGACCAACGAGGCAGTTAAATTAGCCATAATAATTTATGCTTTGATGATACATCCATATATATCTTTTAAATAGTTATATACCAAAACAATTAAATGAAAAAATAATTAGCATGTACCTTCTTATATATTTTGAATGTCTAACATTTCAGAAATGAAGTACACAAATCCAGGCTCCGAGCCGCTACTAGGAATTTCACAACACTGCTCGACCCGGGGATTGAACCCAGGCGCTTGTGACCAATAAGGCAGTTTTAATAATAATTTATTTTAATTATTTTAGTAGTAGGTAAGGCGACTGGGTGAACCGATTTGGATCATTCTTTTTATTTGAAAGCTGGTACCATGTGGTCTCATTTCAATTTCGTCCAGTTCTGTTCAAAACCACAAAATAGATAAATAAATTCAGTTCACCCAGTCGAAAGTTCTTTGGCAACAAACATTTCATTTTTATAAAATGGGGTCCACAAAAAAGTGAAGGATTAGAAAGGTTTCAATTGCATCATTCTGTCAGAGGAACTGGATAACGTTAGATACTTTAGGAAAATTAAAAGAATTTATTCGTAACAGAAACATGGTTTTATTGTCAGTGCCGACGGACAAACAGAGTAGGTACCTAATTTATTTTATTATTAATTTATTTTTTCATTTCCAGCCAGCATTATTATCTGATAATGCGTGCATTATTATACATAGAAATAGGTTAGGTACTGCTAAATAAATTAAATTTTAGTTTTCCAAATCCGTAAAAGATTTATAGAAAAGCTGTAGGTATCCTGCCTCACCTGTCTGTATTATTTTAGGGTTAAGATAAAAACTCGTGGATCTATGTATTCTAACCATCCTTACCTACGGTCTACACACCTTTCTTCTTTGACGAAACATTAGAAATCCGCACTTGGGGTTTGCCAGTGCCATACGGAATGGAGCACAGTAGGTATGATGGGAGCCGAATTAGCAAACAGCATCAAAAATAGGGTACTGCGCTCCAAAACTCAGATCATAGGCCAAAAAGCTGCCAGCTTGAGTGAAACTGAGCTCGACACGTCTGCCGCATGTCGAAGGAGCTATGGGCTAAACAATGTAGGTACCAAGTGGGGTCCCACAAAACAAGGGTAGGGCGGGAGGCCAAGACAAAGATAGCGGGATGAGCTTGATTCCGTGTGGAATTGTCCAAAACAGCCTTGAGCCATCAAGAATGGAAAGAGGGTAGGGAGGCGTTTGCCCTGCAGTGGGTAGATAATGGCTAGATAATAATCTACTCGTATACTAACATTATAAAGAGGAAAGATTTTATTGTTTGTTTGTTCGTATTGAATAGGCTCCGAAACTACTGGACCGAGTTGAAAAGTTCTTGAAGTGTTAGATAGCCCATTTATCGGGGAAGGCTACAGGCTATATACCATCACGGTACGACTAATAGGAGCGGAGTAGTAATAAAAAATGTTACAAAACGGGGGAAAAAATTGTAAGAGCACGCGGGCGAAGCCGCTGGCGGACATCTAGTAGGTAATAATTTAATGTTCCAAATAATAACAATATCTGTAATGACAATGATGTACCTAATTGTTCAACATCTTGTTACAATTGCGATACGAACGGAAGAAATATTTATAAGGTCTACAGATAGCTGCTGTTTCGAATGTGGATGAATTCACGCAAAGCAACAGCTATCCACAGTCGGCTAGGCCACGATACAGCAGAAAAGCTTTCTTATTATCTGACAAGTTTTTAAAAAGATAACAAAAAGAGTTGCTTGGAAAATTGGAACGAATACCTACGATAAATAAAGTTATTATTGGCTATGATGCTATAGGTTTCAAGGCGTTTCAAGGTAACCGTAACTATAAACAAAAACTTAGGTAGGTAAGTAGTTACTGAGTCAAGCATTACGTAGCTAAGTAGAAGATCACTTTAGAAAACTAATGTCTAGTCCAATTTAAAGTTAATAAACTGAGTGCAAAAACTTATAAATGATAAATTGAAACTATTACGATAAGTAAATGTCTATTACTTTCGTGGATTTAAATTAAAGTAATACATAATTACAACTAAGTACTCATATTTACAATACCACAACACTAGGAAGTATTTCATAATGAATAATACCTATTTTATATTTTTTCAATTTCAACCCTAATAATTGTAGAATAGAAAAATATATTTAAAGGCCTCGGAATCCATAGGTACTAACCTACTTATTTATATTTTGCAACTAATGTAAACTAAATAGGGTCACTGCGTTGGTGAGCGCGGTGGTAGAGCAGATTCATCGCAAGGCGACTGACGTTCTTCTTCAGCGCTGAACTTATACTCTCTCTCGCTTTGTGGGTGTTCTTGCAAAGGCGGCGTCGCTCGACCCTCTCCAGCTGTAGCAGCTTCCAGCGTAGGACCCGTTGGCCCAAAAGACATGCCCTCAGCACTGTACGCTACTTCTCCTGTACCGACGTATTCAGATGGCTGGTAGCCGTAACTATTCAAACTGAAAAAAGAAATTGCGAAGTTCGTATAAAACGATTTTATTAAGCTAACTACTAGCTTTCCGTCAGCGGCTTCGCCCGCGTGGTCCGGGTATTTCTTATAACTTTCATCCCCTATTTCAACCCCTTACAACCCTTTTTTCGCATTAAAAAGTAGTCTATGTCCTTTCTCATGCTCTAGACTATCTGTATGTATGATATCATACACTTGGTATAATATATTTATGTCTTCAATTTTAGTATTTACCTGTTTGGCCAATAGGAAATATCTTCGATCGCATGGTGAGCATAAGGTGCATAAGCATGCTGGTAGTACGGCGAGTGATGCTGCGCAGGAGTCTCGTATTGTAGCGGATAGAGTGGCGCCGGCGCTGACGATGGCGCAGAGGTGCTGGTTGGCGGTGCCGGCGCATACTCCAAGGGGGCTGGGTACGCATGCGGAGGGGTGCGGTACGGGGCGGGGGAGGTGTTCGGTTGCGGAGAGCTGCCGCCCTGCGTTGAGTTCCAGTATCCACTGCTGCTCACCCATGTGTAGCTGCCACTGCCGTTTGCCGCAGTAGTTGTACGGTCTGAGTTGCTGTAGGAGGCTGTGGAATAAAGATAAACTAATAAATGTCCGATTGTGACAAAATGATCTGGCACTTATTATTGCCTGCACTGCATCCATTATTCCAAAATATTGCATGGAATTGTTTTAGTTTTACTTCGACTTAACTTGCAGAAACGCAAGCGACTCTACATTTTATGGTTTGGTCATGACTTGAGTCGAACCGATTCATCACAAGTATCGATTCCTTTCCTCTGGTGTTGTTGGTTTCTTGTAACCTATGTGTTACAGAGGCACGATATACTTAGTCGGCAAAACGAGATGTATTTTTTTTAATAACTGCGAGGTTTTTGGCGGGTGAGTACTTGTACTTATGTAATGTAAGATGAAATGTATCTAAGAATACTTAATTCTTCTACTTACAAGGTGGTGATAATGTTCGTGGTCGCGACGGTGGTCGTGGAGGATACGGCGCTGGTCTTCGAGATGCAGCGTTACTGCTTCCATACAATGACTGCGAGGTCACGAACCATCCGCCGACTACAAATAGAAATAAATCTGATTAGCATGTAGGTATGTAACAGACGTTACCTCTTAATATTAAGTGATTCATAAAAACTCACATTGCGGATATTGATGTGGAGAAGAACTTTGTTGAGGATAATGCGTGCCTACAAAATCCCTTTGATAATAACCTTCAGGTCTCTCTTTCGCGTCTAAAAAGGCTTTCGCAAATGGATTGTATTTGATCTTTAACGAAGTCACCTCTTCGTTCTGATAAGCGGTGACGGCTATGAATTGCGTCTCCGGGAATGGGTATGTCATAATCCGACGAAGATCAGTGCCCACTTTCACAAGATGTACTCGAGGCTCGTATTTATGCAAACTGTTCAACATTATCTGTAACAAACATTAGGATTAACATTTAGATTCATACAGCCTGCTGAAACTAAAAGTTTGCACGGATTTAATAATTTGAGAACTCGAAATCAAATACTGAATCCCTCTTTATTAGTCTAAGCTAAACCAAAATTTGTATTGTTATTTGTAATTAATTAACACGCGTTCAGTGAAGGTAAAGAAAGGAGTCCCATGCCCAGCAGTGGGACAATAAAATGGGTTCATGATGGGCGATGGCAGTGCCCGCCCACTGCAGAAATAAAATATTATCCCTCGTACTCGTATAACTATTGTAATGGCACGTGTCTTTATTAATATTTTTAATTATTTATACACATTTGTTGTAAACATATGTATAGTAGTAACATTGTTAGCTTAACAACGGCAGGGGGCATCAACTTATTTCTAAAATATGTGTAATGTAAACATAGCGCAGAGACAATAATTATTACAAATGATAGTGCGTACAGACACCCGCTAAACAGTTGGTAAAGCTACAGATTTCACACCGAGCCGTCAACATATGGATCTAGATGTATCAGATGTTTGCGTTCATATTCATTCGCACCACATACACCCGTGAGAACTGGCTTCTATGAACTAGCGGTAGCTACGAAACTGTAGCACACTCACACCTTGCCATCGAGAGCTTTCTGTTATAAAATTAGTATTCTGACAATACCGTGAACTAATTATTATGCTCGGGCAGGCACATAATCTGGCGTGGATCCCGCTATAAATATTGAATTCATAATTTGTGTTTATCCTGCTCGGGGCTCATTTATGCTTAGGAGGAACAATGTAAATGCTTGTAGTAAACGCTACAAAGTAAGTATCTCGTAAACAGACGTCTGATTCGCAAATGTATTTTTGTTATATGCAATACATCCACATTATTGCGCCGTTGAATGTTAATAGTCGCATCTTAGTAATTTCTTTATTCAAATACTTTACGTCCAGTGCAAAACATGCAAATAGCGAAGTTGGCCATACCTGTCCATTTCCATTAGTTTTATTTGTCAGTTTAACTTTTGCGAAAGATATTGGTTCTTTCATCCAGTGCGCTCCAAAATTCGGACTTTCTGGATGTATGTAAATTGCATTCGATGGTGGAACTTCCGCCTTGCCACCTGGTACCTATGAAAGAATGATCGATTTATATTTATCACATATTGACATTGCATACCAATAAAATTGATATGCCGCAAGTAGGTAGAATATAAATGAATTTTTGTGTACTGTAGCAATGTTATTAACCATTTTTCTAACTACCTACCTGACCTTAGAATTACCTTACCAGAACAGAGAGTAGAATTTTATGTCTTCACTATTTAGGTAATTATATTTAGTAATTGTTAATGCAAAATAGAATAAAGAACAACTAAGTAGAATATAATTTATTTAAGTACAACAAATGTAAATATTTTTCATACATACCCATTCTCCGTTAACATACTTCCAGCGATGGGAGTCCACTTGCACAAATTCTAAAAGCACAGTGTACATCGCTGTCGGGTCCAAGCCACTGGCTGTTACCTTTACTACAGGAAACATTCGCCTGAAACAAAACGATAGGTAACCCTGAATTTCGTGCAATCACCTTTCTTAACACTGATTGCTAAACAATCTTTCATATAAAAACCTAAACCAATAGCAGTATTAATGTTGCTCTTGATAATCATCATCAGTATTTTACATGAAGCTAACAAGCGAAATTTTTAGGCAACGTCGATATCCTAAGGAAGGGCCTGAAACCCCAAAAGCCAGACCATAGATTCCAGTTCTAGCTTTCACAAATGATTGTTATTGGTGTTCGTACGTCAACCAGGCAAAACGGCTTAGCGCTCTACAAGTCATTGTGTCATTGTTGTACTTTATTATTGTACCGTGGCAAACAACAGCTTAACTTTGCTGATAGAATAACTACCATAAATAAGTAATTATGATAGTCATTCGATCAGAATAAAATTAAATAGACGTCGAACGTCTCGTACCTCTTCCTTCGCCTTTAATTAGTTTATGACATATGATTTTCGACGCTGGGGATGGTTTCTTAGATTTGTGTGTAGATAAGCCATATCGGTAAGATAACATCGCAAAATGAGTATTTTTGTATGTGTTATCTGAGGACAGCTAAGTTTCGAGAACAGGTAGTGATCACATAAGGGTTTGGTAGTTATACTTCCCGTAGTAATACAAACTTAATTCTCTATATCATCAAATTTGTTACTCAATGACGCCAGAACGGCTGCACGGATCTGGATGAAATTGGGCACAGATATCGTTTCTAGTCTGGAATAGCACATAGGCTACTTATATCCCGGTAAAGTGTATGGTTCCCGTGGGATAGATTTGTTTTAATAATTTATAAGATAATATACCCAGAGCACGCGGGCGAAGCCGCTGGCGGAAAGCTAGTTCATCATAAAAAGGGCAAATAATTGGCAAAAGTCAAAAAGGTAATGCGGTTTTTTCCACGTTTTTTTGCAACACAGTAACACACATACCTAATAGAAGTCATTTTATTACGAAGCTACTCTGGAACAAAACGTCATTTCGTCAAGGGTAAGGGTTCCGTCATTGCTCATCGGCACCGGGCGGTATCATTTAGCCATGCAACGTTAATTAGTAAGACCTACCGCGTTAATAGCTGAAAACTAGCCGCCGGCCGGCGAGCGGTTAGCACTAGCAAAATGTGACCGTGTAAGTACACCATCATCGTGTTTTTGAACGTTTGCTCTGAGTAATATATTTCAGACGCTATAGTTTTAACTTGAAATACATCGCCAGTATTAGGATCAAGTACTATTATTTAATGAACCCATATATCGATTCATTTAATTTAACCCAAGAGGTTTAAGTGGCATTATAGATAAAATAAATTGTACTGAACGCGTTTCTGATAAATAAATAAATATATATATATATATATATTCTAAGATATCATTATGGAAGGGTAATGCTTGCATGGGCTTACTCCATCACCCTCTTCCTGCGAGGTGTTCTATTATATAGATAAGTATCTTAGGGCTTGTTTCACCACCTCTGGATAACACCTAACCGCCGGATAAATAAAAAAATGGAACAAAGCTTGTATGCAAATTATCTATCAAGTAATTTAACGGGAATTTATCATGAGGTGGTGAATCAGGCCCTTAGGCGCAGGACTGTTAGCAAAAAGGAAAGTAGGCCCAACAGAGAGGTACAGGATAACAGTAAAGTTTCCTGGAAACAACCGTAGCAAGCACAGCTTTAGCTCGCTGTCGCTAATCGATTGATTTGAGCCGCAGCCAACTCCACGCGGCCTCTCCAATTTTCGTACTAAATTACTCTAATATAACTAAAATGCTGTATAGTTACTTTGCGAATAGTTATTTACATAACACTATGCTGCTAATGCGTCGCGAATTGTAAATCACTCATATTTTAAAGCTTATTTCTATAACTAATTGTTAGCCGTATTTGTGAATTGTTAACCGTATACTTCAATTAAATCGTTCCAGATTTATTTCTTTAAGAAACTACAATACGTAGGCATGAGGCATCTAATTCTGATCTGGACGGTTGAACACATAATATATTCAATATATTTTATCCAGTTTTGGGACCACAACGCTAAAAAGCATACCACTACAAATCTGTTCTGATTTTCTATACACCGGTTCAGTAGTACAAATGGGGAAATGGATCGATCCGTCAAGCCCAAAATCAAGCTGTGTAGTGTTCAGTTCAAAACTTTGCCAGGTTATAAAGATGGAGGGTCGCTAAGCTATACCTAACGTGCACGCGATTAATAAAAATACAAATGTCAACATAGGTAATTTGTACAGTGGGGGTACTCTAAGGAGACTGGAATAATATGCAATGCACTAAATATTTCAATTGACTCACAGTTCAGGCTTGCAAGTATTACATAGGTAATATAGGTATTTTCGTTTTAATAAATTAAAAGATTGACAAAACGCAGGCCTACAAAGGCAGGCTACATACTTTAATGTCCTGTACCCTGTACGATAGTGTAAATAAACCGCTTTGCTGTAACTGGCTCTATTCCAAGATTCTTACCTTCCATTCTTAGTGACGATCATTTCGTTGGTGAGCGTCTGAAAACGCACCCACAATTCTCGATCGTCAAGCGCGACATTAACTTCCCTCTCGCGGCCGCTGCGGGAATTGCCACCGCCCACCGTCGGCTCCACAGCGCTCAGGATGTGCGATGCGGCCATCCTGATGAAAGAAAATTATAGTTCAACCATAGTAAAATAATTATTGCCCTAAAATTCCAGTAATATTGAGTCCCTTTTATGAATTAATTATTTAACTGCACTCCGAATGGTCAGTCTTAGTAAAATGTTTTATTTACAGTTTTTAGGTTATACTTGTATAGCCTACCTGACTCGGATGCTTTAGCTACGGGTTACCTACTTTCATAAGTTGCCTGACGAACAGGACAGAAGAGGCTTTTTTGGGTGGAGAATATTTCCGTACCCATACGACACCGTTGGTCGCCGTCGGGGACTCTATTCGGTTATGTGAGGTTCGCACCCACTAAAAACTACTTTATTCCTTCATTTGCGTCCATAGAGGGGCCACGAAATCTGCTATGGAATTAATTTCGCAGAGGATATACATCACGCCCTGTAGGCACCATGCAGTCCGGGACCCGCCCGGACTTGGAAGATTGGCCAAGATGGAAGGTTATTTCACAATTTCGGATAGACGCCAGAAGGCCTTTGATAAAATAAGCAATAACATGAAATTCATTACTCACTTGAAAACCCAGTGAATACTTGATTTAAATTGTTGCCAGTATAGCATGAATTTTTCAGTCGTGAAAGTCTACAACGTTAAATGACAACGCACCTTCAACAGAATTAATTTAAAAAAATATTTTTGTCCTCAAGCGTCTCGCTCGTCTCGTCACGATTATTGACAAAAGGTGTCATAAAACAAACATTGTTTTAGAAACATGTATCAATTCAATTACCAACCGAACATTACTACGTTACTGTATTACGCCATCAATGTATGTTGGCAAACAAATTGGCAACATACACTTTATGTAAGTGATTGTAACTACTTACAAAAATAAATGTGACAGATTTATGATAAAACACAAGAATAATCCAAAAATTTGCCAAGTTAAGGTTAAGGTACTTAGTATTTATAAGTCATACCTACATAATACATATACCTACTAGTAACCAGATGATATTGGACTATGTTAAGTATTGCTTTATCTTAATTTTAAAGCAAAAATAATAATTAAAAAAAACAAAATAATTAACCTATATACTGTCCCACTGCTGGGCACGGGTCTCCTCTCAATATGAGAGGAATTAGGCTATAGTCCACCACGCTGGCCTAATGCGGGTTGGCAGACTTCACATGCCGTTGAGAAAATCTCTCAGGCATGCAGATTTCCTCACGATGTTAATTACGAACATGATTTCGAAAAGTCAGAGGTGCGTGTCTTGGATTCGAAATCGAGACCTTTGACTTGGCAGTCCGGTGGTCAATTGAATAGCAAAATTCAAATAATTCTTCTCTGATATGCACTACATAACAATAGTACAAGGGTCAGTTTTCAGATTGATTCAGCAAAGCTGGGGCTTAGCTTAATGCCCCTAAAACAATAGATTTCGCATTGTGTCCGTAAACTGTTACGAGTATTTGAAGGGTTAAATACATACCTCGGTACCACCTACATTTAGTTTACCTCATACCTAATACAAAACTAGTAGTGTCCAAACTGAAGGCATCACGAAATCCATTGGCAATGGCAAATAAGCCGGATACTTTATTATGAGTTTGGCTCGAGCACGATCGCTTCGTCCAATGTTTATTGTAGCTATTATCACCGGCTACGTCGGTTCAACGTCCCAATCCTTCTGACAAAGTATTTTTGACATATTCAAGTAAGACTTGTTAGTCTCAGTAGACTGTGCTTAAAATGTCACAATACAATGTCGTACTACGGATGCATGTTACTGTTATAATTACGCTATTTCACTATTAAAAAAAGTATAGCTGTATGATGAAACTCTCACTAATCAGACAAGTTGTAACGTAGAAACAGATGGAGATTTTTATTTTATCCAATATATACAAAAACGACAAAAACCTTCCTCGAGAATAACTCTATCCATTTTGGTGCATACATCATGAACATCGGTGAAGTAGTTTTTGCGTTTATCGCGAACAGACAAGCAGAAAGAGATGTGGCGGAGGACTTTGTTTTATACTAAGTATTGATACATGTTATTACATGGAGATTTTTTTCTGCTTGTGTGAGGAATTCCCCCAAATCTTCTCTGAAGTGCCTTTGTCGCGAGAGATTTGATTTAAAATTAAGCAGTTTTAGCAGTTGCGTTTCGTCATCAGCAAAATTTTATTTTCTTTGAGAAGCCACGATCGATGATACTTATAGGCTGTGGTGTCGTGTGGTGTACACGGGCTTAGTAGCTAAGTGCTTAGTATTAGGGTTTGTAAATAGTGCAAGTGAATAGAAATCGATCCTATTTACTAAGCGACAAGTCGACTAATGGCAAGTACTAAGCCCGTGTAAGCCAGGCATATCGCTCTGACAGAAATCGACTAACGTAGCGGAGGTTTTTTTTTATCTTGTGCACAGATTTTGTTGAATACATCACGTACACATACACAGTCTGTTTTATGTCCGTGTTACCTATGTTGAGACTTGTAATCCTAAATATTCATCGGTATTAAAACAAACATCAAAGTTTACGTTGGTTGTAAACTGTACGGAGTTCTTGCTTGAATATTTAAAGAAAAGTCTCTCTAACAACGATTCTTATATAAGCATACATGACATATGGTTAGTACAATGTTTGGCGTAAAGTTTGGGAAATAAATTCCCTTTCAATTCAGACAGTATTATTATTAAATGATCAAAATCAATACTTGTGGCTCCTCGCAGTGTTACTCGCATTCATCAGTTTTTTCCCAATCCAATGGGAAATTCCCTGACTAGATTTAAATCCCAATGCGTTTAGTGGTTAGGTTAGTCTTAGTATTTTTTTTTCTTTTCTATACAGATTTTATAGCCTTGATACTAACACACTCTCTACAAACACCTATTCGGGGCAATTGGGATATTTCATAGTAATTTACGGATCAACAAAAATGTATTACAATTTAAATCAGTTCGTGGACTGAACCAGCGTAGTGGACGTCACCTTACGGAGTACGTCACCTTAAGACGTAAGTTTAGAATATGAAGAAAGATTTCGATTGGCGAGCAGGGCAAAAGCAAGGGTGGCTTAGCGGCCATAGCGCTTGGTGTACCGAACCAGAAGACACAGGTTCCAATCCTGCCCGCCGGCCGATTTTTTCCTTCATTAAAATAACAGCATAGTGGACTTTAGGACAGTCCCTCTCTATTGAAATTGTGAACATTATTAGTATAAAAATTCAGACCACGTTCGATTTTACTTGCAAACCTCGAAAAGTAGTCACCTTTGACACAAGTTGACAGTCATGTACGAGGTTATTTATTTTTTTACAAAAAAAGTACTGAAGGTATACTGAGCCACAGCGACGCGGCTGGGTTTAGTTACATAAAAAAGTATTTTTTTGCAAAGACTAGTTCTTTTTATGCCCATATCTAATTTCTGGAACAAAAGACATCAACGCGCGGAAATTTTACGTTTTCTTTGTACGGTCTTCGAAATACTTCGAATAATAATATTTTCCTATTTGCATTTGATTGTTTGTATGTTTGTTTGTATTGAATAGGCTCCGAAACTACTGAACCGAATTAAAAAAAATCTTTCAGCGTTAGATAGCCCATTTATCGGGGAAGGCTATAGGCGATATACCATCACGTTACGAGTAATAGGAGCGGAGTAGCAATGAAAAATGTTGCAAAAACAGATCAAGACCACGCGGATGAAGCCGCTGGCGGGAAGCTAGTAGATATTTTAATTACGGTGTATGGTGTTTTGATAATTTGCAAAAACCCTAAAAAAATCGTAGGGATATTGCGAAAACATTTTAAATCTTTAACCCTTAGGAAAATATAGGAATGTGGAGGTGGTATGTTATGTTTATTTTATGTTTCATCCTGCCTTTACTACTACGTACCTAGTAGTAAAGGTATGATGGAAAAAAGTACCTGTATAGGTACCTACATGGGTACCTTTATTTTGACGAAAGGGCTTCGGCACCTAGGTACGCCAGTTATGGATTTTTATTATCTTACTTTTTTGCATTTTATAGATTAAGTAATTGATCTAGTAGAATATTGTAATTATACCTACTCTACTACTTTCATCACCTTCTTAGCCTTTTCCTAACCATGTTGGGGTCGGCTTCCAGTCTAACCAGATGCGACTGCCATCAGACCTCCGCAACCCAATTTCTGGGCAATACCGATAATCGAAGGATAGACTGGTTGTACAGCGTTGCTATAACTTAGCCACGAGCCCCTGCAATATTTATTATAATAAATATAATACGTATATATAAATTTGTATAATAAATAATTAACCTAACCCTATACGTTTCGGTTATCATACGAAAACCTATGACAATAGTTTGTCGTAGTCAGAAGCCTAGAAAGCCTCAAACCAATTCATTCTTACGATATTAGTATTGCCCAGAAATTGGGTTGTGAAGATCTGATGTCAGTTTTCATCTTCTTTGATTTGAGACATCAGCTCTTGTGAGTGGAAAAATCTCCACTGTTCTCTATATTCTGTTGTATCTAATTCGACTCAAAGCCCTCTCTTTCCTTAAATTCCATAAAAATTCGGCAATCGTGTAAAATACTGATATTTAGCCGATCTGATGAGACCGGAAGCTGACCCTAACATATTTGTTTAAAGCCTAGGAGAATGATAAACACAACTACGTCGTTTGCTGAGGAAATTAGTTTTCTAAAAAAAGGTAAAAGCATATGTGTCACACTTTCTCTTCATTTTACAGAATTATGGCTGAAACGTAGCAGACAGAATAACGGTTTACATTGTGCTTAACGTTGTAGGTACCTATATGTATTATCTTTTTGAATCTGCTAAGGCATTCATAGCTTTTTTTTATGAGTATATTCTTTATAGACACGGGTTTTGTACTACATTATGATTATTTAATAACTGCACGACGCCAGCCTAATCTGGCATGGAAAATCACACATCATTCAACTTCTTATTTATTTCTAGTACGTGAATATTAGTCACCTACCCTACCTACCTGTACAACATTCAAGATCTACTATGGATAATGTAAAGGATGCGAAACGTCGGAATTAATTAACCTAATTACTAGGTTCCATTCTTTACTATTATCTATCACTTCTCAACATTGATTGACGGAAAGGAAGAATATAAGAAATCAGGTCAGATACCGTTAAACAAAAATAACAGAGGATCAGACTATCTTACCTCAGTGTTTAATACCTCCTACTGATACATTATGTCACATGGTTGCAAGTGTGAAATAGTTACACTATCTTTTTGTGTTTTTTAAGCATTTTCCATGCTAAGATTACAAGTTATTTTTAATGAAGGAAAAAATCGGCGGGCGGGCAGGGTTCGAACCTGCGCCTTCTGGTTCGGTACACCAGACGCTCTGACCACTAAGCCACCGCTCGCCCTGCTCGCCAGTCGAAATCTTCCTCCACATTCTAATTTACGTCTTACGGTGACGTAGCGCCATCTATTGTGAAGATGTTTCACAACCGACACGACTAACTTTACAGCTAGTTCAATGTCGTATGATACCGCCTTACCTATCAACTATCTTTTTGTGTTTTTTAAGCATTTTCCATGCTAAGACTACAAGTTACACTATTTGCATAAATTAATATATTATTATAATGCAAGGTACAGTTCTCGCTAAACTTACAACGAGAAAAATATTGGATTAAATTTTTGACAACTACCGCCTACGACTTGAGCTTTCGTTTTTATTTATGTAGTCCAATATATATCTTTCTCCGATTTTTACGGGTGGCTTGAAGTTAGCTCGTGCCAACTTCAAGCCGGACAATAAGTTTGGCGAGAACTATAAGTATTAAGTATTTATCCCAGTTAAAAGGTTAAACCTAACTAACCTTTGCACTAAACGAAGATAAGAATACCTAAGAATAGAACTTACATTCAATCTCTGCAGAAACTATTTAGGTATAAGTTACTAAGCTAATGTAACTTATACAACTACTACCAAACAAAACACAAATATTGAAAGACCTTCTCTTGTTGCCGACGTTAAAGTGGATGCTAAACTTTATTGAAATTGAAAATTATATGTATATTTATCGTAAAGACTGCGAAGGAGAAAGAACTCATAATTTGTTTTTACGTCCACATCAGAGAATAGATCCGTAGGTTCGGATCGTATTCCTACAACATTTAAGCATTAAACAACAAGAAAGCAACCAACGGGTATGTATAAAGGCGAAGTAATTACAGCGTTAGCCCACTCGACTGCAGCGTCATTATTCATCGTTTTACGACTGCATGAGTTATAAATATTAAACTTAGTCGTATAGATGTACTGCGAACATTTTCTTTTTAATGGCGAGGTTAAATAATATGATGCGCGATGCGAATGTCGGCCCCGGTTTCGGTTCCGACCATCATAGAGGCAACAAAATGTGCCTTCGCGGCGTGTCGAACAATGTGAATAGTTATCGCCTTTTAATTATGTGTAATAACGTTTTTATCTGTAAGCGTCGCATCATCCCTCAGAGCGTGCCTCGGCGAGCGCTGGCCGCGTGGAATGTCGCTTAATCGCGTCGCAGTGCCGACGTTTTACAGATCCTATAAAATATCAAAGATAACAACGACTGGCTCTGAAGGCTGTTTCGAAAAGAACCAGGCTCCAGTGATTGGACGTTTATGGCATTCGCTTCGATAAATGTACGTATTATGTGTGCGGGCGCTGTTGAGGCGCAATTGTCCCGCACCGCGCCGCGCCAGCGCGCGCACCTCTTCGCCCGAACTGAGCCAAGAGGTGCTAATTATCAAATGCAAGACCGACCAAACCGATATTGAAACCATTGAAACAATACTTCTCGTGTTGTCTTTTCCAATTTCGAAGTTTGCAGAATGGCTGTGTAATGAAGGCCGAGAAGGCTATGCAAATGGAACGATGCCGAAAACTCAAGTATTTTAATGGTCTTGCGTCATCCGTGTTTCAAACTTGAATTTTCATTATCACTTTACGTGTATACCTACTACCACCAACCTTGATATGTTAATCAAACAATAGACTAAAATCAAATAACCGCAACACATGATCAATAAGATTTGACCTTACAAATAAAATATTTTTCTACTGTTGACAATCTGTTGACACAATGTTCGATTAGTCCGAACACATATCTACATCCCTGACGTGTGCAGACACATCTATGTGCACACATACATTATAATGATGTATGTATAAGACTATGTATTTACATCTCACGTAGAAACATGATAAGTGTAGTAAATAAGGTAGGAATGCCCTATACTTGTGCACCTTCTAAAGTCAACATTTTAGATACTGAACCTAAACAAGGTTTTTTGACATACATATAAATAGGTATATTAAGAGTAGGTACCTAGGTAGGTATATATAAATATTTCTCAAAACATAAACTTGTAAGATAAGTTAAATTAGGAAGGAAAGGTATTGTAAAAACTCGCTTGAGATTGGCATTACCGAGATCAATGGGTGTACCACCGCGGAACACAGCTAAACACACATTATGTACAGTATGTTTTTATGCAAGGTATACAGTCCAAGTGGTACCTACAAATAGGGGTTAAATAGGGGTCATAGGTATTACCTCTTAAAATTGGGCGAATATTTTCACCCCGCTGCTGGTTAAAATACAAACACTGGGAAAAACTTAAAACAAAAGGAACTAGAAGATTGATGATAGAGATCACCCTACCCAGTTTCTACGTTATTTAAGATTCATCAAGCATTAAGACTCTTGTATGCCAAAGACCCTTAAAATTTTTGTCTGTTCAAAATGTCACAAATTAATTTTGTAGTTTTTAAAAATATTTGTTTCTTTAAAATTTTCTCATCCCAGATGATGGTACCCATCATGATTCTGGAACAAACTGTATACTTAATAAAAATAATTATGTTCTTAATTGTGATAAAGTGCAACAGAATTATTGGAATCGTAATCAGACACCGAAATGTTAAAATATTCACTCAGTTGTATAGACTGCAAATATTTGAATATAAATCAAGATTGTTATTATACCGCACTGTTTATTACCTTCCAGGAAATCTTTATTGTTATTCTGTCAAAGCAATAGAATACTTTGTATCTACTTATACAGAATCAGTGGCCAAATAGGTATAATCTATTAAATGACTACTATAATTGTAAGTACTACAGAAATCTACTAAAATGGAGACAGTTCTCTTCAGAGCTGTGTCAATTTTATTCGTGAAAAACAATAAACTTTCTACTAAAAAGTTATATCATCATATTAGTAGTTAGTTAATCACAGCTAATAGCCTCGTTACGGGCCTAGTAGTTGTAAGCATGACAGCTAGATACGCTTGTGGTCCTGGGTTTGATTCCTAGGTCGGGCAGTGTTATTGGGTTTTTCAGTAAAAAGGCTCGCCCCCTAACACTTCGGGATTATGGCGTGATGATATAAATGTATAAAGTAGGAAAAACAGATTAATTTTAAGTTTTATTCTTACTGTTGTATGCTGAACATAATTATTTTGATAGCTAGTTTTACAACACTTTGATTTATTCCGTTTATTATATTTGCCATTTCATTAAAACTTTATTAGCTTAAAGCCTTATTATATCATGCGACAACAGAACAAGTTTTAAATAAAATTGTTTGTTTGCATAGATACCTACTGAAAATTAATAGACCGTACTTCATTTATGAGTGAATATTTTTGCATAACATGTAAATTAAATTAGGAATCCGGCGACTGGGACCGCTATGAAATGTGATAAACACAAATTGACTCTAACATGTATATTACTACTTATCAAATGATAAAATTTGTCTGTTTGTCTGGATCTGTACCGGAATCGTAGACAATTTATGTGTCTTTTTTTTATTCAGTGTAAATATTCAAATTCGGAAGCTGATAACCGCAATCAAACTTTTTTTGGGGCTACATTTCAATTAAATTTTATTCCTCAATTCTGTGGTTGTCATAAAACTTTAAAGTTTGACGAGTAAAGCCCATTGAGGAACTCCGAATTGATATTAATTCAAATAACTCGGGTTAAAAAGTCAGGGTTTTATGCGTGTTGTAAAAGTTTATTGTAGGGCTTTGTGGCGAGCCGGACGCGCCGATAGGCCTCGCAGCCGATGACGGAACCTCCGCCGCCGACGCCGCTCGCCGCCGCCTTTGTGCCCGCGCGATCTCGCCTGCCACAATACCGCACGCGTCTTCACTCTATAAATCCCGACATCAGGTGCTACCTAACGCATAGTGCTCTTTTTATAGCTGCAACTAAAACCAAAACTGGAGACGTGCAATGCACGTTGGCGGCAATGTAGGTAATTAAGTTGCGAACCTCTACCATAAAATAAGATAGGAAGAAATTGCCTAGGTAATATAATTGACGGGTCTCATTACAAAATTTTATGATGACACGTCAACACCCTAGGCCCTCAGTTTTACTAATGTAAGAGTTTTATAGATCGAAGGAAGGTAAGTACTAATCCTAAACTAGGATCGTACCAGTAAAGTAGATATTATGAACACTGATCACGTTGCGACTGCAAAATGGCGTCTGATTGATACTGTATCGAGTAAAATCCACTTTATTCTCCATAGTACATCGATTTCTATGTTTTGTACAATTATCTCTTCATCTCATATCTTTAAGAATATATCTAACTAGCTTCCCGCCAGTGGCTTCGCCCGCGTGGTCTTATAATTTTTTCCCCCGGTTTTACAACATTTTTCATTACTACTCCGCTCCTATTAGCTCCTATTAGCATGATGATATATAGCCTATAGCCTTCCCCGATAAATGGGCTATCTAACATGGAAAGAATTTTTCAAATCGGTCCAGTACTTTTTGAGTTTATTCGTTACATACAAAAAAACAAATCTTTCCTCTTTATAATATTAGTATAGATCATACGGGTCTTTAGAGTATTAAACAGCTCCCCCTTCTCCCTTGTTGTTGTTTTCACCGCATCTGTTTAATCTTGATCGTGCGGAAGAATTGTTTACAGTCTCTAATATAATACATCATGTCTCTATTTCTTTCGCAATATTCCAATAACAACATTTCGACGCCGACACCTACAATCAGCTTGCGACTTTTCTAAAATGGGAAAAAAACAGTTGTGCATCGCTTGGGAAAAATTACGATGTATATAATTTACATCGGATTCCCTGTACCTTATATGCGTACGTGGACGTCACCCTGAACCTACATAAAGCTACTACGTAACTCGAAACTAATGATTCGTGAACTAGGTAGGCAGTCGGCTATATTAACAATTATTACAAATAACGTTCTGAAAACTAAGTATTGAAAAGCTCTATTCTCAGCCATGAACAAACCACAGTCTGCGTTAGCATTTGGCAGTTCGACTTTAGTTGAAGGCTTCTTCAAAAAGTGAAGGGTGACCCGTAATAGCAAATAACTATTGCACAATGTTCGATTTTAAGATATTTCATGATTTGTTAGTTTTTATTAGCTTTTTGTATTTTTTAAGCATTTTCCATGCTAAGAGTACTAGTTATTTTAATGAAAGTCTACATGTAGGACTCGCGGCGTCTTAGCAGTCATTGCGTCTGATGTATTAAACCAGAAGATGCAGGTTTGAGACATGTCCGCAAGTCGATATTTTCCTTCTTTAAGTTACTTGTAAGTTTTTGTTACTACATGCCATACGCATATCTTCACAAAAAATGATTGTTTCTAGTGTATAAGTAGGTACACTGGGATTGGAATCGGATAGCAGTCTAAGGCTAATATTCAGAGACGATGCTAAGCATAAATCAACGCTTCCGTATGTCAAATTGTCATACAAATTTGACATTCGGAAGCATTATTTTACGCTTAGCATCGTCTCTGAATATTAGCCTAAATCTAGAGCTTTTGAGAGACCGTGGACCAAAGATAAAGACTCAGCTGTCGTTTAGGTTTGGTTAAAAATACACCGTTCTGGCTGTCAGCGCCATCTTACCTGATAGCGCAATCTAACGGGTACGTTACCAGTGTGTAAGTACTTGTAACTATTTATTGCACTTGTAGTATTGTGGATTTGTGGTTTCAGTACTGGAAGAGGAGGCAGTTCCACGTCGCGTTTATACTATTTATTCCATCTTAGCTTCTGTGTAATGTACACTGTGCGACTTAGAAGAACTGTACCTACCTACCCACCTACGTAACCTACTAATTCTAATATATGAAGAAAAGTTGAAAACTGCCATTTAGTTGCAGATTAGAATTAGGAAGAGGATATTCTAAGAAATCAGCATTTAGGTCTGCCATGCCCCCATTGTGTGCAGTGGTTGGAATTCGAATCCAGGAGCTTTAGTTCACGCGGATTATTTACACTTCACCGAGGAAACCGGGAAAAATATCCATAAATATGCTGATGGCCTGATAACGTACTAGAAGAACGCTCATGCTCAACATCTTGCTGAAATAGAAAATCAGGGCGATTCTCACACTAAAGACAAATCATCCCCTCGACCTCTGGGTATTGAAAAGGGTAGTAGATAAAAGCGATAACGTGAAGAGGATGCGTAGATATATACTTACCTATATATTCATATGGGTAAGTATATACCTATGCCATACGCATCCATCATACTCGTATAACGTGAATACATTGTATGAATGACCTGGGCAGGCTTGGAATCGAATCCAAATCATACGATTGGTCATGCCTAATAGGTGGCCCTTAAAGGTAAGTACTCAAATGTTTCGAAGGATATTCACAAATATGTTTTTCATGGAAGTATTTGATAAGATACTTTAAAAATACTTTTTAGTTTTCTAAAAAATATATTTCTGAATTTCTTACCTTTCTTCGCCGGTCACTTTGTCCTCAATTTCGGCAGTTCATAAAACACATTGAAAACAATACAAAATCCTAGTACCACTTCAGTTCACAATCCACGATTTCTACACATTTAGTTTCATAAAAAAAACATTTTTAATGGGTCGATTTGATTTGACACTACTGTTTAAATTGTCAGTAAAACAGGCTTTTTGGCAATAGGTATGTATGATGGAAATTAGTCCCTATATTTGTCACATATCACAAATCGGTGGTGGCGTGCCAACTGCATGAGCAACTACCGCAAACTCGACCGCACTACACTTCATTAGCGCGTATACAGCACAACATACCCACTACAATTTGGGTACACCACACGATAATCATTCATAAAGCCTAGTGGTAGAGCATCATTTTCAATAAAAGAGTTAAGTCTTCCACTGTGAGACGTTAAACAAGAATGCACCTTGCGAGCTTATAGTAGAGTTTAATATTTAATTGTTTCTGACACCAAGACGCCAACAGGTTAACTGCGCGAAGCCCCGCCTCTGATGTGTTGACAAACAAAGCTATTGGTGGCAGGCTCCGCGCGCTAGCGAGGCAATCCTGCGCAACATTGAGGCGGTCACTTAGATAACACTTGTATTTCCATAAATTATACCACCAATTATATTTTTTTGAAACATGTTTCATGAAATGTGAAATATATATAAATCATAAAGTATTTTTTAACACTTGGTAGTGACATTTTATATGTCTTTCTCTACCTTAGGCCCTTTGGCTTAGTTCTCTATTTGTTGCACCAGTTAAATAAATAGTAAAGGCAATTTTGTATTCCTAAATTTTAGACAATTTTTTATACATGCTCATTTTCACATACGTACCTACGGTGTAACCTAAAAGATTAAAAAAAAAAATATTAGAATTATACAATTACTTACTTAGCTATTAGGTATTGCAGTCACGTTGTAGTATAAGGTATTGTAGTAGTATAGTAATCCCCATTTAAAATCGCTTAGAATTTTAACACTTAAAGTAAGGAGAAAATTTTGGCAAAAATGGATATAATAAAAATTCATGGTGCCTTGTTCAAACGTCGGTTGTATATGATCGGTATCTATAATGATAAAGACAAATAAACACATGTAGGTAATTTTAATTTTAGTCGTCTCTATGACTACATAATAACAGGGTATCTACTTGGGTATAAAAAGTACTTAACTCTTACAATCGCACTAAGTAAATGCCCACTTCGCTGTTTTCCCGGTGGAATGTCGGAAACCAACATATAGGTACAGTTGTCGCCAAACTTATTGTCCGGGTTGAAGTTGGCACGAGCTAACTTTAACCCGGCCGTAAAAATCGGAGAAAGAAAAATATTGGATCAAAATTATTTAAAACGACAGCCTACGACTTGAGCTTTCGTTTTTATCTAGGTATTACAACCCAATATTTTTCTTTCTCCGATTTTTGCAGCCGGGTTAAAGTTAGGCGAGAACTGTACACCCACCGATGACGTCGCGGCTGACGCAGAATGAATACTATACGCAATTATACTTACTGATAAATGTCTATCCTTTTTGCATTATCCCACCACTAGGCACTAGCTCCATTGCAGATTACTCACATAGCTTTACCAACTTTACTGAAAATCGTTTCATCTATGGTTTGACAGAAAAAGACTTTCATCTCCATCTTATTAGGTTTATGATTTTCATCTCCAATTGCCCGACAACACTTGCTGAAGCTATCAAAATGATCTCCTTTCCGATTCCCTACCTCAAAAGGAAAAATGGAACCCTTATGGGATTACTTCGTCTTCCGTCTGTCTATCAGTCTGTCAGCATTATTTTTCTCAATATTGCGTAGAGGTATCAAGTAGAAATAAATACCAATTACGTAGGTCTACGGTCCGTTGTCAAAAATATCAAGCTTCTAAGGCAACGCAATAAGAAAAAGTTACAATAAATGGTCATTTGCGCCGCAGATTATGAAAGTCTTCAGTAAATCGAAACTAATATGGTATTTCCCGTTGGCATAGAATCATGAAATTTGGCAATAGCAATAGCAAAGCAAGTTCTTATGGCATAAATTAGGGGAAAAAAATACATACAAATTTTCTGTGTACCTAAGTATCGACACGAAACAAATAACTTAATTTTATCTAAGTGCCGATTTGATTTAGAGGAACTGGATAGGTGGTCTCTTTACATACCTAGATATATTTCATATTTCATTAAAATTGGTTTATTCTGTCAAAAGTTATTACAATTAATTTGTCATTGACATAAATGTGGTATTTACTAGACTAGCAACTTAGAAAATATTACAAAATCAAGTATCAACATTAAAAAATATATGTATACGAAATTGAAACCAATAAATCAGAAAACATTATTGTGTCAAGGAATTCTTAACTTAGTAACTTCTTCATCTATGTATTAGTAACAGTTATTTTAACTCAACTACATAATATAACATAAATAATATAACGTAAATAATACTTACATAACATAACTAACATAACAACGGACTAACACAGGACTCACTTGACACCCGGGGTAAAAATTATAGATTAGGGTTTTGGGAATTTTGGGGTAGGCTCTAGACACGAATAGCTCAATACGATAGTACAGCTTTCATTGAAAATGAAAATTGACAAATATATGGACATGAGTTAGACAATTATTTTCTTTCTTTTATCCAATGACTTTAGAGATTTTTATCGTAGAGTAACTCATTTTATGAATTTAATGGACTTTCTGATTGGATTGCATACATAGACGAACTATCTACGTTTATCTTACACGTTTTTTGCATGGTGTTTATACCTACCAAAAGCCAGGTTTTATCTTACAAGTAATAAAATTATAAGAATCTACATGATTTTGCTTTCCGTCGAATTCATTGTTTGGTTTTTAAAACTCAGATAAGTAGGTACCTAGGTATATTTTATATGTTTGTTCAATTTTTCTTTAAACAACGGTCGTATTTATATAAAACCGATTCAACATTTATAAAAAGAGGTAGATGTGTCTACTTAGGTAATACAACATAATATTTAGTTAATGCAATAATGATTTACATTAATCGCTAACTAATTAAAATTATATTCTGATTTGCAATCCATAAACTTAACTAAAATGGGGTAACAATAAGACAAAGAAATGTGTATCTTTTAAGGCAAAATGAAATCAGTCTGACCGAAACCTATTTCCTGATCATAAAGCTCTAATTGATGAAATATAAAACGGCTTTCACGAAGTAAGTACATATAGTTGCACATCATGTGTACGTAGGTACGTACCTCCCGCGAGGAACTGCTGTAGACACCTAGTCAGCATTCCAATGCATCGGGCCCGCCTCACCCAGTTACGGTCTGCCGGCCGACCAAGTGCTAATTGGAAAAGGAAACCTCAAACAACGAGCCAGCTCAATGCTCTCCACAGAAATGTTTCATTTTTAAACATCTCAGTGACCGTTATAAGTGTTATAACCGATAGATAGATACACTCATTGCACTTCGACGGAGGTAGCTGGCCGATGGTCGACGTTCATGCCCGAGATCTAGGTTACTTAGACACACAAATTTGTATTTGTAATCAACTGTCTGTCTACTAGGTATACACATGACATAATTTTGGCTTGAACTGTAAGAGAAAAATTCAAACAAAATGTAAGTCGGACAAGTTCTTCTCAAATAGCATCGCCTTTATTGTAAGGAGACTCTTTAAGAAGAAATATATAATTTTTGGCTAATTTCTTAGGTAACTAAGTGTTTATAAAATATTTAGGTAGGTAGTTACTAGTTACTAATCAGGTCCTGTATTCAAAAAATATAACTTTTAATATGTTTACTTCAATAACATACCTACTTACCTCTATACCAGAAAAACTTGTCCCAAAAACTTGCTGTGGTTGGTTTTACCCCTGTCCCTTCTAAGAAACTACTGAACCGAAATTCTCTGGTCCGTTTGTTTACAGAGCGATACAAAGTGGACAATTTCTTAACATCAGTGGTATAACGCAATAGATAACTACCGATACACTTTTTATAATCTAAGCTAATTCTAAAATAATTATCTAGTTCCTTGCATAAAGTTAAGAACTAACTGAAGCCCCGGAAGATGACTAAAATATGAGTCAGAACTTTTTTAAACAGATGGCTGTGCCACAGTTATATACTATTGCTGCTAGCTGTCTTCGTTTTTAATTATGTTTTAGTTTATACCTAAGTGCATAAATTATGTTCAAGTAAACGTTTTATTAAAAAAAGACCTTTTTGGACTAGAAGGGTAGTTGATCATTTATGCTCCGTTTCACCGGAACAAATAAATAAATGTTAGGGAAAGGTTTTGATTTTTTTTAAATATTGAAATGCAATATCAAGTCGTAAACTAAGCATAGCTTATACCTACAATATAATGGATATATCTAATACTTAAACACTTATGTTCATCACGTAAATACTATTTTTTTCTATGGAAATCGAACCCACCTCGACCGACCTCATGATCAGCAGTCCAACACTTGAACTACTAGACCGTCGGTCCAGTCGTCGGTCGTCGGCAGTAGATAGGTAAGTAGCTGCTGTCATATAGGTAACAACCACACATTTAATTGAAATATAAATAAGACTCCTAATTATTTCCGTATCGTAAAAAACTTATTACCTATGCAAGATTCTTCTTCCTACACGCTTTAATTGACTATAAATAAACACTAAATTTTAAACACTGATATATACGCGGACTTATACTAAGTAATATCGATAATTAACAAAGATGTATGAAAACAGTAAACATAAATAAAAATTAACGAATAATTCTAAAGGAAATCCGTCAGTGGTGTGGACGCGTGAGCACGCGAACACATCAGGCGCACGTAAACTCAAGCGCAGTGTTTATTCGGAGCCCCATGTTAACTCTACCGTTTAAACACTACGTGCTAGCAGGGCATGAATTAACTTTTCATATAAATAAAATTCACGCTACTCTAACCTCCTGAAATTAACACCTTGGCGTAAATACTATTTAGCTGTCGTCATTTCGAGCCGTGTCTGTCTTGTGGACTGTTCAATGCGTGCGTCGTTTATGGTTCACAAGATTACGGTGGCGCATGGCGGTCACGGTTAATTACCAACTAATTCATATAAAGCCAATTAAACACCTATTCACAAGGATAGTTGTGACTTGACGAGGAAGTCTATATTTTTGTAAGTAGCTAAGTAGTGGTACCAGTCTTGTATAACCTACCCCAACAACTTCTTTTTTCAATTAAAAATTGTTTAACATTTGATTCCAACAAAGTAACTCGTCTCTAAAGAGTCCCAAAGAATGAATACTACCTACTCCCGACAGAATGCTAACAAATTTAGAAAATGGTCAAAGCTAGCTAGGTGTATTTTAAATCTTTTATAATTACAAAACGCATAGGTACCTACGCATATAAAACCAAACATACGCTGCGCAAAATTTAAAACCGTTTTCCTAGTAATTATTTTACTCTCAATGGGTCTCGTTAAGATGTACGTACACCTAAGTACTCTCGTGCTATTACTTCCTTGCACAATGCACATTACTCGAAGGTAGCTTGGGTACAAAGTTAGGTACCTAGTAGGAAAACCAAATAAGGATGACGTAATTTCTAGGCCCTAGCCAGTAGTCACGTACAAAAAGGGAGATGATTTAAGATTTCTGTGCAGAGGTCTATTCCCTAAGCATGAAATCCGTAGTTCCTTACTTACGGGCGTTTCCTACTCCGTATCACTTATGGATTGATGATTCGTTCGGGGCCCGATCTAAGAATGAATGACAACACAATTTAATTTATTTAGATATTTATTTATTTATTTAATTAGTTTAATTAAATAAAGCACACCAACGACATATTTACAATTTACCTATAACTACAGTTACTCAATAAAGTCTTCATACTGTATAAATATGTCACTTATACCTGTACCTGAGAGATATATATCTCTGATAGGAGATAGGTATCTCTGAGGTATAAAGATATATATAACCTGAAATAACCACCTATATATAACCTGAAAATTTAAGGCAAACAACACAGATAATATTATTATCTGTTTTTAGAGTACAAAGTCAATTCAGTTATATAAATACTAGGACATATAAAATATTCTTTGTTTAACTCTAGAAACATCTAATATTTTAATGTCATTTAAAGCGTTAACAAAACGCTAAAGATAGCAGTTTCGGACTGTCATGATAGAAAATCAACATTTACATACCTCCATTTTGAATTCTCAACTTCCCAGATGCGTCTACATAGCTAGGTACATATGATCAATACGTTCCGTAAAAATTGCAGGTAACTTTCTTTACAGTAGATACCACATTAGTAGAGAGAGACTCCTGTGTAGGCAGTGTTGATTATAAGGAAAGTAAAGGAAAATAACCTTCTGTAGGGCGTGACAATTGTTTTTTTATATTTGACAATGAATTGATCTTTAGATTTTTTATCTCAAGAATTCGATAACAATAAACTTACGTAATAATATCTACCTAGTCAAGTGGTAATTCATTGTGCTCCTCGTATTTAGGTACAACCTAACTGCAAACTCCTAATAGTATGTTGGAGATACCCTTTATCCAGCCATTGGAAAACCTGCAGACCCTCGTAAGAAAATACCATTCGCTAAGTTTATTGAACCAAACGCGCGTCGCTCTCACTGTCTCAGATTTTCTGTTAGCTCTACCTACTGCCTGCCTCTACTTTACGATTCCGTGCGTAAACTTACAAACAAGAGTCGCGCCGAGTATCCGCCATACTCGTCCACTTTATTGTTTGTTCATGGTGACATGAAACGTGTTCGATAATTATTGGAAGGATCAATAACGCTACACCAAGTATTCGTCTCTCTGTCAATATGTTTTATGAGTGTCGCGCGACGCGACACCCGCTGGACCTACGTTTCTATTTGAATGTTAATTTAAGACTCGCTTTATTTTAACTAACACAATAATACTTATACGAGTGAATGTAAAAATTATCTGACAATCGTAAAAGATAGAACAGTTTACCATTAGGTATTAAAGGTACTCGAAGTCTCCACTAAAGTTATGGTTATTTTCTAATTTAACTTAAGTGGAAAGTCTCCTCTTTAGGTAATTTAGAAAATTTTCTACTACCTAGCGACAGCAATCAGACAACGGGTCGTCTTAGTTTGTTAATCGTCTAGTCTGTGTCATTAAATTCAATGAACTTGGAATAAATATGTATTCTTTCTTAATTACCTACCTACTTAGGTATGTTTTCAATTTCCTACACTTCGTTCTAACTAAAAAAAATAGACACAGTTGTCGAATATTTTTACAAAATTATCTTCGTTGTGATGTGACTCTTTGCTCTGACCTAAAAGCTGTAGTTTATATCCCGTAGGTAGGTACTTAACTTACTTAATTGCAAATAAAAAAGGGTTCACATATAAACTTCTACTGTTTTAGGAATTCAGATTTGATGATACTTATCTACTTTAAAATGGTGGATGGACGGTTGTCATTTAACTTGTAAGTACCCACTTAGTAGGTACTAGTCCATGTCCATGTCAGAGCAATGGCACTAAACTAAGTGAATCGAAATGCCATAATATCCTAGTAATTCATATTCTGCATTAAATATTATATTTTTATTTAGGTAATTTTTTTGTCAGGCTTCTGTACAAAAATACTTAATTAGGTATGATATACATAGTAGTTACAGTTTACAGTATATGCTGTAGCCTAAGTATTTTGTGTACGACATATACGGTAAACAGTATCGATTCGAGAATTAGGTACTCTTCAGAAAAAAAAAGACATTTATATTACCTTACTAGCAAAAACATTATTTTAATAACGCAAAAAACATCACCGTGGGAGGTATTATGCAAATCATTTTACCTGTAACCCTAGCAGCATCCAAGACAAACAGAAATACGCCTTATCCTGGTTTGCTTAGGTTTACGATGCGTGTGTAAAATGAGATTACATTTCTTTGAGCATTTTGCCGAATGACCAAAGAGTCCTGCAATAATCATGCCGACTCTGCTTGGTTAATTTCCTTTAGAATAAAATTATCACCTGTACATATTTAGGTACCTACATCTAAATATATATTTAACTCTTCTGTGTTTGTGTTTGTCACCTAACTCCTAAACGGCTGTACCGAAATTTTGTGTGCAACTTTTTTATATCCACTGGGAAACGCAGGCGAAAATACGTACGGGTCGCTAGGCTTTTTATGTGTACCTGTTTCATCGGGTTCCTGGATAGTTTGAAAACACAATTGGACCAAGTGCAAGTGGAAATCTATAGTCTCTGCCTACACCTATGGGAAACAGGCGTGAAGCTATGTATGTATGTAATTGGACACAGTACACCTACACCTAGTACACCCACTGGGTTCAATTGAGTTTTCAAACTATCCAGGTCCAGGAACCCGATGAAATATGTATACCTACATATACCGCGCTACTGAAACGCAGGCGAAGCTAGACAAGGGTCGCTAGTATGTGATAAATATGTACTTATTTATTTAAGATGGTAGAGCGCTTCATCCATATGTCCTTCCTCCTAGCCGTTTTCCAACTAAGTATTTCTGGTTAGGAGTTCCTGTCCTACCAGATAGACTGAATTTCAGTATTTTACGCGAAACAAGTGCTATTAGACCTCTGCATCCCAGTTTCTAATAAATACCGGTAGGTACTTAATTAGGTATTTTATATTATTGACTGTCAAAAAAAGTTCAAATCAATTCAATTATTAATTTTAGTGTAAGGAGACGTCCATTAATAATTACGTGCGGTGATTTTGGCGACTTTTCTTGGTACTAATAATTTCATAGATAAAAGAAATAACTGAAATAACACTGCTCGGCCTGGTCGACCGCAGGACCTCAAGTGTAGCAGTCACATTTAGGACTACTAGCCTAACGGAGCTTGAGTATCGGGAATCGGGTTATCATTTATGTACATTTTAGAGCTATTAATAAAATTCTAACTGCATCTCGTTTCATTCATAACTAAGTTTAAATTATGTAAGCTTAAAAACTGTATATAAATGTGGCCGGCAACCCTCATGGACCCAGTATGACTAGCCTAATAACCGCACTTGTCCTCGCTCTCACTTGAGCGATGCGTCTTGCCCATGGGATCTTCACGACCACGACGGATACCAATTAACTAGGTAGGTAATACATAGCTTATAAGTTTTTATTAAGTATTTACTAGCTTTCCTCCAGCAGCTTCGCCCGCGTGGTTCTTATAATTTTTCACCCGTTTTTGTAACATTTTTCATCACTACTCCGCTCCTATTAGTCGTAGCGTGATGATGTATAGCCTTCCCTGATAAATGGGCTATCTAACACTGAAAGTTTTTTTCAAATCGGTCCAGTATTTTCGGAGCCTATTCAATACAAACAAACAATCAAATCTTTCCTCTTTATAATATTAGTATAGGTTGTATTCATCACCAAACCATTTATTGTTCTCTCGACACGGGTCTCATCTCAGTATGGAAGGGGTTAAGCTTTAGGGTTTCTGCTCGAGAATTCTCGAGTCGGGAATTCTCGAGAAATTTGTCTTTAGTCGAGACGGGAAAAAAATCTCAACAACTCGGGAATTCCCGAGTCGTTGGCAGGAAAATGTTTTGTTTAATTAACCGACTAAAAATCGGATGTTATCATTTCGAAGGTTTATCTAGAGGCATTGGCAGCAAAAGGTTTAGTTTATTTAACCGACGAAAAATCGGAGGTTAAAATTTCGGAGGTTTTTATATAGTTTTTTACGTAATTATGTTCCCCGATATTTCCGTCAAATGTTAATAAAATTCCGATTTCAAAAATTATACCAAAAAATTCCAAAGTGGTGGTCCCATTTATCATATATATTTATCTCTGATGGTAGAAAAACAGGGTATGATTGATTTTTATCTATTGAATTTTCACATGTCACTCGATTGTACTGAAACTTGGCACATCCCTATATACAGCGTGGGCAGAAAATCTTAGATCAAACGAAACAGGGCGATAGTTGGGGTTATTTGAAGTAAAAAATATCTCTGGGGCAGAGCTCTAACTTGATTTCCTTAAAATTTATGACTATTTGAGTGTTTTCTGAAGAAAAACCAAAATTAGTAGTAAATAGGCAATTAGACTAAAATGGATACCTATTTTACAACAATAAATGGTGTCTAGTTGCTTCTAGGTAATGTATCATCACTACAAAAGTGCTTTTATGATAGGAGGTGCCAAGATTTATGAATATTGGAACTTTTTTCAATACCTTTTAAGTTTTACGAAATATTATTTGTAACTTTAGAACGTTACTGTAAAAAATATGTACTACGAAAAACTGACCCTGTGGTAGAAAAACTTGCTTATTTAATGAGGATTAAAATGAGGTATAACACATAGCTGTTGGTTGCTACATTATTTTTTTATGTTAATTTTTTCATAGCAAGGTCTAAATAAAGTAAATCGGAGAATAATCAAACATCAGTTAAATCTGACTGTGGTATTTATTTCATGAGTCCTTTATTTTACGAAACTTGGCTATGTTTGGCAGTGTTTGTAAATCGGAGGTTAGTCAAAAACAGCTGTTACATACTACCATACCATCACGCCTGTATTCCTCGAATTTTCCACATTTCGCCGGTATGATTAGGTCCCATGTAATAGGGAGCGAGCCTATTATAGTAACCAAAAAAATACCATTTCATTTAATTGATCTCATCTATCAGTCTAATTTGTATTAAAGTAAATATTTTAAAATAACATCATGTTTTATAAAAAAATACAAAATTTCTCGAGAGACTCGAGAAACTCGGGAAATCCTTGTCGAGAATTCTCGTGCCTCGGGAAATGAAAAAGGTCGAGAAACCAGAAACCCTAGTTAAGCTTATAGTCTAGGTACTTGCTACCACGTTGGCCTAGTTTCGGTTGGTAGACTTCACTCTCGCGCCTTGGAACAAATCCCACAGGCATGTGCAGGTTTCCTCGATGTTTTTCTTTTCACTGTGGTAAAATTTCTGAGTGCTTTGTGCTGTGTGCCTGACCGAGTTTGAATATTAATTGCAAGTCCAATGCATGGTCATATCATTGCACTTTTTTTGTTAGACTTATATTAACCAGCCAACTTTGGGTTTCAGACTATTATAGAATGTCACCCTGTTACATACATACATACACTCACGCCTTTTTCCCACAGGGGTAGGCTGAAACTAGACCGTCAATCTAAAATTAATTTTGTTAGTAAGAAATAAAAAAATATATAATAGTAATGCGTATATTTTGTTTTATTATAACATGAAAAAAATGTGACAATTTGCATAATTGAATTGAGTCCGAGGACAATAACTCACTACTCCTACGAGCATATATCGAACACAACAATTTGCCCTGGGGGCACAACACAACATTCGTAACATATATTACATTCCTTCACAAAACATTGCGTAGGAGTAGTATTGCTAGACCCCGAGTGTGATATATCAAATAGCTTACAATCTTTATCTCCTTCTCCTTTACTAACTTTACTCACAAGTGAATTTTATACACAGCCTTATGATTAAATAAAACCCACTGCCGCAAAATTTTAAGCCCGGATACATTTTCAAGATTGATTTTTAATCAGAACTAGCTATGACTATCCTAATTGAAAGTTATAACGTTGCTCACACTCCTCTTATAACGTTTTCGATAAATATTATAAATACAATCGTATTCCATAATCTCGTTCATTACCAATTATATCAGTAAACGAATCACGACCCAGCGGAGATAAGAATGTAATTCTAGGAGCGTGCCGAGTCGAGAGGGCAGTGAGCAGTGCACAGGAGTTTTAAACATAAGATTAAATAATAACGAGGCCGGTATTGACGTGAATCAAAAGTTCTTCATTTGAAACAGATCGAATGATGAATAGCCTGCCATCAAACGTCACGTCTCCGCACGACATTTATTATTCAATCTTACAACGTCGACCTCACAACCTCGCAAGGGCAAATTTACAGGATCCCAACATAAAGCAATGCGGCGACAGCTATCCTTACGATTATACATACTATGCAGCCCTCTCGTATATATCTTATTCTTTCCGTATTTATAAATACATACATAAACTGAAACGAAACCCACGTTTCAGTTTCTTAGTCTTCAAGAACCGGTAAATTGCCCGTACGTGGTGACGTGCGGTGTCGACAAGGGACGGTGGCGAACTTAGTCCTTAGAGGAAGTGTCCATGGGGCTGGCGGGCTGCATGATGGCGGCGCCGGGCGCGGACGGCGCATGCGCGGGCGGCGCGGGCGCGGGCGGCGCATGCGCGGGCGGCTCCAGCGGCGCCACGCGCGCCGCGCCCGGCAGCGCCGGCTTCACGAACCTGTCGCTTGCGCGCCGCGTCTGCACACATACATACCCCGTTTTTCAGTTTTACCGTAAAACATGATACATTGTGTGTATTCTATCACCGAAGCGTTAGTCAGACCGCCGATATATTTTTAAATCACATGCAATTGCAATTGCGTTAAGGTTGTTCTCATTTAAATAGACATAACTCCATATTTCGAGCTGATGCTGATAATTTTATAAAAAATCTAAACCTCCTAACGTAAATACAACTTATTTGTTACCTGGGAAACAAACCCAGAACCTCAAACTTAATGGCCATACTTGTGACAACTAACGAATGAAACAGCTCTTAATCATGCATTATACAGACAAACTTAATTAATTTTGACATTTACCTTGCAGCTAGAAGATTATAGCCGAGAATGTTAAGATAATTAATTTGTAATTAAATATAGACAATATAATTAGAAACTATATCTCATTATCGTTATCACCGTAGTCGTATAACAGACTGAATAACATTGGACTCACCTGAGAGTTGAGATGCAGTGAAGGCCGCGACAGCGGTAGCCCGGCGGCGTTAGGCAACAATGGTGACGCATATGGTGAGAGTGGCCGTGACCCGCCCGGCGACGACACGCTACGCGATCGCGCCTGCAAATTTACCATTACAATTCATTTCATACCTCACATTTCTTATGTATTATATATATACACTGAAGAATCACTGATAGCGTGATGACCACTGGACTGCCAAGTCAAGTCTCAAATTTGAATCCAAGGCACCTCTCAACTTTTCGAAATCATGTGCGTAAATTATTACTCGCTTTAACGGTGAAGAAAAACATCGTGAGAAAACCTGCATGCCTGAGAGATTTTCTCGACGGCATGTGAAGTTTGCGTAATCCCTCTCATACTAAGAGGAGCCCCCTGCCCAGCAGTGGGCCAGTATATGGGTTGATTATGATAATGTATGTACACTACCGTTTCGATGACAGATTATTCGGGATTATTATATAATAAAGTAAATAGAGGCAAGAATAATTATTTTGCAGTCTGATCTCCATACATGTGATAAGTAGTGTTGACAGAAGAGAATACTTACACTCAAAGCTTCGTTGAACTGCCTCTCTTCCTCCATTTCAAGCGAGGATTCGCTCTCAGACAAGTGTCGGCACAGCGCCTCGCGACGTTCTACTTCCTGCTGCAGCTTTCTTTGCAAGCGAACATTCTCCTCTCTAATATGCTTCTCTTCAAGTGCGAAGCGATGCATCTTCTCCTTATTCTCGTTTTGAGAAACTGCCAGCTGATTTCTGTTTTAAATAATGATGTGAACATATTTGTTTGGAAGGAAAGCATTACGAATATGGTATATAATAATGGTCTGTTCAAAATTAAATTAAATAAGGTACAAAACAATTTTGGTAACACTTTCTGTAAGATTTGAAAGAATTGAAATATAACATTTTGGTTTGTATAAAATAACCTGAGTGACACATTGTTACAATATACAGATTCTACACGAGTGATATTACAGATTGTTTTGTATGTAACTTAGCCATGCTAATGCCGAGTGCCTTTTCTTCAGATTCGTCAAAAAAAAATAGTAGCCTGAAAACAAGCACTTGTAATATTTAATACAAAAGTTATATTTTTAGTTCAAGCAAAGTTAGTGTGTTCAAGAGCTTCATCTAGACAAAAATCTTCAGAAGTTTAATCATAATAAAGCTCATTTTATAAGCAGTTTTAAGCTAAACCAATACAACAATTATTCACTGGTTAAATATGCAGTCCACTTAGGAAATCAATATATTATATCAGTCATAGAAGTTCACTGACAGTTTGGCGTTATAGATACCCTATGATAAGAATAATGATTTATTGTGTTGATTTTTATCCTCTTGCAGGACAAGAAACCAAATTTCCTTCACTACAGATATGTAGAAAATAAGTACTTAACTCACCTTAATTTAACAACCTCAGAACGCAGGGTTTGAATGTGATTGCTTAAATTGGATGCTGTATCACCATTACTAATGTCCCTAGCAAGAAAAAACTCCATTAATAATAAAACAATGAATATGTATAGATGCATTAGATGCATTGTAAATTATTTAACTTAAAAGGTATTCCATGCCTTACAACTATTGATCATGCATTTATGTAAGAAGTAGACATAATTTCAAGGCTGAATGCCAGTGAGTCTTACAATTTCAGTCCTGAAACTAAGTTATTTTACTAACGGAGCATCAAATTACTATGCTTTAGAGCAAATATTAGAAACTTTGTTAAAGTTTAAAATCCCAATAAAAGTAACACAATATTAGAAAAGTCAACCAATGTTGAAAAAGCACAATATGGATATTATAATAAAAATTCAAGATTTTCACCTAGGACTAGCAGGGTCAGACACTGGTTGATCAAGTCTGATTTGCAGTGATCGTTTTTCAGCCTCCAACTTGTCCATACGCTTCCACAACCTGTTCACTAATGCCTCCTGCTCTTGTTCCAGTGTATTCTCAAGTTCCACCTGGAGACAAAAGACAAACAATTTTATTCCTTAAGGGAAGCAAACTTTAAGTACTATTTTGCCTGTAAAGTACTGCCTTACAGGAGTATCTTGGAGGGATGCGCTCAACATTAAATACCGGGAACTGTACTGGCTGCTGGACAGAAACAGCAAGCTATCCCTGGACAACAAACTCCTAATCTACAGGTGTATTCTAAAGCCCATATGGTCATATGGTATCCAGCTGTGGGGTTCCACTTGTGACTCTAACATTAATATTATACAAAGAGCAGAAGACTCAATTCTGAAGCAAATGGCCAACACTCCCTGGTTCATTAAGAACTCTGAGGTTCATCATTACCTAAATTTGAACACAGTAAAGGACGAAATAAGATCCGCTTCAAAAACATATAAAAAACGGCTCCTGAACCACATAAATCCGCTAGCGGTTCAGCTCACTATCCCCGACTCACTGAACCGCCTTAAGAGACGTAAAATCCTGAACCTGGATAGTCTAGAATAGGCTACAATTTACAAAGAGTCAATCCCAAAGGGGCATTGGCTCTGCACGACATTTTGATCTGACAACACATCTGCTCATAGTCAACGGACTGATCGCATGATAAACAAGGAAAAAAAAAAAAAAAAAAGGAGTATCTTGGAATATCTGTAAAGAATGTTGTCAAAATGAGGCCCAAAAAAATAGATAAAAAAATTGTAAGTAGAGGAAATTTCCTCCCTTGTTTTATCTTCAGTCTCTTGTCAGTCATCAGTTATGTAATTATTATTAATCAATGTTCTAAATCTAACATAATTGTTATAAATATTATTATCAAATATTTTACCTTTTCTCTGCGAAGTCTCTCCAAATTCATTTGCTTAGCCAAAGTCTCTGCTTCCAATTTTTCTATTTTTCTCATCAATTTGTTTACAAGGCATTCTTGTTCCTGCTCTAAGGTCTGCTCTAAGCGGCATTTCTCTTGACGTAGCTGAAATAGAATTGGTATTCTCACTCAAACTAGTAATTCAGGATGATTTTTGAGGCATTTCTGGTCTTTATATTTTTACACTAAGCTTACAGTGGTCTTAGCTCTGTTATTTATACTTGCCTATATTATTATAGTTAATATAATTATAGTTTTTACATCAAAAAGGTTTTACATCCATTTGGTTTTAAGGGTAAATCCCAGTTATGCTATCAGTCAGTATTTTTTTAAAAACCAAGCAATTTTGTGAGACTTATTATAGCAGTAAGAACAAATCCTGAGCAAGTGTCAGCATAAGCTGGCTTCCATGCACTTTTAACATTTCGAAATCAGCATATCAATAAATGAAATCCCATGGTTAAACAGTGAAGGACAACATCATGAAGAAACCTGCATGCTAAATTTCTCTACAGTGATTGAGTGAGATTTTTTTCATCAGTGTGTAATTCTGCCAGCCCACACTAGGCCAGCATAGTGATAAATATTCATATTAATAATAATAATTTGGTAGCACTGCTGAATGCATATCAGTAATGCTACCAAATTATATAATACAAACATCCCATATATCCCTCCCTAATATTCATTTCAAATTGGTTTCATCTGCCTCTCCTTTTACAATTTCTATCAGTTTGACAGATAGAAAGAAATGAAAACATGTATGACATAATTAAAAAATGTGATTGATTTAGTAACCTGATTTAGTTTTCTGGAGAGATCATTAGTGAGACATTCCTCTTCACGTTCATAATGATGGGCCAATGTCTCTTTTTCTTTCTTTAGTGCTTGAATTTTTTTCAATAATGTGTTAGAAATGTATTCTTCCTCTTGTTCAGCCTTTGCTTGCTGTAAAAATTAGTGATAAAAAGAAACAAATTTTACTTTAATCATAACATAATATATGGGCCAATTTAATTTAATTTACTTCAGCAAAGCATCAATGTCCCTGGGGAGCATAAAACAATATATTTTACATTGTGTCTGTAATTAGTTACTTGAATATATAGCTGGTACCTATACATATTGTTCACTGACTTACAATTGAAACTGATGCTTGTCTCAAGGCACGATTCTCTTCTTGAAGAGCCTTCACTCGGAGCTTGTAAGTATCCAGCTCCACTTTTAGAACCCTAAAATAATATGATGAATTAGTTAATGATAAATTAGATAATGATAAATTAGTTTAATAATTTACAAGATTGGAATTGGAACAAAGATTGCCTTCTTCTTGATTTGAAATTATACCTACACCTAGTATAAAATGCCCATTTACTACAATAACCCATTTACTACAACAATAAGTTAGTACCTCTGCCTAACCTTTCGGGGAATACAGGAGTGATGGCATAAAGATGAAGTGAATGCAGTGCAAGTTACAGTAATATAAATATATATATTTATATATGTATTTATTTTTGTGGCAAGTAGGTATTTAGCTCCTTTTATAAATACAAAACCACAATGCAACAAAAGGATGTAAAAAGTTTGAACAATAGAATAGTATCTTAACGACAAAAACACACCTATTTTGTTGCTGCAGAGATTCTATTCTTTTCTGTAGCTGATCACGAGAAACTGTGCTTGGAGGCAACATAGCTCCGCCATCCAGCGAACTGGAGTCGCTTTCAGATGCTGAATCACCCATTTTATTACCTAAAAATAGCATAATTATTTATTTTTTAACTAAATATAGACTAGAATACTGTTGTAAGCATTTTATCTGCAGTATACCTGGCGAAATCACTGTATCATCCATTTGCACGACTTATGAGGACGGCGACAAAATGTCATATAAGTTTGAATTTACTACGTGGATTTACACGAAGATGGTACTATTGTATTGATTTGCATCAAAGTCAAATTGCTGCAAGTAAAACTTAGAAAAGTATTGTATTTTTTGTGCAATGAAATAATTTAGAACACATGAAAACCGTACATAAATCGTAAATCGGTTGCAGGCTCAATCTACTAGAGATGTGATAGTAGCGAATATAGAGATTAACATTTCTCGAAAAGTTAACGGTTTTCTAAAAACTTTATTGTGTAACATCGGAAAATAAATAAATTAGAATCAAAAGTCTAGTAGGTTATTTCACTTTAGCAAAAAAGACTTGTATTAGTATGATCAATGTAGTGTAACGTTTTTTAGCTTATAATTAGTGTTACTTAACCGAATAACTTCGAAAATCTGAAAATTAGAACTATCGAGAATGTCATCCTTTTTCCTTTCCTTTTAATAAGGTTTCCGAGAGTACCTAATAAACTAGTAACACTAGTCGAAAAAAAAAACATTTATAAAAAAGTGACACACACGCCATAATGTAAATTGCTTCTCGATTTGGCGTTTGAGTTAAAAAAAATACATTTTAATGTTAAAAATTCGTTTGTAATGTATAAATAAGACATTTAAAATGTCCCTAGTAAATATTGGTAAGAAGTAAATCAATAGCCTAGATATAATCTGTGTTAAACATTCTCTTTTCAAAGTATTTAGGTTGGATCAAAGGAATCGAAGCCATTTCGTTCTTTTCGTGTAAACGGTATTGAAGTTATATTTCTTATTGTTCCATAGAATAAAATCGTAAGTGGTGATGTTTATATGACGGACAAAAAGATAAATTCAAAAGGCGATTGCTCAGTCGTCGCCATAGTTGAGGTGTTGGTACGATTTCAGAAGTCATTGCTGCTGTTATTGCACCGTATGTAGTGTTCAGGGTGTATGGCATAATAACTGTCACCGATAAATAGGTAGGCAGTCGCATTATTATATCCCTCCTGAATAATTCTTTTGATTTTGAGATGAAATATAAGTGTAATGTGTGGATTATAGTGTGATTCGAAAAGTGTACAGCTTTTTTTTTTCAAGTTTTACATTGTAAACAAATCCTGCAGTGCATGTTGTAATCTGTCGAGAAACAGATTTATCAAAATTTTACAAAAAAAAAAACTTGAGTAATAGGTTTTATACAATAACAATTTGTTTATATTTTAACTAGTAGATATTAGATAAAGCTTGGCCAAATATTATTGGGAACTATGACATTTTTATGAAAAAAGTTTCTCTACCTATATTTTTGTTTTATAATCGAATGTGTACAGTACACACCAGTATTAGATTCATTTCTCAGAAAGCTAATATGTATTTTCATTGTAATTATTTTTTGGTAAGTTATAAATACAGCATACCATGTTTTAAAATAATGATGAATAGGTATCAAATACATGGCAAGTACACAGTTATGGAGCATTCATACTATGATGAAAACAATACTGTTACCAACAATTAGAGGTGTGTAACTCAGCTCTGAGTCAGCTCAATGAATCAGATCGCACGGGTTTGAGCCGTTGAGCTACAGCTCAGTAACAAAATGACTAGCTCACGGCTCAATTCAGCTCCTGTTGTACTTGTGAATCCCTCCAATCCAATTCTCCTAGAACGAATTATTATTATGTTCTAATGTATTAAAATAATAATTTATGAATTTTTATTGATATGTAACCAATAAATCAATTTGTAAAGAAATAATATAAAATGTCTAGCTCGCAGAGTTAAACGAACTGTTGCAGCTCGGCAGCTCATTCGGCTCGATTCGGCGCGTGGCTCTGTCTAGCTCGCAGAGTTAAACGAACTGTTGCAGCTCAGGAGCTCATTCGGCTCTATTTGGCGCGCGGCTCGCATTGGCTCGCGAGAGTCGTAAACTGAAACGGTTCAAATTGAGCTGATCTGCGAGCTGATTCATTGAATCAGCTCACTCACCTGAGTCACGAGCTGATCTGTAGCTCGCGTATTTTTGATGAGTTACCCACCTCTACCAACAATGCTCTATCATGTTTGATCAAAAAAAAAAGTTTTTTATCTGTATCATTGTTTACTATGTCTCTTTCCACGAGGCTTTGTAGAAATACTGTATGACACAATACATTACCTTCAGTAATACAACTTTTGGCTGTTACCCTGAAAATCTGCACTATAAAATAAATATACAACTTGTTCTGTAATTAAGTATGTATTTGATATAAGTATCACAATCTCGATATAGAAAATTGTTATATTTCATACATAAAAAAAACTGCTACCACTACATGGTATAGATATAGAGCTTAATAAAACAATTCTCAGATTCTGATTTGTGGATAAAATATAACACCATTTAATAATGGAATGTATCTGCATGAAACTCCATGAAGTTTAACATTATTTTTTAAATTATTGCTTTTAATCTGATTACTTTCTCTTATTCTCCTACATTTATACCAACTTAAAAAAGTAAAGGAAAGAAAAAAATCACATCTATGTTTCAATATCTTTGATCGTTAACTAATTACAATGTTTTTTTTTTCTTATAAGTTGATAAAGCATTACACAGATGGCAGGTATATAATGTATATTAATGTACATTACATACTGGGATGTATTGCTTAAAATTATCTTATATGTATTTACACACAGGACAGGCAATGTAGTAATGTCTTTCCTTTTATTCCATTGGTTTTCAAAGAGAGATGTATTGTATTATCTATACTTCTATAATAATATTATAATGAGGAAAGATTTGATTGTTTGATTGTATTGAATAGTCTCTGAATCTACTTGATCAATTTGAAAAAATCTTTCAGTGTTAGATAACCCATTTATCAGAGAAGGTTATAGGCTATATACCATCACGCTACAATTAATAGGAGCGGAGTAGCAATGAAAAATGTTGCAAAAACGGGGGAAAATTCATAAGACCATGCGGGCAGAGCTGCTGGCAGGCATTACAATATACATTATAGCTGTCATGTGTGGTCTTCTGACCATTTCATAGAAAGATTTAATGGAGATAGAGAGATATATCGTGCTATTAAATGCATCTTTACATTCTAACGGCCATGTGTTGCAGTGAAGCGCTTAAGGTCGCTTCACTACAACACGGCAGTATTGGTTCTGAAAATAAATTTCCTTCTGACATACCAATACTCCATTTTTTCAAAATTATAGTTAAAAGGCGTGTGTATTATTGTAATGGTTAATTTACATTGACACAAAAAGCATCAATGAGACTAAGGCTGAGATTCAGAGAAGAGACTTAGCGTGAACTTACGCTTCCGTATGTCAAATTGTCATACAAATTTGACATACGGAAGCGTAAGTTCATACTGAGTCTCTTCTCTGAATCTCAGCCTCATTGATGTGCGCAACTTAGATCAATCCCAAATTTTAAGTTTGGCGCGTAAACGCAGCAGTACTCTTAGCAGATTTAATTTATTAATAAATTTTATATAATAAGTTTATTATGTACCTAATGTTTAATTTCGCCCCAAAATTTGCTTTGCTCTCAATATCTTTCATTCGGCGCCAATGTGAATTAACATAAGTAGCGTTTTTATGTATAGATTCTATGAACCAGTACTATTTTCAAAACTGAGGAAGACCTCTCCAAAATCTCATATTGCGCATTTTTTTACGAACTACTACTACTACTTCTAAGTGAACTACAAGTGGCACATCTACACACAGGAATAAGACACCTCTTTTGTGCATAACTGCAGGAAACATAGTTGCCATTTGTAACTGCTCCAATACTCTTGAAATGCTTTCAGGCAACAGTTTTTTCTTGACAACCAACACTGAGAATCTGGTCTTCTTTTTCACTGTACCTAAGCTAGGTATCTAAGCACTTGTCTACTTTGCGCAAGGTTTTTGACATTATCTCAGAGAAAACGACGACATGATGACCCGCACATGTTATTCTATTCATCTTTATGTATCTTTATATTTGGATTGACACTGAATACTCAGTGTCCCTAAACCTCCGTTTCTTGCCGCGAAGTATCTAGATACCTCATAATATCGGTGCTAATACTGCTGACATAGTATGAGGCTACCATACAAATTGGGTACCGAGTTATCTGTTTGAAATTGCCTATCAATTCAGTAAATTGTTTATTAGAAAGGTGACATAGGAGTTATGTTCTTGTTACATGATTTTCAGTTAATTTCTTCCGTAGTCGGCGGGTTGTAGTTTTTTAAACTGAAATTTTTATTTACAATTCTAGTCCAATATGGGAAAACTGAAATGGTCAATACCTCGCGCGATAAATAAGGGAAAAATAAAGCTCAGGGTGCGTTGAAGATAACAACTTTCTGAACAAATTCGTGCATTTTTGTAGTTTGATCTATATTTTCCAAGTATTTTCTATTCTTTGTTTACTAATTTCCAATTCATATGAATAAATATCTAATCTTTGTCTAATTTTGTAAGTAAGCATACCAATTCTCGAAAGTAGGAAGGCAGGCACCTAGATAACAATTGGGTCTTATATTTCAGATGTATGAATTTGCCACAGGATGTTTGTACGCACTGTTAGTTTCTAGTAAATGTAGTCTAATTGTAAACTATTCCAATATCATCAATGGATCCAGTGGACAATATTACATCTCGAATATTTATTCTGTTTATTAATATTCCCGGAATCGCGACTTTCGAGAACTTATCAAAAACCGCACTGAACGGCGTAGTTGGTCCCACAACTCCCCCAAACTTCTTTATATGCTTGTTTGTTGTAAAATGTTATAGACCGCTTACAATCATTCTATAGATTGCATCTGAGTAGGTTTATGATAAAGTAACGTAAGGTGCTTAAAATGGTCCAACCTTGATACTATATTGTTATGAATACATAACTATGTATATTCTATACTTACCTATATATGTATTTTAGGCTAAGCACTAGCAATGGCTCAATATTATCAGATAGTTGGACAAGGACATTCATTGACTCTTGAGGATCTACAAAGATATTGTCCAAGCTTATGCTTGGATGGAATAATAGTTAATCAAGATGAACAGCAATATGCACAACAACAGGTAATGTATAACATCATAGTTTTAATAATTTAATACTGTAACATCATAGTTTGTAATAGGTACCTATACAGTGGTCATTTTATTTTTATGTCAGGTGGTAGTACAGCAAGCAGATCAGCAGAATGATATTATAGTGAGTGAAGGTGTGCAACCTCAGTTGGTTGTCAGTGATGGGTTGCAATATCAACAGCAGTATATTATTCGCCATGAGCCACCTCCACCACCGCCCCGTGCTGACTTCCAACAACAACAACAACAGCAGCAGCAACAACAACAACAACAACAACAGCAGCAGCAGCAACAACAACAGCAGCAGCAGCAACAACAGCAGCAGCAGCAGGCATTACATAGACACCAAGTGGGTATTGTTCAAATTATTCATACAGATTGACATCTGTATACATTAATTAATCTAACTAGATACAAAACATATTTGTACATAATATTTTGGGTTATACAATGTCAGTTCAAGGTTACTATAAGATTTTTTTTATGATAGAGTAAATATTTAGCTCATAACATCATCATTAACAAATTAAGTTATGACATGTAATTTATTTGTAGGTATACTACACATCTGATTTACCTGTGGATGCTCAGGTTGTGTTACAACAGGCCCAACAGATCATTGACGCATCTTTGATGCAACAGTCCTCTTCACAACGACCACAACATGTATGTCTCCTGACTAGATCATTGTGTATTACATTTATGCACTAAAAGAAACTACTGCATTATGGTTTTAGACTCTTGATATAATATGCTTAGCATGTTACTTTTTCATTTGGTTAAACAACTTTATTTCATTTGGGTATCCAGTTCAGAAATATAATTGAGTTCAACAATTTAAATCGATTAGGTGATAAAGATAATAGTTTCCTTGACCTTGGTAAAATTTATAGTAACCACTGACTTGTCATTATAAATATGAAATCAATTCCTTGAAACGAAAATAGTCTTGTGGGACTTTTTTTTTTATAATATGATTTCTACTTATCAAGTAACACTATCTAAAATTGCTATTAAGGTAAAAAGCTATATTAGAAATACAAAAAGAACAATGTAATACTTTCTGCCTTTAGTTTAGCAATGGTGTAAGGCTTTAACACTTAGGTACCTAATATTTACACTAACTTTATTAAAAATTTCAACAAAGCTTCTATGGTGAGGAAGTTGCAGTTAATAAGTAGAATAATATATTAGGTTTAACAATTTGCACATATAATTATATCGTAAATTTACTTATTGTTCTATATTTGAATTAGGCTGCTTATAGTGTTTTTTTTTCTGTATATAGATATAGAAATGATAATTATTTTGAGGACTTATGTTTATCGTGGATGTGATTTTTTGGTTGTAAATAATTATTTCCTTGCCACAACTTAAAAATGTTAATGCTATGCTTCATATTAATTATTCCATGGTGATTTTTTATTAATAACATATATAATAACAAATAGTTTTTTAAGATTAAGATAAGATTCTTATCATCACTAGTTTGCATAACTTTGAATACAATGTTCTACAGATATAGGTCTCTCACCTTCAACTATTTGCGAGTAGGATTCGCCATTAAATACTTTTGTCACAAACTATCCATATTTATCCTAAATATGATTTAGATAGACTAGACTTCACCGCGAAGGCGAGACCACAAACTCGCATTTCATTCTATGCCTGATAATATCTAACTGAATGTTAATTCCCTTAAGTATCATCTCACTTTGTAACCACTGTATACATAAAGTTAAAAACCCTAAATCTAATCATCTTGAACTACAAAATTAATAACTTAAATTAAGCAAGCTACTTAATGGAAGAAACTAGCCTGAAACATGTTTTATTTTTTTACCAGGTATTCTTATATTCATTGAAAATAATTAATCTTAATTAAAGCATACCCTCTATTTTAACCTCGTAACCCCAGCCTGTGTGATAATAGATCAAATGGTAAGTGTTTCAGTTCTTCTGTATCATAAGAGGGACGCCAAATCCATTTGTAAAAAATATAAAAAAAAACCTATGACTTCATTTATTCAGTCAGCCATGTTATATTGAGACGTCGTAAACACAGTCTGATAATAAAAATATTTGATCCATGTTTCATATAAATGAGACTCAAAAAAACATCATTATAAAGTAGTCGACGTTATGGTGAATTCTAAAATAAATCAAAGGGAGGCCTAATTTAATAAGAGTGATACCACTTCTAACGAATAAAAGCTTCTAATGAAAAAAACTCATCTTTAATATTAAAAAATAAGTAATGGACCACTTATGCACCCTGTACTTCATCTTCTGTGATAACGATTAATACCTTTTTTTATTTAAGTCTAAAGCATGTGTAATTTATTATGACTATTGTGACTATGACTCATGGTTATTGGGGCTTAGATTTTGCCAATGTTGGTTATTATTCAAAGCAATTTGTTGGCAACAGCAGCTAGTGAGTCCGGCGCACGTGCTCTCGCAACCGACTGTGATACACCCCGCGCAGCAGCCGCCGCCGCAGCCCCCACCTCCACCACCCCCACCGCAGCATGCTCCGCAACCAACGGTTTGTTATTATTTAAAATATTGTCATTATACTACTACTAATGTCACTACCATGCCATATTCATAGACATACAAAGGAACCATTTCTGAATGGATGTTCCATTAGTTAGTGAAAAATGTTTCAATTCTTTAATTATATTTTTATTTCAGCAAACGCAACAACAACTGTCGCGAGCGTCACCTCAACTTATACAACACTTCCAACAACAGCACCAACAACAAATTCACTTGCAGCAGTTACAACAACAACAACAACAACAGTTGCAGCACCAACACCAGTTGCAGCAACAGCAGCAGCATCAACAACATTTGCAGTCACAACAAATACCACATCAGCAAGTTGTTATGCATGCAGCATACATAAACCAAGCTGTAAGTTAGTGTGTCTGCTAATGATCGTTATGAATATGATCATCTGATCTTTTATAAGTACAATTTATGATGAAGACAATATCTGCGCCGTAATAACTTGATATAATAGGTATAATTTATTTTGTTTTAAAAGCGGGATTCTGCCGTTTTCATGGAGTAAATAAACGTAGTCGTTTACTCTGGATTACTATATTTAAATATTCGATTTGCACAGCGCCGCGGTAGTCGAGTGTGTAAATTGATGTTTAAGACAAGCTATGGTAGAGTGGATGTTCACAGGCTCGGTGCGTGTATGTGCAGGGCAGCAGCGGCGCGCGCGCAGCCACGCCGCGCCTGCTCAACCCCGCGCTCAACAGCGGCGCCGTGACGCTGGTGCGCGCGCCCGCCCGCGCCGTGCGCCCGCGCCGCCCCGCGCCGCGCGCGCAGCTGCCGCCGCCGCGCATGCTCAACTCCATGCAACCGGTAATACATTCTACTTACTACTGCACCATTTGAGGTAGCCCAATCACTTCAACTTTACCCTAACCCTAGCCTTACTTATTACTATTAATACATGGGATACTTTTATTTATCTATTGTCAATGCAAGGTTAAAATATTCCATGTTCAATTAATAATTAATATATTATATTTTTATGGTGTGGGATGTGTGTCCCATGGTGTTGTGTGACTAATAATAATTACTTTTTAGATATATCTTAGCCTAAATCTCAAAAAAGTATCAGTTTAAATGTATTTCCTTTTGAACTAATTCTTTTCTTATGATGTATATATATGAATACGCATTACGCATGGATCGGTAGGTGCAGGTGCAGGCATCCCCTCCAGTGGGTCCTGGCGCGAGCGGGGCGGGCGGCGCGGGCCCGGTGGGGGCGGGGGCGGCCCGCGGCGCGGCGCCGGTGGGGGCGGGGGCGGGGGCGGTGCGCGCCGCGGCCCCGCGCGTGCTCAACCCGCAGGCGGCGCACGTGCAGCACCGCCCGCCTCGGCCGCGCACGCCGCTGCTGCACTCGCTACAGGTGACATGCATGCCACCGTTTACTTATCACCTTTTGAAATTTCTTCAACTGACCACCTGACTGCTTGCAAGCGCGGTACTTGAATTCGCTGCCATCGCCACAACTCCTGAAGATCGACGTTCAGTGTCGTTTGGTGCGTCTGCCGCCGAATAAAGATATACGGCGCTCATTTACGTTCCATTATTTACTTTTCTTTTTAGCCTTTTTTCCAAACTCATTGGGGTCGGCTCCCAGTCTAACTAGATGCGGCTGAATATCAGTATTTTACACGAAGTCACCGTGATCAGACCTCTGCTACCCAATTTCTGGGAAATACAGATATTCGAAGGATAGACTAGTTGTCAACCTTCTTGAACTTTTGACTATTCCACTAACGCGTTTCATAGATTTGCGTATGACAAGCGGGAGCGACGGCTTTACGTGCTCTCCGAGGCACGGAGAGGTCTCGGTGTGTTTGGAATGGTCAGCCATCCATAGATTGACCGCGACAAGCGTAGCTTAACCTTGCAGATAGGTTGATCAGCTTATAATAGTTACAAATTAGCCACGAGCCCCTCCATTGCTTAATTAGCATATGAAAAACAATTTTCCTATTTATGAATGCATATTATGCAATATGCATAACCCTTCTTTTTTTAAACACATCCTGGACCTTATTCCTTATTTTTATGTCGTTTTTTAGCAACATCAACACGCCCAACAACACCAACAGCACCAACTCGCACAGCACGTCTTAGGACAACAAGTTCACCAACAACAATTAAATCAACTCAAGCTAACCACTCATCAAGTGAGCTTTAAGTTTATTTCCTACTGCTAATTTAGTATATTTGAAACTATTGATACAATTAATATAACTGACGTATTTTGATTTGTCTGTTTCCTTTATTGTAAATCAAGCATCTAACAATTCAAATATTACAGTGAGTTTATGCATTATCTTTCTATTATTCTTTTTCAGCTCCTGAATCAACAGAACCAATCCCACACGCAACCTACTCGAATTATCACGCCACAAGGGACAATAGTAACCCAAAACATACCTTCACAAATACCCCAACACGCAGTATCTCCGGCTAATCAAAACAATGGACCTCTACCTCAGCAGAACACGCTCACTACCATTCCGCAAAGATCTTCACCGCATCCACAACAAGTACAGCAAGTTAAAAAGGTCGTAGTTCAACCGAATAATGCGAGCGATATGGATGATCTCGAAGAGAGTATTACAGCCGCCATTCTCACCAAACACTCAGTCAGTGAAAATATGAATCCATCACCACAGCAATTCCACACCCCACCGCCGGCGATACGGCCCAACAATGTGGCCGCCAATGTTGCGCAACAACTGAACTTCAATTCACAGCATGGATACCAACAGCAAATAACATATGAACAACCCCATGTACAGCAACATCCTCAAACCCTCACACAGCTGTTGATGGAGCCAGATTCTATGGAGGAAGAACGCCAAGTATTAACCTTAACTAACGGCCAGAGAATAACAGTTGCTGAATATAAACGAATGCAACAACCTCCACGAACATCCGCTCAACAACAACAACAAGGAAGGTACGTATGTAATATGTTTTACATTATATACAATGAAATTCTACACCATTCAAAGTTATAACATCAAATTGGCTCTCGTTCGTAAAAATCGTTTAATAATTTACAGAGAAACTGCACGGCAAACATTAGTGAGAAGTAAAGAGCAACAAAGACCTGTACAGAGAGTGCCGCCAATGCAAGCGCAGCAACAGAATTCAGCAACTTCTCAGCATGGTATGTTTTTTTACCGGTAGTGTGTTTGGCATGTTCCAAGAAGCCTATCAAGAATTTCTTTCCAAAACAAATAGCTTAGTCTTACTGGTTTAAAGATTGTAGGGAGCTCCAGCAGTATGCTGTCTGCTAGTAGCTTAAATATCGCGGTTTTGAGTAGGCTTACCAAGCACACAGTAAACCTGCTCAAAATTAGTGATAATAAATATTATTATAATTCTTCAGAATATTTTGCAGATTATTTGTGTTTAGGATGATTACTGTTAATCCTCTAATTTGCTTATCACTACTTTTTCAGAAAACATCGAAAATGTGTCTGGTCCTTCAGAACAAATGTCAGAGACACAATCAGCTAAAATGTTAATATTCCTTCAAAATGGTGAACAGAGATTGATCACTTTCACACTGCCCAAAGAAAGTTGTACCCTTCAGGAAGTTCTTGAACAGGTTAGGTTTATAATTTTATCAAGTTTATGTCGACTGTCAAGTCATGTCGATTTTTTGCATTCATGTGCGCATTCATTTAGGTATATATTATTATAGCTTGCCTGGAAGGGGACCTCTATACAGACTTGATTGATGATTATAAATAATGATATTTATTTATTATATTTATACTTTTATGTACACTAGCACATAAGGCGGACTTAATGCCATATGGCATTCTATGCCATAACGTACGAACGTCTATAGTCCACGCGGAACTAGTTGGCCGCGCCTTAGGTAGGGACGGGGGTGAGGCGTGACGGTAACCCACACCTGAGAGGTGTGGGTTACCGTGAACAAAAGCAAGCGCCCCGCCCGCCCCAACTCCGTCCCACCGCGCGCAGGCGACCACGCCCCTCCGTCTAACCGCGCGCAGGCGACCCCGCCCCTCAGTCTCACCGCGTGCAGGCGCCCCCGCCCCTCCGTCACACCACGCGCAGGCGACCCCGCCCCTCCGTCCCGCCGCTCACATACGCGCAGCCAACTAGTTCCGCGCAGACTATAGTCGACGTTACATAGAGAATAAGTGTGTTTACTGACTGAATTTATTTTATCTTTGATTATATTTCAGGTTAATGTTCCCTTTTCGGCGGACACCCACATACAATGCATGCAGAATACGAGTAGTGAGATTGACTATTTTGTATCGGTGGGTTCCACAACTAGAATAGAGGAGATGCTAGAAAATCACCCGGTCTGTATAGTTATCAATATCCTTCTGCTAATATTAGTTTAATATCAATATACATATTAATTTTTTATGTATTGTTGCAGATGTTAATAGGAGACATTAGCAGTAGGAATTCCCCCACAGTTATGCCCCAACCCCATAGTAGTGAAATGTCTACACCTGAAAAATCCCAGTGTCCAGATGGTATGGGCAATCATTAAATTTATACACACGCTCAAGATAGAGTTTTAGATTATAATGCGCTCAGTATTGTCTTGAAACAAAGTCCGTGTTATGTTAAGTTATGACGATTTTGTTACTTGTGTTATTTGATTGCAATGTTATTGTTGTAGTAAACAACAGTCCAGAATCTCCAGGGCCGCGTTCGCCCCCGCCCCGACTAGTTGACGGCATGCTAGCTGTTTGTAAGTCATGTGGATATACGGGATACGACTTCAGCCGTTGTGAAAGGTATGCATATTCATAATATTCATTGTTGTTATTATAATTTATTTATTACTGCATCGTCGCGGGGTTTTGGTATTTCTTATAAGTTTCATCCCCTATTTCAATGCCTTACCGCCTCTTTTTCGCATTAAAAAGTAGCCTATGTCCTTTTTCCGGGTCTAGCTATAATTATTAATATACAATTAAATTAATACAACAAAGGATAATTTCATGCTTTACGTTTTTCTTCTAAGGTGTAAACGAGTATTCACAGAAGAACCTAAAGGTGTACCAAGTAAAAAATTAGAACAGAAAAAGAAGGAACCAGAGAAACCAGTATTGGCCTTAGAAAAACAGAGGTAAGCTAACTTTTATTTAATGAGATTTTATAGTGTAGTCAAATATTGATAGAATTTTTTAATAACCCATAACTCTTAAACGGCACCCAGGTACTACTTTTACTCAACTTTATTTATTAGCCCTAGTACTGGTATATGCACGCTACGATAATTTCTCGAGCCATTGTCTAGGCTTTACAGTCCACCAAAAATGTAATATTATGTTTTAACCATCTATATTTTCTTAATACAGCACATGTGGGGAGGGGATAAAATTAAATCTACTAAAGACTACTATGAAGACACTTAACAATAAAACTGTAAGTATAAACATTATTTCAAAATAAGTGCAACATGCTCAATGAGACTTATAATCGAATATTGGTTACAATCTTATGTTTTTATTTCAAAGCCTGTACAAGAAAAGAAGCCACCTAGAGTGAGAAAGCCAAGAGGCAAACAACCAGACCCAGAGCCTGTAATATTAACTTTAAGCTCAGATGAAGAAGATTCAAACAGTTCTATGATGAGCCAGGTAAATAAGTGTTACATTGTATTATTATTGCAAAGATACACCTCTGAGTGTATCTGTATTGATTATAAGGGACCTGTGCCTAGTTACACCAAGACCATTTACCGAATTATTAATTAGTTTTTGTCTGTGTTTCTTAAATACATCATATTTAAATAATATATGAATGAACATTATATCAATTGTCTCATACCCATAGCTCTGCTTAGTTTGGGACTAAATAGACGAGATAAAAATGTAAAAAAAAAGATAAATAACTCTTGTCTATTACCTTTTCAAGCATAAACCACTGAACAAATTTCGATGAATTTTGGCATGATACAGATTGTAGGAAAGACGTAGGCTCTTCTCTATCTTGTGTCTCAATAATGTCCTTTGGGATGCGATTGAAACTGCGGCTAACAACTAATTTAGTAATATACAGGTCGCTATACTATACCATATCTTACTAAATAAAGTTTCCTGTACAAATCCTCATCGAATGATTGGAGTAACATCGCCCGTTGTTCTAATTAGTAGTAAGGAAATGCCCCAAAAGCTCTTTATTTAGATACTGTTTTTGTTTCTAGCATGAACAAGCAATAAGTATGAAGGAGCCGTCTCTAAGTGAAATAGAAGGTGGAACTCCTGATAGTGGGATTGGCTTCGATAACATAGATGGTGAGTATATTTATATTTTTCTATAATCAAGAATAAATATGATTTATTTATTAAATGCAGATTTAGAATAATAGAAGGCTGAGCAGAGCACGGAAACATTGACATTCACTTGCAAACACTTCATTGACAGCTTATCAATGTCATTAATTATGTCGATTTTTATCGTAAATCGTCGAGACAATATCCATTACTAACCATGGAATTTGGATTGAGCGTGTTTTGATCGTTATTACCTATTTTTAAGAATGTTATTAAATAATTATGAAGATTGTTGTTTTATGTACATCATTTATAGCGTACTTATTTCTTTTTATTTATTTCTGAAAAGTGTCCAAAAGAAATAAAAACAGACGGCTTGATTTTTGTTTTTGTTCCATTTCGACATTTTAATGTGCCAAAAAATTTGTTGTTTACTATTTATTTGGGAAACCAAGGGATTACTGCATGATCCAAAACGTTTCTACACTCCACATACAGTTCTACATAACTATTATATTCCTAAACAGGTTGAAATGTATATTTTTGTGTTTTTTTTGCCCTCGTTTTTGTAACGAAACTCAAGGCTCAGGAGCGGCGACTCCGTGGGTACTCAGGCGGGCCATGACCATATTCATCATACATCAAAATTTATTAGTATTATCTATACAATCTTACCCACTTGTGCCGCAAGAAGTCTGCTACTTCTTAAACTACTGTTACTAGGTGGGGTTCAGGATAAATTAAATTGCACCAATTAAACCGAAAATCAAGAAAATACTCAATACACATATTAAACAATCATTACAATAACACTGTACTCGCACTGTTCACAAATCACCGTCGCACTGTTAGTCAATTGGTTTCTTCACCGTGTCCAAAATGTCCAAAACTGAACTGCCTTGTCTGAACCCCCAGATCGACATTTAGCTACGAACAATCGTGAATACTCTACACAAGACACGTAGGTACTTACGCGCCTATTGTTTTCGGCCGGTAACCAGCCTTGAGCTATAGCTACCGAGCGGGCGCCAGGCGCCTCGCACCGCGATGCCCCACTCGAGTTGTTGATTTCTACGCGATTACGTATCGTCTGGAAAACTAATGATGAACATAGCTAAATTTATTAAATTTCAAATTTTAAAGTTCAATCTTTTTATCACATCAGATGTGTCATTCTAATATAAATTCGATAAAAAATATTAACATATCAACGGACCATTGTATTATCTTTGATGTGTATATTGGGATATATTTTCTGTCTTTACACAGGGCTAGAATAGTTTGTATCATACAAGTAAGCCAAATTCGAGCATCAAATACGTTGACGCCACAAAGTGCCGGCACTATCAAAGTTTGTTGAGACATTCATTCAACTTGCCAACCCTGAGTAATTTGCTTACTTCTTATACAGTAAGGATAAAAAAAATGCATCTCTATCGCCCCTTTCTGGCGTGAGTGAGAAAGGAATCGTCATTGGGTTTATTAGTTCCTTAGTCTAACGCCTCTACGGTTAGAGACCTACAAAAACATTTTAATTTTAATTTGGCGGGCCTATGGACCAATCACATTTCACTTTTTCGTAATAATCTTATGTATAGTCCGACCCGCTTAAAAAACCCGATGGCCGTAATTGGAACTAGTATTTGAACGACGCCAATTTTTATTTTAGAATAATTTTAAAATAAACATCATTATAATGAAAATAATGTGTGCAATACTTTAATTAAAGTTCCGAAATCCCAAAATAATTGACCAAGAAGGTTATAAGATTAAGAGTTATAAGATTTCATTGACTTTAAATAACTTTTCAAATTTTCAATTGATTTCGCGGTCAAATACGGAACCCTAATGAGCCCACTTGGCCGGTTTTCATTTTCAAAAATGACTCTTTTTTGCACCTGGTAAGCTATGTTGTGTGGTGTGCTAATGTTCACTTAAATTACCTAATTATAGATAGACCAAAAAAATAAAATACCTTGCTATATTGCGGAGAAAAATATTAGAAGATGATTTTTTAACTGGCAACAGTTAACCATCACTGTCAGTGTCATTGTTGTCTTGTCTATTGTTGTGAAAGTGTAAGCGTCAACTGTTTTTTTATCCATTTAATAGCCTTTTCCCGAGACTTCGTTCCCGTAGAAGTTAAATATTTTCCCCCTTTTTGCAACATTTTTTATTGATACTCCACTCCTATTGGTCGTAGCGTGATGGTATCTAACACTAAAATAATTTTTCAAATCGGATCAGTAGTTGCTGAGATTAGCTTGTTCAAACAAGCTCTTCAGCTTTATAATATTAGTATAGATATAAAACAATTCAGTCGTGAGTTAATCACGACTTATGCATTCGTCGGAAAGAAAGTTAAGGAATTAGACTCTATTTCCAAAACAACATTACCGACATATCATTCATAATCGATCATCACTAATAAAAATGAGGGCTACCGTTATAGTCTCACCAGATGACGCCACTGTTGAGCGAGTTTCTGAAGTGTGGCTGTCAAAGTTTGTTAATACGCGCGAAAAACAAAGTTTACATTTATTTCATCATCATATTTAATAAAATAGAACCGTAGCGTAAACATATCGGCCATTTGAAATGAGATGCTTCATTTTTGTATGGGACTCCGGCCATAACCTGAACCTTTCACAAAATCTTGGAAACCAACCCCTGGACCAACCAACCACATCATTAAAATAAAAAATGTTTGACGTTTATCAAACATTTATAATATGACGTTTGACAGATTGTAGAGATGACTTTTCATAACCTATAAATCTAGACACTATGAAAATCTTACCTTTAGGAGTTTCAGGGTATTTTCAAACCTGCCTCCCAAGTTCGTGGTATACTTCCTTTTTTTTTTCAATAAATGTACATCTTATGGCCGATACATCTTTTACATTTTATATATCTCATGCCACACAAGCGCCTCTAGCGGCGGATTCATACGCGATAGAACTCATTGAAGCGCCCTCTGGCATTTTTTTTATATTCTTCAGATTTATAAATAAAAAAAAACTAACAACTAATATTTGAGCCTTGCAACATTGTTAGACAGCTTGTCAAGAATATTTTATCACGATTAGATAATTTCTGAACGTGAATTCTTTATACTCTGTGCAAAAGGAACGTCGCTTCGCTCGACTCTGTGAAAATCTTTTGTATCTGTATTCTGAGAGAACCGTAAAAGTGTGGTGTATTAGGCGCAATGCGTCTTGTGTTATCGTTTTTATTAAATTCTTTGTGATTATTATTCACTGAATGTTCACAACATGTTCAAGAGTAATTTCGAACATGATAAAGGTACACAAATCTCCTAAACGAAGCATAAAGATAGATATAGATAGTAATTATTCGTTCGTACGCTTTTGGATGTTCAGAACTTTAGAAGTGGCCCCTGTCGATATTTTACTGTAAAAAATCTATACATAATTACTAACAGATTTAGGTTAACCAATTTTTACGCCCTACATTAATAGACTCCTATTCTTTGTTAATACGCATTAGTCTTTACAGCCTAGATGTATAACGTATACCGTATACATAAAGTATGCATGCCAGAGTAGCTCACCTGCTACCTACCGCTGAGAAGCTATAAAGTTGAAAATATGTGTTAAATATGTTTTAACGACATGTACAATGTCACTTGCTAATACATAGATTTGAATCTGGTCACAAAATCGCCCCTGAGCGACAGCTCCCATAGCAAAATAAAAACAATAATAAGTTTTCTTCAAATTATTAATATTATTTAAACTTAAGGGGACTTTAAAATATGTTAAGATGATATAATGACAAATACAGAATAAAATATAGCATAGATAGATATGTGAATAAAATTGACAAGTAAACATTTATACATCAAGGTCTGTGTATACACACAACATGGATTGCAATACTACCTCACTGGTCTGATGGTCCCTAGTGTCACTGCTACACTATAGTTCCTGGGTTTGATTGAGCAATGTGTTGTTGGCTTATTCTGTGAAAATCCCAGTAGCAGCTTGAAATTTGGATTTGTGCCTGGTTGATGGCAATAGGCTCGTCCTAGAATGAATGAATAGAATGAGAACTAAACATATCGGTGAACTGTACATTGTGCACCTCTACCTAACCCTTCAGGGACTACAGGTGTGATGGTATTTTATGGATTGCAATAATTTTATTATTGTTGTCCTCAAATATTATGATAGAATAAAATATGTAGGCATGATCATAATAGGTGTTAGTATAAAATATGAGCATGCTATTCTGTTCAGTAACAAATGCAGTGAGTTCAGTATGGTAAAAACAGTCAAGGTGTGTATCTGTACTAATTGAACAAAAACAATATTACGAAAACTCATTACAAATGATCTTGTACATTTTAGAAAATTATAATTCAAGCTAAGTAGTACATCTCATAAGAACTTATAGAGAACAAATGGAGTAAAATGAAACATTTACTAGTGTTCATAAATATTGACCAGTTACCTACTTTGTGGATCTAAAATTAAAAGACCATGAACCAGTAAAGTATTATGTTACAGTAAAGTATTTGTTAGAAATGTCAATGTTTTCATCTTCAATGTTAGACTTCTCATTAATTAGAGATAACAATTATCTAAAATATCTACAGGTATAAGCTGCATACAGTCAGCCTGGAAATTGCTAGGTTTTAAGTCCATATCTTTAAACTGAAATCCAAATACTTTTACTTGTCTATTGTAGAAATTAAGTTAGTTCTACTTATTGCTAATTGTTACATTTTAACAGATGGCAGCAGAGAAGAAATCAGTCAGAATTCTCTACAAGTTACCTCACTCAACTGCCGGACTATTCGAATCGGGTCATACAGATATACACCAAAAGAAAAGGTAATAATTATTTTATACACATGCAATACATGCTTTTTAAATTATTCATTAAATAAAAGCTTGTAAAATAAAAATAATTATTCTCATTTGGAATTTCAAAGCATTAAATTAATATGTCTCCTTATTTGTACAGGTATACATATCAGGAAAAGGTATAAAAATTGTTGCACCCTCACTTAAAAATGAATCGCGTGATGTGGCTCTACAAATACAGCGTAAAGAAGTTGTTAAAATATTGGTACACTTTGGTAAAGGGCTGCCAGTAATTTTTTTATACACTAAGAGCAAATGTGGTGGCTATATTAGGAAAATATTGGATATGTCAGAGGAATCAGGTCAGTTTATGAAATTTTAGCTAAATGGAGTACACATTATGATAATTTATATAATTATATCATTGATCTTGATTGCAACAATGCCAATTCATCATGAAACCTACTAACTTAAAACATCAACTATCATGTTTGTTTGCAGGTCCTTATTATAACCCAATGTCAAAAATAAATCCTTTCAAAAGGATAACATTATTACCAGAAACAATATCAGAAGAAGCTAAAAGCACACTGAAAGTTTTATTTGGTGATGTAATGGATGAACTGGATGCTCGGGAAGCCAATGATTTGTTAGTAAGAACCTGTCCTAAAGAAAGCAATAATGTTACAAAAATGGCAACAAGATCAAGTACTTCCATTGCAACTGGAGCCAAGAGGTGTGTAGATTTAAAGAGTATACAATATATTTTTGACATATTACAACATTTTTGAATCTAAAAGACAGTCCTTGTCATTTTGATAAATTATTGTGTATTTACAGCTCTAATCCTGCTGAAATACGGCAAATCTTAATTTATCCACCTGGGAAAGGTGGTATACCTATTAACACTGAAGACTACATGTGCCTAGCCCAAGACCAGTTTTTAAATGATGTCATCATAGATTTTTATTTAAAACATTTGGTTCATGATGTTTTAACATACAGTCAGAGAGAAAAGACTCATATTTTTAGCACATTTTTCTACAAAAGGCTTACTACGAAACCAAGCAAAGTGAATAGAAGTTCAAATCCTCATGAATGGGATAGTACGTTAACTCCAGCGCAGAAGCGACATGCTAGAGTAAAAACATGGACTAAAAATGTGAACATTTTTGAAAAAGATTTTATTGTAGTTCCTATTAACGAAAATTGTCATTGGTTTGTGGCTATTATTTGCTACCCAAGTTTAGATGGCTGCCGGAGTACGATAGATAACCGGCTGGTTACCCCTCAAGAGATAAGAAAAAAAGGTGAGAAACTAGTTGGTAGATATTTAAATATATAAAATTTATTGTTCATTGATGATACATTATGTTATTCTAACACTTTTGGAAATAATTACAGAACGTAGATCGTCTATGCAAATAGGAAACACAACAATTACACCTCTAAATAAACAGGAACAACTTACATTAAATTGTGACTCTGACAATCTTAGTGAAAGAGATGAGGCTGAAGCTGAGGTATTTTATGTTATTATTAACATTTTTTGTAGTCTTACCTCATCACAGCTTATTTAATTAATTGTTTTTTTTTTTATTCTAGGAAAGTGATTTGGACATGCAGTGTGATTCAGATGATGATGAAGTAGAAAAAAGTCCTGTGGAAAAGAAAATTGAAATTCAACCATCTAGAAAAGTCGACCCTATTAAACAGTAAGTGTGGTACTAGAATCGATTCTCACAGTGCAAAAACGGCCAGTATAAAATACAGAATTAGATTCAGACTATTACATTATAGTCTGAAGCGAATTCTGTTGGCTATAGTATTGTTTTCTTTGATTCTCAGATCGGCATTGGAAACATCTATATATCAGCAAGGAAAAAAAGATTATATTATTAGGTGTGTTGTAAAACCTTACAACAATAATGAAATTGTAATTAAATTTATTAGGCAATCATTTTCAATATGTACTAACATAACCATTTTTATTTCAGACCATGTATTCTTATATTCGATTCATTAGCTGGGGCATCTAGATCCAGAGTTGTTGCCACATTAAGAGATTACCTTACTTGTGAATATCAAGCTAAAGTAAGTACCTTATTCCCATATACTGTTAATATTATTTACTTTCATCAAATAGTTTATAAATTTAAGTTTCACGTTAATATATTACAGGTCTCGCCTAATAAAATTTTCAATAAGGACAACATTAAGGGGAGTTGCCCAAAAATACCACAGCAGAATAATTTTACTGATTGTGGATTGTATCTGTTACAATATGTTGAGCAATTTTTTAAGGTAAGTTCAATAATAAATTAATATTTTATCAAACAAAATAGGATAGATATCATTTGTGTTTATATTATGACTTCATCTGTCTTAATAAGTTTCCCTATTCATGCTACCTTTAAAACTATACTGTATGTGATACTAAAGATAAAAGAGACAATTATTGAACCTCCTTTAATCATGGTTATAAAATTGTAAATCGATAAATTTAAGGTAAGAGGGTGGCAATTCGCCCTGTATTTTGACTTCATTGCTTGGAATATAGAAAGGTACATCATAAATGTTGGTGCTACAAATTGGTATTAAGTTTCATATAATATAATATTTACTTCGTTACAGGATCCTATATTGGACTACTCATTGCCTATAAAACAACTAGCCAATTGGTTCGACGAAATAGTCGTAACTCGAAAGCGTGAAGAGATATCAAATTTATTAAAAACATTGATGCACAAATATAACCCAGACTCGCATTTGGCTTTGCCTGATATTACATTCCCTACATTAAATGGTATGTACATTGTGTTTATATTGGTGATGAAAGTACTATGATGTTTATCTGCGATGGCGGCCTTTTTATTTGGGTACCCCAAGGAGACCCTAAGGTATTCAGAGATGGAGCTAAGCGGGAACTAATGCTTCCGTATGTGAAACTGTAAGACAAATTTGACATACAGAAGCGTTACTTTGAGCTTAGCGTCGTCTCTGAATTAAGAGAAGGCTGCCATTTAAAACAACATGAAAAACTTTTTTACTTTCTTGTTATAAAATAGTTCTGCATATCAATAGAGATGTTTAGTCCAGTACATCATAAATAAATTAAAAAAAAACATTTGTTTTATACTCTTTAATACAGGATTTGTCCTTTTTAAGGTAAATTAATTGAAACTGAGGATCAACAGGAAGATGGATCTGATGGTGACAAAGGCAATTCGAGTAAATTACAAAAGAATGAAGTTAAGGAGTCCGAAACACCAACACTCACCTTTGTGAAGCATATGCCAACTGGTGACATAGTCGTAAAGCGAAACTATGCAGACTCTTCAGATACTATACATTTGCGTAAAACGATAAGACTTTCAAGTGATGCAGAAAATAGATCTATGGTCCAAATAAAGCAAGAATTTATCAAGAAAGGTGATAGCGAAAATCAAATTTTGATTCCTATAAAGCTACACACCCACACAAGTGACTTGGTTAAAGACATTCAAAATACTTTAATAGTTAATAAGAATAATAAAACTTTGGGTGATAAAAAACATGGTGTACATAATCAAAATGTATCCAGTATAAACTGTATTCGACAAAACCTTGGTGAAAGTGACAGCCATTCATACCTGAAATCGAGAAGGGTAAACAAACTCGATGATATGAATGAAACAAGTAAGAAATTCAAGAAGAATGAATGTTGAAATTCTTGCTTGTCCATAATATGTCGTGTACCATGTCTATTAAATTATCATTAATTTAATAAAGTGTATAGTTGTTTTATGGACTTGTAAATATTAGTTATTATTACTATTAACGATATGTATTTAATACTGTACCTATTTTATAAAGATAATTGTAAAGATTTAAAACTTTACTTGTGTATCATATTAGCTTCCACGAAATACAAAACTGAAAGTAAATTAAACTGTGACTTTATCTTTCGTTTTGTGATTTTTTTAATTTATAGTTACTTGGTAAGCTCTTAGACGAAAAAATTAAACGGAATTAATTAAGTGTTGCACTGTTTATTAGTATTTTTACCTTTAACTACGGCTACGGAATACCTAATTCGCGAACTAGATAGTACTAAATAAGAGTTAAAATTCTGATAGATCTACTGCTGAGAATCTATAGCAATAAATAAAATAAAATAACGCCAATGTTGAGTGAGAACGAAATTTACACTGAATACATATATGGGCCATTGGGCCATGCCATAGTGAAGCAGTGATAGCCTAGGGTAATGACCACTCAAAGGATTGCCAAGACTGGACTGGTCTGCCAAGTCAAAGGTTTCTAGTTCGAAGTTCTTCTTTCTTCTCTTCCAAAGAAGTTTAAGCAACTCAACTTGTAATATACCTAATTACCTGCAACAGATCTTCGCTAGGTGCCTTAGTTTTTGAGATATAAATGTGGCCAAGCTGGGGAGGCTGACTGGCACGGCCACCTATATAAACCCTTATAACTTATGAACCGGTGACCGACTAAATCTGATATTGGGTGACTAAATTTTTACGTCATTAAAATTAAAATACCTGATTGTAGCCAAGCCAGAGTCAGCCACACTGCCCGCTGGGTTGATGTTGTGTTGCAGTTCCGTTTTATTCGGAAAAAAGGAGGTTGTTAATTTGTTGAATTTTGAACTCATATTTGCCATGCCCATAATTAATCTGAGTTATTGCCAAATATATATTCTCTACATTATTTTAATTATAAATAAACCCGCTTATTCAACTAAGTGCTACGAACAATGACATTTCGTAGACCTCACGCTACACAAGCGCCTCTAGCGGCGGATTCATACAAGATAGCATTAGCCCTCATTGCATTGCATTTGATAAGATTAAGGCGGGATTTTTTTAAATTAACGATGTGTGAGAAGCATGCAAAAAGTATCTATGTAGTAAAATTAAATATGAAACCCGAGTGGCGTTGTTTTATAATTCTATATCTTCAATATTTTTTACTCATCCGCACGGATGGCTAATGTCAAACTGCTGTCATTGCCATATGTCAATGCCTTACGGCTTAGCCACGGCAAATTCGCTTTGAGAGGCGGCGACTGCGACCAGCGGTGGGAACAAAATAGTCATTGCCGTTGCTATATTAATCTATGGTTGCTACAGGTTGTATTTCGTACTATAATTATAGTATTTACTATAATTTTATGCTTCGTACTATAGGCTATCTATATCTAAAGATAGTACGAAAAATACTATAATTTTATTACTTTGCATTACTGACTGATATGAAAACCATTTAATGCCAACATTTAAAGAACCACAAAATATAAAAATAAAACAAATAACATAACTTCACGTCTTTACTCGGTCACTCAAGTTCACTTCGAAAAGTTTTGTCTTTGTGAGAGAACATTAAGAATCAGTACATTAAAACCTACTAAGAATAATATGAGACACAAACTGGCAACACAATTCATAGGCGGGAGCGCATGCGCACAAATGGTTATTGTACTGATAATCTTGAATGAGGTAAATGTTGCATAAATTGGTATTAATTTTAATGACTTTTTATCTAAAATAATAAAGTGAAAATCTAATATAATTTTTGTGCAAATACTATCCTTTCCATTTTTTGTACCATCGTTTTGACCATGCCCAAATCTAGCCCTGGTTGCTACTTGCTTGCTGTCATTTAAAATGACAGAATGACTCATTCAGTCTCATTCTGTCAATGTCAAAAAAACGTGCAGTGCAATGTGCACCGTTCCGATTGTTTCGTTGTACTATTTTTTATTTGTACTTTACCTCAGCTATTAGTTTTTATAATAATTTGTCTACCTATATTAAAATTCATCAATCATTAACCCATATGGCTTCTAATAACAAAGTTGATATTGGTTTCTTAGAGGAGAAGGATAATTGGCTTTTGCATCCAAAATTCTTTCCTAGTAAAGTAGGAGGTAAACCAGCATGGTTAAATCTTAAGGATTTGCCGAACGCAATTGATGTAGTTTGCAAAAAATGTAACGATCCATTGTTATATCTCTGCCAGGTACCTATATGATTTTTAGTAAACAATATATTTGTAACAAATATCTGTAATATTAATAAAATTTCATATACCTATACACTTAGTGTTTGTTTTGCTACCACATTACAGATTTATGCACCGTATGAAGAATTGGATACCAGTTTTCATAGAACAATATTTGTGTTTGTATGTAGAAATGGATCATGTTGTCAAACAAATTGTGCAGATAACTTCTTAGTGTTGCGCTGTCAACTGCCCAGGAAAAATGATTTTTATTCATATGAAGCATATAAAGAAATACCAGATGATGTAATGTACAAAAATAATATTTTTAACCTGCAAAATGTTATCTGAAATAAACTTATTGAGTATAATTTTATTATAAAACTATAATCTTGCAGAATTTTCCAATGGATAAGTGGCCAAACTTATGTGATATCTGTGGTTGTAAAGCACCTTCACATTGTTCTAAATGTAAGAAGACTTATTATTGCAGTCGTAAGCATCAAGTCCTAGACTGGCAAAAAGGCCACAAGCAGCTCTGTCCGGACCTACAGGTATATACATTTCATTATGTAGGTAGCTGTTGTAAGGTGCTAGGTATTAATTTGATCATTGAAGCCTGTCCTACACACTCCAGGGCTGAAAGTTGGTCTTTGCATTCCTAGGTAAAGTTGAATGAAAATAATTTATTTTTCAATTTGGTATTGAGGAGGACTTTATTGCATGAAAAAGTATTTGTGACAGACAGACACTATATATGACAGTTTGGTCTATTAATTAGAAACTTAAAATTTAACTTGTCAAGGTAGAAAAGCAATTTATGAACCTTTGGAGCAGCAGTTGTTAAGTTTTTGAAGCTAAGAATGAAGTTTTGATAATGGTGTTTGGTAATAAGTACAGAATAATTTGCTATATAAATTGTTAGTCTCCACAAATTACAGAAAATGAAAATATTATAACATCTTGACTACAAAATAAATAGAAATTTAATATAGGCAGACTCTACATGCATCCTTATTTCACTTTTTTATTTACTTGGAAGGTAAAGTAATACAACATCCCTTTATTTCTATAATTACAATACAAACTCATGTGGTAACAGTCTTCTAAAGCTTAGGCCCTACATTCATCAATTATTATTAGTAATCTGTTGACTAATTGGTGCAGAAAGTAAGTTTTCTTATGGTACTTACCTTTGTAAACAATCACTTATTTTACAGACTGCAGACACATATAAGGCAAACAATTTTACAGTTACTCAAGCAGGAAAATCTTTACTGTTTAAAGAATGGGAACTGATAGTGGATGAAGAAGAGGAGGTAATTTATGAGCCTACAATAGCTTCAACAAACTTAAGAAGTTTCTAAAATTCAGTTATTTACAGGAGGATCCTAGAGATGTAGATGTAGGTCAAGAAATGGACAAATTGAGAAAATTGATGCAAGAGAAAAAAGCTGGTACTTTAAACAATGTCAGTGAAGATGAATTGGAACAATACACTGAGGCATTACCTGAAGACAAAGTCTTTAATAAGTTCAGTAAAAGAGTTGCTAGGCACCCTGACCAAGTGTTGAGATATGATAGAGGAGGTCATCCATTGTGGATTACTAGTAACTCTGGTAATAATAGTCTTTTGAATGTGCCAAAATGCCAATACTGTAATGGTGAAAGGCAATTCGAATTTCAAGTGAGTAACATTACTAAGAAGAGACCTTATCTTAAGTTGATTATAAATTTATACAAAGGGTGTACTAATTCGGAAGGGGGTTGATACACATTGTCTAAATAATAAAATTATGTATAAATTATCAATTTTTACAGATAATGCCACAACTTCTCAACTTCATTGGAGTTGGTATAGAAATTAATAGCATTGACTGGGGTGTACTCATAGTGTACACTTGCAAATCGTCTTGTAGTGAAGGACCAGCCTATAAGGAGGAGTTCATAGTAAAACAAGATTTATCGAACTAAACATTATAATTCTAATTTAATAAAGTAATTACCTATTCTACATGAAATTATTTAGCTTTTCCATAATCTTCTGACAAGTATGTCATTAAGTCATTTAGTCCACTGAACTCTGTTCTTGACGTAGGTGGATCATTCTTTGGTAGAATAGGTAGGATGCTCCCCATTTTTACTCTGAAGTCTTTAAGCTGTAAAAAGAAGAGTTGCATAAGTTTTGTGGCATATGAATCAATAAGCAGGAACATTTATATTTTACTATAATATGTATACCTATAAAATAAGCTAAAAAGAAGGGGACAAATTTCAAACAAATTATATTTTTACTGAATGAGAAAACCCTTATCATTTTGGGGTATGTAAAATAGATGTTGGCCAATTCTCAGACCTACACAATATGCACACTGAATAAAATACTCATGTTGTAATATGTATGTATTAGATGTATATATTTACATAGAACTTAAACTATTTAAAAATACATGTTAATTATTCAAGTATGGTAAGTTTAAAAAAATCTCTTACATCTTTAGCACCAGAGAGTTTCCATATTCCATAACATAAACATGTGGTGCCAGTTATAGCATAAACTGTTCCCCATCCAAGAGCTCTTAAAGCTAAAATAGCACCAGCATCTGCTAACTCTGGACTGCCATGTAAACCTATGCATTACATATAAATGTACAGCACAAAATATGAAAAAGTATGCACTTAAAAGGGTTGAAGATCATGAAGTGTGGCATTCCAACCGGATGCCATTAAGAAAAACAAGTTGCTTACTAGCCACTCATAAAAATGAATGTTAGCTATCAAAATATATGCCTCACATAAATGTCTAATATTTAGAAAAATAATTAGCAGAAGCTACCAAATGCCAAATTCTTTATAACCCTTTACAAACAATGTTCTTGCAGTAAGGTTTTGGAAGAATAAGAATAAAATAGAGTCCTTCCTGTTTGTAATAAATATCTTCCTGTAAAATGCAGCAGCTAAGACAATATTAATACTACCTAATTTGGCAATATCTAGATGGCAAGGAAACTCATCAAAATATTATTAGGTACCTTTGCTAAAGTATTTCGGATCAGTTTTCCTGGCAGTAGAGAGTGTTGCTCCAAATCCTACAAAAGCGGAAATTCCAGCAATTGTTGCTAGAAATGCTCCAGCTGTAAACATAAATCATGATTTTTACTAATAGCTAGAGCGATGATCTAGGAAAGATGGTGTAAAAATATTGCTGCCCTTAACTTTTATTCGTTGGAGGCGGTCTTCTCTCTCCACTGAGTCCATCGTAAGTAAATTATGCTAATACTTTAGGTACCCATGCTGCGTGGATCTCACTTAATTTTTTGTGTTGTTGCTGTGCTAGTTCAAATTTCTAATGCAATCAAACAAGTAATCTAATCACAATTAATTAAACCAGTTCACATAATAGAATAGCAAAGTTCCTTATGATTTTTTTATTTAACTTGTTGAAGCTGTCACTGTTGTCAGTCAGATGTCACTGTCAGTGTCAACACCAGTGTGACCAGATTATTTTGTAAGAAAATACAGTTCTCGCCAAACTTATTGTCCAGGTTGAAGTTGGCATGACGAAACTTTAACCCGGCCTTAAAAACCGTAGAAAAAAATTATAGGATTGTAATAAATATAAACGAAAGCTCAAGTCGTAAGCTGTCGCTTTATATCATTTTTATCCAATATTTTTTTTGCTCCGATTTTTACGGCTGGATCAAAATTAGCTCGTGCCAACTTCAACCCGGACAATAAGCTCTTTGAGGCACATCCAAAAAACTGAATTAAACCGCCGATAACTGACATAATATTATAGTTCTCGCCAATCTTATTGTCCGGCTTGAAGTTGGCAAGAGTTAACTTCAACATGGCCGTAAAAATCTAATACGGACAATAAGTTTGGCGAGAACTGTACGCAGGGTAAAAATACTTATTTTCTAAAATATTTAATTTAATAATAATTTTAAATCGAAGTGATGATTTTTGTTTAATTATTATTATTAAATTAAACATTAAATATGTCCCGAATTTCCGATTTTTTTAAACATCTATTCGCTTAACAACGCATGAATGAAAGCAAAGAGTATAATAATATAGTGGGAATAGAGAGACCTCTCGCGATATTTTTTGTCACCTATATTGAATAGTGTCGCCACCTGATATCAAATTCCTTGAACTAAAGCCCATATTATAGCTATAGGTACCTATACACGTATATATGTGTATCATAGATTAATATGTATAATGTGTATCGTATTATTTTGTAATGAAAGTATCAAATCGTATCAAATCTAGTATTGTTTTGACTTTTCTTGTCTTTGTTAATCAGTCTAATCTCATAATCTAGAAGATGAAATGAATATAATCATGGTGGATCGCCATTTTGCTTGTTTTTGAAATATTTTACAAAGTACAGCAATTTATTACTTGTAATATTCTTCTTCTTCTTCTTATTTATGGCAATTGGTGCCGATGTCGACAATTCTGCCAATGTCAAAGTGGATAGGTACATTTAAATAATATTACAAGTAATAAATTGCTGTACTTTGTAAAATATTTCAAAAACAAGCAAAATGGCGATCCGCCACAACCATGTTGGAATTCCGCTGAATGAAATTCTTCAAATTCTACTTGTAATATTATTTAAATGTACCTATCCACTTTGACATTGGCAGAATTGTCGACATCGGCACCAATTGCCATAAATAAATAAGAAGAAGAAGAATCTAGAAGATAGATCATAGACATATTATTATATATTATACTAGCTTCCCGCCAGCTAGGGATGTCGGAAATTCAAAAAATATCGATATATATCGTATCGATATTTAAAAAAAAAAATATCAATATCGATATTTATATTTTCAAAAAATATCGATATATCGATATATCGGCCAACTTAAAACTAAATTATAAAACAGCCAAAAAAAAAACAAAAGGTCATTTGTAATCTTTTAACTTAAATTTTTAAAAGATTACAAATAAAAATATCGATTTTGATATCTTTTCGATACTTGGAATTTTATATCGATACATCGATATATCGAAATATTAAATATCGTTCAAAAATATCGATATATTGAAAAAATAATATCGATATATCGATATTTTTTCAACATCCCTACCGCCAGCGGCTTCGCCCACGTGGTCTTATAATTTTTTCCCCCGTTTTTGCAACATTTTTCATTACTACTCCGCTCCTATTAATCGTAGCGTGATGATATATAGCCTATGTTACTCGGGGATAATGTAGCTTTCCAAAGGTGAAAGAATTTTTGAAATCGGTCCAGTAGTTTCGGAGCCTATTCATTACAAACAAACAAACAAACAAACAAACAAACAAATCTTTCCTCTTTATAATATTAGTATAGATATGTCTATGATCTAACTGAAGGCTAGGCAGCATGGTCGGTCTCAGACCTTAGCCTGTTCCGTCAGGAACTAAATAAAAAAAAAAATGTCTATGATCTATCTTCTAATTTTTTTAGGTTATTGACATTGAATAAGTAACCTAAAAAGTTGTAATAAGTTTAGATACTGTATCATCTTTTCTAATTCTGAGAAGAGAAGTAAAATGTAAGAATTCTAACTGAAGGGCTAGCAGTTACAAACTTCTAGAATGAAAAAAAAAAGGAATATAGTAGATTTGTTTGTTGAGGCGGAATCAAATCATAGTTATTTAAGAGTCTGTGCTCCAATGGTTAGATATAGCAAAGTACAATTTAGAACACTGGTTAAAAAGTAAGTTCATCGTTGTTATCATATTTTGTTTGGGACGCTTTACTATAAATAGATATAATATTTATTTGTATCAATCCAGTAGCTATATTGGATTGATACTAAATAAATGACTAAGGAAATGCATTTTCGAATAAGGGGTAATACTTATGTAGTTATTTATACCCAGTGAACTTCGTACCGCCAAAAAAGTTGATTCTTTATATTATTTACTTTTCAAAGCTTTCCTGGACAGACAAACATTTCAAAACCAAAATCATCTCAACCGGCCCAGCCGTTCTTGAGTTTTAGCGAGACAAACGAACAGCAATAGATTTTTATATACTTATATAGAAAATGGATAAGATAATGCAGATTTGCTGTTGTTTCAGTTATGGTGTGGATTTATGCTTTACTCCTATGATATTGGCAGACTCTTTCTGTCAGAACTCCAAGGCCCGCTCTAGTGAGTTTATAACAACAGTTAATGATTCACCGTTGGTTGTGCAGTTCGCAGCAAATAGTCGGGACGATTTTGTAGATGCTTCAAAATTAGTGTATTCATATGCAGATGGCGTGGATTTAAATTGTGGTTGCCCACAAAAATGGGCTATGAAAGATGGATATGGATGTGCACTTTTGTCAAAACCTGAAGTTATATTTGACCTAGTGAAAGGTATTCGAAATACTTTGCCTAACAACTTTAGTGTGTCGGTGAAAATAAGGATATTGAATGAATTAAAAAGAACTATTGATATGTGTCAGCAGCTGGAAAAATGTGGAGTAAGTTTTTTGACAGTCCATGGAAGGACCCCAACACAGAAGAGTGGTGATAAAATAAATATATCAGCTCTGCACGAGGTGGTTGACTCTGTGCAAATACCTATAATTGCAAACGGTGGAATAAAGACTTTGGATGATGCAGATGCCTTGTACAAAGAAGTAAAATGCAGTGGTGTAATGGCTGCCAGTGGTCTTTTAACAAATCCAGGACTGTTTAGTGGAGCAACAAAAACTCCTTTTAGTTGTGTAAAAATGTGGATGGACATGAAAGATAAGGATAGTGATAAAATGACATTTCAATGTTACCATCATCATTTAGTTTTTATGTTAGAGAAAGTGTTAACAAAGCAACAAAAACTGGTGTTTAATCATTTAAGTACATTTGAAAGTGTTGATAAGTTTTTATATGAATATTTAAGTGATTCTGTTGATTATAATTCTGATTTTAAGATTGATCTAGATGAATTTGTTAATTGTGAATTTGCTGATGAAATAACACTCAAACATTCCAGTAAGTGTAGGGGATGTAGCAAAAGTATGTGTTATTGTATTTGTGAGAAATATGATTACAACACAACAGATGGAAAGTATTTTGTATCTAGTGTAGAGGATAAAGATTCCCTTGATTACATGGATTGTAATATTTTTGATGAAAATTTATAAATTACACTATGTAAAATATGAATAAAGTTATAGTTTTGTAATTTTATTGTTAGACAAGATGTTTTGTTTTGAATTCCTAAGTACTTAAATAATGATTTTTTCATTTGTAGACACTAATCATTATCTATACTTATATTATAAAGCTGAAGAGTTTGTTTGTTTGGTTGAATACGCTAATCTCAGTAACTACTGGTCTGATTTGATCATCACCCTACGATCAATAGGAGCGGAGTATCAATTAAAAATGTTGCAAAAACGGAATAAATTTAACTTGTACGACTTCTACGTCACTTGGCGAAAGCAGAGGGCTAGGCTACTCTGAACCAACATAAACAACGAGCGAATTTTCGTAACATTTTATTGAGTAGACTCCAGCGCGGGCATAACGTGTGACGCATCATAAAATACTAAATAGGAAGGAAACATAAAAGGTAAAATGCTCACTCGCCATGAGTATTTTATTTTTTAATTTTTTTTATTTATATCAATGTCCCCTCTAACATAATTAGAGCCTTTGGTGTCGCATTCCCCATTTGTTTACATCTTTATAAAAAGGTTAAATTTTCTTCCGATTTCCTTATTGCCTTATATCATTTTTGCTTCTGTCTGTCTTATTTTATTTTTTACTCCGCTCATCTCATCACTATCACATTCGCTTATTTTCTGTCTTCCGGATAAGTATATTCTCTTTATCTTACATCTCGTTCTTAACATCTTTCTCATCTTGTTCTTACTCTTGTTTTTCGTGTTTTCGTTCCTATTTTGGTTTTTGGCCTTAGTGTTTCTATCGCTCCACTTTAGTCATTGCTAACTCTTCCACACTTCACTGGGGGGAAATGGGTTTGTCCTCCCACACTTATGGTTTCCATGTCGGTCTGTCTGTCCACACTGATACACGACAGGACGGGCGTAGCCGAAGGACGGTTTTATCCTACTCCGTTCCCGCCCGCCCTGCCATATCAGTTTCTCGCCACATATCCATGCTTACAATGATATATTGTACATAATATATTTGAAGCATGGCTCCTCATTAGACTGACGCAGTCCAGTATTGAAAGGCTTGGTCGTGGCTTTTACCATGTTTCTCTTCGTAAGTTTTTCGGCCTCTATTCTAGCTTGACGATGGTAATTATCGTCAAGACTATATAGGTCCTCCGAATCGAAGGTATCTGCAGAATATCGTTCAGAACTTTTGGTTTCTAGCTTTGCACTAACCCCTGCTGCTGGTCCGTCCTCTTCCCTACATGTGGTGTTTCCTGGTGCTCTAAGTATTCCCTCCCAGATCCTTTCCCTGGTTGATTTGTAGCAAGGCTCGAGCTTTCTACTCACATTGGCCGCAGTGGTGCCTTCAGCAGTACGCTACGGCAGAACGTACTATCGCGTCCCACCGTCTCCTGATTGGGCACTCAGGGCTGAAGGCGTCGTGGTTGGTGTCTACGTTTTTGGCGGTTTTGCAGTTGCTGCAAGTGGGCGGCTTTCCGGCCTGACGTGAGGGGCAGTCTGTTCGTAGGTGTTTTGGGTCACCGCAGAACGAGCACTTGTCGTCCCCGTCGGTGCAAATTTTTCTGCCATGACCGTAGCCTAGGCACCTAGTGCATTGGGTTAGCGGACTCTGGTCGAGTACGCGAACCCGCTGCATATCTACGTAGGCACGACCGGCTTCGGTCAGTCGCTGCCATACCGGCGGGGAGACTTGTACCACCACGTGGTTCTCTAGTGGGTTTCTCGCTCGTTTCCGGTACTTGACGGTGACCCTAACTTGCTCCGACTGCAACCCTTCCAGGAGGTGAGAGTTCTGTTTTTGGAGCGCTCTGGTGATGTCGTCGTCCGAGTTGTAAGACAACACGTTCGTCAACACCACCAGGGGGTCCTTATTGACAGCTTCCTCAACTGTAAGCCCTGCCGAGGAGCCGCCCAGCCTTCTCTTAACCGCCTCCAGGTCTTTTTTATTCTGGCAGCCCACGACCACCTTCTGGTCCTTTGCCTTGCGCACCTTGTCGACACGAATCAGGGTTTCCTTCGCATCCACTGCGGTCCTGATTTTGTCCAATACTGTGGCACTCGTGTCCATTACATCGTTTGAGGACACGATTATGGAGTGCATTGGTGGAGGGACGGTGGTAGATACGCCTGCCGCTGCGCTTGCGTAAGTGACCACTGGCTTTTGTTGGCCAGCGGGGGGGATCACTGTTGTTGGAGACATTTTTCCCAACTCGCTGATACGGTCTGAGAGTGTGCGTGTAAAGAGCGCACACTACTAGTTTTTCGTTATTATCTTTAGCGAGTCGAGATTGCTCCGCTAGTGCTACGAGCACTTGGGTGAATTCCCCTTTGTCCCTAGCTTTCTCCTTTTGCTGTTGTAAAATGCTCACACGCCATGAGTATTAGGTCAAACAGCGAAGGTACAGTTCGCGGTAAAACCAAGGGTAAGTCCAACGGTCCCACCTTCCGGTCAGTGGATGGGAGGATGTCACTGTCTAGGCTGTAAATTAAAGTAAATCTAATTAATATTATAAAAATAAAGACTAAAAATTAAGCACAAAACTTATCAATGGTCGATCCAGGCCCAGCTTGGCCGGACTCATATATTGTAGTCTTTGGCCGGAGTTCCGGACTGATGTTTGCCGTTTAGATTCGCAATGGATTGTTCAGTAAATGTTCAGTAGGTATACTTATTGCGCAACCAAAGGGCTAACTTCAGTCTGGCCGCCAACTGTAATGTAGGTAGGTAGGTATACGTAATTACTTGTATAGGTAGGTATACTTAGGTTTATATGGCCGTTCCCAGTACCAACTCCGTGCAGATTCGCCAACAAAATTGATTTGCTGCTGAGGGAAAAGAAGAGTAGATTTGTGCCCGGTTAGTGGGAATAAGCTCGCCTACATGGGAATGGACCCTAAACATACCGGCGAACTGGTTGTACATAAAGGAGGTACACTTCTCTGCATAACTCTCCGGGGAATATGGGCGTGATGGTATGTTTAATGGTAATGTGTTAGAGGAGGCCATAAACACTAGCGTTAAAAGGCGTACTAACTGACAGGCACATTCAAGTGTGGGTTGCATGTAGTGACGTTCGGAATAACCGCTGGCTGAACTGAAGTTAGCTGGCCATTTGAATGCGCATGCGCAATGGATTTAGGATAAAAATTGGTTTACTGCGCAGCTGGCCGGGTTATGCCACATGAGTAGGCAAGGGTTATGACACTCATAAATAAATAAATATACGAGTACCAAAATCTATTTCGAGATTAGAGTAAATTTTAAAGTAAAACAAAAAAACACTACGAGGGTATTAGAAGTTTTAATCGAGCGGAGTGGGCTAACCTTTGTCTCACCGTAAGCTTATGAAGTAGGTACTTACGAGCGCTAACTGTAGGGTTCGTTACCGCCTGAGATTTAGACAGTTTAGACAGTGTAAATTTTAGGACACTACACAGCACCATAGTGTAATAATTACAATAGGACAGCACCATCTAGTCCCAAAATAAGCATAGCTTGTAGTTGTATGGGTAGTACCCATACACACACACAACGACAGTGGTTTTAATACTTATATCCCATTATCTGTAAATACATACTTATTATTTATGAAACACCTAGACAAACACACAATTATATTCATTACTAAAATAATTGTGTCCTGTGAGAATCGAACCCACGACCTCGTGATCAGCAGTCCGTCCGTCGTCGTTGCTTATTTTTTGCACCAGAAACAAAACTAACAAAATAAAAATAGCACCTACTAGGTAGCACGAAATATCATTTACCCTACACCTCTACTTTACAGGTGTAATGGTATATCTTAGTGGAGTTATTATGTTGATGCTATATACTTTATTATTTAAAAAAACGTTTTAATTTTACGTAGCTTTCCATTAAAAGCCACATAAATCCATTATAGTAGGGGTAGGCAGGTCAGGTGACTGGCTTTTTTGTGGTCTGAATTACCTTTCTAATTTAGATTTTATCACCCCTTGTACTTAATCAGCCGAAAATATTATTCTGAGAAACGGTCTACCTCGGTTTTTAATTGCGAGTTGAGTTACAATTACAAGTTTACGTGTAGCACTGTGTGTTTAAACTGCCTATTAGGAGACACATTAATTACACCATTACAGCACTTATTTAAAATTTAACAGTGGGAACGTGATGTTATAGCGGTGTTAAGATATTAGATGAGCGTGACTACATTTATTGAACCCAAATTCTCAATTAACCTTTCTTTCTTTAGTGTGAAAATCCTCATGGACATTTACCTTATAAGTACTTTTCTACCTTTTTGGAAAACGCAAGAGATAAATCTACACCACACGTTAGCTGCCTAGCACTTTATTGCATGAAGAATATTTCTAGAAAAATCCCATTTTCATTTGGCGATTCGGAAGTCGGCTCGATAGTGTATCAACAAGTCAAACTAAGAAGTGTGAGTAGGTAATTTAAAAATAATTTAATTTTTATAGGTAATATGTAGTACCTACCATTATATATTTCTTTTTATTTTGGATATCTTACTAAACCGATTCTGTTAGATTTTTTAAGAATGTAACCTCTTCCAAATCCAATGCCAATAATCTGCTTCTAAAAAATATGATAGAATTATAAAAATATTTATTTACGTTTGAAAGAATCAGCCGTGATCGTCCTACTTTCCTCCTTCCAGTATGAGTCAAGTTCTTCCAGCCATCTTATTCTAGGTCTGCCGCGAAAGTAGGATAGGAATATCCTATTTTTTATATTATTTGATTAATATTCATAGCTGTTTACATTCTAGACGGCTAAGAAAAAAATAGGTATGTGAGTAGGTATTTTCAATGCGTGTGAAAGAAGGTGTTGGACTTAATATCACTTCATATTAAATATGACAAAGAATACGTAAATTTTTATGACTAATAACTTTAACTGTACATTATTACTTGTGTCCCGCACATTTGCGCGAATTTGCATAACAAGTTTAAATAGAAACTGAAAACTCTTGTTGGAAATATTCACTAACTAGACTCTTAATACCTAATATTTAGTTAAGTAGCAGGCTGCGTAGGCAGTCAAATATTTTTGTGGAAAGTCCAATAATACGAGTTTTGTTGGCGCAAGTAAAGATTAAAGCATGGAATAACGCATGCCATTAAAAAGAGGTAGTAAGTACATGGTTTACACATAGGAGCGTACATGTTGGATACCGCCGTCAGTGTGGAAGACTCACGCGCAGACATTGGTTCGGTCCCGTGTGGGTAAATTTCCCGCGTTTTTGGACAAAAATATGTTCATAGTGTACGTTTTGTATGTAATACATTGGAGATTTTAAGTGACAAAGTAAGTGTATTTTTTTAGTTTAATTTTTGTACACTTCGGAACAATTCGTTGAGCCGTGTAAATGTTGTATTTCATAATTATCTATGTAAGTAAAGTAATTTTTAAACAAACATACCAATATATTGTTGTTGGGAAGTTTACTTTATATATTGTTTATTTGAAATTTGGAATGGATTTTAAAATATGATAGTTTGCCATATAGATTTTTATCTGCATTGGAATTGTTCTGAGTGTTAGTATTGACCAAAAATTGTAGGTATCTAACATATACGTTTTTCCCTAATAATTTTACAAGATCATTAACCATTTAACCTGTACCATGTTTCTACTCTAGATTTACTAGTGGAAGTAAATACAACACTTCCTCTTCTCGCACTCGGAAGAAATTGCTGTCAAAGTCAACAAAATCTAGTATACTTGGCAAAAGGATCGAATGATCCGCCTAGTTGGATATCACCCCTTACATGTTAGACTGGTGCCGAACTGTGTGTTACTATTCCCCTTACTGTGTTGAGTCCAGAGCTCGTGAGAGAATACCCTACTTGAAATGCGTGCACTTTTTGACACTAAGCTTTTTATAGGTACCATTACGCGTTATTCCCTGAAGGGTTATCCCTTATAAGGTGTGATGTTATGTTAAGTATGTTTATAAGTACCTGCGCTTGTTCAGCAGTTTAGCTTCGTGTCAGAAGCTCACTAACACCATTGAAATTTGAAGACATAATTATCTTCAATGGCTACACTCCTTTTTCAATACTGTAGCTACTTGGACTGACGTAGCGGAAGCATTATATCCACGTATTTTTTTTTTTATATAGAGTGGGACTTAGATCATATAAAATCATACTTAGATTAACGTGCTCGAATATTCCCGTTTGAGCACCTGTCTCACCAGCATCCAATGCATATTCTCAAATGGGAATGGTGCTAAAACGGCAATACTCTAACGTTCTCAGGTTAAGACGAGGACATAAGTATATTGATACAACGATGAATAACTACAATACTTTTACTACATTCACCTTTTAATATGTCTTGTTCTTAGTTCTCGTACTAAGGTAAGTACTAAAAAGTTCTTTGAGAGTAGGTACCTACCTAAGTTGTGGTGAATGTTATGGATCAGGAAAGGCAAATCTTGAGGATTTTCTGCATCCCCACAAAAAGGCAGGTAACCTACCTAAGCTTTTAGTCCTCTGTTATAAATATTTACATATAAAGTTCTATAAGTAGGTACCTACAGCAATAACGTCATACTATTTAAGACGTTACTCACAACTAAAATAAGATGTTCGAGTATTTAAAACAGAATAGCTACCGACCAACAAGTGCAAAAATGTATCGCTATTCGTTAGCCTAGAATATAATCGATATATACCTGTAAACAATACCCGTCATGTCAAGTAGGACAAGAAAGATGGTTACAATGTTCCATGGATCACGGGTTATTAATCTTAATCTTAAAATACCTTCACGAGTTAATTGATATCGGCAAATCGATAATTAACGTTACAATACGACAGCATCGATAGCATGTGTATTCTGGTTACTGCAATATGCTGTAGATAATTGATAATGTACTAGAAACTAATCTGACCCTAGCTTTCTATTTTGAGTAGGAAGCTTTTTATTAAGTATCTTTTATTTTACTGTATATTTTTCCATGGTGGCGTTCACCAAATCATTTTAGAATGGTACTAGACTAGTATTTGGTAGATCAAAATTATGGGAGATTTACTATACTTACAGCCATATTTAGCCTTGCGAAAGGAGCTTCGTATGATTCATGTTTTTAGCGTTTGAAGAAAAGCGCCAGAGATTGTATCATGTCACCGCGGACTTGATCCCCGCCGCGATGTGATAAATTAAGCACACAGTCACACCTGCTTCATAAGACAATAAATACTCAGACACCACGCTTATTGGATGTTAATTGAACCTGTAAATCTGCAATGTTTGATGATATAAACTAATTGTTTACAATTATAATTATATGATAGCTATTACACACTGATTTTAAGTGTCTTAAATGCATAATTTTCTGAAATAAAGACCTTTTATTATTGGTTCAGTAAGTACTGTTATGTCAGGCGCAGTTGGAAGTGTATAGGTTGGCGAGATGATGCTTCTAATTTTCCTCTTGTTTGATTAGACCTATTTGCTCTACACTTTCACGAGTGGTGCTACTTTAAAAACGTTGACCTGGTCGGATGTGTTTGGTTAATTTAGCCTTTACTGGCGTGTGAGACATCGGGCGTGCATGACACTGCTACAGCACAGATACCGAGCAGAGGCATCTATTTGCACGATTGTCGAGAAATTAAAAGTGTGCCACAAACATAGCGTGTTTACAGACGTCCGAGTTCGGTTCCGCGTTCACCGTATCACTGTTGAGACCCATCTAAATTACTCGAGATTTGCGTGAAAGAAATTTTAAAATTATTCCTCTAATTCATTTTGTAACGGTGTGTTTTCACAGACTATTATCGAGTGTGGTGTGGGTACGATTAGATTGTTCCATTGTAAATGTTTGAAGTACCTACTGTACATTATCAATGCTGTTAAACATAACAATATATGTTTACTACACATCTTTATTCGACATATTTCGCTAAGTGACAAGTATGATAGTTTTTAATTGATTTCTCTTTCATTGATATTTCAGATGTGTGAATGGCTGTCGTACGGGGAGTGGTGCGATGTGAAACTTCTGTGCGGCGGGCGCGCATTCAGCGCACACCGCGCAGTGCTCGCTAGTGTTAGCACTTTTCTCAGAGTATGTAAATATTCTCATTTTCTTCAAAACTTTTGGTAATTCACCTTTTATTTAATTAATTACTAATTACTGGCATTTCCTTACAGCATCTTCTGCTTTCTTGCCCGTCAGATGAATCACCGACTTTTATCGTCTTGCCTGATTTCGACCTGGATGCTATGTCGTCTGTACTTTATTACATTTATAATGGAGAAGTCTTTGTACAGAAAGATAAGATCGAAATGTTTTTAGATATAATAAAAGCAATGCAAATATTTATTGACAATCAATATTTGCCATCGATGTCGGAAAATATGGAGTATAACAATTCCCACTATGGTTTTCACTGTGAAACAGATTCGTCTAAAAGGAATATATTTACTTTAGGTTTCGATGGCTGTAGAGATCAACGATACATTAATATAAAGAAAGGCAAGGAAGTTAAGGATGTACTATTAAAATACTCGGTTAGCAACGCAGATTGCGAAGATAAGCTGGTTCGTCGTCAGAATGCGAGAGGAGAGCGTACTTCTTCTTTAGGAAATCTGAAATCGCTGTATGGGGACCGACAAAGAAACTCTTTTCTACGTGATTTATTTATCGAGACGTATCCTCGAAACGGTAATGTTAACGGTCTGACGACAAGCGTGCTAGCAATATCAAATGAATGCTATCGTGCTCCGGCATCTGTGCTCTTGACGAATGCAAATGGCAAACATCTCAGCGCCGACGGTACACTCTCAGAACCCTATAAAAAAACGAATGAGCACATCAGTCATTCGCCTACAGTATTTCACCTTCGTAAGCAGCAGCGATGCACTCGAGATGAACCAGATTACGGCGAAACTACCCAAAATTTATACAATCCATCTTATTTAAAACAATGTTCTGCTTTGGAAAGTAATACGGCACATCTTTTTAGCACTGACACTAACAAAATCTCGAAGAACATATTGATGAACCATGCGCCTATATCGGCAAAGCCATTACTTCAGTTCGGGATACAGGAACAGTTTCTATCGGGATGTTATATCCCTTCTTTAGATTTCAGCATCGCACCACCAATGGGCCTCTTAGAAAAGCTACATAAAAATAAAAATAGACGCGTTGTTGACAATTTTAGTAATGAAAGCACTAAACAAATGGACGTAACATCGTCTGCTAAAGTTGCCATTTTAAATCATGTATTAGAGAGTCCATGGAGCCCGCGAATACCTAACAATTACAAACCGTTCCGTAGAAAAATTGAACAATCAAGTCAATTACAATCTAAACAAAAAGTAAGTGGCTACTTCTGAAACATATTTTATGTAGGTGAGTATTTATTTCTAACTGATTTAAAAACATAATTTGCTTTTCAGAAAATTGAAAGTAGTATCCTTAACGATAGCAATAACAACGTTCCAAAATCGAATTCATCAACAAATTTAGAGGTGGTGGTGAGCGAAACAGTGGTTGCCAGTAATGAGAATAATAAAGCGACAGTATCTTGTCAACCAACAGACCGGGGAGATGATTACAAGTGCACCATATGTAATCAGGTATACTTTGTAATCTATTAGTTACTTTAAGAGTACATTTTCTCATAACATTTGATTGCTTAAGGTATATTATGTGGTGTCTAATGAAGCATTAGGCAACACCCATTTGGGCTTGAAAAAGAAGACTGTGAAGATTCTAAGTAAGGTCGGCGATAGATGTATTAGAACGCCAATGAAAAAGTTCCTATACGAATACATAGCTATATGGATTTTATGACAGACCGTAGGAACGTCGTGTTGACTATGTATGTTAATTGCTGTTTTGCGGAGTGTTTTAAAGGATCCTATATTCGTGAATCAGTATCGATAGCGTTTCTTAATGCTTTACTTTGCTTTCACCATGCTGAGTGCAAATGTTTTACGCTAAAATGCATTTATATTCATGTAGTCGTTTGCATTCGCAGTTGAAATGCTACGGGCACTAAGCTGTTATTTCTCGGTCTTAGCAAAGTGCCCGAAGTTAGGATGCCTGTATAAACATTATATTTACATGTTATGTATTATTTTATAGTCATTTTATGTTATTTGTTATATGTGTAGTCACGTAACCAGTCATGTTTCTTCGTAGGCACATAAATTATTGAAATTTCTATTATTCTTAAGAAACGATTTGCAAGCCCCACTTTAAGCTTATAAACATTGAAAACTTGTGTATCATCTGCTTATTCTTCCTATGTAAACTTTTCATCTTATCCACTGTCAACTATAGCCATAGTCGTTCATGTTCCCCAGGTGTTCACGAGCAGTGAGTTCCTAGCGGTGCACATGCGGCGGCACTCGACGACCGCGCGGTACTGCTGCGGCGAGTGCGGCAAGACATTCTCGCAGTTGCGGAACTTCAAGTACCACATGTCCATACACCGCGGCACTAGGGAGTTCGCTGCTACTTGCACTGTCTGCGGCAAGTACTTCAACGACAGAGGATATCTCAGCAGCCACATGAAGATCCATAGGTGACATTGATTGATAGTTGTTTTCTTCTTGAATAGCTTTGGGTTTAGCTTTCCCGGTATTTCTTTTTAGGTACCTACTTTACAACGGAGTATAGCGCTATTCTGACGGCAGGCGAATTATTAAATTATTTCTTAAATTAATTTCTGGCTATCATCGTCCATCATATTAAAATTTAGGTTCTTCAACTTTTACTAGAAAGTGACTTTTTTCCTTCATTAAAAATAAAACGACAAGAAGTTTTACTTCTTAGCGATATGCTCGAGAAAGCTCAAAACATTACTCTGGGTACTTCTGAGTCTTGGTACCTACATAATTATTATTATGATGCATGTGAGATGTGTGTCAATCAATAAACAATAAATAACTACTACGTACATTCTTTATGAAAACTATTCATTGCTTTCAGGAATCGTAAAGAATACAAGTGTACACTTTGTCCAAAGTCCTTCAACCAACGCGTGGCATACAACATGCATGTGAGGATACACACAGGTGAATAAATTTACATGTATTGATATAACTTAACTTTTTGTATTGAAATAATACTACTTTTTACGGATTTTATCGCGTTATATTGATATAATTTAAATCCCGGCGTTTCGGACTCTTTACAGCGTCCATGGTCACGGGTGACTGTTAACTTTTTGTATTTTTTGTATTTTAAAAACAGACTAAGCAACTTTTTCATAGGACTTATATATTTTTAAAGAATTAATACAATTGAATACAATTTGGAAAGCAAGCAGACGCAATTCCAGACACAAATTACTAATGTTGGTATCGATATAAGTTAAGGTATATACCTTGCACGTAGGTACTATTGTGAATAAGTTTGTAGTTGTCTGAGATCGTAGTTATAAGAATAAGTTTGTAGTTAGATGAATTAATACGCATACATGGTTTAATAGTCGCAATATAAAAATATAATTGACAATAAATTTACTTTAACTGTTTCGTAGCCTGCTACGCCGGTGGCTACGACGGCGGCGTAGCAAGTATTGCAAGAAAATGTATAATATACATTTTAAAGATATAATATTTACATACCTCTTAAGTACTGGTATTTTATGAAACTTTGCGGTATTTAGTACATAGCTATCAAAATAATTCTTTTTGTTAAGCAAAATAAATATATTTATTTTTTCTTATTGAAGTGGTGGGCTATAGCCGATGTCTGTTAGGCTAGTTAATAAATATTTAAATTAATATATAGCTACGTGTGTAATGGGTTTTACAATTGAGCAATGCCTCTGAAAACATTTAAGGTCAGAATTCGTTGTAATAAAAAAATATTCTTAATATTTTTTTATTAAATCATAATGATTAATCGAAAGCGATTTTTTCATATCAGCAGGTGGCATGTTGTTTGTCACATCAATCATTCATACCTGCCTCTACTATTATTGAAACAGATATTTGTTTGTTGTTCTGATAACCAGTGTTGACAACAAGTACACATTAAATTAGTTACGTAGTGTTAAGTTGGCACTTTCCCGAACGTTCACGATTTCTATATCCCTCAAGTAGATGGTGAAAGGTTGTCATAGAAATTCGATTGTATTCTAGACGCTATAAGGCCCCATTGGCTCAGTGGATGGGTATGAGGTTTCGTGATATGGGTTGCAGATTTGGTTATCTACTTAAATCGAAATATGTAAAATAAATTATATTTTTAAGTTCACTTGTTTTTCATCGTAAATAACTAATAGTCTACCTGTTGAATTCAGAGACGTCGCTTAGCGTATTGAATCATTAGCTAATACCCAGTATCCCTTAGTACACTGACAATTAACTCAAATATGGAAAAGTAGGTCAAGATATAGTAGCCACTGTTTGTTAACGATTCATTGTAATGACTGTATGTTAAAACTGACGTTTCTAAGTGTGGCCCTAGGACTGTCTTTCGGTTCGAATCTAACCATTAAGGGTTACTTAATCTAGTACCCCAATTTCTTTTCCGTTATTTACTGAGTTTACATTTTATGTGTTTGAAGGTGTAAAGCCCCACGTTTGCGAGGAGTGCGGCAAGGCGTTCTCGCGCAAGATGTTACTCAAGCAGCATCAGCGCACGCACTCGGGCGAGCGCCCGTACGCGTGCCCGCACTGCGACAAGCGCTTCGCTGACCGCTCCAACATGACGCTGCACTTGAGACTACACACAGGTATGCTTCAAAAGCTGTATCAATGTCAAGCGAGAGACGTTGTGTGTGATTCAGATCGACCAAAATGTTATTAGGCTTTTCTATAAAATTCAAAAACAGTGACTGCCTCGTTGGTCTAGTTGTCCCAAGCGCCACTGCTACCCTAGAGATCCTGAGTTCGATCCCCGGTCGAGCAAAGTGTAAACATAAATATAGACGAGTGATGGTGTGTATGTTATGTTTAAAAAATTTTTTGTTTGTTCAGTTTGGTGTATGCATTTGGTGTAGGTACATCTCAATCAGCGGTTATATAGAATATGAGTTTTACTCTGATCATTGATGGTTTTACTTTTGCCATATGGACCAAAGAATAAGTCTTACTTTACTACATATTTTACATTAGTGTTGTCAGCTTTAATAATTAAAATTCTACCCATTCTAAATAAAATTATCATATGTTTATTTTATTTACTATAATTTATATAAGGCGGTGTCTAAATTACTTATCTAATAGGCACAAGTAACTGTGAATTAAAATGAAATTACGATAACTAACGTAACTACTAATTATACATTTATAAGTGATACTGTGATTATTTACAGTGATATGACCTTGTGGTCGTCATTCACGATTATCAATGCGAATACATTTAATTAATAGGATAACGTTCTTATCAAGTAACCCTAAATTCGAAAGCGCAGTCAATAATATCAAAAAAATATAATATATAATACCAATTTCAAGACAATTTATTCCAACAGGAGTGAAGCCGTTCTCGTGCACTCTTTGTCCGAAGTCGTTCACAAAGAAACATCACCTCAAGTCTCACCTCAACTTCCACACGGGCTCGAAGCCGTACTCCTGTCCGCGGTGCAAGCTGTCCTTCACTCAATCTTCTAACATGAGGACGCATCTGAAGAAGTGTCGTGTGCCTGAGCCTGTGCCTCACAATGAGACCCAACACACAGTCACAACTTCGCAAACCTAATGTTGACGTCAAAGCGGATAGAGTTTCAATATTCATAGCAAAACACATGAGACACTCACATTTATGTTCTTCGGTTCCAATGTTAAACCTTAATAGATAGAATTGGGTTAAAGCTAATATTCAGAGAGAACGCTTAGCGTAAACTTAGGCTTCCGTATGTCAAATTGTAATACAAATTAGACATACGAAAGCGTTACTTTACGATTAGCGTCGTCTCTGCATATGAGCCTATAATAGAGTCCTAGGAGGTTCTAGTAATATATTAACACTAGCTTTTGCTCGCAGTTTCGCTCACGTAAATGTAGTAGCACTATTAGGATTTTAAATTTATTCCGAAGAAGAGAAAACAAACTCACTATAAGTTTCATCTTACTCTTAGTATTAGTTACACAAGTATTAACAAATTAACATGTGTTAATATACTGTCTTCTTTCATTAATAGTGATACTAGTTATGACAGAAATCTGATTCCTAAAGTCCGAGAGACTATAGACTAATGAGAGTATAGAAAACGAAAGTCATACTTACGATATTTATAATTGACGTCGCTAAGGCGATGATATAGTCACCTTTCTGCTGTATCTACTTATAGGTATTAATTTTTTTAAATATCCTATCAGGGTTTCGTAGTTTTTAAAAATATTGTACTTATTTAATAAAATAGTCAATAATAATATGTGTTCCTTATTTCATTAGGGGATTTAGGGAGATTAGAGGGATTTGATGTTGTATTTCTTTTACCCTTGAAATAACAAAATGAGAGTTCAACATATCCCTAATTCCCTACACGTCTCAATATGAGGAACATCGAAAAAGGGTAGATGCGGAAATTGTAATAAAACCACGATGTATATTTTTTACTCCCGTTTTAATGAATTTGGTGTTGTAAAATAATTACTATCGATCAAGGTGTACAAAATTACAGGCCTTTACAGTATGTAGGTAAGTGTCTGGCGCATTAAGTAGTTTACAATATCACCTATACTCCTTACGAGGTGTATACGAGTCCATTATATTTATACATAGATGTAGCAAAAGGGTATCGAATACATACAGTGTTATTATTGCTTACCTTGCTGTACCACGAGTAACGTATTGTACTTACATTATTTATTATGACCATCAATCTCTCTGTGGTGTCAATTTTTATAGATACATCATTGCTTTATATAATTACGATGACGTAGGTAGTACATGATACATATGTACCCATGTATATAATTTGAAAATATACCACCTTATTTTATACTTCATCGGAATTATGTACAGTTTTAGTTGCTAAGTACGTGTACCTAACAAAACATTGAAAAATAGTCAAAATATGTTAATCCAATAAATACAAGTGTAATAACGTACTCTTTAGAATACTTTAATTCTTTTTTTGCTGTAGAGTGAGATTTGTGCGACGTTTAATATTTTATATTCATACAAAAAAAGCGCTGGTCGAGTTCTACGTTGTTCTGATTTAAAGAGACGTTTATTGAACGCACGGATGAAATCTTAAGAAAATTAAATATTGTTAAGTTCTATAGGACAGCATTGTGATACGATGTAAAAGATAAATAGATATACTACAGTTAAAAATCTAACAAAATACTATAACTATAATATTCAATATGAATAGGAATGGCGAGAAGTCAACGAGATTTATATACATATATATAAGTAACAAGATCGTAGCCATCGTGCTGTTTTTGGATTACATAACAATAGTCAATTTCCATTTAAACAATAGACTTTTACGAGTTTATATTTTTACTATAAAAGTGTCCATATCAAGACAATAATAAACAATCAATCGATGATTCCGACATTTAAAAGTGATTTAGTAATAAAGTTTTGAAGTATATTTAAACCTATCTCGACTTTAAATAAGAAAAAACTGCCAACTAGTCTTTGTGACCTAACATCAAATAGTTTAGTTGAATATTATAATGACCTTTGATTGGTACTATACATTATAAAGAACCCTGTGTTTTCTTTCTAATAATGTATAAATATTTGCAATGCAAGATTGATGAAATTAAATTAGTAATCAGTCGTGTATATTAGAAAGACCAGAGTGATAACAAGGAGGAAATACCTTTTTGCGCTCTTGCACAATCGATCTGACGATGATTGAAATTATAAGAAATATTTTTTTTACTATAACGTATCACAATAATCCCACGATACTTATAAGACTGTTTACAATTAATTACAATTCTTTTAACTTAGAGAAGCTAACCTATAGTAATGTCTTTAATGATTATTACTAGATATAAGTAAGTAGGGAATTTATTTTAAGAAATCTCCCGTAAATAGTTTATTGATAAATAGAAAAAATAAGAAAGAAGAGGAGAGTAATACATTGGACTTACATTATATAAATTTACATATCCAAGATAAAAGAATTGTAATTTTTAACCATTTAATGTAATGCGTGAACGTCGGAACCAGCACATTTTAATGTGATCACATGACACGATATAAGCCAGTTACGAAAGTCGGCCTTATAATACAAATTCTTTTGCCCTGTAAACAGTAGAAAATATACAGTTAATAAATCTACTAAGGATCGCGTGTAAAAATCTTACTCGTATGAACAATAGAAATATACAAAACGCTATCGTTTGGTTTTACATCACGTATAAGCTGTGAATACATAATAAAACACAATCATTTTTTCTCATCCAAGCCACGTTTACACAAGTTACACATAATGTAAACCAATACTTACTTACGTTAATATATTTGCCAAATATTACATTACATTTAATTATCTCAGCCTTTTCGAATAGGAGAATCATAATTATTGGGAATATAAAATAGTAACTAGTAGACTCGGTGAATTAACATTACAATGTAGTTCATGTCCATCGGCGCGCGCGCAGGCGGCGCGTGCGATGCGAGCGACCACTACTCTACGATGTGAAGCACCATTTGTTCTAGCGTAGGGATAATGTACACAATTTGATAATTTTAATCTAATTAACATTAGAATTACATTGGTGCACATATTATGTGCTTTTCTTTCCGATTATTCATTAGGAACAACAATTTAAAAATACTATACGCTCTTCTCTTAAATTTTTAATTTAACTTAAAAATAAACGTGCTTTTGGCACTTACTACTAATCAGTTGTTTAATAACGTGTTTCGGACCGATTAAAAATAATTATACAAGAAAGTATTCGCTCGGCACTGTATTGCTGTTCAGATATTCTTTGGCGAAATTTAATAATAGTAACATTTTTAAGTTCATGTTGACGATTAACACTACATAAAATTCAACAACAAATCATTATGGATTACTTATCTTCAATCAAGATAACACTGTTACGAAGATATTTGGAAGTAGATACTACGGCTGTTTCCAGTAAAAAAAGTCGATGTCTCAAATCCTATTTACAATAGAATTGTAATTATACATATAAAATTGAGCATTAGTATAAACAAAGGCTGCTGAAATCTTAGATGTAATATTTAAATTCTTAACTTACTATGATACACTTTCCCGAAGGGGACTAACTTTACACAAGTACTTAGTACTTATTAATATCGCATCGCATTTACAAGTAGCTAATAATTATATGTACAGCTTAAAGTTTATATCGTAATCTCATAGCCACTGCAAGGGACGAAATACTCGTCCGAATGTTTTACGAAATACTTGTTTGATCACAAAACTGGAATCACATGATGCGGCGGGGAAACACGCGTCCGTCGAGTGCGTGCTGCGCAAGGAACGCTCAGGTGCACTCTATGATGAGAGGCTGGCTGGACTCGATGACGCTGGCGCGCGGCTCACCCGCCGCCGCGGCGTAGTGCTGCTCGTGCTCGGGCAGGCCGCGGTACGCGTGCGGCGACAGCTGGCCGTGCGTCACCAGGTGCGGCGTCGTCGTGTGCGCCTGCCCTCCCAGCAGCACCTCGCTGTGAGACATTGCAACACGCGCCCCACCGGCTCCCACCAGCCCTCCCTGCGATGGAGAGTGCACCTCGTATGCCTCGTGCCCCTCTCTTTCGTGGCAGTCTTTGTCGACGGTACCTGCAAAGTGCACGCGAAAATGAAATCGGCCGCGTTTAGTGAGAGCACAAGTGAAAGTTGCGGTTCACCTACGGAGAGAAAGTGCAGCGCGCTGCAGTTGCTCTCGCGACCGCGCTCGTGTTAATTCTCTTTCATTTGATTTTATATTGATATTTATTTAAAATTGTATTATTGCAAATTTTATATATTTTCCTAAAAGTGATCCATATAGTACTTTAGAATAATTGTTGATCAGTGATAAAAAAGTAACTTACCAATGCATTCAGTGTTTGCTGCATTCGTTATTGCTAATACTTCTTCGATATTGTTGGGCTTACAGCTAGTAGTTTTCCAGTGTGTGCGTAGTCCGGAAGCACTGATGTACTTCTTGTCGCAGCCTTGGCAAACGTATGGTCTATCATTCGTATGTAACCGCTTGTGAAGTTTTAAATGTACAAATTGTGTGAATTTTTGCATACACAAGTCACACGCATACGGTTTTTGTCCTGAGTGTAGGCGCAAGTGAGTTTTTAAATTCGATGTTGAGGAGAATCGTTTTTTGCAAATATCACACTGGTGCGGTTTCTCCCCAGTATGTACTAAGTGATGTTTCTGTAGATGAGCGAGTTGCGTGAACGATTTACTGCATACATTGCATTTGAACGGCCGTTCACCGGAATGAGTTCTTAAGTGAACTTTCAAATTGGATAGTTGACCAAACGTTTTACAGCAAACATTGCATTCATAGTGCATTTTGCCATCCTTTTTCTTAAGTGGGTAAGGCAAGCTTCTGTAGCCTCGAGAGGATTGTGAGCCAGGACTCATTGGGGCCACCATAAGTCCACATGAGCCGTCGGGACTTACGCTACCGTGTTGAGGAACCAGCTGACTGTTCACATTTGTGTTTTGTATTAAACTTAGCTGGGAACAATTTTTTAGTGTAATCACACTTGTCGAAGATGGATAGTGGTGGTTACTCTGCACATTCTGTGATCTCTCGTACTGGTGTGACGATGTCACCGTTGGAGAGTAATTTCCGGGTGGAGACCCTAGTTGAGTGATTATAGTAGAGTTTGGAGGTGAGTACAGATTGTACGAGTAGTTAGGGTAGTGACTTTCATAACGTGTCTCTCGAATTTCTCTTATTTCTCTGATTTCCCGGATTTCAGTTGTATGAGGAATTGTGTGTGGAGGTGATGATGAATAAATGGAAGCAGCGCTAGGTGTGGGTAGCTGCTGAGGCAGTGGCAATAGCGACGGCAAAGGGGTTAAGTTAGAACTGGAGTCCGGACTACACGCATTGCCGTACCTCTGACTTTTCTTATAAGAATATGCCATTTCCGTTGGTGATGATGGAGGTGGTGTTGCATTTGGTTGACGGCGGTTAGGGTCATTATTATTTGTATCTATTCTATTTCCAGTTAATATTGTTTCTAATATTCTTGTATCTGGTGGTGAATACCTCATGAAAGCTGGCTGTGGTGTCGGTGAAATAGTACCGTCCTCATAGTATGGCTTATTTAAAGGTACCACTGTATTTTGAGAAGACTCTAATACGATAACAGTTGATGTAGCTGGATCTCGTCTTGGTGGTGACAAATTCTGAGGAGTATTTGGGATCTCTTCGGCTATTACTAATTCCTTCTCACTTTCACAGTCCATATCTTTGTGATTTTGATATTGGTATGCTCTAGGCATTTTTATCTTCACTTTCCTATATTCATTACGATGCATGTCTTGGTCAATTTTTTGAACTATTACTGTCTCTTTGGGTTCATTGGTTTTATTGGAACAGTCGAGAACGTAATTCTCTACATCAGAATCACTTGAATCTTCCGGTGGCGTGAATTCATCGTGATAGCCGTTACTATGGTATCCTTCATCAGATCGCACGGATCCATCATTTGGAGTCAGTTGGTGTTCGTAGTGTGGCCCTCCACAATGACTGAGCACTGGAGATTTGCTCCCTAACTTTTCTTGGTTACTTTGTGCCATTGGTGATGGCCCACGCATATCTCGTAAGTGTTGACTTTGAGCAGGTGACCTATTGCTTTGTATTCTAGGATTCTCAAGTTGGTGTATAACCAATTGGGATGTGCTCTCTTTATGCTGATGTATTATTAAAGTCGGGTTTTCTCTAAGAATTTTAACCGGCGACGGCGAAGGCATTAAGCTGGTGGGTGATAATGATCTTTGTTCACTAACGATTGAGTTCTCAGTTTTATTATGAATTATGTTGGTAGAAATATCTGTCCTGAGGACTGGCCTGTCATTTTTGTTAATACATCGTGGATCTTCACGAATAATGGTAGTTGCGTTTTCATGAAAGGGTTTATCAGTTGCTTCGCGTTTCCGCCGACGGCTTGGAATTTCAGCCTCAAGAAGCTCCTTGGTATTTGTTAAACCGAGCACATATTTCATGTGATTGAAGGCGATTTCAGGGTGCACTGGTGCTGGTGGCAAGCCGTATGCTTTTTTTATTGTTTCTTCTTTACCTGTAAATGAATGAATTCAATATATTCGCTTGTTATTTTACTGATACGTACTCTACTTAACGTGTGGTTAAGATATACTTACAGATTGAGTAAGTTGCTCTCTCGGGATCGATATCATAGCCTAACCTCGTTGCAAAATCTTTACAATACCAAACCATCAACTCTTCATTTGGCATGATATCTCTGAAAAAATAAAGATGACAGGCATTATTAACTTGAATAATTATAGAATGTGGATATTAGTATACGCCACGACGTGTTGTGAAGTGAACTGACCTGATTGTGTAAAAATATATATGTTCCTGATGTTGACAAGCAACGAGATTCATCACGGAGAGAGAGTACGCAGACGCGACGTATCGCATCCAGTTCGCTACGCTCGTGTCGGACCCGTCCAGGTAATAATAGTCACTGTCTTTGAATATCTGCAATAAATTAACAATAACTTTATTATAAAACTGAGGTTATTTTATAGCGTTGATTACAAAACTCGACCGATAAGTGAGAATTTTTAAATTGAATGTAAGTGACTTTTACTTTTGATTCTTATGACAATGTTAATTTACTCTTGTAAAAATAATTACTTGCTATTTGTAATCACTGGTTTACAATACCATTTACGTCTTGGAAAATTCAATTAAATTATAATGCAATCATTTGTTTGTGTGATTATTATAATTATTATGTATGTTTGAAATCAAACTTATATAATTGAGCTAAACACATGTTATTCGTGCACGTGGCACGTGCAGGATATTTACAGTGCGCGTGCAACTGATAGCGGCACGCTACATTATAGTGGTGTAGTGGGGAGTCAAGGACGAGATGCAATGTCACTTGAGAGGTAATTTAGAACGCGGAAGATAGCGCGCGGTTGAAATTTGAATAAATAATTGAATTGAAAAACACTCGTGGTTCATCTAGTACCATGAACAGGGATCTCAGCAACATGCATTGCGATAATTTTACGTAATTTATCACCTAAATGTGTTAACTAATTATTTGCGAATAGTCCCTATCATGCACGATTTTATGACGAACATTTTAAAATCAAAAGATCACGGAAATTTTTGGTAAAACCACCACCGTAGGTAATGAATGTCAAGCCCAATCTCACCTTAATATTTCCATAAGTATGATGTCTCACAGTTTCCTGTACCTGGCCCAAAGAGAGAGTTCGGTTAATTGAAGAAGAAAATCGTAGTGCATTATAAACAGATAAATTATAAAAATACGTCGAAAATATTATTAGTCTAGTAGTTTGCTTAGTTGAGGATAGTTGTATTGCCATCTAATAGGTTGTGCTATTGAATGTACAGATATAAGCCTCAACCAAATTAAAATAATAAAAGCAAAGCGGGTTGCGATTACGGGGTCATATCTTAATGATTAATAATTTATAATAACACTTACCCTCCAGTAGTATCTCCAGGAGACTTTGTCATTAGGTTTGTTTGGTGTTCGGGTGCCTTCAAAGGGCCCGAAGCGTGTTCCGCGTGGTATCACTCCTATACTCCAAACACCTTCCGTCTGCAATAATTGATAAGCTTTATGATGTGATTTAACTTTTCATGGTTATGTGTTCTAGTTGTCGTCGGTTTTTAAGCTGCTGTATGAAATATTTGTTGTTAATGTGTAATTTAAAATAAATGCGCACCGGTGTATTTGGAGTGGATAGTACCGCGGATGGTCTGAGCGCGAGGCTGCGCGGGAGTGTCCTCTCGGCTCTGTTGGACGTGCCGCGCTCGCAGGGCACGTCGGGCACGATGTACACTGTGAGCCTCTCGAACTCCTCCTCACGCATGCGCGTCACATCGTATGCGCCAGCGCTGGACACGCCACTCACAGCATCCGCGACGCCGGGACTGCCGGTGCGACCCACCACTGTTGTGCTTGGTACTTCTTCACTTGTTGACTGTTGACAATACGGGCATTTATTAAAATCTTGCCCCACTCCGACACACTAAATATCACATTTAAACTTAACTTCACCTAAAAACATTAAATATATTTTTATGTTCACGACAAGAAAATATTCAGCTTATTTATTAGACTGCGAATTGAGCACTGCTGGTGTAGAACTCGGTCATTTTCAGACCCCAAAAATATGCAAACAACGTCGTAACGAAATGCATTTTCCCTCTATAAAGCCGTGTGCATTTCCCGCCGTGTCGTCTAACTTTGAGTGTTATTTTCCTCTAGAAAGAGTTTAGTTTCCTAAGTGAGAGGCGAGAAGCGACGTTCGATAAAGGGGCGGCGTCACTACTGACCCAGTTTTGTGATAAGTGCGCACTTTCCACTGCGCACCGACACTTCCCCTTTGCCTATTTATATTTTCAACAAATTCAATTTTTACTTAGATAATATACTTTGTCATGAAATCAGGCTGCAGTGTCATTTGATAATCATTTTAACATACAACCTAAAGTAATTAATATATATTTACTTACCAGTCTCATTTTGATTTAGTATTGTTGATCCTTTAAACTGACAATCCCATAATTACTTTCCACGTACTGAAGTAATTTGTACCTGAAACAAAATAAAACACATTAAGTTATTGTAGTTGTGGATGTTGTAGTAAAAGTGTTGTGATGTATTTACCGGATTCATAAATGGTAGCTTCATTGTGTATCACGTACAATAAAATACAGATATATAAAGATTAAAACTACTGAATTAAATTAATCATAGAAACAATACAAGTAAAAGTGCAGTACATCGCCCAGTGACGATGTCTATAAATGCGGTAGCACTAGGAAACGTTAGTTAAATATAGGACTTATATCAAAATTATCGCTTTTGCTCTCTTGACGGTAGATGTATTGAATATTTGCCAAGTTGGCAGTACTCACGTGGAATACGGAACATTGAATTGGTTACGAAATTGAAATTCGTTGTTTTAGTAACAGTGACATTATTAAAAAAATAAAAGAATATTAAAATAACTAATGAAAAAAAAGCTTTTTAGGTAAAACTCTCCAAACCAAGTTCCTTGAAAAAGAAAATACACAACATTTATTTTTATAATACGTACGTGTCTACAGTAGTATATTAATAAAATTGCTTATTACGCAAATGTTTATTGTTTACAAATGGATATTATGACTTTCTTTTCTGTCCGCGTGTTAAGGAAGAGTATATAAAAGCTTTAAAACCTAAAGAAATATTGTAGTCGCAACATAGAAAAGCATAAGTAAATTTACATCGGGATGTCCAAAATTATTAAAAAACGTCGATTTCGACAGCAGCATTTAAAGCAGTTGCTATACAGTAACAGTGATAGACGCAAACAAATGTGATTCACACCGAAGCGATTCGTTTATAGGCGTAAGGTTCGTAAAAGAATGCATTCCCATGTTGATGCAGTGAGGCAATATTGAAGTTCAACATTTCATTGCATAATTGCGGAAGCGAGGCGGCTTGCGGCCGACGACTTCTCTCGATGAGAACGAAAATTTTGTTTTCCAAACCGGCCCCATTTGACATTCAAATTGTTGCGCAAGCGCCGACTCGAACACCGTATTGTAAACATTATGCGTTGCATTTGTAATGGTTTATGTATGAGTTTATTAACCAATGTGGTGCATTGCTTAGTGTTTATTGTACTTATATGTTATGTAATAAATTTACTGAATTCAACCCGTCAAACAACAAAATCGCCAACTGTTTTTAAACGTATGGTCTTCAGGGTCCAAGAACCCCTTATTCTCTTTAAAGTCATTAGTAAGTGTTGGTGTAAACTTAAAAACATGAGAACAATGAGTTACGATACTATTTAGAAATACTAAATATTATAAATTAAGGGCACTGTGCTTATCACACCGAAATGAAACCGAAAGTAAATAGTCATTGAGCAGCCCCCTACCTCATTTGAAAACTGATAATGATCCCTATAATTACGAGATAACTTTTTACAAAAAAGCTGGATGTTTACTTTGTTGTAAGTGGTGGGGAATCGTTTATACGAGTGGCTAGGAGGAGAGGGGGCGCTGCACGTGACCGTGAGCGCAAGTTGCGCAATGCGTCCGCGCAATGTCACACGCCGCACGCAACCCCGCCTGGCAACCACTACTTAAGTACCAAGTACTTAGTGATAACGCTGATACTACATTCGATTTTAGTCTATCTAAACAATATGTAGGTATGCATTTGGTTTTCTATCCTAGAATTACGTAAAACGATTAGTGAAAGTGTCACTTTTGCTTGTTTTTCACACTTGAGAAATTAAGGAATTACAATCTACTTAATAATTAGATCAGTTACTTTAACGTTCTGTTAACGTTGATTTGTAAGACAAGGTCATACTGTATGGCTTTAAATCAATTATTAATTGCAATATTACTTAATATCACAAATTAGGGTTTAAAATATTGTGTTAGATTTAATAACTATCAAGTATGAATTATTTGTGCAGTTTTGGAAAGAAAAAATCCTACATTTACATCTTAAAACACTGTATCGGCAAGCCATACTAATAAAATCTGACAAGTTTATGACATATGTCGTTATAGCTATTTTATTTTTCCAAGATATTTTGTAGGGGTCATGTGGAGGGTAATCGTGAATAGTTACGTGGGATGATACACTGATCAAATGAATGAACGATTAAAAGAAATACCGTGTCAATTATCGTAATTACAGTTTTAACGCGTCCAAATAATTAATAGATGAAGATCATCTGTACCGCGCACGCGACGTAAAGTGCATAACTATTGCACAGTAGCAATAGTGCTCGGCGCGCATCGCCGCGCGCGCACCAGGAAGCAACCTTGGGCATGCGCATGATGCGCTCGCTCTTGAACTTGCCCTTTATGTTAGCACGTTGCGACTACAGTAGGGCTACCACCGCTTACTTTTATTTATTTTAATTTACAATTAAAATTATTTAATTTAGCAGTTATGTAAATAAGAGTCAATTACCACTTTGATATAACACGTGATATAGATTATCTAAGCATTATTTACAAAAAAAAATACATAATAAACCTTTTTCGTTAAATGATAAACCTTTTTACGATTATTTAATGTAAACTAGCGATAATTAAACATTAGTGTAATGTTTATAAGCATAATTATGCTCATTTTTAATTGTCTAACCCGAATTGGGCAATGGCGTAGCCGTAGCGGCTACGTGGCTACGCGATTTCTACGCAGCGCCTACGGAGCGTCTACGCATCGTCTATGATGTGCGTAGGTACTTCCGACTAACGCCTAAGCGGAGGAAAAAATGAAAAAAAGTGGCCTAAACGTGTTTTGAAAATTGAAAATGAACTATTTGATTCAATGAATAGAGCTCTATTTTTATTAACTCCGAAAATTGTATATTCGATTGCATGATTCAAGTAAAAAACTTTAAAACAATTGCAAAACGTATGTTGCTTGCTTCTGAAGGCATTCCCATGAGTAATCTCTTCCCATGCATCGATATAGATATAAAAAGGTCGTATGCACGTGGCCGAACCCTACCGACGCGCGTTAATGTTAAACATTATTATGCAGTGATTAATCTAACGTGATAAATTGATTGTTTTGATCTATTCGGACTCCACAAGGGCCCCTTATCTACTACATTCTTATTTCCCGATTGAAGTTCGTAACGATAACACCACAATTCATAATACACGTGAAGTAATCAATGAACGCGGAAGTTGTTTAAAAATTGTAGGGATTCTGTATCTTCTGTCTCTTTTAGCCTAATTAAAAAGTTATGTAAGTTATTAATTTAAAATTTCATACCACTTTTGTTTTCAATTTTTTCGGAAACAATATCTGTATAGTAAAAGCCAAGAGGGCACGGTGATGTATCGTATAATATAATATATTAAATAGTAATGCTGTATAATAGTTGCGATGATTACACACATAATAACTATGTTACATAGCCAAGCGAGAGTGCAACGGGAACACTAACCTTGCAGGCTAATAATACATTTAAAACCGTGTATATATTTCCACTACAAATAGTCGAGAGTAGGTACCTATCGCATAGATAAAGAGTATGTAGAGTATTATTTAAATGCGGATTTGGATTCACTTATACGAAACTATCAGCTAGATATAATATAATTTCTGACACGGAATTAGCCATAATTAATTATTTCCCAAATTAGCTCATACAACTCTACAAATAATCGCTCTATTTACCCGATATCAAACACAAACATAAATTACTTTTTACAATTAGTCGGAATACAATGTATTAAAATGTTTTTGAAACTTTACGTTTTAGTATATTTTCGATAATTTCTTATTCCTATTTTTAAAAAAACTAGCTTTCTAGCTAGCTAGGTTAAAATATATGAGGCTATAGAGTTATGGTTAAAAATATTAGCAATACTTACAATCATAAATATTCATCGTTCATGGAATTCTTGAAATACTGTCCATAGCTTGCGCGTTTTATGTTTATATTACCGCGAATAAACAAAGAGTATTATTATCGTCTTTGGTGCATAAATATTGTTTTGGTGTTGTGCCTACGAGGCGGGTGCGAGGTGGAGCGACTTGAGGTACTCGAGCAGGATGCGGAGTGCCAGCAGTGGGACGAGGGGCCGCAGCCGGCGCGCCGCTCTCATGTCCGTGGTGCGGGGTCCGCGCGGCGCACTCAGCGGCTGGCAAGCGCGGTCGCCGCCGACTCGTGCTGTCGCCGTGCTCGTCGGCGGAGCGCGGTGCGCATTATGCAACGCGGAGGCCGCCGTGCTGCCGACCTGCCTCACGTCTAGCCGGCGAGCGCGGAGCACTAACCCGACTCAGCCGCGCGGCTTTGCCACCGACCTAGATGCACTTTTACGACGCCGAGAATGCAATCGACACACATATTCGCGTCTCGTTCCGATAAACGCATCGACGACGAAAGCGGCCTGTGACGGAGAATGCGGACGAATTTGACAGCAAATGCAGTGAGTACGTCACGTTCGCGCCTCCTATTCTCTTGTTAGAGGAGAGCAGGACGGCACAGCGCATTGCGACCGCGGACTGCATTCAAGTTCATTACTTCCGTAGTGTGGCGGCCGCGGCGCGCGCCGTGACCGTGCTCTCGATCCCCGCAAACACTCTAGTGACGATGATCGCGAGAGCAGCAGCGGGAAAATCTAATTGTATGCCTCAAATGCACACGAAAATTTCGCACTCCAGCAAGAATTTATTTATGTCCATGATAAAATTTAAGTGTTAACTCACTATTCGTCAGAATTTTATCCTATTAAATTACATTAATTGAAAATGCGTATGACATTTTGAATGAATGTTATGCATATTTCTAAGAAAACCCTTATAGGTATAGAAAATCTTTCAAAACATGAATATAATAAGCACACAGTAACACAGCTTATAGTAAAGCGCTAATTAAAATAAGTTAAAAACAACGTGTTCGCTAGTCTCGTGAGAACGGCAGCGAAAGCCATGCAGGGCGGGCGGCGGCCTGCGCGCCTCCCCGGAACACGCTTTCACTCTCACGGGTCGTCGACACAGCCTGCACACGCACCCTTACCTCTGATTCTCGATTGAACCCTTAATTAAATAATTAACTGTATGAATACACCGGTATTTTAAACTTGAAACCAGTTAATACTGGTTTAGATTTTACTTTCTGTGAGTAATGAGATTTTTGTTACTGGCCAAGTATTTTCGTGAAATAAGTTATGAAATAAATTTCGTGGTAAGGGTGGCTCCCGCTCTCCGGCACCACCACGGCGCACCCTGCCGCCTACCATTATCCAATATTGATTTCACTATTTACAGCCTGTAATCTGTTAGCAGCTGCAAACTTCTCTGCTAATATAAAAGAGCAGGCGGTTGACTGGCGACACAACGTTGCCTATTCAATTAGCCCGAATGAGCCGCGTTGTATACGGAATTTTTTACACAACTTTGCTCTCTGCTTTAAAGTAAGTTATATGTAGCCGGTCCGTTTATCATCTTCCCGGTATCTTTATCTCCTTTATCCACGTTTCAAGATGTAATCTTAGATTTATTTCAGTAGCTAAGTGGATAATAAATTCAGGTTAAATGCTTCGTATGAGAGGTAGAGATATTTTAAGGTTCTAATACGGATACGTATTAAGTAGCCCCGAAACTCCTTTTAACTTACAAAGTATGCATACCTATAGAAATATTTACTTGACTATGACTAAAGCAAAGATCATACTAATGTAATGCAATTGTGTTGTAACTATACATATATTTTCAGCCGCGCACCCTTTGCAATCACAATTCGCGACCTACGATAACGTCTGGATAATTCCGAGCGTTCATGATCTACCCCAAACGTGGTGTTTTTCAGACCTATACGACTGCGTCTAAACGCACTCGTTACATCATCAATTTGGTTGATACTGTTTGGTTGGCGATATGGACGTAGGGTTGTCATTGCATAAGTAAGAATATAAAACTTCTTGATCTGTTTTTTTCGGTATGCTAGCATAGCTTTATTGCATAAATAAATGAGTAACAAAACATAACTAAACATTAACATAGCAAGACAAAAAAACTAATCTATTCATTAACTAGGTGTCTTTTTTTTACCCGACTGCCGAAGGAGGAGGGTTATTTAAAAGTGTAAAATAATTACTTAATCTTTTTTAATTCATATTTTTTCTTATGTCTATTTGGTCGATAACTACATACCTATTTTTGATTAGCTTAACATGAGTAAGGTAGCTTTATAATTCAATCTTAATAAATATATCATTTAATGTTGTAATTTAATTGATACAAAAATTAAATAAACAGTCCGATCCTGATACGAATTAAATACAAAATGGTTGTTCATTTAAAAAACGAAATTATCCGATTGTTGGTCAATTAGAGCGTAAAAAGCGAAGCGCATCAAAGAAAATGCAGTTTTCCAGCGGCGGCGGAGGCTTTCGAGCGGTATCAAAACACTGAATCTTCCGGGGTGAACGGCCGCAGCCGCCTCGTCCCACTACGCTAGCCCCCGCCACCCGGCGGCGCTCGGCGCGAGCGAGACGTCGCGCACCACGCGAATAAATCGCACGCTGCGCTCGTGTGCGCCGGGAAATGCGTTTTCTGTACAAGTATTGGGCACACGGTCGTTGACATCAGATCACAAATTTTTCTTTGGGCTTGTAATAGAAACTTAAAAAGCTTTATAGTCGGAATATTGGGATAAGGGATACTTACTTCTTGTATCACATTGAATTTTGGTTTAAATAGAAATGGTCATTTTTTATTAATTTCATAAAATAATAGTTATTGAATTGATTCGATGGAATATTTTTTAATTAGTATCAAAAAACTTTGAGTTATATTTTTAAATGTAATCATAATTTTTAAAGTTTAGTTTGATGATCAAATTTTTATTCATAATACTAATTGTAATATTCAGGTTTTTGGGCTAGTAAGAAATCTATTCCACTTGGAAAACTAATTTGAAATAAATAAATAAACCCTGGACATTTTTACACAGCACCATCCAGTCCCAAACTAAGCAGAGCTTGTACTATGGGTACTAGACAATGGATATAATACTTTTATACTTTTTTTTTGTAAATACATACTTATAATATATAAGAAACACCCAGACAAACACAAACACTTAAGTTCAGCACATAAATGTTTGTGTCTTGTGGGAATCGAACCCTCCTCGACCTCGTGATCAGAAGTCCAGTACTCGAACCACTAGACCACAGACGTCGTCAAAATAATGAATAAAAGAAATAAAATGAAATTTGAAATTAAATTACAGCACACTAGTTACCGTTATATTTAGTATACACGATTAATTAATTATGGCTAGATTTCGCATATTTTAAGTTGCCTATTAAGTAACTATTTACTTCCGCTGAGTTATTATATAGATATAATTAAGGGGACGTTTTTAACATATTTTTACTAGTTTTTTTCAGTTCTAGTTAAGATAATCATTAACATTCTGTGGTAGGTACTAGGGTTATTTTTTGTTTACTTTTAAATTTATCTTCATACAACATTGACTGCCCTCCTCTCAATTTTCATATCTTTCCTGTGCATCCAAAGGTTGTCTGGTAGATATCGCTTTTAGCGATAGGACCGCCATTGTACCCTATGTGTTTAAAAATTGTTATGTGTTGTTTTTTGATATGGTGTACAATAAAGATTATTCTATCTATCTAGGTACCTCAGAATCACTAAGGTTAGTGATCTCCTCTTATTTTAGGAAGAACAGTAACTATGAAGAATTAAACTCTTGTTCGTAGGTTTCGTAGTTGCGTTAAAAGTTTTGATGGTAGAGCGCTATTGATCCTATTTAGTATAACGTATAGGGCTCGTCTATATCTGTGCAAGTGCTGGTGGCCGCAGTGCAAACTCGATTTCCCCCTTCTTGGGGTAGGCTTCAATACTCATTCATGCGTTTTTCCCGCTCTGGCTGGGAGCGGGCGCATAGCGCGCTCCTGCTCGCCACGCTTCCGCGTTGATACCGCTACATACGCGCATGCACTAGACCTAGCCCAATGCAGCGAATTTTGCGTAGGGTCGTTGTCCTCTCCTACATCTCTGTCACCATAGCTAGCATGTTACTAAATGTCCTGATAAGTCTGGCAAAAATTCTAATCCCTCAACACCCTCTGCCGCCCTGCCTCCTTTGAAGTTTTTATAATTTGTAAGTAATTTTCACTTTTAGCACAAAGTGTGCAATTTCTTTTGTCGGACCATTTGTGTGATTGTTCAATATGATGAAGGTCGCCGAGATAGGAAAGGTATTTAAGAACAACGCACCGCCGACTTTTATGGCCAATTACGTCAGTAACATAATAGGACGCACTAAAAAGTGCCATTTGCACAAATTGCATTTCTTGCTTTTAGCAAATTGAATAGTTTGTGTTTTTTAAGAAAACATAAAATTGCAATAACAATGAGACAGTGACGTTAAAAAAACGCAAGTCTAGGAAGGACGGGAAACAGTTCGAAGACAACCAGTTGTAATAAAACGGTGTTTTTTATTTACATGTTTATGTTTTGACAAATGGATATTCCGAGGTTACCTGATGGGTGATTTTTTACCCACAATATTATTGTCTGCGCTGTGGTCGGAACACTGGTTCATATTATTTTATACTTTAAAAATGAGTAATTTATTGTCCTTGAGCTTGCCATTCCGTTTTAGCCAGTCAGCAGTTCGTAGCGAGGCTAACTATTTAAAGTTTATATGATAATATAGTACGATAATGTTTATATGATAATTTTTATAATACATACATACATTATAATACAATATTATGTTATTAGAATAATTCGTAATAGATATGGTTAGTTTTAAACGACCGCAAGTTGAACGTGTGTGAAGGAGGTAGTTAACTCTGAAAATTAGTATGGTAGGTGAATCGGTGCACAGAGGTGTTGAAGTACTAGACTAGAATGTAGCTAGGGTCAAAAGCCGCGCAGTGTGTCAGCGTTTAGTATTCCGTGAGCCCGAGCTCGGGCCGGCTAACGGGACTCCTCGACCGTCTACTCAGGCCTTTACTTTCATCGATCGAACAAACCGCATCGACGGTTTACTTTCCTTTGTTAGTTTTGGGTTCCGTAGACTACTAAATCTACATATTAAATTTGTGGTGTACACTACATTAAAATACACATACGTAATAACAACGTTGATGAGTTTATAAAAATATGATTATATAAAAACACAAATGGGCACTTAAAACGGGATATTTTAATAGGAACACGTTATAAAGAGATTATCTATGGTGACTACCACCACAAAAAATAATAAAAGGGACGTCAAGTGTATAGTTAAATCGCAGGTAGACCCCGGCTTCCAGAAAAAATATGACGGGACTGCAGAGCCTTTGTATGGGGAAGTACCGTTAGATCTGTTTGAGACGACTATCAACTGGATATGAAATATGATCATTTATTCATTGTTACTCTGAGTTTAGAGTACACCTGCAAATCTATTTGCTAAAAATCGTAGAGAAATGTCCAGTTATACTGACTAACAAGGTTTACGACTGCCGTGATTCATGATATTGTGAATCAACACGCATATAAATATACCGCTAAGCAAAATCAATGTCCTGATCAACAGGACCTGGATCACAGAACTGCATAAGTATGCAGTTGTGATATCCTAGCTTCTACATGGAAATGTTAGGCGGATCGTGAGGGGAAACTTGTGTAGCTAGAATTAGTGTTATTCTATTGAAAATGTGACGATAATTAAATGGGCGGCAAAGAAACCTAAAATGGATATTTTACATAATTATGTTGAAAATAGTGAAGTGAAGGAATATTAGGCAATAAACATGCAATCTAGTTCTCCAACATTCTTTATGTATTTTTTTTTTGTTATCAGTTTAGAATTGAATGATATTACAGTGTTGGCTTTCATCTTCGATAAACCAGCAATCCGTCACAGTACATACTTATATGTTTCCCATGCAGTGCCTATTACATCAGGCTACCGTTAGGTCGAGTCGATAAAAAAAAAGAAATAGGAGGGTGAAATCAGAGCCCGGCGGGACGCACCGTCGCTTGCAGGCTTGATTCCTACGGGCGGGGGCGTAAAGAAGTATTCTGTTAATGAAAATATTGACTGTGTTTTTCAGTTTTCATTTGTTATTTTATGCTGACTAATTGTATTTTTGATTAGTCCATGGCGGTCAAGGGAACTAAGCAATCTTAAGACTATAAAATATAAATAGAGCTTACGGTCGGTTATATTCGGTTACGAATTTACGATGTAAATCTAGCAAGAGTAAACAATTCTTAATTTAATCATAGATATCGTCGGTTAAATAGAAAAATGACGTTATTCAAAAAGACCAAATTTTACAGGACGGGCATTTGAAGTTTTTAATTTTATTAAAATTCATTTTTCTTTCTAATTATTATATTTACATATAAGTGTCTTATATCATTTTAAAGGTATTTACATGAGGATTAATGTGGTGGTGTGTTAAATATATATATTTTTAAATGGAAGTAATTCTAGCAAGAAGTGTCTGTTTTCTACATAAATAAATAAATATTAAAAGCATGGATTTTCTAAAAAAATAAAATCAATAATGGAAAAGGAATGGTTTTATTAAGTAGGTTTTAATTATAACTTGAGGTATTTAAAGAACGGCACACCCACTTATAATTTTTCTGAAATAACAATCATTAACAAACCTCTATCTTAAAATTGACTCTTACATTATTTAGAATTTTAAAAGACATTCTCAGTATGCATCGTTTCTACCAATTAATATAGAACAAAATGTTAGTCTTTTCTTAATTAAAATTCTAATATCTAAGAATGTATCTAAAAATCAAATAGGACCTCTTCTAAAAAGAAAAATATTATTACCAATCATTAAAGAATTAAAATATTGCTAGTCTTCTTATTGAAAGTTTTCTGAAAAACAAATAGGAATTCTTCAGAAATAACAATATTATTACTAAAAATTATAAAGTTTTAAACTTAGTAGACGTAAAGAAATAGCACTTATTTCTAAATGATATTACATTTTAAACAAAAAATTTACTGACGAAAAAGTAAGCGAAAATAAATCTTTTTTATTCTTAATTAGCTTACCACCAGTGTCTTTGCCCGTGTAGTCTGGATATTTCTTGTAAATTATAGCTTATATTGCTCAGTAAATATGTAGCTTTCTAATGGTGAAAGAATATTTCGAAAATCAGTCGAGTAGTTTTTGAATTAAATCGTAACAAACAAACAGTCAAATCTTTCCTCTTTATAATATTATTATTATTACCTATTATGTTCTTAATAATTAATTTTGAGTCGGTTGCAGCCAAGCAATCAACGAAGATTATAAATTGAATTGGTTTGGCACCTACTCAAAACTAGTTATTATGACTGAAAAAGTTATATTTTTCGCTTTTCAGTAACTTTTTCGTCAGTTGATTTTTTTGTTAAAAAGTAATTATTTAATATTTTTTCGTGTCTAATATCCAAGTAGTTCTTTAGTAACCTTACTTTAATTAAGTTAGGTCTAATGTTCTCATGAAGTTTAATGAAATAAGCCCAAACATGAAGTAACTGCTGTAAACCGTTGAGGGTTTCCTTTTACAGTTCTCCGTCTCCATCATCAGGTCAACGTTAGGTGTCCATTATGTTGTAGCATGAAGTTAAATAATCTCAAATACGAGGTAGCTGCTGTAAACCATTGAGGGTTTATTTCGACTGTCTTTCGTCTCCATCATCAGGTCAACTCTCGGTGTCCATTGTGTTCTAGGATCATCAGAACTACATAAATGTGCCAAGTTTCACCACAATCGGTTCACGAGTGAATATTTTAAAATTCAGAAATCAATCATCCCCTCTTTTACTACCCTTAGGGCCTGTTTCATCACATCGTGATAAGTTTCCCTTTAAATTACTTGGTAGATAATTTCATACTTTAGTCCCATTTTTAAATATATCTGGCGGTTATCAGCTATCCAGAGGTGGTGAAACAGGCCCTTAGTCCGATAATTTTGTACTTTTAACTTTAAGATGCGTTTATTTTTAGTAATTGTCGCATTTTCTGATGAACTTCATGCTACAAAATGTATAAAAACTATAAAGTAAAATGACATTTGTACAAATATGTCATGTCTTATTAACTTCCATTTCAAAAAACGTAGTCACATTTTCTGTAATGTCGTTTTTCTATATAGGGTATACTCATACTTACAGTTAAATTTTAAAGGACAAACGTAATTTCTTATGAAAATGCGTTTTTCTATAACATTTTCTTACCTTTTACAGTCATATCCAAACACTATTTTGGGATATGGCACTTTTCTTTAAAAACACACAAGCACTCAGTATCGTGGGCGGGTTGCAAATGACAGAGGGACATTTTTCTACAATCACGAAGGCGGATGACGGCAAAGTATCGAAATGACACTTGCGACATCTAATGAACTTAACGTGTACTTTATTAAAGTGTCATTTGTTCATATAAAGTAATGTTCATATCAGACTCGTTTTATGAAATAATCTCATTTTCCGAAAATTTTGAGAAATGACATTTTTCTATTTAACCGACGATATATATTTTAAATAAATTTATAGAAACCACTATTATATAATTTTACTTAACATAAATGTGAATATTTTTGTAAGTACCTAAATGAAAGTAAATAAAATTTAATCCTATCAACGGTCAAATCCATTTTTTACCCACCTTAGCCTTAATGGTTTCAAAGTGAGGCAATCAATATCAATGTTATGTAATTTGTGATCACTGTAATAACTGTAGCCACAGAAAAAATAGAAGAATGGCGCAGGCAATATGTAAGTGTATTAACTATGAATTATGGTGCGGTAACCGTTGGATGGCTACCGGAAGGCTGGTGGCATACATATTATAGCTAGCTCATATGCATGTGGGACACACTGTCATCGATATTTTTTATAACACGTGCTATTGCACTTCCTGCAACTTTACTTTCATAACTTATACGGAATAATAAATAGTGTAACACGTTAGGCGACTGGGAACACTTGCATTTATTGCGTTGAGGCAGAGTTTAAATAAATGCAAGGCTCGCCTATTTTGCATGTACATTTGTAAGTTGATATCTCTTTTTCTCGGTACTTAAAGTTGATCGTTTCTATTGGCTTACTTTGATGCTAGAAACAAGTGAATCATCTAGTATTCAGGCGTTTAACTGCACACTTTTAATTAAATGTTTGCTTAGTAAGCGCTGCGGTTGTATAAAGTTATTTACGTAGTTGGAAAAAGGCTTTTACTGCAACTATCTGGATCTACGGATTAAAAAAACTAAGTAACGATTCACTGATTACTTAATTAGAAACACGTTTTTCAGCTACTAGATGTTAATTTCCATTTGATATCTCAAGTATTTTATGACAAAAATGGACGGACAGACAAAGTCAGAGAGTCCTTGAATCCTCGTTCCATTTTTCTATTATGAGGTGTTGAACTCTAAAGTCTAAAAGAAACGTAACATTGTATGCGTTTACAGTCAGATTCTCCTATGCCTAAGAAAAACAAACAAATCGCTATTGAAAGTTAAGGTCACATGTTGAAGGGACGAGTCAGTCGAGCGAGAAAAAGGTTATTACTTATTACATAATGGGTGCGTGTGCGCCCGGGGCACGATACGGAGGTACCGTTGTTCGAACAGGTTCCACGCATTACAGTGCTCGCGTCCTCGCCCCCCGCCGCCCCGCGCACCCCCCGCCTGCCACGCGCGCTGCCTGCACTCAACATTTACTTTCTACCCATCAAGGACCTTCCTGGCACACCCATGACAACACTAAATTAAAATGATGGCAGTGACCTCACTGATTTGAATTTGTGTTTGCTTGGTGTGTGGCCCAGGGATGCTTGCTTGCAACTGTTGAGTAAAAGAGCAGAACATTCCTGCCTACGATAACCTTGTTTTAAGGATGTAAACAATCTAATGAGATCTCCCAATGATCCTATGATTTCTGGGTTATTTATTTTGTTCAGCTCATCCTGCCACGGTATATTTTAGCTGCAAACAGCTCATGACAATTTTAAATTATATTAACGATGAGGATATAAATAAAATACCTCATTTGTCTAGTGGTTGTAAGTACGACCTCTAATTGCGAGTTCCTGGGCCTAGGCACTTAGAGGTCGTACAAGGCAAGGCAAGGTTATCGTAGGCAGGACCTAGGTGAGGTGTGAGGTCGGAACAGTATGTTTAGGATTTTCTATGAAATTCCAAGTTAAGATTCTGCCTTACCCTTCGGAGATACAAGGGCGTGGGTCATCATCATCATCATTGAGAGAACCCACTCCTGTGTGGGTTCGGTTTCCGCACTAGTCCTGCAGTGGACCATTGTACGTGAAGGGCGATGGTACGAAACGTTATAAATGAAGAATCAGTCGTCACAAGAATTGATGATGCACGAAATACCAAATTTATGCAATTCTTTACGTCATACCTACATAGGTACTAGAGGCTACGTCATACGTTGATATTGACAAATGTTGTCATCAAAATGTTTATTGATGAAGTAATTAGGCCCCAAATGCTTCAAATTATATGAAGAAAAGATTATCATATACTTGCGTCACGAATTTTCAGTCCAAATCGTAACTGTATATTTTTTAAATTATCATCAAATTTAAATTAGACTCTATGATCAGAGACGTAAATGTAAAAATCGCGCGAGCGAAAGCGTCGAGAAGTGGGGCTCAGTCGCGAGCGCTCGGTTCAATGACCGAGTTTTCACGGGTTTGACAGCCTTCTGTTATATCATCGGTCGTTGTCATTGTCATTGCCGAAACCGCGGCAACGGGCGCGCATGCTAATTTGTAACCTTTGCGATTGCGTTTGGTACCAATTTTGCTTGCCGCCTTTTCACATTATTATTTTTCGCAGCCATCTACATACGCGCCCGCGCTTTTATGATTATACTTTGCTTTTATGTATTAACTTAAACTTATATTATGAAGGCTGCGATAATTTGGCTGTTCATTCAACATATACTGCTATAAATAAATTCAGCGCGAGTAATGAGAGGTTATGTTATATGGATATTATTTAAATTAGTATGTTAGTTATCTTAAATGTTATATTTTACATAGCATATACATTCATCTACGATACCTTTGTATCCATTCCATATACATCTTGTAAAGTTTAGGGTTAATTATGAAGGAAAAAATAATAATTTTACTTGTAAACAAAATTTAAATTCTCTTCTCATCATCTTTATACAAAATTTTAAATAAAATAAACCTTATTATAGATGAATATCATAACGAGGGAATTATTAACTCCAACATACTTACGTTTATTATTATGAAATACAGAATTGCAGTACCTATGTAAATAAATGAATACAATTAAGTGGCTGCATTACATAAATCTCTGCATGGATTACGTAATTTTCGCGTAGGTAGATCACGTGTGCTAAATGTTCGCCTTGAATTTGAACTTTACAAGTTCAAGGCTTTGTTTTTGCGCACCCGGGACGACGACGAGCAACAACAATAGTTGCGCGTGTGTGCGTGATGGCCTCGCATGTTATGATTTCTGTAATTGCCCAAAAAACTGGACCCCTCTCGGAATTGCTGCTTCCATAGAGTATTAATTTATCATTACGTAATACTCGAAGGATGTTAGGAAGATATATGCCTACAAGAATATACATAAGTTCAGTAAGATGTTAGTATCTTTATGTATCTTTTTAGCCAATATGTATCTATTGGCTAAAAAGATACATAAAGAAAGCGTCAAACTATGAGTGATTAACTATAGTGTGGTAGTACAAATTGATCTGGTAAATATTAGTATATTTACATAGACAGATCCTTATTGCTAAAACTAGAAGGAATTTTAACTATGGCTGTACTTCAAAATAATATTTTTGTTATGGCCATGAATTAAAAATTAAAGGCATATACATAAAATAGAGATAAGTCAGATTAGACGTAACTATAACGGGGTCAGTACATTATTTAATTGAGGTAAGATTTATTTGATGTGTAAGTAGGTATAAATAAGTGCGTTAAAATATTAGGATGTCTACTAATTAGTGTTAGAAAACCTTAAAAATGGTAATTTGTTCTTAGCTCCTTCGCTAAGACGCGCGTTGATGTCTTTTGATTGCGCGAAGAAAATCGTAAGCGTTATAATTAGTAATGATTACAAAACTTATGTTTATGTTAATAATTAACTTGTTATAATTTATTTGTATACTAACCATTAGGCGTATAGTCCTGATGTGTTGAAGAGTTTGAAGAAAATCCAAATCGTAAAATCCTAATGGGAAATGTTTGTTTATGTTTTCACTAACACTTAAAAATAAATCCACACCTCACAGAAAAACCGTCACTTAAAAATAAAGAAAATTATAAAAATAAGTCTTATCTTGAGATCTATGTTGCTTTCAGTCTAGTTAAATGCAAAACGTCACTGAGTATCGTAATATTAGAGGGTCATGTTGGAGCGTACTGCGACGCGGCGTGGCGCACCGACACCTCCGGATAACTGATAAAATATAGCTCGGTTCATGGTCGGAGACGTCTTTCCTGCGCGACTACCCGTGTACAGCGTCCGTCCGCCTCGGTACCTGCGCCCGCGCAACGCTGCTCTTCCGCACTCACCGCGCGTGCGGGTGAATGAACTGCTGCGCAAGAGCGAGACGGAATACCATGCCGCACCTCCTCCCGCGCAATTCCCTACCCCCCTCACTCCAATGCCATGGTCGAAGCTGACATTGAATGTTACTCCTGTATCGACAAGATAATCTAGTACAAGTGTCAAAATAATGTTTTGTCCAATTCACACATCGATTTCGCTGAAACTGAAATCAGTTCAGATCGCGCGCAAACATGACCGCCAGGCGCAAATTGAATTCTGTTCTCATAAGAGTTCAAGAATTCAACATGGCGCGGCTAGAGATTGTCTATCGATCATCAATAACGTTCTATTTGCTCAAAGAGCATTGATTTTGTAGGAGAGACACAATATCACTTTCTTAGATGCCTATTTAGTTTTGTCCAACACACCTATGGGTTATGGAGCCTTTATGTCATCATCCAATAGACATTACCCTTATGACATTTTGAGTAATTTCACTAAAAGGGAAAGGAAACATACGTTGTCATTAAATTTAATTTTCGGTAATTATTAATACGAAACCACATCAAAACATACCATGGTGACATCAACTTTTCCAACCACAGGTTTTGGATTATTACTAGACCAATTAACTTTTACTATTTATTCTGATTATCTACTATGATTATCTATCATAATCATCAGCCCATCAGGTTGACTGCAGAAAACAACTGCCGCGCAATATTCATAAATATGCTATAAAACCAATTTTAAATATGTACCACCTTAGTTGTGTATAAAGTTATTGAAGAATGCCCAAAATGTGCAAGCAAACAATATTCTATTATCACTAAAACACATTATAACACCTGTTTGTTACCAAATTATAACGGTACGCATACTTGCATTTCTCTTCTCTGTTACAGACTGACGAAGATTGATATAGTCTAAGTTTCAGTAACTTATAGGTAATCAGGTTGCTCGACAAATATAATTATGACAAAACATGTCATAGTTTGTGTCATATCTTCCAGGCTATCGAAGGCACAACTTTATTTGTTGTGATTCAATGTCCTTTAAGCTTTATTGATAGGGAGTCACGTTTAATGACAAGCGTTTCAGAATGTTAATATTAATAGATACCCCTGTTGCATGGGACCTAAAAGGATTCCGCGACCTAAAGGAATCGGCCAACTATCTGCCTATTAACTAAACTTAATATTTCGGGTAATAAAGGGGTAATAGTAGGTACAGTTCTCGCCAAACTTATTGGAATTGATTATTCTTCAAGGTTTCTGAAACTTACATATCTACCGTAGCTTATCTAGCTGTAATGATCGGAGAAAGAAAAATATTTCTTTCGTTTGTATTTATTACAATCCAACATTTTTCTTTCTCCGATGTTTACGGCTGGGTTAAATTTAGCTCGTGCCAACTTCAACCCGGACAATAAGTTTGGCGAGAACTGTATGTATGTAAGTTTCAGAAGCATTGAGAAACCAACAGCTTTCTGATAATATGTTTGGTTTTCTCTGTCTCTGTACACCGAATGTTTCGAGGAATATAGGCGTAGGTATGCGAGGTTCAGAAACCTTGAGGAAACTAGACAGATTTACTAGATAGCACTCGAGATCATGACATAGGTTAATTTATTTAATTGAGATAACGTACTATTCCAAAGTTTAAAGATGCGAATCTTTAAACACTTAACGTATATTGACTTGAAGGTACTACCTTTGCAGTGGCAGTTAATTATAATAGTGATTCCCATTAATAACTGCTGTTCTTTGTGATACAATCATGTTGTGACAACCAAACACATCTTAGTACTGTATTGGGAACACATCAATGAAGTGCGACGTCTTCGGCGAAAGGAAAATTGTATCGAAAAAGATTATTCATCTCTACACTCTGCCCTTTAATTATCGACTTGGGATCGTGTATCGGATCGGCAACCTTCACCTGCGTGTTGATGACATCATCATGCTCAGTTCCCTATCCTAATATGGCGCATTCCTTTATTTATTACTAGCTGTGGCCGCGGCTTTACGTGAATCGGCTAGAACTCTAACAAAATATAGTTTGTGAATCTGATATACATATAGGTATGTATAGTTTGTATGCAAATCAATAGTTCTGTAAAAAAGAAATTACTCTAAAGATACTTCTTGAATTGCGTACTTAGTACTCGTGTTGTCAAGCAAGGCTATATGGTAAAAGTAATAATATATTATCTTTAAACATGCTGTATAGAATTGTATACTCGTGTTGTGATGGTCGTACCAGCCTCTAAGGAACGGGAATGATAGTGCTATAATTATGCGTAGTCGCAAACATTTGCCAGAAATATTGTTTTTTATAATTTTGAGCTAAGTTTAGTAATTAGTTAAATAAATTACTAGTATCAATATACCTTAAGAATATTTTATAGTTATTTAACAAAGTTGATCTTCTGTTAATTACTCAAGTAACTAATACAGATATTTAATTTTTATTAAGAGGGATCTTAGATAAAAGAATCGTCGACCGGTTTGATCAATCATCATAATTTATTTCGGCTGTATAGAAGACTTTTCTTTCCACTTTTCATGATGTCATTATCTAAACGGTTTTGGTTAACGGAATAACGATTATGAAATAAAATATTAAGGCAGACTGTTAATAAAATTATATTGTGTGCAAAAAGAGCTAGAGGAGATTTAATCAAGGCTGCTTACTTCTAAAAAATAAGAGCTATGCGTGACCGTGAGTAATACTCAGGATCTTCATAATAAACGTTTCGAGGCTGGTGGAGGTAGCCGAGCGGTAAAGAGCAACGATCTCACAATTCTGTAGTTCTCAACAATTTCATACTTCTTTTTTATAAGAGCACGTTGTTGAGAATTTTTCCGGAGATTCTGAATTAATATTTGATTAGTACCTCTTTCAGGTTTATCGTTTTGATATCATCGCGGAATCAAATACTTTTGTAATAAATCTAGAGATACTAATATGGACTCTACTTACTCTATCTCTAAATTTATAAAACCTTATTGTTGTCTGTTCTGGGCCTTAAGACAATTTGCAATATCTATTCGTTTGTCGATTCAAACATCAAAATACAGGCTTAGTTTTTGTGATCCAAGAGCACTTGCACCCGGATGACGTACAAAACTTTATATATAAGCATTTCGTAACGGACGATACATAATTATTTAAATTATATCGGTTTCATAATGTTGTTAATTTAGTCGTGACTGGTGCATAGTATACTTACTATAGCTGAGAACACAAGGTTTGTAGAAGTTTTGTATCAGTACAGATAGGTATTTGACGCTATATTTATAAGGGTTTTTCTTTGTCGTCATTATAAACTAGTAGATGCTGCTGTTTAGATATCTCTGTTACACAAATATAATCATTTTGCGTAACTAACAACAGAGGTAATGTTTACATATAAAAACATATTTCCTACGCATTATTTTGCATTAAAATGGTACGCAGAGATTTTACCTTCTGGTAAAATACTTGTCAATTTGAGTTGGTAAAGGCCGGCTCGTTTATTTTCCTTTACTGAGTAAACCTGTAAGTAACTCCAGAGCTTTGGCATGTCTCCAAGCCACGTGTAGCAGATACTGCTAGGATAAAGATCACAGTAATGTATCCGTGGTACAGGTACGCAACTGCTACTGCCTACCGTAACAGGGACCTTTCCCTTTTCAGGGAGGTTTTGATTCCTGGGTCGAGCTTAAGCATTGGGAATCAAATAATATTGATATATCGCGAAAATTCATTACAAAAGTAGGTTTATTTTTAATGTATTTATCGATAGTTGACTAATGTTGCCGGTGCGGCCCGGTAGAGTACTTACTCTACCGGGCTGCACTTGCATCGTTGAGTACAACAGTTTAGTACCGGGGTTGGGGACTATAAATATGTAGAGAAACAAATCATTGTATTGAATGGTAAAAGAAAAGCCTTCAAATCATATAACACTGCACATATTATACAGTTACGCATATACGTATCTCCAATGATCAACAATGACTTGTGCCATATGCCTTTCGCTATCAGGCGTAATCAAAGAAACGATCAAACGACAAAGAGGTAAATGTTTGAATTTATGAAATGGGGTTTTACAGTTACATATGGCCCATTACAGAAATTTGGAACATCTGAACAAAAAAAAATCTACATTATGTATGCTCAATCGCAGCGTTAATCGCAGGCTTCGATCAAAAGATTTGCTCTACCTGCAGAACCCTTAAGTTTTTTTAAAGGGTGGCCGTTATAATGGTTGTTTTAAAAAAATCTAACGGTCCCTTTCCACCCAAACACACATTGCAATGACAAAAACACAATGACACAGAACTTTTATGTTTCCTGCGACAAAAATACTTGCAATTAAGGAAAAGTAAAAAATGTGTTGTTATTCATGTTGTTTTACTTAAAAAGTACCAAACGGCTTACTTGTTTGTTTTTACTAAGTATTTGAAAGTGATTGATTGGTGTAGTCCTTTATTTTTCGTTTGCAAAAAAATCTTCTTGAAGGTTAGTAATAATTGCGGGGCATTTGCGGTGCTCTACATTTTTTTTTGGATTTAAATGGTTTGGTGTTATCAAGTTGGTGATATTTATCTTAGATTAAATTAAGCCTTCCTTTGAATAAGGATTAAACGCGGAATTAAACGTAGCAATAATTGTTCTAACCCGCATCCAAACTTGGTTGTGAAAAAAAGTGCAGGAAAGAGTTTTATTACGCAGTAGCAGATTGTAAAAAGAAAGGGTGCGCACTCGATTCGTGTCATTGTTTAGCTACTGACTATGGCCACCCCAAGGGAGGAGAATGTAGTTGTAAATTGTCAAATAACTTTCTCATTGATTTATTACGACAGTAGCTGCCCAACACAAAAGTCATTCCTTTTCTAATGTTACTAATTGTTACAGTTTTTGTGCTGCACTGTTTAAATCCGTAAGAAAAGTCATTGACACAAAAGTTTTTTGGTATAAAACTCTAATAACATTTGCATTTCTATTCTTTGTTCTCGACGAGAATTTGATAAAAATCTAGGAACGTAATTAAAATTCCGAATCGCATTTAACTTCAACGAACACCAAACTATACAAATCCTTGTGTGTTATGTAAAAACCAGACTAAAGTACCTAACACTGTGTATAATAGACGGTATTAGAAAAAAAGAAGTGAACGCCCAAACTGGCCAGTTGGAGGCTCCCCTCCACAAGCCGGCAGGACGCGATCAGCGATTTGGGAGCAATGTCCTCGACCTTGAAAATAGATGAACTTATGTAACCGCCGCCGCCCGAGGGCACGGAGCCTCCTCCACCAAATATTCCTAAAGTTTTTGCACGTCCAGACAGATAGCACACTGTGCATAAAAACCTTTCAATCCCAATTCCTATTATAAATAATTTCTTACCTACAGGCACTAGACACGCTGGTTATGTATCTGTCTGCATTTGACGATTGATTGAGGATTTTATAATAAAAGGATGAAGTATCTAATGCTGTTTCATAAGATTTAAAATTATTGTATAATCTTCGGCGTTATTGTCACAAATGTAATTATGTGTGTTTATTGTTTTACTATCAGGTATACAGTAGTGTAAGTTATTTCATGTTGTGTGTTTATGCTAAGACTATGAGCTGGTTTGGCCGCGTGAGCTTGGTGGCCAGTCGGAAGCTGTTTATTATTCAGTTGTTATTACTTCATTAGCCATTTATCAAACTTCAACAAATTATTATCACTACATTGAAATGACTATATATAAAGACATTGTGTTTTGAAAGAAGTATAGTTTGAAACAAAACCCTTCTTAATATCGCTTTGTTGTATTTAACCTAAAAGATCTAGTAAGATGATTTAGCATTTAATAACAGAAAAGGCTTAGAGCCAGTCTCATAATCTAGGCCCTAGGCGTGGTGAGTTCTGGTTAAATAACTTATAACTTTATACAATTGTTGTTCCAATTTAAGATTTATTCGGCGGTTAGTGGCTATGACATGCGGTGGTGAAACATACCCTTAAACTTTACTTGTGTAAATGTTTAATGTTAGATTAGGGTAGTTTAATATTTCTTAAGCAGGTACTTATAATAATAATTATTAGGTATGTTTAAAGATTATAAATAATATAATACTTACCTATTAAAACATATTATGGTACTTCCATGTAGTAATTAATACGCCTTACGCCCCTTAAACTTTTAAGAACAAATCGGCATTAAATGTTAGGTCCCTGTTCCAATGAAACGGTTTCCTACTCCTACCAAAAATACCTACCATGCATTGTTTTGATACCGAGATATCCTCATGAAATCATTATAAGCAAATATGAAATGATATTAACATTCTGTTTTGATTGCTTGCTTTGGCATACCTAATTATTTCTTCATATAAAGTATGAGTTCTATGATTATAGATAGTAAGGAAACAAATAAATACTTTTTGCTATGTTGAGGAAAAGTTGTTCTGCTTTTCATCATAATTAGCATGCTAAAACTTATTACCTAAATGAATTTCTAGTCACATGTTGTGTAATTCGTATCTAACAAACTTTTCAACTTTTAATTAGCGAGTATATATTCTATTTTTAATTTCTTTAAAAAAAAAACTCACTTGCGTGAAGGGATATTTGACCTTTGTAGATTTTAGCTGGTGATAAAACAGCTACAGATAAATTAATATAATTTAATGTAGTGTATATAGCACTCATGGATAATAAATAATGTACCTTTGTAACAGTGAAAGAATTTTCAGAATCGGTTCAGTAGAACCAAAGATTACCCCCTACAACCTAACAAAGTCACCTCTTTATAATATTAGAAAGAAGAAAGAAAGATTAGAACATACAAAGAACAAATAAAGGTGTTTTAAACGTAAAATTGATGCGCACATAACTTTTCACCGTAGATGAGGCTCTGTAAAGACACGGTATACCTACATATAACACATGTTTAAAGCTGATACCTAAAGTAGCGTCAAGTTGCTAGTCGAGGTGATGTCATAACCAAAAGCAAGAATGCACAAAAAAGCCATTGTGTAAAGAGTCGTGAGACTAGCTAGCTCAAGTCCACGAGCGTTGAACTCTTTTGAGTGCCGAACAGAGTCAATGCCTGCTATTAGCCAATTTATATGACGAACTAACGACGTTTGAATTGCTTTTACAAACCTCACATAACAGCCTTCAGTAAGCATGAGCTGGCGAATATTTTTGACAACCCACTCGTACCAACACAAAACGATTTTCTTGAAAAGGGAGCACAAAGTGTTCAAGTTATTTTCCACACTTGTAGCCAATCTGTTATGTATTGTTTAAAGATAACGTGCATGTAACCCGCATAACTAGAGGTTTTTGACATTTGCGACAAAGACCGTGAATAATAGTGGCATGTTCAAATACAAATAAAAAAAATGTTTTCGTAAGTGTCGTGCAAATTAGTATTGATTTTTCAGTGAACATATTTGTTACATACACTTATATACATAATGTGACTAAAGAAAGTCAACAGTCTGGTTTAAATCTATTTGTCCAAAAATACAGTAACAGTAATATTTTATTAACGGTTCATAAATTTTTATTACGAATTCATACTATTATATAGTTTCATTATTTCATTTTTATTAATTAAGGCTAATATCGAAAATATATAATCTTAGAAATGTTTACTATTGCTACAATAACGTAATACGCAGATTAGACGCAATGCAGCAGTTATTCAAAGTCATGTTTGGTGGGTACATAATTATGAAAAATGCTACAATGCGTCAGTGCTTACACAATAAGAAATTAATACATACAATTATATAATATAGTTTTAGAACTATAAGCAATAGTAATCAAGTAACTTGAAGTTCATGATTGCAGGGGTTTGATATTGACTTTTATTTATTTTATATTTTTATTTCGAATACCTACTACTAAAAAAATGTAAGCATGCAAATGTAGAATGTTTCAGGTAAAATTTACCTGAAATATTTTCTGATTAGGGTGCAGTGGTCCCTTTATACAATGGTTGCGATATCTCTATGTGATATTATAATATTTGGCCTTTCGTTCAAGATTTTCTCGGTAAGAACTTAGTGTCTTTTTACTTATTTTTCCCAGAAAACGTTGTTACATTCTTAGTATCATATTTAGATAATATTTATACAATTCGTCAGAAAACCGCCAAGATTTCATGACAATTGAAATTTACAATAGTTATTTATGTAGGTATTGTAGAGTTTGGTAGAGCTTGAAGTGGCAAAGCTAAAAAAAGGAACTTGCTCAGTTATCATCTCTCGCTCAGAAAATTTAGCTGGAGACACGTGACACACTAATACACCAAACAAGTAATACACCAAAAATATCAGTTTTCGGGGGTGTAATTAGGACATTGACCAATTTTTACAATTATTCGATAGTGTGTGTGGTGTGGTCAGTTGAAAATTTTACTTAAAAACTTCAAGGCTTGGTTTACACAAGCGTTAATTTTCAAGCATTAAACTATAATGATGTATGTATCCCAAATTGTCATCTTCAACGTTGAACACAAATAGTATCCAAGTAAAATGTAAAATATCAGGCAGTTGGCCAGACACTAATAAAATACCAGAAGATTTATATAAAAATAAAATATAAATTTAGGTATTATTAAAATATAATTTGACATTTTTAATATGAATTAATTTCATTAATCATTTGTATTACATACTGTGTCATTGATTAACTTTTTATATTTAGTTTGAAGTCTGTGACGTTCTAGAATTAAAAATCCCTCTGTAGTATAGCACGCGCGGCTACGAATTGTTCTGGCTTGTATTATTCTTAATTAATCAAAATAAATAAGTAAAAATAAGTAAGTAATAAATAAGTGACGACGTCTGTGGTCTAGTGGTTTGAGTACCGGACTGCTGATCAAGAGGTCGTGGGTTCGATTCCCACAAGACACAAACATTTATGTGATGAACTTAGGTGTTTGTGTTTGTCTGGGTGTTTCTTATATATTATAAGTATGTATTTACAAAAAAAAATAGTATATAAGTATTATATCCATTGTCTAGTACCCATAGTACAGGCACTGCTTAGTTTGGGACTAGATGGTGCTGTGTAAAGCATGTCCCAAGATATTTATTTATTTATTATTAAGTTATTTATAAGGCTTTTCATGTCAGTTAATTAAGATCTATACCTACGTCTAATTTATAGTTCTGATAGTGTAAATATCTGACTGGTTTTCATATAAATGGCCCTGTTAGCAGTGTAACAATTCATACTTATTTATTTTCTATAACAGAAAAGGAATTTAATCAGCTACTGTGCTAGTATTATTATAATGATATTGACTTTGTCTAACAGCTCGTTAAACGTTCTTTAAATAAACTCATGTAGTTTGAATAAAGAAGAAAGTATTATGTGGTTATGTATTGCGTTCGCACGTACAAGACTCGAGGTCAACGTTTCCGAGTCAAGATTAATGTTTTGATTAGAACCAAGTGGATCAAACAGCGCTACGTAATTGTCTTATTATGATGGTGCATTTGCGAAATAATATTGTTGACGACGTTAGAAGTTCATACCTCTTTATTTTGTTACAGATTTGATCTCAAGGCAAACTGTGAAATAACATTCAGTTGTCCGTATGTCCGACAGTGACTGTATAAGTTAGACTGCTTTTGTTTTCTTTGTCTTTAATATAATATGTACACTGTACAGAGGCTCTCGTCACGTCGTCCTTGTTTCGTCTCAATTCAATTACCGTCGGTTTTGGGTGAGCGGATTTTTTTGTAGTGTCTAATCAGATGTAGATTTGCCTAAAAATGAGTTATTTGGCTGTCTGAAAATTTTTAATTGTTGAAGCTATGTATACCGCTGGCAAAGTGAGATAGAATAGAAGCCATTCGCAGTCAAAGTAGATCTGATGTCATAGATTGTTCTAGGTAGTCTGGCCAAACCAACTGTAGCTACGGTACAGTATCGGTCGTACGATTCGCGCATACAATTAAGCTCCGACCCCCTTTGTGTATATTTCAATAAAAAATGTGGAGTGTGTCGAATTGTCGAATACATGTGACTATTCGCAGATAAGATAATACAATAATGATGATTAATAGTGAAATGAGGAAAATAATAATAACTGCAATAACAACAAATGAGAGCTCGATCTGAATTAAATAATTATTTTATTAATTAAACTATTTATTTTATATATTACTATAATAATCAACCCATATCTGTCCCACTGCTGGGCACGGGTCTCCTCTCAGTATGAGAGGGATTAGGTTATAGTCCACCACGCTAGCCTATTGCGGGTTGGCAGACTTCACATGCCGTTGAAAAAACCTCTCAGGCATGCAGGTTTCCTCACGATGTTTTCCTTCACCGTTAAAGCGAGTGATAATTACGCACATGATTTCGAAAAGTCAGAGGTGCGTGACTTGGATTCGAACTCGAGACCTTTGACTTGGCAGTCCAGTGGTCATACCCCTAGGCTATCACTGCTTTTTACTATGGGTCGTTTAATTTTTAAAGAAACTATATTTATTAATTCAATTGTTTACCTTAAATGTAATATAATTATCTAATTAGGTAACGTAAGTTATTAAGATGAGTTTAAATGTGAAACATTTGTCAAAAGTGAATATTATTTCACTCATTATGTATTAATCAATTTAAAATTATTATTAGACCACCGCAGTGTCTCGCGGTGTCTTCCGAAAAATATGTAAGACTGACGCATCGATAGTTACATTAAAATAATTGGAAGAAAATGTCGGGCGAGGTATTGCCTAGTTTTCTATGCGTGGAAGTTGAACGCATGGCGATGGCGGCGGTGGTGGCTGCAGGCTTGCGGCGGCGGCGGCGCGGTGTGCGTCGAGTCAAGGTAAGTGTGCCGACGGCCGGGTATGACCTAGTGCGGCTCCCCACCCTGCTGCTCAGTTCTGCACTCGCGAAAGTTCAACGAACCTCAAGCAGAATTCCTACAGGCATACGCGACGGTTACATTACCGGAAAGCAGTTGCAATCACCTACATGCCCACAGCATCGGCCGCTCTGCACACAATAGGGTTCGACTTTGACTTGGCATCTGATAAAACGCGGCCAAAATTTTGCTAGGTACTACTTGTTTATAGGTTTAGTCCTTTTCTACAAAGTAATATGACATTATATTGATGTTACGCATGTAATACAGCGTTATCGATGCTTTCGTGATAAGTATTCTATTGATTTTGGTTTGAATCATTAAAATAGTCTAGTAGCCTAGTGGTCCTAAGTGTGACTGCTACGCTAGAGAGAGGTCCTGGGTTCGATTTCTTCGAGCAAAATGTAGTTGGGTTTTTCTGTAAAATTTCCAGTAGCAGCTCGGAGTCTGGATTTGTGCCTGGTTGATGGAAATAGGGTCGCCCCCAGTTACATGGGACCTAAACATACCGGCGAACTGTGGATGTAAATTGTACACATGTACATAGACACCTCTGCCTAGCCTACTAACAAATAGTCGCAGTGGTTATATAGCCTTATCGCCTACACAATCAAGGTACAAATTCAGACTCAGTGACCTTTACTAAGGAGCTTGCACTTGGCAAATAGAACACTACTTAAAACAAGTTTCCTTATGTTAGATAAACCAATGACTCGTGCTGTACACAGCATGAGTAAGAGTCAAGGAAAGGCTGTAGCAGAAATTCGCAGCAGAATTATGTTAATTTGGCTTCTTATGTCACCGGGCGGCAAAGTTTCGTGAATCATGCGCTCACGCACGATTATACGAACACCGTTATTACTTTCTACAAAGCGATGAATTTTCCTAATTTCCTGTTTTTTTGATCGAGTTATTTTTTTTACTAACATACAGACATTTAAATATTTTTTGAGTATATAATTTTACGTTTGACAATAATACATACTGTAGGCAGTAGGTACTAATACGTAAACCATTTTATCTCGAAGACCTAAGACAGGATAATACAAAATTTTATATTTCATAATCAAAGTAGTCAGAATATATTATTTAACAACCTGGAAATGCATATCAAGTTTAAGCTACGCTTCTCACGGTCAGTCTATAGATGGGTAAGCACATCGACCCCCTCGTGCCTCAGAGAGCACCTAAAGCCGTCGGTCCCGGTTGTTGTATGAAAACGTATAACAATCGTTAGCGGTAGTCAGAAGCTCAAAAAATCTGTCAACCAGTCTATCCTTCTAATAACGGTATTTCCCAGAAATTGGGGTGCAAAGGTCTGATGGCAGTAGCTTTGTGTAAAATTAGCCGACCCCAACATAACATGGTTGGAAAGGCTAGGAAGAAGATCTATGAAAAACATTAGAGAAGGAAAAGTCAAATCTATAAATACGTGCTGTAAGAGGTATGTAGTGGTGTGTATTTATATGATGTTAGTATGAGGCTGCTAGTGGAGAGTGTCGTGGACGGTCCGGCAGGCCGCGCTGTAACGGTGCGATCGGGGCCGATGAACGCCGCTGGCCTTATTCCGGCAAACTATCGCAAGCGAGAAACGCGACGCGTACTTTCATTGTCACCTCGGTGTACGCACACCACTTCTCAACATTGAACCAGCTATCAGTCAAGGTTGTACTGATAAAAAACTTACGTTGAACTTGTCAGAGATAATAAACATCACGTAACGTCACCAACATCATCAATTAGCAGTCTTTTATATTTATGTTCCTGATTGGTTATGAAAATTACTACATAAGTTTCTCAATTTTCCTAAGCAAAGCTATTGCGGCATCATCGCTATGATTACAGTTTATAGTCATGGGTAGAATAAGTCTGTATAAAATAATACGTGTTATCAGAGAAGGAGATCTGTCTGGAGAGGTCAGCTACGGTATACGATTGTACGTTTCGGCGGCTGCGGCGCGCAGTGCGGCGGCGGCCGCGCGGGCGACGGTAACAATGGCGCAACAGTCGTCGGCCGCGCGCGAACGTCACTCAGTGTCAAGTGCATTGAGCTCATATTACGGTTTAAATTTAAATATTTTATTTAGCGAAAATCATAGGTCCGGTGACGAGAGATGAGATCAAAATGATGGTCTGGCGAATCACAGACAGCCACTCTAATAACTGGCCTGGTTATGTATGGCTCGTTTTCCGACGACACAGAAGAAGATGAAAACTAGAAAACGTTGAATTTCAAAATTAACATAACATGAAAATTAAAATTAACAACGCATTGATATATTTATACATATATAATTAATACATCCTGTTGTTCCCCCTAAATAATCCATCGACCGCTCTTCTCGCATTATGGCATTCGTACTGCGTGGATCAAACCTCTATGTCGAAGTTTAGTTGTATCTAAGTGGTGTTGGTAGATAACTAGAAACCAACACCCACCGAGAATAGCATAGCAATAGCACAATTATGCTTCTTAATAAAGTGCTTTACTTCATGAATCCTTTTACCAATTCCTTGGCTAACTGCGGAGGGCTTTAAGAAACATCCATAACATAACATACCATCACGCCATATACCCCGAAAGGTTTGGCACTTGCACTTGCGACCAATATGACAATTAAGCAGTTCAAGGATCATCCAAGCTTTCAAATTAAAATCTTTATTTCCTTCATATGTAGATAGGTACATAAGTTGTTATAAAAGTTTCGTATCAATATTCGAAATCCTGTAAAGGACGTATACAGAATAAAGTGATTAATTGCTTTGTAAATGTCTACATAGAGACAGTTCCCACGGACACCTTCGCGTCACCACTGAACGAATATCTAGGGTGAATGAGTTAGTTGTTACGAGTATTTGTCATCACAACAGTCGTTCTGTCGTATTGGAATTGCGCTGATAATGACCTGCTCTACATTAATTCGTACCAATGTCACTGTTGTTGTTTACATTTTGCAACAAAATAAAACTAAATAATTTACATCTTTATTTAGTTGTATTACAAAACTAAGTAAATATGTAGATTATCGTTTAGTTAGTTGTATTGTTAGCGTAATATCTTATTTTATAAGATATACAGTACTTATTTCTACCTTTCTTACCTTCATCATTTTAGGGTACAACAAAAGGGCCTATATTAGCGTCATTCGTTTACGTTTTGTTGCTCATAATACACAAGGATCGCATTTTCAAGATTACTGAACCAGAGACTGCGAATAAATTTCAATACATATTTAACACAATGTCTGCTTCCTGGTAATAGAAGTCCGAAAAGAACGAAGCTGCTACTGAATTTCATAGAAAATTCCATGAACACAGTTTGCTCCCATTGGGAAACGAACCCGGGGCCTTTCAGCAGTTCAGTACCTCGTAGCAGATACTTAGCACCACTAAACTAACGAGGTAATTGGAAAACAGATTGATGTGGCCGTTAATATTGAAAACATAATTTCTTTTACCTATGTGTACTACTTTTTTCGGTTTCTTTATTAATCTGGAAATGGCATAAAATGCAGAGTGAATCGATCGTGTGAAATAGGGTATAAGCCTCTTAAGCGATTGTCTAATTACCTACCTATACCCGTACTAACAATTTCTAGCAGACTGCCATTATTCAAACACGGGTCGCGGTATCTAAGGGCTAAGTGAGCCTTTAACCAATACGTGTTGTTACGTACATACATTTATACTAAAAGCAGGTGAATTCAATTCGATACAGACTTGTATGTGCTGTGGTGATGTCTCATTGTTATATGGAGCAGATTATGGCAACAACTTTTCAATTTTGGGGATTTATATCGCTTGTTATTCAAAATCTTGAAGTGTGAGATATCAATGATTTTCCTTAATGACAAGGCGCTTGTTCTAATAATTGTGTTATTGAGTTACGTCCGTTACCTTATTTCAATCAGTTGGTAGACTTCATACGCCCGCTCTCCAGAATATCTTTGGCATGCAGGTTTTACTCACGATGTTTTCCTTCACCGTTTAAAACGTCATATTTTGTTATATTTTTTACGCAGATGATACCGAAAAGACTGAGATGGTGCCTTGGTTTTCAACTTGAGATCTTTGACTTATTCCAATGGTCATTCACTAGGGTATCACTGCTTTAGACCAACTACGTTTTACTATCATAGTTTACTGCTTATATTTCTAAAATGACATTAAAGTATAAATAAGAATTTAGAGAAATAATAAGTTGAGATTTAAGTACTTCACTACTGTTTAGTTCTAAATAAATTTTAAAACAATTAGGTATAGGTAATACAATAATTAATTCGCAGTATATCACTGCGTATTCTAATCAACAATAAATAATACTATATTCAATTATACATAAATGGAATAATAATTAAATGATAAATATATAGTGTGATAATTAAAACACATAAATTAACCAATTAATTAAAAATTATAAACCTATTGAAACTCTCCCTCTCTTCTACTTTATTTTAACTACCTATGCTGTGCCCGACAGAGTCCATAATTGATCCCTAGTTATAAATAAGTTTACCATTTGTATATCATTATGGAACGCAATAAATATTTGATTTGATTTAGTGCCTTAAGTTAAGTACATATAAGATAAAATAAAATAAATAGTTTTCTTGTAATCTGTTCAAAGCGGCCTTGTTTCTGACAAGCCTATATAAAATTAACACGTTTTTCCATTTCTCTCTAAGTTCGTGTTGGTGAGTGAAAACCGCATGGCCCCGCGGACGTCATTCCACTTTTCCGAGGCGTCGTCGGTGATTTATAAAGCAACCAGTATCATTTGAGCTTCGTCTGCTAAGTGAGATTTCCTTTTGTTGTGTGATTATAAGTGAGCACAGGGGGTCGCGGGAGTTCTAATGACGCCGGTTAGTGTAGACGTATCCGCAGAAGCGGGCGACGCGCCGCCGATGCATTTCGCCGCTGCAGTGTGCAGTAGGTAAGTGTGTCAATGCACTCTAATCCCCCCATCCTTCTCTCTGCAATCACTCATGACAAGTTCAACTTGTCTAGTCTCCCTAGCCCTATGTGGAACAAACTTACCTTGCAAAAAGTGTCGGAACTGAGAGGTTATTAATGACTAATGTATGTTATTATTTAGCAAGTAGTCTGCAAGAAGTTCTCCAGAAATGTAAAGCTATAAATAAAAGTTCATGTTTTTTTATAAACAATGTTTGGATTCTTTATCAGTAATTTCGTAAATATAGACTATGTGCTGCTGTAAAATGCTATTCCTTTCTGAAAGTTTGATGGTGTCTAACGTACAAAATAATTGTCCAATCATTAACATTCTTAGTTCTACATTGTATTTGATAAGTATATTGGCAACTGTTGCATGGTTTAAATAAAATAACAAATTGATAGGCGCCAGACATTGGGAGATGCAGTAAACGGGTTCGTTAGCCTGTCTCGTTTTCATTAGCGTGCGCTACGGGCACTGGTTACGACTGAAAAACTTTCATGTTACATCGCACACGACTTCATTATAGGCGGAATGCATACTTGGGATGAGATCGATATTTTTCAAATTCTTGGGCCTCAGAAAAATACCGACATTAAATTCATCAGGCATTTATACATAGATATGTGCAGAATTTTTATTCTGGTGTAACATGATAAAAATAGCTAATACAATTCAGTAGCCTACTTTACAGACCATCATATACTTATATATACCATGTGCAATGGTATAGTGATAATTAGTCGAAGCCCACTTTTTGCTTAATGCTCGGTAAAACTTTAGAGCACCTATACATAAAAATTACATTAAATTTTAACAAGGCTGCGGTATTTCTTTTGTTTTCGCACAATGTTGTAAATCATGGTGTTGAGGGTTACACGGACAGGTGGGTGCGCGAGCGCAGTGCGCCGAGTTTCCTATCCGTATCTAGGCGAGTGACAGTAGCGGCTTGCGAAAGTGCACATAATTGGATCGGCGCTTTAGAAAGGGGGTTATGAGTTTGTAAGTGCAACGAACTCGCGTGCATTTCATCGGGAAGATGCAGTTCAGTCAGCGTGCGTGGAAAGCGCGCACTTCCAGGAATCGGCGACACGTCGACACGCCGACGGCGTGCGACTATCACGGTTTTCTCGCCCCGCGCTGCATAAGGCGAAAAGTGAAAATATTTATACGAGACACATCACACAACGCATCTGTACCACAGATCTATCTCGTATATTATCTAAGCACACCTCAATTATGTACACCCCTTTATGTATAAAAGTTATCTGTCTATGCTGAAAAAGTAGAACACATTTTGGACCTTGGGTAAAAAACATATCACCTGGTGCACATTGTTGTTCTAAGTTGGTAACAGAAAAACGTCAGCTATTATATTCATTATGCAACTGTTCAACAAACGCAATATAACGGGGCCAAAGGGTTACGCGACCATATGCCCCGCGGCTCCGGTGCCGGATATGGGTTAAGTAATCACAGGATTTTTTTGCATCGTCCTATTAAACCCCTTTCTTTTGTTAATGCCATAACAGTACATTTTTTACAAAAAGTCGATGTTTGCACGTATGGGCGGTATGTTAATTGAATCTGTTACTATCGATGCCTTGCTATCTAACTCTTCGCTCCGCCTTGCTAATGTAATTTTTTGCTCATCATTATAGATCAACAGCTGCTTTTTTTGTTAATTATTTTAACACTACGAGCGGAAATATTGTTGGTTATCTATTGGTTGATATCCTGTACAAGAAATGTTTGCAAACATTTGAACGTTTAAATTGTAAATGGCAGCCTAGTAAATGATATGACAAGACAAATTAGGTACAGTGTCACATAGCTGACTAATTTTCATATCTTAATTGATTGTCTTGGTTATCATAGCCTTAAACTTCTATAAAATATGTTGATATTGTCAGAAAATCAAATAGTACCTGCCTAAGTGATAGAGGAGGGAATATTATATTTAAGCATTTTATAATCACAGATACAGTTTGGGTTATGGAAATGAGATACCGGTCTTTCCCTGTAAAAATCAAAATCTACATATGTAATTATCCTAAAAAAAACATTCTAGGAGAAATTATTATTTTACTGCAAGTAGATCTTTTACAGGAATATTAGAAGTTTAGTAGTTTAATATTGTGGTCAATAGCAAGGCAATATTTTTTAGAACAAGATAGGGATAGGTAATTAAAATCGTAAAAATTAAAACTAAGGAAAGAAAAATATTTTTTATTAATACAAAACGCTTTTTAAATTATCTGTAATTCGTAAATCAAAAGAACTGTCAGGAAAAACCGCAATTAATAAAGTTGATTGAAAATGATGATTAATATTTTATATCTCTTTAACCACAACTACCTGAGTCAAAATGTAAACAAAAAATGTACGTGGTCCAAAGATAATATGGTATTCAAACCTCAAATTGGTCACAGCCCGGAGAAAAATGACCGGCCATATATCTTTCTAATCTTTTGTACTTAAGGGTCCGTTCGTTCTGAGAAACAGCTATTACTATAGATCCCGGTTTACAAGAGGAACTGTTACTTTGTAGCGGGCACTGCATGATGGCAAAAGTGCATTTTTGTTTGAAATGTGACGTCACAGAGAGTACGTCACACGCGGGCGGCTGGCTCCCGTTACTCGCACAAAGGGCTCGTAAACAAAGGACCTCTAGTTTGACCACAAAGTAGCTGCTCACTGCACATTGTTTTGAACTTAAAGCTATAAATCAATAGGTAACGGAAAAATATTGTTAGTTAACATCCATATAAAAAACTGGTTTGTATTTATGTTTATCAAGTACATGTGGAGATTTCATTAAAAAACAAATATGTATTTTCAGCAGACGTATGCCAATACTTGCATTTCCTGACGTAGCAAATTTTTTTTGAGAAAATGTATTACCTACATTTTTCTTTACTAGAAATACTTATAGCAAGGAGTTCGCAGATAAACGCAATATGCATGTAAAATTACACAAAGATCCGAGAATGTCATAATTAGGTAAAATGTACTGGAAAAATGACAGTGAGGTTTCATTAAAAGTGAACGCATGCCGCTGAGCCGAGGTTGGAAAAAAGTAAAAGAAGGCACAAGTCCCGTTAAAGGCCGGTATCCCGCCGCACGATGGATGCACCGATAGATAGGTTGGAGGCGCGCACTGCACTGTACTTCAAATTACTAGTTGATGGACCACCTTCTCTTACGTAATGGATTTTACAGTTACATGCGTATGCGAGTATAACGACGCACACATGATTTTGTTTTTAATTACCATAATATTTCTGTCACTTTGTTTTTCTATTATTATTAGTGAGTGTTAGTAATATTATGAATCCTATTGTGTTTATTCAATTTAAGCATAAATTCGGGAATTACCAAAAGCGTTAAATCGATATCACCACTAAGGCCGCCATCAAAAACATTGTTTTAAATTACTAAATACCAATCTAGTATGTAAATTAAAATAATGATATTATCATACCGTTTTGGTAAACGGTATAATATATATGTATTAGTTCTATGGTGGTATTATGAGGCATCCTTATGAGTAAAAGCACAGACAGGAATTGAATATAAGAAATCATAAATTAGTGGTTTGTATACCAAAATCCTTCTCTACGAGGCACGAGGCGGCTACGCCTCGCCTCTACGAATGCGTAATTGTGTAAGCGCTACGAAGAACAAACATTTAGGCAGAGTCCTTGTAAATTTCTCCGGTCAAATTATTGCTAACAGTTTAAATGTGATATAATATCTAACGACGTTGTTATTATTATTACAATAGTTATGCTATAGTTATGTTACAAAAACGCTTAAAAATAATTATTATAATTTAAACTACTAGATATTATTATTCCACCGAAAGTGTCTTCGTAATGAATGTATTTATTGCTTATTTACCTTTTATTTGTTTAAATTTAAATAATAAAATTTATGTTTAAGCAATATTAATTGTGTTTTCATTTAATATTATATACTTATGTATAGGACTTTTCGATTTTTACTTAATATACGGGTAGTGATTTCTTTTAGACACTAATTGATAAATGTACTAAAGGTACAACATTAAAATCATTGATGATATGAATTGATTTCGGCTTTATTACAATCTTATTTTCATCTTCATGAAGTCCTAAAAGGGTTACAATTTGGGTTAAACGTAAAGTCTACCTAAAGGAATTTTGAAATGTAAAACGTTCATTAATTTTCAATTTAAGCAGGGGACTAAGTGATCGGACGGCAACGACCTGTTTATGTAGGATACCAGTGACGCGTTTCCTGGAGCAACCTCTGATTTCTTAACGAATGTAAGATTCATAATTCTAAACCAATTCATACATAAACATTCAAAGTGTACGTATATGTTTGAAGTACACATTATATTATTAACTATCATCTGAATATATTTCTAAGAATAATGCCTGCAACTGAAGCACTAAAATTAATTGTTATGTGTAGACACTGCAGTACATTACTAATAAGATTATTTAAAAGTTTTGTAACAATTATTTTAGAATAATATATCCATTCTCATTCAAAACAGTTTTTAATAGTATCAATTTATAGTGAGTCGTATGTGGTTAGACCGGAAGCCGACCCAAATATGGTTGGGAAAAGGCTAGGAGGAGGAGGAGTGGGCCGTAATTTTGATAAGCAATATATTAATAGTAGGTACCTAGTTCTCAAGGGACTGTTGAGTTGTGCATAATGACTTACTTGATTTAAGATCCTACGTCCCCTACATGGGGCAGAGGGCGTCCACAGTGACTCTCCATCTTGATTGGTCTTGAGCTTCGGGTTTTATTTCGCTCCATGACTTTCCTATCTTTAGTTGTGCACAATATTATGAGCAAAAACAATTTTTTTTGGGGACATTTTTACACAGCAGCATCTATTCCCAAACTAAGCAGAGCTTGTACTATGGGTACTAGACAATGGATATAATACTTATATACTTTTTTTTTGTAAATATATACTTATTATAAATATGAAACACCCAGACAAACATAAATACTTATATTCATCATCACATAAATATTTGTGTATTGTTTTAATCGAACCCAAGACCTCGTGATCAGCAGTCCGGTACTCGAACCACTTACCACAGACGTCGTCAGTCGTCAGTTATTTATTTAAAAAAGGTATCACCTTAAAAAAGGTAATTTTATTTTGCATTATATGATCCTATAATTCTATTTAAGTAAGACATAAAGATGACTGACTGTCTTCCAGATAAAAGAAATATTGCACTCGAAAAATTCAGATGTATTTACTTTCAACTTTATTTATCTAATGAATAAATAAACTTATTCGAAATTCTTGATCCGATATATTATGCAATGTTTATTATTTTATTTACTAGAAAAGAAGTAAAAAAGGTGTCAGCATTTTAGAATTGAGCTTGAAGTTGACTTATTTATTCAAATTGGAGTTGGTACAGTTTTTATGTAGCGTGAGGTAACAATTTCTAGGTTACCGGCTCATAGTCCGAATTCTTATAGGTCTAATAAGTCTTGATTCCATTGCCAAACAAGACTAGAATTGGATTAGCGCAATGCTTTCACCTGCCAGATATTTTCAGTCTGTCAACAATTAATAGTGTGCGAAGCAATGTAAAGAAAAGTCATAGACGTAGTATAAATTAATTATTTTTCTAGAAAAGTGGCGCACAATAATTCTCGTGGGCGGCGTGCGCGACGCGCGGCGCTGGCGTCGCTGCGCGAGCGCATTGCTAGTAGGAAAGTTGTTTATGACGTCGGAAAGTGTCACGTTGAACCATGGTGAACCGCGACCGGTGTCTTCCGCGGTGCCTGGCCTACTCACCAAATTGTCATTCTATCAATCCGTCACCATGACTTTATCTTCGCCATCTGAAGGGTACCCACATTAGTAGTGCTCAAAGACACGTCGTGCTCTTACCGTTGCATGATATTAGCCGTCACATTCACCGTAGCTCTTCTTTGTCCTAATGAGATTTGGCAAATGTATTGGCACTGTTTTATGTCACCGTTTCAAGTTCGTAAAGCTTAGCCTTATTTCACTTATTACAGCATAATCTATTATCGCTGGGGGATAATTAAGAAGATTATTGTCAATGTCCATCAGAATTATATTTTACTGTTAACTTTGTATTTTATTCATAAATAAATAGAAATCTAACTATGATCTTCTTTACATTGCGTTTTAATAAATAATAATATTATTAAAAACTTTAATAAATATATGTTTTTGATTTCAATTGTTTATTGATTAACCATTTTTTTTTGTTGTCCGTTATTATTAAGAACTTTATACATCTATCTTCATCATCACCTCCGCCATCATCATAACATTCATCATTCCAACCCATGCCCATGTTCTCACATATTTATTATACAGCTGGTAATCCATCATATTGGTCAACTGCAGGAATATTAGCTAATACTAGATGTCGCATGTTTTCAAAGTCTACTCGTACCTTAGTTTTCCCAAAAAAACGTCAGGTTCGGCCTGTATTCTAACCTGATCCGACTGCCATCATCAAATTTGATTGTCTGTAGTAATAACAACAAATAAATAATTACTTAATACTATTGCATGTATGTTAAATATATGTAAATATGAAGCCTCATGGTTACTCATTCAAAAACTGGTAAGCACAGCTTATAGATGCGTGCAATTGTTATTTAGCCATAAATCCCTTGATCCTATGTGCTGTGTGCATAGAAGAAATCTTTGATTCATTTAAGTGACCTAAGGATAGCATTAGTACCATTAAACGTGGCAAATTGGCAATGCTGACAGTCTTCGGGGTACGTTACCTGCGATGTAGAGTACTTTGACGTCTAGGTTTTTTGTATTATGTTGTTACTATGTACTCATTATGTACTTAGTTTATTAATGTTTAGTTTAGTTTATTTTATGGCTGTTATAGTATGTAATGTGTATCTTAAATATTTTACTAATTAAATAACAATTTTTCACATGTCCCTGTATTCCCCGAAGGATTAGGCAGAGGTGTACTAAAATACACCCACATTTCACTGGTATGTTTATGTCCCATATAATAGGGCCACAAATCCAGATTCGAGCTGCTACTGGGAATTTCCCAGAAAACCCCAACAACACTTTGCTCAGGACTTCTAGCGTAGCAGTCGCGCTTGGGACCACTAGACTAACGAGGCATTCCATTTTTAATTAAATATTTACATTAAATTATATTATATAAAATATGTTGCTCGCGATAGTTGTAAGTGTTAGTTTGAACGTGCTGCCTCCATAGCAGGCGTGACGCGAATCATCGACCTCTCTCGCCATTTGTAATGTTCGGTGGCGAAATAGAGGTCATTGACAAGGCCTAGCTCGCACTACCATTATTCCATTTGAATCAACAATGCTTATTCAACGCTCTGTTCCCACTACTTCGGTTTTCTTTTTAATGAAGAGTAATGGAAACATAATACGTGTAAATCAAATCCTTTTTATGATGTTTGCGCAGTACATCCGGCTTTTGCAAAAATGATAAGTATACCACCTATTGTTATAAGTGTGGTATTATTTCATATGTGAGGAGCAATATATTGAAATCCATAATTCTATAAATATTTTGATTTCCTCCCTTCATAATTCTGATTGGCATTGTCTATCTAGGAAATATTGGTATAACTGACATGTCGACTAAAGCCTTCAAATCTTTTGTGTGCATCGATAATAGTTTAGCTAGTGATCTAAGTTGGCGGAATGAGGGGGCTCTGTTCGCAGGGGATGGAGGGGGGGAGGCGGCACGCACACTATGCCAACGAAACGAAAATTTGTGAGGTGAACGAACGCAAGTGGCCGCGCAACCAAACGTCAGGTTGATTCACTTTTCATCTACGTTCACTCTGTTATGGATATTGTAAACTTCTTTATTTTTAATAATGAAAACTCACTTTTTACATCTTTAAATGTGTTTTCATTTGTTGTTGACGCACTGCTGCATTTTAACGATAGCTTTCGTGAGCTTAATTGCGTCAATGATGTACCCGCCCTAATTATATCTCAACTTACAGACATTGTGGACTAGAGCGAATTGAGTTTCAGGTTGATTACCCTAAAACAGACAAATTGCAAGAAATAATAATAGGTACCTACTAGAGCTTTAGTTGCCATGTACCTGCATGTTCGGGTTCTATCCCTATATGAAACACTTAATCATTTAGTTATGAAGATTGTTCCGTGTAAAATATTAAAGTCTACGGACGCGAAAAAACTTAAGAGAAAATTTCTGTGTAAGCACAAGAACCTACTTCGTATTCGATTGTTCTCACTTCAAGAAAAATATTAAGAAATTTAGGACATAATAAAGAAAAATGAACGATCATGATGTTTGATGTTAATTCCAAATAATATTTAATACATCAATTGTGTCCACTGGATGGACATTTAATATTTTGTAATAAAATTGGTAACGTGTAGAGCATGAGTTTTTACTTTTATCGAGCATGTGAGTGGCGGTCATCGACCTCGCGGTGTTCGCGTTTGGCGGGAATCCACAGTTTTGCGAGCGCGCACTTTTCTGACAAGCCTCGTGACGACGGCTGATGACGACCGCAATCTGGACTCTGGGTTTTTACTTCAAACTTATTTCACATATGTGATTCATTGTTAAAAACAATACGCAGAAAAGTAATGTGATTTTACATCAAGTATACCTTACCTTTTTTAAACGTGGTCTTACGCTTCGATTATCTCCTTTACGTGGATGGGTTTGCAAACGTGAAAAACCGTCAAAAACCGACAGTAGATAATGCTATACAATTTATAAAATGTTACTTTAATTGCTAACTAATTAACAGTGTTGTTTTACTATAATTATTAACCAGTAAGACTAAATTATATATAACTTTAGATTTATCTGTTGATAACCACAGTATGCAAACAACTAAATGTCCGTTATACTTTCATTGTGCATATTACAAATCTTGATTAAGTGTAAGATAAACATTAAATATGCAAGCTGGCAGAAACGGCTTAAAAAGGTACCATAAAAAATGTAAGTTGCATGAAAGTTCACGACACGGTTGAAGTCAATGACTGTTGGGTAATAGAATGAGTAAGGAAGTGGCGTATATTAATCCACTCATTATTAATTATGAGTGATAGAGAATATTCAACTGTAAAGGCAATAACGCGCAGGCGCAGGCAGTGTGCTGCGCGCACGTTGATGTCGTTTGTTCTAGCTTTTGTTCGCGCCTATTATGCGCGTACCGCCTTTATTCTATAAAAAAAAACAAATGATATACAGTATATTACAATAATGTTGCATTACTTGTCCCTTATTTTAAATTTAGTAAAATAAGTCTAATCTAATTTAAAATTAGGGCCACAGAAAATTACAGTGTATTAGCCTTATTCCATGTAGAATGTATATTATATTGTTTATATTATATGTATGAAAAAATAACAATTAACAAAGAACAATGAACCTTAATAATAGAGCCATTTAACAGTACGTAAGATAGATTGAAATAATAGCGACTACAGCTACGCGCTAATCAGCAACATCTTGCTTGAACTCAAACTTAGTGGATATAATTACCTACCTAACTATAGTACAGAGTCTTGGAGACAGAAGAGACATATTATGTTGTGGGATGAAGCAATAAATAAAACCAAGTGACTATGTAAGATATATACGTATGAGTTCATCTACTATAGAACGTTATCTTTACTGCGAAAATACAGTGACCTATGTGGCTATTCTCAAAACGTCGCAGCAGTATCATGCATTTATATAAAGAAATTATCAGGTGAAGACTGCAATAATATGATATTATACTAGTTTTTCAGCATCATCAACCCATTAACTGTCCCATTGCTAGGCAGGGGTCTCCTCTCAGTATGAGAGGGATCAGGACATAGTCAACCACGCTGGCCAACTGCGGGTTGGCAGGCTTCACAGATTTTCATGAGAAGACATTTTTAGGTTATTAGCTAGAAAACACTATCTATTGACTTTCTTCAGCATAATAAAGTAATTAGATAACGGGTCATGATGATAGAACTTTTTATTTTAATTAAAAGCTATACTAGTCGATATGGACGTGTGCGCGGGCGCAGCAAAAAGCTGAGTTTCCGCATTGCGCGCGCAGATCGCCGCCCGCACTGCTGCGCTGCAGCCTGCAGGGAACATTTCCGCGCCCGTTGTCGAGCCGCCTGCAACACGAACGGAGGGAAACCTCAACATTTTATGTTACCAATAAAGAAAATATTAACATAAATTATAGGTAGGTACACCTAACGAAAAAAATACATGGTTAATCTTAAGAAAAAGAATTTAAGAAACCGCCACTTGATAACTGACTAAAATTAAAGTAATTCTTGCAAAAATACTTATGGAATAATTACTAAAATAATCGTAAAATTCAGTGAGTATTTCATCGCAATTCGTGTGGTTCCAGATAAGATTTTGCATAAAACTTTTTGCATGACCGATTATATACGAAAACACGCCTGTGAAAATTGATAGTGATAGTGTTGACCTTATCTTCGCATGGGCTTACCTTTTTAATTTATGTTTTTAAGGGGAAGAACTTTTCAGTGCTTATATTAAATGAACTGAAATGTATTGCAGGCGGGACAAGCAAGGAAATAGTAACTGTTGTTTATCATTTAGACTGAACGAATACCTTGTGGAATGTTGGAAATGTCCTTCGTTTCCGAAGATTCATTCATACTTCATTCTAGACCTTGTTTTTAGATTTTTAGTAAGCACTTTTAACGCAGTGGGGTTTTTTATTTACTTTAATAAATATTTTATTGTGTAGTGTTTAGTTTTTAAATCATCATAGAATCACTCAATACAATATCCTAAATGACAATTCGAAATGAACAATGATAAGAGACATGTAAAGTTGATTTTCAATTTTTTTTTCATCCCACACGTTAAAGCGCATAAAATCCCTCATGTTTTTTTTAAATTTTATGTACAATCTACTTTGACAGTTGGGTAACAAATCTATTGACAATTTAGTTTTATTACCTATTATTAATATCCCAAGCCTTACGAATACTGTGAATACGCAATTAAGATCATTATAACTCTTATCTCAAACCGAACAGAAGCAATTGGCGAAAATAGAGTAGAAGCCCGACCCAGGAATCGAACCCATTACCGTAGCAATCGCGCTAGGCCAACAAGGCAGTTACAGAGAAGGTACTTAAAACATAAATATATATAGCGGGAACGAAGCGATGCAATAACGGTGCATGTTGAAAAAATACTATTTTCTAAACATGACTGCAAACCGCAAGAACGCTTTAGTTCTCGGTAGACCTATAAATATCATTCGATTTTACGACACGTGTGGTTGACGGTGAATAACAATAAAGTGCATTGCATAGTGCCGCAGGTTGCCGACGCCTGTCGCCATCGGCGGCTAGCGGTTCGCAAGGTTTAGGTTCACTTGGGTTCATTGCCATAGTTTTGTAACCCTTCTTGTGTAACTCGCTCTCGGCCCTTCTCGTGCACCTCTCACTTGGTCTCATTATTACACTTATTTACTTTTCTCGAAATCCATTCCACATCTCAATGTAACGTGGCGCTTCGTCATTCCATTTCCTACGATTCAATCACAATGTTAAATAATATAATTAGTATCTCGAGTGAGACGCGTGACAGAACAATTCAATCTGTAGGCTGACGTGGGTGTTTGATTAATTGTGTAGGTTCGGTCACCATTTGTTTGATTATAGGCCTTCATTTATTGTGAGCTATAATTTATATTTTGCAACATTCATTATATTTGTGTACAGTTACGACAACGTTACAGAATACACAGACAAATGGTTTTGCATAAATTAAATGCTCTATATCTCTTAATCTAAACAAAACTAAGACTAGTTCTAAATATATACCAATAAGATTAGAAAGTAATAGACGGACAGATTAAATCTCTTTACGTTATGATTAACATTTTGAGTTTTAACATTACTAAAGACTATACGTGTACCTAATTTAAATTATTGGCATACTTTTTGAGCTACCAACCAGTTATTAACGATAATATAACAATACGTGTATTTACATTAATTTCTTGCATCATTAGCCGGTCCTTGACTTACGTATTGATAAAGCATTCGCCCCGCCAATTGTTACGGGGTCGATACAAAGGTGTGATGTATTATCAATATGATAGTTCGACTGTGATGATGTTCCATGGTGTGGGTATATAATGTACATGCGGAATGTTTAATTGAGCAGTCGTGTAGGCTGCGGTTCCGCGTCTAGCGGCCGTCGACCCCGCAGCCTTTCGAGAGTATCGAACCGCATGGATTACGTCACCGCGCAAGCCTCCCCCCCATGTCGGCATGATCACCGCGCCGCGACGCCTAGTGCCAACTAACAAACTTGCTATGGAATATTCCTATACTTGACTATTACCCAAAAAAATGTTCGTTTAACTTTTTGTCGAAGGACCCAAGTTCAAAAACGATAGTTCAAATTCAAGGTTGTTTTTTTTGTTATAGAGATTTTACTGTCATTGGTTTTTGTGCTTAGAAATTAATAAGCATTAATAGGTAATAAGTATTTAGGAAGTTTTTTGCTCACGCGCACAGTTGTAAGCTTCGTAAGACAATGTAATCGTAGCAATGTAATGATAATGAACGTGCTACGCCGTAGTCGTTCAGCCTCACGCAATAAAAGTGTAGCGCTCTCAAAATTTTTGGGCACAAAGTTTGGCGCTGGAACTTTCGTTGGTTACGCTCACTCAGTCGATAAGGTAAACATCATCCAGTCAGCGGCAGTCATCGACCCGCGCCGCTCGCAAGGCCACTCGCTTACACAACTCGCCACTAAATTTTTATCGACTTACTTCTTTTGGATCTTTTTAATTTATTTACCTTAAGCAATCTAACCGACCCTTATGCTTATTGCGTAACTTTACACGTCCATAGCGTGTGATGATAAATTATGTTAATACTGTTCAAAGTTATAACTGTACGTGTAACAGAACTTAACATTCTCCTTGCAGTGCCATTTTATTTTGAAAAGCTCTTTGTTTTGAGCGAACTCATACTAAACAACAACGTTGTTCTCAATACAGTGAACTCGAGCGATCGGTCGTGTAAGCGAGCGGTGTGGCGAGCAACCAACAAAAGTACTTTCGGCCGAGTAACGGGACCGCGCGGAGAAATGCTCTACGAAATCGAAACACGCGGTCCCGTTAGACGGCCCTCGCCCTAAGAGCCTGCCGGGATAATCTTGGTAAATCACAGCCGACGATCCGCCGTTACCTCGTATTAGTACCCGTAATTTCCGCTGCACTGAAAGAGCAGAGATTTTAAAGTTAGCTGTGATTTAGTCAAGTAGTTTAAAAGGTAGTTCTATAAGTACGTGTATGGATTTATTTTCAATGACTATTTGAACAATTCGGTACTGGGTACTCGATAGGTAATCTTAAAATAGATTCACAAACATACGAGTCAATTGTCACTATGACCTTACTTTAATTCACAGATTAAAATATATCGAAAATCCCTAAAAATCTATCTTTTTCTAATAACTGTTACTATTTATCACATTAGCATGCATCTCTTTTGGGTACCTAGATTAATATGATAGTTCCTGTGTCACAGTTGATACAAACTTTATAACAAGTATTTCTATAAAAACTTTTTTAACTTTCAGTCAAGAGCTCTACATAGTTGCACGGAAGTGTAAACGTCGCCATCTAGTGGGCCTAGGCAAAACTACTCGTCTCTCCTTCTACGTAATACTGAGTGCCGAGACTAGTGAATGGCGAACTGCTCTACATAATTATAGTAGAACTGTGCATTAGAAAGAAGCTTAGCGGTTCTTATGATTAACAATAGGTGGCGGGCCTAAAATGTTTTTTTATAAATAAGAACATGAATTCAGAGTAGTTTCTGTAAAAATGAAGTAAAATAATGTAGTTATTTTTTTCAAAGCTACATAATATGATGAATCCAAAAAAACGCCTGGATTGGTTTTATATTTTCTATGGTAACGTACTGAAATGATATCAAAATTTGCCGCATGGGACATTTAATTTTATTGTCAGATACATATATACACCTTCTCATATACTTTCACATCATAGTTCTAACAGCTTTGGTACTGAAATATGTGAAATGCAACTGTACTTTTAGTAACAGGTTCAATATACAGTTGCATGGTTGCATCATGATTCATGTGTTTTGGATGACGATCGACACATACATAAATAAAACATATAACATATTTATTCTTGGCGTGTTAAAAACTTGTTCTCAATTTTGTTCCAATTTAGTTTTCAGTAATGCATGAGTCATGAAGTGAATTTTGGTGGAATTTTCCTTTTTTTTCCTGTAACACCTATATTTCTGATGGATTGAGTAGAGATTCACAGTTTTTTTGCAGTACTCACTCGTCCCATGTAGTAGGGGGCGAGATTATTATATTTATTGTAAAAGTTAAATAATAATTTATTAAACTTTTACAATTAATATTTGCAATGGTCACAAGAGTTCCTTAAATAACTTTAAAATAATGCTTATTATAACAATAAATTGTTTATTTAAAATAAGATGTCAAGGTACAATACAGAAAGGCATTGCCATAAGGTAGTAGGTAATTTCCAACAATATATTGACCCCAGAATAAACGCTTAAATGCTCAGCAGCTGCGCTTGCGACTAAGGAGCTAATAAAATTACTTATCTTAGGTAAACTATAATTTATTTAATAGAAGGCTGCCGTATCAATCTAGTGTCTTCAGCGTAAAAGCTACACCTAGATGTTCATATCCATAAGTCTAAATTCAGTTTAGAGTTTGATTTGTACCCGCATAATGGCGATAGGCTCTACCTCTATAACATAGGACCTAAACACACCGGCAAACTATCTAACTAATCTTTGGGGAACACAGGCGTAATGGACAATGGTATGTTACGTTAGCAAAAGGGAACTTGGATAAAGAACATGAGTAAGTAATAAATACTAAAAACTCATGACACAAAATTTCGATTAAGTTTTATCCAACAGAAACCGGGAACCGACCTCGGGACTTAAATGCAAATCAGTTACACGTAGCCATTTTGGTGAAATATTACTTGCAAATAAATCCAATTATAAGTAGTAGAGGGCGACATTTATTATAAAATTATTGAAATCTGAATCAATAGGTAAATAATCATGAGGTTTGAACACAAATTGTTGCCTGGGTGTTTCTTATGTATTGTTTCTTTTCATGCCTAAACCACTAAAGAGATTTTGATAAGATTTGGCAAAGATATAGATTGCATTTCCAGAAAGGACATAGGCTACCTTCTGACTGAAAAAGACCTTAGGGATGTGAGTGAAACGGCGGGCAACTGCTTGTAACTTGACTCCATAAATAGAGGCTTCGCCCGGTAACAAACACGGCGCATCACGGGCTGGCAGTTGGTATTCCATGTCATGCAGTCATGTCAGTCATGCAGTTAAGTATTAAATTGCTCTGTTCGCTTTGTTTTTGTTTATTAGGTTTTATAACGAATAGTTCAACGAAGAATATTAGAAGAAAATTGTGTGCATGTTTCCATTTTCAGTTTTGTTGTTTTTTGCATTACTGTTTCCTCTATTCTGTCGTTTTTATTGATTGGATAATATTTTACATACATATACGTACGTACGTAATAATAATAATTACTATATTGCAATAGTTTTTCTCGGTGAAATAATTCAAGCAAACTTATTGCGATAAATGCTATGAAGAGCAGAACACGATGCCTATAAGAAGGCATGGAAGTAGTCCAGCAATAAAATAGGTATACCTTTTTGTGTTTAAAGCTCTTAGCTACATTTTCAACTACATACATACTTATATCATAACATACTACATACTTAATCTAAAAACACGAATATCTATAAAATATGACCTATTTACTATTCGCATTTGTGACGGATACGTAAAAAAGCTCTGTACGCAGTAACTGATCATTAATCATACATATGTTACATAAGGGTACATATGAGTGGTTCGTAAAACGCGAACGTTTTTTACCATTTTTATGCTTTATTTAAAAAATAAGCGAATTGATTGGCTGCGCGGGTCTCGGAGCGACCTCGCGCCGTGCGCAGCGTCCCTCCACAAACCGACCAATGGCAGCAAAGGACCCTGTGAGGGTGCTCGCCCTTTATCATGATACAAAAAATCTTATTGTTCTTCTATGCCAAAATGTTGTATCGTACCAAATTGACGGAATTAATCGATAATATTTAGCATTTTTTTTAATTTCAAGCATTAGTAGAGCAGGCTTTGGGAATATGCACTCAATAAGAGGAGCTGCTTTTCGTATTTATGAGAGAATTTTTAGTCCCAATGAAAAGTTATGTAATGTTTAATAAGGTGATTTAAACTTTAAGTAGCTACATAATTATAATCATAAGTCACCATTGCAGCCTAGCAAAATCCGTATTAGAATTGTAGTATGCTCGTAAACCAATCCCAACGGTTAGTTCTTTTACAAATCTCTCCAGGCGTCTATAGACATGGTAATGTTATAACTAAAATCTATTAATTCATAAATATTGTCGGTAAAATATCTATTCATATTCATTAACATTAGTTTTGTATATATTTTTACATAGTCAAAATCAAAGTCAAATGTTTTATTTCAATACCATATCAATATGTACTTTTGAAAAGTCAAACTAGTTGCACGGTTCCAAAAAGTGGGTTTTATGGAGAACAGCGGGCAAGAAACTCCATAGACACTCACATGACGTGTGTTGTATTAGCGTCGTTCTACTCAACCATGTTGCAGGGAATAAAATGACTCTACACACAACGCCACCATCAGCATTGACAAACTCAAACCGCTTCTGACCGTAAGGTTCTACAATTTAAAGACAAAGAATAGATTCCTGTCAATAATATTAAGGGATGGGATGCGCCGCTGTCAACATGGACTTACAGTATTTTGATAAAAATTTCTTCGATGGGATCAATTTTGAAATGCGAAAAAAACAGCTATTGCCTTCAGTTTGCCGTGATTGGACTTTATTGAATAAATAAGTCCATTAATTCATAATGATGAGTAGGTACTTACTACGACGACGCACTTTCAGCTCTACGACCATTACAGATTAAATAAACGGTATATCACTCATGAGGTTCTATTAATTAACATTTATTATTGTAATACTGTCAATTCAGTATTAAGCAGAAGTCAATTCAAATAACTTTATTGACTATTAGATGGTAGTCCATATAAAACTTTGTACAAAGACCTATAATTTTTTGATGACTTCATGTTGTTACTAGCAGCCACTCAACGGCTCTATTGAAAACGCCCTCGGCATAATCAAATATTAGTGCTAAACCTACCAATAAACAAACTCACCATGACTTAAACATGTCAAAATTTGATTCTGTCATTGTTCACGAGAGTTTGTTTCGCGAATATGTAAACTGTGGACGTGACGCGATGATTGAGCGAATGAGCGGTATTGTGCGTTTGGGCAAAAAGTTGTTATGCGAGGGTGCACCACCCCCACAGCTCTTAGGGATGAAGTGTGCGTGACGTCACTGCGATATGATGACTTGGCAACAATTTTATATCCAAAGATATACATAAAAATTACAGTAATTTTTGAAAAAGGATGAACTGAAGCAATCACACCCATGTGTGGGGTACACATGGGGTGTTATTGCTTCAGTTATATATGTCATGAATAATTGTATAGGTAAACTATCCTTAGATCAGATTTATTTTGTAAACCCATTTCAGTGAACTAAAATTGGTTTACATAGTATTTACGACCTTAGCTACTTTACAAAAAATTTAAAACTTCCAGCCAACACAGTAATAATAAATTTAATGTAATATTATAAAAATAAATAACTGAACTAAAAAAAAGACAAATATTTCAAAACACCCTAACACCGTACTTATGTAAAAAATTAATACAAGACACGAATATGACAGTGTCTTTACAGTCAGAGACTCAGAGCTTTATTTTTCCAGAAGCAGCGATGGCTGATGGCCTGAGATATGACCATTGGACTGCTTAGTCAAAAGAATTGAGTTAGAATCCAACTTAGCGAAATCATGTGCGTAAATATCACCCGTGAGGAAACATCGTAAGGAATGAATTTGAATTTTCTCGACAGCATGTGAAGTCTGTCAACCCGCATTAGGCTAGCACGATGGACTATAACCTAATCCCATACTGAGAGAAGACCCGTGTCCAGCAGTGGGACCGCATAGTAATAATATGTGATAATCAAAAATAAAGCAAATCTCCTGTTAATTTGTATTCTCGACGTTAAAAAAATGCTGACTGACCGTTTCAGTTAGACCATTTCTATAAAGTGATTAACATAAATCAGCGGTCGGATCCGACAGTCGCTAATTTTAAAATATATCACATTTTATTGGCACGAGGGGTGGCACGCGACTCAATCCTAAAGAACAGTCCTTTCTTTGATATGAGGGTTTATTCGCAATCCTCAATTTGGTTTTTTGGAACTATTGTGAGATTTTTTTCGTTTTTTTTTCTATGGTCAATGAGGGGTCAGTTTTTTAGATGCTCCCCTGCCTCGTTGAGATTGATTGACAGGCAACGGTCACTCGCAAATTGCCATCTGCATTTACGCTGGAATAATAAAAATAATCCCTATTGGTAGAAAATGGATTTTTCGTAACGTCATCCTTCGTATATAAATATATAAAGAAGATATAATCGATTCCACGGTAAGGGTTTTAAAGCTAGAACTAAAAATAAGTCTCGCTTAAAAATCCTTAGAACACTAGGTTTGCGTATTTCTTTATTGTTTACTAATAATTATAATCCGCTTGATACGTGCGTAAATAATAGCAATTTTATTGTATATTTTTTATTATTTATTTATGATTCTAATTCATTGTATCATACGGTCTCATTATGGTGCCCAGTGTGCCCATTGTCCGTGCCGAGGCCTATGACACGCGTCCGATCTAAATTTTTTGTGACATACACTTTTTCACAGCTAATATTTTTGCATTAATGGATAAAAAACCTCCCCTATTTACAAATAACAGGGACCTTTAATCCGAACGCTTATTAAATATAAATATTTCATGAAATGTTATCGTGATAGATTTTATTATGGCGTTTTTATTAGTAACTATAATAATAAGATAATTGACTAACAATTGTGAAATAGCAATTGTATAGATTTTTTTATTTGTAGAGATTCGTCTTAGGATGTCCTTAAACACTTATTATGAGTTTGAAGTAAAATTAACCTATTATATTATAAACACCCAAGAACACTTTGCTCGACCCGGGAATTGAACGCAGGACCTCTAGCGTAGCAGTCGCGCTTGGTATCACTAGACCAACGAGGCAGACAGAACGACGTAACAGAGTCACGTATTAGATATTTTTATAATGTCAACGAAAATGTTCAAAATGTGCATATTAAATCGCATAACATTGATTTTGGCAACTGCTGATGAAAAAAATGGGAGCATTGACGTATGCGCCTGTGTGGGTCAGGTAATTCTAGTGTCCCCAATTTTATAAAACTGAAGGACTTTGACAGTTAAAAACAGTTTTGAACTAGGTAATAATCGTATTTTTATATCCGTTGCGTTTAAATAATTAAATATTTTTTTGTCATCAGTGAAAATAACGCTGGTTCGATTAATTACATTATTTCGAACTGAAATACGGAATACTACGAGGCTCCCATTAGTTTTTAAGTAGCTGTGTGTGTAACTTTGGTGGAAACAGGTTGCAGAAGAATTTTGATATGATCGAACTAACCTGATGATATAACAAAACAGGAATTATGTTTTAAGGTTACCTATCACAATCGTTGAGTAACATAAAAATTTTAAAAGCTCACAAGCTCTTATAAATAGTAAATTATAAGGTTTATCATGCCAACTTATTCAGGTACAAAAGACTTAAACGCAGCAAGAGCCTATCTTAAGACAAAATAAAATAATATTTTACTGATCTATGAACATAGATATTGGTGTCTATATTTTATCGAAATGTTGGTGACCATAGTCGGCATTGTGTCCACGAGCTGACCAGCAGATGTGCGGCCGGCTGTTTGTATTCACTCGTCGCAGAGCGCATGCGTGCCCTTTACGCACTTTTGCAAATATGGCCGCCGATCAACTCACTAATAATTTTTCAGATTTTGAATTCATTTCTTTATTTTTTAACATCCTTTATTCAATTTAATAATAATATTTTTTATAGGAATCCCTAAAGCAGAAAAATAAGTGTACCTTTTAGATAGGTACACTACACTACATACATGAAAATAAAAAATCTATTAATAACATAAATTCTATATTAACTGGATTATATAACTACAGGAAAGGAAAATTACTAAAATTAAAAAATTGTTTATAAAGAAGAATAAGAATAAGAATCATTTATTTGCATGATGAAGAACAATGATTAATCTAACTTCGGGTAAAAGAACATAATTAAAAATATAGTTTATACTGTAGGTATTATGTTCATAATTCATACAGTATGTAGACATTAGTCCCACATAAATACGTATTTTATAAGGCTAAAACAATATTAAGTGCTAGTTACATCTCGGTGTGCTAGAATAAAGACTACGAATGTATTATGTATTAGAAACAATATTAAGTTAAACAGAAATGTATGTTTACGTGCAATGATCACATTTGTATTTTTTTTTCGGAACAAGTTGACTATATTAGACAGAACGCAAGGTACGAAGCATTTTGGTAATACGTAAGTAAGTTGAGACGACGAATTTGAGGAATTTAACTGTTTACAGGTTGGAGTAATAAGCAATAAATCTATTTACCTAATAACTGTCAGCATTTTGTGTAACTATAATTTGATTTGTTTTATTGGTATATCGGGAAAGTACCTAGACAAGAACTTCATGAGATAAGACTGCAATGCAATTATGGACGTTGTTCTCTATTTTTTATTTTGTTTACAGTTTCTCTTAAGCTCTATAGCTCTTCTGGAACAAAATGATAATATGTTTTAACCATCGTAGCAACGAATACAGTTGTATTTACTAGTAGTAAATGTAGGCAGCATCCCCCGTCCATGCGCGTCACCCCAAATCAAAACGCACCACGCACCACGCAGTCTTTCGGTAATCGCCACGCGCACCGCAACTCTAGCATGTATACCACTCTCGCTTCACACTTACGACACCATAAAAAACCTAATAAATATTTCTTACAATCAATAAATAGGGTCTAAGGAACAGCGGTGCGCGACTTTCATATCCTCCCTTCCGGCTGTTGTCGCCAGGGCACAAGTGTAGTGTTATTGTGTTTTTTATTGAATTATGTTCGTAACTATAAAAAGGCCTATGTATCAATATTTTTAAGTAGCAGTGCGTATGTGATACGCGTGTTAGGGTTTCTCTTTAGAGGGGCGGCTCGCGGCGTACATGAAGGGTGAGACACTTCTATATACTTGCTTGAAAATGATCAGATAACTGAATGTGCAGTTGTGAAAATAAATCAAGAAACACAATATTCACGATATGAAAATTAATTAGTAAATATAAAAAACATTATTAAATGTTAAATATTGTTAACATTAAAAAAAAATGTTACATTATTAAGAACCCATTGCTGAGACTAAAATCCAAAATGTTTATACACAGCGAATTCAAAAAATGTCTATATACATATATAGGTACAAATACTGCTAAAGTAGGAAAATCTCACTAAATGATCTAAAACTTATGTAGGCAACATAAAAAGTGGAAATAAAAATGCATCGCTATGAAGTGCAAACGATAAAAATAAAAATAATTATTAGTTGTTATATAAAAATAATCACGATTCGTTGCACAAGTTGACCCAAAATACATTTAATAAATTAAATGAGAATGTCTTATCTCTTGTTTCTCATAATAACAGCTATAACGATATTTATAGTGTACCTAAATATTTATTTAAATACTTTGTTTTTTAACAGTTTATTATTTCACGTACATCAATTAGGTAGTTTTGTCTGTGTGCAGAAGGAATTAACGTGATGTAAGAATAACTAGATACAAAATTATTGATAACGTAAAGTTACGTATGTATTCTTTATTTTAAAGAAATTAATTAGTTAGGTATATTGAATCAATTGAGTAGTTTTAGAACTTTCAGGTTTTATCATTTAGTTTTGGTGATTCATGACTCTTGACCAAAAGTTTCAAATACACATAAATATTGTAAAACAAAACCATAATTAATGTAATTAATTAATTACTAAGCTTAGGTAAGGTAGGTATTTATATAAATTGACATAATATTTGTAAATTAATTATATTGATAACGAAATTAGTACCGTTGCCCAAGTTTATGTACCTATACTTGATGTAGTATCAAGATACAATATGTATTTCTAACAGTAAGTGCAAATTGTATAATTTTAACTTTACTTTATTGTGTTGATATTGTGTATGAAAAAAAAGACAACCACTAAGTATTTATATTTTCTATAACAATGTTCTTTGCAGAAAGTACGTGGTGGTACATTTGCAGTAATGAGCACTTTATGAGGCTGAATTAGGTACCTATTACGTTGATGAGAACATATAGGACGATACGTACGGTGGCACCCCAAACACCTATTGATAATCTTTTTAATTGGAATAGCTTATAAAACAGATATAATCGTTATAATATTTAATAATGACAACTTTTGAATGTGTGTTTTACATAAATATGTGTATGTAAACGTAATTTACAGTAAATTATTATTTCAGTAATTTACAATATCAGTAAATTGTTAATGTATTTTTTATCAATCAAAGAATTATAAGTTATAACACATTGACGGAGAATTCGGTAAACATATATAAAAAACATACAAACCATACATAAAAAGTCGAATATTGAACCGCTTCCTTTATCAAAAAAGGGATCTTATTGTAATAACATTTTTATAGGATTGAAAAGAATATACTTTATTGTACACCAAGAACAGCCCAAAGGAAATAAATACTACACTACTATAAATACTACAAGAATGAAGATGAATACTATATACTACTAGTTGAATACTATATATACTACAAGAATGAAAAGTACAATTGGCGGCCTCATGATATCGGTGTTATACCCAAATTATGAAAATCATTGTTATTTGTATTTATTAGTTTTGAGCACCTAATATACATAAAATACGAATACATTTTTTTTTGTAAGAAATACTCGTATAATATTTGGGCTATTTCCTCCTTCTCCATCATCATATAGCATCAGGTATACTTTAATTTCTATCCTTAGATTATGTAGATATAAGATATTGATACTAACTTGATAGAGTCAGTTTTTTTGAGAAAAGAAGATTAAAACAAAATCTTTCTATTACTAACGATTTATAGTCTTAATTTTCTTTTAACTTACAAAAATTTTTTACTCAAAATCAATAATCCATGAAATTTCAGTACCTGTGCTGGAGACCAAATCAGAATTTTAAGTCCAATTAACCAATTAACACGCACTACTTTATAGTAGCGGTCTTTTTATTTTATTGATAGTTATTCCAGAGAATAAGACCCGTGCCCAGCAGTGGGACGATTAATGGATTGAAGATTATTCTTAGGAAACTAGAGGTTATGCATGTAATAAACAACAGTAAAAGATACGGATAGTTTTGCACTGCACTCTCACTGAGTTACAATTCCACATGATTCCATTAAACGAAAATAAATAGTTTACGTTGTAGTAAATAAAGGGCTTGAACTAAGTTTCGTTAATCATTTCGACACAACAGTTTGTTTAAACTAGGCGCAATAATTATTTCTAATAGGAATTTGGCAATGACTCTAATATAGGGTTACCATAAATATGAGGAATCGACCGGGACATTTATAAAAAATATTAGAAGGTAGCGTTCTAAAGGAACCTTCTTTAGGAGGTTCTTTTGTAATAATTATCTGCTCTTATTCAAATACCATTTGAAGCATATCAGTCATAAAAAAAGCGATCAGTAAGTTTCTTAATCTCAAGTGAGTGCTACTTTTCTCGGCCCATTCATATTTTTCTGATATTTTGGCTTTTCTGAGCAACTCTTTGGCTTTTTACGTGATTATAAAAGTCAATGCATAACATTTCATATTGGAAATGCACTCTATTATGCTCTCCCTACAGCTATGAATACGTCTGTATTATCCATGGTGTGCACATGCATGCCTGTTTACCTAGCCCTCATCCTAACTAAATTTCTATGGTTTTCAAACTGTCCCGGTCCATAAGACCGAGACACGGGACACGGGACACCGTGCTTCAAACCGGGACAAGTCCCGGCGTACCGGGTCGTATGGCAACCCTAATGTAACAGGAAGCACCGCTTTCAGTATAAGCGGAACTTGCGGTTTCAATAATATATGGTACACTGATACTTTAACTGCGCATTGCTTGGTTTAAAGCGCAGTGTGGGACGGCTTCCAACGAGATGGACCGACGACCTGGTAAAGGTCGCTGGGGATCGTTGGATGCAGGTAGAATGCGACTGGTCCCGGTGGAAGTCTATGGAGGAGGCCTATGTGCAGCAGTGGACCTCTTTTGGCTGATATGATGATGATACTTTAATGAAACCGCAAGTTTTGTTAAAATAGCTAATGAGTTCAAATACTTTTATATTTATTTTTTCTTATCATTCGTAGTATTAATTAGGTATTGTTGTATTATTGCAGAGTGCAGCGTGTGCGCAGCGGCCGCGGCCGCAGCCGCAGCAGCAGCGGCGGCGGCAGCGTCGTGGGCGGCCAACCACGCTGCTGAGATCAGCAAGTCGCCACGGTCCCACATATCGTCACCAATTATCGTCACCAACGGCACTGTCAACGGAACTGCGCAGTACAATGGAAACTGTAAGATTACTTTTACATTATAAGACAAGTGTCAGCTATGCTGCAGGTTACATGCTTGTGTAACCTTATAAGACGTTATTGGTAATAACTCATACATAACTACACCAGCTGATATAAACAGTACTTCCCTACCTACTATTTAGTTAGTTGATACTCAACTCAACTATAAATTCTTACATGAAAATTCGTGTATGAAACCTGCTCTTTGAGTTTGTTTTATTTAGTGTATGCTCTAGAATTAATTAGATAAATGAATTTCGAATACTTCGTTTTTAAGATACCTAAATGGGGATCTTACTGGGCTCAAATATATGAAAAAAAATGAAATGAAAATAGTTTTCCATTGATATGAAGAAGAAAAGTAAATCTACAAAAACATATTGGAATTGGCTATCTATTTTATAAAACTGGTATGATCTCCACTTTGCTAGGAACCGGGGACTTTTTTATAAGGTTTAAATAGTAGGTACTATTTTATTAGTAATAATTATGTGAGCACAAATAGAATAATAACAAATATAATAACAATATTTGAATTAGAATAAAGAAAGACACAATATGACTTGCAATTAAAATTGTCCGAAATAATTCAAACCACACAGTCACAGAAAGGTTCTTGTTGGAATTCGAGTATTATGGTTCTCCTTCTAGGTTGAATCTCATGTAGATAAGTGGTCTAATTGGTGGTTGGTGGAAATTTCCTAGAGACTACTTTAATCGTAGGCAAATTGTGAAAAAACGTTAAAATGATAAAAGTCGTAACCGGGTAAGGTCCTGTTGTGTCTAAAAGGTTTAGGTATTGATAACTGTAAAACTGATTGGCCTACCAGTTCCAATCCAATTTAACATACCTACGGAATGTTTAGATTTCAGTTATTTAATACCGTCTACGTCCTTAAAACTGTAACCTGCACAGTAAAGGTTCGAAATACCTACTTATTTTATAATTTAGGGTGCCAGCAAGCACCACCCACCCCTGGCAGGGAACGCCTATAAGGAAAAATTAACATAATGCGTTTGGGGCGACTGTACCCTTAGCTATGGTGTATCGTTTTAAAGTTCTTCAACAGTAATATAGATGGCAGCACGATATTGACGATGGGAGTGCCCTCTACAGTTAACTTAACGCGATACCAAATTGGGAAACACTCCAAGAAATATTTTTGTACAAGTGTTGATCACTAGAGGACACTTATGGACATGTTTATACGAAGCTTGCTTAATTTTGGACATCTTTGAAAAAAAAAAAAGTTTCTGTTTATAACGAGTGTAATGTCAATAATGTAATGATTTTAACTTATAAGGTTGTGTGTTATGTTATTATGAAAAATAAACTAATTCTGTAATTTTATTCTTTATATAAAATGCGCATAGTCCCTAGATAACCATTTGAATTATTGATATTTCCTCCAGTATGTATGTGTATTTGATTGACCTCTATTGTAAGCAGGATGATCAGAAGTAGTTGTCGAGTTATCTATTCAAGGTCGACAAATCATTGCTAGGAACCCTTAACATTTAAGAATTATTCATCACATTTTATTCTTAAGTACTATCAGTGTGTCATATTTCTGAGAAGGGACTTAACAATCGATTAATCAGTTGGTTTTAATTTACATGGCATCGTAGATATTAAAAAATTTAACTAGCTTTTAGTTGGGGTGAAAAGATCAGAGAAAGTGAATACGACAATTGGTCGAGTTTCATTATTTACGAAACTTGTTTTTCTTGTGAGGTAGCTATTGTCGAATATTGTTGATGCATAATCATACGTGGATTAGATCAGTAACAATGGGTCCGGTCGGCCAGGTCGTCAGCATATGACGTGACCGAAGGGGACTCCCTCTAACGGTTGGGGAGGATAAGATCCAATTTCGCTATAATACAGGAATGCCAACGTGAAATTGTCACACTAGTAACTGTAGACATGAAGTTTAATAATGAATTTAATACGAATTCAAAGGGGATCGCGGATTTAAGCAAATGAATTCATTGATCTTTTTATTCAACTTTTTGACTTTTGTGTGAGCCTGGGATTCTTCCTTTTCGTTTTCTCCCTTAGGAAGTGTACTTTCTAATGGGTCATGTCCATCGGAGTTGATTGTACCGGAGACGAAAGTATAATACATGTGAATAATGATCCTGGTCTCAAGAATCCTTAATTTTTTCGGTAATTAAATAAATAAATATTAATTTGGAATGGTAGTGTTCACATAATTACAAAAGAAATTATGATAACTGCAAAATTTAGAAACTGTAGCGCTGTCATCTACGTCCCGTTCTGTACAATATTATTCATATGTTCCAGACAATGTCTCAGTAGCAAATACATTAAATTAATAAAAGATAAAAAAATATTTATACATTACCTAAGGAAACATTATAGTAGAATTAAAATTATATCAGTAGCTAAATACATCTTTAAACTTTGATGTAAGTAATTCCTATTGCTCGTTTAGACGAGTATTAGAATTTAACAACTCAACTAGAATTCAACTTAGTTTGGACTGCTAAACTTCATTGAACTTGAAAACGTATAAACACTAACTTTAGTATGTATGGGTTCTATTATTCCAAATTTAAAGTACAGGTCAAATAAAACAGGACTGAGTATACGCGCCGTAAACTTGGACGCAAACTCTGCATTCCGATCAAAGTTGTCTCCCAGATACTACAGGGACACATACGTTTTGATACACGTGTGGATTTTCGAATACCAAATCATTTTAGAATCTTTAAGAATACTTGGGTCCTTGATCGTGCGATTTGCGATCTTGCAAATCGGGCAACTCTGTTTTTAAGTCGGTTGTAAGATTTCATATCTAGTTGTTGTTTAGTTAGTTTAAAAAGAATTGACATATCGTAAAGCTTTATTGTATTAAGACTATCAAAAACATCAGATTGGCTTCCTGAACATTTGACACTTATTACAGGAATCTGTAATTTGTTACTTTGAAGTTTACTAAAAGACATTTCCCTATTAGGTAAAAGGTACTTTTTCTCTTAATTATTGTCATAATATTTACAAAAATTGCACATCGATGTCTATTGAAAATTTGGTAATATCAGTCTATTTATTACTCCTTTAGTTGTTATATGTATCAATAGCTGTAATGTGTTAAGCTGTATGGTAATATGGTAACCTTCTAAAGCAATTAATTAAATATAAAGCAACCGAAAGCTTTCTCAGCATTGCTCAATTAGCATAGTGGGATATGCAAGATTCTTTTCACGTTACAGAATACATTAAGTCCCTAGTAAAGATTATAAAAACATCTAATAGCATACAATTCCTAAAACAGCATAAAAAAACCGTTTATCTTTGTGAGATATGAAACAAAAGGACTTGGAAAGTTGGCCATCCCCAATAGATCCTTTTGCGTTCGGCTGTTCGCGGCTTCTATTGAGAATGTTTTTTGTGAGGTTTGAAGATTTTGGGTGTTTGTAACCAATGTATGTACGAGGTAGGTAGTTGATGCCGTTCACCCTGCAGCGTGCTCTTGTCTGTTGGCAGCGCAGGGAACGTTCGTTCACCACGATGCGCGCTGCGCCGCCGCCGCGCCAACAAGTGACACAATTTGGGTTGGGGTAAAGCGGCCGGCGCTTTCGGGCGGTGTACACGTTTCGTTGGCTTCTCTATTTTAAAAACTACTTGCTTGACGATATCCGGGAAGGGACCGACCGCATCACCGCGGCGTCGACTCTACACCACTGTCACTCATTTTCGATGCAGTCGACCTGCGTACGCGTCGTTGGTCGCTTCGCGCGCACGCGCGTCCGCCTTCATGCACTTTACACATTTTGATAGTTTATAAGTTTTAATCGTGTAAAGGTAAATGAACCTGTATTAAACAAAGTGCCTTTTTTCTATCAGAGGATGTATGTTACGAAAAGGTGATATTTGTGGTGCCAGTTGATAATTTTTAGTTACCATGAGCGGGAGGGAAGGCGGAAATGCAGTTCCCTCTTCGAGTAAGTAGTGACTTTAGATTTTTTCTATATCTCTAATTTTTTTTCTTTCAGTTGTTGTTTGTTATACTTTATAAGATGCAGTCGAGATATTGTATTTATGTTTAAAAGTTGTTTCAAGTATTGCGAACGTAACATTACCCTTATCGAACGGATGTGTTATACGCAGTGCCCAGGAAGGCAATCACAAACAGTTCATCATTGAAATTATTCAAATTGAGGTTAATAGAGTCTCGTTTCACTGATGTCACACATATGTGTGCCATGTTTACTGGGTATAACGATGATCAACAAGATATACTAATTATAAATTCGTACTTCCTAATTAGAGAATGTCTTATGGCATGACGTCACATTATACGCCACACCGTATAGTTTCCAAATAATATAAAATACTATTTTTCATTGACTTCGAATTAAAAGCACCAATAAGTCATTTATCAGTATCTGTTAAGTTAAATTCGAAATGAATTAAATACGAAGTGCGTATATTAATGAATGGACGTACTAGCAGTCCTTGTAAAACATGGGTATCAAGTATTGAATTGGAAACATGTGACGTGAACATTTTATCAAACAAGGTCTACGCATCGAGCAGTTAATTGTTTACTATTCCTACGATACCGTTTTAGTTGCTCGCATGCTTGCTGCTGCTTGCGACTTGGCGCCTCTGTTTTGCTGTTTTCAACTCTAAGAACACTCTTATAAGTTTTATACTACAAATATACTTTCTATTTATATTTATCTGTGTGTGTGATAAAAGCTTGAATGTGTTTAGGTAAGCCGACTGCATTTTAGAAGGACCTTAATCTCACGCCCCACTCCTCCTGCAGTACGTGTTTTTGTCGTCGGCATACCAGAGTTGTAGTGAGGAGCGCACTATCGATATTTTTATGTTGATTAGAATATTGTTTACATTCTTACGCAACAATATTATTCAGGTCGAGGTGTTAAGGCACATCCTCAATATGCGTGTACCTTTTGGGTTTGTATTTACGTTGTGCGTAGTAGAGGCTAGTACCTACTTATCTAATAGGAAAACAAGGTTTATTATAACGATAATAAGTTTCGCTTGGTCTATTAAATTAATTTGTGTGTAAAAGCATATACAGAGTACCGAAAGCGTTCTTCCAAACAGGAATTTTCGTAGAGAGTTATAGAAGTACCATCCGGAATTTTTAGAAAGTCGATGTAAAGTGAGGTGACGTCCCTAAGGCAGGGTCCGAGTTCGTAACCAGTCAATTAAATCCGAATGGTGGTACGTTCTGCTATCTCTTTCCCTCCTAGTTCAAGATACCAAAGCATAAGCGCCACTTGACGATGATTCACGTTCAAATTCCATACCTACGATTGATAACAGCAAAAAGTGGTGAATGGCACAATGTTTTAGGTCATTTCATTGGCTTGCTGGACATGCGTCCTACAATCATATTGGTATGCGTTTTGTTTACTACACGTGTGACTCGTTTCATTGAAATTATGAATGAACTTTGTGTGATTCTTGAATTTGCTACCGCGGTAGCAAAACCTACATTTGACATCCTGAGTTCTTTTTCTAATCTCTTCTAAGTGATGGGGAAGTTTTATACAGTCAATAAAAAGTTGCTTTTGACATAACATTATGATTTATATCATATTAGAAATCGATTTATTTCCGAGAAATTACTCCACGTGGACTTAGCCCCTTGTTCTTGTGCCAACAATACCCTTCATTTATTTCTGTTTTCTAATAGTTATAGTTGCGCAAAGCTGGAGGAGCTACAAACTGATCTTCTCCGAATCCCGTTGTGGGTTTCAAGACATTTTATAATCTATCTAAGTAGCTTTTGTCATTTTATAATGTCTCAGAAATCTGAACGTAGATCCTGGCTTGATTTAGTTCCAGTGGCAGTTAGTGCGACGGGCAAGTGCAGTGCCAAAAAAATCTGAAGTTTGCCAAGTGGTAAGACCACAACTAATTAAACTTAGATTAGAAACTTTAGACCTTGTAGTCTACATTGGGTCCTCGATATTAGCTTTTCAAATATTGTGGTAAATTAACCAACATAGTTTGAGTGTGTTATGTCCGTTACCTAGCTTCTTCTTTGGCTACATCAATCAGATTAGCGATTTTTTAGTTTCAAGATTCAATATTATTCAACTATTCTATTAATTTTTATGTGTTGTTGTTACAATAATGGACATACACGCACCCTATTGCGGGGTGCAAAATAATATGCACCTGGCAGGCAAGCTTATGGATCCGGTTAAAGGTGAATATAAACTTGCGATGTTTTTTAAAGCCGAGTTAGGTACTGAGACAGAATTACCAAAGCATTCTTTAACACTTCAAATTAAAAAAAAAACCTAATTAAAACAAAGATATCGAGGTATTTAAATAGTGCACAAACCAAGCCAGCAGTAAGTCCCATAAGTATTGTGTCTAATATTATAGCTTTCTGAATCAGACCCTTGTTCCATAATTTCAACTAATGCTGCACGTGAATTCCCAGTCCCAAATAAGCATCCTAAATATCATTGTTATGAACTATCTATGTGCTAAATTTATAACGTTGAAGAAGAGTACTTACCATTTCATTAAACCATCAGGTTTGTTATCGATGTCTGGAAAAATCAATTTATATGAATGAAGCTTATTATAACAATTAATAATGGTTGTGGCAGGATCGTCCCTCGTCCCTCGCGCGTCATCAGTCCCATGTTGTATTCTATGTGTTGCTCTTAGCTTTTGATACGTATCATCGGCCCGCATCCAGACACACTGCCACCAATAACCCAACAAACCAATACATGTATATTATATTCCTTTATATTGCATACAGCATTGTAGCAATGAGATTTGGTGATACCCTAGCCTACGTGACTAGGATAGATTTGGTGAAACTTGATTTTGTTCGAGTATGTAGATACTTGACGAAAATCAAGTTTCCCCAAATCTATCCTAAATATCGAACCTGTAATGGCTCCGAACTTGGGCATCACGTCTCATTTTTCTTCGAAATACCTACGTGGTTAAGTCAAACGAATTAAGCTTATATGTATTATCAAAATTATGGAACCCCTGACAAATACATTCATATATATAAATACGAGTACATAAATTATAAGTATTTTATGTCAAATACGCAATACATATGGAGATACGTATGAGACGACAGACGGGTGGGTCAACACAACACGTGTTTGTTTATTGACGAAACTTTATTCCATTCATGGAAGTTATCCTTTACCTCATGACGCAGATTAACAAAACGGAAATACAATGCAAATACAATACTCGTAATAATTACCTGCATCGTTTTCAAAACCAATTTTCAGACATGGGAGACGAAAGTTCATCTAGAATCCAGGAACTACTCTCACAAATTCGCGCCCTGGACACAAACTGTGCTTACACGCCCACGTTAATTATTATTTAACGTAGTAAGACGTTGGGGTGCGCGCGAGCACCAAATGTTCCACTTAAAATATGCATAGAATTTCCCCTTCCTGCTTTTAAAATACCACAAGCTTAAATTTAAATATCAGTTAAAAATAGTGCACCTAATCGCTTTAGGAACTGACAATAAACCAGTAACGTCACGATTTCTGCCTGTTATTTTGTTGTGGATGTAAGAAAGTTGAAAAATTTTCGGAGTATTCAGTAGAAACTAGGATATTTTAATCTGCAGCACAACAGTTCGTTGGACAACAGTTGTGGCAATTTGATACATTGTAGAAGCAAAGTAATGGTTAAATATTTGAAGAGGCGAGTCAGTGTTGCATTAGACGAATACCGTGTAATGCATCTGTTGCATAGAAATTCCGGCGCATGTTGAGGTGTAGCGTGGAATGTGCGTAGTCGGGGTACGGGCGCGGGCGGGGCGTGGGGACTCGCGCGCACCATGCTGAGTAAACAAAACTACAAAACAGGCACATAGTACGTACACCAGTCGGATGCGCCGGAGTGCGCCAGCGCTACCTCACTCACTACACACTATATATATAAATAACGCACTGCTACCGCATTAATGTCATACATTGTTATGAGTTAACAACCTGCTACACTTTAATTAAACACAACTAATATATTTCAAGTTAATTGCAACTAAAACTTTAAATTAGAATACTGGACCATGTTATAATTTGTAGTATATATTTAATTTAAAAGAAAACTTGGATCTCGAAAACACCGAAAACTTTCAAAGCTTACAATATTAATTATTATTTATAGTATAATTAGGAGGTTACGTACAGAGTTAAACACTTCCTGTGTTCCCGAAATCGTTAAAATTTATTGTTTTGTTTTAAATTATGTATTAAAATTTGTTTAGTGGTCTGTATTGTACCATAAAAACGTGAAAGTACATAATATAGTTAAAGCCAATGGATATAGGCAGCCAATAAACAGATTCTTGAAGTTAGGTTAAGGCACCTTCATTGATTGTAAGCTTATGATTACAGGTACCTTAAGTACGTTAAGTTATTGATGAAAATAATAAATTCTCGAATGAATACTATCAATGGTTTTTGCTGTAAGCCTTTAAGAATTAACCCGTTTGTTATGTAAATACTAGTCCACTTCAAAACATATTTAAACACTACAAAAAACAAGTCTCTTCAAAGAAAATAAAACATTCTTTCCTTAACGGCGAACAGTTATACAAGTTTATTTTTGTATACATATTAACTAAGCAACTGATTGGATTGTGTTGCCAGCATGAAACGTGTTGAAACGGATCCTACGTTATTCAGAAACAAGTCTCGAAGCTTTCTCATTAATGTGGACTAGGGAATAATAAATATTGAGTATGGTGAGCCAAGGTGAGGTTGTGCGGCGGCGGCGACGAGGCCGGCTAGGTGCACTGTTACGGCAATGAATGAAAAAGGTACCAGAAACTCAACCTAAATACCGAGCATTCTTCCAGTCCCCGCCGCCGTCGCCACGTGTGCTGCCACCACGCTTTTACCGCTGCCGCCGCCCGAAATAATATGCCTAGCTTACATACCAACACATGGAAATGTATATCGAATTAGCAAACCCACCAATAAATTCTCATATAACTAACATTTGAGTAAGCCTCCGCTACACTAACGCCCGATTGATGAGAGAGCGCCGTGAGAACTTAAAGCTTGTTTTATTTAAATGTTGTTTTGTTGTGGTCTAGATTGGACTCGTAATATAATACTAGCTGACCGTTTAAAAAATATTTTAGCACATCTGATAAATTAATGAAGTTTCAATTAAAATTAATTGCGCAGTAACATTTTTTAAGTTTCTTCTGGGTAGGCAGGTAAAATATAAAAAATACAACATTGGAATTTGCATATAAATTATAATTAATAATACTTTCTTGGAAATAAAAAAATATTAGGTGTTAATCAGCGTGAGTATTGGAGTCGGTGTTTGTCATCTGAAGTATTTCCGGATTTTACTTTTAAAGTGGTTAGTCATAATATTTTTCAAGGAAGCTCCGCTATGTTAGTCATCGTTACAATTGATTACCATACATGACGAGCTAATTTATTACAACCACCGACCATAATTCAAATAATACCTACCTTACTCTATTTAAACTTGGATGGAACTTAATATGCTTAAATGAATGAAATGGAATTAATAGCTTTAGTGTAAATGGAGGTGTCCTTTATTTGGTTCGATTCCCACGTTATTTGTTGTCTCGGTGGCCGATAAGGGGAACAGTATACCCTTTCTTCGACCAGTACGTACGAGTGTAGGCCCTTATTTATTGCTAATAGATTTCCGAACTTTAAAATGTCTACGCATGCATGTAGACGCAAGGGACTACGACCCACTTAATGCAATTTAACTATTAGTGAGTTCTTTATAACCTTTTCAATTGAATAAGAATATGTTAATGTGGTGCCGGAATTATTTTACTTTTATAATGTTGACAGTTAATTAAATTATACCTTAAATATTCGGATACATGTTTTGTACATTTCGGATGTTAATATTTTGTTATCGATTGTAATTACGACACGAGAAATGATTATGCACGAATAATATTCGGTACTTAACACATCATAAGCATTATAACCTCTATTTAAAACCACGCAGGAAAGATTGTCGTAGATATACAATTCGTACTACTAAAATAATGTTAATTAGGTTAAAATACTATTCATATTGATGCATCGCTAAAGCTATGTACCGGAAACGAGCTTTATGTGTAAAGGAACTCGAAAGGAGTCACAATTGATAAGAACTCAATTAGCTTGTAGATTTCGAAACAGGTAAGTAAGGGGGAACGATGCGTGGACGGGAGCGATGCTAAGCGAGCGAGCGGGCGGCGAGCGCGGCCGCACCTTTGCCGAAGCGTTAGTAACAAACAAAGTGAACATTTATTTGCAGGTGCAGCGGGCGCGAGCGGCAGCGCCGTCATAGGGGTGACGCGCCGCGGACGGTGTAAGTGGTTCAACGTCGCGAAGGGCTGGGGGTTCATTACCCCTGACGATGGCGGGCAAGATGTTTTCGTGCACCAGGTGATTGTTATCAATTTATTCCTCAAAGTATGCATGTAACGAACTTTATTTAATAATTAAATACTTATGAAACCTAAATTATGTTCATCAATTACTTCGTAGGTAAGAACTCTACAATAGTTATTAGAAAAAATCATTCAGAAAAAAATATTGTGGCGTATCTAGCGGTTGACCCGATAGTGCGCTTATTTGTTTGTTCGGCTTATCAAGGCCGGATGTTTTTTCTATACATTTGCGCCACCAAACTTGTACTTCGTTCGGCTGCAGCGACGCTAGCGGTAAAACTTATATTAGGTCAAGACTATGTTACTGGATGCCGATAACGTTGATTTTTTTCTCATAAGCGATAAGTAAATTTATAGCCCGTTGAAGGGATTCAGAGTATTCCGGAGTCAATAATAATAGTAGTTAGCATGAACTTGTTATTTTTATACTGAACTAGCGACCGCCTCGCAGCGCCGCCGCCTCCGTCGTACACAAATATTGTTAATACTATTATATTATTTACTTTTATAATTCTAAATCCATTTTGGACTGGTCAATACACATGTGTACATGAGTAACAGATGAAGAAATAGTTATGCTTTTCATGTAGGTAGTTCACAATTAATTTGGGCAACTTCAATATGATTTTACATTTTTTTCCAGAGTGTGATCCAGATGCCAGGGTTCCGATCGCTAGGCGACGAAGAAGAGGTGGAATTCGAGTGCAAAGAATCAGATAAGGGTCTGGAAGCGACACGAGTCTCCGGGCCGTCGTCCGTGGACTGCCAGGGATCGCATCGGCGCCCGCTCTCCAAGAAACGGTTCAGAAAGATACGGTAAACTTTGCTATGTAGATTAGGAGGAAGTATTTTAATGCCTGTATGTATAATAGTATCAAAAATACTTCCGAGCTTGCTATGTGACATTGCTGATACTCCCTTCATAGAAATGGTTATGGTGACTGACTTCTTACGTACTCTACTAGCCTAGGATTGATATAATGGGATGATAATTATGGTTGCTAGTAACGAATGCCACGAATGACGGGCAATTTTGTAATCTCATCTTTTGTAGCTCGGTGTTTATAACATAACCATATTATATGTAAATAGCTTGGCTTGCCGAAAAAAACCCTTTATCACGATCATGATGCAACTGCCTTTCATCATCACTGCTGAAAAAAAGCGTTGCCCATAGACTTCTACAAAGTCTGGTTATATGCCGCCTACGTCCAGTACCATGCCACTAGGACGTATGTATATCTCGTTGGAGGCCGTCCTTGTGTTGGGTTTTCCGCTGCGTGATAGGTACTCGAGATCTTGCCTTTCGTCTTTTATTAATTATAAGTAATCCGATATTACAAGGGACTACAAAAATACTGAGTCATCACTTTATACAGTAATCATATCAGTTCACGTGAGAATTAATAAGTATACGACATTACATGTAATTTGTACCCATGCCAATTTAAAACACGTTATGAAATAAACATGTGATAGATGGTCTGTATCACAAGTTTTCCTACATGCCATAGTTATTTTAGGTATATTGAAAGTCAACCAATGAGTTATCAAAATAATTAAACAACTTCATGAAGTTGTTACATAAAGTTGAATAGACAAACGATAACCTATTGAAATCAATATCTATTACCTACAGTATATTTCAAATAATAGATATACCTACGCATATATGTAGTTACGTTTTTCACTGCTTAAAACAGCCGTTATAAAGGAAATATTTATGTATCTCGTATCTATATCAAGTAAAACTGCAATAACTTCAAAAAGATACGTCATTTCAGGTTACATATAAAAATTATATTTGTACTAGAATTGTTACCATCTGCTTGCTTGTTGCTATGTCAAATATCTACATATTCAGAGGTTATCGCATTATTTGCTATGGGAAAAATACAGCCTACAAAGCTATCAAGTAATAACATTCTTAACTAAATAGTTCTAATTATTTACTGCATGGCATAGACATATGCTAGATAAAGTTCTATTTTGAGCAATGTTGAATAGATAATATGGAACGTATCTATCGTGTTAATTGGGTTTGAAATTTGAATAGACCAATAGTGTAGTAGTCAACGCATCACGCGATGTGATTCGTTACTAATACATGTTACAAAATGGATTGCATGATAACACCTATGTAAAGTCTCACTTAAAATGAATAGCTAAAAATTTAATGGATATTTAGATCCTAAAGGCAATATTGGTTGACAACAACAGGGGCTCTTGAGAAGCATTTTACCGCGGATAAGGAAATGTATTCGCTATAATATAAGGATAGAATATATTCAAAAACATACGATACGAATACGAAAATTTTAATAATAGATTTTGAGTATTTTTATGTATCTTACATAATTATTATCATCATTGGTCTTTAGGGCAAAGTTGAGTAGCGTACCTAAAGCTAAGTAGTAGTGTAAATATTCTAAAGAAAATGACAATACTTAAAGTAGTGTGATAGATGTAACATGTAATAAGCTTTCTACATACTAATTTCTGAATACTTAATTATTATGGATTACATTTCGATCCTTTATAGCGCGAGGTTTTGGGTATCATGCCGATAAATGTATTATTGCTTTTTTTCACTTTATATTTGCTTATTTTATTTTATAAGTACGTAGGTATTATAAGAAAATAATTGTTGATAGACAGAAAAAATATTGGTTATTTTTTGTTTTTAATTATTTTCTTGTTGATTGTTTTTTGCACTTCCATTTGTTTTCAATAATCATCTACTTATATTGTCACATATACGGGGTGGCATTAAATAACCTGCAGGTGAATAACACCATGACATAGGTAGCTACTACCCCATATAAATAAAAAAAAATAACATAGGTACTTTCATTATTCACAATTCCTTTAATGTCGTATGCAAAGACATAGCGAAGACGTTGAACTTATTGTAGCTATACTCGTATTTATCTATCCAGAGATAGCGAGTACATAACATAAAAAGCGCTCATTCGCTGCCGCATTAGTCAATGTTCGGCAGTAATGCATAGCATTTTGTGAAAATTTAGGTTAACGATTAATCACTTTATCACGGGATTGCATAAAGGAACAAATTATAAATTAAGTCTAACATGTTATATGTTACCAATACTACACTAAGTCGAAGCAGTGCAAGCAGTTTAATCGGCATCCTGTATAATACAACAATACATTGAACAAGATCGTATACGTCTCACGTAGGCTTCTTTCAGTGAATATCAGTAGTTTTTTTTTTCATTTTTCACATTTGTACAATAATTATTTGGCTAAGTATACCTTTATGTAGATTTTTGAAAACGTCAAATATTTTTTTGAAAGCAAATCATCTTGAACCTCTATAAGGTAGGTTTATTAAAGTATAATTGATTGCAGTTGCTACAATTGCGGTGAGTTCGCTAACCACATAGCGGCTAAGTGCAGCATTGGCCCCCAACCAAAGAGATGTCACAATTGCAAGAGCGAAGACCACCTCATCGCTGACTGCCCAATAAAGGTACATTTTTCGTATTCTTGTGTCCGCAAATAGTCCACCAATTAAACGCCAGTAGAGGGCTAATCCGCTGGACTAAGGGCCTGTTTCATCACCTCTGGATAGCCGCTAACCGCCAGATAAATTAAAAAATGGAATGATATTTGTATGAAGTAACTTAACGGGAACTTATGGAGGTGGTGAAACAGCCATAAGTGGTTTGATTTCAAATCACTATAAACAAGGAACCGCAACTAAAGATTTATAAGAAAAGTGTGTTCTTAGCATACCTTTAAATTATAATTCTGAAACATACGTATCAATAAATAAATATTGCGTCCAAATATATTATACACTGAAATAATTTTAATCACATTAAAGGTGGAGAAGAAAAAGGACGATGCAAGCAAATCGAGTTCGAGCAGCTCTCAGGGTGGTCAGCAGGGCAGCCCATCGCACTCGTAACTTCATCAAAACACATACTTTATTCCAAAACCCGACGCAACTTGTATACTTTCTAACGGCATTTCTTCGCTCTTACTTTGACTATGTTATAACGTTTTTATAAGTTTTTACACAAGGCTTATGTCCGTTTAAAGACTCCATTCCAAATTGTGACGACTTAATTGAATTGACAGGTTTTATTTCATGAAATATTTTTTTGACGACAAGCTATCATCAACCAGTTAACACTATGGGAAAACATCTACCTCACTATAGTAACAGATAAACTATACAAATAAGTACAAGACTGATCGGTACAAATCCATAATTCTAGTACAAACTATACATTTATATACTTTTACATAATAATTTTAATGATAGTAACATTACGACCTAAGTTCGCAAATGTAACGTAAGTACAAATTTTATGTGTTCGAGTGTCAATATCTTAATTATATTACGTATATTGGTATTTATCCAAAGTTAAGTGTGTGTTTATATTATTATTATTTTGTTGCTATATTATATTATGACAAACTTTATGTTAATTTTAGCTTATAATAAATATAATGTTAAGTTAGAAGTATTAACTGGCTATGAAAAAATGCGAGCGTTAGCAATACATAGAGCAATGAAATAATAACAAAAAATTCTAAACACAGTAAATACTACGAGTAAATAAAATAAACTTTTAAGTCCGAATTACACTTTGCAGATACGTGTGCTGACATATTACAGATAATAATACCCACAACCCTTACTCTTGTTAGACAGTTAACTTTTGAATCAAAATATTAACATTTTTGTTTGTTTAATTTTCATACGTAAATACAAAGTACCTAAACTATAAAGGTAATGTGCCAAAGTCAAATTAACATTGTTGCAATAATTGTAAAAATATTTTAATTAGACTAGACTCAGTATTTTGTAATACTTGCCCTAGCAAGAAATGCTATTTTTTAAATAGACCGTACCAATTCATCGTTTCTAACAGTAATTTTAGATTAACTTTGCCATGTGTAGCAATTGCGACTTATGTTTGCTCAAAAGCCTAATCATAATTAAGTAGATCAAAGTTCGAGTTTAGTGTGGGTACTTAATCAATCCTGCAATCAGGTTTTCATTGTTAGGGACGTGTTACGTTTTATTCGACGTTTAATTAACTGCAAACTAAGATTGAAAGATATTGGGTAACTCGTGCAGAGCACTGCAATTCGTACAAGATCCGGAGAATATTACGTTGAGAGACGGAGATAAATATATGTCTAACAATGTTGAAAGAAAACGGTAAGCTTTTGTTGTTTCTATTTGAACTGAGAGTTTATAACCTATTTTTATGTAAAATGTTATCAGATGCTACCTCACCTACGTTTAGTAACAGCTAAGTTATAAGATTACATTCGTAATATCTTGCCGAACTCCCATTATTGCGATAGGTAGAGTCTATCAAACATAAAAGTGTCAAAAATATAACCCTGGAAGAATGACACGATGCCATAATTTTACAATAGTTTTAAAAAGTAAGCCACCGCATTAAAGGTAAGCAAATATATAAAACTGCAAGAATTTTTTTGAATTCTTTTTACATTTTGTGTTTTGCTATTGCAGAATATCTTCACCCATCGATGTTAATTTAAGCCTTCGTTTTACACAAAAAATGTAAGTAGTTTAGATTCAAATGATAAGGAGTAATAATCTACCTCAATACTTACGCGTATGACTTAGTTATTATAGTTAAGATATTTTACTGTATTTGTTTTTAGGTTATAACACTGACTGTCGTTGCCAACAAGTTCATAAAGACCTAATTATTATTAATAGGCCCACTGAAACTGTCTAAGGTTTTTAGCTGTAATAAATACACTCTTCTTATATAACTGTTATGTTTACCTTACCTGTAGTTACATAAGTTAATGCACCTACAATTAACTGCTCTAGTTAAGAAATAATGTGTAACGTCCGCCTGCGATAAATACCAATGAATTTAAGATTTTGTTTTAGGAATCTAATTCTTCATGAAAAGTAATGTGTTTAAATTATAGTAATTTAGCAAAACATAAAAATACAATAGTATGGTTCAGTTGGCAGTGGTGCCACGCAATTAAATTGATATTACCGGTAATATAATGTTCTATTTTTTCATAATATATTTGTGATCGTTATAAATCGATCGTCACAATTATATTTATTCAATCAGTTGCAAACTCAATATCTCGGGTATATTTGACAATCAGTTATAACAACGCGGCTATTAAGAGGTGATGAAACAGGCCCTAATGCGGGTTTTCTAGATATTTATAATTATAACATCAGTACCATGCTCGAACAAAATATTTATAACATTTTTAATGAGTATGTATTGCATGTCTTTTGGTCCTTAACGAAAACGAAACTTACATAATCTTTCCATCATTCGAGTCCTGGGAAGTGTGGGATTCTTACCCACTAAAACCTTCCTGGGCACCATCAGCATATGGAGGGGGTACTGTTTCTTCTTAAAATACCACCTCAGAACAAATTAATTTATTTTTATTAAAAAAAAATATGCCATGCACCCATGAAAATGCTTATAAAAAAGTTACTAATATTTTAGATATTTCGCAGAAAACATGTTTTTGAAAATACCCAACGCAATGATCATATTAAACGAAACACACATACCTACTCTCAAAGGATCTTGTTTGATCTATCAGATCATCAGATGTATGTACAAACAGCATGTGTAGTTTCCAATTTCATTAGGGGTCTGTTTACACCTTGTACAATTAATCTTGACGATAAATTGGTTCATTGAACAGTTAATATTTAAAAGTTATTAGTAAGTAGTCGGAGCGACATCACGGTAGAGACAGGTCGGTTTAGAGATATTATACACTACGGGTCTTTTTGCATTTCATTTTATATAGCAGTAGTTGTAATGTAGCTATTTATAAGATTTTAATGAAAGACTATTTGCAAACATCTACCTCATAATTTAATTACGTTAAATAGAGTTTATTGATAAGTTAATTAACATTTATAAATTCTAGCGATTATTTTTTTCCATGAGTATATCTTTGCTGAATGCCGAATTTCTTTCTTAGAGTTTAAATTTTGTTTTTTTATTATTATTATCAAAGAAAAATAAACTATAAAAAGTGGTGTTGTTTTTTTTGTGCTCATCTATAAAAACTGGTAAAGTGCTGTTGTTGCGTGTGCAATAAGTACTAAGTATCTAAAATACTTATTGAATTGTCTTTAGGTATCAAGAGCAAAACAGAGTCTTAGGACCTTTCTTCCAATAAAAAATGTTTTGACAGTTGTAAACAACTTCGACTGTACTTCATAGCAAAATATGGATGTCCATATTCTATCCAATTACGGAGTACTACAGACTCTGTAATTTTCACAGGTCCACACCGTACACCTTGATAACCTTATTGCACAGAATTGGAGCTCTAAGACAGTTAACCGTAAACGCGGTAGACCACGAAGGAGATGGCGAGACGACTTGGATGCCTTCCTGGATAACTGGACACAAATAGCCCAACAAAGAGATAAATGGAAGAAATGGGGGGAGGCCTTTGCTCAGAATTGGGACAATACGGGCTAGTAAAAAAAACTACCAAAATAACTATTATTTTATCCATTTAAAATCTAACTTAGTACCCATACTTGTTCAAAAAATCCTGTGATACACAGTTTTTATCTCACTCGGGGTTAAAAATGGCAAATGAGCCTTTGATTTAATGTTAAAAGTACATAAAGGTAAGAAACCTGAAGAAGAGTGTAGTAGTAGGTGCAAGTAATAATTAGTTAATGTTTCAAGGATATTCCTAAAAGTTACAAAAAAGATTAATGTTAGTCTATTGTAGATATTTCAGTAAACTTATTTCCTTTTCTAAGTATTATTATTAGAGCATTTACTAAATTGAAAGTTTAGAACCTCATTAAAAGTAAATAAACTAATGTGAATGTGAACAGTGCCGGTAATTGCATCAAAGTAATGAGTTTCTACACAAAATGACCACGAGTGAGTGATGGTACGGTCCTTGGAGAGAGATGGAGCGGCGCGGGGACGCGGGGAACGGTCGGCGCGGAGCAGAGATGTCACGTTTTTCAGCGAAGCCGGGCGAAGATGGGCGCTCGGAGGATGCAGTAGTGCGGGGCTCCCTTCCCCCGTTCCCGTAGCCCGCGCCCCGCGCCCCGCGCTGACGTAACGCTGCCGTGTCCGCCGCCCGCCCTAGTGTGTGCCGCGCCGCGCTCCGACCGGGCCATCACGCACGCCGCGCCCTGCACGACATCAGTGCTAATCACTTGACGTTTCCCATTTTTGCGCTCTGGTTCTGAGCTTAAAAAGTGAATGAGGTGCATGACGAGGTTGTGCATATGGTTATGTACGTCCCCAACCTTTAATCCTAATACGTTTTTACTGTAAACACTCGACACCGCCCTTAAAGGCCGGATGCATCGGTGTCATTCTCAAATGAGTTATCGCGTTGCAAAATCTCGGCTCTCTTATTTTTCTAAGGCGTTGTTAGTATTTGTTACAGTAAATTAAGCGTTAATTTGAATTATAAAATAACGTAAACACTGGTTTGTAAAAATAATTAGGGATTTTAATAAAATCTAGTTAAAGCGTATTAGGAAAATGAAATGATGATATAATTTTTGACAATATGTAATACGTAAAATCTTCTCGGAAATAGAAACTAAGTATTGTTTACAGAGTAACAACAGCGTTTCAAAATTATGTAGAACGATATAATATTTCCGGACTATTAGGGGTGAAGGAGATGACTATACGAATATTATGTATTTCCTTTTAGGTCTCATGATATCCAAAGTTGAGTAACATTATACAACTAAACGGGTAATAATATCTGATCGATTGTGTTGTCAGCAGAAATGTGTATCAAGTAGACCAGCAGTCAGCTCTATAACACAGTATTGGTAGTTGGATAATAGTTCCGATTGATATGATCTTACGGTAAGTTAGATGTGATCGATCCTGACAAGCGTATGTAGTGTAAACATTAAGCTTTTTAGTGATTAGAAGCATCATTTACTGCATTTTATATCTCCGAGCTTCCCAGAACGAGTCATCTGGTGACTGCCTCGTGCATACCATCATTCATCTTCATTGTAGTTTTTATTCCAGCAGCATCGATGGCCTTGAATTTAGATGAATGTATTTATTATTTTTACAAATGTGTATGCAGTAATAAATCAACCACTCGAAACTGCTACTAGCGGTAGACGTTGTAATATACTTATACAACATTTTGAGTTAAAATGCAGCGCTGAATACACTGAGAGCACCGAGATAGCTAACATAATATCGATCTGTGTGTCATTATAACCAAACACCCATTTACTGTCTAGAGGGAATGGCACCTTCGTGCCCTAGTGATTTTGAAGAGCATAACGACTTGTTGCACTAATCTCTGTCTTGTATCGTTAATCATTAAGATACTGGTTCATCAACTTTTCAACACATCCTTGGTCAAACATTTATGACAGATGTCTTTACTAAATTTTTCGTGAATCTGAATCTGCCTTCTTCACGTTTAGATCTAACATATTACATACCTATGTAGTATGTATAACATAAAATGATATTCCAGTAATACTTACCTATAACCGAACAACGTTCTCTAACTAGAAGACCTACTAGAAGCTTTGACTGCGCTTCTGATAATAATTAGAGTTTAGACTTACTTAGGTATACGCTGCGATGAAGTAAAGCTTACATTGAACGAACCTAGTAATAGTTCTTTAGTTCTACTCTCTCTTTGGCAAGGCTCTTGTTTAGGCTGTACTTGTAATTATGTTAATCTAATCAACCTAATCATGGTTTTGTTTATTGAATACAATCTAAATGATAGACTTTACAGTCACAATTAAATTTACAGTTACAATTAAATTTAATCATACGTTAATATTTTATTTTAATAATATAATTATGAGTGTATTACTACATTTTGTAAAAAAAAATGCAGCAACCGCTTTTGATAAAAGTATAAGTGTGTATACATTTGTGTCGTACTATTTTTGAATTATCAGAATTAATGTTTGTGATCTACTAACGAGTTTTCGTTGAATCATCTTTACATAGTATACCAGAATATAAAATCCTTTGAACTGAGCAACGAATGTTAATGCAGTTTTCAGCAATAGATAAAATTATTCAAGAGGAAGGTTTATACATTAGTATCTACATTGCACCAGTGCGAAGCCGGGACGGGTCGCTAGTATATAATATTAGGTAATTCACTATGTGTTACCCTTTGTCATCTACATATTAGTATCCCAGCGCACATATCGTATTAGCGTGCGGTGTAGCACCAAATAAACGGAGTATGTATGCGCACGACCATGAACGCTACAGCAAATCTATCAGACGGAAAGATCCAATAGATTGATAACGGATTGGTTCTGATTAAATCCAGGCTTTTCGTTTCTACCTGACAAGTTAATGACAAATATGATCAAGTACAAGTGAGAATTGCAGTCGTTACGAGTCAAGAATACCCCGCCCCTTCCCCCAAAAAAGCACCACCTACCATTTTCCGTACGGTAGAAAAGGAGTCCGTGGTCCTGGACTCCAAAAACATGGTAGAAGGCTATATCTGGAACTCAGAAAACCGGGAGTCTCTGCCTCTATTAATGTAACCAGACAGCAGCATGAACGGGGGCGGTTGGAAACTTGATCTATCCCTACAAAAGGATTTAAACTGTATACTTAATGCCATTGATTATGGCATTAAGTATATAACTAGAAATAATTGACAACAATTGTTAAGTTTTCAGTCGAAAATACATGATCGTTTTAAGATTTATGTAAATCTTCATACTTATAATCTTTCTGAAACGATATTAAATATATAACAAAATCAAAATATTTTTGGACATTTTACATAGCGACATCTAGTCCCAAACTAAGCTTATCTTGTACTATGGGGGTAATAGACAATTGATATAATACTTATATACTTTTTCTTCGTAAATACATACTTATTTATAACACTAAGAAACACCCAGATAAATACAAACATTTATAATCATCACATAAATATTTGTGTCCTGTGGGAATCGAAACTACGACTTCGTCATCAGCAGTCCGGTACTCGAATCACTAGACCACAAACGTCGCCGGTGACGAAATTGGTTAACAAGTTAACTCTTTAATTTTTTGTTGATCATAAGACTTAAAATAATACACATGACCTATAGCACAGTGTAATACGTTGTTACATTATGCCTATAGTATAAAATTCCGGCCAGTTTCGGAGCCTGTTCATACAGGCAGAGAGAAAGACAGTCAGACAATTACTAGTGGATATAGGAACGGACATACATACATACAGGTCAAACACAACGACATAATTCTCCTTCGGCAGTCGGGTAAAAATTAATACTGTTACTGCATTTTTTTATGATTTGATAGTGTGGACTATGGCTACTACATACTGCTTTCTTCGCAACTCGCATCTTCCACATCCATGGTAATATTTCAACCAATGTACACAAAACCTTCGGGCCTAGACTTACTATAAGTCTTCTCGCCGCGTCTGTGTCTGTCTGCCTGTACGCGACAAACTCAAAAACAACCGAATGAATTTTCAATGGACGGATTGACTCATTAAGGGCCTGTAGACAAGTTGCAATTTGATTTTCAAATCAACAAACGATTAGAAACAAAATATTCTTCTTCTTCTTATTTATTTATGGCAATTGGTGCCGATGACGACAATTCTGCCAATGTCAAAGTGGATGGGAAAAAAAAAAATTGTATGGAATAGTCACAAGCTGTCGACAAATCAGGTTGTCACTAATGTCATTTCCATACATTTTGTTTCTAATCGTTTGTTCATTCGAATTTCGAATAGCATCTTGTCTACAGGCCCTTACTGAGTCAATCCGTCCATCGAAAATCCATTCGGTTGTTTTTGAGTTTATCGCGTACAGACAGACAGGCACAGACGCGGCGGGGAGACTTATGATAGGTATGTCCATGGTCCTTCACTATGTACAGATAAATCAGACGACATGAATAAGAAACCTATAGTCATAATATTTAGGTTAGTTTATGATTATCTTTAATTTAATTTTTTATTTTTTATAGTTATGGGGTGCCAACAGGATTACAGGACTTGTAGGACCCTAGAATTATTATTACTTATCTTCCGCTGTCCATCCGTCTGCCTGCCAGACTGTATCTCATGAACCGCAATAGGTAGAGACGTGGAATTTTCACATTTTCAATAAAATAAACAAAATAAATTATTTAATTTTGACCCAAAGGCTGCCCTTTATTTTGGTCAGAGAATCTGAGATTTTTTTTAATAGACATTTTTATAGTTACATTATGTTTACTAATTTAACTTTTTGTACAGTAATCACCTTCATCGTACGAAACCCCACATAGATATTGAATTGAATTGTAAACAAAAACGAAAATACCTACTTTCAAATCTCCGAAGTAAAGTTGTACCAAAATCGTGTCGTGTAACATAATATTATGATTCAGCTGCATCTGGTAAATCTAAAAACCAAGTATAACATAGAGATTGATGATGATCAGAAGCAGACTGTCAAATTCAAATATTGAACTCTTGCATTTCATTCGTTGAAGAAACGTTGGGAGATCGCAAGTTATTGATGAATCCAATTTCAAGAGTGAAGCCAGCTTTCTTTGATTTAAATGGTTCTTTGATTGTAATCTGAAAGGAAACATCTTTTAATCAGTTTTGATAGTAAATTAAAAAAAGTTTATAATATAATAAAACCTATAAACATGTGTTTAGGATACTTAAAACAATTTAATTAAGTTGCCGCAGTCGTCATAAAATTCCAAAATACACGTATGATTTAGATGAAAGCTGGCTAAATGTCATAATTAAACCGTTTTATTATAGCAATGTTATTTATACAAGAATTCCAAAAATCACTTTTTTGGGTTTAAAGTCCTACCCACTTGTTTTTGTAAATGTCCTCAATGTACAGACACGAGTTTAAAAAAAATAGTACAGGTTTTAATAATGTAAACCCCTGAGCAAGGGCTCCATTTTATCCACTTTTCTCGCTGTAGAGCTACTAGTTTTTGGTTCTTAAGGAAGACACCCATCCCGCCATCCCTCCGTAGTCTACTGCGTTTTATTCAGTTCAGTTCACTGCAATGAAAGCCCAGGGAACCAAAGGAAAGCCTGAGAAATTGGACACGCGGCAGACATATTAAGTATTTAAAAATGTTCAAGTTCTAACTTTAGTATGATCTATTGATTTTCATTATTAGGTAAATACTTTTATACATTTTCTAGATGTAGATATCTTTACTGCAACGCCATTTTAGACAATCGAGATTATTGCTTCCAGTCTTCTATTAGAATGAGAGGTTTTATAGTCTACGGTATTGCTTATAAGCACAGATTTTGTCTTTGAGGAAGAGCTGCGTCTGTCTGAGCTTGACTTTAGGCGCGACGAACTGAAAGCCCGACGAAGAGCATCTGTGGTAATCAGTTAAAATTACAATTATGGTGTGCTCATATGGGCGCAATGCTCGCGCATCTACTCTAAGAAGATTGGCTACTGCAATCATTCGAACCTGCGTCTTCTGGTTCGGTACACCAGAGGCTAACAACCAGAAGACGCAGATTCGAATCCTGCTCACCAGTCGATTTTTTCCTTCATTAAAAATAACTTGTAATCTTAGCATTAAAAATGCTTAAAAAAATACAAAAAGATACTGCAATCATATGAAAGCACACCAGCGACAACTATCCACACGGAGTTAAAGTAGTCACTGTGACAGAAATCGGTCTGGAGTTCATCATCATCCTCATCATCATTGGTAGACTTCATACGCTGGTAAAAAAATCTATGAGGCATGAAGGTTTTTTTCCAAGGTATTCATTCGAATTACAGCTTAGCAGTTTTTTCACCGTGTAACTAATTAAATAAAGTATTCAGCGAAGTGATTTTCAGCTAAACTAGGGCAATCCTTTTCCACGTATTACTATGAAGAGACAGTAAGTGTGGCAGTGGCCTTCACCTGTTAAATTCAATACGATAACCTGGTTTCTCTTCATGTTGTAGATTGGAAGGTCAGATTTTCTTGTTATCATTGTGGTGAGTCCTCACGATTTATTGTTATGTCTGTTTTCCACTAGTTTGAATGTGAAAGCTTTGAATAGTAACGCCCCGTTCGTGTTTTGCTCGGGACTCGGGTGTATATGTCCATAAGTACCAAAATATGCTCCAATAAAAATATAACCTATGTTACTCAGCGCTAATATAGCACCCTACTGGAAAATAATTTTTAACAGATCCATAGCAAACAAATACAAATCTTTTTACAAATCGGTTTAGCGGTTTAGGCGTAAAAAGGTAACAAACAGAGAGTGACATTCGATTTAAAATTTTACTTTAGGTATTACGAGAAAATTACTAATAGTTTACAGTACCTTGGGTGTTCTCTGAGATCCTAATAGAATTCAGAAATTTGGATTTTGTAAAGCTGTTAATAATTACGCATTTCTACGATAATTAAATAAAGTTAAATTACAATTACAAGGTTATAAGGCTTGCGTATAGCATGTAGTTAGAGCAAACCTACAAAATATACAGCCACATAGTTATGTTTCCAGAGGACAGGAGTGAAATGATAGGGCATTTGGGCTTAGCCTTGCGGAAATCGATATCTGGCTACAAGAGCCAGACCTGCAACTCACACATATTTATATCTACTCGTATATGCGAAGAAATTTGAAAGGCAGCCTCGTAAAATGTATCCACCTCTGTCTACGTAGGTATTCATAATATTCGGCCATATTTTGCAATACTGCCAATAAAATAAAGTAGTCATATTTTCAATGAGCATTTATGTACGACATATTTATTATACCGATTTAAAATCCAACGACGTATAGGTATTTTGTAACATATATTTTTCCGAACCCTACCTACATATATTTTCTTTTGTATGTTTGCACTTATAAAAACTCAATATCTTTAAAAGGATACACTTAAATACGATCTCAGGCATAGATCGAACCTGCGTCCTTCCTGTTCAGTGGCTCAAGCACTAGTCACTGTAGTAATAGAGTAGTTGACGAAAAATCTTACTATTCGTTAACGATAAATCCAGGCCCCCAATCATGAGTTCTATCGAATGACTTTCGATAGGTTTTTTACGCATCGAAACGCTGTAATTTCATAGCAGATTTTAGTTCCTTACGTAACCGCTAGAGGCGCTGTGAGGGTTTTCTACACAAATATTTTACGGCGTCGCTAGCGAGTCTAGTACGAAAAACTCATGGTCGAGGCACAGCCTTCGAGTTTCACGATACTTTAACTTTACTATACGTCAGAAACGAACTCGCATATCGTTTTTCATACAAGTCCTTATCTATTTGAATACTTAACTATAAGGATTCGAATACTTAACTTTGAAAACTTGTGCTAGCATTTTTTAGATCCCTTGTCATCCGCCGCAGCGCTTATCAATGTTCCATACAAAATAATTCGAACTCGATACGATTACGTTAACTACTCTATTACTGCAGTGACTCGTGCTTGAGCTACTGTACACCGAATGCTTTAGCGAACTAAGCTACCCAGACCACTGGTGGCAGCTACAAGGCTGTCACTAGATAAAAGACTGTCCCCAGTACCACCCAGTCCCAGTACTGGGTGGTACTGGTGACAGTCTAAGGATTGGGGGACCGCATGTCACAATGACACTCCCGAACTTGGTCTCAAAATGGTTGTCTCTAAACCGAAGTGAACTAGTTTGCGATCGGCTAAAAAACAAATGCCATGCGATACTAACAAGGGGGGCTAGACAAGTTGCATTTTGACATTCAAATCGACAAACAAAATGTATGGAAATGACACAAGCTTTCGGCATGTTACTAATGTCATTTACATACATTTTGTTTTTCGATGCGAATGTCAAAATGCAACTTTTCTAGCCCCCAAGGATGGGGTTGGTTTTTCTGCGTATGGCGAACGCGTCTGTCAAAATAAATGTTCGGACGGCCCTATGTGGTCTCGGGTTATACATACATATATCAACTTCACTTCACATACAGAAGTTTAAACATTTAGATATACTAGCTTCTGCCAGCGACTTCGTCTGCGTGGATGTGTTTTGAAATTCTTCCCGGTACCTCCGATCGGTATAAAAAGTAGCCTAATTGGGGGAAAAGTTGAGAGCTTTTTCCCTAACATAGGTCTAGGATACTTTTTCCTTTGGTTTTCTGTTCCGAATTTCAGTCAGATACTTGCAGCGGCAAGTACATGCATACAAACCTTTTCATTAATAATATTAGTTGGAGGTAGGATTGCTGCAGTTAAACACGACAAACAATGAAGGAAACTACTAAAAATACACCAAACTTCCAGCGGTATTTTATTTTCTTAACGACGCCTGTGGTCTAGTGGTTTGAGTACCGGACTGCTGATCAAGAAATCATCGAATTAATATTCATTCCTTTTAATGAATTTATCAACATTGAGTGTTCACGTCTTTTTCTATGACCAACAGAAATTAAAAAAAGAACTGAGCTTTGTACCGTTGCCGATGTCCCCAAGAGGTTTCTGTAGTAATATGATTGAGTCCTATTTTTCTTCCCAGTTTCGATTTCGTAAAGTGTTTGATGGGTAAGTTATGGAAGTACAATGCTCGCAATAACTGGAAAATATAGTGGGTTGAGTTCGTTCCACGCCTGTATTCCCTTGAGGGTTAAGCAAAGGTGTTGCTATCTATGTAAACTCATACTTCGACGGTATGTTTAGGTCCCATGTTTATAAATGCTGATAAACTGATAATTATCAAAAAATAAATACTAGCTTTCTGCCAGCGGCTTTGCCCGCGTAGTCTGGGTATTTTCTTATAACTTTCATCCCCTATTTCAACCCGTTACAGCCCTTTTTTTGCATTAAAAAGTAGCCTATGTCCTTTCTCAGGCTCTAGACTATCTGTGTACCAATTTCATTTAAATCGGTTCAGTAGTTTTGGCGTGAAAGCGCGACAGACAGACAGAGAGTTATTTTCGCATTTATAATATTAGTAAGGATTTGGGACTAGCTTCGTCTAGCGAGGTAAATGTCGCTTATACTGCTAATTTGCTACTCACGAGTTTCTTGGCAAAGATAATTCAAAGTTGCCTTACTGCTTTCAGTTATCATAGTAAGTGTTTGACCTACTCGCGCCGTGCCTGAGTGTATGGGGTGAGTGCTTTGAGTGCCAACTGACGATATGATGAGAACAAAAGGGTTGTTTAGTGTTTATACAAACATCTCTTTAACACCGATGTTTTTTACATTGAAGAAAATCTAAGGTAATCATTATATCGGGTGTTAGGTATCTCACATTTCACGTCATGGGGTGGGGAGTTTCATGTAGTTATGATACTTTAGCAAAGACTATAAAGTTAATATCTTTTTTACTATTACTGTTTAACCGGTACCATCCTTCTGGTTCGGAAACAAGGCGGTTGGTAAATGCCGTGAAAAAGATAAGACAATCAGCAGAGGACTGCAATGCTAGCTGCCAAAAAACAAACCTTAATTAAAAAAGCATAAAGATTTGTTGAAAGTGAAAAGATAAAATAATAGCAATGATGTGAAAAACTATTGTAACTTTTTTCGGGAACGCTTTTCAAATTGCCGTCAACAAACGTTATGCTTAACATTCAAAAAAATCATCTGACTAAATCTAAAAGATAACATTTATAACCATTAACATTACAAGTTATAAGTATATTAAATGCAAATTAAAATTATTAATTAGTCTTTAGAAACATGAGTCCTATGTAATTTATTTTTCAGATACATATACCTAGCAGGTTCACTCGGTTCGATTTTTAGTTGTACAACGTGTTGCTCAACAAAAAATTCAAAGAAGAAATTTATTGAAAGTCTCTTCAGACGGTTCAAAATTCAAATCGTATGTGATTTAGCTGTTGATCAACTTAAATCGAATGAGCTCGCTATTACATTACCAAACATATTTTTTATAATCAAATTCACGTTTAGCCATTGGCATATTAAGGTAAATGAATTCAAAAAATACCTATATTTAAGCGTTGTTGCAAAGTGCAGCTTTATTACAACTAACATAAGTTGATCAAATGAAAATATTTGATATTCTGACCCAATTTTCATGTTTAATTGACTATCATAGCAAAATAACCAGCTGTACACTGGCTGACCCAAATTTGGATATTTTTGCTAGTCTCGCGAAACCATCCCCGATTTCCGTTCTTGTACCTAACAGCTGACTATCAAAACTGCCATCAGATAGTTTGCTGAATGAAATATTGTTACTTTACTGCTAAGCAGTTTTAGGTGTTATAGGGTTATACTTTTATAATGTTATGGTGTATAACCTTATAAAATCCATGTGTAACCATAATATTTATATCTGACACATAATTGCTCAACATTTGTTTTAAGTAATTTTGATTTTAGGCTAATATCATTAGTGTAGTAATTATCAATGAGTAGAGCGTTAATATAACATCGACGTTTAGATTTTTCTTATTAGGTACAAAATTAAACAAAATAGGCTTTTTGTAGGAAAAAATTGATGAACCAGTTATAACATAATTATTGACTTTATGTTAATCATGTTAGTGTGATATGTCGTGTGTATACCATTGGGGAAATATTGTAAGTAGGACCTTTGGAAATATAAATGCTTGGTATAATGCATTTTAGGATGGAAAGAATTCTATTTAAAATAACTTAAAACGATTAAATTGTCGTGTTCTCGGTCGTAGTCTAGAATGAACTATTAAAGCCTTCGTTGGGCCACAGTAAGCATCCAACAGTCATGGACCAAAATCGAATGTTGTCTCGGAGAGAGTGCGCGCGCAACTCCCGCCTCACGCCGCACCGCTCCGAACGTCCATTGATGATCTTCTTAATCTCGATAAATGTTATTAATATAATTTGTATGCAAACTCGTGTAAGGAGTTAGTTCTCATTTCGTCATCAACGATTGATTCTTAAGAGGAAGTAGAGATATAGTTAGGTTGATACGGGAGCCATACATTACATCTCAGCGAGATGGAGGGCGCTGGCCACCGTATCATTTGCTAGGTTTGGGCGTCGCTGCGTCTCGGCTTTCGGCGGGCGGCTGGTGCGCGGCGGCGGCCGACGCGACTGTGCGCACACAGCGCCGCCACGCACGCTTGTATCGCGACCCAGTCTGCTCTGACGTTTAGCCGAGTCGCCGGTGTCGCCCTGCCGCACCGTTCGCAAAACGTATCACCGCACATTATATTCTGCGCACTTGGTGATATCAGGAGATAATCGAAAGTGTTAGGTGTTGCCGGTGGTAGTGAGGTCGCTCGTAGGGCCGTAGGGTCGCGGACGGTGCGGCCCGGTGCCGGTGCGAGTGAGGGTGCGGGCGTGCTGCCGGCCCGCAGCGAGCGAGCGCGCGCCGCACAGCAGCTGGCGGTGTTTACACGCGGCGCCTGCATCCGCGCCGCCCCCGAGCTCCCCGTGCGCACCGTGCGCACCGTGTGCCTCGTGCGCCCCGTGCGCTACTCGCTGCAACATACAACACCCCTCATTTACTATTCAACGCTGTGAATTTTTAACTTTGCGAACGACCGAAGATAGAGGTATTTAAATGCTTATTAACCCCGACTCTCACAGAGAGATCGGTCGTAGTGCACATTAGTGTCACGAGCTCAGAGCATACGCATCGAAACAGAATTGTCATAGTTCATTCGAGTGATTTCACAACTTCGTAAATATGGGTGCTAAAGAAAGCGTGGAGGCTGCTAAATTTTCTTCGCAAAATTGGAACAATTTCGAGGTTCGTAAATACCTTTAAATTGATTTGCACATGGAGTGTTTGTATTCCCCTACCTCCCTCGTGAATGTCTGTATTATGGGGCGTTTTGCCATTAAAATAATGATAAATTAACGTTATGTGAAATCATAATTAAAATTTCATGCACAATCACTTTGTATCGAGCAATCAGTATATGCATGTTCACATGTTATGTATAAAATATAATATTAAAAATAATAACAAACTAAGCATTATGTGAATTAAGTATTACTTATATGTACAGTATATGTATTCAAAATTTTCGCTATATAATATTATGTAGTATATGCCAATTTTACTATAATTATGCTAAACGTTCCTAAATTTTTAAGTATTTAATAACTATGTAACACGTACCTACCTAATCTATAGAATGACAGCAGTATAGCGCACCTATTTTCCAGCTGGGGTCACGCGGACATACTTATCGAGCATCATGTGTAGCTACTGTTAATTACTTGGTATACTATTATATGTACAGAGATTGTATCTTATTACATAGTGCTATATCTAATTTACACCGTACGTTAGAATAATAGCGTGACAACGCCTTCATGCGATAAGACGTACGGAACCTTAGATCATAATTGGCATAGTAATCAAGTGTAAGATTTTATACAGGACACAGTAAGTAGGACAGGCTATAATGTAACCATATAATGTCAACAGATTTATTAGCACTTGTGAAGGTTTATAGGTAGACACTGAACAAATATACGCAACTCACAATAGATGATTATTTTACGAAACGTAAAAAATATACAACAAGTTATATGTGGCTATACAGCGAGTTTTAAATATGAAGCCAAACGAAGCTGACCCACATACAGACCGTCTAATCTAACATGATTGAAGGCACTACGGTCGAGATCGAAATGCGGCGTTAGAATTTTAATTACTATTTGATAGGATAGAGTCCGACTTGAGTGTAGATATCTACTCAGAGATCTCATGCTAATTTTGCTGAGATAACATATATTTTTTGTCAGATAACAATTACAGCTATTTTCAACATACTTAAGTAAGCTTTTTAATTTATCCAAACATAAATTAGAGATGAGTTATTTTATTGTTGAGGTGTAGGTATTGGTTATTAGCTGTACTAATTATAAAATACTCCCAGTTTGTCCTAGTCAGCGATTTTGTATCGCGAAACATTTGTACCAAAAAGATTCAATCCACAAATTTCTCGAAATTTACCAGTAATAAGGGAAATTTCTCAAATGTTCTGTCAATAAAAAACTGGCACAATGTGTGAAATTTTGAAAAACTTACAATTTTGATAAAAGTTTGAGATGTAAAGCAGCAGAGATTGCGTTTACTTTCATATCTAATGACTCAATATTACTTAACTCTTAAAATTTTGGCTTAAAACGGCCCAAATATTACACTATCAATAATATAATTTCATATATTTCAGGTAACAGTATTATAATAAGAATATAGCACAAAAGGGTGCGTGAACCTGTGTAATTTTTTCTCAACTATTATGTCATAAGGTTTCCACAATATGTCAATTTATTCTAAACTAAAATAAACCAGAATGTTCACCAGTGGCCTTTACAATCTTTATTTACATTTTCACCAATGGCTTTGGAAAAAACGATTCAAGATTCCACCTCTACTAGAATTTTCGAAGCTCCTCCAATACCACCTGATCCGAATCTAATGAAACTGCCATCTCAGTAGAAAGGTCTATTTCTCATTTTAAGGGATATCTTGAAGATAAACCTATATTAAGTACATGTACAAAGTTACTTACAGTTTAGCCCAGGTATAAATATAGGTGGAAACGTTTTAGTTTGTTTCATAAGCCAAGTAGACTGTTTTGCCAAGAATTTGTCTTCATATTTGTGATAAATAATTACTTTGATAGGTACGGCTATACATTACCAGTAAAAGCGGTACTCTCATGGTATGTCAAGCTTATAGGAGACGTGGTGTCGATGTCCACTTTTATCAGAAATAAATATGTACTTTGACGTGTAGCCATGCATACGATTAAATCAAGGAGCAGTTGTAAGTTATTGAAGTTAAAATAGTATCCAAGTAAATCTTAGAAATAGCTGTTCAAGGCTTGTCAGTAGTAGGTGACTTAACTCACCTACTGCTGACAAGCTCTATTAATAGTACGAATAATATATAATGAATATAATGAATCACATGTCCATATAACTTCAACAGAACTTAACGATTGCAAAGTCTTTTGATTAATTAAACAAAACCGAATCGCCTTTTTCTTTTAAAAGAAGTAGAGAAACAAAGTGAATTAGCTAAACGGTCAGCTGAAGCCGTGGAGTAAGTCCACACTTTCGTAACCACGTGTACATACACAAATAAGTGACGACGCTAAATGATCCCACAAATATACAACCAAAATTTAAAATTAAGATACACGCTATACTGTCAAGTTTTTGTGAACACGTTTCAAAGTAGAATAGTATTTGTAGTTAGTATATTTTTTGTTTCCATGCATGTCGATACCGCTTCACATCCCTTTCCAATCACATTAATATATCGTCATCTAAAATCATACATAAATAAATAAATTATATGATAAATCTTGTCTTTATACTTCTTAAATAAATTAATTTTAATCTGTGTTCAATAGCATCATAATATTATACTGGCTCGTACACTTGCGATACAATGATTTAAAGTTTGTATTGTTATTTTTAATTCAATGGAAATTATTAATTGTTTTGTATTTGGGGCTGAATTCATAAAAAAATTTCAAGGGCTTACTTAAATGTTTTATGTGTAACTTGTTAGTTGTGTTAGAATGCAAGGAGGTTGTGTTGTGGGTTGCAGCATGCCGTTGTGAAACATCCGTACCGACACGGCACGCAGCGGTCGCAGAGTCTGAACCGCGGCCACTCGCTCTCGCGCACCGATGGCACCTGGTGACATCACGGGACCGCGGGTGAGTGCACACTAACACATACACATACACACCGCACCGCTTTACCATATGTCCACATGACTGAAGCGCAAGCGACAGAGAACCTACATAATCATTACATTAGGTACTAGTTCACTACCCTCGGCACCGTATTATGTTATGTCATTTTCAGCAATCGACAACCAGCGCACTTTACTAAAGGTAGTAGGTACTAATGTAACACTGATAGAAAGTTATGTACGATATGTAGGTACAATGAAATTGAAGAAAACTGAGGAAGAGAAGCTGTCACTGACTTTTTCATACTCATAGGGTCATACTCTTCTCTTCTGTCTTACGTAGACTGGTACTATATTTTTTAGTTTATTGTAAGGCTTTGCTATAATATTAATATTTATTAGGTAATAAAAAGGTAAATTTTCAGTACCTAGATATTATACTGAGAATTATACCTGCAAATAAACGAAACAGTTACATTGATAGAAAAACTAACACTAGTATGGACCTCAATTAAACTCTAAGCGGTATGTGCCTGTTGGTTTTCTAAATTAGGTGAATCAAGAACAACTTTGAAACGTTGCTAAGCCTTTGACTATTCGCAGAAACATGTAGGTATTGTAATTATGCCACGAGACTATTTTGAGCTGCCAAGTAATTTATGGGTTTTTATCTCCTGCGTTAACAGTTTACCAAGAAACTATTAGTTGTTTAACACAACAATAACTCATTGAGTATATTGAGATGTAATCTATTACAATATTGGTAAACGTATACATTTTTTCATGATTAAAGTGTAACATTACTAATATTACGGCGGTGTATAATCTATGTGTTTACTGCAAAACTCAATACGTATGTAAATAGGTATGGGTGATTCAACAGTAAGATATAGAAATTTGAAAGCTCCGCAGTATCTATGTGTTTGTGAGATAACTGGACCAATTCAATATTGTATACTGCAATAAATTCACAATACTCAGGAACATAACACTATCATTCTACACTATATATCGTATATTTCTTAGTGTAGGCATTGCTACATCCTCAATTAATTTTTTAGTTTTAACATAGTACTTTTGCTTGTAAACTTTGAAAGCGTTCATTGAGATGCATGGACCCACTTCGTAAACTCTAGGTCCTAGGTAAGAAGTAAGAGGTTGCATTACTAAGTACGACTAATGTTACCTTTCATTCGTATAAGATACTCAATGAATTGTAAGCGTGGTGGTGAATGATTGATCCTTTTCTGGTCATTTGAAATTTGATTTAGGCTTATATGCTTAAAAGCTGTTGCCTGCATGCATGTTGGCTTCCGTTGCATCATATAAGACAATTGTATATGTGTTATTCCGATGTAGAAGCTATAATATTGCAAAGTTTTATCGAAATCCGTTTATTAGTTTTTGCGTGAAAGAGTAAAAAACATCCATCCATCCATTCTCACAGACTTTCACATTAATTTATACTATTATTTTTTTATACTATTATTTTATACTACCTATAAATATATATTTTCTGGGACATTTTACACAGCACCATCTAGTCCCAAAATAAGCAAAACTTATACTATGAGTACTATACAATGGATATAATACTTATATACTTCTTTTGTAAATATATACTTATTATACATAAGAAATATCCAGACAAACACAAACACTTATGATCCTCACATAAATATTTGTATCATGTGGGAATCGAACCCACGACCTCGTGATCAGCAGTCCGTTAACAGAAACACTGGTGCGTCACCATATTCCATTAATATAGGCATTAATCGTGTAGCTAAGCAAGTTTCAATGGTCAAAATGAATACTAATGAGTATTGTTTTTCAGGCAGCATAGTGCAGTGCGCCGAGTGCGGCACGCGCACGATGGGCAATAAGCTATCGTCGTGCTCCTGCGCGCCCATCCTGCGCAAGGCGTACCGCTATGAAGACAGCCCGTGGCAGAACTCGCGACGAAGAGACGGACATTTGCTAAGGTGACCATCATCATTACCCTCCTGCCCTTACCCCAATTCACTTGGGGTCGACGCAGTATGTCTTTTCATACATCTCTCTCAACTCCATTGTGGTCATATCCTTTCTCACACAGTCCATCCATCTTTTCTTTGGTCTTCCTCTTCCCTTATATCCACTTCCACTATTTAGAAATAAAATGCCCGCTAACAGAGACGAAGACAAGAAACGATGTAGGTACCTGCTGCTTCGTTATGGCCAGATATAAAAATAAAGATGCGATTGATAAAAAAATTAATATGTTGTTTGTAGGTTGAATCAATACTTATAGACGTTAATACTTAGTTTTCATTGGCCTAATACGAAAAAGGTAATAATCACAATAATGGAAGAAATTCTGAAATAAACAAATATTAATATTATTATGTTACTAGAGGTGCTGATTAGAAACAACTACAACAACAAGCAACTGCATTAGAAAACGAAAAATAATCATTGAACACAATCTAAAATATAGCACTACAGCGATTTCCTAAACATTGATCGCTACTACTCTACTGTGAAACGTATTACTATTTACTTACACTATATAGGAATTATTCTCGGGACGATCTACAAATATGATGTAATTTATTTTAATAAATAAAGGTGTAAAAAGCATTTCCACGTTTTTAGAGCACTATCACATCACGATCTAAAGAATAATCTCAATATTTACAAACGTAGGGGCCGAAAATGTTTCGATTCTTCGAATTGAAATTTAAATCAACTTTGTCGCCGGCAGGTTGCGTCGTTTCAAAGTCCGACATCCTAAATGTACATTCACAGTGTAAACAGAATGTATCACGCATACTTTATTGGTTGCATCAAAGCAGCCAGTTCTAATTTTACTTACTAACATCTTTCTAAGTAAACTTTATGCAACCGAACGGACCGGTTGAACTTTTGACGATATTATATGAGCACGGAGTCGTCGATACAATGTAAGAGAAATCCTAAGAAGGGGCAAAGCTTTAAAGTATTTAGTGCCAAGGTTACAGCCAATAAAGCTGAAATTGCTGGTATGTTTAATCCCACCTACATATATACTATCATTGTATTGCAAACAAACATTTAACAAGTTATTGGGATCTTATATTTTTTACTAAAGTGAGTCCCTTATTTGTGTATTCTAAAACGATTATGTAGAAACATTACTCCTCTAACAAAGCTATGTAATTTTTATGGAAAATGCTAGTGGAAGGTTTACCTTGTCAGGTCTTATGAGCAATTAACTGAACTTATTACAATTAGGTTCAAATAGATTTATGTAGATAATTAGTGCATGTGGCTGATTCTTGTACACACTTGCAGATTATGGGCGGAGGTGTTCCACGTGTCAGCGAGCGGCGCCGGCACGGTGAAGTGGCAGCAGGTTTCGGAGGACCTGGTGCCCGTCAACATCACCTGCATCCAGGACTCGCCCGAGTGCGTGTTCCACATCACCGCCTACAACTCGCAGGTCGACAAGATCCTTGACGTCAGACTATTACAACCTGGTAAGTGTACAGGAAGATAACAATATATTTTTTTTTAATAATTTAATTTATTTCCCAAAAAAGTGCACGATTTACACATGAAATATAACTTTTAAATAGTGACAAAAAATTGAATTGAACTCTGGTACCCATGATAAGATCTAACTTGAGTTATGGGTACCAGGGCTCTCACAAATAGTTTAAGCTAAAAGTAAACGTAGATAATCGATTTAACAAATAATAGACTAATATAGGCCGTGGTAGCATTAACTGTCGTTTCCACCCTGACTAACATATAAGAAAACTATACTTTGATATCGTAAAATCATAAAATACTGCTACATTTACCAAGTGGCCTTTAGCGCGACTGCTACGCTTGAGGTACTAAACTCGACTGCCGGGTTTTTATATAAAATTTTCTGTTTCTGTTATTTGTACCTGGTTAATGGTAATAGACTGGCCCATAAAACGGCGGCGTATAACCGATACTCCAGTGTACTCTGGGTAGTCAGTCAGCCTTGCTATAGTGATGTTCATATCACTATAGTTTATTATATTACCTAGAAGAATCATATATTCAATCTACTCTAATTATATCTAATTTCTAATTCATTCAACCTCCTGCAAATTAATTTAAAGCATTTGTATAGGTGTCCTTATAAGTCCTGTTTGCAGAAAAAATATCATTTCAATTCAGCCCTGCTGATCCACTTCGGTTTATATTTATATAGTCAGCTAATTTGACGGTTTTGTGTTTTATTACTTTTAAATCTTGGAGCTGAAAATAGACCTATAATCAATTCGATTGAATATTTCATGGAACCTGGAAAAATAGTTTTGGTGTGATGTCATTCCAAATTTAAAAACTTAAACTTGTACTGTTTCTCTTTTTTGTGATCTAATTGTAGCTTGTGAATTAAGATGAGTAAGAATTCTTTGAAGGAAAAGCCTTGGTCGTATATTTCCCAGTTTTTATCTTTGTAGTGAGGTGCAAAACCTCTGTGCAACCTCTTGTACTTTTTGTGTTACCTTGACAAGCTTCTTTACTTTCTATGTTACTTCAGTTTACAACTTAAACTTAAAAATACTTAGGGCCTGTTTCACCACTTCTCGATAGCTGCTAATCACCGGATAAAAATTGAACAAAATTTGTATCTGCCAAGTTATTTAACGGGGACATATCAGGAGGCGGTGAAACAGCTCCTTAAAATATTTATTCAACATCTTTATGTATACGAAAGATCGATATATGTATTGCATACAAAACTGTTTGCTACTAATAATATCGTGTAGGTTGGCCGCCTACTTAACAATTGGAATGTAAGTTGTGGGACGTTACAGCTGTTGATCTCGAAATGTCAGTTCTAGTTATTAATCCAAATTGTAGTACGGTCACCGCCGCAAACTTAAGACTGCCTTGCATTATCTAATATATATTCAAATTTTAATGAAACCTGGCGTCCACGATAAGAATGTTATTACAGACCTGTCATTCAGGTAGAGGTTTGAAGTAAGAAGGTGATTTAAAGCTTAGTATCACTGCAACTAGTGACCTCAAAGTTGACTGTTTGATGCTATTTGCAACAGGATTGCAATACACGCCTTACAGACAACAAAAAACAGTTTTGTAACAAACGTGGAGATCACTGAAGCACCTATATTTTACTAGGGCAATTTTATTCAGCTGATGCGACGGCAGCCGCTCTAACCCAGTTTTAAATTTATACGGGATAGTAAGACGAGTAATCGACCGAATTCACTAGCACGTACCAACCTGCGATACATTACTTCACAAGCTCGCGGTACCAAAACTGTTGCGTTAGGAATTAAATATGAAAACAACTAACGACTACACATAGATTTTATTGCTCACTCTACTTTTGGTGTTGCAAGCTGTATTTTATTTACATCCATGCCGAAACTTATTTACATAATGCAACACTAGCTCGATGTAGAATATAAAGTAAAGCAACTGAATAGTGTTATTCGTGCCAGACCGTGATGTAATATTTTATCTGTAATGGTTTAAATATGAGTATCAGTCTATCCTACGAATATCAGTATTACCCAGAAATTGGGTTGCGGAGGTCTGATGGCAGTTGCTTCGTGTAAAATACTGGCATTGCATCTGGTTAGATTTGAAACCGACCCCAACATGGTTGGGAAAAGGCTAGGAAGAAGAATTCAAAAATGAGTGACTAGGTTATCATTGAACAGTTTTATGAAACAACCCGAAATGACAAGTAGGGTTTCAAGGAGAGTTTATCCATTCTTTTGACCCCTCATTTTGAACCAGTTGCTAAAATACCTCTCCTTTAATTTTTATCTATCCTTCCACACTTTGGATATTTTTATTGAGTAGTATTGTGCAGAGTAAAATTCGTGAAATGTGTGGTTCTATGCAAAAAATAGCACGTAACCGTATTACAGCTTATAAGCTGTGATAAATGGATGCAATTATGTCTGCGTGCGTCGTACCTATGTGAACAAATCGTCTCCAGACACATGATTTCTTGTAAAATGTTTCTTTTAGGGGGCCTGGTGACCTGCTACAGGTTTTGAAAATAACTTAGTTCAGGCACCAGTCTTCCACAAGTAAATTAAAATTGTATCAAACTTCTTATTATATGTTATTAGTGTTAGGAAATAAATACATTTTATTCTATTCTTGTCTTATGTAGTAATCTTATGTAATCACAAAACAAATCTCCAAGCGGCTGCTAAAAATGGACATCGAACCATAAGGACCTTAAACTAATTATTAACTAATACACCAATAAGGCTGTTAAAACAATCTTAAATACAATAATTACATTTGCTTTGCAGGCACTCGCATCGGCCAAGCGTCTGAATGTTTCGTGTATTGGAAGGACCCCATGACTAACGACACGTGGGGGCTAAACTTCACCTCTCCCATTGATGCCAAACAATTTAGGGAATGTTGTGTAAGTAACAAAATATTTGCAGACATCAAATAAATTAATAATTATAATATTTATTGCGACCAGCTGACTGTATATTCATATACATATTTTATTGTCATATGCAATATAAAAATAATAGCTTAAGACTTTTTATACTAAAAAATAACTTCTTGTTGTTCATATCGACGGAATCGTTAGTAAAATATGATGTGATGATTCACGGCATTAGGCAAAAGTTATTTATGATAAGTTATATTATTGTTTGTATATATTTTGCCTTGCATACAGTCACATAAAATCAGTTAATATTCTTTTACTTTTATAGTCGCCGTCATTCAAATTCTCACGCAAGGCTTCATCGAGCTACAGCCTGAAGCTGGAACCTCCGGGCAACAAACAAAAATTCAAGGCTAAGAGGAAGCCACTCTCTACACCGGCTAGTCCTAATCGATCTAGGTAAACTTAAAACAAGAAAAATCTCTGTATTTTCTTAGAAGGCTTATAAAATGAGTTATTGCTACTATCAAATAACCGTTCTGTGCCAATAATTGTTGCCCTAAAACTTACTCGCACAAAAGCATGCGTGTTACTGGCAGGAACCAGCTACTGGCATGTCTATAGATATGCCAGTAACTCACGTGCCATTGCAATGCATGCCAGGAGATCGCAGGCAGTTTGGATTTTGCCCCCGCGATTAAGTGCGAAGGGGAGGCGAGCAATCAAGCATGCCAGCTACAGTTTTCTAGTAACTGGTGTGCCACCTACAGGCATGGGCATCACGGCTAATAGATATAATTTATTTGTGTTACAATCTAACGAAAACGTATGTTTATAGTTTGACCTACGGCCGCGAGCCTCAATGTACATGCATGACGCAAGAACAATACGCACGACTGAGAGCACAGGATCCTCGTTACCGTGAGTATTCTCTGGACTAAATTAAAATAATGATAAAGATACCGACAATTAAGTATATTGAATTGATGTTTCCCCGTGTTGGGACGGACATCGGACACGAATTCGGCATCTCGTAAGAGGTAAGAAAAGAGCTGACATACTCAGTGGCAGGACCTCTTGGGGTTTGACTGGCTGGTGACCACTCTTACATGATCTGTTAGTTTGCGTTTATAATTTCACTGATACCTTAGTAGGTCTATTGTGATCGCCGCTTGATGTTCTAGAGTTCACAGCTAAACCCTGCGGCTGATACAAACTGCAGGATTTGCTTAGGGGTGAGCTCCTTTATTTCATCTGGGCTTAAGATATATTTCCCTAGATTTGCTATTCTTTTTTGAGCTAGGCCTTTTGGTATTCCATAGAAGGGTTCAGGTCAGTGCTGCGTCCCACTAGGTACAGCTCTTGCGAATTCATCGGCACGTTCAATGTCAACAATACCAGCATGACCTGGTACCCATCTTAGAATTAATGTGACCGAGTCCTTACGCGTATTATGTTACTGTGTAGGTTCTTCGACCCTGCCCCGCACCACGACGCGGGCAATCGAGACGGAGGCAGGTGCTGCGGGTGGTACAGCCAGCCGCTCCGACAAGGTCGCCGCTGCTACGTCATCCACCTCTCTTTACGACAACGTCTCCAACTCGCAGCCCGCACATCAGCTGCCACCTAAACGTAATTACTGACTTAGACACATTATAATATATTGTTATTCATCGTTGAGTTTACATCCGCGTACCGGGACAACACCATTTGCTGTCTTGTCCGATACTATAATGACATTCGAATCGTTTTCGAAATCTATTAGACGAAAACGAGAAAATTCCCACAAGAAAACCCCTTCTACATTTTACAAGAAGTGGTTTTCTAACAGTTTTAGGGCCAAAATGATCACTTTTGGTGAATTACATTATGAATCGCCTGCCATACATTTCCAAGCTGACAACTCACTGTTACTACGCGAGGTCGGCCTATTTCGATATGTGCACACCATGTTCGTGTACGCGATTCATATTATAATTCATAGAAAGCCCCAAAGCTAAAGAAATTATGATTAAATTATAACTACAATTAAGACACAATTGTGGGATTCGCATGAGTCCATTAAACTCGCGGCTTGATGGGTTCCAAAAACAATCAAATCAAATAATGTATGCGCCAGATTATGGTAGGTACAATTTGCTTATGTTTCAAGCTATCCGCCTGGATAGCTGACTGATATTCGTGGATACACAGTGTATATACTGTCTGGAATATTCGCTTAGCTTAGCTATAGTTTTTTTATTTGAATGACGCCATACGTAGGCACGTATGGCGTCATTCACATAATAAAATATAGCTATAGACATGACTATAGTGTCTGATGCATCTTTAATTTCATAAGTCACTACCAAAACTGATTGTATATCCTCTTGATTTCAGCGGCATCGCGTCAGTCTGACCCACAGCCGCCGACTCGACCTCCGAAGTCGCAGGAGACATCTACTATGACTACTAACACTTCTACTGCACCGAAGACTGTCACTGCTTCAGTGGGAACGCACGGCACTAACGTAAGACAACCTTGTTTCAATTTTATTCTAAAGATAGATCCTATATTTTATAGTACTATGTAGATGACTTCGGAATTACAACGATTTCTGTCAAGAAACACCGAAATAAGCAATTGGGTTGCCCTATACTACATGGGATTGTTAAAGTATGAGTCCTTTGCCTAACCCTTCGGGGCATACAGGTGTAATAGTATGTTATGTTATAATTCGTAGTTGAAAACCTTCCAACCTATTTCTCCCATTTGTCTAGATTTTATTATCATCATATTTGAGCTATAGCCGGTTCTACATAACTAAAATCGTAAAAAAGCTTGATTGCACAGCTTTACGTTTGTTTTCTGAAAAGTGATCTTATTACACTTTGACTATGATCCATGTCCAAAATTCTATAATAAAAAAAAATATAGGAACTGATAATGCGGACGTTCTCAAAAAAAGCAAACTATAACTTACGAGCATGCATGGGAACGTTGATCAGCATAGATGAAGTGAAAGTGGTGTTCCAGGTTGCAACTGGAACACCACCAGGTTGTCTCTGCCCACCCAATATGAAACAAGCCTCATGCTTTGTATGTATGTAATAGACGAACGAAGAGCCTCAGGCGAGTGGGGGAGGCGCAGCATCCCAACACACTCAAGATCTGAAGTCGGAGGGCGTGCAGGCGGGCGGCACCCTCACGTCTTCCAAGTCCTCCGCTACCTCCACGCGCTCCGGCAAGGATCATCTGCAACACATGCCCAAGAGCGTCGATTATGGAGACGGCAATGAATCCGTACGTGTTATATATTTCTCTTTATTTAATAATTATATTATAGCTAAAGTTGTAAGATAGAGCACCCGAAATCGACGAGCATTCATGGTGTTGATGAGCATAGATGAAGCGATAATAATGTACCAGGATCGTAGCAAATGGAAATTAATGGTCCTTGCCTACCCCTCCGGCAAACAAGCATGAACCTAGTATGTTTGTAAGTTAAGATTCTTACTGAGGCAAGATTCAAAAAATCTCTTCTTTACATTTTCTTCTTCTCTTCGTCGGCAGTTGAGTCAAAAGTAGAACTGACAAGTTTTAATACTTTTAATTGAAGCCACAGATGATTGGATTATACGAATAAAAAAAAATTACTCATTCTTTGTCCTTGCTGAGCATAAGGTCCTAGATTCAATACGCTGGACAAGCAACAAGTTGTGTAATTTACGAAAAGAGTTTAGATGAATGCCCGTAAAATATATACCTATATTGATAAATTTTATTAATCTTTTTGTAAACTCAACAGGACTGTATTCATTTTCAGTCCCGTGAATCGGAAAGGCACACCGCGCATCACCACAACGTGATTAATAACAACACATCGGGATCCCGCCGCACTAAGTCTAAAAGTACTGAAGACATGAATATGGGTGAGTGGTTTCATATTTAAAGGACTTCTAGTTTAGGGAAAAATTGTTGTGATATTGAAGAACAAGGGGCGCTTAAAGGATGTGGCTGAAGTTAGTTTAGGAAGACATCAATACTATGTACCTATGTTGCGCAAAGTATGGGAGGACAACCTGCAATGAATTCTTATAGCCTAAGAAATTTTCTAATGTGAATCATATTATGATAAATCAAAAGCAACCTTGTTAGCCCAGGAGATGTCTACTGCTAGAAAGAGGCACGAGCAGTGATTCCAAGACTTCCTTACAAAGCTTACTAGGTATACTTTGGTACAGGTCCTAAAAGAAAGAGTTACGTTAAAACGAATATAGTATTTACTTTTGATATCATATCATCAGATCCGAGCACCCTGAAGCGCATGCTAAAGCCGATGCCTTCGACGGAGAGTCCGGTGACGTCGCCGGAGATGGGTCGCAGGCGGTACGGCGGCGCGGCACCGTGCCCGCCGTCGTGCGGCTCTCACGGCCACCGACCACCACAGCACATGCACCACGGGCACTACTCGCACATCGTAAATAACAACAGCCGACAAAGCTCACAGCGGTAAGTCAACGAATGTCAAACATAATTATCATCAGTGTTCATCAATTGGTATAAAATCAAATCAAACATGTAGGTTCTCTAGATGTTTACTATATGCTGAAATTAATATATGGAAGAGGCCACTGACTGTCCCACATTACAGACCGATATTAACTCGGAAAGCGCAGTGTGAGACGGCCTCCAAAATGGACCGATGACCTGGTAAAGGTCAGATTCGTTGGATGCAGGTGGCATACGACCGGTCCCGGTGGAAGTCTATGGGGGATGGCCTTTGTTCAGCAGTGGACCTCCTTTGGTTGATGTGACGATGATGATGATTAACTTAGTTTAATAATTCTAAATACAGTGTTACGTCATTCAGCCGTGCACATAATCTTCAGCACGTCCAATACTACCTAGGATAGGAAGCGACTGCTAAGGCAAACTCTATAAAGGATCTAGGAGTTCTTTTCGATACGGGACTGAATTTTCTGGTACATATTATATCGCTGGCTATTATTTGCTAGCTGGGGAGTTTGTTATTACAAAAGCTAATCATTGCAACGCGTTAACAGCCAGCGATCGCAATGGGTATGCGAGAATTTGAAAAACTTTTGGCTACCAAATTAAGTTATTAGTTATTATATTATGGCTTTAGTAAAAAGCAAGATAGCGTCTGCGTCATCCGTGATTTGGAATCCCCATGAGAGTTCTTACGCCCTACTTCTTGACATGATTCATAAATCCTTTCTATCTCGGGTTCTGCGTGAATCCGATTGCCAAAAACTTTTGACTCAATGCTAAGTAAGCTGTTTTGTACCTATAATCTCCAAGAACCTAAAAATTCTTGGGTGTGTGTACTTGTAAAATAAATAATAAGTCTCTATGTTTTCTGGATCTTCTTTTTTTAACGTGGAAAAATGTATTGAACCCTACCTTTAATTCTTTTCTACAGTCGTGGTGTGGGTGTGGGTGCAGCACCGAGTGGTTATCCCGGACGCGGTCTATACTTGGAGCTGGGTGGCGGAGAACGCGATATGTCCCCGCCTTCCGACAACGTGATGTTTGACAACCAGTGCTATGCCACCACGCCATCTTCCTCTAATGGCAACTCCGATCAAGAGCCCTGTCAACGCCGCGATTCAAGACAACACCATCATGGGGTAAGTAGCCTAGTAATTTTCTGCGTATTTTGTGATTCAATTGAGGTAATTAAAGTTCTTAGAACACTAAAGTAATGGCTCTCTAAAAATATCATAATTAGGATTGCCAGCAGTCATAAATTGCGTTTCTAGAAATTGCTAGACTAGTAATGGTCCAAAAACAATATTTATTATCGTGAATGCCTTCGTCCATTTAACTACCAAGTTTTATTTTAATAACTTGATTTCTGCGCAATGCTCAATCAAGGGTTTGGTCAAGTCCACATAGCAGTTGAGATTAATTTAAAGAACCTGTTGCATCAGTATTATCACATTATCCAACCTCTTGTCTCATAGTTCTAATAATCCAGCACCTACCAAAAGCAAGTATTGAAGAATAATACCCGAGTGAGTCGGATGTCAATATGACTTCTATGTAGCCTACACGTTCACGTCTATAAGCTAACTTAATAATTGCTTCCAAAACGCAACGTTGCCTAAGTAAAATCACTGATTTTCATTGTGTCCGCGCATTTGTCACTGCAGAAACCATGCCTGTCTCGTCAAGCATCCCAGTCGAGTGCCACGCCAGCGCCTGGCTCCCCCACTTCGCGCCTGCTGCTGGAGTACGAGATGCACCTGAGGAACACCCTCGCTAAGGGAATGGACGCCGAGAGCTACAGTCTGCACACATTCGAAGCTTTATTGAGCCAGAGTATGGAGGATTTAGGTGAGATATTCTAATTTGAGGCTTATGCATACAACATTGGGTTGATAAATGTCTAAAATTACTACACACACTACACCCCACCAACTTAATACATTCCTAGAGCCACATCACAAACTTATCGATATAATTTTGGATTCAAAAACTATAAGTTGCTTGTTAAGCTTGTACTTTTATGATCAATTTAATATGCTTTTATTAACACATGTATTACTTTCTCTAAGAATACAACGACAACATGTCAGCCTCGAATCAACGGAGCCCTTATCCGCCAAGACGACGTAAGTATTTAACAGATAAACGACTCATTAAAAAACTTTTTAGCTTTTTGTCACATTTAAAATTTAAAAATTAACAGCATGCAGCCAACTTTGATAAAATCTGACTTTATTAAAACATACAATTTTTACAACATAAACTGCACACAAATCAACCTTATTTGGATTTAATTTGAACCCTGTTTTTGTTTTGTTGAGGACCGACCCAAGAATCAATTCTACAATCTTTGAGACACCTCAAGGAGGCTGCGATAAGGGACAGAGGTGATAAAAATTGATTATTTATTGTATGATTGGTATCATTGCAATATTGTGTATATCTATGCAATAACTATGTTGAAATGTTGATAATGTATGTATTCTATTAACCTAACCCGTTAAACTTTTCTGTTGTCTTTTAACCATGACCTTTTATTTTATTTTCGTGAAAGGAAAAGCATGTGACTCACATACTTATTTTTTAACATTTTCTATACCACCCTTATGGATTGAATTAATCAAACTCAAAGTTACAACTTCAAAATAATTAATGAAGTTAGTGCTTACACGAATAATAATTTGATTGATTTGCTCCAAAGATATTATTGAATGAATGCCTTTACAAAACACACTGTATGTACTGTTGGCGCTATTGTATTTTGTATTTGATGTAAGTAGTTGTAACAAAATCAGTTCGGTTTCCGTATCGTTTGTAGTCCTAGAAACACTGATCATATTCGTAGCACTGACAACGGCTACTTCTTTAAATTTTAATATAGGTATTGCAAAGAAAAGTTAGATTAGGTTAGTCACGTATGTGTGGATAAAACACATGGGTAGTCTTACAAACTAGCAAGATCTGTTTTTGCATGATCACGTGTTTTAATTGCAGTAAATAGTATATTGTGTAAGATAAAGTAACTACTTTATTAGTAAGTAATATTATACAAAAAAATAAGGAAAAAATTTTTGCTTTCTTTATCGTTAGAAAGAAAGACATAAAAATACTCCATTTTTTTTAAGGACATAGGTCATAATACATAGTTCAATGTTCCATCATTAGATCACGCATCGGTCTCACCCATATTAGGTATACACACAAATTGTAACAGGCCCGGCCATTAACCTTGCTCAATAGCATTTTTAGGTTTTAAATCGGTCTGTAAAAGAATGAATTGTTCAGAGCTATCACTAAAGTCAATCTAGTAGGTAGGTACTGTTTTATTTGAAAAAGAACTATCTTATTAAAGAAAATAATAATTAAACTTTTGATGTTTTGAAATAAAAAGCAGCGTCACAGTGCTCCGGTGGAGGCAGCCGGTCCTCAACTTTACCGCTTCCACATCGTCTTGGTGTCGAAAGGCAGCATAGCGCAAGGTCCGATCGCGATGGATATTACAGGTACCACGTACCATATACCACGATTGTACTATTGAAACACACGTTAAGAAAGACTAAGCTAAACCATTACTTTTAAACACATTACTTTTCTTAGTTTACGTTTACGTAGAAATGTGCTTCACCAGCTTTGGTCACTACCAAGGTTTCAAACCTTGCAAAATACCATTCTGATAGAAGAAAAATATAACGAATCAGACTCATTGATATGTGCATCCTCTCACCGAAGTTCCGCCTCGGAGTTTGCCAAAGAGCAGCGCAGCATTCTGGGCGTCAAAAGAACAGATAAAATACAGAACACCACGCTGCGCTCCTAAACGGGCATAATACACGTGGTCAAAAGGCTGCCAAGCTTAAATGGGATTGGGTTGGTCACGTCAGACGCATGCACAGTGACCGCTGGGCACCACACAATGGATGCCTGCAGATGGTACGCACCGCCGAGGCTTGCCCAGAAAGAGGTGGCGGGACGATCTAGATGCATACGAGAGGACTGGTTCCAGGCGGCACGAGGAAAAAGTACATGGAAGGACCTAGGGAAGGCCTTTACCTAGCAGTGGGACAGCAACGACTAAAGAAAAAATCACTGCTAGGATATCAAGTGGCTTCTAACAATAATGCTCCAGGAGAATAATGATATAACCAGCAATTATGAAAACTAGGCAAATTAAATTAGTTTTCATGTTAAATGCCGAAATGACGCTGATTCTTGTGTTAAATAGCTCACATTATAAATTTATGACACATGATAATGCTGTCATTAATATTCCATATTTTAACTTGTTAAGAAATATTTAGCAGATAATATTGGTTATGACCCTTGGATGGACTGTTCTTCAAACACATATTTTAAAGTACCTACCAACATAGCAAATAATGAAGAGATACAGATAGATACACCATCTTATATGTGTTTTGCTTAGAATTTTTTGACGTGTCTTTACTTTTCCTCAAAATAATATGTTGTAGAACGTAACCCGATTGTTAAGCAATGTTATATTTTTAGTGACCGCAATGAACTAATGCGAGAACGCGAACGGGACCGAGAGCGGGGCTACTTGAGTGACCACAGCTCCAGGTTTGTTAATAGTCCACAGCATCTCTACCCTGGCCCTTATAGTAAACAAACCCATTTAAGAGCATTTCAATTGTCACAAAGATACCTACTTGTCAAAAAATACGAATTGTAAACACACTATTCGTTTTGTACTTTTCTTTTCAAATTCAGTCATAGTGAAGCTATAATAATAGTTCACATTTCATGATTTTTTAATTTTCAACTACTTACATAGAGCCAACGGTCGTGTAATCTACGTGATATATCTGAATAGTGAAAGCTATACTAAACGGTCGTCACTAATGCATGACAACCGTATGCAAGAGTTAGGGTTGGCACAATTACGCGGGTGTGACAACAGAGGATTTTATAGGCCAAACAGACAATCAACGAAAGTCATATTTAAATTAAATTAGTAATTTGGCACCGCCTTCAAATTAGTTAGAAATCATAATGTAAATATGTTATTTATTGCTTTTTAGTTCCTATGTGCTTTTTGGAGGCGGTTTGTTTTTTGTTTAAAAATAATTTGGGTACCTTCTATACATAAAAGTTTATAAAGTCATTATTTAATTTGTGCTACGCCTCCTGATGCTATAGAGACAGTGAAGTACACTTCGCGCACAGGGAACCTACTATTCACGTTAGGAGAAGATCGAAAACATAACATAGAAAATTATTGCAAAATGTTTTTTTAAGTATATATTTACAAATACAAGTTTTAGAGCAGTATATATATAGATTATAAGTACTTTACGGCATCAAAATCATACAATTGGCTCTGTAAGTTTCCAATAAAGAAGAGAAGGTTTGCGCGTAATCCATTATGCATTCACCCGCATGTTGTAAGACTGTTAGTAACTTTTCGGCTTTTTCCAGGGATAGAGCGAGGGATCGTGATCAGGGATATCTTAGCGATCATCAATCAAGGTTAGTATCAATTACATATTTATAACTATCTTTTTGTATTTTTTTAAGCATTTTCCATGCTAAGATTACAAGTTATTTTAGTGGTCAGAGCGTCTGGTGTACCGAACCAGAAGGCGCAGTTTCGAATCCTGCCCGCCCGCCGATTTTTTCCTTCATTAAAAATAACTTACATATTTATATCTAAATGACCATCCATGCCATCACGCCTGTTTTCCTGTCTGTATTATTTATTGCCGTAAATCAGAGACAAATCCAAACTATTTAAATTATTCTTAATACTTCAAGTTTAACCATTAGTCCCACTGCTGGATACATTTTACATTCAAATTCAAATCTTTATTGCGTTCATATGTGATAAGGATGTTACAAATAATTTGGTATCAATATGAAACCCTGTAAGGGCACTGCAAATTTATAATTATATGTCATATAGATATCAAATAATATTAACAAAGTATGTATAATTACAAAATCTCTAATAACTTATACAATAAGATGCAGACCTCGTTCCAGTCTCACAGCGGTTAGGTTGTCCTCTAGCCTTGTAAGAGTTGACAGACTTCACAAGCCGTCGGGAAAACCTCTCTATAATCAGCATAATACCTTTCAAATAAAAAAATCTATAAAACGTGCGGTCACAAAATTGTACAGTGTTTTTCTTACATTATTACCTACTTAGTATGACTAAGACTGACGACGCGACGGGATGTTTTCAATTTTAAGGACCCAGTGACCTTTTCAAGAGTCCTATTATATCAGTTTTTGACGAGGCAACTACCCTGACCGTTACAAATACAGTGATTTCTTCTTAGAAATCCTTCTGGAGTTTTTTGAGTACTTATTAACCTTTCAACATTGTTAAGGTAATTTTCTAAGGAAATACGATTTCTTTTATGAGTTCTTCTTTGTTGGATATTCTTTTAGATTTCAGAGAAAACTAGTTCTGTTTTAATGTCTTTAATAACTCAAGATTGGAAATCTTGAATTACTCTTGTAAAAAACTCAACCTCCAACAATTTTGGACAATATTATGTCAAACAATACTTATTATGATTAATTTCATATATATTTTTACGATAGGTAAATTAAAGAGAAAAGAAACTCCACACCTATAATTTTTCAAAACAGAAGATTCTTATTTATCCATTATTTTATTACGCAGTGGATCTCATGGGAGAGAGTCGAGCGCGATTAAATTTAACGTACCTTCGCTTCACTTTAAGATAGCCTCTCTGAATGGATGAGATATAACTGCTGTCAGATTGTCATCACGTTGGCCTAGAACGGGTTGACAGACTTCACTCACCATCTAGAAAATAAACGTCGTAGCACGTGTGCGTGGAAAGGCAAACGGCTAGTGTACCTAACATTGAATGTCTTTTAAATGTACGTTAACAAAACCATTTACCGATTACCCAAAACAAACGTTCCGTCACAGACCAAATATGGTTTGACAAAAAAAATTAGAAGTATCTTTTGTACGTCACCTTTAAGACGTAAATTAGAATGTGTAGGAAGATTTCGACTGGCGAGCGGGGCTCGCGGTGGCTTAGTGGTCGAAGCGTCTGGTGTACCGAACCAGAAGACGCAGTTTCGAATCCTGCCCGCCAGCCGATTTTTTCCTTCATTAAAAAAACTTATAATCTTAGCAAGGAAAATGCTTAAAAAAATACAAAAAGATAGTATCTTTTGAAGAAAGTTACACTACTTACAATCGACAGCTATCATCTAAAGTTAGATTTTAATTGGTCCTAGCAGGTATGTCACTTGTGCCCGAATACCTGCACGGGGCACAATTTCTATGTGGCCACGCCTAAATCCATTGCAGTGTATTCTTAAAATTGTAACTATTGACATAATAATAAGAAGAATCTTTTTTCGTGTAGGTATGCGTGCAACTAAATTTTGACAGAAAATAATAGCATAGGCATACTAATTAGAGCACGAAAAGTTAGTGGACTAATATAGGTATGGTTTGATAATAGCTTTCTCAAATAGATTAAACATAAACTATCACAGTCGGGGGCTTAGACTATTTCTATGAGTATTGTTCTCGGATTCAATTAGCGAGTGTTTTGTGCTTAGTCGTAAATCTACAGATTACCTAGGATATCAGATAATTAAATTATGTATGTCTCTCTCTTAGACATCGAAACTAAATCCTCGCACATTAGCGCATGCGTCTCGGTAGTTTGCACTAATCCTTTAGTGCATCTGTTTTCTTGAAATCTGCACTACTCTGCAATCTAAATCCATGTTCTGCTTTTAACTGACATCAAAATGGGAATAGGCTATTAATTTATTGGTCTGTATTTATATAATTAAAACCGATAACTTACCTATTTAGGTCTCATATCAGCCAAAATAGGAAGCACTGTTGAACAAAGGCCTTCAAAGACTTCCACAGGGACTGGTGTATGCCGCCTGCATCCAACAACTCCCAACGACCCTATTCAATAAACAATTAATTTTATGATGACCACATTAACAGCCAATTTAATGTAATTTCTATATCCCTTATGTATCATAACATTCGCTCATCTGGCTGCGATAATATATTGCCTTCCTGAGGCCAAATTAGCTTGCGTAACATTTAGTAATCAGTATAATGGAAAAAACCAGAAGAACTATTAAACTGTCGTACTTAGTTATTAATCCTGAGAGTTCTATCATTGTAACAAAACATGTCAATACGCCTCTTTTCCGTTAAGGATTAGGCAGAGGTGAGATATACTCATGTATCCCCACAAATTGCTAAATGGCAATAGGCTCGCCTCCTATTACTTTGAACCTGAACATAGCGACGAACCGTGGGTTTACTGTACATTAGTAGGTACCTACACTTCTGCTTAAGCTTTCGGCTTATACTGGCGTGATGGTTTGATTAAGTATTATGCTATGCTGTAAGTACGATACATTAGATGGCAAATCTTAAGTTTAAACCTAGGTTAAATATTATATACATTGTTTAAATTATATTTTATCATATTATAATTCTTACAACCATTACTGACTGTATTATTCATCAGACATTATTGTTTCTGATCCAATTCAGATTCCATTTTACATGAGATTAGAGACACGTTGAAAACATAATATACGTAGGTACGAGGGTACTAAATGGATTAAGGGGAATCGTTCAGAAATAATAAAGCTCTGTAGATTTGGAGAAATCCCCGTAATCGGGATACGAAATTGTACGTGTTTACGATACATTCACAGAGATAACTATTTCGATTCATCCCTCGCTCAACCACTTAGCAACGGGCTTTACTTGAAAAATAACAATAGTTAGCGCGAGGAAAAATATCTTACAAAGTGGCCAGATGCCAGAATTGTGCGTGGATCGTATCTGATCACATAAAATAGATTTAGCGTCGAGATAGGTGCCATTGAATGGAATTGAGCCACATATTATAGTGAACAATGAAACAATTAACGTCTTCATTTCTAAATAAACGTCCTAAAGGGATAATATTTAAGATTTATTAATTACAAAATCTGAAAACCTATAAAGTCCGTTTTGAAATTTAGATATTGCATCTAAAGTACATATTATTATAGACATCTGATAAGAAATGACAAGTGAAGATTTCCACGAGATAGAGTGGAAGAAATATATTCCTACAGATATTGTATAAATACTTTTTTTATTATTCTTATAGAAGGTAATAAATTTTATTTTTAAACCGTCTTGTATCCAATAGGGTATAAAGTCCTACTAATATTTTAAATGTGAAAGTTTGGATGGATGGATGTTTGTTATTCTTTCACGCAAAAATGTCTCAACGGATCTGGATGAAATTTGCCACAAAGATATATATATTATAGTCTAGAATCTTATCCCGGTTATACCTACTTTTTATCCCGGTTAAATGTATGGTGGGGTAAATTTGTTTTAAGAAGTTGAGTACAGACAATTACGTCGTTAAGATAATATTAATTTATAAGAAACCCAGAAAGCTAGTGATACTCGTATATAAATAAAAAAAAAATCTTACATTGTCAAACAGAAAAATGGGTACATCATGTAAAATATGTTGACTTCGTTTGTTACACTTTTATACATTTCGTCATAACGGTATATGTTACTATGGATAAAGCATGTAGGTAGGCATGTATTTCGTCCCACAAGACCCATTGTCGTATAAGTACGGTTAGGTATCGATCGTATATCTCAGTTATTGTCGTAGTTACCTATCGTTTTTCCCGAGTCACGTGTGCCCCAAAGTATGCCTCTGGGGACAGAATTAGCCATTCGCGAACCAAGCAATTTTTGTAATACTAAGGGCCGACAATAATTTATGATGCTTCTGATATTATTACACAATTTCATGATCTATAATCCTGTTCGTCAAGGTCTGTAAGGATATTAAGTCTGGCAAGTCGGATCTTATTAGATGATTGAGGGATGGAAATGTTGAAAATTCTTTTGTAAATTATATTCGGTATTTTGCTTTGTTGGGAAATACATCTTCTATAATAAGTACTTGACAAAGACTTGTAGTACTTTTCCAAGTACAATGATTGATTGTGTAAAATAATCCCTTGGGACTTGTAAGTAAAAAAAAATGAAATACTACTTCAAAGAAACATTCACGGCCTATTTATTGAAGATTCGTTTTTTAAGTAGCAGCTTCTTTATATTTTATGCTTAAAATATTTTCTACCATCATCATCTCCCAATTTATTTAGGGTTGGTGTAAAAAAAAATATCAATGTAATATTATAATGACATAGCAAATATCATAATTAGGATCCTTACATGGCTAGTTTACCAAAAAATATTAATTGAACCCAAAAACAGAACTTATTCTTATTCTGCAGGATAAAATGGTGTAGATACAATAATGAAACTTTCCTTTAGATTGAGAATGAAGCCAAGAACCATGTCTTCATTATTCAACACTACATTTACATTTAAATCAAATGAAAAAACTAGGAGCCGTTAATCTGACACGGAACAATGGCGTCCAATCCCATTGGACCGGCCGGAAACGTCCATTTCAAATTATTTAACTTTGGACGACTTGTTTACTTTTCATTTATCTAAGGCTCATCCTTCAGATCGCAACTTTTATTCAGTTGTTTAAAAATGAATAATAACGAAGAAATGCAGTTATGTTTTTTATTCTTGCTGTGCCAAAAGTAAAATGCCATAGTAATAAATTATTTTATGCCATTTGAACAATTCATTAACCAATAAGCAAGTTAATGTTTTAGCGTGTCTATGATCATTTAAATATTTTAGATTGTTGTGACACGTATGAAATATGATGATTTAATGCGTATAAATCATAAATCGCACCGTAGTAATGACGCTGCGAGCATTAAGGGCAAGCTTGACAATTATAATGTACGTTTATGCGCAGTTTCGTGAGCGCATCCCGGTGCGCTTCATGCATCGGTGAGTCAGCCCGCGCGGCGTGGTATCGCCACTCAGACGGGTGGCGCGGCGTCCCACCTCCCGGCCCACGTCGCTCTCCCTGGGACTCACTCCCTACCCTCCGGCATGAAGGCAGCCTCAACGACTCTGGTTATAGGAGCAACAGGGCTGACAGTTTTGAGCAAAGGTAAGATTTTTGTATATACAATATAGTCTAACTTTTTGCTAACTTCACTCGAATTGTTATTGATATCATGGCCGACAGTTTTTTTTTCTAGCCACTGATAGTTCCAGTTTTTACCAGTTCACCTCTCTGCTTAATTTTCTCTAACTTACCCAGTCTTCAACATCCCCTTCTTCATCTTTCTGCATCGACTTTAAACATCATGTCAAGCCTGTCATTTGCCATGCCATGTCAGTTGGGCGGTCACAGGGTCGTACTTTATCCTTCCCTCCTCCTAGGCACGACTTTACTGATACGACTCCGGTCGCAGTTTGCCCGTTGGATATGGGCTTAGGTGTCGTAGAAAAGAGAATAATACGGAACCTTTCGTAGCCTTAATATTTCTTATCTGATGTCTGTGATACTAAAAGTTGACAATCTTGTAAACCAATGCGTTCTTTGCCTCCCCGCACAATAATTTCAATAACTATCACTATAAATCGCTAGTCATTTATAATTCATGTCACCGAAGAGGATTGGCAGTGAAATCCGAGTCCAAATGGACTTCTCATTACTGGCTGTCTATCGAAACCCGGCCTGAAATGGAATAAGCGGATTTTGATACCCCTTGACAGGTCCATTTTTAATAATTCATTAGGTGAAATGGAAAAACGAAAAGTTTCCAATACGACTAACTTTAATTTGTTCTGAAAGTAAAATTAATTGGTCGAGTCAACATTTTAGAATTCCATCTAATAAATAAGTCCGCAAGGCAATTACTGGGAATGTCGATAAACTAAAAGTTCATACAAGGTATTCGTACAAAAACTAGAACGGACGACGACGATTTAACTAGCTTTTCATAGCACGGAGTATTAGGTAGAATTAATTGATAGAGACCTTATAGTTATAGTGGGATAGCCTGCTGTTTATCACCCGCTGTTAAAAATGATCCACTGTGTAGGTATAAAAAGGTAGGTAAATGTAAATCTGGTTATTTAAAAAAATCCAAAGGGATGTTAGAAATAAGATTACTTTTTCTCCCATGGAAATTGCCTTTTTATTTATTGGTCCATTCTCCACACAGTAGGCAGCAAAACTTTTGTAATTGTGCACAAAATTGCGATCACAATGCCGTCGCTATAATTATTTTATTCATGTAAATATTTTTCTGACAATGTGACTTTTGAAGACATCTAACTTTTCAGTAGGACACAAAAAACTTTAGAATAGTTTTCCCAAAACTTATTCGAACGGTATCCCTTATTTTTATTGGAAACGAGAGACCCCTGGGACTTAATTTCCTTTTGATAACACAGGTCTACATCCAATCTCGACAATGTTATGGAAATTCCTTGGTCGTTAAAGTTAAAGTAACTTTTTTAACCTACTATTGTTTTAAACTAATACAATTTATTATGATTGTATAATAAAATAAAACCAACAAGCCAATTTGCTAAAAGGTACATTGCGAATTCAACACGGTTGATAATAAAGTCTAATAAAAGTCTGATCTTTAATTCCCCGTTTTAATTTAAAACCCCGTGTCGAAGTTAAACAAAGACCCGTTAATCAAGTTAAGTTAAGAAAAGATAAATATTTAGCCTCTGTAACAGGGGTACCTTCGACCGTCAAGACAGCGTTCGTTCGGAGTATACAAGCGATCGTGAATCAGCGCGCTATGGGATTGTTCAGCAAGCATCTATTGATAGCACCGACTCCAGAATTTGCTACTTGACTTCAAGCGAGGTAAGTAACTCGTGACTATTCTTACTTTATTGTTTTTTTATTTCTTAGCAGGGGAAGATCCGTCTTTAAAAGTACATAATTCTTCGGTTATTGCAAACATAGCCTTAATTAAATCTATATAGATTATTAGAGTGTAACAAATCTATGAAAACATAAAATAAATGTTGTTTTCGTGGTGTATACCTACTGACCTTCGGTTACATAGTTTTTAAGTTCTAGCTAGCAATAAGTACAAATAGTATAAAGTAGGTTGACTTCAGTACCTATTAGAAAAATTTTGGGAAGTTAAAGATAATTTACTGGTAGGACCTTGCTACAGGATCATTTGGTTGAGTACTCACTGCAAAATACTCTACACCAAATTTATAGTTGTGTTTAAAAATATTGTGTTCTGATAAATAATCTCTTGATTTTTGGTCCGCCAAAAATATTGATTCCTTTCTATGTGAAATTTCTCTCTATTGCGATCTAAGTTTTAAAGGATACTTATTGTCACCCATGAAATTACGGGGCGCTGAGATTAAACAACTCATTAAATTAAACAATAAATACGGGCAGCTTTCTAGGGAATTGTTTGAAATGATGCGTACAGCTACTTTCTATCACTGCATCTCTCGCCATCGGCGTGTAGTTCATCCACCTTAGAACCACTCTGGTCCCATACTGTGCGACTCCCACGCACGCTCAGGTTGTGAAATTAGTTAACTGCCGAGGTTTTCCCAAGATACTACATCATGGGGTTGTAAAAAGTGGTTCAAAAGGGTTTTAAAAAGATTTTTACAGGGTCGGCAACGCGCAACCCCTGGTGCTGCAAGCATTCATAGGCTACGGTAACCACTTAACAAGAGGCGGACCGTATGCTTGCATGCCACACCTTAGTGGTATAAAAAAATACCCTTGGAGTTATTCACATTCACAGCCTTACAGTAACCATCATCAGCATCCTTCTCCTGCCTCGTATCCTATATGTATGTTTTTTTCATCTCGATAATTATAATATTTTATATCCACCTTAAAAAGCCGTTCATTGAAGTATGAATATTCGAGTACTAGGTTCCAGACTGTGGTACAGGGACCACTGGAAACACTGAGATTGATGGAATGGCCAAGCCCTTCCTCGCACACTACATTCTCGAGTAGGATGTAGGATGAGAGTGTGGCAAATATATTGTTCGAGGTCTAATAATCCATCCCAAGGGGCTTCAGCGATAACCCCAGGGTAGCCTGCGAAGCTTTTAAAATGAAGAAGAGTTGTCGAAATAAATTGCGCCCCTGTTCTATTTTACTCAATTCCAAAACCTATTCAATTCATCCACCTTTAAATTAAGCCATTCGCATTGTGTCTGTGTCGCGTGATGGAAGTGCTTGTAGCCAAGACACGATTGCCATTTACCCTGAACGGGCAGATAAGTACGCAAGATATTGGGTATATCGACTGAACTAATGGCGATTTTAGATCTAAGTCAAATTACAGAGCATCTTATCACGCTGGCTTTGAGAAGGTAGGTTATGAGCACACACTACTGAATGAGCCCTTTTCAAAGTTAACAATTATTTTGACCAAGATATCTAACTATCTTCTATTTCTGACTGTACTATGACTTTATTCTCACCATCTTATAATCATATTTGGTTGTAAAGTTTTGTAATGACTTTGGTCAAAATTATATAGAAATTCTGATCATAATTAAAATGGAAATAACGAAGTATACAGTCATGTAATGTCATTATTGTACAAAGGAGAGGCAAAATCAATAAAATTTAATAGTTTGTTCACATGTTCTCTAGGCAAGGTGAGTTATTGTTCTCAAGCACTTTAGTGGTTTCTCCCAGGTGCAGGCGATGAGGTCCAAAGCTGGTTGCTGACTGACAGTCACGAGCCAGTGATACTATTTTAAGGATCGAGGTTTTCAATTGACATACAATTTGACAATAAGAATGACTAAATAATAAGAGCTAGTAGACAAAATACGTATTCAGGTATAATATGCATTTTACACAAAATATACAATATATCACAAAATAGCCAAAACCACGTAGAATAATTTAAGTATTTTTTGTCCTGCAGGAGGGACGACAGCAGCTAAATTTAATATACAGTTATGACAATGTTTTTGATACCCTTGCAGAAAGTTAGAGGATTGTTAAACTAAATAAATTCCATCAATAGACATTAGAGGCTTCAAATCCGATAAATTGTCGCAGAACGCGTTTCCCAGTTTTAATCATGCGCAACAGTGGGCAATCTATATGTAAAATATCGGGCCTGCTGGTGTTTGAATTAATTTTATGCTTCTTGTGCCATTATGTACATAATGAAGTAGTCCTGGAGCATTTTAGCTGCCCTGCCCTGATTGACGATCTTAATATCGTTAGGCAGAATTCTGTCGTAAGGAACTTCTAAGGCAGGTATTTGACACTGGTAAGATAACCTTTTTTTATTAAAAAAATTCCACAGTTTTAAAAGTGAGAGCCTACTACATACTAAATACTAATGGTAGTTAGGAACCGTACTGACAAAATATGTTCGAATACCTCTTAGATGCACATATTATCAGGTCTATTTCCAAAGAAGAGATATGGAGAGGTTCCTTTTGTTCTAAGGACAGTTTGCCGGTGTTTTATTTGGAGGGCGAAACCCACACAAGCATTAATCAAAACTCTGCTCGTTAATTACTACTATATATTTCATAATTAAATAACCCATTATCAATTTGCTCGGTCTGAAAATCAATCTTAGTAGCTCACGCTCCGTAGCCGCGTTTGCGACCACTAGATCATTGATGCCAGATGCATGGAAAATTATTATAACATTTACAAAAATACTGATTGTATCGTGTCTCGCCGTTCAAATTACATTTAATACACTTGTTAGAACTACATTTTGTTCGTCACAAGTGATATTCAGCGCTAGAACTCGTTAGTTATGTAAAGGAAAGTACAAAAGCCAAACAAAATGAAATAGTGACGATCCAGCAGAGCAATATCTGGGATAGTTCGCCCGAGGTCGGGTGCTATCGGCGGAGTCTGCGCGGTAAAAGCGTTGCGCACTCCAGCTCCCCCAATCGTATCCTGAACGTAGTATTAAAAATATTATTTTGAGGTTAACTTCGCTCACTTGTAATAATGAAATAAAGCTAATTGTGGGTCCCAAACACCTAAATTTGTCCCACAATAGTCGTGTCGAATGTCGCGAAAGAGAACGTTAAATCGAAAATTGAGACGTTTCGTGTGTGTAAATACAAAGCTCCTACTGTCAAGTGCACGGACAAAGAAGAATTGCGTAGTCCTCGCTACATATAGCGATACTCCGTTTTAATTTCCATGGTTGTTATAAACTATAGTCAAACTATAAATCGAACGAAAATATTGTGAAAATACGTATAAACATATCCTGCGTGTTGAAGTGAAGTCAATTCCAAGGCCTACGTACGAGTGAATTGTTGACATAACTATAAATGTTCCATTTCCACTATCAATAAGAAAATATTAAATTTAGATAATTAAATATATTACATGTTACTACTTAGTAGAGTTCCTGCCTGTATATCGCTTGATCCACCTGTGATATTTCTTCTTACTGTATTTTAAACCTCTGTGTGTAGGTGTTTTCTAAGCTGCCAATATAAAATACATATTTTATTGTAACTCATAGAGTGTTAAATGTTATTTTATGTATACTGTATGAATTAAATGACTATATAAATAAATATAAACAAACTGTGACGCGCAAATATTGACTGTTGTTATATAAAACTATAATAAACAAACAATAAGGTAGATAAAACAATTGCCAGACGACATTGAATATTAATAATGTTTGTACGATAATTTGCATGGGGGCCATCAAATCTAAGCATGCTGTTTTAATGAAGGTACAGTGGTTTAATCATTTTAATACCTAGTTAATCTATTATTTAATATGGACTTTAATTATTTAATTTCACTTCTATTGACTTATTGCATTTATAAAGAATACAAACATTAATTTAAAACAAGAGTTCATGAAGCAGCTATTATTAAGAAATTAACTAAAATAATAAGAATACACAATAAGGTAAACTTTCCTGAAATTACTTTTATTTAATCACCTACTTTGAGAGGTATTTAATCTGCCAAATGTTATGGTTCAATTTGGAATACTTAATTCAATTTATTTTGACTGCAAACTCTATGAAAGAATTTTCTTGCCTGTGAGTACAATAAACACTTAAGTATTCGCTGCCACTCCATGGCAAGTTTATTATAGCTTGTTTGGTCGGCGCCGCCCTCTCTATTTCACTGTAATGGGATACTGAAGGCCTAATGTTTATTCTTGAACGCGGCTGCGAAGGTACGGCCAATGTAAATTGTGTCAAGGTCGAGTTTCTATTGATCCCCTTCTTTCGTAGCGAGTGCCGACCCGTCCCATGTGTTTTCCGGTTTATACATTCTGATGTGTATAATTATTTCAAGACCCAGCGGACAAATTGAATAAAAAAGGGTTGGGATTTTGGATGTGATGTCTTATAATGTTCGTCCTTTTTACTACTGGTGTTCTTTTTATGTAAAAAGCTATGGTATTTTGTCCAGTATCTTTTCTTATTTAATTATAATAACACATCTGAATGATACAATGTCATTATTATTAAATGTCATAAATCCTTAATAATATTGAGTGAAGAATACCCGTCTCTTTGTTTTAGACTTTTCCCAGTTTTCCAACTGTTCTTCCAGTTTAATCATGTGCCAACCCTCTAGGGAGTAATGTCTTAAATTTATTCCTGTCAGTATCAATGCATATACGGTGCTATATGTTTCATTTTTAGTAATCCCAATTTATATTAAATAAAATAATGATACTTAGATGAATTTTATTGTATACTGCTTACTGACTTGACTAGACACACATAATAATATATTTCATATAGAAATATTGTAGCTTCGTGACAAAAGAAGGGTTCGATCTGTTCCGGATATCTAATCTGTTTCCGGCACCAAGAAACCTTATTTTACTCCGTTAAAATAACAGGAAAAAATATATTTAACGCTGCGTTCATGTTACAGGTGTCCAATGTCAATAGTCTACGATAACCACTTTCAAACCGGTAGAATATCGTCGGTTATACCCGTATGTTATAAATGCTCATGTTAGGTATGTTCAAAATAAAATTCTGTTTAGATATGAATTTATTAAATCCCAACGTTTCGGGTCCTTTAGAGTATTCTTGGTTTAAGGGATCCGACGGATTATATGATATTATATTGATATTATTAAATTCCAATGTTTTGGATATCAATATAAGGAGACAAATCCATAAGAATTAGTTTTATTTCAATTTCGTATTCATCTAAGTGTCAGAATTCAGAAATCATGTTATATTTACTTTACTTTTGAAGCTTATTTCGCAAGTGACTAAATAAATGGCTGCGAAAACAGCTCCACATGATGTATATCCGCAGGAAACATGTAATACGTTGAAGGCAGGTTATATATCGCACGTAATGCAAACCCCATTTGTTGTGAGAGCTTTTAGAGACGGCCATAATGTATAACAGCGTATTCTTTTTACAAAAAAATACGGAAACTTATAGTTTTTATGCCCAACATTTTTTTTTATAAACAACGTCGATAATATTGCCTTTTTTGCTACAGGTAAGTCCACACAATTTTCTTCACGGTCAACACAATGCGCCAAGGTAAGTACTTAGATATAATTATTTTTCATTAATTGGAGTTTTAAAATCGTTTGAAGCAATTGAACAACCAATTTATCAATTTTTCACATTAAGTAAATTGTCTACTGTCGTGTACACCTTGGACTAATGGTAAGCACAGAAAGAAAAGTATTGCTAAATAAAAACTCAGAAAAACTTAAACGACAATAATGACTTACAGGAACCTGAAACTTGAAATTAATCATTGTGTCAAGAGGACCATCAGTTCAGTGATTTTTAACTATATAAAGAGTGCTAACTGAAAGCTTCGTATATTCTTCTCATATTTCTTTTACTTAGCCATTGCTGTCCCCCATCGTTATGATGATTTTCTACTTTTGGATAATCCTGGTAACGAACTGTAAAGGTCTTACTTTTTTTTTGATAGCAAGACTGACAATTACAGTTACATATAATTAACATTATCATAATTTTATCACACCTGTAGGCATAGTGAACTGTGGACTGTTGGGCATGTTACATTACCTTAATAAATTATTTTCCTTTTACTTGGTGATTAATCTTAATTTAATCTATAGGACAGGGGTAAAATATTTATGAATAGCACCTTAAAATATACCATAAAAAAGTGAGAGACTCTGGTTTTGTGTGTAAATTAGAAAGTTATCGTGCATCAACTTGATATAAATATAATTTTAACAAAATATTTTTATATTTTGTTCCATTTCAATCTTCAATTGATTTTCCAAAACGTATCAGGTAATACCATTCTTTAGTGGGTCTCCTGTGCATAACTACCAAAAAACGTTGGGGGATATTTTTTGTCATAATTAATTACCTACTCGTGTATAGTGTTAAAATTTGCGCTTTTTTGACAGCCTCTTTTTAAAGTAACAAACACAATAGAATCTGCTTTCTGATTTTAATTGCATCGAAAGAAAAAAATACAACTCTCTTCTTTCCTAAATGAAGTCCGTATAAAAATACGTTTCAGAGCCATTTCGCGAAAGTGGCCGTCTGATATTGTTGCTATTTTTTTGATACCTAGCCCACGGCCAAGGCTGTAAAAAGAAAATACATTTACCCTTTTCACTTTCCTCGAGTTCGGAGTACGTACTAAAACATTTCTTGGCTTTTTTGTACGAGTATCGTGATTAATCCCTAATCATTCTAACTATATTGGTACAAGTGTCTTTTATGTACCTATAAACTATAGATAGGCGAAAAAGTTATTGTATTACAAAATATTGTTTTATATCTGTAAAAAGTTATTTATAGGTATAGGTACTGAATCTTTTACACATTATTCCCTCGTGTATTCATTGCTTTTTGTTCAATTATTTAGCCGTGGCTCGTGCAGACGCGTATTTTGTGACCGTACGAGGCGTGTCGGTACATTTAACCTGTAGAGTGAAATATAAAATCGAACTCGAGCGTATGACAATCTCGGTATCGATCCCGTAGACCATCATTATCTCGTGACTGTATACGACCACGAGATCATCCCTCTCAAAATTCATGGCAATGCACCAAATCGTGTGAAATTAAATAGTGAACACGTGCCCCAGCCCTGTTGGCTGTGATTGCAAGGCCGATGGCCCTCGGCCGCCCCGGTCGCTTCGGGCCCTCGCATCGAGGTCGCATCAAGCTCTGCTTCGCTTGCTACGTGCATTGGCGTCAGTGGTAGCGGACGGGCGCGGGGCGGCTGCACGGCGCGCGGGGGACTGTGTGGCCTCACGCCTGCGCCCTGCAGCCAACGCCATTTATCCTCTTGTAACATACTCTTGGTTCGTTTGCTAGGTCAATTATCTTTAACGTATTTGAAGCAAGGCTGAAACGTTTTGTCGTTACAGGTTGCTATTTATAAATCTTTACCGAGGTAAGTAGATACATGCGTTATTTTGTAATATACACGTACTCAGATACGTTTTAATGATATAATTACAACATATTATATATACCTATCGAGGTAAACGTTCATAAAAGCTAAGTCTCACACCTTTGATCTAAATTTCAAACGATAAAATTTGAAAAGCTAGGAGGTTCATTAAATCGATTGCGATGCTCAGTCAGAGAAGCGATCATAATTTATGATTAATTAACTATGCTTGTTCACTGCGTGATTTTCCGACTCTCATGAATATGAACAGATAGGATAGAAATGTTAGCTACCTGCCAATTATTCAGACTGATGGAGTTTAAATGCTTATTGAGGGTATTCCGTAATTCAATTAAAAGTAGTGTTATAAAAGATCTTAACATTTACTTTTACGGCAAAAACGCTCGCTAAAAAGGTGAGGTCCGGCGTACTTTGACGGGATGGCGATCTGACGACATTTTTTTTGCCGATGATTGATCGTTATACGATCGTTCGTGTAATGGACGTGTTTACTAGCGTAAACAAGTTCATGTTCATAAATAATGTTGTAAAATATATCTAAGAGAACAAGAGCCACAGAAAACTTAACTTAAAAGAAAAGGGCGCTCTGAAAATCGCTAAATATTGCTATGGTGAACATAATCAACATTTTCTGAGACCGTTCCTCCATTACTCTCACAATCTAATAAAAATAAATTTAGGTGGTAAATTGTAGGTATATAATTGAACTCTGTACTATCATACTGGTTTCTGACACTTACGCGAATACTAGACATTGAAATAAAACTACTTTTTACGGATTTTATCGCGTTATATTGATATTATTTTAACCCCGACGTTTCGGACCCTTTACAGCGTCCATGGTCACGGGTGACTAAGGTGGTAGGCGTCTTGACTGCTTAGGTATTACTACTTAGCTATTGGCGTAGGTAGCTGTTAGTAATTGAAACGATTTCAATGTCTGTACTATCATGTTTTTTGTAGCCATAAACTTTCCAAAAACTGATTTTCTATTACAAAAACACAATAGTAAAACGTAAACGTAACGTAAAACGGTTATACTTAAGCAGTTATAATAATATAAATGTATTTTATGAAATGAAGAGTAATTTAGTTTTGGAATGATATCCCCACCGTGTCTATTTAACCGCGCATTAACTAATGTCCCGCAAACTAATTAACTATTCGGTCGAATGAATTGGTACGATGTTTCCTTACTCTCCAATACCAATGTAATATATTACAGAGAGAATACCTAATCAGTAGGATTATAGTACCCTTTTCAACCCAATACAGGTACAATGAATGAATAAATGTATTAAAAGGCCCGCAGTTTCGTCCCGTAAATAAAACAAAAAGAAATATACAGTGGATTATCATGAAAGCCTGAAATTCATATTGAGAATGAAGAGCCACACTTTGGAACTAAATTAGGTTATTGTTTCGTTAAAAACAAGACTTCACCAAAAAAAGGTCTGAAAACTTCAGTTTATGTAAATTTTATTCTTTGCGTAGACACTAAATTAACGTAATGACATTAGGCAAAGATTAAAGAAGATACGTAGATATTATGGCTCTCGTAAATGTATCATATAATTATTATGATAATGAACTACCTAGTTAGCCTAGTTGTTCTACGTGCGACGGCTAACTCGAGGTCCTGGATTCGATTTCCAAGTCGAGCATAATGTGAGTATAGCTCTAAGCTTCCAGTTGTGTTTGGTTAACCCTACTAAAAATATCAACTTGCAAGTATCTGTATAACTACTTACAGAAATAAACAAAAAACAAAACATACAATCTCGCGTTTATTCTTCGAAGGGTTAAACATAAAATACATTCACAGGTTCAACATAAAATATTGTTTTATTCAATTTATGTGACTGTGGGTATAGAAGCCACTTCACTATAATATTTCTTGGAAGTAATAATATCATTGTTGTGACTTGCACAAGATTGGCAACAGTGGCGGGATAGAAAAGATGCCTTCATTCAGCAGGGTTACCGGTTGATTAGATAGATAGGTATATGTATATATATATATTATATAGAATAGAACGATACTGCTTCCACAAATCTACCCACAACGAGCAGCGATTATGACACCTTTCCGTATCCCCTGGGTCGTTTGTTACCACTTTATGAGCGAGGACAACGTTTTGTCGAGTCGATGAAGGAATTTGTATCGAATTTTATTAATGACTAGCTTTCCGCAAGCGGCTTCGCCCGCGGTTTGGGTTTTTATTATAAATTATAGCCTGTTACTCGGTAAAGATGTAGCTTTATAATGATGAAAGTTTTTTTTAATCGGTCGATTAGGTAGTTTTTGCACATTGCACAAATTGTAGCACACAAACGAACTAAAATTCAAATATTTCCTCTTTATAATATTATATTATTATTATTAGTTTAAATGTGTTGCTATTTGTCGTTTGAAAAAAATTCAGGACTGAATACATTTTCTCTAAAATTATTCACATAGAAGTTACTCATTTTATGTTTTACCTATAGGTATCATCTCAGTTTGTGTAATGTTTTATTATAATAGGACTACGCCTATATTCAGTAGTCAATGGAGTAATGGCGATACAAATAAAGTATAATGTATAGGTACTTTTTAAAAATATTGCGTTCAAAGATAACTTACAACAAAACATAATTATCTCGACCTCTTTGGCCCGGAACTCTAATAAAAACTATATTACCGAAGCCTGCACATCATAAAACAGCATCGTCGATAAATGTTACAGTAAACTTCCTTGTACTTACTCGTTGGTCATATAAGATGTAAACAATTTCAGAAGAACATGAATAAATACTTAAAGTTGTGAATTACGAAGGAAGCGCCCGAGACACCGCGCGATTTCTACCCCAGACACATTATTATTTGCTTCAATACACAAACTGCTATCAAAACGTAAAAATTGCCTTAAAGGTAACTTATTTTCGTAGATTTTACGCGACGCTAACGAATATTAAAAATGATGGACGACTATCTGTCACTAACGGACTGTAGTTTTCTGTTGATATTAACGTAATATACGGGCGACATCAAAGCGGAAAAATTGATACCAATCAATAATATCCCCGTCGTGCCCTACTAATCTCACAGAGAGTAAATAACCGTTTCTAGTGCATCTCCCGTCGTAGATGTAGGTATAAAGTGCATGTTTTATGTCTTTTAACTTCTTCATCGTAACAAGAAGACGACAAGAATATTTTCCGCGTGAGAAAGCTCTGTACCGAAGCGTGACAGGCGCGCGATAACGTTCTGCTATGTTGTACTCTAATTAGATTAAGCCAGCACTGAGTAAAACTTTGTCTGCATTTTAATATTTATTTAGTCTTTATCCATTAAATTACAAAGATTGTAAAAGTTGTCTCATTTAAAATTACTATAATTTTTTACTATGATTTTTTAAATAAAATATAAAATAATAAAATAAACCTCTAAATTTGATTTAACGTAATATAAAAACAACTTTTACAATTACGGACGTAATAAATTTTGTCTTTAAACAACTTATGGTAAATATAATTAGGTTTAAATTGAGTTTTATAAATCTTTTCTTACAAGTTTTTAATATTTATTCCCTCGGCGATGTAATGAAAATGCGAGATAAGATTTCGTTATTTTGTACCTAGCTAAATTAATGAACCGTATCGTTAAACTTAACAAGAATAAATCTATAAATAACTTGATCGTTATCAACAATTATTAAGAAATATTCGTTAACTCTAGCAGATATAAATTTAAACAGCGGGTGGTTATATCGTGTGGTAGGCGGGCAGAGCGGGGCAAACGGGCGCCGCCCGCCCGCAGGCGCGCTTGCTCCGAAAGCGCCCGAGGACTTACGATCGTTTCATTCCGAATCGTAACGAAGTTCGACGATCGCGACCACCCTCCGTTGACGCGTGCTGGATCCAGTCGCAGCGAGGGCCGCCAGGGCGTTGGAGCGGCTCTGTGTGAACCTAGTGCTTGGTTATGTAACTCAAAAAACTTATTTATTAACTTAAAAAAAATTTACTCGTGACTTTAATGTACACGTGTCGATAAACGATAGTTATGTAAATACATAATTATGAAGTTTGTGTTCTGCAATATTGTATTATGTGCAATAGTGATGTGTACGCCTATCCATGAAGCGATTTAAAGTCGGCACTGGTTTGTCATTCGGTTTAAAGTATTCAATTGTATTTGGTGCACATAAATATTTTTTTGAGCAGCAATTATAAATCAATGTTATTGAAATTGCATTTATTTTTTATTCTATCGGAGTGTGATAAGGCAGTTATTTAAGATAATTTAAAGAATAACATTGTTATTTGTACAATTATAAATATGACAAGTGATCAACGTGATCACGTATTGAAAGATTGTAGCTGCTGATGCAGGCTAACTGAACTAGCCAGCACAAATATAGAGAGCAGGGTCACGCTTGTCGTTGTTGTTCCAATTAAAAGAACAAATAGAATCTAACCAATCTGAATTTGGCGCAATGCAGGGCGCTTGGATGGAAACGTCCACGGGTTGCGGTGACTCATTCCGAATCCATAATTGGTTAGTGAATTCAATGCAATCGCAATCACAATCTTAGTACTTAATTCCAGGTAAAGCAATACCTACTTAATGGCCATGTATTGTTTGAATATACTCGTATTTCCGTCGGACCCGGCAAAAGAAGTCAAAAATATGCATATTCATATATGTGTTATCACAACAACACATCTATACTAATATTATAAAGAAAGTTTGTGAGGTTGTGAGGTTGTTGGGGGTAATCTCTGGATCTACTAAACCGATTTTGAAAATTCGTTCATAGTTAGAAAGGTACATTATCTAACTTTTTACATAAAATTATAGTAATAGTACCCGAAGCGAAGCGAGGTCAGATCGCTAGTCTGATTGTAATCTTCGTTATATATAAGCTCAATGGAAAAGAAGATTCAACAAAATATTACGTTTTCCATTTTCAATATTTCATATTGCTTTCGCCTTGAAAGGTATTGCAAGCGATGGATGGATACGATTTGCGGCATTGTCAATGCTGAGTTAGTATTTCGACTTCTCGCATTGTAGACGACGCGACGTTTGCATATTATTATTTGATACGTTATATACCTATATGCTTCGAAAACTTCTTATTCGAGATATCTACTATCTTTTAGTTACACATTTGATTGCGATATATAATAAAAGGTATTACTTTTCAAATAGTAACATTACTGTACAAGTATCTACTCTATAGTAAGAAATCTCAAATTCAACTGCAATGAATAATCCTATAATAGTACCTATATTATTTTCAGGATTTTTTTATTATTCTGTCTGGTTAAAGATGCTTTCAAAAGCTTCGCCTATCAATTATTCAGAAAGTTTTTCCTTTAACAATGGGTTCAATTATAACAAAAATAGCAAACAGAAGGTAACGGCTTAACGAGGCCAATTTATCAGATCCAATTGGAGATTAAATTCCATTACCTTATCGCTTTGCGTTATTTTCAATTTCAAGTGATTTGTTGGGTTGCTCTCGATCTGAGAAATATGAGCATAACTGTCGGCACTCGTTATAATGAGTTTTAAGGTATTGGTTTTCATTATCATAGCACCGATCGAAACACATCGTTATAAATGGATATGACTTATTACACTGCATTGATAATGTTTTGAACAACTTGATATTTTCAAGGGGCATTCTAGAAGATCTAATGTTTCCAAAAATTGCAGCTTCATTTGTCAGTTTCGATATACACATATTATATTATCTTCTGTCGCTAATGAAAATTATATATTATAACATATTATTCTTGTCACACCTGCTTGCCATATTACTGTCATTAAGACTTTATAGCTAACAATAAATGGACAAAAATAAGGGCCTGTTTCACCACCTTCCAGTTCCCTCATAACCGCTAACCACCAATTAAATTAAAAAAGGAACAAAATTTGTATGAAATTATCTGCCAAGTAATTTAACGGGAACTTACTGGGAGGTAGTGAAACAAGCCCTTAACCTTACTAAAAACATGAATTCGGATAAATTTATGCTATATAAACATATCAATAATGTACCTATTCTATATATGAACTGCTGCAATAAATATAGCTCAGATAATCGCAGATATTATATTCGGTGTTATTATGTTTATAATATTACAATATAGTATTAGACTATAGTGACTACCGACTACACCATCCCATCGTCCAAAAGCTATGTTGCTTTGCTGTGGTGTGTCACGCCCTACTTCACTTGGAAAAGTTCGCGCTAGCTATTAGCGTAATTAAAACGCTACCAAACTACAAAAAGATTCATCACTCTCATACCGTGAATACCTATGTCCAACATATTTTGTTAGGTGAAAAACTTCCGGAATCTTTGACTGGAGATAATTTGTTATAACGCATTAATTGCTTCGCCAGTTTTATAATTAATTATCATGAATACTTTAAGGAGATATTATAATATGTTTACATTTCTTAATAATTTTCACAATTATGTCCCAAATTATGGCGACATAAATATAACGACCACAAGATTCATAACATAGTAGAAAAATATAGACTGGTTAACAATTATTCTGACAGCTTGTTAACGTCTCTGCCGGGAACAAGCCACTTCAAACGCAGAACGTTTTATCGGATTTCTATTACAACCGCCTACCTATTTACTTATCATTCCAGGCTTTGCTTTCTATGCATATTGTCTCATAAATGTCACGTACAAAATAAATAAATGTGCAAATAGATATGATACTATTACCCTATATTGTGTAATAATAAAAACATTAAAAAGTTAAGGTTTGACTATACTGAACTGCATTCTTTTCAAGAAAATTTATTTCATGAACTAGCACGTTTCACTCCTATTTATAGTAGATAGCGGACCAGCATCACGTAGCTTGACAATATACACTCATAATGTGTGGTTTTGTGATTGCTGAAATATTAAAATTCTTTAAAGAAAATAACTGCCTTTCATATCACACTTCCTCTCATTCAAATTCACCTATCCAGTAGACATTTATAAAATTAACTTAGATTCTCACTGAAGACAATCATAAAAACATGAAGTGCATTAGAAAACTTTGAACAATTTCTAATTATAAGAAGTGCTTAGCCAGAACCTCGTGGGTTTGAATCGTGCGAGTAGTTATTGAAAATGACTATAAAACGGATTAAAGTGCATTAATAATGTTTACAATAAAAAGATAGGAATATTGAGGGGTGCAGGCGGACGCGGAGAATAGAGGAGTGTGTTGGACGCGTGATGAGGTGACGCTCGCGCGCCGGCCGCTGACGCCGCTCCTCGCCAATGATGGTGGAGACGCACCGCGCGCCGCCGCCTCGATGTGCGCGCGCGCTCGAGCCTCGCACCAAACCCGCCTCAGCTTCGGCGCCTCCTTCGCTGGCCGGCAGTGGAACTGTCATGCACCTACGTCGACGCCGACACAAGACTGTTCACTTCGGTGAAAATCTATTGATGCAAGTTTGCGCCGACAGGGCACATTTAGCTGCGCTTGGAGCGAGGGTGCCTGATGTTTCATTTTGCCATAAAGCACATACAGGAGTTCGCAAGGGGGATGCCCGTTTTTGCTGTGTTGCCCATCACTGCTGCCTAGCCGCTGAGGCACTTGTAGCATTAACGTCGAACGGTCGACCAAAACCACGTAGGGAGCGTAGTGGCGACTCGCATTCGAGTGGCGGTGAAGCTGGGGATAAAGGGGAGGGCGGCGGCGGTGGTGGTTCAGTTTCAAAGGAGCCAAAACGCAAAACTAAACATCACCACCATCACCATCATCATCATAAAGTCCACAGCTGTCCTTATCACGACGTTGCGCCGCCACCCGAGGATGAGCCCGATGAAGTGGCCATAGTTCCAAAGAAAACCGTTTCGCCTTATCTCTACATACCTAGTAAATTAGAGCCCAATGTGCAACAGTTATTCAGCTTTATAGAGAGTGTACTGAGCGCTTGGGCAGCTGAAGAAGGTTTAACAAGTACTGGAGAATATTCAGAGCCAGACGAAAGAATGGTGCGTAGACGTAAGCTAAACAAGTACAAGAAACGCACGGATGTGCTCAACATACGGCGCATCGTGTATGAAGTATCAATACTGCGCGGGGCCAGACTGCTCGGCAATATGAGATTTCGTCATTATCATTGGAAAGGAACCGCACAAACCTGCAACGAAGCTTTTCTTAGAAAGGTGAGATATTGAGTTCATCAAAAAAAAACTTAATATTGGTAACATTTAAGGTATTTCGTAATAATAAATCTCAATTTTGAATGTGAGGCTTAATGGTAAGGGTCGAATAGAAGATACGATAAAAATAGGTACCTAACATTCTGACCTTATTTTAGTTTCCTCTTAGGGAAACTGCAATTTCCTTCTTGCTAATGAGGGGCTTTTATTCTTTACTCTATTTGAGCTATGAAGCTTTGTTAGTATTGTTTTCTTTTGTATATTATTTTATATTCTAGGTTCACACATATTCATTTTCTCCTGTGCGAATAAACATTAAGCAGTAGGTAGGTAGATAATAATTCAAGAAGCTCTTCGATAAATAACTTTAATTCTATTACTTATCTCCTACTTACACATTGAGGTAGCTATACCAAGAGTAGGTTATCGTAGAATGTATTCCAATATTATTTTATAAACATATAATATATAAAATATATCAGAATAAGCAAATGAGCAATGGTAAAAAGTATTCATTTTGCAATAAACTTGGAGAGTTTTAATTATTATTATATTTTTCATGCACTAACAATCTAAAATACTAAACGCTCAAACACATAAAAAGAACATTAAGCTAAACGTAGTTTAATAGCACATACTTACCTACATATATATGTAACATTACCTACCCTCACCGTGTACCAACGGGCGGACGTATTATTAAACTATGTAGGTATTACGTTAAACTATACCAAAGTAAAAGTTTGTTCCGGAGTTCCGATTTCTAGTTAACTAAAACGTGGCGCAATTAAGTATTATATCTGAGTATAGCGGAGTTTCTCTCCAGCGAGACTTGAGGTACCAAAATGGGATAATCATCAAATAGGATATAGTTGTATGAGTTGAACAGTTGCAAATAGACTCTGTTGGGTCTATTTGCAACTGTTCAACTGTAGCACCTCAAGAAATTTTATATTAGTTTACATATTTCTGGTAGGAACCAATATTTATGTATTTATGAAAATCTGTTTCGGGGTTATGTTTATGGCTGTAAAACTCGAAATTAGTCAATGGATTTTTTTATGATTATTTTTATGCAATTTTATCTGATCCCGTGGTAATGGGAAACGTGGCCGGGCTTAAATAGGTAGTAAGTTTAGGATGCGATAACATCGTGCAGAGATATAATTTGAATGATGAAGACAACTTGGTGACACAGCGTATGTAAGTTTGTGTAGGCGTCTGATTAAATTATTGTAAATTTTATAAAAATGTAGTGGCATATATTCACCTTTTTTCTTGTGAAAGGAGGTGGCGAGGGCGCAGCGCGGCGTCAAGAGCCATCGAGCCAAGAGCGCGCTGCCGCGGCCCGCATGCGCCTCAAAGCAACTCTTTGCTTGTATATTGTGTTGTGATCAAAAGCGCAAGAGACAACATATTTTATAACTACTAAAAAATATTTTAAAAAGTTCTACATTTTTTTTTTCGCATTCCTTTTCAAATTATAATATAAGTAGGTATAACAAGGGCAGATAGGACAAAAGAAAGCGCAAAGAAAGTTGATAAGATAGTCAGTTTATTTAGTGGCTATAAGTACACAATTAATCTCACTGCAAAAAATTTCGTAAGCTATTCTGTCAAATATTGTTCAAGAAATTAAAATTCCAAAACTAACTTAATAAAACTTATTAAAGTTACGTCTATAATTACAAAATCACCTTAAACGTTCGTTATTACAATTTAAAAATGAAAACTAAATCTTTTCCAGCTCTTCCACACCGTGGATATATGGAATATGTAAATATTATAATTGGTATTACGTATGATAGATACAGGAATACACTTATTTGTATAGATACTAAAAGTCTGACAGTCCGTTTTATATTATATCAACCCTCATCTTAAATCGTTTAAATTGTTTGAAGATTGGGAGTGGGAATTCGGCAGGCCTTCCTTATACGATTTACACCTCCGCTAAGGTGGGATTTAGAGAAATTGTAAAGATATTGGAAAAAACGAGATCAACGCGGCACACGGCAACTAGTCTTTTATAAATTTCACAAAGTATTCAAATTTCCAAATTTTCTACAATGTCCTTTTATTAGTCTACTTTGTGTACACCCCGTCGCGTCCATTTCATTAACACGATATATATTTATAAAAAATAAGTGGTGCGAAAACCTTTTAAGTCTAAGTGAATTAATAAAAATACGTCTAAAAGGAATTAATTTCACAAAATGTTGCTAACGGGAACATCGCTTTGAAGTTAATTACTTATTTTAAAGTAGTATTCACCTCGACTGAAATAAATTTCAGGTAAAGTAATGAAAGTCTCATTTAGCACTCGTTCTTGTGCTTTGCACCACTGTGCACCTAGCTACGTACCTGAGAGGCGAGGTAACAATTTTCAAAAGTGGAAACGAGGGTGGTCTGGGGGTGAAAACTGCGTTACACTGTAAAATGTTGAAAGTATCCAAGCTTGAACTTACGTTGTTTGCGACAGATTTAAATGACGTCAGAGCAGATATTACTATGCTTTAGTAATACATTTCCCCAGTTCATTTCTATGAATCGAACCTTGCCTTTATGAATGTTGATACTATTCCAGGGATTGCTTGGAAGTATGTAATTGTAATTATTTTCAGGATTTCATTTATAATGTAATGATAATGTCTTCAGCGATTGAATAGAAGACATGTTAATTTGTATATTCAAATTAATGTCATATTTATGTATAGATATCGGACGATGACCGCATGTCGTTAACGACGGCAGTATCTGACGAAGAGGATCCCGGTGAGAGCGCAATGAATTCTCCTTACAAAGGAAAGCAGACGGGCGCTGCAGCCGCATCCTTCAACTGCACGGGAGCAGTCAGGAAAGCCGGGTAAGTACTTACACAAACAGTTATTTTCTTCACTTGCGGCCTCAGCCGGCTCTCTGACTAAGCCTGACTATCTGTGGTACTGTCAATGGTGAAATTTCACGTAACGAAAGTTCATCTTACATAATCTCAAATGCAATATGATGGCTACTAACATGCGGTTACTTATCTAAGCACAAGATCAAATAAAAGAAATGAAAATAAATTGGTGGTCTATATTCTGTTATGAGATTCTTAATTATCAAACTTACGACTTCCCATAATTTCAGTGTCCCTTCCGGAATATAGCAATTAATTAATTATGAGTTGGTATCCGACTTTATATACTGTGAAAAAATTATGAAAGTTAATTATCACTACGATATCTGAGAGAGATTAAGTTTTAGAGGCTTTTTATACAGGCATATTTATGATGAAGTATATATGGAATAAAGTTAAGTACCGTCGATTTAAGTAAACGGTTGTTTTTTACCAAACGAAATCAATTGAAGGTAGGTTTTTCCACTATGAAGGCGCCTAACTACTTCCAATTGTCGAGTTTGTTTCGTCGCGATAGAAAATTTAATTTAAAAGTTACACCGTTTAGACTCGGGACACAGTAGGAGACAAAATTTAAAAAAAAGTCCTAAAACATTAAATATACCTATTTTTTATATAAAATTAAGCATAGGTTACCAAGGTCGATATTTACACATTATAAATACTCACATTGTATATTAAAGCTGCTTGTGTGACGTGTTTTATTAGTGCTGACTACTATTCGCCAAGTTGTGGCTAACTCTTTTATATAAACGTTTATATCTGCTATATAACAGATGTCATCGTCATCGGGTAAAATAAAAATGATATATTAGGGTAAACGGAAGACTGGAAGCTAAAATATTGAACGTGATATGTTTAAAATATAGTCTTCGTCCTTCCCTTCCCTTTGCGAAAACCCTCCTCGCTCAAAGGAAATACCTAATATATAACGTCCAATACCATGATTTCATATATGTAGAGCGTACATATAAATCTTTGCTTAGAGGACATTATATAAAATATTGTAGGTAATAACCTATTAATATTTATATCTGAGTATACATATAAAAAAAATACAAAATCTTTGCAACAAAAAAAAATAACCTTATGTTCAATATAATTCTTGTAAATATAAACAGACTTTATGTAAATATCCATAATATATTATAGGAATGAAGATAGTTTGTGAGCGGTAATATTTCAAGGCGGTCACTGAGTTATTCGGAGTAAGGAATATTTACAATCCAATAAACAGGGAATTTGAATAAAGATATCCCTTCCTACATGAGATATATTATGTAATGTAGGTATGACTTAATTAATATCTTCGTAACTGAACCACATTATCAAAACCGAGTTACTAGTTATATTTTAAATTTTAGGATGTAATGATATAGTATAATAATCATTAGTTTGTACTTTTTGTATAGAGTAAACAATAGACTACCAACCAGAGAGTATAAAACACGCCCGTTTAAAAGAATACACAAATTAATAAAGCCCTTTGAGACAACAATTAATAGAAACATAATCATTGTCAGTATTTGGCTTCCCCCTCACATTATGTTTTTTAACTTACGATAGATAGAACGACATTGAAAATAATGCATTATACAACGACATAAGAGAGTATAATATATTATTTCCTGCAACGGTCCTTTCTAGGTGCATAATGATAAAGGACACAGTATCCGTATACGTAATCAAATTACTTCCACCCTGTTCATCCACTGCACACACCGTGTTCTCACATCGACACTCCTCTATGCACTTCAGCGCCTGTGTGAACAACACAAGGCTTTAATATACCTGTCCTTTGTCCCGTTTTCGAGAAGCCTTAATAAATGTAAGCGAGACGTGAACTTAGGGAAAGAAAAATGACGTAGTGTGCCGGATGTCCTCCGTCGAGTGTCATGGTGTCTATTAGCAAAAGCCTACGGCGTCCTTTATGTTGCCTGAGGCTACAATTCCTCTTCCATGAATTCCAAATGACCGGAGGGAAATCTTAGCCGTGACCTATTCAACCTCGTAAACATGTATAGAGTACGCCGACAAAACGATGGTATTCTACCTACTAAGCACCCTTAGATTCTGAACATCCTTACAAATCCTTCCCAGGACATTAAGACAACATTGTGATAGTACCTTTAAGATTCGAGCTTTTTGTTCTATCGCTTCAAATTTTCATTTATTATTAGGCTCATGAATTATGTTCAAAATTTATTCATAGTGTAATGAAATCCCTTTGTAATTAATTTTCGTAGGTATTGATTTATTTAGTACTGTAGATAAATTATGGTTACGCAAGCTCAGCATTTGACTTATAATGAAGCTTGCTCAGTTCTTAAGACATACCTAATTTTATTCCATTCCGTAATACGAACAATAATTAAGGATTCTTAGACCAATATATCGTTCAATGTATGATTAATTAATTAAGTTTTATTTATTTGTTAATCATGGACAACAAACCGTAATACTTAGCATATAAATAATGTTTGGTAGTATTTCTTCTTACTGGTCCTTTTGAGATCGTAAGTCTAGGTTAGATCTTAATTATTTATTCCATGTCGTTCTCCTTAAACTGCTACTTTATTTAAGCTGTGGTATCTTTATATGACATTAGTGTCATATCATCGTGAAAGAATAACTGTCAACCGAAATATACAGCCAAAATATACCTTTATTTAGTTTAAAAATGTGACTCATTTTAATAAAGTCTATCTACTCCAATGACCCGGGATCATGTCTACGGAAAATTATAAAGATTACTATGAAGACAAGCGATTCTTCCATTTCATCTATTTCAACAATTTTTCGAGTAAGAACAGACTTTAGAGTTTCTAAGGATCGGGGACAAAAACGAGCTCCTACGCCAGTGAACGTTATTATCTGGGCTATGGAAGTTCTTGGGAAGCGGACACGAGGAGTGCCTATAGAGAAAATACGATCTTTAGTTAAAAAACACTTTGTTTTGCCATGCAGAAAGCGAGACATTGATAAAAAGATAGACATGACTGTTATGTTCGCAGTCTACTTCGGTATTCTTGAACAATCGCAAAAGTTGTTTTTCCTGAAATGCTATTGAGTACTTAGTGTTAATAAAATATCATCATCATAAATTTAAGAGCTCAGCTCTTGTCCGTGGAGCAATCGCCACTGTTCTCGATCTTCTGCCTTTCGTTTTAATAAAATATGTGACTATAATATTGTAAAATTGTGATATTTGACTGTAAAACAAAATAAAAATGTTTCTTCTAAAACATTGTCTTTGTACCTTCACAAGTAAGCCTGAGAGAAATACTTCTGGTACTTTGAAAGGTTTGCGCAAGGGATGGGGAACCAAATAGTTTTTACCCTAACAAAAACATTGTAAAATATGGTTTCTAAAATTACTTGATCTAAGAAGAGGTGATACATATATGCTGATACAGGTGCTAGATAATTTCTTTTTTCCCTTGAGAGAAGTACCTATATCCCATCTTCGTCAATTCACTTTATAGATAAAGCCAGAAGATAACACACTATTATAAAAGTTTAAATTGTGTCAAAATGCACAGAATGAATATTGGCATTTCACTTTATTTTAATAAAGATACTATATAACCATTTGCGACGATTTTTCCGCCTATTAATAAATAATCCGTACCTTCAACTGATTCAAGGCAAACCTTAGTAGTCAACTGACTGATCCAATATTTCCAATAGTTAAACTCGATTCTCTCTACTATGTTACCTCCAATTATGTTCACTCTAGTTACCTAGGCGATGGCTTAGCTCCTGTAAAGTAATGAAGTCTGAAAGCCCGGACACTAACGTTTGAATTAGCTTAGTCACCTCTGATACTCGTATATACGGATTAACGCAGCTACAATAGAGAATATAAATCCTACTGGAAATAAATAAGAATCTTTTACCATTAATAACCACAATGTTTATTCATGTTAGTAGCTTATTTATTGTGCGATACACAACGCTAGTGACGCACATAATTCTATGTAGAATTTCTAAATTTCTTGGATGTTACGTTTTGTACAGATTTTTGAGTGTGAAGAAATGGCTGCTCCGCAAGAAGCATCAAATTGAATTGGCTCGCAAGCGCGGCTGGAAGGGCTACTGGGTGTGCTTGAAAGGCACTACCCTGCTCTTCTATCCCTGCGATTCTCGTGAAGGACGCTCCGTGGAGGCGGCTCCCAAACACCTGATCATAGTCGATGGAGCTATCATGCAGCCGATACCCGAGCACCCCAAACGCGACTACATATTCTGTCTTAGCACCGCTTTTGGCGATGCTTACTTGTTTCAAGCTCCGTGCCAGGTACTTACTGTTAATATTGAGAGTCCTAAATGTTTAAGATGAGAGTGCAATGTGATTTACTTTTACTAAGTTGGATTAATCAGTAAAGTTATTATTAACAAAAATAATGTAAAAGACAGCATGCAAAGCTCATTAATGAGTTATTAATCATAAACTTTTGACAAAGTCATTGAACTTGGGTATTAAATTTAATCTCATTGACATTAATTTGATGAATACGATGACGTAATTATGTATTTCAAGATTGTCCTCATATTATCTCGTAGATTGAGCTCGAAAACTGGGTGAATAGCATACATAGTGCATGCGCCGCTGCATTCGCTCGTCACCGCGGCAAGACTGGGACACTTCATTTACTCCAAGAGGAAATATATCGCCTTGAAAAGGCTATCGAATCTGTAAGTATAGTTTGTCAACTGCAACTTACTGAGGCCTTGGTTTTTTTTAACTCCTGATTTATATAATATATGGACTTAATAAAAGCCATTTGATGCTCTTGATACAAAAAGGTTCATGTCGTGAATTTGATTTCTGCATGCAACGATTATTCCTGTGGCCTATAGAAAATTCTCCCAAATTGTTTACTCATATGAGATTACTGTTAAAAAAGTTATGAAATCTACAATGATTTCGTCTGATTTGATCGTATAATACCTGAAGAATATATTTTATGAACAAACATAATATTAAAATAAAACTACTTTTTACGGATTTCATCACGTTATTTTATTATAATTGTAGATCCCGACGTTAATATAACGCGATAAAATCCGTCAAGTAGTTTAACTTCAATGTCTAATATTAATATTTCAAAGTAAACATAGCTATAATATTTTAAAGTTTGTTTTCCTGACAAGACAATCTTATAAAGGCTTGCATCCGGCTTAACTATTAAATTTAACGTGAATGGTAATATTGTTCATTGCTGAACTAACCTAAATGTGCTAAAGCGCAAAGTGAACTCGCTGTGAAATTATGCATCACTCGATTCAAACTGCACATCGCACAGACTAAACCAACAGGCCATTGTAAACTAGCTACTATGAACTTAACTGCTCACGCTGAGGAATTTCCAAGCCTTACCATAAACATAGCTAAAGAGGGTTACGTGCGTACAGGTGTCACATTATCCTACCTATCTTGATCTTAGATGAATATAATATTTACTCAAAACAAAAACAAAACATTGTATTTTATGATTTTTGTAGAGTAGTTAAATAGTTACCGTAAGTTGTTTCTGCTTTATTGTAAAATACTGGTTTTACAAAACACTGAATGTAGCCCTGGTGCTTTTATTTTTCAGCGAACAGATACTCAGAGAGAATTAGTGTTGTCTATTTTTAGTAAAGGATATAAACACAGTCGTCAATTTCATTACATAACGTTAGCTTCTGGGGAAATTATTAGACGACACCATGTCACTTGCAAGCCTCTCTTCAGTTAGGTACACACGGTATTATGTATAACAAGAGCATGTAAACTCCGTCACAGGCGGCGGGCGGCGGCGGCCTGCGGTTCGGAACGTTCCTCGTGGAAATCGCGCCAATTTCTGACCCGCACCGGGTGACCGCAGCACGCATCAAAGCCTTTGTGGTCACCTCACACTACTACATATTTACCACATACGGATATGTGCTCTGTCGGCCATGTTTTGAATTGACTGTAAAGGAAATGAAACCAGTACCATTTGATTGTCTGGTTAGATTGTCGATAATTGCATTGGCTAGATAGAGATCAATACACAACAAGAGCCGACATTAATCTAGTTTCACAGTATATTGTTTCCTCTGGAAAATAGGAAATCAAGCCCTATTGCAATTCGTAATCTTATCTAATTACAATGCACAAGTCTATGAATTTCAAATGACTTCTTGTGTTGCAAAATATTCAAAATAGATACCGTAATTAAGGTCGGGGACACATGCTTGTAGTTGGGAACAATCTATTTTATCACCTCGATAGTTTTCACAGGCAGGTGGGAGCACGCGCTTATTAATATTCATGGCTCATGTCATCCTCGGGCGCGAGTTCGAGGACCGCTCCCGGACTATTCAAAATATACTTACATACACATTCGAGTAAACCCAGTAGTCAGTAAGTAGAATATGTTTTTGCGTAAGTAACGCTCTTAACAATTACAGGATCACAAGTTAAGGCACATGGCGGATCTTCAACAATCCGTAGTGTCTGATCCCGAGACGCGAGCACAGCTGGCTCTCCAAATGCTCCAATGGGAAGAAAATCTTGAACGTTTACATTGCGAACAATTCCGATTGCGTTGTTATATGGCGAGCCTTCAGAGTGGAGAACTTCCTAACCCTAAGGTAAATGTTCGACGTAATTGAGTTTCCCGCTTTTCCCTACGAAATTGTGACCTTACCTAATGTTGCCTAATGAAGTAGTAAAATCTCTATAACTTTTTTATTTGTGGCTGGTCCAACAACTTTGGCTGTAGTAATAGTTGAGATTTATTCTTGCAACATAAACTATTCTTTATTGAATGATAACTTTGGCTTTAGATGACTTCCCACATTACTTATGAAAAGTTCACCCCAGTTGTTCTTCGATATTCAATTTTATGTATACTGGTAGACCAGTCGGTTATAATCCGGTAAACAATTCGGTGTTCGTAATATATCACCCGATAATAAGACAGGAGAGGGGTGTTGAAATTGTCAAGTGATTTCATCGAGGTGACAGAGAAAGGAAATTTGTTGGCTTCGCTATCAAATTGACAGTTCCGTTGACCGGGGGAACAGGGTTGGAATCTGTTACGCCACGACCCATGTCACGGCACGTCATAATGGTCCCCAACATGCGAATAATAAAAGTTGCTTACAATTTCGCACAAAAATGGATTTGATTAACGGATATATCAATATCCTTTCCGAGGATAAAAATGTTCATGTTCATGAATATCTATGTTATGAACGGAAATACCCAACAGGATTTAAAAAATGGAATTTGTTCGTGTACGTAGTAGCTGCCTAGATATTATTTAAAAAGTAAAACAGTGTTGCGACTGTTGTTAAAAACAGTAACAAAAGTCGATCTCAGTATTTTTACTTACCCAACTCCAAAGGCCCTTAAAGCTAATGAGATGTTGTCTATCAATTTGTCATATAGTCGCTGCTGACTCACGTGTCGCGTGGCACAAAGAGCACGCTGAACAAGCTGGGCGTTTTCACTGTATCATCTTTCCACGCGTTCATCTGCGCGCGGTCGCCGTCACTGCTAAATAACTTGCTGGCTGGACGCGGAGCCACCAAGCGTCGTGCGCCCACTCTGTCGCGATCCAACTCAGGTTCCAGCAGACGTTCTATGCAGGTGGGTCTATTTCTTATAATGTAATTATGTTTATGATAATGCTCGATGAAGTATCTCACATGAAACCGCGATAACCCCCTCACAATTTCAAAACCTCAATTTTCAGCATCGGCGTTCGGAAACTGAATGGTCAATTTTAAACCCCGAATTTTCAGCATCGGCGTTCGGAAACTAAGTGGTTTTCCGATAACAAGATGCAGTGACTGATACGTTCGCCCCTTTTATGCGTGACGTTGCATTTTTAATAAAAAATGTGCTATTATAAGAGTACCTAACGAAAATGAATGACTGACACTTCGACCATATGATAATCAAACAAATGCCTATATAATTATAATACTATCTTATACTCGCGATATCGTAAGCGTAAACTTAGTATTTTTTATTACTTTATTACATCTCTATCGGCTGTCATCTCTTCATTTTGTAATCATATCATTTTTCACACAATCCATTCATCTTTTCTTTTGATCTCCAGCTGCCGATACCTATATCTGTCGGCATTCATGTCCAAAGCTGATAAATGGAAAATATTATTATTATTAATATATTTTAATACAATTATTTACTAAATCAAGATGAGAATATCTGTATTTATTATAGAATTTTTGCCCGACATAACATATTATACATAAATAGACGAAGAACGAAATTCAGCAGTGCTTACGTTAAAAAGCTATATAAGCAGTTGTATTTCTGAAGATGGTCGTGTATAAGTAATATACGGGGGCGCTTTTCCCCGAGGTAGCTGAGTCATTTGGCACTGCACAACGTGCTTCAAACACAGCCACATAGGTATAACGCATTTTACGTAATCACTTACTCTGTTTAATAGCTATACCAAAGCGAACAAATGTACGTAACATTTTCACTTTGTAGACAAAAAAGTTTTATTTCACATGTAAGTTAAATTATTTCTGTTCTCGTTCTCGCAAAGAATTCTTAGTAGTAACCTGCAATTTTCATTACGATTTACGACATTGCGTAAAGTGAAGTGTGCTTCCATGTTGTTGTATAAAATAACCATAACCAGCTAGGCTTTCTAAAGAGTAATAACATCAATTCACACTGAGAAATGCTAAGAATAATCTAACACGAGCCAACCTATCTTAAGTACACGAAATATATGATTTTGTGAATGTTTGTCCATATACTAAACGCTATCTCTTCAACGTTGTCTCATAAAGTAAGGACATAAAAGACAAACAAAGCTTCCGAATTGGAAATGCCGATGTGGCGTGTCCCCTAATCCTTGACGAGGTCGTAATATAGGACGGCACGAAAAAAGACTATTACTCGAGACAAACTGCTCACCGCTCACCGCTTGTCATTACTTAATGTTATTGTCCTAGCAATCGTAACGAAATAATGTAATTGTTTCTTGTCTTGTAAATTTCCAATACGAAGCAAGACTTGAAAGGATATTATGATAAGAACTTGCCCGTTTTGCTATTTTATCAATACTTCAAATTAATGTAGAGATAAAATATTTGTTCAAAAGGTATCAGAAATGCGATGTGAAAACAATACCTGAATACACAAAGAATCCGAAATTGCTTTTTTTTAATTTACCTGCGGACACTGATAAAAATGTTTTTAATTACGCGACTTCGACTTCGCTTGTTCAGTGTGACCACCAGAAAACTCTATGATAACTGTTGTTATTAAAACTTTAAATGTCTGAACTCTATAAACGTTAAACTTTAATTAAATAAACAAGTTATGTAGATAAACTAGAAGATTAATTAAAATTCAAATTATTTCATGTGACTTTGTACACTAATCGGGTACCTAATCACAAATATTAAATTAAATTATCACAGAACAACAAACAATCTAATCCATTTTAAGCCAACCCTAAGAGATATTCAAATAGCATTTTCACTAGCAGTGGGGGAATATACTCGTACAAAGTACCGACAAACTCTCTTATTCCTAGAGGTCGTAAACGCGACTAATACACTAGATATCCTGAGTTCGATTCTCAAGTCGAGCAAAGTTTTTTTATTTTCCTATGATATTCTCAGTGGCAACTTGTAGTTTTGAATTTATGCCCGGTTAATGGTGTGTAATATGTATCTCTGTCTAAAACTTCGAAGAATACTGGCGTGATACACCAAGAAATGGACGGATAGAGAATGGATTTTTTACTGACGTGGGACGTTTTAGTGTCAGGCCAGAGCATAATATTAGGAATTTGTCATTTTAGGTCAGATGGTTAAGTATGTAGTATATATACATACTCTTTGTTTAACACAGTTTGACTTTCACCCTAACCCAAGTGAACAGATCACAAGGTTTGCCCACCCTTGCTATAATTTAATTTATATTATGGATTTGCTTCCAAGTTTTGATTCAGTTTGGTTTTGTTATGTCGATTGTTCGAAGTTGTACCAGTTCTCTGGCACAAACAAATTTTATTCCTACTATGTAGAATTATTAGCAAAGCAATGAGGAGCAGTATATATAAGCAAGGAATGTCAGTAATCAATACAGGCATAAAGTAGTTTTTTTTTATAATTTTAGAGTACCTAACCACTTTTGTCAAGCATACTTTTTCATACGAAAGCTTACCATGGTCCTAGGTGTACACTATTCCGAAAATTTGAAATTCAAATCCAACTCGACAAACAATCAAATCCAAATAAATATCCAACTAGATGTCTCGTGAGGACGGCGAAGCAGCCGTGCGCGTGTCCTTACCAGAGGGTACCACCGCAACGGTGGGCGTGCGCGAGGGCATGACTGTCGAAGAGTTCCTGGCCGCCGCCTGCGCACGTCGCTCACTCAATGCTCTCGAACACTTCGTGAGGGTGAAAAAGAGGCGTGATATGGAAGACCATAACTACTTCGTTCCCCACCGCAGCGATCTCATTGAAACTTACGTGAGTACTCACACTGTTAACTAATAACTTTTTTTATATTACTCCAATACCGTCGAACTTTACGTCTTTCATAGAATTTTACATACAATATTGCTCCCCTAACGCACATATAAAAAAGCTCTAACAATTCTACTTAAGATGATAGGTTTCTATGTCCTAAAGATAACATTTGAAAAACTTAGGATTATTTTAAAATAAATAAAAATATGCGCCACACACATTTTATGGAAGTAAAAATAAAAGTATAAATGTTTTGTGACCGAGGTTGACGTGAGTAGGGTCTGACAGGGCCCATTCCGTCACAGACTTTACGCGACACGGCGTAGAGAGGTTATCAAAAAGTTATATTACTGTTACTTTAGGATCAGCGAATGTGGAGTGCATATGACGAAGTTAAATCTCATTTTGCCTGTTGTTTAGACGAAACGTATTCCATTTGTGGAAAGATCTCGTAATCCTTTGAGTAAAAAGTGACACTGAGCTCAGCAAAAACATAGATAGGTATAAGTCTAAATGTTAAAACTTTGCAAACTCATTTTAACTGCGTGTATATGACAAAGTTATTACATTGCGGTGACAACATACGAAAATATGAGCTCATATCAAAATCATACTTAACTTACTCAGGGTCTTACCAATTATGATTTAAACTAAAGCGTTTTAGTTTGCACGAGAGAGGCTTAGCTCTGATTGAGGTCCGACAGTTAAGGGATTATTTATGTATAATGCCTTTTATCTTTATCTTATCGTCTTGTAAAACAAAATATCATTTAAATACTTCTGTTTGTTCATTGGGTTGCCTTTTCAGTACCTATTTAAAAAGGAGAATGTCCTAATTACCGCATAATGAAGACAGAACCCTACCGTTAAATAATTTCACGCGAATAAATTACAATAAGTAGATTCATGCTTTACAAACAAACAATGCAAGAGTCACAAAATTTTGCAAAAGTTATTGCGGGAAGGAAAATTTAATGTTAATTTTATCAAATGAATTTATATATTCCGCCTTTTGGTGTTCGAAAACAATGAGAGCCTATACAATGTTATTTATGGTTCGCGCTCACACACACACACGAAGAGAATACCTACGTCTAATTATCTCGTGTGTCCCACAAGGCTGTGCAAGGCTGTCATCAATTTTCGGACCGCGCTCCTGTGGACGGGTTGTCACTTTGTGTTTAAAATAAACACAGCTGTAATATTTATAACTACTGGTCTCGCTATTTGTTTTGTCCGCTTTGAGCTCCCTGGAGAGGCACTTAGTAGAACCCGTTGGACACACATGTTTTTCAATAAATATGTAGCTTTTAAAATGAAATGCAGCTTATTTAAAATGTACGATGTCACCACAATTTACACACGTTCAACTCAAAAATATCTAAAGCTTAATGAGCTTTGCAGTTTTACTACTGTTTTTATACTGTCCTACTGCTGGGCACGGGTCTCCTCTCATTATGAAAGGGACTAGGCTATATTCCACCACGTTAGCCTAATGCGGGTTGGCGTTTTCACAGACTAATGTATAATTAAGCTATAATATATTTTTATTTAGTTGCACACCCATGAAGTGGTCGAAGTTTGCGCTAAGATCCTGTATCAAGTTGAGTTGCAACGCACAACGTTAGAGCAAATGTGGGGCTTCAGTGTAGAAGCCGAACTCATTGAGAACGCTGAGCGACAAGACGAACTCTGCTGCTACGTAAGCCGAGTTGAAGACAAGAGCGTCGCTATGCAAAATGGTAATTTATCATCGCCCTATGATATAATTCTACCTTTCCACCAGCATTTGGCTGAATTTTCTACATAAGTAAAATAGATATATTTGGAAAAGTTCTCCGAAATTTGTAGCCTGCATAATACATATTTTATACAACAGTGCCGCAACGTTCTATTCCGTCCCAACTTTGTTAAATATTATGAATTCCATATGCATTTTTAAATGACGTCCGCTTTTATCTAATAGCGAAAAGTCTAAAGCATGAAGAATTGAAATTTCAATCTTCGTTGTATCCCCTGATTTAAAAACGTAAGAACAACCATTCCGAGTGTAGTTGTTTTCATTTTCCTGTCAGGTATAATCAAAGGCGACGAAATAATGGTGATCAACGGAGCGATCGTATCTGACCTAGATATGATGTACTTGGAGAGCGTTCTGCAAGAGGAACTGTCCCTCGTCATGATGATGAGGTATTTATACACGACACAGTTTATTTTTACTTTAGTGTGGCCTCCGTCGGATGTTGCCCGTAAGCGTATACTTAAACTTTGCTTATACTCTATTTTAATTTTAAGACTAGGGATCGTTGTGTTGTCGCACGTATACTTCATAAAGGACAAACAAACACCAGTAGGTACAATTTCATATCACACCCGGCCAGCATATAAGTACAAGCGTTAAAATACACTAATTCAAATCAAAACAGAAAACAACGTTAATATTCTCTTATAATAAAAAAAAGTCGTACAGCGTTTCCATTTAGCGAGTTTCCGAGTACTTCTGACAAACGGGAAAGCGGACGCCTAGCACCTAATAAAACGGAAGTTAAAGCGCGCAGCCGGGGCAGGGTGGAAGGCCTGTTCATCGGCATTTCCCGCCCTCATACACCTGACCTTTCGCGGCCGAGACAAGTTTACTGAAGCGCTCGGTGCGACCTACATAGTCAGCCGCCTGCAGCTCTGTGCCGGCCTCCACCTGGCTCGCAGCCTCTCTCCCGTCGCGGGTCGACTCGTCACCGCGTCACCGTGTCGCAGCCCTCGTGAACGACCGCAATTGAGCCTCTCGACGTTACCGCACCCGCGCCGCGTGAAATAATGCTCCCCAACAAATGTCATCTGGAAACAAGCACTCGCGACACGATATTATTATTGTTGTGAGTTGTTTTATCTCGTCGCTCATATAAAGCTTTTCCGGCTTTAAGGCGGTCGCTTTTATTGTCTTGTTAAACCTGATAAAGTTTATGCGTATAATTAAAGCATTACATGACATATAATATTACATAGCTCGATATAAATACCTATATCACTTAAAATATAAACTGACCTAGGTGAAATGTTATATAGAAGAAGTTATTCTTTAACATTATTCCCAAATACATAGTTTTTTTTACCTAGATGTGAATTTGTAAAGAGAAATACGAAATTGTGGGACAAAGAACAACACTTGAATCATAATACGAAGTGGGACATTATTGTACTTTTAAAAATCGGTTTGATAGTTGAGTCGCTGTGTTGTTAACTTTATCCTGTTTTACCGGAAAAAGTAGGAAATCGTTTTCCGTTTTATATAGCGACGCTTGGAACGAGTAATTCGTATTTTAATATTATATTTTTCGTTAGCCGTTTATCCCTTCGTTTCGAAGCATCGCGGCTCTTATATACAATGTTAAGTAAACACATCACGTGTTGTTTCAGTAAATCGAAAAATCTATTTTATTGCTTGGAAGAAGATTGTTATTTAGATAGTGTTTTGAGCAGCGATTTGTACCCAGGTCGTCTCGCACGGAGCCGCCGGAGCTGACGGGCGTGATGCGCGCGGCCACCGACGACATAATCGATTCCCTCGTGTGCCCGCCGCCGCCCAGCGAGCCGCCAGTCATCTCCGACGACATGATATCCGGCCTCATCGTGCCGGCACCCGCATGGAGTGAGTACACAACCACATATTTATTTTTAATTAATCGGACTCGTGAACGTCATTACACACATACTTGTGTGTATTCTACGAGTATGTCGGCATAAATAATCGATCTGTAACTTTTCAGTTGTAAAATAATGTATCTTTTAACATCCATACGTAAAATACGCTAGGTATATACTTACCATACTTGAAATTGACAACACAAATATGACGTTCAAATAACACATATAGGTTATAGTTATACGATACACTTCACGTGGACTATACGCCTACATATATGACGAACATTCATTATGTTTTTCATGCCACCGCTACCTATTTCTCACTTTTCATGACGACGCAGATTGTTAAGCGAAACGTTTTTAGCTTATGTTCTGTATTGCGACCTTATCGCTCCCAATTTCAATGTAACCGCAACGTCATGATGATAATTATAGTAATGCAGTATTTACCCTTTTGAAAGGTATACATTTAATATCATCAGGTCAGGTTGAATTATGGATAAATGAAAATGCTTACAACGTCCCAACAATTCAATTAAGTAAATGCACGGTGACATTAATTTTATTTTGAAAACAGTCTACGTCATTTCCTGATATCGAGTCCAGTAATACGTAGCTACGAGATTTATTAAAATGTTTATTACGGCAATAGCATGTTATGAAATAAATTGACGTGATTATTTATTTGTTATCCCATATCGCTTAACAAGCATCTCTTCAATATTCCCTCTTACGTAATACTTGGCATCGTTTCGAAACCACCCTGATTCATTTTCGAATTGTGGCTGTCAGCCAGTAATGCTTTGTGCATAACAACTATCGTACAATGCGGATTATTTATCGATCATCGTAACAACTCTGGGTTTCCGCTCATTGTCCTTATTTATACCTATACGAGTTATGCGAAAGCATTGTTTACCATATACACATTCATCAGATGCTCTGAAAGCTCCAATCAGAATGCGATACGATAGCGATGTAGTTAGAGCAAATATACTTCCCCGAGCCTAGCCTTAGTAAGCGGAAGATATGCGCGTTCGGTATATTGAACGTTTCACTCTCGTCATCATTGTGTGTTTATTAACTTTGTAACAATAGAATGTTAACGTGGATAGAACGTCTTCCGCTCGCGAACACTATAACTACCTAAATATAGAAATAACTAACGGAATCTATCTCTATATTATAAAAAAGTTTAAGTGGTTATTAATGAGCTTAGAGATATTTTAATCTTAGTACATAATTTATAAAGCTTGACCTATTTAGGGGTATATAAGATTTTTAATCCCCGAAACGGGAGTTAAAATTAATTTAGGGTCATTTTATAAATTTTGTTCGTTCCAAGAAAGTCAGTCTGGTTTTCCTTATGAACGAGGTAAATTAAGAAATACTCCTTCCCTAATTTCCTTAAGGTTTATTCTAACCCTTTTGAACCTTGTTTCCGACTTCTAACTGGAGGCGTTTATATTACGCCCGGTCATTATTTGAAGCTACCGATCCGAAATTGCTGCCCTCTAAAGGTTTGCAGTAATTTATTTCACGGCCCGTGTTCCAGCCATACAAGAGGCAATTATAACGACATATTGACTCGACGTGTAGTTGTTGTTTGTTTTATGATAGCTATACGAGTATCGGAGTGCGGCTCGACGCGGCCTGACTACGAATCGCGGGAGACGTAACAATAGAAGGCTTTCACTATAGCAAACACATTTATTACGACGTTGCCGCCTAATGAAACTACTATTTTCACTAACATGCAAACAAAAAAATATTATCATTTTGTTGACATTTCTATTAATGAGTTTTTTGTACGTTTTGGTAGGGGTATCTATTAGCGTTTGTAGAAATTATTTTAAGATAACATTGTTATAATTTATCTGTGTAGCGAAGTGTGTGTTGTGGCAATGTTTTTAATGATAATTCTTTTTATCGTAAGTATACATAGAGGTTGATAGGTAGATTCAAAACATCCAAAATGGTGCTCGTATAAATTTGGTTAGTATTAGAAGGTTCTGAAGCCACACTACAAAAGATTTTTTTAAAAGCTAATCGGTTGCACCTCACACATCTTAATTCTTGACCAACAAGGCACTGCATCTAAGAACTTCTTTGTTAAATACACAATTAGTAGTAAAAATAGTAGGTTAAACTTGTGCTAATTCTGCAACAAAAATACAGGTATTCTAAATAAAGGCCACGACCTCGCCTAGAGCTATTTGCTTGTGCCCGATGTTGACTCGCCGCGGCCAAAAACTCATTGTGTGACTTCTTGTCATAAAGCGGCTTTTACGTAACTTTCATCAGGAACATTGTAATTTCCTCTCATGTTATTGAAATCTGAGCATCTCTTTTGAAACCAGTATTATTGAAAATTTTGATTTCACATTTCTCAATCTTTTCGTATTAAAAGAGGGTTTTGAAGAGAGATCGTTAGTATTATATGACTGCCACATAATGATATATAATATATATGTAAGTACGTGCTCGGCATGTAGCGAGATATTTTTATAACTTTTATTATATTATACTTTAATGATTATAAAATTCGCAGCAGATAACTAGGTAGATATGTTTATCGACGCGAGGCCTTTTCTTTAGCACTTTTGAAAGAATTACAAGTACCGACAAGTGTTGCTGTATTTTATAATAAAATCAATTGCTCGTAAAAGGAGTTTCTTTTAAAAAAGTAGTTTTTATTTTGCAGTGGGAATATTATTGTATGGGAGCTTTATTATAACCGGTTTATATTGTTTTGAAAGAAAAATTTTTTCATTTATTAACATACCGATTACGTTTAAGAGTATAATATCAAAAAGACACGATTAAATACAGCACCGTTTATAAGTAAAATGTAAATAAAGGGCAGGAATATATCAAAATGAGTTATTCAATTTTGGCTTCGCGGAAACTCCAACAAACGTTGAAATTTCGGTATAGAATATAATAAAACTCAGTCGGAACCGTCTATAATAAAGTCTTCCGTATTTATCATGCTGACGTAATGCTATCTACATTATAAACGTACCTCCCTTCTACTTAAATGATGGATATTCATGAAACTTTTGCAATTTCTGCGTTTGTAATAGATTAAATACAAACTGTCATTAGTAATTCACAACAATAGCGAGTATTAGATGAGAAAATTGAACTTAATTTAGCAACAAGCTGGAGCAATTAATAATTGGCGAACGTTGATAACGTAACTGTATAGTTTAATTATGTTCTATACTCTAAGGCATGTTACGAAAACAATTAGACGATCCGTAATCTAAGGGGCTGAACGTTATGTACTACTTAGGTATAACAGTAGTTGGATATTAAATATGTTTGGGTACATACAGTAAAGACAAGATTAAGGGCCTGTTTCACAACCTCTGGATAAGAAAGAAGGAAAGAAACATTTATTCAACTCAAATTATTTGAACGTCTGAAACAAAATACATAAAACTTAAAAATACATAAACTGATAATAACTGCTAACCGTCAGCTAAACTCAAAAATGGATCATTACTTGTGTGAAATTATCTGTCAAGTAATTTAGCGGGAAGTTATCAGCTAGTGGTGAAACGGTATATAAACGTATCTTAGACATAATAACTACGCCTGCATAAAGGAAGGGTTAGGCAGATCTGTATACCCAAAGATCGCCCGATATCGAGCTTATTACGAGGTACAGATAGATCCAAACTTTGAGTTGTCCTGGGATCTGAACCTATGATTTCACCGTCGACACCAGTAGAGCTTATGATAACTAGATTATTGATGCAGTTTAACACGTTTTCAAAGAGCATACTCCTTGTTGCTATTGAACTTTTAATTGAAACACTTCTCGTGTAGGAATCGAACCCAAAATACGGCCCAGAACCACTAAATCATTTAGAAAATTCTACACGTATATAAAGAGAAATAACGTGTTTAATTATCTCATCATATAATTTAATTTGAACAGTTTAGAAATGATTTGCATAATCATTTAATTGAATGCGACACAGGCAAGGAGCTATACAGCCCGGACACAGACGCGCACGGCGGCGATGCCGTCAACACCGGCCCGCCCAAAGTCAGCTCCCGGACTAACTCGTTCGAGATCGAAAATCTTCTAAAGGTATACAAAATATTAATAAATTACATTACCACGTTACATGCACGCCTCTCAGACTTCATCTCCAATTCAATTATCTAGCTCTTCGGGAATATTTCCGTGTTATTTGGTAAGGGTACCCGCATGATAATGTGTCTCTTGAAAATAAATTATTGTCTCCTGGGAATCAGCCGGCTACTACCTTTACCAATTGCTAATCCTCTTATCTATTGGTCCCTACAGAATCCCTAAATATTCTGCCTACAATTATATGTACATTTCAGTTTCATGTTTGTAAATTGATATTATTTTTCTAGAATTATAACTGAATAACCCATTGTTTTCGGTAACTACTACTCTATATTTTAAAGTAGACATTAATTACAATATACATTTTTATCATTGAAAATGCTCATTGAATTAACGTTTACATTAATTAAAGTATATAAGTAGTTTAAAGTATGACAAATGCATTTATTTTGAATATAGCATAGGACTATAGATTGAAGAATATAAATATGCATTGTGTACGCCTTTATTGTGAAGAAGCACACACAGTGTAGTGCCATAGTTCAGAGATGTACGTACGAACAGAGCGCGGAGCAGGTGACGGGTTGGTGCCGGTCACCGGCAGAGACGCGGCGCGGCAGCCCGACCGGCAGCGTGGCCAGCGCCGCGACCGGCACGCCCTCGCGCCACCTCTCTGACGCCGACAAACTCAGGAAGGTGCTGCTGGAACTAGTCGACACTGAACGAGCCTACGTCAAGGTAATGTGTCTGTAAAAACCTTGCCCTTTATGTTTACCCTTCAATCATATTCATACTTCGAATAATTTTTATTAAAACGATTTATAAATCTGACGGATCACACCATTAGACGACTTCAAAAATATTTGTTACATGTCGTACTTAATTGTAGCCAAAGCTGAAACCCTGAAAAAGTTATGAGGTCATGTAAGAACTAAGCTAGACTGCATCATGTATATACAAAAAAGATTTAAGACTTATCTATCTCGTGAAACCGATAATAACTCTAGCTGTTATTATTTATAAAATTTGAAAGTAGGTATAGCTACTAGATGCTTTAGACAAGTACTTGGTAAAGAACGTGATACGAGTATATTCTCAAAGTTAAGATATTCTACAAACTACAGCAGTTCTCGTTGTAGCTAACTTCCTTAACTATACAACGAGGTATCTCTATCTATACAAATACACATATTCACCAACAAGTTCAAGACACATTCGCAAGTAGTTACCGGTTCATTCTGAACTCATGAACTGAAATAACTTGAGCTGCAGGTAGGCCGCTCCTTCACTTTATAAACGGCTGTTACGATTTCAGAATCAAATTATAAGTGGACGATTTATCTCAAAAGATGAAGTAATATTTTTTTTTTATCAGAGGCCGTATTTCCTAGATATAAGGACCGTACGAATATTCAAAACTTTGTACACCTGCTTAACGACATAACTACCTGTTCACGATCCAAGGCACGTATAATAATCCATTAATGGGGTTAATCTGAAATTTACAGCTACGGTGCGGCAGTCATAAAAAACTTTTAACTACAATCAAGATACTTATAAAAGTAATGGATCAGTGAAATATAAAAGCTTAACCCTCTTAAATTTTGTTACCCTGCTACTTAAATTAATAATTGGTGAAATCTTTGTTAAGACTAATCATAGTACATTACGTGGCAACAAAATTATGTAACTAAAATTAACTTCAACATCAGGCAAAGCAAAAGAAAATTAATGACTAAGCGTTCCGCAACGAGTGGAAAGTAGACAAGGCAAATACTTTGATATATTTAGGTCTTCTTCTTTTCGTGTCAATGGTAAATGGTATATATATATATTTAGGTATTAGGTATAAATAAATGCGTACAATACCCCTTAACGCCGTCCGATGGACAACACAGGTGTCCGATAACTAAGCTGAAACTGATTGAAGGTAACCCTTTACGGAGTATTAAGTTACCCATGAGCTGTAATTATAGGTACAATATAATACATAGGGTCTAAGATCTAATTTCACGTTGCACATAATACATATTCTATGCCTTTACTGTGAACACGATTACAATTACATAAATTCAAGTACATAATACAAAGACGTTCGTGAATTGAGTTCGAAATAAAAAGTTATGTTAGCATAACGTAGAGTATTATTACTTGCAGCACCTGAACAACTTACTGGAAAACTACTTGGAGCCTCTCAAGAAAGAAACTTTTTTATCAAACGCCGAGATCAATGCTTTGTTCGGGAATATACAGGAGATAGTGACTTTCCAAAGACAATTCCTACAAAACTTAGAGGAAGCGCTTGAGGCTGAACCTAACTTCCACCACTTTGAGTTTTCAAACCAGTTTAAGGTACACTATAACCATTATTACAAGTACTACCGGTGATGCTATTACGGTATTCTGTAATCACTTTTTTTTACAGAATGCGCTCTTCGCAGTTGGGAATGCTTTCCTGTATTACGTTAATCACTTTAAATTATACAGCTCTTTCTGTGCCAGTCACAGTAAGGCTCAAAAAGTTTTACATCCAAGTAAGGAAAACAATGTTTCTTTCAAATATTTCAATTTTTCTTTTGAATTTGTGCTAATATTTGTGTACCAAATCATTTGTAGATGAGGGTAATCAAGCTTTACAAGAGTTTCTTGCGGCAAGAAATCCAAAACAGCAACATTCATCAACGTTGGAATCGTACTTAATAAAACCCATTCAACGGATATTAAAATATCCGCTTTTACTTCAACAATTGAGAAATTTGACTGATGTAAACTCGGAGGAGCATCTCCATTTAGTGGGTAAGCAACTTGACATTTCAATATAATTCCTTAATGTAATTTGTTTTATAAGATACAAATTAATTAATTTTCTGAACATTGTTATATTTTCAGAGGCTCTAAAGGGCATGGAGAAGGTTGCAGAGCACATCAATGAAATGCAACGAATACATGAAGAATATGGTGCTATATTTGATCACTTGTTTAGGCAACATCAAAAGTCTTGCAAGCAACCTATAGATCTAAGTCCTGGTGGGTAACAAAGAATAAAAAAAATATAACTAGTTTCCTTAAACATGATTAATTATTCGAATTATTATATTGTTTCAGGCGATTTGTTGTATTATGGAGGAGTGGAATGGTTAAATATTTCAGACTTTTTAGGGAAAATTAAAAAAGGATTGGAGTTGCACGCGATGTGCTTTGTATTCAAATCAGCTGTTGTCTTCCTTTGTAAAGAGAGACTGAGGCAGAAGAAAAAGCTAATGGTAAGTGGTATTGCTTCCATCGTACATTACGCTTATGATTACGGGACCGTCGTACTTTTTTAAGAACGCTTTATTTGACTTGACTTGTATTTAAAATGTATACTGAAATATTTTTGGATTTTAGGGTGGATCATCTAAGAATAGCTCAAACGAGGTAGAAATTATAAGGTACCAGGTATTGATCCCAGTCACCGAGGTGCAAGTTCGCGCTTCCTCGGCTAAAGACATGGACAGTCACTTCCTGTGGGAGCTCATACATTTGCGGAGCCAACTGCAGCGCCGCTCCGAGAAAGTTTACGTACTCTCTAACAGGTGCGAGTTAGAAACTATGATTGATTCCATTCCAATTCCAGTGGAACTTTAGTTTTGAAACCATTTAAATGCTAATGATGGATTGTAACGAGCCACGAGCCAGTGGTGCAACATTATCAGTTTAACTAAAGTTGGTTTCGATTTCTACTTTTAAAGCCTTCTTGCGTAACTTCCATTTTTTTTTCTTTTTTTTATACCACTAAGGTGGCAAACAAGCATACGGCCCGCCTGATGGTAAGCGGTTACCGTAGTCTATGGACGCTTGCAACACCAGAGGTATCACTCGCGCGTTGCCGACCCGAAAAACCTCTTTGAGGTTTATGGAGAATTCACTGCGCTGACAGTTTGAGGGAATATACCTCTTGCTGCCAGCGGAGCGCATCCGTATAAGGAGCTCTGGCGACCTTACTTACTGCAGGAACACAACACACAATAAAGTGTGTTATTTGGCTGCAGTTTTCTGTAAGGTGGAGATACTTCCCCAGTTGGGCTGCTCCAGATTTGGGCCATAAATGGCTGTGCTCTACCTCTCTTACTAACAAATCTATAACAAATTAAAAAGTTCTTGTTTTTGGAAATTTAGTGCAAGGATTAGAATCTGTATGGTGATTCATGTTCGTTTATCTTTGAAATTCTTAGATTCTAAACGCCAGTTTTACCACCTCCCGATAAGTTCCCGTTAAAGTATTTGGCAGATAATTTCATACAAATGTTGTTCCATTTTTTTTATTTATCCGACGGTTATCCAAAGGTGGTAAAACAGGGTAAATGTTAAATTGTATGTAACTAGGTAAATAAATAGAACATTAAATCGATTAGCATGTATACTCCTCATAGCACGGCGGACTTCCGCAACGCATTCCTGAAGACGATCCGGCAGATCATCCGCGAGTCAGTACGTAACATGTCTCTGCCGACCACACGCCCAGCGCCCGCGCCGCCGCGCGCACCGCACACACTCGACCGTGACAGACCTAAGCATCAGGTTAGAAAATCACTTCACTTTGAAATTTATCTACTACCGACTAGCTTTTGCTCGAGGCTTCGCTCACGTGAAAGTAGAAACAAAAAATAATCAATATCCAGTAATGGTGATCTCTTCTTTATATCGACTCGCATACAACAGAGAGGTCAAGCTCTATCTCAGGGTCTATTCAAATAATTGAAAAAGCTTTACCTTACTTTTTAGGTTGGAGCATATGCTTCACAAAATTCAAATCTATTCAGTAGTTTTAGCGCCAATGCCTTACAAACAGAGAAAAAGACAAGAATTCCAAGAATTTTTGATTCGCAGTCGTTTATATATTCTAAACCCGTTCTTCTTTTTTTAATATCTTCAATGTACAGACACGGATTTTATTACTATTCTAAGACAGTAGAGAATAGATGTAAGTGATGCTAAGTTTTATGATCAGTAATCAATCAGTAAAAGAGCAACGAACATCTAAACATACAAACTTACAGATGCTAATATGTTCGGATAATAAGAATTATGTTTGGTTACACAGGTTCAAGTGATGCAGGGATCGCAAACCCTTGGTAAAACGAAGAAACCTAAAACAACTGGACAACGACTGTCAGCTGGAAATATTGAGGTAAGCTCTCTGTAAATCAATGAAAACTAGATCTAATATAATGTTAGTATTATATAACCTTAGTTATCCGAGCGTTAAGCTAGGATGGTTTAAATACCGTATCTGACGCGTACATAATCATTTCAGGTGGGGGACCTATCTCGCGAGAACTCACAAGATGCTGAAGAGCCGCCGCCAGAGCCGCTGCCCGAAGAACCCATTTTCAGACACCGCAGCAAGACGCTCGGAGACACCACCGGTCAGTGTCAACATCATTAGCTTACAGTACCTTCTCCAGTGTGGTCTCCGCTGTAACAAAAATTTCACCAATAGCAACAGTAGCAAGTTCTTTTGTTTGGTCTTGACTTCAGAGTTTTAGAGCTTGTTATAACATTATAGAAAACACAATACTTAGGGCCTTTTTCACCACCTCCTGATAAGTTATCTGGTAGTTAAGTTACTTGGCAAATAATTTCATAAAAATGTTCCATTTTTTTATGTATCTGACAGATAGCGGATATCTAGTCACGGTGAAACATGCCCTTAAATAACAGAATCCATCCTAAAGACTTTGGTCCCTCCACTAAGATCCATTCTTTAATCGTTTGTAACTGTATTTAAAACAATCAGCCCCTAGTTTTCGCTTGCATTAACAAGAGCATGTGGGCAGCACTAACACGCTTGGCCTAAACTAACAGAGAATGTGGTGAAGCGCGCTCCGCCGCCGCCGCCGCCCGAAGCCGACAAATGCGACCCCGGCTGCAAGTCCGAGGGCGAAGACGAGCAGCCACCGCCACCCGCCAAGCGCGGCCTTGGCAGGACACCTAACCACCTCACCCTCAGGTACATAACACAAAAACTAGCTAAATAACTGCAACTAATATGCTGTGACTAACTTAAATAGTTCAAGAGAAGTATCTATTTTTAACCTTACTATTAATATTTTTTCAATTTACAAAACATCTTTCGTGGCGTAACTTTCATTGGTTCCACTAAAATTTAAACTTTTTTATGGTCCGCAGTTTTATGCGTATTATGAACGCCCTCAGGCAATAACAGTACCTACTACATCTAATACTTATGTATTCACAGCACGACGTCGACGTTGAGTGCAGGCAGCACTGGAAGTCAGGCCCGGCTCATCCAGTCGTCACATCAACCTACGCAGTATCAACCCACCATGGTAAAGGAACTAGGTAAGCAAGAATCGCAGTCACTCAAATCGTCTCCAGAAAGGAAAAGTTCCACGGCACCGGAGAAGAAGATCAAAGTTATACGATCCTGTAGCGGTAGCAGCATTAACAGGGACAGATCACCAAATCGGTCTGTAGACCACACGTCACCGGATCGAGATCGTGTTACTAAGGTCATCGTTTGCAAATCTCCCAATAAATCAAGCCTGAAGCAGACTAAAACATTGCATCGATCTCCTAGAGGAAGCTTTGATCAATCGAAATCACCTCGAGGATCCATCGACAAGTCTCGATCGCCGCAGCAGAGTTTTGATGGATCCAGATCACCGCGTGGCAGCATCATGAAATCAAGGGAAAATAGCGTGGATCGCTCACGATCACCGAAACCTGCACCTAAAAAGGGAATAATGCGAACCCCCCAAGCTAGTTTCGATAAATCCCCTAACAAGTCACCGAACTTAAGTCGAAGGTCATCTAAATCTGGCGGAGAGAAATTAGCGCGGCTCGGGACAAATTCCCTTGATAGAATGACTCACTACTCTCAACTAGCTAAAGCAGAAGATAAAGCGATTAAAATGGGTATTGTAGTTTCAAAATCAACAGAATCGATTGCTAAAGCTATTGAGCACCCAACTTGCGTTCAATGTTACCTGTCTGGTAAAAAACAGAGTAAAACCTCCTAGCATAAGGGAAAGGGCAAGTCGCCCAAATCTCGACGGAAGACGATGACTGCTCAATCGATTCTAACTTCATCTGACCGCAGTAGCGTCGAGACCCTGGACGACATGCCCCAAGAGCGTGCCCGGTGCACGTCTCGCCATCATGACAGATATGACTTTGATCAAATACATGTCTAAAACATCACGTTAAATCCCCGGAATATGATAACTTTGTCATGGTCAGTAATAATAATAATAATTCTTCAACAATACTCTGATACTAAAGTACGTTCGAAAAGTATAACTTAACATTTTCAGAAATCAACCAACTGAAATATTGAAGTAACTAATTTTGCTCTAAAGGACCATTATTTTATTTGCATAAGTAGGTAGAACTGCTTATAAAAGTCGCCTTCTGGGAATTGAATTAGACAAATTTATGAAATAAAACTGTATTTGTATAGCACTGACCGAAGGGTCAATCATTAGGATCAATTGCTTCTTAATAAGTAAATTAACGATTTCTTTAGTAAATATTTTTTTTCTTTATAATCTTTCGGATCCGTTTTTTACTGTATGAAGTATTTTGCATTTTTTTTGTATTTTCGTGCCAATCTACACCTTGGATTTTTTATTATAGATTCACTTATAAACTACGTTACCTATAAGCGTGGGAATTTACGACTTGATACTTGATTGCTAGATCGCCAAAGAATTTTCTTACTGTTCGATTTGTTGCCCGGCCAAATAAAGTGACGAAAAAGGAGGCAGTCTTACTTAATTATTGAAATATTATTATTAATTCAGAGTGAAATTCGTTAACTTCAGTGTTAAGCACACTTTCCCTACTACTATTCTACTAATGAAAAATGGCGGATTCCGTTTTATCAAATGTAATAAAAACTTTATAACAATGATTTCGTCAGCTTTCATCAGAATTTGAACGTTCAAATAATTGTACTTATACGTGAAAATTTTAAAATCATCGTAAACTCAATGTCACAGTTATGAAACTGTAATAGAACATAGAATCACACGACTCTAAACGTAGAAATGTACCTCCGTAAAATATAAGTAGACACAATAATTACAACCGTAATACTAGCAATTAAATATAATCAAATCCTAATACTAGATAAATCCAAGTGCTAAGTGTTAGGTACATAATAATGGCTGTGGTATCGTACTGATGTTAACCCTTTAATCACTTTCGTCATAATATTCTTCTTGTTAATTTAACTTATACTGTTATTATACATCCCGTTAGATTTAATATATTATTATGTAGATGGCCATGGATTTGTATCGTTAATTAAGTCTTCCATTTCTAAGTATCCATAAGTAATAATATTAATTTATTTACCTCTCGCATTTCTTCAGTACCTGCTCAATTTAATATTAAACTAATCGATTTTTAAGTATATTACGTAAATATTTTACAACCCCAAACATTATTATATATAATATGCCACTCATGTATGTATGTTATACGTAATGAATATTAATTTATTTATGGCATAGTCGTTGTTTTTCTGTTGGTAAAAAATATTTACATATAATAGATAGGTTAAATTATATAAATTTCAAACTATTTGCACTAATACCTTTAAAAAGTAACTTTTATTGTGGCCGACATCCAACGCTTCACAGCACTATAGGCTGGTTGTGAATTGTATTTATCAAGAGCAGCAACTATTGCACATCTTACTCTATTAGAACACTCCTGAACCACTTTTAGAGATGCATTTGATACAGTAGTTGAGTTCGAGAACTTTGTGATCTTGACCTGTATGTAACTGTGTACGTAAAATGTTTCAGATCTTGATGTTATAGTGAATCAATGTAAACCATTTTATGTCGGAATACTTATATTACACGCATTATAAAAACGATATACATATGTTAACATAAATAGTAAAATATTAAGTATGCTATTCAAATAAATGATAAATAGGCTAGCTGTGTAGGTATCCAAATTATAATCTAACAAAATCAATGTAGGCAAAAATAGGTACACTCTCTTTGTTCACGTAGTGCTTTACCTAACCTCAGTAGCTGTGCACTGATTCTCTGTCAAATTAGAAGATGCACTCACGGGCAGATATGAATGTCATCGTAACTAAGCACCTAATCAATAGTGAGTAAAGTTAAATAAATATATTCAATGCCTAACTAATCGATCGGTGCACCGTAGATCCTATCGTCACTGTGTGTATCTAGGCTACCGTTTAAGTAAAGTAAGTAGATGTTCTATCTAAAATAGTGGACGCCGCCAAAGCTCAACAACGCTCTCCTGCTTGAATGTTCGATGACGGCACGTCCGCGGCGGCGCGCCCCCGCCCCCCACAACACTCATCAAACATTCAACTCTTTGCTCGCGTGCGCGAATTCCCGGCGATTGGTCCCATCCGTCCAAATTCCGTTGGCGCCCTGCGCGCACACTGCCGTGAGATAACGGAAGCCTGGATCACACGGCACTCGTTCTGTTGATATTGCATTCGCATTGATACCACAGTACAGTAACTAAATTGGATCATACCGAGACGATTTATTCAATTACGAATCTGCTACTTTACGTTAGGTTACGCAATCTACGATGATTAGCAGATTTGATTACTCTTAGTACTAAAAACACACAAGAAATTAACAACAACGACCGAAGATGATTCTTTTTATTGTTTATTATTACTGTACTGTGGTGTTCCCGCATGCAAATTGTCACTGGAACAAGTGAGGTGTGACGTGGGCTTTATAAAGAGTTCGGTGTTTGGTGTGTTGTAGGATCGCCCGTGTGGAAACCGCGTGACATGTCGAGCAGTGCGGGCGGGGGCGGGGGCGGGGGCGCGGGCGCAGGCGCGGGCGGCGCGGCGCCCACCACGCTGCCGCGCTCCACGCGCGCGGCGCCGCGCCCGCACCACCTGTCGGCCAGCCGCAAGTCGCTGGCGCCCGACCACCGCCACTAGAGCGCCGCGCCACCCGCGCCCGCTCCGCTCGGACCCGCAGCCTGAACCTTCGACCCCTCCGGTTACCCGGACGGCTCACTCGAGTTTCGTAATGAGCTGACTACTGAACCTACAATAGTTGAATTACTTGGCCGTGCGATTTTTTACCCCCTCATATTAGTACCCTCAACCGTAATAATATTTGTTCCAATTTCCCACGGTTTTGTATTAATTTGCTCAAATTTTCCTCCAAACTATGTTTAAAGCTCAAAGTTTACACTTCTTTAAGTAATTCAGTCGAACGTACGTTTTTCATTGGTTCAGCTCAATAATTTAGTTTTGTATAAAGGTGCATAATCCTGTGCCCGTAACGAATAAGACTGCGTGCGGCTCTTTTGTGAGGTATAGTGTACCTACCTAATTGAATTGAAAAATAAGTTGACAATACCTATCCCTACTTAAACAAGTTTCGTGAGATTGAAATATCCGCATGCTAATGAAAAAGAAACGGAACCCTCTGCTTGACAATCCAACATCATGTGAGGGTTCGTATAGTTATTTAGTCCCAGAAAATAACTTTTTTATCTTAATAAGATTTAAAAATGACGGAAAATACATTATGAAATCGTATTGATGACTCATGTCGTGTTACTGTGTTTCACGTCGAATCTAATCTATGATTTCTATATCTGCTGGACATAAAGATAAACCCATTAATAGAAAATAAGTTTTATTTATAATTGACCTACATGACGCGTTTACTTAGGTAGGTCTATTTTATAACTACAAAGAAATGACAATATCAATAGAAAATCGAGAAAATAATTGAGTCACATTACATAATTAGTTTCCATGATGTTGTTGTTGGACATTTTGTTTCCTGATCCAAAAGAACTATACCTAACGTATAACTGTTATATATTTAGCGCACATACCTACCGTAAGTGTATGTGTATACTAAGCGTTGTCACAATACGTGCCACGCCTATTAGGAAACCTATCCTCGTGAAGACTCTACTTTAGCTTTGTTTAATGATTCCGTTGTTTAAGCATGCGAATGCCCTAAAGATTCGTTTTCTATGGACTGCTCTGTGCCAAATTAGGTACTCTCTACACCTCCTTGTGCTTGAATACTTATCGTGAAGATATTACTGAATAAATAAATATAATATCGTGAGAGTAGTTAGCTGTAATGTATTTGCGTTTCATTTTCGTCACATTGGCAACTCACTACCCTATAGTTCAAAATGCACTAAACCCAAATGGAAATATACACTAGGTAGTTTTGATAATAATTTCTCTTCGTGATCAAATTCGAAAGTTCTATCATAGGCTAGGTGAATGATATGTAACCACAATTTAAGTTTTTTATAATTGAATGTATAATTACGAGTATAATGTATATGATTGTTTCTTTGCTGTAAGATATTGTATAAATGTGTTAACTGCAGTCGCGGAAAACTGTAAACTGGATGGAAGATTAAGAAATACTTTAACCCGTGATAGACCGCCAACACGACGGAAGGAGCGCGATATAGTTAATATATTATCAGCGGAACAGGTCTTATTTATGTTGATAGTGATTTGAAGCTCTGTGTTAATGTATGAATAGTTACCAACTGGTAAATGGAGAGGCAATAGAAATGTTTCCGATATGTAGTAATATATTATGAGCACAAATCGTGACGACAGCGACATCTTGATAATAGTTAGACAAGATCGACTAACTGGTAGCACTGTGGTAGTCATGCCGTTGCACGATGCCGGGCATCTGCATGAAACCCTCACTACATATCAACGTTACGGCGGGGGTCTATCTCGTCCAGCTTATGGGTTTCTCGTGATCTCGTAACTATTTATCGTTTTAACTATTTTACGGTGACCTGGAGTATGTATACACAGAATGCACTATGATGTTTAGATTACACTTGTATAATATATATATATATATATATTATTGTGACCACATTATATTTTGAACTTACATATTGTTTAAGTGTTTGTTTTGTGACTTATTGAAATAAAACAGTTTATTAATATACATATGTTAAAATATTCGAATTTAATAATTACGAACTTATACAATCAATTTATAGATTATTATTATACTAAGAAAATTATAATTAATAAAATGAATAAACAAATATGAGTGAAAAATTAAATGAAGGATGAGCTCATTAATTGCGATTGTATTCATACTTCAATGACATTTGAAAGTAAAGTAGGAAAATGAATGAATATTTAGAAAGACTTATTGAAGTAAAATACGAAAGTAACTAATGTTATAATAAGTATTGAACTTTTATAATTTGTTGTCGATATGATTTGCAAGTTCATTTGTTTTCGTTAGAACTTTCTGTCTATGTATTATCGAGAATATGTCACCTTTAAACAATGTTAAGTATTACCGTTGTCAAACTACTTTACAGATTTCAAGTATGGATCTTCGCATGTCGTGGAACACTAACGTGCACTATAAAAGTACATACATTTTTCCTATATTTGACAGTAAAATATACTTTTAACTGATCTACCTATATCTTGTTTACATTGTTATTTGATAATATATTAATTATTTTATCTGTAGTCTATAAACTCCATTATATTTTCTCCATCATCGTGAAAGAAATTTTTTGATAACCATTTTTTTCGATCGTCTAAATTTAAAGTGCCTTCACATGTTTCAAAACGTGCACGTGTGTATGAGTTTCATAGGTGACTAATACAACAATCTCCAAAGTGGTTTGCCAATAGTATTAAATGGGCAATCATATAATTCTAGTCTCCTTTCGTAGCTTCCGATACAACTAGAATAATTTCCGTTTTTTACTATGTATTTTGTTTAATATGTTGAATTATGTGATACGTATGAAAATTACTTTTTATTGCTTATGAATAAAAATAAAATATAATATTGATATTTTTTAATCATTTAATGACCCCAGAATCTCTTTCAGTGGTAGTTAGAGTTAGATATGGCCGAGAGCGTAAAGGCCAGAGGATATTATTTTCTTCCTACTTCGTAATAAAATAAGCCAGGTTAGCTACAAGATGAAAGTAAAATTTAAAACTTTTTGATTTTTGGTAATTAATAAAACGCACCTTACATAATCGGTACAATGTGTTTATTAAATCGTACATCGACGTCCATAAACCAAACATTTCAGTGTTTCCGGATTCAAAACCTTACAATTTGCTATTAAAACAGATTTTCTAATTTGATATGAGTGAAACATTCAAAATATAATTATGTATTTACAAGGCTAATAATAAGTTATAACTAGATAGGTACACAATATTTTTTCTTTATATAATTTTGATCAGTAATTTTAACTGCCTCAACAAATTTACATAAAACTTACTTATCTAAATTTTGTTGGCCTAATATTTTTAACGAATTTTAAGAAACATAGAGAACAATTCACTCATACCCGACCTCAACAATAGGTAAAAAACTATGGAGGCCTAATAACTACAATATTTTAAAAAGATTTAAGTTCATTATACAGTCATGTTTATCATTTATGTAATCAAATATTTTAGCTATTTGTTTTTTAAATTAAAGATATAAGTATTTTCGGAGAAATCTATCCTACGTGAAAAATGCTCTAAAATCTATTTGTGGCAAGTAGGTAGGTAAGATTTAAAAATAGTTTTTGTTTTAGTAGTAGATTTACTTCTCTATGTGACGTAAATGCTATAAATAATTATATTTTATACAACATAAATTTACGGATCAAGAGCCCAGAACAGGGGAACGGGAATTACCAAACAAAACACAACTGCATATGAAACACATCAGAATCTATGAAATCGAGCACACACCAAACCTTTAATGGTAGACAAAATGTGAGATAAATCACTCGGGAAGCTCTATTTGTGAACACCTATATTATGTATATCGGTATATCTTTATATTACGGTCTTTACATCTCTCTACCGTAGAAATTATATTCCTTCCTAATACTTAAACAAATAACAATAGGACTATCTAAGGAGATGTATATATCATTATATATACATAATTTATGTGGCACAGGCTACATTTTTATTTTAATAACAAAATTGGTGTTTAAATACTGCTGCGTCTCAAACCCCAAGTTTATCTGCTTTACTAAATATTCATTTTACATTTAAATGTTAGCCTTGTGGAAATATAATTATGTATGAAAGTATAATTCATCTAACGTTTATTCAATTTTTAAATAACGGTTGGAATCGGAAGAATTGGTGTACACACTACTTACACAAATCGATACCTAAATTGAACTATAACTAAATAAATACAATGGGAATAAGTTCATTAATTTAATCTTAATAATTAACACTAGACGCTAAAATCATAATTCGTTTCTGTCTACTAATAAATTATTAACAACAAAATACTTAAAAAGGAATATAATTATTTTGCAATAAAATAATTAAGTGCACACCACGATTATTTTAAATATATATTAGATAATACATGTAAAGATATTTATTAAATAACTCTTATTAAGTTCATTACATTATCTAACAACTAATGAAATACTCGATTTAAAAGAAGTTTCATTACGCTATTATATTATGGTGTTTCATCAAATTATGCTAGAATAAAATTCATTCATCCTAATTTCATATCATATTAAATACGTAAGGCACTCCATTAATTTTGCTGTTTTTTTTAATCGAAAGAGACCAAAAATACTGACAAACTGGTTTCGTCTATAAAAATGAAGACCATTGGAAGTTACTGTTATCCATGCACCGCACATTATAAGATAATTTATTCAAATATTAAGCTCAAAACAAATGAATTAACTAACTTCAACTTTAGCTTCTGCTATTACTGAACAACAAATTCGACGGGTTCCATACAAAGCTAGTCCCGTAGGCTCTAAATGTACATATTTATGTACCAGCTTCGGTTTCGTTGTGGATAAAAAGTAGGTCTGAGAAAAAAAATCGGAATGTTCAGGTATTTTTACTGTAATATTAATTTAATACTTTCAACACATGAAGTTCGCGAAAGCTCTTCACCGATAAATAAAAATCATCTTCAGGTTGATATAATTATAAATATCTACAAAATGATAGAACTTTAACAAAAATAATAATGGTTTATGACGTAGAATACGATTTACATAGCAACCTATATTATACGTTTAAACATAATAATATTATACATACACAAATAATCTATCACAGACACTAATCATTTACAAAACTCAATTTTGTTTCTTTAAGAGAAACATGACGTGTTTTTTGACACCAAGCAACAGTTAAGTTAATAATTAAAATGTATAACCAACAGATATTAATTCGGGTAGGTACTCAGTAATCATTGACAACACCTACATGCTGTATAACTGCCGCAGTAATGATTCTATTTGGGAAATTAAAATCACGACAAATACTTTACATCAACGTTGTTGGACCCTAAATATTCAATTAAGAAGCCATTTTATTCATAAGTAATCTCTTTAAAAAATTTATCAAATTTAACTACCTATTTATACCTACACGCATGACTTGTTTCATTACTTTCTGAAAAATTTCGAATGTTTATAATAAATTCCGCGCGGCGTCTCAAAAGCCCCTTCAAATATTATATGCATGTTCATTTATCATTACATATGCTTAACAAAATGTAAAGAACATTATCTTAACAAATAGCCTTTCTGATAAATACGTCTATTTAAGGACTGATGAATTACAACATAATAAGATTGTTTAGGAATATTGAGTTAAGGGAACGGTTTGTTAGTTTGAAAGATAGCTTCGAGTTTTAACTTTTACTTTTTCAGATAATGCTAATTACAAGCTACGAATTTGTCTTTTATTGTTTTGTATTATAATTTTCATTAAATCCCAGAACATTCATAAAGTGTTTCGTTGAGCTTATTGCGCATCGATTGTGCACGCGACAGGGTCGTGTATATTTGTCTAAACGTTGGTCCCTATAATTGCTATTGTAATTGTTATGTCGTACATAGCAACGCAGAACGGGGCGGACGACACCGCGCGAGTTGCGGCCGGGCTCTCCGAATAAAGGCACATTGAGTCATGATTCATTTGTTATCCTATATGCAGTACCTAACCTTCCCCTTCTCCGTTAATTTTCATTTTTTGAAGATCGGCCTAGAACTAGTTAAAGGGAATAACTAATCAATAATCTACTTTATATATGAATTAAAAGTCACACCACTATTTTATCCGTTCGATTAAATTTTCGTACACTTTAGTAATATTGACATCACATTGTAATAGTTCTATGACATTCAACTCTTCATTTCATTTTCTACTCATTTTGGCAACATGGTGGTGGAACTACAATTTGTCTAATTTAACTAAAAGGCAAATTTGCCTTCAAATTAGAACTAGAGCAAAGACCGCTTAAAAGTTGTCTTCGCATTTAATTTCCCGTGAAGTGGGCTGCGAGGCGGGCTGGGAGGACCACTGAGGCTCGACCGGACCGTCCCACTCGGGAAACGACTCGTACATAAAGTTATCGGCGGGAGTATCGTCTACGGCGACCTCGGTCCGGCTGAACGCCTCAGCGAATTTTCCTATTTCTGTGGACCCAAACGCTTGTTGGAAAGCAGGCAACGGAACTAAAGGCGGTGGGCGTTTCTCTTCTGGTGGGGAACGACGGGGCTCAATAGGAAAACGTTCGCGAGTGCCGCGGGTATTCTCATTCTGCGTCACGGCCGGCGCGTAATCAGGCGTATTTCTTTGTCTCGAGGCGACCTCTCCATTAAAAGGAGAGTCTTCATAAACAGGATAAGGTGTCGATCTTCCATCTTGTTGGCATGCTTGGTTTTGGCTGTGTAAATGAGCACCCTGAAAATAAATAAGGTAAATGGTGTTTAATCCCAGTTTAAATTTAAATGTAGTATTACTTCCTCCCCTTCATTAAAATAACTAGTTAAGATTACTAGTCATGGAAAATGCTTAAAAAATACTAAAAATATAGTATTATTTATTCACTGAACTAGAATAAAAAAGCTAATAAAATAAGAAGGAATCTATCTTATAAACCGTTAAAAGCCTTTCACGAGCGCAAAATATTAAAACTCTGGTTAAGCTGAATAAACTAGCTAACTGTTCACTTATCCGTAACACATTACACATCCTGTGATTGCAGGCGTGAATAGATTTAACAGAATCTCACCCTGACTTGCAAATGTGAAAATGAATCACGATTATTAATGGGTAAATTAAAATATCAAAGAGTATGTACAGTTCAGCCAAACTTATTGTCCGGGTTGAAGTTGGCACGAGCTAACTTTAACCCGGCTGTAAAAATCAGAGAAAGAAAAATATTAGATTGTAATAAATACGAAGAATAAATAAAAACAAAAGCTCAAGCCGCTGTCAAGCTGTCGTTTTAAATGATTTTAATGCAATATTTTTTTCTCTTCAATTTTTACGGGCGGGTTGAAGTTAGGACGTGCCAACTTCGAGCCGGACAATAAGTTTGGTGAGAACAGTAATAACCTTCATTGGTCGACATTCGGGAGGATACCGCATGTGGTCACGCGAGCACGCGTTGCGCGGGGCCCACCCGCCGTTGACTGTGTTGGCGCCACTCCATCCGCCGCCACCCATGGCACCCATCTGCTAAAAAACAAGCAAACGCGTATAAATATACTGCATAAGAAACATTGATTGTTATGAAATCTACACTAGGTTCCGGAAAGCAATCTCAAAACTTAAACAAAACACTACTCACTTTACGAACGCTTATTTTTTTTTTTATATTAGGTAGGTAGTAGTAGTTGTTAATTTACATTAAGTTCATTGCTTGCCCGAAATAAGAAGAAGAAGAAGAATAAGTATAAAGCTAAAGCTATTTCAGATGAGATGATAAATATGTAAGTCTTATATGATAACATATTACCCACATAAGTATTTACAAAAATAAATGTGTCCGTCATGGTTGAGTGACTTTCCTTATTATAAATCGTTCTTCTTGGCCATTCTTGTACCCTTGCACCTTCTATATATGTATATAATAAAGTAATGGACCAGTTATAACAACTCGAAAGTCGAATATTCCTTTACTCTATCACCTTAACCACTGTAAAACCAATGAAATTAACTTATAACATAAAACAAGTGCACCGGTAGTTATACCTGATAGTGTGGCCACATCTGCGGTTCGCAGTACGCGGGACCCCGACCGTTCATTCCACATTCTAGCGGCGGCTGAAAATGTAAACAAGTTTTATCAGACCTCATTCACTGGCTCTCCTTAATACTATCATTATTTTACTCATTGTTGTTTTATAGGGTTAGGCCGAGATGTATTAATATCCCAAATAGATCATTATGTTTAAGTCCCATGTAAAAAAAGAGCGAGCTTATTGCCGTTGACCGCTCACAAATGCAAACTCCGAGCTGTTACTGAGAATTACATAGAAAAACCCGAATAAAATTTTGCTCGACTTGGCAATCAAACCCAAGGCCTCGCGTGTAGCAGTCGCGCTATCGACAACTACGCTAATCAGACAGCTTTGTATATTCATACTACGATTTAATAAGTCCTTAGTAACTCGGTACATTCCTAGACACAAAAAGAACGTCATTGAGTACGGAGACTAGGAAAGTAGGAACCAACAACCCTCGCGTACTTATCGATTCAGACAGCTCGACTAACGAACTGCTAAGGGTTCAACGCTAAGATTGTTTCCGATACACGTCTGTACTTAAAAGGTACTTTATAAAATATCTATACAGATAAGTAAATCAATGTTTTGGACTGCAAACTGCAAGACTTGATACACATGTAAATCTTTCAAAAAAAAAATATATTCCTCATGCTAGGTTCATTGATATTAATTTCTTTCCGAATTATTTATATTTAACTACATACACAAATAACAAAAGAAATGCTTAGCTTCGTTGAATTGTATTTTTCCCCGTTTTCGTTAGAACTATTTTTATATTTTATTAGTTTTTTTATAAAAGCAATTATTTATATAAGATAAAGACGAAATCTAAGAGAAAGCTTTCTATTACATAAACAAAATCACTAGAATTTTAATAATTAGTCATAGTCGATTTTAAGTATCCCGTCAACATGCTACGAGTTTTCGTAGCACCGTAGCGCGTAGCACTTGCATTTAGTATTGTATGCTACATGACTCAAACCCTCGAATTTTTCATAAACCTAATTAGCCTTCTTAAAAATTAACTATCAATATAATATTCAATGCAATGGAAAATACGCGAATTGAAGGATAATGATTCATTCATTCATGCGTTCGTAGCCAAATACTACGAACGCTACGATATCGAAATATCATTTTACAACCTTCTTCAGAAAATGAATAGTTATGTATAAAAAATACTAAGAACTTTTAAGTAGTTGGTATTACGTCTTCCGCATTCCGGAAAGTTATTACGCTGAAAGTTTTGTTTTGGCGGTTTCGACTTTACAAAATATAGCAAACTTACCAAATGAACTTACGATGTCGAATTAAGAAATGTACCTTTATTTTATTTAAATAGTTTTTTAAACTGTAAAAGTAATAGTTGCAATAAAAAAATAATAAATAAGAACTATAAGTACAATAAAGATAAGTATTTAAAATTTATTGTAATGACTAGTGGCTACGGTTTTTTTATTTGATAATATTAAGTTTTTGGTCATGGTGAAATATGTGCACCCAACCTGTACACGAGATAATGTTTAGTGTGGCGCGAGGGCGTGTGGGGGCGGGGTGGTCGCGCCGCCGCCGATCGATGTCCGTTACTCCCTGTGCAACGTTGCGATGCACCAACTGCATTCATCATCACACATCACCGATACGGTATCTTGACAAACCATAACCACTTTTATCACCTAACAAAAGTTTCATTTTTACATGAAAAATATTTTATGAAACTTGTAGCGATCATTGTTAGAAGATATTTCAATAATCGAGTACCGGGTTGTTTTAAAGTTATCTTGCTACGCGGCTACGCCGCTGCTACGGTGGTGCTACGCGATAGAGATCTTTAAACTTATATTTGTTTGAGATTGTTCTTTAAATAAATGTAGTTGTTTTCTATGATTATATAAATGGTATTATTTATTTATAAATAAATTTGTTAATTAAGGTACCTATGTTTTATTTATTTGCACATTTATTTTCTTAATTTAAGATTTTATCATACTTATTTGAAAAGTTTTCTGTCCTTAATTTTGCTATAGAAGCATTTTTTGCTTTATCGCATTTAATAATAAAAACTGACAATTTTAATATAATAGCACACAAATTGTATCGTACATAATAGAGTTTTCAAACGAGCCATAAGCCTTACATTATTCAGGAGCCTTAGTAATCCTCACACGAGGCGTTTCAAGCGTCGGAACGTTATATAAACTCAGAACGGCCTGAAAACTGTTCATGTGTGGGGGAAGTAGAATAGTGACGGGAGATTTGCAGAGGCTAACTAACTATCGAGCGGCAAGCGGTGAGCGCGCGAACCACGTGACTTATCGATCAGCGCGGCGCCCACGACACTCGGAAAAATCAACCGCTGACAGCTTTCATAGGCCACCTCCACCTCTCGACTCACCCCCGCGCCACCCCGCCGCCAGGCCCCTCCCCGCCCTCATTAGCGCCTTTGTGACGCTCACTTGTCTCGTAATATGACGCCGTAATGATACCACTTACGGCTCGATTATTCGTTAACATTCCTACTAGTTGAGCGCCAAAGTCGGAGATGACCTCCACATTTCAAATTTGTCATTTTGGCATAAAAATATACATCATATTGGTAAACAAACATTTTTATCAACAGGGATGTAACACGACATCCATGGACATCATAGTGGTCGATAAACATAGTTTAAAATGAAGTCATATTAAAACTTCATTATATGTTACCATATAAATATATTAACAGCTGGGTTAATTTAATTTGTTAAATCTGTTTAGAAATGTCAACAAACTTTTGTTTTCAATGAGCAGCCGTTCAGGATTTTCACAACAAACTTTCCCTGACTGAATTTTATAGTGTGTCGGTTGAATTTTAACTCTATCTGCAATGCTTACGATTGATAATAAACGTATGTTTCGCTGAAGAGTGAACGTTAGTCGCGAATGAGGATGTCAACTGTCCTCTGACATTGACCTACATAATTTTAACTAGACTTTTTGTATGCCCACGACCACTTCCAGCGTAATCTATTAAACCGCGTACGTATTGCGTTAGAAAATTAATAACCGACTTCAAAAAACGAGGAAGTTCTCAATACGACTGTATTTTTTGTGATACGCGATATCTATCGATTATTGTCGTATCTTTCTTTTTTTTGTGATAAAGCACATATTATGGTCATTACAAATTATGTTGGTGTATGACCATAGGGTCCATAGGTTCTCAAGAAAACCAGAAAATACCTTTTATTTCTAAGAAGTTTATTTACATTTGTACTTATGTGTATGTTACAAAAAACAGTACCGTTACAGATTTAAATATTACTCTTATGTTTTTATTTTTATACCAGCTACAACAATGTTTGTTTTGCATCATAAAGCCTTCAAACGGTATCTCGTAAGGTTAATGATAAGATATTTAATACATGTAATATTGACATTCATAATGTCTATGGTTCATTGCAACAAAATATTTACATACCGCTCTAGATAGACTGGATAATAGATATGTATCAGTTGCTTGGCGTTCTTGAACAAATTGTAAAGATCAACGGAGGGGAATAGGGCATTTGATTGTATTCATTTGTTTGTGACGCAGCTACCTCAAGCCACTTATGTTCTATTCTATTAAAATTCAATTCTCCATTCCAAACGACCTCGAGACAATACAACAAAGCAGTTCTCATTGGTATTGCTTACTCTTAAGGAAGTAATCGTAATAAATACCAAATTTACGTATTGAAAAGAGGAAATCTTGTGCTTGTTATTAAAATATAAAATCGTTAGATAGACGATAAATCCCCTCTTGCATTTTTTTTGTCTTACGTCTTCTATATTATATTGTTTGTTTACGCTATTTACGACTGACCTAGCGAATTGAATAGTCAGCTGTTTCTAGTCAGCGTATTTACACATAATTATGCACATTGAAAATATAAAGAACTCACTCGAACGTATTGATAAGTCTTGCAAGTCCGAACAAAATTACAAACTACGTCCGCAGACCCAATAGGTACTACAAACACATAATGTACTTACAGTTGGCGGTAGAGGTAGGTGTTGAGCTGGGGTATGCGCGCGCTGCTCCCGCCGCGCCAGCGACCGGCGCACGCGCGCCTCCTTCGACGCGTACACGCCGTAATCTAAACACACGCATTGTTTATCACTACGTTCTGTTTACAATCATGTTTACAGCAGAAAAGATCAATAATGATGACAGAAATATTTGACGGTAACATTATCCGAGTGTATTGTAGCCTTTCGAAAAATACTATTGACCCCTACGTTTATTGTCATTTGGTCTGTTACTCATAATGCTTGTTCTTAGAAACTGTTTACGTCCACAGTGCAGCGAAGCGATTTGAGTACGCTGTCTTTTTAGTTCGAACGATCTCTCCACCACCTTAGCTTTTCGGGTATCGCTACCTCGGATTTTGTACGCACACTTGTCTTAGTTGTATAATACCTATCAGGCTTAAAATACAAAGACTATAAATATTATATTATTACGTTTTCGCCACCTCATTACTTCGTACAATAAAAATATGGATCTGACTGGCACAAGCAAAATCGAAGAAAGCTTGAAAAATACTGTTCTTATAACTTATTGACCCACACTTAGTTTATGTACACTAATGTGGTAGAATCTACGTCATAGTAGGACCTACCACCTACCTACCATTCTATTTAAAAATCGATCATAGGTATATATTATACGTATGTACTGGTGCAGTAATGGCAATCGAAGTCGTAACCCTGAAAATAGAAGACGCGTGTAATGCTGACGACCTTTTATTTTTCATTTATATTATACAAAAGAATAAACTAAATAAGACTTTCATAACCTCTGGATAGCCGTTACCCGCTAGATAAATTCATTAATGGAACAACATTTGTATAAAATTATCTGCCAAGTAATTTAACGGAAACTTATCAGTAAGCTGTGAAAATGGCCCCATGAATTCTTTTAACGGGATAATAATTTTTGAGTTTGTTCTTCTATCTACAGATATGACAAACTAATCTGTTCAAGAAATATTTTTATAACATAAAACAACATAACTTAATTAAAAAAACTACTACAGTCTGATCTCAATGTACTTAGATGGGGTGTCAGTCTCTCCGACTGCCCATGACAACTTGTATATGAAGTTATGCATATGTCAATCAATATTTTCAGATTAACGCGCCCTCTCAGGAAATGAAAGGTTCAAAGGTCATTCGTAAAGAATGGGCAATGGAAAGCAGGGGTAAATCCCGTAAATAGATCGATAACTATTAAGAATATATCTTATAGCGGATTTTTGTAGTTAAGTATGTACTTAAAAACTTATTTTCATCCTATAATAATTATTTAATTAACGAAAAAATACACTTTGATATTATGAAAATTCACTTATCATCACGCCTGTGTTCACCGAAGGGTTAGGCAGAGATGCACTAATTAATAATAATGTACAATGGGAATTTTACAGAAAAACACAACAGTACATTGCTCGACCTGGGCATCGAACCCAGGATCTCTAGAGCAGCAGTCGCACCGAGGATCACTAGGCAATCTCAGATTAGGAAAAATATTATTTAACTATACACAATGATTGTCGTAGAGAATGCATTGTAATATTGTTGAAATCTGAGAGTATTATTGTGTTTTTGCAAGTAAGTAAATCATCATGAAGTCAGCATTAAATGTATTTAAGTATGTAGCGTTGTAATTTCTTTTAAACCCTGCTTTTTTAAATCGGTACGATAAAAATATATTATTTTTATAGTTTTAATGTGATTTAAACAATTTACACTACTAATTCAAATCGGACAACTACCTACCCATTCTGCAAAAATATTTTTGTGTATAATTTACTTCCTAAATACACGCCCGTTACATTTCAATTATTTCAGTAATATTAATCACATTAAATCTACTCGTACGTTACGTATTTAAATCCGTCCATTTGGCAAATAAATTGCACTAAATTAAAATATAAATTGTTTGTTGCTGGGTTAAATTGCGCAAAGAACTCCATCTGCATATTCATTAATCGCTGACCTGGCGATGACGACTTTTTTAATGACGAATGTATAAACTTGAATTGGTAAACAAGATAATATTTGCTTTGCTAGCATTGTACATTTTTGAGGTGTGAGTAGTCACATTCGAATTGATGATCGCCCCCTATCGTCGAGTCAGTGCGAAAGTCGTTTCATGTTTTACGTAGCATTTATAAGGAGTTGAGCGTGGATAGCGGCACGGGTGTTAGTACCCCGGTCAATATGTAGAGTGGCTGTGCTGTGCAGACGATCAATCGCGTTGCGGCGTGGGGCGGGCGGGGTGCGGTAGCGACGGAGCGGGGGCGAGCGACCACCTGTAGCGCTCCCCCCTCACCCCGGAGCACCCCCGCGGCCTCTGACATCGACACGTGACGTAGACACCGAGAAATCCGCCCAAACGTAAACATTAATTCTTACTTCATTCTTCATTGTTCAGAATGTCGCTTCGCGCCACGCGCGCGGATTCCGATCTCTCTCGTATTGGTAAACAAATTCAGGTCGACGCACACTCCGAGTAGTCGTTAGGCATGTTATTGTGCTTACTAGCTCGAGTGTTATGTGTAATATACGTGAAATAGTTCAATACTTGTAATTCAATTATGTTCAAGGAATTAGAACCTGAAGCACACTCATACCCGTTAGGAATATCTATTTTATTTTAAAGCATTGCAAAGGAAAGGATATTTTAATGAAACTTGATGTACATATCCTCAATAAATATTTCTGAAATTAACCTTAATTACACATGTCCTACATCCTAAATATACGAATAAATAAATAGATAATTGCATGGTCCCTACTGTAAGCATAAGGGTAGATTCCGAAATGTTGTTTGCGCCCATTATTTTAACCAAGAATAAATAACTTACTAAATTCAAATGCTATGAAATAAATATATTCATTAATAGAAGAAATTATAAACTTTAAACTTTAAAAACAGGATGCCTAGGCTAACTATATTATTTATCTCAGATTGTAATCTTCTACCGTTGAATAAAGGGAAAACACCCTCAAAGACCGCTATAATTAATATTTCCTAGATAATAGGTATTGGGTAAGCTTTGATTTAAACAACAACACAAACTCGGAAAAACTAAATCAAAACCAGTATTCTGCACGTAGCAGCCTGAAAGTAGAGTTTAATAAGTCGATTGTCGTTGACGTGAATTTTTTGGGGTTCACTGAAAACAGTTAGTATCTAAGTATTTAATACAATATCTGGGGGTTAGTTTAGGTGTCACTGATGCATCCTGACGCGATTTCATAGTGACCATCACATCTTCCTGCTTGTTTTGTTTCATTATTTTTTTGTAGCAGGAAAGACAAACCTATAACGTAGTCACAAATGACTTTAAGTATATATATTGTTCACTAACAACTAGCAAATCACTAAAAAACACTGTAATGGGTCAGTGAAACTTCCTGAAAATACCTGAAAAATAGATATACCAACCCATAGGCATGACATGTTCATGGTGCATGTGGTGGCCGGGATAATCATAGCGGTAGTAGCGTGTGTAGGGGTCGTGCGCGTGCGGCGCGTAGTAGGCGTGCGCGTAGGGCGCGTAGGGCAACGGCGCGTACCCGCCGTAGCCTTCCCAGGCGCCCGCGCCGTACTGCCCCGGCCCACGGTACTCGCCGTAGTTGCAGCAATCCATGGTGCAGGCCCTACGCGCCCGCCAGCGCACTCGCAGGCCGCCACGTCCGACATCCTCGCCTTGGCGCGCACCGCCACATCACCGTACTCTTGCGCTCTAACAACCCTACCACAATTCAAAAAAACTTGCCAAGTTCATGACTATAAACTTATTCGCCTTACTAAATAATTAAAATATAAGATCAAATCGACGCCGATTTAATTTAAAACTATCAAACAAAGTTTCTTTGAATTTTCTTAACTCTGAAAAATATGTTAGAGTACGCGTAGAGATCGAGCGCAGTTTCGCGGGAATCGGACGCGGTTGCGACGTTAGTTAGCGAAAAGAGGTCGTTCGAGTTTGCCGGCGTCGACGAGAGATTCGATGGACGAGGGCGGTTGCGGGGCGCGGGCCGCGAGGAGGGGCGACGCCCGCTCGCTGGCGGCTCGGCGCAGCGCGGCGCTCGACGGACGGCGACTGAAGGCGCCGCGGAATCGATACGCCGCCGCCGCCCGCGGCCGCCCGCCGCGTGCCCTCGCCGCCCGCACTACCTGCCTGCGCCCGTATTGCGCGCGAACTTTGTCTTCCCCGACGGAATTTTATATTTAGAACCATGGTGAAACGATTGATCGATACTTTGCACTATTAATTAGTACCTACACACTTTCACTAGATATTCCACAGGGATAATACCTACCCTCTCGCTTAGTTAGCTACTTTCAAATAACTTTATTTAAGTTAAGCGGCGTTGGGAATGTCTTTAAACATAATTCGCGATGATTAATTGATATATAAAAACACTGTTACAGTAGATTTCTGCCGTAGAATTTTAATATTTTAATGCTGACTTTAAAAAAAGTTTTATAGTTTGAAATATTTGTATTGCGAGAAGTGCGCGGGGTTAGTAGTCAAGTGGTGGATACTTGCAAAGTTTTATCGAATTGCACGTAGGCGGCAGTGACCCACATCGGCGTCAATCATGTGGCGCATCACCCGCGCCCTTCGTCCTTCGCCAGCAACTGCCTCTGCTAACACCACCACCGTCAACTTTCAATAAAATTAGACTTTATTAAGCTACTTACTTCGGCTAACACTTCAATCACGTTTTATTGGGAACATTTGCTTTAGGCCTTGAACTACAACTTCACACAATGTTAAGTTATACCATAGTTAGCTCTTGATACATTACATTGTTTTAAAGTATGAAACTTATAAGTAGTTTGCTTTTGTATTCATTGTAGGTGTTCCTTCTACGTTCGGAAATAGGTACTTACTAATCCTTCCAAACTTTCAAGTCCTGCAAAACTCTATAATCTGTTTAGTAATTAGTTTCAATACAAATTTTAATATTTCTAAATTCAGGTACTACAACCATAGCATATCTGTGTTTAGAAATTTAAGAACATTAAGAAAATCCGTGTTAATTTATTGAATATACCAGCATACTAGGTTTGGATCAGGGTAGGAGGGTAGTTGCTATAGTAGACGTGTTCACAGCCGTTTTTCACAAATTTCTCATTACCGGAAACTTCTCTATGCCGTTCCGACAAATAGAGTTAGAGCGTAAGTAGGTACATAAAGAAAATAACTAAAGTCATTCTGAAAGAAAAACAAACTACAAAGTTACAATCTTTGATAGTGTAAGATACATTATTTTTCGTCAAAAACAAAAAAAAACCGGAACTACCTAATGTAAATAGAAACTAACGAAAATCGTTTGAATCGACACGTTTGAGTTCTGCGCAACTCACCATGGAAAAAAAGCGCGTACCTACATAGGCCGGTTGTCTGTGTGATAGATCCTCCTCGAGCTATGTACGCATAGTGCCTATGTATCAGGTTACTTACAGGAGTGAGTTCACTCTACGGACAAACCACGCCGGCGCGAACATTCAAAATTCAATTCAAGATTCTTGACTCAACGTTTCAGGACCAACTCATTATAATAAAATAACGTCTATCACTCATTTGTATTTTGGTCCAGAAAATTGTAACTTGTGTAGCAGTTTATCCAGAATGTAGCAAAGTACTTTTATCTATTACACCGTACTGAATTTCTGTAGTGATACGCTCGAGGACGTGGGTTCGATTCCCAAGAATCTTAGGACAAGAAAAGTGTTATTGAGTTTTTCTATAAAATTGACAGTGGTAGCTTAGAGTTTGGTTTGGTGTCCGGTCTATAGCATACCTACCCATACCGGCGAACTGTGGGTGTAAATAAGTACAACTCTGATAAACAATTCTGGGAAAACAGGCGTGATGTATGTGCTTTGTTTGAAAACGTTATTTAATTTTGTGTTTCAATTTATTATTATTTTGAAATGCAATAATTAAAAAAATATTGAAAACTGGGCCACTTTTATTCTATCCATCATTACCACTGGTTATTTGCCGTTTAGGAACCTAGACAGGGCGCAAGACTAGGTTGGCAATGCGTTGCCAGCGTCAGAAGCCAAAACAGTGATAACATTTCAGGCATCTTCACGCCCAAGCCTTCAAATTTAAACATTGCCGTAATGATCCTTGTGATCAACAAAGGTTAGTTGGAAAAAATAGTTACCTAACCTAACCTTTTTTCATAGAGGCAGAATGAGTTATCTCAGATAACGACATACGGATTACGAATCTTATTAATTATATTAGCCTTCGACGTGCTTTCCGTAGTTAGCAACAATATCAAAACAAAAAAGTTTTCATAACAGTACCTACAAGTGCTTCGCTAATAGATAACATATCACGTAGCAATGTCTGTAAATGTGTCTCGGTAATTGTGTTCTAATGTATGTCGTGTAGCAGAGAAGCCAGGCGCGGGTTATCATGCAGATTGCGGCGAATCAATAGGGGCGCCTCGGCCACTGACGGCGGATGACGATCAATAGCGTCCCAGTGGAGCTGTCTCCGCATTAAGGGGCTTCCTCGAACGCCCTTACACCTACCCACAGTCTACCTACACTTCGTACATAACTCAGTGTAACAATACGAGCAATGTGCCGACTGTTTGTGTCGAACGCGTGTGAATATTATAGATTTCAGCGATAAGTTTTGTTTCAGTTTAGGATTTGCGCGTGGAAGTCAAAAACTGACTGAAATTCACGAAGTTTTTTTGCCCTTACTATAATTACTATATTTCTGACATTTTAGTTAAGCATTTATCAAACGGATTTCTTTATTGGGTACCTATTTAATTTTTTTTTAGGACATAAAAAAACTAAGTCATCTCTGTGGATTTTACATGTTTATAGGTTTTCGTGTACTTATTTTTTATGAAGTTATTTATGATGAGCATGTCATAAAAAACTATATTGTAGCTACGTCTGAGAATCCCACCTCGCGCATGTTGAGCAGGTTATCGGTTTTACCCATGAACAGGCAATTCGTCACCATTTCAGGCACTGTCAAAGTATGCGCAAATAACGTGTGACCGTATCGACGCATTTGGGAAATGAGTAGATACTTAGGTATACAGTAAATAGCTGTGTGAAGTATTTCTTGAAATTTAAAAGGACTGGAACCTTTTCAACCTACCTACATGAACTCGTACTTAGGTTTAGTTTAGAACACAAAAGGTCCACTATTTTTTTTCTTGTCTGTCAGATTGTCAAGCATCACACGGCAGACAGGGCGTAAGCCTGAAGCCCACTACGCAATGCTATGATCCGTATGCACACAGGCAGCACCTATGCAACTGTTCACGAAAAAAGCGTGGAAGTAATCCGTGCAGGTTCTTGTGCCGCAATGCGCGCTCTATGGACCCGCATAATGTGCACTCATCCTTTACTTTCTGATATACCTAAGCTACGTAAACTTGGGTGGTACCAACACAGTTAGAGTTGATACCTGTATCGTCTGAAACTATTAGAGATCAAACTGAACTCTTTAGGTTAAAAAAATAAACATTAAGTACTTACCCACAATTATATTCACGCCTTTTCCTTATGAGGGTCAGCAACTCGGCATCCTTGCATACCGACTTCTTGCGCTTACTTCATGCACTTATTGCTAAATAACAATATTTATCGCTTTTAAATACATAAGTACCTAAATCACGTGCTGCTCGATTGCAAAGGCGTCGCCCAGATACGGGAAAAAACCCTGGGATCGCCAAGATCGATGCCCTAGCGGACACAATGAGAAGGTTGCGAAGACTAATCTGCTAAACCAAACCTACACAGAAGTAGGTTTCCATGATAATGATGATGACTTACTTACACCAATCTATTACTATTTACCTACGATGTAAAGAATCAATCATTGACTCGGAGTTTGCTAACTTCTCTACTTACGAGCCAGCCGTCTCAATTGGGGTGTAGACAGGATCGAGCGGCTGAGATCCCTACGCTAGCTATCTATAAGTACATGTAGGTAGTAGGTACTGAACTGTCTATCGCTACATCCATAATTCATTTTGTGCAGACTCGTTGGTTTTCATTGGCTTCATTGCTAGTAAATTTAGAAGTGCAGTTCATATTGTTTTTGGTAACTAGCGCCCCGCCCCGACTTTGCACGGGTGCACAACTGTAAAGGTACGCAAACGCAAAGCTTTCTTGTTTAATGATAACTTTATCAATATCTGTTGCATGGTTTTGAAGAAGTAAGCGGAGAAACATACAAAGGCACACAGCGACTTTGTTTTAAATTTTGCAGGTATCTTGTGTACTGCCTGTTTAAGTCTAAAATCCTGTCGACTCACATTGTTTAATATTCATTTTCCACTATATATACCTACCCCCTGTAAACTGAACCTGGAAACCTGTTAACGAACCTGTTAACGCAATTGTCCTGGTTTTCCTAACTATATGATTACATTTGGTCACTTTGTGTTAAAGAGAACGAATATAAGCACGTTTATAGAGGTAGGTACGTTTTAAAGCTATAATTAGGAAAGCCTGAATTCAGCACTTATATTACGCCTTACTATTACTTTCTAGTCTCTTCATAGTTCATATTAGGATACTAGATATTGTACTAGACGTCATAGGTTAACACACTTAACACCACAGGTTTTGTGCTTGGTATTGATACACCCAGCTCACTAAATAATGCCCTCATTGGTGACTTGGTTCATAACACGTGACCTGTCATCTCCCCCCCACACCTTGTACATAAAACGTGAGCCCTTTCCCTCATGAGGAAAAGGTGCCTAGATAGTAAAACGTGCATGAATAAAAATCATTTATGTATGAAGCATACTTTTATTTATAACATAATTTAAAATCATGTAAATCTTGTAAAATTTGAATAAAATATCCAACAATATTATACTAACGCAAATATAATATTTAATTTAACCTAACTATTAATATATTGATATCTATTTAGAATAGGTAAACCTAACAACTATAGGTAATAATATCAATAAAATAATTAACAATTTTTACTAATGGCATTCGCTGGAGTAATTTAAATCAACAATTCACTCTATAAAAGATTTGAGATAACAGTAAGTAGAAAATAAGGATTCCTCCGTCATAGCTACTTAAAACCTTATTTAATTTAATCGTATATTAAAACTATCAAATGATATAAAAACGACGTCCAACAAGAGAATTACAGGTAACTTCTTAAAATTCCACGTAAAATTCTACTAATTGAATAACTTATACAAATTATTTTGGCACAATAACCAAAAACATACGATTTTACTATATATTTTGTGTCTGCTGATACGATAGCAGTTAGCAGCGAGTTCCCGGTAAGGAACATGGACAAGCTTGTATTCGATAGTTTTAGTTACACATAAAATAGGTACCTACATCATTATTTTACTAAGAACAAACAAAATGTGACGCGTCGGGAAAAGATTTTGCATTTGATTTACACCTAAACAAATGAAAAGCTAAAAGTAAACGACTTTTGGCATTTTTTAATATCCACGAAAAAAATATTTAATTTATACATAATGCACCAAACACAATTTCACAATACAAGCTGTTGATCAGTATCTGTGCCGTATTTCTGGAATAATACAGAACCAAGAACAAGAATAACAGTTATCGCCAAACTTATTGTCCGGGTTGAAGTTGGCACGACGACCAGTTCAAGTTAGCTAACTTGAACTGGTCTAGTGGTCCCAAGCGCGACTGCTACGCTACAGGTCCTGGGTTCGATCCCCGGGTCGAGCCAAGTGTTGTTGGATTTTCTATAAAATTCTCAATAGCAGCTCGGATTCTGGATTTGTGCCCGGTTGATGGCAATAAGCTCGCCCCCTATTACATGGGACCTAAACATAACGGCGAAATGTGGGTGTACGCCGCGGCCTACCCCTTCAGGGAATACAGGCGTGATGGTATGTTAAAAAACTAATTTTCAGTTTAAAAACATTAGCATATGTTTGATAATAAGCACTGAAATGCTGTGAGAATATTATCCCCCTCAGTGTTCAAAATTCAGATGTTTTTTTTGTTTTGGGCATCCCATCACTACCTTTTCAATAATTCTTTTAGAAAAATTTCGAATGTCCTAACGGTATCTCTTTAATTAAAACACAATATGCCGATCAACACCTTGTAGCCAACTCATAAGTTACCTACATAATATATACTTCTTTAAAAAAAATGCAAATTCTTGAACTTCCGTCGATTTAGGTTTGGCGTTTTTGTATTTACTGCATAATTTTAATTAATAACAATGAAATTCATTTTAAGATTCGACCGATTTTAAGCACCTATTTACTTTAAATAGTAACCTCTATGTATAACAATATTAGGATCTGTATTTATTTTTTTGTAAACAACTACACTTCAACATTAACAATCCACCTAATTCACCCTCTTACGTAATTTTACATCAACGCAAAGACTAACTCTAGCTTAAAATAAAGTATTCGACATACTAACAACATTATTTTCGTTCATTTTGTCTGTCTCTAATAAAATGAATAATTACAAACAAAAAAGTGTTGTAATAAAGTTTCCTTAAACTAAATACAGACGGCCAATTATTCTATAATATCACTTATTCCAGTGAATTAAATTTATCACTATATCAGCTGGCTTCATTGCAACATTCTTAACTAGTTCATATATAAAACCGCACAATTAGCATCCCATCAAGCAACAGGTCACCAAATTTTGTTAAATGCCAAATTGTGACAAGCTCATATTAAAACGTACTGAATGGGTACAGAAAGTGATATTACCACTTCTTCATATTTAAAATATTTCTTAGTTTTTCATACAATTGTACCCTATAAAATTCGTAAAATACTGCATTGGGCAACTTTAAAGGGTCCCAAAATAGACCAATAAAATGTTATAAAATTTTTAACTTTCCTTTTGATTAACAACCAAATACTATCAGTCTCTTTCACTTTAGCAAGGCATCTTCACTCAACAAGGCACATTTAGCTTCCAACATCAGTATCCTATGTCTTATATCACAATTGACAAAAAACCTTAAGGCACATTTTGCTGGATAATAAATGAAAATTAATTCCTTTGACCATGACTTGTCCACATATGCTCTTTGAATGTCTCACGCATAGTGAATGACCTTGGACATAGGTAGCAACATAACCTATTGGTCAAATCTGAGTGCATTAATCTAACATGATATTTTAATGCTGACTGGTTGGAATATTTCATACCACAGTGTGGACAGTCACCACAGATTGCTGCGTGGTTCGACTGCTGGTGCGCAACTCCTTGCGATGTGGACGCGCCGCCGCCTAGCACAGACACAGTAGACATGCCTGCCAGCATCAGGAGAGCTTGAGATTGATCTTGAGTATATGTACTATCAGAATCTGTACCATCTTGATGTTCTGATAGTAATACTTCTGGTTCATATTCCACATCAGATTTCGGTGACTGCTTTTCTGGTTTCATGTGTATTTCTTCAAGGGGTAAAGTCTTTATAGGACTTTTAGATGGAGCATTTGTGAATGTAACTGCATCTGCATTATTATCTTTTGATCTTGTACAATGCACATCTACCATGACATTTGACACTTTTTTTAGGGATGAATTATTGGCACAAACTTCAGTTTTTGATGGGTTTATCCCTGAAAAAAAGATATTTTTTAATAACTTTAATCTATAATAGTGAATTCTTAGTGAAATCTTAGTCATTGTCAGCCCATATCCATCTTTTCTCAGTATAGTAGGTAAGTAGGACATTACAACATGTGGATGTCTAAATTAAATGATAGCCAAAAAGCTTATCAATTTCAATAGTATCTACATGCAAAATCTAAGGTGGGATATAACTTCAACATACCTGATAGTAGGGACCTGGCAAGCATGCTGTTTTCATAATCAGGAAGACTATCGTCATTTTCAGAATTGGCAGTAATTGATAAACCCAGTGAGTCGTTGTCATCTGTCTGTTCAGTTTTAATTATTATCGGAATGTTATCTCCTTGAGCATTCACCTAAAAATAATCAAAAATTTCATAGCTATAATTAGTTACAACAAAAGTAGTAACAATAAGTGATACATAAGCTTAATTTAGCAACCAAGCTTAATCAAAAATGACCTGATTTAAATATTAGGTGTTGAAAGAGTACTAATCACTGCTTATACAAATTGTAATTAAAGTTTAGGTTTACAGAGTACATCTTAATAAAATATACCTGAGACGATAATGAACTTTTTCCATTTGCTGTTATTACTGCAGGTTCAATCCTGCCTTCACATTTCTTGTCAATATTGTTTTCTGGTAAGAACACTGGGTTATCAAGTTTTGCTGTGTGTGAAAAGTTATTTCTACTATAAATATCACAAGTTTCTAATATTTTGCTCTTTTTGGGACCCTCTGCAATAGTAACATCATTAGGTTTATCAGAAGTACTACTTCGTCTTTTCTTCAAAGCTGGCAGTTTTGTTTCCTTATGAGCAGCACCAACAACAGGCTTCGATGATATAGTTAGTTGTGTATATAATTTGTTTGATGTGTTTGGAGATGAGAAATTTTCTTTCTGCAAAATAAATACACATGGATAAGTATCTATTAAGAAATTATAAAAAAAACAGTAAAAAGACTGACTAAAATACATTACTTAATCTTCACAATTGATTTCTACTATACTCAAAGGAATTAAGTCTAATGAAAACATTAAAATTAGTTTTTACTTGTATGTAAACCTCTATTCTATATCTTAATCCCTCTTAATCTAAGAGGATACCCATGTCCAGCAGTGGAACAATAAATGGGCTGATGATAGACGATATGTAATTAGTTGCTTAGTAGGATAATGAAATTATTTGATATATTTGATTAAAATTATACATCACAACAGTTAATCTTTAATATATCTACACACCTGCTGTGTGACACCAGTCAGCCCTTTCACTTGTAAAAGTGCAGCCGTGTGCAAGAAGGAAGACAACTTGCTCTCTTCAATAAACACCTCTCCTTGGTACATATAAGACAACAGACTGACAATGTCATCGGCTGACACATCTTTTAGTATAATCACTGGATGCTGACAAGGATTTTCCTGAAATTTAAAGCAATATAGAAACCATGAAATATAATGAAAAAGTTGTTATAAGTTACAGCCGTATTTCATTTTCATATTCAGTACCTTTGAGTTTAGTAAGACAAGATATTAAATATTTTTGTAGGTACATTCATAATATCAATGCATAAAAATAGATACACTATAATTTTGACATAGCTTTATAATAATATACAACAGCTTGATGATAATAGGGTCAAACAAATTAGAAAACTAAAAGTATGAATACATGTTACATGTACATTGGTGTAAATATGAAGGTTATTAATGTCCTAAGTCATTCACCTTGAACACATTCCTGAAGTACGGACTGCACGCTGACAATATGACTTTATGGGCCTTGATATTTCTGCCTTCACAGGTGAGCGTAACATCGACCAAATCTTCTGAACACTTCAATGAATCCAAGGCACTCACTATGTTAGACTGGAAGTTGTTCCAACGTAAACAGAATTGATCAGCCATCCCTATGGTTTCTGTCGAATCTGCAAAACAAAATTATTGATATTACTGACTTCTACTTTTGAGAAATGATGACAGTGTATTTAGACGAGTCGATGACCAAAACTCACATACCTGTAATATAACTCTCATTACACTAACAGAAAACATTAGTTTAGTTAAAATTTAATACAATCAGTTATAAAATGCATAAAATGCAATGAATGACCTCCATAAGCTTGACACTGTCTTTTTCTTTCACTTTCTTGCAAGTTGCAAAATGAAATGCCATGAAAAGGTGAGTGAGGAGTGAGTGAGCGACGAGCGTATCAGGGTAGCGTACAGACAATAAAATTACTCTATGGAATAGTGATTTAGTGAAACGTCTATTTACTAAAGAGGCCCATTCACTCACCCGCGCTAACACAATACTTTATTAGACTCCACAGTCCACACGTTTGTTAGTTCAAGCGTTTGCTATTAAGCTAAATATTATTCCTTTATTTATACCGGAGCGGTAGACCAATAAAATTGTATGCTGCAATAGAAGCTTATAGATTTTAATGCATAGACCCCATAAATTAGCTGTAAGAATTTAGATCATGTGTTTATTCTAAGAATACCTATTCTACTTGATGCCATCAACAAGGCCTTCAATCAAGTTAAATTAAATAAATTCAAAGTATTATAATAGTTCCATTGGTAACGTAATGATAATAAAAGATGTCAGCACCTGCGTCGACTCGGTCACTGTCATTACGGTCACTACCGTCATTTCCATAGTTTTCGCCTTCGATCACCTTCGAATTTCGATCACTTAGTACTTCTCGGCAATCATTTTGTCCGACCCGAAGTTGACACGAGCCAACTTCAACCCGGGCCGTAAAAATCGGAGAGAAAAAGATTGGATTAAAATGAATATATATTATATGCGACAGGTGATGGCGGCGGCGGTGAGTGGTGCGATCACTATGCCACGGAACGTAGTGTCTTTTCGTATTTTTTAAGCACTTTCCATGTTAAGATTACCAATTGTAACTAAGCATTTATTTATTTAGTGTAATCGTAATTTATTAATTATTATATTCAACATAAGTACCTAATCTTAAACATTACTTATTTACGTTACTATTTACCTACTTATCTAAACATCACAGATACAGTTTTCGCCAAACTTATTGTCCGGGTTGAAGTTGACACCTGCTAACTTTAACCCAGCCGTAATAATCGGAGAAAGAAAAATATTAGATTCTAATAAATAAAAACGAAAGTTCAAGTCGTAGACTGTCGTTCTAAATCATTCTAATCCAAGAATATCCTTAGCAAGTGCCAACTTCAACCCGGACAATAAGTTTGGCGAGAACTGTATATTTGTAACTAAGCATTTATTTATTTAGAATAATCGTAATTTTTTTAGTATTATGTTTAACATAGGTACTTATTACCTAATTATAAGTACTATTGTATAAACACACTTTTTTCTCGAAACATTTTACAAATTTAGTAACAATTAACGCATCCGTGTTCATTTTCCGCTAATTGAATAATATATTTTGTTTCTCCAGCCGACGTATACGTAGCAGCCCTGCCGCTATTTGTTCCCGCCGCGCCCCACACCGCCCCGCCCGTCGCTACAAAGATCCGCTCGGCAAAATTCACGCGCGCCACCGCTAGAGCGGGAAGCCGTGGCATGTTTCTTACATTTGTTCCAACCGCTCTGGTCGCAGTACTCGCAGTCGCAGTCCCCGCCCGCTCAAAGTGAATTTTCCGTGGCTAAGCCGTCCTACGTTTCTTCTCCACAGTCGTCAGCATAGACATATATTTATATATTACTTATTAGCTCTTTGGTCGTCAGTAGTGTCAAATAGGGATGGGCAAATGGAAAAAAAATATCGATATTTATCGTATCGATATTTTTCAAATATATCGATATATATCACCCAAGAAATATCGATATTTCGATATATCGATATTTTTTGCCCAATTTGCAATTATTTATAAAAATTGCCTAAATTATCGAAATTTTAAAGCAAATACACATCTGGCTGTTTCAACATAAGTTTTATTATTTAAAAAAAAAAAATCGAATTGCTTGACATAAAAAAAAGAAACAAAAAAAAACATTATTCAAACAAGCAAGTCATAGAGAGTAATTTTTGTTTGTGTTTGAAGCAAAGAAACTAAACCCATACAGCCTACTGCATATTTTCTAAATTTAAGAAATCGGATTGGTCAAAATCATGATGTGACGCATGAGCAGACAGCAGAGCTTTAAAAATATATCGATTTTGATATCTGAAAATAAATATCGAAAATTGATATATCGCGGGAAAAAATATCGCTAATTAGTATCGATATTTTTCTGAAACAATATCGATATTTTGATAAATCGATATTTTTTACCCATCCCTAGTGTCAAACTGTCAGGTGTGAGGTGTCAGTCAGTCAAATCACTAAATGAAGTCATGCTGTCACTGTCATAATATTAACGAAAAAATTTGCTGAGCTCGCGACGCCCATGACTCGTGTTGTGAATACAAAGACAACAATATAATTATTAATTTCTTTCCCTGGGCTTTGTTGTCTACTTGAAACAATAAAGGATTCTAAATATTGTAAAACAATGGCTAACGATCCTGAAAGATTTGATTCAATGCTGTTAGCAATGGCACAACAGCACGAAGGTGGTGTAAAAGATGTAAGTCTGAATATAATTTTATTACAAATACAATTTATGCTCTTTTCAACGGCATTTCCGAGATTTCTTTTAGATTTGAGTTCAAGGAATACCCCGCTCAATGTTATCAAACGTTCTCGATTGTTCTACGAACTTCTAGGTGATTATTGATCACATGTGACTCAATGGTTTTGTTTGCTAGGTTACCGGAATAGTATTGAATAACACAACTAAAACACGTGTTACCTACACTAAAAAAACTATTGATTAAACTTTAAACTGCCTATAAACTTCCTTTAACTAAAAATGTAGTTGCACAACTTTCCTTTTAGTATTTTTTCATAAAGTGGCTACGGACTTGACTTTAGTTTTGTTATTGTGACCGACAATAAAACATGACTATGTAGCAACATGAAAAAGGTAGTCAGTACCATTGGCCACAAAATGCTGTTTTGCAATATCTAAGAGACTTATCAACATAGCCCTTGTCTCTGGTAATCACACTATGCATGTTTGTTAGACCTGAAGGCAGCAACTATAGCTATAAAGGCTTAAGTATTGTTCTTTCTTTTTTATTTGCACCTGTAGTATTACAGTAGTCTTAGTCGGTCTATTATAATTTCTGTAACTCAAACAAGCTAAAGAGACCTGAACATATTGAAACCTTTGAAAGAAACCAGAGCACTATGGTTTTATTTGGGTGGAATAATCCCAACAAGAGCACTGATTGCCCGCCTGATGTCTGCCGGCGTCCGCAAACATAAATAATAGAATAGAATGGTTTTAAAACACACTTTGGACAATTTAAATAAATAAGCTTAAATATATCAATTTAAGAAATTGAGTGAGATAGCATAGCAAATTGAGTATGAGTTATGGTGTTCCAATTGGTTACTGTTTCTGTCTTAAGTGTTTCTTTTATATTAAATATGGATACCTACATTAAATAAATATTATGTGGTAGTAATTAAATGGGCCTATTTTTGTCTATGTTTCAGTTACTGAATACAATAGTTGGCTTTCTTTCAAGAAAAACGGACTTCTTCACAGGAGGGAAAGGAGGTGAATGGGAGCAAGTGAGTTTATTGTTTTTTATTTTATTAAAAAATATGGCTAACAGGAACATGGTTACAGGAATTGAAACAGGATACAGTTATTACAATCAGCAAATTTACTGTATACTTACATAAAGATATAAGAACAGTTCATATTTTAGAATACAACATAAATTATCTGGTACATAACTTCATACAAATTTTGTTCCATTTTTTAATTTATTGGGCTGTTAGCTGTTATCCAGAGGTGGTGAAACAGGCCTTATTATTACAATGAAATATTGTGTTATAAAATCTTTTAAATCCTACTATTGGTAGTTTGTTACTACTTTATAGAGCAACAGCTGGACTCAACTTTGACTGAAATTTCAAATAAAGCTGAAGTTTGAAAAAAACCTTTATATATTTTTTATCTGCAGATACAGGCAAAGTCCCATGGAAGAGCTGTAGTATACATAAAAATAATATTATTTATTTTAACAGGTTGTTAGAGATACATTTTATGTTCACGCTAAGAAAGCAAAGGATGAGGCAGATAAAATAAAAAAAGAAAAAGAAGAAGCAGAAAGGAGGTTGAAGGATATCCAGCAAAAAAAAGAACAAGAAAGAATGGCTCAGGATTTTGAACCAGCATCAGTGACTGAAATATCTGAACAAGAGGCTGCTAAAATACAGGAAGATATTGACCAAGAAAAGAAAAACAGTGAGTTGTATATAAGTTTATGACATGTTTCTAGTTGTTAATAGGTGAGCCTAACATTATACAATACTAATGATCCATATCCAGCTTCACCTGCATATGCTGATGGATTTAAAAAAATACACTCAAACGTAGCCTAAGTGATAATAATGAACACAACAGAAAAATAATTATTCAATTTGGTGCAGTTGTTCGTAAGTTCTGTGCATACAAACATTTAGGTGATTCATTTGTATTTAAATGGATTGATTAGTCACTGAAATAGAGTTTCAGTGGCCATTAACTTGTTTTTAAGAGCAAGAGCTGAGACCATCTTGGCCATTGTTACATGAAATTCTTTATGGATGCTGATAGCAGTCACTAAAGCTAAGTAGATCTCCCACATAAATAATATTAAAATAATTATGCTAAAATGCCCAAACTATGCATAGCTTTGTACTGTAAGTACTAGACAATGGATAATACATTTAGACACTTATAAGAAACACCCAAACAAGACAAATACAATCATGATGTTTGTGTCCTGCGAGAATCAAACCCTCATGATCAGCAGCAGTCTGGTACTGGAACTACTAGACCACAGACATACACACACCTGTAGTCTAGCAACTCTATAAAGTTTTACTATTAGGTCTTCACAGTTGCATAATTGTAGTAATCACATAAATACCATTTTTAATCAGAAACAGAAATCGGCAGTGGTGATGGTGCTTCCGGTGAACCAGAATCGGCAGCAACTGAGGAGGAGGAGGACCCAAAAGAAAAAGGGAAATTGAAGCCCAATGCTGGAAATGGTTGTGACCTTGAACATTACAGGTGGACTCAGACCCTAGAAGAAGTTGAGGTAAGTGTATTTTGCATTAACTAGTCTTTTTTACTATATTAATTCAGCGCGTACGACTTAATTGTTATTCTGCTGGTGCTGCTGCAGTGGGGCTGCGGAGATTAAAAAAGGCCATATATGTAACAATTACAATTTTAAACTTTTTAATGGAAGGAAAATACGATCTCAGGCAGGCTTCGAACCTGCGTCTCTCTGGTTCTGCAGTACACCATTTATTTTTGTTAATCAGCTAGACAAGACCTGGTTAAATTTATACAGAATAAGCCTAAAAAATAAGTCTGCAAATTTTTATTTTATTTCGTTTATTATCAGTATCACAGTTCGACGACAACAATTGAATTAATTTAATGAAACAAGATTAGACGCCACAATATTGGCACTGCCTTATTACAAAATATTCACTCCTATAATGAGAACTTATGTATTCAATACACCACAAAAGATGCAGATTTTCATGAACCATACGAAAATTTGCAACTTTTTCTCATTAAATTCTGATGACAGTAAATAATACTTAGTTTATAAATTAATTACATTATAATTTAAACTATTATTATACAAATGTAACTAGAACTTAAAAACTAATTTTAATACAAATAATAATATTATTAATTATTCATATTTTATACAATTTAGAGGAAACCAATTTAGCCTTATTGCCTTCAGATTATTAAAAAACAATATGAACATCACAGCTTATAAAACTTATCGAAAATAAATAGAATATAACTTATTTTTACGTAGTTCTAAGTTAGTGTTAATTTACTGGGTAAGTAAGATATTGCACTATTTTGTTATTTGTTGTCAAACTAGGTATTGGTACTTATTGAATGTATAACAAATTATCTAACAATTTTAAACATCAGTAACTCATTGATATTTTGTTTTTTGCTGACACTACCAATTAGTGACATTAATTTGTAATCGATCCATACTTCTTTGTAGGTATAACCATGTCTTCCGAAACTTCAGCTTTTATGAATATTTGTACATGCCAGTCTCCTTGCGCATCCGCACTAGAACAAAAATATCGATTAATATTTTCTAGGTAAAATACATTATAAACTTAAGATTTACTACACCGCTTTTATTTAATAATTATAAATATTATATTATACAAAACATCTCGAAATATTAACAGATGTCTGTTTTTCTTGTAGCTAGAGGTTTTATATTATTATTTTTATGTAGAGTCAGAATCAGGTTTATCTGGACGTAAAAATTGATCAAAATTATCTAAACAACTAAGGAAATTAAACTATTTCTCAATAACACAAGGAAAATTTCAGAACGAACACATTACATGGACACTATCATTCTGACATAAACTTTTTCGCATTGAGATAAAGTTTAATTTCTTCAGTAGTTTAGATAATTATGAACAGTACGTCGTTAGTTCCGATATATTTGATGCTGACTGTACTTTGTTAATTAAAAGAAAATTACATGTTACAATTAGAATTAATTGCAGCATACTGCTTAGGGTTTTCATAGGCGTTTTACTAGGATTAGTTATAGGCAAACTACACATATTATTTTATACTTAGATTAGATTAGATTTATTTATTTATTTCCATAGAATGTAGGTAATAGGTAATGTAGGTACTTACTTTCAACAAAGCATATGGCTGCAAGTATACACGCAGAAAACAGTATTGTCATTGATATAACTAAAACTGTTATCTGGTGCGAATGATCGCAACAACAAGATTTGTGTTCCTTGCCGGTGCGATGCTTCGTGTATCCATTGACGACAGTGAAGTGGGTCGAACTTGCCACTGACTGTGCGTCCTGCCCATGCCCAGAATTCCGTTTAACACCATTCCAAACAGAATCCAAGCCTTCTTGCGACTCTTCAGGAATAGCGACTACGGCATCAGAATGTCCAGATTTGCGTCCATAGCTTCCTAATTTGGTATGGTAGCTTCCAATCTCGTCTTGCTCTGAATTTCTGCCATGCATGCGCGCTAAATGCGCCGCGCTCAGTAGCAGTGAACCGGACGAAACACTCTGAAATAAAAACGAAAGTGTTAACGCGTTTCCATCTTAAAATGCATACTGCTTATAACAATCTCTGCTCTAACAAGCGTTTGCGTAGTAAAAGTAACTTCATTGTCTAATCGATTTGAACTCGTCGACATGACGTCGACAAGTGCTTTGCAGTGCTGCGTGGGATGATGTTACCAAGTAGTAGTTATGTCACGACGTTTCAATCTTTGAGTTTTATAAAAGCTAACTCTCCCAAAATTTTTGTCTAAAATGCTTTTCAATAAAATTCAGTTATTCTCTGACAAAGAACATGTGGAGAAGTAAATATATCTTTGAAATATTAAAGGCCTATTTCACTACCTTCTATTAAGTTCGTATTAAATTACATGGCAGATAATTTCATACAACCTGTGTTCCGTTTTTTAATTTATCCCGCGGTGAGCGGTTATCTAGAGGTGGTAAAACAGGCCCAAAATCTAATTTAAACTTAGGTCCCATTGCCAACAGCAATATGTTAAAACAAATGAGGGCGCGGTATGTACAGATTTTTGCAAGCTTTTTCAATTTCATAAAATCAAATTCATCACTGAGAAAGAAAACAGAAAATAGAACTTCAATTTCAAAGTTTCAAAACTTTTGTGACGACAGTATGACTCAAGGAGTCACAAATGACGAAGTGTTTTGCCAATAGCGAATTATTACTTCATGGAATGAAATTCAAATTCATCCAACCTACACAATTTTATCAACAATATCAACAATAGCTGTGTCACGCGGTTTTATTCGCGTTCATCACGTTTTGATATGCCCCATTCAGATGGGGGATTGGGCATATCGAAACGACATTTCCATCTTATAATAATAATGCATTTTCTAGTATAGATCAATGCTGATTATTATAATAATATTTTTTATTACCATACAAATACACTGTACCTACTACCTACTAATAATTGAACAATATTTGTTTATCAAAAACTTTATTATGATATATTTTTGTTTGTGTGTCAGTCTTGCAACAGTGGTTTGGTCAAATTAAGCAATCTTAGGAATGCTGTATCAGAACGTACAAGTGGATCCTGTACCGGACACGGCAATATCAACCAGTTTCTTGACCCCGTCAATTATCAAAATGTGTATCTAATTTTTATACAAAAACACCAACAAATTAATTATTCAAATAAAAATGTCAAATGTTTTTAATGGTAGTTAATGCTATCGTTTATTAGTTTACCATTGTATAGTGTATAGAAGATTAGATTACAGAGGTGAAATATCCAATTTTCAGCACGATTACTTTAATGTCATGTGGGACCAAAAAAACTAAGTTGCATAAATATCGATTGCTTCTTCTACTCACAACGTGACTCTTGACTTTATAATTGAAGCGGAAACTTTGTATGTAATGATTGTGACGCACGATTTAGAAGGTTGCCTTACGTGGGTACTGTGGTTACTTGATGAGCCTTGACTGGAGGCGGAGCCACCACGAGATCGAGCATCGCTTAAGCTCCCGGCAGCGCTGCTTCCCGACAAGGATGGCCGCGGTATGTGCCACTCATGTGATGAGATCTGCAATCATCACATTATAAAACATTAGATCTTCATAAATTCGATATCTATATCAGATAAAAGAAGGGTTGATATTTTCAAACAAGGTAGGTCTATCAGCGTTTAATTGAGTCGATTTGTGTTATTTTTTAATACTTTCATTATTTTTGTATCTGATAATCTAGAAATTGTTATTATAATAAATGTCCGAATGTCCGTTTTAAACACTAAAGCAAAAAAGTAGGTCAAGTTGCAAGTGTGTCATAGTATGTTTGAATATTCAAACCAAACGATAGTTTAGTTTTCAAATATTCGCCTGGTTGACGACCAGTGACGTAGAGCCTTTGCTTTAGTTATTGAAATTAAAATGTTTATGGTCTGCTCTAGGTCCTTGTTCGTATTATTCATATTACAGTAAAAGGACGACATGTTTCACATTCTCTTTTCTTTTATCATTGTAGACACCTTCAAACATTTAATGATCCAAGTTGATTTTTAAGTTGTTTCGTAATTGTACTTTCCGCGGTAATATCCGATTTGTTAAGTACGATCACTTTAAATAATTTGAATGTATTGTTATGAAGGTAATGGGACCGTTCTAGTGTATTACTATAACTAGCAGATCTACAAAGTCAATCGCAAGTTAGAATGCTTAATTTTATTTGAATGTTAAATAAATCAAAATAATAACTTTATCCAATAGAAAGGTAGATAAATATTTATTAATGATTTTTCAAATTAAAAAAACCTTCTAGTTTATTTCATAAAAGGCCTACGTATTGGTAACCTAATTGTTTAAAATGTATAATAATAATTCATTTTAGTCAAAAGCTGCAGTTGTCACGTTTTATAATTTTGGTATTACGGTTCTTGCAAAATTGCTGCAAGCCTTATTTCGTCGTCAGTCTCCTATTGATCATCAAACAAAGGCGTCGACATAAAAGTAACAGGTATACTTATACACATTCTGTAGTGTCGTCGTGTTGTGCAACTGTGTCTGGGTGTTGCTGAATGCGTACGGAAATCATTGCAGAACTCTTCCTTGTCGCGTCTTTGGAGATTAGTTTCATCTTAAGATCACCTTACTGTTCAATATCAATATGCACATCTTTATGTAACAGCTGTTATGTAGATTCTTTACCTACCCCGATGAAGCTATTAGATCATTTTTATGTTTTGATATTCTCTTACATAATCGAAACTTAAAAATAGTCTTCCTGTGATTGTTCTGCCGGTATTCAGAGTTTCATCAATTACATTTTAGGTCAAGTTTTGTTCGGACTCCGATTGATTTTGTCAGATACTGTGTTCAAGGTCCATGTTCTCTTTATTTGCGGTCTGGTTTCGTCGGCCTCTGATGCAATAAATCTTAGCTTTGCTTTCGGCTTCATGGTTGTTTGTTACTCTGATAACATGATGGATAAGCATTTTAGGTAGTCATATAATTAATTCGTTTTACTTTTTATTGTTATACTTAGGTACTTATATGGCAAGGTCGCGTCATTATTGTGATATTTAAGTAACGTTTTGTTCATCTGAGGGTTACGAAATATTATCTTTTAAAATATTTACTTTGCTGCGTTTATTGTTAGGTGTTCTACTCAAATAACATAGTTCATTTAAATGTAGGCACGCGAGGTTCGTCTCAGATCAGCGATACAGCGATAGAGGTGGTGGGCGATGTTGCAAAACGTTTCGCCAAATGCAAAGAACCGGTTCCGGGGTCTACGTCGGTGCTGTTACAGTGTTCAGCAATTTCTTGACAACGTGCAGCATGAACATACTTTCGCTCTTTGTCTGAAAATTAATTCTGCACTATTAAGTAATCATGATAAGATGTAGCAAGTGGGAACTCGGTCGATTTCTTCTAAGTTCTATTGTTCGTGACTGTGAGGAAATTACGACTTATTAAAATGTTGCCTGGTATTGGCCCATATTAAAATAACGTTCCTTTACAATAAGATGATTTGTATTTGTATCTTACACATGATAAAAAAATATCGTGAACCAACGCAATATTATAATGGATTATCGTTTAGTTCCTGTTTGAATATAATGCACATCTCGAATTATTAGCGTTTTATATTGCACTAAAGGCACGTGCATACTAACGGATATGTGCCCACATGAATCAACATTTAATTGCTATCAACACGTGGGTGAGTACACGTTAGGAACCTCGTGAGAACAAGTACTGAATAAACGTTTATATTAGATTTTTATTATGCGTACGTCTGTCTGTCCACGTGTGGAAAAGCACGTGCTCATTGACATGGAGTGTACTCCTCCCTCATAGCCATTATTTGTCATATAAATGCATAATACCAGTATATTTTTTATGTGTCCAGTATATTTAATATGTGTCCATCCTCTTCAGGCAATGTGACCGTTTGTGTTCTTTATTATTTCATCACTGTTTTGAAATACTGATAAAGGACCGACTATTAATAACGATTTTTTGTTGATCTCGTTGGCGGTTGATGCCTTCATTAGTTCTGAGGTTAATGAAGACGTCAAACTATAATAGCCTGACTTCGTGTCGGACAAGTCGTGTTCGAAATAAATAACTCTAATGATCATTTGAGGCATTAATGTCCAAAAATTTTGAATGTTAATCTGATTGCAGGTAAACTTCTGCTGTCGTACTTGGGTTGTACCGTTATTTTTTCAAGCTTATCGACTTGATTTATCGGTTTATTCTTCGTCAGTGTCAACTAACTTAGCATAGCTATGCGGTGGATAATAATCGGATTATACAGTTCTTTTTTCCGGATAGGTACTAATTGTTCTAACGTAACTAAAACGTGTTCGCTCTTGTGTCATTATGTTGTCTGTAATTCGAAATAATTAACGACAACGAACCAGTTAGCTCGATAACAACAGGTGCATAGCTGTATAACATGTTCGGTACGTCGCGACGGTCTAGTTATGCAATATGTAATCTTTACAAATCAACAGTCAATGCGTGCTCACGCCGCGTGATCATAACGGTTCATTGTAATCGCGGAAATCATTAGACAAGGCAAGTCACACTAATCTAGTACATGTAGATCTCACGACACTTATATTGCAGCCAAATATGTATCGTGAATTCGTGATGTTTACTTTGTTGATCTAACATAAGTAAATACCTAAGCCCTTTTTGCAGGTGATAATTAAAATTACTCACAGCAATATCTAATGAGATTTACAAATACTTTTTGCTTTAAGTGTGTAAAAAATACCTATAGTAACATATTAAGCTTATGCCTAACTAAAAACATTGGTGATCAATCGATCGATTTCCTAGGTTAAGCTACGCTGACATTTTTATTCGGTGTATTGCCCAGAAATTGGGTTTCGAAACAATGAAAAGTCCCATCATACTGATATTATTTATACAGCTCTATTCGGTTGTACTGATGAAGAAAGCCGAACCTGACAGTGTTGAGAAAAAGCAAGGGTGTACAAAAACCACTTGATTTTTAGGGTTCTGTAAAACCTAAATTGACAATGAAAAACCTTATGGCCCACAGACGCACCTGTCTGTGGTAAAGCCGGTTATAGGGGTTTTGCTATTGTCCAGTCTTGAAATTTAAAAGTTACCTTTGTTGAAAAAGCAATTTGCTTGCTGCGTCGTGCATAATTTATTTTCATTAAAGTTGCATTAGAGCTAAACAATGAACTTTTACAATAGTCTTTTTAATGTTGTACAGACCCCTCGCCTTAGAACGCTATTCTTACTCAAGCCTACCCGGTTTTTTCAAGATGGATTTAGTTTTGAAGCAGAAGTGACGCCTCCGAGCAACTTTCATAATCTCAAACAATAGTCGCTACACTTACTATGATAATCAGTTAAAGATTGACTAGACTGTTCTCCTTAGAAGAGAAAGCGTACACTCCTGATGCATGGCTCTTCTTAGAATACTTTCGGTACAGCAAATGTCACAATGAATAACGGGCTACAGTCCACAACTTCGTTACTTTAAATTTCACGTCTGTCTGTGGTCAGACTGACTTAACGCAACTGAACTATGGGCGTTGCCGTATTGATTTGTATCAAACGCCACCGGCGAGTCGGCAGTATAGTCAATTTACAAATTGTACCCTATCGTTTCTCTTAGTTTTAGCAATAACTTGGTTGTAAATAATATGGTTTATTTACATGCATCGCTGAGTATCGGCCTTTATATTTAAATCGTCGCTGCCACCGTCGAGGCCCTTGAAAACGTGAGTTCTCCAAAGACAAAGCTAATTTCAGTTATGAGTTAGGTTGACAAAAGCAAGACGTGGTTTCGAGAATCCAATTATCATATTTCATACGCAATTGCATGAGGACGCCGCGCCGCAACATAATTCATTGTTCACGCTGGTCACAAACATTGACATGGTGCTTATGCTTGTCCTTGAACTCAATTGGTTGTGATTTTATGAAGCTAACGGGAATTATGTCAATGCAAATCGTTATGGAAGCTGCATTATTGGCTTAATCATAACCATAGAGGTTTAGTTTTATATTTTAATAGTATTTCGTGTTTTGTTTGCTTTATGTAAAAAATCTCTTAACATTCCGTACATTCTTTCAACGTTTTGAATAATTAATTAATTATAGGCGAAGGTATAATAATATTAGTAGGTTGATTGAACTTTGGTTTGAAATAGATTTTCCGGAATCTATTTTTGGCGATTATACTTAGTAGATTAATTTAATTAACATCTACAATGTTGTTCCAAGTAGGTGTATGTTGTTACTGTAGCATTCTTTGAATAATTACCTATAAGATCGTGGTATGTAGTCTATACCGCGATAAGGATGTTGATATGCATAGAAAAAGTGCCACATGGCCATGAAATCGGTAACTTAGCCGGATTCTTCTATCATTTACGTTACGATGACATCATTGACTGACGTCTACAATTTGCTGTTATATTCGTAATAATAATAACACTACCTACTCACATACACTTTACGCGTAATCATTACGCATCATTGAATCTAGTTTGTTATAGACATTCAAAGCAACACTGGAATCAATCATATTAAATAGTCTTAGAATTTACGACAAGTACTAAGTACGACTCCACAGTCTCAGCCTGCAGTCAATGAATTTTCTTACCTTGACAGATCGGACAGTACTGCCTAAAAATAGTAGCCAACAAAACTGCTTCCTGTCTATCATGTTAAGTGTATGACAAATAAAACATCGTCCACTGTTACTTGTCAATTAAGTGTAAGGTCAGTTGTTGAAACATCAATCGTAGATTTCGTAGATCTACAATACCTATCTTTAATTCTAAACATACAAACGAAATAAACAGGCTTTTAATTTAAATGGACGTATTTCCCTCGTGAGATATTTATACTCTACTTCTGCAAAGAGAATTGTGGTAACTGGTAACCTTCTTACCTCTTTTATAACAAGGCACTAATGAGTAATGACCGATATACCTACAAAATTAAAATGTTAAAAAGTGGAATACCAAATCACAGCTATTGAAAATGAGGTCTCGTAACGTTACTTATAAAGTTGCAGAAATCCAATATTTTGTCCGTGTTATAAAATGCAACCGGTTGACTTTCCTTTAACACAAATTATGATTTCAAAGAAGGTTTTGGTGCTAATAGGTTTCTTTGTTTCTATAATTCATTTATGTATGGCTTAGGGTGTTGCAGCTTGCAGCTCTACGTATAAAAATTTAACAAAACGATTCGCATTTCGGAAATCAAGTGAGGTAAATCGAACGACCTTAATTATTTGTTGTGTGAAGAGTGAAGACCATTTAGCGGCGCGAAAAATTTTGTTTACCAATTATTTCGTAATCTGAAACTTGTTCGGGTACGATGTTGTCATTACACTGTACCACTGTGCAGTGCTGTGTGTGCTTATCATTACACAATACGAGCAGAACGTTTTTGTAAAGTTCGTTTGAAGCAAACTATCAACTCATTTCAATTACATCAATAGGTAGCCCTTTTTTTCGCGCCGGGTAGGTACTTTTTTCATACTTTTGACTCAATGAATAGTTGTTATCAATCACATCATACAAAACTTTGTTGTTAGTTCCGCTTGTAAGTGGAAAATCCTAAGTATACCCATTCCGTTTATGCGTCTAGGATCTCATTTGAATAAAATGTCGTTGACTTTCGCACGATTCACAAATGCTATATGAATATTATTACACATCTCGACGCAAACATAATCCATTATCACGCGAAGGATAAAAGCTTTGACTTTAGCTTATCCGACCTACTCATACTATAAACTTGTGACACGGCCAAATGATGCTTTAAGCAATACGTTGTGTGACGTAATAGAGACATTCATACCTCCAATTTGGGGGCGTGTCGCATGTTGCTCAGACCGATTTAAAAAATATCGCATTAGCAGTTTTAGTCAATTTGTAGATTGTCTTTAGGTTTAAATATGTATTATAACAAGGATTCGCCCTAAGAACAATAAATAACCTTTTATACGTTTTAAATATGTAATGAGTACAAGATTTTACCATTTATTAGAAAGTTATTTCATATCAATTAGGTATATGAACTTATTTTCTAAGATATTATAAAATTATAGTATGTAATAGCCTAATGTGATATTCAAAATTGTATCACTAAATAATATTAAAGTGGTAAATAGGTAGGTAGGTATTACTCGTCCTGTGATCTTATTAAATACTTTAAGGCTGATATTCAGAAACGAGACTCAACATGAACTTATGCTTCCGTATGTCAAATTCGTATGACAATTTGACATACGGAAGCCTAAGTTTATGCTTAGCACCGTCTCTGAATATTAGCCTAAGACAAGCTTCCCCAATCTCCGCCATGAGTGATCACTACGTGACACTGACAACGAAGCACGCTGAAAATACTTATATTACACACCAATATCATACACACAGACGTTGGTAGGCAGAATATTCAGTGAATATTAGAAATATTATAATGTTATCGGGTCATTATTCATTAGCTGTTGTGCAAACAATTGACCATGAACTACTATAATACACTGTAGCTGTGTCATTAATTCTTTGGTGTCACAGCTAGCTTATAAAATTAGCATAACGGAAACTTATCAAAATCATCAACATTTATTTGAATAAAATGTGCCAATAATGTGTGAACTGTGAAGCTATGGAATGCCAATCCTTCCCTAAAGAGTTTGCGCTTTATTACCTCTCAGAAAAAGCAAAAGTTAAATAAATGTGTTTAGATAAACTATAACCCAAACGATATGGTAATGATATTATTTTCATAAAAGCACACCACACTGGAAAATTATCTAAATTAATCTCAGGATGATTCAAATTACTTGTTCATAAATGAATAGGAGCAGACTCACTCTCACGTGTACTGTCACTTTCGCCATAGAGGATCAGTCTAGTGCGAAAGCACGATCTAAGTAGTCTAACTATTGATCGTTGTACAAGCAAACATCATATCAATTGTGAATGTGATCAGGTCTGTATGTTCAAAGTTTTACTAAACAATGAACTTCTCGAAATCCTTCAATCTGTTGAGAGATTTTGTTTAAATGAATGCACCGCAACCGTCCGGACTGGCTGGATGTACGCTAAGTCCGGGTGTTGTGAAATGTGAAGGCCGCGAGTCGAGGGCAATTTTAGTTGTCAGTCCCTGTGCCATTTACCTCGGACTAATACTAGCCCTGGCTCACGTACTCAGACTCGACTCGGTTTTTACAGACGTCATTATTGAAAAGTCGAAGTCTGCTTTAATAGGACGGGTCTTTATTGTGATGGGGAAGTACCTATTAAATTTTACAGAACTTTTCACGACATTACAGTTCTCAGTTACCCCAACACGCGGAAAGGATGGTATTAAAACTATTCTTCCGGGTTTTTAACCTTCAATTTCATAATAAGATATACTACGTTGGAATATATGTCTTATTGTCAATTCAATTGAAGTGCTACACAGAAGCTATTATATAATAGTAATTTACATATATGTTTGTTGATTTGGTAGACAACTTTTAGGTGTTTGATAGCTAAGGAGGAAATGTTGTTGGATTTTTTTTTTTTTTTTTTTTTAAAAAGATATGTTTGTACCTATGTCTGGCATTTGTAAAGATCATTATAATAATATAATGTCCTTTAAACGTCATTACCATACGTCAATTCTATGTATTTCCAAGTTGATTTGCTGGTTTAGGTAATAAGTAGCCAAGTTGATGTAACCTACGACTTGCAAGTCAATTGATGTTAATGAGAATCTTATAAGGCTTCACATTCTTTCTACACACGAACCAAGATTGATCACTTGAAAGAAAATAGCTTACGTTTTCTGTTTAAAACATTTTGTTTGATTGCATCGACGGCGACCATCAAATAGTTTCGTTGCAAATGCGAATGGTCAATCACATTCACAGACTATCTAGATGGATATAATAATATGATAAGGGGATTGTACAACAAATATTTTCTAAGAGTTGTTTTGTAGAGCAAACTTGGTAAAACAATTTACTGTTTGAAAGGCTACATTTTGATAATTGTTAATCATTATGAACCTCGGGTTTATACGACTGCAAATCTAGATTTTAGAGGTTATACGTTCTTTATTAACAGTTTAAACTCGAAGAGATCAATGTAATTACAAAATAGTTGTGCCTTAGTTCAGAGAAACTTTAAAGATAATTCAAGAAAAATATGCCTGATATAGGTACCTACTGTACAATTTTGGTGATGTCTAAATTGAATTTAGTGAGTACAAAAAATAAACATTAAGGAAATCCTTATATTAATTGAAATGGCAACAGTGATGTGTCAGCATTATTTTTACAAGATTGATTTTGCAACGAGTTTACTTTAGATAAGAGGAAGATGTACGAAGTTAACTAGATTTTTTATTAACAATATAAAATTCCAAATTTAAAAAACCTGAACATCATCATGCATCTATACCCTAGATTAGTAGAGAATTGCTGTTCCCACGCCCATTACCACTACTACAGCATGATGCGTATGCGTAACACCACTAACCAACGGGAAGATTTTCGATTAAATAATGAATACGAATATATGAATTTACTCACAGGAAAATCATTGAATAATCAATGACTTTAATCCTCTAGAAGTCATACATTATTTAGAGGTTGAATCAAGGAAAATGTGTTCCTAGTAGAATCTATTGGAAATATATAAAGAAACGCCGTAGATCAGATAAACAGACCTTGATAATGATCAGTAGTCTTATAAAAGTATAAATAATGACTATGAGGATCTATTGTTGCAAAAACTCTTTTCGATCATTTGTGTTTCGACTCCAAATATTTGTTCCAAATATTTACAGTCCACTTTTTATCAACTCGATGAGCTAAAAAATAGTTCCTGGTGACCCTGGTGCATATCTGCGTGGCTCCTCCCATATTGGATAGGAAACATAAATATTGACATTAAATAAGAACTTTGTTAATGTGACTTCGGCCATATCAATAGCCAGTCAAGTCAGGAACTCTCGGGTATCCTGACAGACTATTCTAAGGGAGCAAAGTTTTGCTTAAGTTCGTCTGTCAATGTTGCATATGGCATTCATGCTTTAATATTTATCCGTTATTTATGGGCATAAATGGGTTTTCAACTGACGTCCATTTGATTTTGAAACCTTTATATTGTCATTAGATGATATAATGACATGAGTATCAGTTTACATCACACTGAAAGCACTGAAATGCTATCAGAGAATGGATTGTACGTCGTACTTACATAAGGAAATAATATTGGTGTAGTTTAGATCACAACAAACCATTAAGTACTTAATTATAATACATAATTACATATGTCATACATAGGTCATACACGCCTTTTTCTCATAGGGGTAGGCAGAAACTACAGAACACCACTTGCTACGATTCTTGCATACTCTTTTGCTTCATAAATATAATGTCAGCATTTAAACCTGCAGTAGTCCATTTACGCACGCATAACTTGTCCAATAATATAAGTAAACACTTCGAACCGCAAGTGATAAATGACCATCATACCATCAACAACCACAGAAATGATTCTGGGATGAGCTTAGTATTCAGAACTATTTTAAAAACTGATAATAAGATGGGATATTTATATATTCAAGAATCATCTATGAATGCGGATCTCAATAGCCAAAAGTTGTTGTTTTTGTAAAGAATTCCTGCGCGAAATTGGGTATTTTTGTAAATACCGGCTCAGTTAACTTACAAATGTTTGTAGCTCCTATCGATACTAGAGTTTTTATAAAATTATTACAGAAACCGTTTCTTCAAGTTCGTATGATTGAATCAGCTGTTTGGTTGCAAACGTCAAATTTCTTAAATGACATTGATACCGAATGCTGCAAGCTATTTTCTGCTGCCACTACGTAGGTAATTATTTTGGCTCCTGTACTAGTTGAAGTAGATACATCGGCTTCATTGGTTAATATGACTTTTCATTGTTTAAAACAATCGTATGCATCACTTACCGAGCTTTTGGTATCCATTGTTTACTAGTGCCGCCTCCACTGTATTATTGTTGTTCTCTAATGAGCTGTTCACTAATGTTACGTCACTGAACACTGCATTCACTCAGTCCACATGTCTGTCAAAATTGCGTTAGATTGTTTAGTTGTTTCGAGTTAAACCTCTCTCGCCCTCTCCGTGTGGCCGGCGTCGTGCAACGCGCCTGCTCCAAGCGGCAAAGCGACTAGAGTCGTACTGAGAGTGTTGCAACAATCACCAAGGTTTATATATGAGGTTGCACGCTGCCGTTTTGTATACAGATTTTGTCTTACATTAATATTGAGGTTTTTTTTTAATATTTTGGCAACCCTCTTCGGCATTATTTTGTTATATTTATAAACATCATCAAAAGTTTAATACCTATTCATTTTCTTATCTATCAAATTCTTCAACTATTATTTACATATTTTTAAGTCTGATGGGCAGGTACACAGCAAGTAGTAAGCTTTTTTAAAAATGGTACCTACATATCTAGTATATCTACGTATAATTTAAAAAATTAAATACTTGCCTATGTAATAAACGCATTTTATAATTATCAGTAAGATTCTATTTATTCGTCTTCGTCGACAATATTATGTCGAAGGCAACGTCGTGGTTGCGCCCAAATCGCGACGGTTGGAACGCGAATTCGCATCAGATCCCGGTTACGGTTTGCCGGTTAAAATGATTAGATCCATACTAAATAGTCACAAAACATTTTGCAAGAAGTCATGCACCCATTAGCTTAGGTGGAATGCTGTACAAAATTATCTACAGTTATTATCTTGTTTTAAAATATCAGTAACTACTTAAATATACTTAAGTAACTTCTTAAAACGTTCAAACATTAAGGTTCTAAGATGTATTGTTATCTACCTGAGTATAAAATATCTGGGGCTTTTAATTCTGACATTGCTACCACATACCTATTAGGCTTAAAGGTAATTCTTCATGTTCTGAATGGAAGACGGTCTAAAATACCCCCGTTACTACCTAACATAATAAATTAATAACAAAAAAGTATTGAAATTCGTTCAAAGGCACCATTATTAGGAACTTGAGCTTAATGTGCTCTCTTACCATTTTAGCTTCCAACAACAACTTGCAATTTTTCACATCGATGAACTATTTAAATTAAATAAAAATAGTAACGAAATGAAACACGAGTGGTCAGGACAATTTTCGTGTGACCATGTCTAACAACTGCCGATAGCCTCTACAGCTCACAGGAAAATAGTAAAGAAGCAATACGGTGGCGATGTCACGTTGCTTGCATCAAGTCCGTATGACGTATTGTATCCCTTTGCCGATGCCAGAAGTTGCGCAATCGTTTGCGATCGCGAGGACGAACTCTGCGCACGTGGAATAACATTACAGGATGATTCGCCTACACCTTTTTGGTACCGAAAAAAAAAACCAATATCACGAGCTCACGACACGAACCGGACATTGCTCTGAGTAACTAAAAATCCCATATTTTTTGTAATAGGTAAACGTAAATTATAACGTCGCTAATAGTGATAGAATTTCCTTCGATTAACGTTTGAAGCCAATTATATTATGATATCAATTTGAAACCATTAATGTTTTTATATGTTTTTTTTCTTTATTCTTCATGTAGGCTTAGGTACCTATTTAATCTAAGCATGTAAGTAAATTCTTGGTCTTGGTATTTATAATATGTATTGAATTTCAGTGTTTTTGCTAGCTGCGTAGTCTTATTTTCGATATTTCCTGGCCCGACTCCGGGCGGTCAACGTTTTGTTTTGTTTCAAGTTTTTGACGCTTTAGACTGTTTTGTATCCATTATCAAAATTGCTGTAAAACAGCCAACCATTACTTTAGCAGATTTTTTCTGATAATTTATTTTAAGGAGGTTAAAAGATACTCGTGCACACATAAAATGAAACAATGGACCAAAAAAATGCAATACAAAAAATACAACATAATAATAATAAAAGCAAACCTTATTTGTTTTCATTCGAACCTTATTTGTCTTCATTCTTTATGCGTAGGTGTGCATGTATACATTATATTCATCGTTGAGCATGAAACAAGAGAACGTCAGTGACGAAACAGCTTTTTAGATAAACCCTTGCATCGACTGCACAAACAACAAATACATAAATAGTACTTAAGGGCATGACACCCTTTTTCACTATATTCATGAAAACTAGATATTCTATTAGTCATGAACAATTCATGGAAGGATAATTCTTTGTGACTTTAAACTCGTCAAAGCATAAAGCTGAGTTTTTTCACTGAAAACAAAAAAAATACAGGTAGGTAAGTATTCAAGGCATTTCGAGGAACATCCAACACACACAGGCGTGCATACAGTGATTATTCAAATGTATTCTATGTCGGTAGTAAATACGCATACAGAAACGTGTGTGTAGTGGTGATTTTGTAATTACCTTAGGTGTGAAGTTTACGCTTCTATGTAATGACCTCCCATGACCATGACGTATTCGCAATAAATTTGCTCGGGGAATCAAGAGTTCAATGGTATTACACGCTACACGATATATTGCTACGGAATTCAGTGCCATAGAACGTTTCATTGTCATAATGTATGGAATGATCCTTATCACTCAACGAAACTACCAATTAATATTCCTAAGTCATTAGTGTTAACTCATATTCTGAGTACCTATCATAATAGTTAGGCTATTAATTAATGCTGAAGGGGTTTGATTGACTGCTGAAGTATGTTTAACATTTTGGCCATGTACCGATTACTTTCCACTCATTTCCAGCCCGACAAGCCCGACAACACTTAGTTACCAATACTTAGGGTATATAATTTTACATTATTTATTTGAAATAAGTACCTACTCCCACACAACTCGATCTGTAAATTTCCTGAAGAGCAATTAGCGAGAAGATTATCTTCTAATAATATTTATATCGATAATTTATTCATTATTTTATCATTTTTCTAAATTTACATCGCCCACTGCCGGTTATAAGGCTTTAACCTGAGGATCTTCAATTTTACGTGATATAACTACAGCCATGTGATATGCCACGCTACGCTAAAGCACTCAATAGTTAAGCACATAATAACCAACAATTTAAGATTTGTTTTGCTTCAACTATTGCGTAAGCCTATGAATATTTCAAATATGTATAATTATTATTGATTAAATGGGCCGACAAAAAACTATGTTTCATACTGTATTGAGATGACCATAGTTTAAATATCGAGTAGCACCTTGTTATATTATTGTTGCGTTGATGTCTAATGAACTGAGAATTTCGTGTGGCGACAACGAGGCGCCTAATTATATATCTGCTTGAATACTATTATCATGTGTTTGGTGTAGAGACGACGACTTCGGCTTCCATTAGAACGGGGCCGTAATCGGCGCGTAATCGTGTGAAGGTATTATAACACCACGCTATTGAGCGCAGTTACCACAAGGTTCTTATAAGAAGTTATTCGTTAAAGCAACAAAGGATTGAAGGCTTGCTTAATTTCTCAGTCGCACGCACGACTCAAGCTTAATTGGAATGCAATTATATCATTAACTTAGCTGTATCATTGCCCAAGTAGTCACTGTATGAATGAATATCGCTAACGCCCACCTCTTGGTTGACGCATCAAAGGATAGCATTTGTAGACTTTACAAACAAAGTCCAGCAATTTGTTGGAATTAATCTTACGAGTATGTATGTCAATATTAAACAATTCAAAAGTAGTTTTTTTGAGTATTTAATATGCCAAACGGTAGCTTATAAATAACATGTTTTGTTTGGTTTGGTATAAATAATATGAGCCTCCTATATCATAGTTAATATTACTTACACGTCGAATTCAGTTGACGACTGCAACTAACAAATAGTGTTTTTTAATGCAGGAAAATTATCAGTTTTTGTGCAGGTTACAGTAAGTCCTAACTCATAAGGTCCCTCTAGATAACGTTAACATTGAACTGGGTTGTATAGACCAGCTTAATAATTTTATTATGCATCGTCTTAGCATAACTGAATAATAATCATGGTCACCTTAAAACTGTTTTGTTTACTTTAGATAGATATTAATAAACCGAATCACTAATTACATAATAATATTATGTGTCAACGCAGATTTCATGATTAAGATTTTGTCAAGGTCAAGGTAAACTATACCTAATTATATAATATACATGTAGTATTTTAATTAATTAAAAGCGTTGTACAATATTGTTACATAGAGCAATGGTAAGCTACTGGTCACGTACAAAAAATAAGAAGAAAACATCCTGAATTTGATGTTGTTGGTGCCAGGCCATTACAGGCGAACTTATCTGGCGCTCAAGTTGGAAAAATTAAAATTGCTATCCTCATTCAAACTTGTTTTGCTACAGCCGGTTATCATTTCGGCGACTAAATATCAATTGATGTACACTATTATGGTGTCATGTTAATGATTCACAGAACCACGTAGATATTAGTCCGGTCCGGTTGTACGCAGACGCAGGTATATTCATGCACATCGTCCTTGCCAGGAATGCGAGGTCATCACGCCTTCGTTCGAAGAACGCGCTCTGGCTTGGCGGTCCTCTTGTGAAACATAATTATTGTTGTTTTTAGACTTATTCATTCCGTATTCTATGCATGTCATTATGATGTCAGTTCGCGGCCAGCACCTTGTTACTTAGCGATTTGTCCTGTTCAACCTAGCAGCCAAGATTGATAATTGTACTTAAACGGTTTACTACGTGACTTGTTCCTATATATTTATAGTATGTAGAATTGACTTTCATTGCATACAGGTATTATATGTAGGTACTTACTTAATACTATTTATATCTATTGAAAAAGCAAGAATGCCATTAAGATTCAATTAATAAATTCCTGGAGGTTAGAAATTCAGAATTCTTACAAAAACTTCAAATAAATAATTATCTATTATATCCCTCCTCTCCTTTAAGATTTCTAAACAATCTCTCTTTATATTGGTGACAAATAAAAATCCGTACAGTAGTTTCCAAGATTATCACGAACAAAAGCACACTCAGCGCGTAGCTCATATTTTTTCATATTTATCCAAAAAGTGAAAGATACCAATAAAACTATCAGTAAATTGCACAGTAACAATGATCCACGTTTTTTTATCCGAATGAAGTATAGCTACATAGCAAATAAAATATGTAATTGCCCAAATTTTCTATGTAAACCACCTGCTGGAAATTTTGCTTCAGAAAAGCTCGCTCTTCGCTTGGCTATTCCATTCGAAAATATTAACAACTTTATTAAATGATGGTGGTAAGTGTGGTAAACCGATTATCATTACAACTTAAAAAACGTCGGTTTAAAAGTGCTTTGAAATTTAATAAGGTATTTTCTTGATAAGCATTTAAATACTGTTACGTTTGTGAGTTCGCCGTCACATACATAATATTGGTGCTTATGACGCAACGTAACAAAATTGTCGTGTCGCTTATATTTTTGAAGCGTTGAAATGTTAAGGTGTCATTTTGACCTTTTACCATTACTTTTATTGTTTGGTAAAACCCTACTTATTTAATAATATTGTTTATATCCGTTTACGCAAATGTCCAATTAAATGACAATTATGACGAGTCGTTTACATTAATAATGTAACTACAATATCCTGCACCTTTCAGTTGATTGCAACTAGTTTGGCGTGATTGATAACTTGTTTAGCGTGCAATAGCTTACACTACTACCAACTGTTTTAGCCAATTACAGCTAAAATTGTTTGATTATGGCCTGGGACTGGGCAGATTCGCGTGGTAGTTAAACTTTAAATGGAGACTTATCTACCTTTCACATATTTATCATCGTCTCTACATTTGTCTAAGATGGTTGGCTTGGAATCTACGAATTCTGCTTAATTCGGAAATAAAGCCAGTAATAATCGCAATTTTCAAATACATGTATTAAGTTAGACCATAGGGCCAGATTATCGTAACTGAATATTTAAGTAATCATGAAATATTATTAACCTTATGTAAAGGTTTTGGTATAAGATTTTGACACCAGAAATTGTAAATCCTCTGGCCAATTGAATTGATCGAAGTAACTAACGGGTCAAGAATTCTAGATATTAGGCATAAGTTAGATAGCATTTTTATAATATTTTTTTATTTATGTTTAGATCAGAGTGCCGCTGCGTCAAAATCTGAGGCCACGTGACTTAACTGTGATCATCAACAAGAAGCATCTCAAAGTCGGCATCAAAGGTCAGCCGCTTATCATCGACGGCGAACTGGACGCCGATGTCAAGATCGAGGAGTCCACGTGGGTTTTGCAAGATGGCCGCAATTTACTTGTCAACTTAGAAAAGGTGTGTACGTGATTGTACTTATCGAGATTTATGATTATGACTTATGTTAGCATATTATAGCGAGTAAGCAGGATTGGAGTTATTTACCGTAGTTCCTCAAATAAAAGTACTAAATTAATACCTATCATTATATTACGTACTTATTTAGTCTTAGATACCTTCGGAGTTAGTAGACATACAATCTGTTTAGGTAGTTTATTCTCTGCAAAGGGTAAAGTTCAAAAAGGTATTCTTATAGCATTTGCCAATTGCTCTTGCTTCATATCATAACTGTCATAACACCAGGCCAAAACGGTCTCTACCAAGAATGGGTCCCTAATGTACATCGGGCAGCGTTCGTTACATTGTCGTAATCAACACTAGATGGAACTGATTGGTTAACGCAATATGTGTGTTGTTATTAGCATCTATTCCTTCTTTTTATGGACACTTAGAAATTTTTTATAAAACACCATAACGTCAAAGAAACCTACCCCTTGTTCAGTATGTAGTTACCATAGCTTCATAGAGATTACATCAATGTAATATTATGGAACTAAGTAAGCCATACATATTGTAAAGGCAAACGCGTGAGTTTTTTTTTCTAAAATGTCATAAACAAACCTTGTAACACTTCTAAAATTGCTTTGTACAATTATTTAAAGATTTTAATGAAGTTGTCATTATATAACGTACAACGGTGTTCTTTTTTGTAGATACCAATTTAAGGTAATGATGAGTTTCTTAGTGAATTATGTTGTAAATTTTTATTATATCTTATAGGTCAATAAAATGAATTGGTGGGGCCGACTAGTCACTACCGACCCGGAAATATCCACGAGGAAGATCAACCCAGGTAAGCATTTTGGTTGAAGCATGTATTTATGGTAATTAATCGCTCACGCACAACTTGCTCAGTACTTCGTGGTAATTTATACGCCAGTTTAAACTGTTAAATAGACAGTAGTAAATTTAATTGAATCTTTTTGTAAGCAAAAGTTATTTTTAATATTTCCGGACTGATGATGAAAAGCAAAGATATAATTTTATTTTGTTTTTCGACCTTAAGAACAGTTCATAATTTGAGGACAGCGAAACAATAACCCATTATCTCAAACAACCCATTTACCGTCCCAATGCTGAGCCTAAGCCGAAGAGGCTTGGGCTCCAGATTTGGTTAGGCCACCACACTGGCCTAGATAGTGCCAGATCGCACTCAAAGCTACGAGTTCCTAAATATCGTAAATTTATGCACCCAACGACGTATTTTTTAAATTTTCAGAACCATCTAAACTATCAGATTTGGACGGGGAAACACGTGGTTTAGTTGAAAAGATGATGTATGATCAAAGGCAAAAGGAAATGGGTCTGCCCACCAGTGATGAACAGAAAAAACAAGACGTGCTTAAAAAGTAAGTCTATTGCAATGTTCCTCTAATATAATTGTGGCATTATTGAAATGACCAAGTAAATTAACAATAAACAATTAACTGAATAAATGTTTCATAAAAAGGGAAAAGGAAATAAATTTATGAATGAGTTTAGTTGATGTGTACCTACTCAAAGACTACAAGAACGTACTTATTAAAGTATTTTTTAACATTTTAGATAGTCTCCAAAACACCCGCTTAGGGTTGCGCTAAATAGCTTTTGTGATTAAAAACTTTATTGGATATGTACTATAATCTGCTAAGAGTAATTTTCTAAACCTGTCTTGTCCCACTTTTGGGCAAAGGCCTTCTTCCGTTTGTTCCACATTTTTCAATGGTATACTGTAACCACTGGATAAATTAAAAAATGGAATAATATTTGTTTTGTATAAAATAATCTGCCAAGTAATTTATCGGGAACTTATCAGTAGATAACTGTATTTTTTTTATTCCAATAAAACTAAATATGTACAGTTAATAAATGTAATGTATGGTATGTATAATGAATTAATAATTTACAGTGAGCTATGCTGGCTCAATGTAAATTATTTATTAATTAAACTTTAGCTATCAAAGAATCCTAATCAATGTGCCTTGGATGCGTAAGTAATGTAATGAATTTAATACTTCTTTGTTTACAGGTTTATGGAACAACATCCAGAAATGGACTTCTCAAAATGCAAATTCAACTAGACTTAAAATAAAGATCCATTATCTGTGTTACATTCTTAAGTCAATATTCGCAATGTCGAGTTTATTTTGCAGCAACATAAAATTGTATTCTATAAGTCTCTTCCAATACATGCTCGTAATGTAGATGATTATTAAACTTGTGATTGCTCTACAATATGATTATATTCATAACATAAAAGTGTGTAAATGTTGCACGGTAACGATTGCAGATGACGTTCTAAGCAACAAGGTTACGCAGTTGATTACCTATACGTACCTGCTGTCATAAAAGGCAGAACTTAATTATCTATTTTGGTCTTATATATTTCATATAATTCGAGGAGCAGCCCGACTGCTTAGTGCATTATCTGTTGTATTATATACTTAAACAATGGTAATGTTTTTGAATAAACAATAATTTAAAATATTTTATCGTTTTCTTATTCTTATATAGTTAGACACATACATTTTTCAAATTCTTGGATATCTGACTTCTGTATTTGTTTAAATATACGATTTGTTTTAATTACTGCCGCACCTAGATGAATAATCGTAGTAACGTTACTCCGAATAAATAATATTTTACAATTATCAACGCCAGTCTAGTAGCATGAGATAAAGACGTCGGTTCAATGCTACATCTGATCAATGTTCGTGACCATCTGAATGATCTGATGCCTACTTGAGGGGATCGCTTTTGTCAGTAAGAATGAAAATGTAGCAGCAAATGTATAGTGGGTATGTATGTATTCCTCACTTAGGATAATTTATTATACGTAGCTTTTGCCCGCGACTTCGTTCGCGTGGAATAAATACTTTGTTTCGTCTGAATCTTCATATAGGTCGAAATTTGGCTCTAATGTTATGGGCACGAAGCGTGCACCGTGCAATACTGCTGCAACTAAATGAGTAACAGTAAGTACAGTTCTCGCCAAACTTATTGTCCGGGTTGTAGTTGGCGCTAGCTAATTTTAACCCGGCCCTGACCGTAAAAATCGGAGAAAGAAAAATATTAGATTGTAATAAATAAAAACGAAAGCTCAAGTCGTAATCAGTCTGTCGTTTTAAATTATTCTAATCTAATATTTTTCTTTCTCTGATTTTTACGGCCGGGTTAAAGTTAGCTCGTGCCAACTTCAACCCGGACAATAAGTTTGGCGAGAACTGTAAATGGCCCAGTCAGTCATAGACAATCATAGTTTTTACCTAACCTCTATTATTATTTATTCTGTGCCTCTATTCATTTCAAATTTTCAATTTCGAGATTAGAGGGGTTGACAGTCGTGACACTGACATTATTAGATGTCATGTCTGTCACCCGACATGACTGTCACTGTCGTCACCGACCATGGAACTAATATGTCAAACTTCGTTACACTTCGTTTACATCCGGAATGCGTACTCGGCACAACAACTCAACGTAAAACCGACCTTATTGCAATCCATTAAATTTTATATTTAAACCGAAATACGTTACGGTCAGATAGAGAGGTTAGGGTGGGGCATTGTGTCTCGTTTTAATAAATTGCCATACAAGAATTTTCAGATCGTCTAGTAGATTTGGCACGAGGCTAGGGTATCTGATCCAAAAAATATTATAGAGTTATACATTGCTAGATAAACTACTGCGTAAAATATCTTTTTATGAAATAAAGATAAGAAAAGTCAAAAGTATTTTTTTTGAGTAAATTCTTAAAATATAATAGAACTTTATAGGTTTATGGTTAGTTTTGAAATTTTGATATGACAACTCAAAACGATGGCAATGACATCGCGTCATTTTCATTCCGTGATTTTTTGTTGTTATTTTATTTGTGAAGAATGTATAAAATAGTGAAAAGGTGTTGCGTAAAAGGATGTGGAAATTAATCATATACCGGCTCTAACAAATCCACTCACAGGTTACAAACTTAACCCACCAATGGTAACGTAAATGTCTACGAGACCGGACGTATCGAAAAATTCCAACTATTTCACTGTTTAACTGTTGTTTTTTATTATTTTGTTTTTTATTATTTAAGTGAAATCGTATAAATACTAATAAACGAGCTTTGTTGTTAATAAGATGCCTTTGTTTTATTATCAATGTATTTTAATAACCAAACTAGCAACCTACTTATACTTTAAATAATTATGAAAATATGTTGCTGAAAATGTTGGTAATATTTATGTTTAAAGTTAATTATTGCAAAATCTAAGACTGCAAATCCCGGTACGCGGGACCGAGTCTACCAATAATATAATTTAAATTTACGTCACAAATGGTGGGTTGAGGGGCCTTCCGGGTGACAATGTTTTCAAATTATGTCAGACTTTAAAAGGACATGTATGTTTTGACGACAATCAAAAATATTAGTTATGTCGACTATAATTATTTATTAATGATTACGAACGGCCAGTTGACTTTTTGAGACGACAGTGGACGTCTGGGACTCTGGGCGCCATCGCGCACTACTTTTCAGTGGCGCCCTCTTTAGCACATTAGACATGGTATAATGCATATTTTTTGGTACATACATAAGAAACTCCCAAACTTGGGCACTTACTAAAGCGCAATCAAGAAACTAGCCAGACAGCAATGGAGAAAAGCATGTTGAATATAAAAAATTGGACAAAATCAACAATATAACCATTAGGAAACGAACAAAAATAGAAAACGTCACAACTAGAATAAGAAAACACAGAAAAGACAGGTCACATATTAAGAGGCACTGAAAAATGGAACAAAAATATTGTATTTTGGTATCCTAGAAATAGAAAGAGGAAACGAGGTAGACAGTTTCGAAGGTGGGAAGACGAAATAAAGGTAATAGCCGGGAAAACATGGACTAGAAAAGCGGTAAACCGGAGAGAGTGGAAAGAATTGGAGGAGGCCTTTGCCAAAGCTGGGCAAACAGACCAAGTTGTCGGTATCATCGACTCACCAGAGTCGTCAATGTTAAATTAATGTAATAGTTGTCTGAATAAAGGCTTATATTATTATTATAAGATACTCCCAGAACAACACAAACACTTGTGCTTATCACATAAATATATTTATCTCATGATCAACAGTTCAACGCTTTTACCAATTTTTATGCGACAGACGGCAAGATGCAATTACAACAACAGTGCCTATGTTTACTGCAAATATTTTTCTTTAGCAGAAAGAAAAATAAACTAATTTCACAAATCCTGTCTTATAACATAAAACTGACATGGTCTCTCTTGACGACAAAAATCATGGTCACTCTAATAGAGCGAGATGAGTGGCTCCACCCTAACTATCTCGCTTAGACCATTTTTCTTCATATGTGCACATTCCTATTGTATACTAAGTATACTTACTACTTCCATGTCACCGACAAAGAGTCGTAGACAGAGAAACTGTGAAACTATGTTGTTCTATTCCATTTCTATTCTCTGTCTACGCAAACAGCTGTCATGAGATCCAACCAAAACGAAACCAAACTAAATAGGTAAAGTACCGACACCATTTCAATTATTTTATATTATATACAATAATTTATATCTATAACTATAATCTAATAAAATAGTATTATAAAAAGGAAAGTTTTGATTGTTTGTTTGAATTGAATAGGCTCCGAAATTAATAGACCAATGTGAAAATTCTTTCACCGTTGGGAAGCTACACTAACACTATCCCCGGGTGACAAAGGGTATAATTTATAAGAAATACCCACACAACGCGGGCAAAGCTGCTAGCGGAAAGCTAGTACAAAATAAAGTTCTAGATAGTTCTTTGTCTGCTTGATATACATTACATACACTGTGTGCAAATCAAACTATATTTGATAGGTTGAATCGATCCACGCATTGGATCACATGCTTTCGATTCGATCTGAAAATCGCTTACATAAAATTTTGCTCGCGATTAAATTTTCGAAAAGATCAGATCGATTCGGCGCATCCCTATTCAAGTCCACTATCACCAGAATGACAGAATCAGAATGTCAGTGTCAGTACTGTCAAAAAGCAAGATATGTTGGCTGATGTTGGTAAATCTCAAATTTGTGACACGACAAAGTTAAAAAATTAAATATTTTCTACTAAAATAGTGAATTTATTACAACCTGTGGAAACAGCATATGCAATAAGAACAAAATACATCGTTAAAGATGGTCCGGACCGTTTATTCTCCGGAATATTGCTTGCAATATTTGGAACAATATGCATCTAAAGAAATATTTGTAATAGGATTAATTCTCGGTCAGGTAAGTAATTACCTAAATCTTATTCATAAAACATTAAAGACAGTGAAACGTCTTTCCATCGTAAAAATACAGTGGAAACTGGAATTTCATCAAGTGTTAGTAAATACTTGCTTTTTGTCAAGCCCTATATATCAATCTTTCTCTTATTTTTTAGACTACTGGCGCAAGGGATAATGTTATTCATCTGGCTCGAACACCAGATGAGAAAAGCTCTGAAAATGTATCAGAAACAAGTTATGTGTTGGATAAACCTGAATCAAAAACACTGTTGGGTGTGTCTGAAGCATGGGTTGCTGACCATGCTAAACATGTCACCAGAATGCTTCCTGGAGGCATGTTTGTTCAAGGTGAAAGAACATTTGATTAGTAAATTCTAAGCAACTATTTTATAATGTAAATAAGCACTAAATCATTAATAAATGTTAAAATTTTAGGTATATTCATAACTAGTGACGAAGATATTTTTGAGGATCCAAACAGTTTTACTAAAGTAAAAACTATTATAAGCCACATATACAAAGCTATGAATTCCAACCAGTACATGTTTGGAAACTGTATAAACTCAAGTGAAAGACTTATATTACATATGTCCACAAACACTAAAGTCCTCACCTGTAAAAGTATTGAAGTAGGTGTAGCAGCCAAAAGCACACTCATAAAGCCAGTTGAATGGAAGTTTCTTCCCAAACCCCAACAGTGGCAGAGGTTAGACTGTTACTATGAATTTGATGATATATATCCTGTGATAGTAAAGAAAAGTGGCATATCTGTTAAGCAGCAGTTTCAGGTAAGACATTACGATATTGTGATCTTTATGATCTTGAAAATGTCCTTATGCCAGAATTCAATAAATATACACAGTGATTTTTGATGTATTGGTACACTAAATTTAATGAAAACAGTTTTGTAGGTTCTTTTCGACTTATCCTAAAAACAAATAATATTGTAGGATAGATTTTTATGAAATAATATATTTTTAAATTTTCAGCAAATCTTGGAGTCAGCTCACAAAACCATTGAATCCAGCATCATATTTATAGATGGTGAGCTGAAAGACAATACAGAAGTGTTAGAATCATTGTTCAAAAAGAAGAAATCCAAAAACAACTCTAAAGTCACACAACAAGAACCTCCAAAATCCATGAATGTGTCTCTATTTGTGCCATTTGTAAGTTCTTTATTATTTATTGTTGTTGTCATCATTTTCTGCTACATGAGGATTTTATAGATAAATTATACTAAATAACAAACTTAGACTTAATCATTTCAATAGAGTTTGGTTGAAGTATAGAAATATATAATAATAAATTTTGTTGACTTATCTTTCAGGAGAATTCATTGCCTGAAACCGTGGAATACTTGGAATGTGATGGCAGCATACATTTCAGTGGAGTGGTTTCTTCTAGTGTGTTTATGTACCCTAAGGCCACAGTCAGTGAGACTATTGCAGCTGTTAAACAAGACATAATAAGGTCATTGGCATCTCGGTTCACCATGCACTGTGACGCTCTGATTGATGACAATTTGCTCCCAGAAGGTATAACAAAATAATATTATCACCAAAACTCTGTTTAAGTATCTACTTGTTATTATTAGTATTTGCAGTTCATCTTCATTTGACAAAAAAAACGCATATCAGCAGTAGACGGATATGCAATTCGCCTGTAATTTAGTTTCAAAATTATATAATAACTAATGTGTTTTGGCTCCCTACTCATATTCAATTATTTTACAGAAAAAGTGTGTTTTAACGAGCCGCCACGTCGCGTGCTGGTCCCTGTTGGCCCTCTGTACCTCTGTGATTATCTGTTCCCCGGCGAAGCTCCCGCCGAAGCGCTCCTTTCAGTACGGGAGTTGCTGGACCTACAGATTACTGAGGCTGATGTTGTATGTGATGTCGAGACACCGGCAGGTTAATATCAATGGCTCTACTCTAAACAATAAATAATAATATTGAAACTTTCTCACAATTATATTTTAATACCACATAAATATTTTCCTTGCAGATACATCTGAATTTGATGCATTAGACCGGGATGCGAGCAGCGAAGAGTTGTTAGCTACACCTCAAGAAGCAAGTCAGTTCATGTACATCACAGGCATTTGTTTTGCAATGTTTGTACTCGTTGTATCTATCATCATACACTACTATGATACAATTGTCGAGGTAGTCAGTAAAATCATCCCGAAGTCTTGAATTATGTGATAAAATACTTTCATTATTATGTATGTAACTGTTAAAGATAAAAAGACTTATTATTGTTGTGAATGTCATATGTAAGGTTTTTTGTTTTAATTTCTTTTCGCGTATGAAGATATTTTATGATTTATTACAATGAAAAACAATTATTTCCCTGTCGCATTTTAATAAATAACAGTTTTTTACATATTATTATAAATTATTTTTATTACCTATTATACACCCATCCCGCATATTATTATTTTATAGTTTACGATATTACTAATATACATACACTACATACACCGTTTTCCCAGAGACGAGACGTTTGTTAAATGTCATGTTGGTTTGGAATTATTGGTAAATTAAACTTTAAAAATAAATTCAATTATCTACAAATATAAAATATATTTATATAAAAATAGGTGTGTACCGACGTCCCTACACTACCTACTTACACCACAGTCAAAATTTCTTTATTGATTTCGTTACGCCATCTGTTGCAATAAAATAATAATACAATGTCTACCGACAGATGGCATGCATGATGCGGATTAAAATAGGTAGTATTCTGTTATTATAAAGTGGCGCTAGTGAGACGACAGAATGCAAATGTAAGAAAGAGAGATCCGATTGTTTCCAAGATAAATGAATGCTTCATTCATATAGTTTAATTTCATAGTGGGACTAATGACACATGCATGACACTATCAACAGTAGGTATGCGCTCATCGTACGTCTACGAATGTCAGTCAGTCATACATACATAGCTACAAAGAGCAGTTTTCATTGAGTCTGTTTTGTATACTGTTGGTTGTGCGATGGTGTTCTAAACTTTCGGTGCAGTATTGTGACTTGTGATAATTACGAAGACTTCGTGTGTGACAACGAGTTGTTATGATTGCATAGCGATGAAGTTTTATAGTATCGATCGTGTTGCGTGATTAATTATTCAGTAAAACCGGTTTAATGCGAGTGTGATACGATACGCGATAGTTAAGTCGAAAGAAGACTTTGTTTACAATGGCATTTTCGCTTAATAAATTGAAGAATATTTTGAACACGAACAGGGAGGGCCAGTTGGCTGGCAGTGGTAGCTTGGAACCAGAGATAGGTTTCAAGTTGGCCTTGCATCCAATCAGTAAAAATTTATATGTGACCGTTATCGGCGCCCGGCACCTCCCGTCCTTGTTTGGGTTGAGTCGCGCCCATGGATACCTCGTTAAGGTAAGCTTTGACCATTAAGTACTTATACTCATTGCTTCTGCAATTAAAATAATGTAAGTTGTGAGTTAGATACCCACTTAGGGTTAGGTACTTTGTACCTGCATAATCTTTAATCTACCCTACTCGGTGAGTACCATAATTAAGTATCTAGGTCGGTGTGTTATACCTAAACTAAATTAACTAATATGTAATCAAGTAGTTTTACCTACGTAGGTACCTTGAAACTCGCAGTTTAATTATCAATTAGCGTTAAGCACTGTAGGTACATACACGGTCTATCGCTCGTATGAACATATTTATTATGGTTATGGTAGGTTCCCTTATACCTGGCTAGATAATAATTTACATACCATCACGCATGTATTCCCCGAAGGGGTAGGCAGCGGCGTGCTAATGACTTGACGAAGTCTGTGGTCTAGTAAGTAAAAAGTATATAAGTATTATATCCATTGTCTAGTACCCATAGTACAACCTCTGCTTAGTTTGGGACTAGATGGTGCTGTGTAAAATGTCCCACGATAATTATTATTATATAAATTATTAATGTACAGCCACATTTCGCCGGCATGTTAGGTCCAATGTAATGATTTGTGCCCGATCCGAGGCACAAATCCAGACTCCGATCCGAGCTGATACCTAGTAGGAATTTCACAGAAAGCTCAACAACACTGCTCGACCCGGGGATCGAACCCAAGATCTCTAGCGTAGCAGCCGCGCTTGGGATCACTAGACCAACGAGGCAGTAGATAATAATTTACTACACTATTATGAAGAGGTCTGCAGTTTCCTTTGTACAAAGGTACAAAGCTTCCAACCTACTCTCAAATAATTTATTTGGAAGTTTAAAGTTTGAAACTCAAATTAACCTACCTATTTTAAAACCTAACGAGACTTTTGCGTTAAATTGAAGAGGCCAGTTAATTAAAAGTCGGTTGTACATAATTGTGCTTAGCACAAAATTACAATCTACACACCTACCTACCTATGTGTACACATCAGTTTAGTGCTAGAAGATGGATGCCTACATAGATAGGAGTTCCTAAAACCTGTTATTGTTAATCTTGCAATTAACAGCATTATCTTCATCAGTTCGGTGCGTCATGCGCGTACGCTGGTCGCTGACGCTGCGTCTACTTACATTACTGAGTACCTATTTAACATCCGTTTAATTGTTTTCCTAATTGAGGCCAACCCCGGCGGCGGCGGTACCGCGGCTACTGCTAACGTGTTTGTTTAACTTCAACGCCTTACAATTTAATTAATGTTTTTACTAGTCAAACATTAAAAAAACTACAGCGAAGTTGTAGTACCTGCCTAGGTACCTACATCATCAAGTTATGCTATGTACCTAGGTACATGGTTTTATGAGGACCTTCGAGGATCCCCTTGTTTTTGAGACTTGGCCCTTAGGCAATGATTTGTCAATGGACTTGGGCTAAGTTACCACACAAGTCAGAAATTCTAGTTACTTAGAGGATTATACCCGACTTGATAGGTAGGGTAACCTACCTCTGTACTCTATGAAGAACATACAGTCGCGCTGGCGCAGGATACACTACTTATTCCTTCCGAATTTCTTCCTTAATTCTTCCTATTCCGAAGCAGTAATTGAGGTTTCTAAGCTGTATCATCAGCACAAATTATCGGCGAACTCTTACCACCCACCGGTGCTCCTATGTCCTTTGTGTAGGTAGATAGGCACCTTTGGACTGTCTCTGTAGATAGGTAGTTTGTGGACTACAACAATATTATCATAAGGAACCACATGGTCATTCTAGTATATTTAACAAATATTATTTTAATCCGACTATGATATTAAACGTTAGATCCGTGTCAATAAACATTACAGTCTTTAATAATGGGTACATCGGTATTTTTGGCACGCTCCAGATAGGTATTTTGATAGATGTTTACGTTTGAATGAATTATGAATCTCGGTAAAACATGATTTCGTTTTTACAGCTGAGCTTATCAATCACAACAAACTATAAAAGCGATGAAATATTCGTTTCTTATTTAATTTCACAACAATTTGAAAACTTTGCCGGTAATTTATTTTAAAATATTTTTAAAAGGGTACTTAGCTGATTAGTTTAAAGACATTCGCTGCCAGTAAAAACAACTAATTTCAATTGAATATCAGTAAAAACCTAGCACCTAATTTGGTTGATAAAAATGACGAAATACACAGGTTTTAATCAGTTGCTGCCATGAAACATTTTTGTTATCGGGTCACAGGTGGTACACTTCTAAACAAAATTTTATAGCTGAATGTCGTGTCTAGCAAAAAATGTTTTACCTAGTAAGTCGATAATAATTGTCGACTTTACATGTTGCTGTTTTGTGCCGCATCATAATACAATGACCTGATGTGGATCGATAGTCGAAGATCTCTATGGGCTCTATGGGATTCACTAGGAAGCCTTCGTCGAGCAGTAAACGAACCTATGCTGACGATCACAGATGATAGAGACAGCCATCTTTCTTTCAAAGAGTCTACAACACAGGAGTCACTTAAGTACAACCAGACTGACATTCACTGTACCTAGTACCTACCTACAGGTACACTACTTTCAAGCATTTTCATTTAATCCAGCGTATCAACCTTTAAAATAGCACAAAAGATGCAAAACAATGTCATGTCCATCTATGGAATATAAAAACTTAAAAACTGGGTCTGCGGCACAGATGTAGTCTGCGTTATCGGTACTTAGGTGATTCTATCGGCACTAATTTTCTCACTGATACTGCGAACCATCAGCCATCACATAGCCTGTATCTTTACCGTTATCAAACTATTTAAGTTTAGTATAAATATTTAAGGAATACTTAGTCAGTCATTACCTCTCATTTTGCTATCGCCGATAAGTGCGACCGACATTATGAGTGTTTTTATCGCAGTTTTTATCAATGAAAGTCACTAGTTCTTGTTATGGACGCGGTAATCGGCCCTATCTTTCTGCTATGCATCTGAAATGACGGTATTGTACCTACATTATCAACTTCGATAGCAATGGTAGTGAAAATATTCCTATTTAAATCTGAAATCGAAATTAGAAGTTGCTATCGGTAAATTTGGTAACTAGTGGTTTGAAGAATATGAAGGAATATATTTATATCTAGGTACCTAATTTTAAATTAGCACGATCTTAAAATATATTTTATCGATAACTAAAGTACATAACCTAATAAGTCCTACTTATAAATTATATAGGTACGGAAAGAGAAGGAATAATTATAAATAACAATCTCAAATTTCTCAACCCACAAAAATATGTAAACCTGGAAAAGAGCTCAAATAAATTGGCTCAAATTAGGAGCCAATTTAATCATACCCAAATATTTATATATTAGGTACAAGGGTAATATAAATATTTCACACCACAGAAATTTTCAATTTTCACGGTTTTTTCTAGTTGGTATCGAAACTAAGGCATAAAAACATGCTAATCATAGTAATGATTATTGGTCACTCAATATGACCATGTTTTAGGATGATTTTCAGGAAGGGCAGCCAAGCGAATAGCAACTGAGGTATTCCACGTATTTCACGAATGGCACCTTTCCATATTATTAGAGGTATTTGATGGGCTAGGTGCCCTTACTCCCGTTATAATTATGGTAGATATTCCTGATCCCATGGCCATGACGCATAGGGCAAGTGATGGCAAGTGCGGTTTTTAGTTGGTAGGTATGAGTTCGATTTTCCACACCCAAAAGAAAGGATGCCCGGTGCCCTTCCTGTAAAAACATCCCAGAACATGGTCATATTGAGTAATAACAATTATACTATTTAAAACGTAATTAATTGGGGAAGTGTTTAAAGAATACATAATCAATTATACGTTTTTATGACTAATTTATGATATTTATTAATTTTTTACTATTTGAAGCAGATAGTCGAGGTCCTGAAAATTGCTTTTAATACGGCGATATAAACTAAAAACCTACTTAATTAGGCCCTTCCCAACATATTATTGTTGATACAACTATACAAAGATCTCGTCGGTCATTTAAACTCAATATGCTGGTAAAATGAGCGGGGTCAAATGGGTTGACTCCGAATTGCTAAATAGTCTGTGTGACAATGGCAATTCATAGGTTTTCGATTTAGGTTAATTGCTAATTGCTATGGTTAGAGGCAGCTACAATTAGCTAAAATTCCTTTGCGACACAATATCGAGACTCACCTAAAACTAGTCAAGATCAAAGATAGATTAAAAAGAAATATTATTGCATTTGATAGCCCATTTCTATTAGAATAGCATTCTATTTAACATCACGCTACGACCCTTAGGAGTCGGGCAAAAGAAAAAGAACCCGTCGCTAGTATAATTTATAGTATTGCGCACTATAAATTATACTAGCGCCGGGTTCTTTTTCTTTTGCCCGGTTCCAAATCATGGTATAAATTAATTAAATAACATATCTATTAGTTTAAATAACATATTTATTAGTTATTAAACTAGTTGTAGTATCTCGTTATTATTTTACGTTGGTACAATAACACCATTTTAATTTTTCCAGGTTAAAGTTTTCCCCGGCGATAGCAGGTTTGAAACATCATTACAAGAGAGCTCTTGGCCCGTGTGGAACGAAGATTTTAAATTCCAACTAAAACAAAAAGATGTAAAGAAACAAACAGATAAACCTGACCTTCAAAGTTTGCTCGCCGGCCACTTTTTGTCGCTCACCATTTATGCTATATTAGAACCTCCAAAACAAGATTTAGACAAACGAAAAAATAGTAAAACATTAGACTTAAAGTCGGCTAAGGTTGCTGAGCAGGAAGAACCGAAACCTAAGACTGGATTTTTTGAAAAAACATTTAGCAGTTTCAAATCGACGAAAGCCGAAGCGATAGCACAAAAATCAATTTTAGAAAAACGGAGAACAGTGGGAGCGGCTACTTGGAACTTTGATTCAAAGTTGTTTCAGAACGATCTCAAAAATGGTTTGATAGGCACTCCTGATATTTGGCGGCCAATCAACGCAATCACGAGTGGAATAACAGCGGCTGATTCACGGGTATGTTGTCAAGTTTATGGTAATTAACAACAACGTTGTAAGTCACTGTCACGACCGGTGCTAATCAGTTAACGATAAAAATAGAGTCGTAAGTAAATGACTAAAACACAGAGTCGCCATATAGTGGGTGTGATAATGAACTTGATCTTGATAAGTGCCGACAGACAAATTATAGGTTCAACTTCCAACTTCATCGTGCAAAGTTTTTTAGCAACAAATGAGATCATTACATTATTGCTTTTGTTTGTCTATTTCTAAATATGAAGAAATAATTAATAGGTAAGTACTTCAAAGACGAACGTTAGATTCTAACAAGCTTTATTTTCTTTTTATTAATTAATGCCTTTGTATAATGTCGTAGTCTCGGCAACGAATAGGACCTTCCCATAATTTTCCTCAGCGTCGTAAAAAGCGATTTAGTATCGTTCTCAGTGTAACAAATGCCAAGGAATCAGCGTAATTGCTTAGTAAATAATCTATTTATATTATTATAAGAGTTTATTTTTTCGATATCTCTATCAATACATTTCTATGTTTAAGATAAACGATATCAATTAATGTGTGAGTCATAACTGTATGATTGAATATGCGAAGAGCGTGATTGTGTGAATAAAATCTTAATACTTGGTTGGGAGCTACAATAGAATAGTTTTGACCTCGACCGATCCCCATCTGAACGTCTACCTACATTTATTGCGATGATGTAAGGCCATGACTATGCTTCAACATCTTGTATAAAAATTGGCATGATTATGTTTTACCGACGCTAATAAAGCAAATTGCTGATAAATGTTTGATTTCTCTTGCTAATTGGCAAGTGCCTCATAAAACTAGTTAGTTTTTTAATAATGATTTTAAGATACTAAATACGAATATTTGTAATTAACCGTATTAGTTGAAGACAGTCGCGTTGTTACAAAATCTTGTTAAAACAGTCGATGCATATCGATGCAATTGGAAGTTAATTAGCTTACATTAGAATGTGTAATCTGAGTAATTAAAAATTAAAAATTGATATTGAAACGAATTCACATAGGTAGCAATTTTATGTATTAGTATTTCTGAACAGGTTTTATCTATTGCATTTAAAAAGACAATCTTAAAACGTGTGAGCGTTATCAGCGCTTATCTTTTCGCAAGAAAAACTGAAGAAAATCGGTTTTCAGATAAAGGCACTCTAGTTGGTACCTTGGCTTTATTTGAACAACTGAGGAAATAAAGGTGTAAGGTGTCTGTACTTGATAGGATAATAATGGTATTCGATGTTCGAGCACAACTGTACAATGCATACCGACCTACATTTTTATTGAAAGATTATTTGAAAGACTAGCTGTCTCACGCGGTTCCAGTCACGGCCCTAAAAGAACTATTTCCTACTATTAATTGTTATAAATCGGCCTTAGGTTAGGCGGACATATTGTTTTTTGACTTCAATTGTTCTTCACTATCACTACATAATATAAAACAAAGTCGCTTTCTCTGTCCCTATATATCCCTATGTATGCCTAAATCTTTGAAACTACGCAACGGATTTTGATTCGTTTTTTTTAATAGATAGCGTGAATAGAGTACGGTTTATATGCATAATACATACATATTATAGTACAGAAAATACAAGAACCCGCCGGGGCTAGTATCTTATAAAGGCCTAAAATATCTCCTCTAAGACGTCGCGGCCAGCTAAAATTTTATTATATTGGTAGTTATTATCTATTACTAATTATGTTGTAACTTGTAGCTCTCACCATGTTTTCTTTATTGGTCAAGTAAAGTAAAGTTTGTGTAGCTACATCTAAAATTCTAAATGTATATATGAAGTTTACAGGCTAATTGTGTATAAATTGCCCATGCGGGCCTCTAATCTGCTGCAATTAACATGCCCAACATGTAATTTGTGCACAGAGGGAAAACAAGAAGGGCCAGTTGGAAGTAACACTGTTGTACACGGCGAGCGAAGACGGGTTGAATGATATAGTGCAGCTGACGGTCAACAGGCTACGATGTAGTGTGCAGACGATGCAGCACCAAGAACAGTATAAAGGTAATTTTTAAAACGCTATTTATGACGTATTTATTGTTCATACAGTTCTCGTCAATCTTATTGTCCGGCTTGAAGTTGGCACGAGCTAAAAACTTCAACCCGGCCTTAAAAATCGGATAAGGAAAAATATTGGAGCTCAAGCTCTAAGTCGTAGGCTGTCGTTGTAAATCATAATCCAATATTTTTTCTTTCAACGATTTTTACGGCCACTGAAGTTAGCTCGTGCCAACTTCAAGCCGGACAGTAAGATTCTGTATTTTTCATAAACTGTATCCTCAAAAATGGGAGCTTCGCTTTTCAACGTGCGCGTATTGCGTCTGCCTTTTTGCCTCTAAGATACAAATTATTACGTTCAGTCCTGAAACAATATCAAAACAAAGTTCTAGTACCGATTGTTATGAGTTAACGCTCATTACTTCATGGAAACAATCTGGGTATATCGCCATGTAAACATAAATCGGTTTGTCTAATAGCGACACCGATACGCATTGGTCGATAACACTACACTAATTGGCTACATTTTCGGTTAGTTTCCGATACAAGCGCTATCGAGTTTCAGATACGAGTAGAATATTATATCAGCAAGTATTATACGACCATACTTACCTATTTTGTTCTACATATATCTAAGGGAAAAAGTCGAGCAAATAACCGCCACCTCAACTTAATCAATAATAGCGGACACTCGGTCAAGTAGGTATTATATACATAATGAATTATGAGATACAAATAAGGGTAAATAATAAATAATAATGTTTTATCCTATTAAATTGTGTGTAGATAGTCCCGTGTTCTTAACAACACCTAATGATATCGAGGGGAGGGAGGGATTTATCTAGATTTCGCAAGATATTGTGTGTTTATACAACACGGCTTTTGAGAGAAGCAACAATGGACTTGATCGAGGCTCACACTGAATATTTAGGCAGATTATATTTATATACGTAGCTAGATACTAAATTGTCATGCCGTAACAAAGTGTTATTCACGGAAGAAAACATCTCCAAATATTGTTACGCGAGAAAATTTCATAAGTCGAAATTATCCTTTGAAGCCGTTTAGAAAAGATCACGAATGAAGATAGGTCAGATCGTATAATATTATGATTTCGATGAGAATCTTGTTGATGTAAGTAAATACTCTTACGTGGGAACTCTAGCACGATGTTAGAACAAGGTAGGTGTTGGGTATACTGCATTTTTTTACTGTCTGGAAACTAGAAATAATCCGAGTTAAGATAGTTAATACAAACGACGTATGCACACGATATACCACGTGTGGGAAACGATTTCGGAACCAGCGATTGCGTGTCCGAAATTCATGAATTAGTGAGTTTGACGGGTCAACTTTTAACACTCCTTGGTACAGAATTACATAAAAGATGGTAGAGGTCTTACGGCCTAAAATTTACGCCAAATGTAAGTAAATGATTGTTTTGATATGAACTGCACATAATGGTTTTCATTTTCTAGTAGTTTACTAATTGTTACCGAGAAACGTGCAGTGGATTTTTTTGAAAAAGATTTTCAGTATCGTTTTTGGTTCGCAGTTTGAGATTATAAGATGTCTAGATGAAGAAAATGGTAATAGAACAATGGAAGAATTTGAAAGGCATCACTGAACTACTACTTAGTTCAACAAGTAACAATATTCATTAAAAATCACCAATTCCCCCTCGACCTCTTTAGAAATTCATAGCATCAAACTCGACAGTGCTAGTATCCCTAACTAAACTTCATTCATTTTATCTATAGAGACAGCCGCTCGAGGCGACCGCGACGCGGCGGCCCACGCAATGCTGTTTGCTTATTAAAGAGGAGAGAGTTACGATGACGACGAATGTGTTTTGAATCACAACTCAAATAGCTAAGACCGTGTTCATAGTTATGAGAGCTTCTCGTTCTAATAACCTACTCAAATTCGGCTGAAAGTACTTATATCACGTAACGGTTGAATTAATCTTAGGCCGATTTTGCAGTCGAGCGGAGCCACTCCTTATTGACTTTTGTCCTGAACTCCGTAGCTATTGTATAATCCTACAACGCTGCCTCGATCGATATAAGTACCTACTTATAACCAGTTTGAGTGTGTTTGATACCTTTTATCCCATAAAACCTTTAAATATACCTTTAAATGTAATCACAGACCTAACATATTCACGTCTTTATGTCAACAATAATAACCGATGCCAGTCGACAGTTTGCAATTTAATAGAGGAATTCTTAATTCTTAATAAAGGCTCTCTTTTCAAATGTGTTTTCTTATTGTTTTATTAGTATTTGTAAATTGCACGGGTACAATGCAACTATTCAGTTCGTTCATACAGTACCTACATACCTACTCTTGCGTCACTGTTTAATGAGGCTGTTATTCCCCTGTATTCGCAACCCTTCTGTGTAGATACACGTCAACGAAATTAGAGGATATCGCGATAAGGTCGGCTAATGTGCCTGTTGTATAATAATCTATAGAAGGTACTTGATAGATAACGCAAATTAACACATTATTTACGAATATCACATTATAATACTTGCCAGGTGAGAGTTGAAAATAGACAGATTCACTTTTTTGAATGTGTTGGTAAATTTAATTTCCTCCTTCGTTACTCAATAGTTACGAAGGAGGAAATTAAATTTAGCAACAAAGAAATTAAGTAAATGTTCATAGGTACCTCTCAATAGAGGTACCTATTAATTTTTACTTAATTTCTTTAATGTAAGAATGAGCGAATAGGTAAATAAATGATACATAAATATCTTAGTCTTAGTCCCAAATTAAGCAGAGCTTGTAAAGGAAATAGTATGAAATTACATCCACATTATAATTATCTCTTCTTCCTTGTAAGGACGTCAACCAACCGTCAGTAACCGTGATAGACGTGATGCTATGAATACGAAGAAAGTATTAGCTGGTGTTAGTTGTACGTACCTTGATACCTTTCCATTATAGAACTTCATAGCTATGTCGATGGGTTGAGGATACAGAATTCGTTTATAACTTTTTGACCCAAATGTTTTTAACAAAATTAGAACCTTTATGTGAAAAACTCGGATTCAATAATGAAAGTCTAGTGTAACTAGGTAAAAAGCGTTGTTCTACGATACTTTTTATATCGTGTCAAATATATTCAAATTTGTGAGAGAGTTTTATTCAGAATTAGGCACAGTTTTATCCGTGTTTATCGACTGTTTCACGATTATGTTCTTTCATGTTCCTTTGAGACAGAAAAAAAATGTTATAATTTATGCTTCGGTACCTTGTAATAACAATAATATTGTATTTATAAAATCGTGTAAAGTATAAACTTATATCTATAGTATCTTATCTTACATGCGCTAATCAATTAATATTTCTGTTTCCAGCACCACTGTACCTGAAAGCAACGATATTAGAGGCGAACAAAGCTGAATGCTATTGGAAAAGCGATAGATTTGTCCCCGCAATATCCGCCAGATGGGACCCAAAATCTGCTACAGTGAAACTGTCAGTTTTCAAAGCTAGTTTGAATAAAGTCAGTATTTATATAAGTCTCGGATGTAAGACAAAGATGGCGAAGAAGGAAATTTTGGGAAAAGCGACAATTGACGAAAAATCCGCTTATGCAGACAGTTGGAATGAGTGTCTTCGCCAGCCAGGCATACCAAAAAGTTTTTGGGTCAATTTCGAATAATGATCTCATTATTTTAAAGCAAACATGACGAACTTAATTTAAGGCGAGGAACAAAGTTGATTGTGAATATTTGTAAATTTTGTTTTAAATAATGATGCACGTTGTGAATTCTTATTATACTAAAATCTATTTTATGACAACATATTTTTAAATAATATATAAAATGAGCAATACATTTTTATATCACAAAAGCTTATTTGATAATACACTGTACTGATATTGTTTTTTAACTCAGATGTTGCCCTATTTGATTTAATTTCTGTTGATGAAAAAACGAAATTTTCAACTCCCTAAGACACCATTTTAAACGATTCAGAATACTGTGTCAACTACCCTTTCTTCTGGCTCCTTAGAAAAGAAGAAAACTGTTTCATTTCTTCGTTAAAATTTACAACTCATATTTAGAATTCATTACTCTTATTTTGGCGCTTCGAGGGTGAGAGAGGTGATAAAGTGATAACAGATTGTTAACGTGACGATTTAATTAAATTTATAATTAATACGATGTATGAGGGACCTACTTAACTCAAGTATATTGAGCTTTATTTACTTAAGATATTTTGGTGGAAGTTTAAATAACTATCTGCCTACACCTACCTAGTTATTGTGTGTGAAATCTGCCTAACTATGCACGCAAAAATAGTAAAAGTACTTAACAAAAAAGTGGCCAGCGCGGACTATGATCTCATCTCTCGTTCTAATGGGTGGTCCGTGTCCTACAATAATAAGCTGAATGTCTTACAATTATGTATGCAATTATCTCATTAAAAGCTATGAAAAACATGGATAGTTAAGACGCACTTAAATATGCGCCGTAGTTTTTTTAAATCGCCAACGATCATTAATACTTGTTTATTATGTGGGAGATTTTACCGACTGTATTTTCAATATATATCGGAAACATAGTACAGTTCGCGCCAAACTTATTTTCCGGGTTGAAGTTGGCACGAGGTAAATTTAACCCGGCCGTAAAAATCGGAGAAATAAAAATATTGGATTATAATAAATAAAAACGAAAGCTCAAGTCGTAATCTGTCGTTTTAAATGATTCTAATGCAACCCGGACAATAAGTTTGGCGCGAACTGTACTTAACGTCATAGTGTAATAAATGTTTACACTAAGGTATGGTGTTCCGACAAGAACAAATTACAAGTCGAGGCCTTTATGTGAGCAGTGGCACAGTGCCGAGATTCCGGATTTATTCTATGCAGAATATGGAACACCGAACATGTTATATTACATGAAGAACTTTGTACTAGTTTATAAAAACGAAAACTGTGAACGCACCATGTTTTTAAATGTAGTCTGTCAGTTAAAAATTTTATTTGGGGTTATTGGCATTCGCCAATTTTAGATGAATAAAATCATTTAAATCGTCATAATAATTACTATTTTGACATTTTGGCTGACAGAGTTTAGCCTGTTTATGCAAAAGTGTTTTTTATTACCGGGCGTAGGTAGGTACTATCAATTGGAGTTTTTACTATTATTTTATATTATTGGGTATTATATTAATTACTCCTAATTAAATTTCTGTAGGTAATAAATACTTTCAAACGAACGATTAAACATTGAAATGGTTTCGCGACTCGTTATAATTTCAAATCAATATAAAATCATGAGACGGACGCTATAAAATTTATAAAGCGTCCATCGTCATGATTTCAAAGCTGTTCTGGTAGGTTTTTGATTATTATTCTACATTAGTGGGAACGTGGATAGAATAATCCATTTTGATAAGTATTTATATTTTGATAGTATAAAAATGTCAATATAAACGGTAACGTAAGAATCAATTCAGATCCAGGTGGAAAAATGTTTGAGTAGTAAGTCAGCATACAGCGAGTGTATATTCACAAATGAATAAATAGTTGTAAATTTTTACAAAAGGCAACATAATTTACCTGTGGTCTATTATAGTGGAATGCCAATAAAACAAGAAACAGTTAATTACATTTGTAAACTGTAACTAACGGTGAACAAAAACACTTTACCTAATAGTTGTTGAGCCTTAACTAACATACCCAAAAACCTAATTTAGGTACTTAATTAATTAGGGCGCCAGGAGAATTTTATTTAAGTAAGTACGGATTCTTTACGTATTTAGAATTCCGTTTTTACACTTAAATGTAAACATAAATAATAGTATTAAGTATGTAACCGTCCTGCCGAAACTTAAACTGATAGCCTCCAGACAAGTTGAAAACTCGTCGATTCAGACGTTAGATTGCAACTTGTCTAAGCCTCCTGGGGCTCAAGTATTTCAAATTGTTGTTTGATACAAGGTCTGAATCATTTGAAAGAACAGACGAATGGTAAAGACACAAGTACTAAACCGGTTCTTTGCGTTTTTACTTTGTAGGGATGACTATAGATCCTGCAAATGAAATATCGAACTGATTGACAAATAAACGGGGGTCCCTCAATCTAATAGAACCCCAATAAATCCCCGACTTTGCTATGGTGTATTGAACGAAGAATAGATGCTATTACTCGATACGAAATCAAGACTGAAAATATAAACGTATTACATTTTTAATGGCAAGAGAAACATACCATCACGCCTGGGAATACAGACGTGATGGTATGATTCTCTCGAAGGGCGGCAAAGGTGTATACTAATATCCACAGGTCGGCAATAGGTTTAGGTCTCATGTAGAAGCCCTATTACCATGACACTTGAACTAACCTGAACATAATAATAATAAAAATGAGTAAGTAGGTACGGTTACCATCGTACACACCCCAAATTTTGAAATCGGCTCAGTAGTTCGAAGCCTATTCAATTCAAACAAACAAATCTTTTCTCTATAATATTTCGGATCTCTATTGGATTACTGTGTAGGTCCAAAAATACCTTACACGAGTCATTTCGTGTGATTATCTCGTACATATGAAATATTATTCGAGTCACATAATATACTTTGCATACACCTACTCGTATCAAGATAAAAAACATTCAGAAGGGATATAAAAATATTCCGATTCCGACGGATTACAATGTTACACAAAATAATTTATATGCCATTATAGGTACCTAACATCAGTACCATCGGTAGCCCAACCATGAGTTTACGAGCTCGATACATACCTTCGTAACATTCATTCAAATCACTCCTGTATTCTCCAAAAATACCGCGGGGAAGGATTCAAAAAGACCGCGGCGAAGGATTCGCTAGTATTTTTAGGTCTTATGTATTCATATTTTCATTATTCTTCTATTATTACTAGGTAGTACTAGCTCGGAGCTGAGGTTTTGTGGATAAATGGGCCCTAAAACTCCAGCGAAATGAGGGTAGGAATAGTATAGGTACCTACATATGCCTTAGCCTCCTGAAAATACGGCAGACGGCGTTTTTTTGACACACGGTAGTGACTATCGAACCCCTATGCCTATACGGTAGAGCTAGGTACCTACATTATATGTTTGTTCCGCAATAAGTAGTGATTTTATGATCAATTCTAAGACCTCATCACGACATTCGGGACATATCTCTTAGGCACTTAGGTACCTAAGTAATAGTTACTTAGGTAGGTAATATAATGCCCAAGTATAATTGAAGTTAGATGGTAAGCTTTTGTGGGCAAAACTTGGTACTATATAATTTGATTGTAAGGAGCTTGTAAACTAAATACGCTCAAAGCGGTATTGCAGGTGCACTTAGGCTAATATTCAGAGACGATGCTAAGCATAAACTCAGGCTTCCGTATGTCAAATTGTCATACAAATTTGACATACGGAAGCATAAGTTCATGTTGAGTCTCGTTTCTGAATATCAGCCTTAGGCTTAGACGGAGGGACAGGAATATAAGGCACCTCAAATTCAAATTCAAAATGTTTTATTTCAATTAGACCATATAAATAGGCACTTTTGAATTGTCAAACTAATTGCACGGTTCCAAAAAGTGGGACTTATGGAGAAGAGTCGACAAGAAACTCCATAGTCACTCTTTTAAAAAACCTAGGTACTTATATTATGTAGTGCCGGTCAAATATAGAACTTAGCACGAGCGAATAGTTTATTTAGAAATATCTTTACCGACTAAAGTAATATTATTAGCTCCGTAGTAGGCAATGTTGTTATTTTATTTGTTGGTAATGTATCCTCTAGAGACATTCTTTACTCAGCATAAACAGACTATAGACGACGCATATTATATTATATGAATTTGACCTTCATGGATATAAAGTTTAATAATAATTTTACGCGCTAATGTCTATATACTATGACATTAAATGAAACTACAGTATAATATTATACTAACTAGTCTAAAGAACCATAACAAAATATAGCAAAGAACGAAATCAACTTGCCATATATTATTTTTAATTTTAGCATGGAAATGCTTAAAAAAATACAAAAAGATAATTGCCATATATTGTTTGCATAATTACCATTTTGTATTTTAAAGTGTTTCTTAGAAGACAAGTAGGCTGTGGTTCAATTGAATGTCGTAAGTTAGCTTAGTGCCCATCCTTTTATAATAATATAAAGTTTAAACACTCGGCATACCGCGACATCGACCGGCTTCCAGGGTACATAGCTAGCATTTATTTTTTTATAAATAAAAAGGAATTCATAACTTCTGCAAACTTAATTTCTCTGGGCTGGCGTTATTAATCTCGACTTTCGCCGACTTTCGCGTTCCTATTAACTTCCTCGTCGATAGCTCTTATATCATTGCAGTATCGTGTGACCGATAAAAGGAATCTGTCTATTAAATTACACGTTGATCGTAATCCATCTTCAAACACCATGACGGTCTATAATAGATAAAGTATACCTACCTACTTACGAATTAAATATTTCCCTATGTATACGACACATTTAGTTTAGTGGCTGACCCATCAGCTTTTACGCCGAAGACTGCGGGTTCGATAAGCGCACTTTTAATTCCCAGAAGGCTGAACGAAGAGAGTCTTTGAGACTAGACTAGAGGAAGAGAGAGAGCTCTCTCTTTGTCTAGTCTAGTCTCAGACTTCGTTCAAGTTCTTGATGGTATCGTATCACAGTTTGTCATTATGAGGCAATGCAAGGCAAGTAGGTTTTTTTAGTCACTAAAATTCTGACATTCCTGATTTCCCGGTCAGCAGTCGCCTCCCTAAGCAGCAGACGACTCATGACGATTTTCCTTACAATAAAAAAATGTGAACCAATATTTGTATTGGTAGTTGTGCCAGGTCTCTGTGATTGTATAAGTAAAATTTTGATAGAGGAGAAAATTCTAGTGATGTAACAGTAAAATATAGATAACTACTTGTGTTGAAAATATACTCACCCTTACCCGACCCTACTTTACTTTTAAATATGGAACATTCCCGAATGATAATAAATTTAAATTATCTATGTAAGCAATAACTCATGATTTGTTTCAAAAGGTCGATGATATATGGTGCGTGTACTTAAAATGTAGGATCTTTTCTCAAATACCTACGAGGTTTTATAAATGTAAGGAACCTCTCTCCTTTACGTAATTTTATAAAAGAAACAAGTATGGAAAGCGTCGATTAGGTAAGTAATAGTACTTTGGCACTATTACTTACCTAATCGACGCTTTCCATAGCTACGTCATAAACACTGCCTTAAAGATATTTTTACTGTAGGTACGTGTGTTTGTCACCTAACTCCTTCTATGTGGCTGGACCGATTTGGTTGAAATTTTGTTTGTATACTTCAACTGGTTCCTGGATGGTGTGAAAACACAATTGAACCCAGTTGGTGGCACTGCTGTCTGTCCACCGGGAAACGCAGGCGAAGTTGCGCACGAGTTGCTAAATATTTATATTTTTTTAGCAAGCTGCCATTCTGCGCTCTGTGTTAGGAACATTAATGAAGGTCACATCACATAGTATTAAATACAACCATTACCTAAATAGCACCGTGGTTTCCACTGTTTTGTGATACAGTGAAGATTCATTAGAATAGATCAATCTCAATTGCATACCTACTTTTTATTTTTAAGGTGGTTGCAGTATACTTTTCCCAATACCCCAAAATTATCCGACCGGTACGATCGAAATCAAAAACGCCGCGACTGCAGCGTAGTATCTAAAATGGAATCGTAGCAACTGCATTGCTACGAGCTACGAATTAATGTGACCTCCGCCAGTCCGAAGATCCAATAAATCGAATTCAAGACAGTAATTTTCCATCTCTTCATGTCGAAACATTTCGTATTTCGGAACTTCGATAAAGCCTACAAACAGCTATTCCTAAGAGACTCGAATATCTACAGTGTCTGGTATGTATGTAGAATTGCTATAGATAAACATTCCAAAGAAATTCTTACATTATATAAATAAATATAAATTATTTAGCGTAACATAACGCCTGAAACTCCGAAGGGTTAGGCAGACCGCTGAACTATACAGTTTCCAAGATTTTATGATTTTTAAAAGGTGAGTAAAATTTTGCTTTGGATTTATTCATATACATATGAGGGTTTATATACTTCTTCGTAGTTTTGGAGACCGTATTCTATCTTGAGTTCATACATGCACGTAAATAGAATATTATGTACCTACCTATTTATCATGCAAGAAACATCTGATAGTCCACGCAGAACTAGTTGGCCGCGCCTTAGGTAGGGACGGGGATGAGGCGGCGGGTTACTGTGAACAAAAACAAGGCGTCCCCACCCCTCCATTCCACCGCGCGCAGGCAACCCCACCCCGCTGTCCCGCCGCTCACATACCTAAGGCGCAGCCAACTAGTTCCGCGCAGACTATAGTAAAACAAAGATGAGTCATGTGAGGTGCGAAAAATTATATTTCAAAGCATTTCAACATACATACATACCTACATACTTACTTATTTAGTAACTATTTCAGAGTATGTAAGGAACTAAATTCCGTGTTACGCCTCCTTTCAACTGTTAGTCGTTGTCAGGAATATTAATAGTTGCTCTGTATGTAAACTGTCCGTATAGGAGAGAAAATAGGAACATTCAACTTTATTGTGTTAATTAACACTTCAGTCGTTCGTCAATCATTTGAAATTGGATCGTGGGTAGTTATTAATAAAGTAGCGAGTGAGTTATTTTTATCAACTCTAACAGATAGGTACGTCCAGTGAAAATAATATTATCATGATGGAGCCAATAATAATCTGACATTGATGAATGTATGATTTTATCATTCAGCGGGGCAAAGTAATTTCATGTGGTAACCCTAAAGTCAGCCGGTAGGGTAATTAGTCAAAGGGATTTATGGGACCAATTGACAAGGCATAAGCTCAGGGCTGTGCCCAGGGTGGCAGCTGCAATGTTCCACATAATCTCTAGAGAGTTACGTATTCTTAGGGACTACGCCATGACTACGGTCTATGGTCGAAATATTTATTACGTAACGTCGTCCACGTTACGTAATAAATATTTCGACCGTAGTAGATTATAGTTTTGGCGATCGGACAAGACTTTTATGCCATAACTTTGGTTTAATTCGGTTTCCATTGCGAATAAGTTCGAAACGGCATGAATGGTCATTTGTGTTATTGAAATCTTAATGGTTAAGCGTGTTGCTAGGGAGCTTGTTGCAGTTATTGAGTTCTCAGTAAATTTCTATAGGGACAGTTTATGGGTATCTGGGTGGATTTGTAAACAGTGCTGTGGGCTAGTTTGTCAAATCTTGAGAAAGTATATATTAAGCAGATTTGATTGGTTTTGAAGAAGGTTTAAGATAGACTAGTGTTCGTAAGCGCGACTGCTATGCTAGAGATCCTGAGTTCAATTCCCAGATCGGTGTTATTGGGTTTTTCTATTAGACTGTCAATAACGGCTAGGAGTTTGGATTGATAGGCTCACCGTTATTTCATGAGGCTTACGTATGTAGTACATTAGTGGGTAGTGGGTACACCTCTGTGTGATGTAATGTTGTAACTAAGGTACCTACTTTAAATTACGTCGATTTTCATGTTTAACGCAGTTTAAATTCACGCCAAACTGGTGTAAACTGCAAGAGCAATATATTACAGATAAGTACATACATATGAATATAAACAGGAGGTGAAATGAAATCCAATAATTACCTGGCAAATGTTTGGGCATAAGTGGTGCTGGTTTAATGATATCGTGTTCGTTCTCGATCGGGTGTCGGAAACGCGAATAATAATTGATGTTATCTCGATAGGCTTGTAATTCAGTGACAATTGTGCGGTACTTACCTACTGTATGACTAACTAATGAATATGGTTAAGTTAATTGTTCCGTTTGGCATAACGTTTAGGTGTAGGTAATACCTACCTACATTTACTACAGTATAGCGGCTGTATATTGGCTAATGGCTTTATTAAATTGCTTTTATAAATGCAATAATTACATCTAGTCAATTTGTGATATCAGATCACTGCTATATCATCATCAACCCATTCGTAATATTCCAATCGTATTACTGCTGTGCACGGGTCTCCTCTCAGAATGAGAGGGGTTAGGGTAAAGTCCACCACGCTGGCCTAGTGCGGCTTTGCAGACTTCACACGCTGTTGAGAAAATCTCTCAAACATACAGGTTTCCTCGTGATGTTTCCCTTCACCGTTGTAAGCGAGCGATAATTAATTATTCATTAATATTATAAGTCAGAGCACGCACCTCTGACTTGACCCTTGGATTCGAACTACTGCTGTAGGTATACATATATTAAGGGTTAATTTATCAAATTGGTTAGAAGAAACTAAACATCACAGAAAAACTAAATTCAGGAAATGTATAATAATAAATATTAATCAATGGTAGATATAATAATATAGTGTATAAATATTATGAGTAAGCACAAGCATTCAGCTTTTACACTGCCACTCAGATTGGCATCTGGTAGCAGACGGAAACGCATCAGTACCTACCAATACCTCTGCCTCTGGGTATTGGTAGGTACTGATGCTTCCCATAGGTGGCAATGACTACTTGTACTTACCATCTAGTTTTCTAATTTGCGGCAAAAAAATGGGTAGTTGTAACGAACCGACAACGCTGCTTCGCGACGCGTATCGAGCTAATATTTCTTACTAAACACCGATTATATTACCTCACATAAGCTCGATTAGCTTAAAATACAATATAAATGTAGTTTTTCTATGGGTCTACCGTAATCCATCACTGGGTCCTTCGAATTGTTGGTTTTGGGAAATGATTGTTTTCCCGAAGGTTTGTGACTTATTTTTCATATTGGTTAGGTACTCGTAGTTATAGCAAATATGGTGTGGGTTCATCTAATTTAAAGACGTCGTGACAAGGTTTCATTCAAGGTCAATAATAAAATGATCTAGGTCATTCATCTAGAAAATGATCGGTTATCACAAATATTGAAATTTTTGAGCGCGCAGTGTATTGCTAAAAAACGCGATCATAACGCTCCGCGGTGAATGTTATCGCGCGCGCGATCCGAAATAAATGAAATAATGTTTTTTTAATTATAAATCTAATTTGGGTAGATAGAAATAATGATTTTTTTACACGTTCAAGTAAAAAAAAACTGCAGAAAAAATTGAAATATTTATGAAAAAGTACGGAAAATTTCAGAGGGGGGCCAGAATCATGTACTGAACTCATGGGTATTCGGATGTGCGTCGATGTCCCCTTCCACCTTGTATATACCTACCTTATAAGAATTTTATCAAAGACATCACAATCAACCCCAATACTTTGATCGACCTGCGAATCTAACCTAAGACATCTCGACGGGACTAGGACATCAGGATCTTCTGAGTCTCTCAGAACGTTCACATCATCATACACAACGCCCCACGCAACGAAAACCAGGTACTATCTTCGTAAAGCTTATGCTATCCTAGTACTTTCTGTTGGATTGCCGAAGTTTATCTTCAGCCCCCTATATCCCATTCGTGGAATAGGTACGCCAATTGCTATATGCGGATAATTGCTATTCCTGCAATACATCAAAAGCTTACATAAAAATAAAAATGTGCCAGCAAAAACCAAATAAACGCAAAGAGAATATTACACTGATTACAAAATAATTTTTACCATTTTTTCGTTCTATTTATAACTTTTTGAAGAATTTTTTTTGAACTATTTATAACTTTAAGAATTTTGGGAACACAAACCGGGGGAAATTCAGTCATAAATCATAATAGATCAGGCAATGACATAGAACAATGAGTGTGACTATGTAGGCCTTATATTATCAATGTAGTCCAGTGAGGCTAAACTATATTTAGAGGTATACTTCCTGCAGCCAGACGGCATTTATGATTCCGACGCAAAAACCGATTTTGATTTTGTTTTTTTTATTAGAAAGGTGAATTAGTCGGGAGTGTTCTTAGCTATGTTTGATGAAAATCGATCCAAGATGGCCGCCGCCACAAAATAGCGAATTACATATTTTTTCACAACTCCCTCAATATGGGTATCAAATAAAAGGGCTTAACTAGGAGAATTCTATACACTATGACAAATTTCAAATCCAAGATGGCCGCCACCACAAAATGGCAAATTACATTTCGTGTCGGGGGTTTTCTAAATTTTTTATTTAGGTTAGGTTATTTTACATTAGGTGCATAAATTCATGCGCAGTTTCTGTATTTACCGTGTGTTTTGATTTGTCCAGTTTGTTGTGTGTTTTAACCAGAAAACATTTTAGAGTCGCAACAAATGCGCTGCTCCGCCTGCGTAATTTCCCGGTTTCATGTCCCAATTACGGTTAGTACCTAGGTACTTTTTTTTTCCAAAACAAGACCTCCAAAGTATAATTAATGAAAGTTCTTCAGTAATGTCAGTTAAATCTGTCCATCTGGTCGATCATTTGAATTCGTCTATAAATAATCACCAGTCGCAATATAGATTAAATGCTTTCAAAGATGTCAGAGGGCTTATCTGGGGCGCAAATTGGATCGAGCATCCTAAATTGGTTATCAACACTAACAATGCACAAATTCCGCTGTCGTGCATTTTATATAGGTAATTAGGTACCTGGGTAGGTACCACATTGGTACATAAAATACAAAACAAAAAACGAGTGAACTGTGAAATGGTCCCGATCATTCGTTTTGGTCCTAATGGCCTATAAAGTTGTCAATGGTGCGCCATATTCATCCGTTTCGTATGATCGAATAAAAAGGCAGTATTAGGTAATTTCAGGAATCACAGATATTTGTGCCTTTGCGGTTTTGAGGAGGTTATAAAGTATGCTGCCACAGCAACAGTTTATTGTTTTATGTTATTACAGTTAGGAAATATTTCCCAGCGTCACAAGTGATAATAACTGGTACGCCTGCTGCTTTTACAGTAGCAAAAGGTTTTAATGCGATAAATATTATTGCGATAAAAATTCGAACATTAGCAGGAATATTTATCGCATAATTTCGTATTACCCAGTTTTGTACATTAGTAGTATGAGCGGAATGATGAATTTTTCAAGACTACCCGCCTATTTTCATAGACATTGTGTCAGTGTGTATACTAATACTACTGCTGACTTACCTACCTACGTATAGTCAGTGGTAAGTTTAATTTATGCCTAGATCCTAGACGTAACAGTTCCTTGATTTTTTACTGTTTTGTAAACTTAAGGATAACATTGAGATAACAGAAAACAAATGAGGAAAAAAACTAAAATAAACGGGACAGAGAAAACGAGGAAGTCCGCCTACCAAACGTATAAGTTACAAAAGTTACTGAACTATTAGTTTCGAACACTATTATCTGACACTGCCAGCCGCCCGGTGTGTGTAACGATCTTTAGATATTTATGTTCCAATCTGTCTAAGCTCACTTTTAACCAGTTCTACCGTACAGAAACTGTATAGAAAGCGACCATTTTACGTAAATAGGTACCTACATTGAAAATTTCTATCAGACGTTATTTTCGAAGGGTGTGAGATGAAAGTATTGCCACGTATAAAATTAATTACAAAACTACGTACTTACCTATATTTTCGAAAGGTTGTATAGATTGTGCGACTGCCTGTGATTGGCGTCTAGAATCGATAATAGTAATCTTAGTTTTCCATTTACTCGCAATGAAATCGAAATAGCTACTTTTAATTAACTGTCTATCGGTATGTTATACCGTATTAGGAAAACTTTAGAACAGACTAACAGTCGATAATTTCGGTTTTATCTCTAAACGGTGTAGATACCTACCGTTTAAAAGCTAAATTAACTTCGGTATTCGCGTGTCGCTATTCTCCTCCCCCCTCAGAGATGATTCGAATAAAACAAAGAGTTGAAGATTTGTCCGTGTCTGGTAACCTGACACTCGGTTATTTGCGTGGCCCTAGAGTTCACCAGAAATAAATCCTTGCCTATATTTGGTAGCCACTGGCGTGGGTTGGATGGTCCACGTGACGTCGTCGGCCTAATAGTTCTACTAACGAGGTATAATAGATGTTACAGACGTTAGCCGAGATAAATCTCACCAGGTTAATGGGTCAGGAGTATTGTTAGAGTCTTTTAGTCATCGGTTTTTAATCGCCACGCAGAGATAAAACTATGGCTCTACTTGGGTGGCCGCTCTGTTACCAGTTTTTATCATTTCTAATAATATTTATGTAGGCGAGTAGTACTCACGTCTTGCCGCAAAAAAGAAATGAAAGATACCGCAAATTATGTTCGAGGCAATCAAATATAATTACAAATACAATCTACTATTTATACTAATAATGTAATAAACTAAAGTTTGTATTTTTGTTTGAACGAAAGAAATGGTCTACTACGGTCTGGTAGAGACCGTAGTAGACCATTTCTTGATGAAGGTTAGGAAGGTTATAGGCCTGACCTGATCTGCGTGTTGCTAAATAGCAACAAGCAGATCAGAAGCCAAGCAGAATTAAAATAAACGGTGAGTGAAACCGCGGGGCAAAGCTGGTATTAAATAAATTACCTAGATACTTCAATTTATTGTACCTACATGATTGTGCCTGTTGGGTTTTCCAAAAAGGAAGTTAGATTATCATTACTGTAATATTTTCTGTGATTATAAGCCCACGTTGGATCCGTTGGGTTGGTGACCTCATAAGAAGTATATATACTCGTATTATAAGTCACAAGTGACGATTTCCTAAAAAGAGCTTTTACACGATGGCGAGAAAATTAAATTACATACTTAATATATCGTTATGTATTTAGAATTTTAGACTTAGCTTCAAAGTATGTAGGTACTTTTTTACCAAGAAATTATGAAGGTACTTTCAGCGCTATCAACAACAGCTGACTATAGCATTTCAACAATGTAATAAACATACCCTCACCTATGCCTATATTCTTCGAAGGGTTAGGCAGAGACATATACTCACAGTTGACCGGTATGTTTAGGTTAATCATTGTTTAATTGAAATTACACTTACCCTTTTAAACCACACCAAATAAATTGCAAAAACGGTTTCAAACGATTTCACCGATTGATGTCTAACCGAACTCAGTTGATTATTCACGAAAGAGTGTTTGTTTGATCATGCGGATTCTAGGAATATATAGTCAATGGTTTATTGGTATTGCCTACTTTGTTGCTAAATGAAATAGCAGTGGTATTGAAAGTAGATTTAATTTAAATTATCAATCACTCATTCCATTAACTGGAATTGTTACAATTATTAATTGTATGGTCCATACATACACTGGATTGGTTACATAAATGTAATTAAAAATACATAATATGTTATATGGTAATTTTATCTTTCTTTGTGGGTTTTTTTTCAGTGTATAAAAGTTAAGTTTAAAAGAAGGTTCATTTTCCTCAAATACTCAATACTAAATGTATGAATATTTGAATGAACAAAGTAGAATTTACATGTAAAACCCCTAACAATTTTGTCGCTCTAAATGATAAAATATTTTTTGAACGAACTCACATATTGAGTAAAACGCTTTATTCGTAAAGTTGAAACAAAATAATATACATAATAATGAGAAATTTTGAAAATAATTTTATACAAAGCGAAACTATTTGAATTTTCTTTTAGGAAAGTGAATGAACTTATCTGTTTAGAAGACACTGACCTTCCGTAGGTCATGAAAAGTCTAGCAAAACTTAATTACAAGTGTAAGTTTATACAAAGACTCAATAAATAGTTTAGATCTATGTGTTTAAATTCAGTTTTCCACAGTAAGCACCGTCATTATGTGGGGGTTGTCCCTACAACTGACGCATGCATTTCATCGGCTGGGGGATCTACTCAAAGCCTCTTTCTTTAATTTCCTTTCAGATTTTTGCGTGCATTGACGCAAATTTATATTGAAACCACTATACTTAAGTCTGGACTTAGGCTGATATTCAGAAAAGAGACTCAACATGAACTTATGCTTCCGTATGTCAAATTTGTATGACAATTTGATATACGGAAGCGTAAGTTCATGCTGAGTCTCTTCTCTGAATCTCAGCCTTAGACATCATGATCTTCTAAGTTTAGTGTCGACGTTTCTTATATCTAGTTTAAAAATGTTAATAATTGACTTGTTTTACAAGTTAATTATTAACATTGTATTTAAAATGTTTTGTTTACTGAAATATTTTCTATACTTATACTATAATAATATTATAAAGAGGAAAGATTTGGTTGTTTGTTTGTTTGTATTGAATAGGTTCCGAAACTAATGGACCGATTTGAAAAATTACCTCATCGTTAGATAGCCCATTTATCGAGGAAGGCTATAGGCTATATACCATCACGCTACGACTAATAGGAGCGGAGTAGCATGAAAAATGTTGCAAAAGCGGGGGAAAAAGTTATCAATACTTAGTTACAATGCGGGCGAAGCCGCTGGCGGAATGCTAGTCATTATCAATTTGAGTGTAGAGATAAAAAGAAAAACGATGGAACATTAAAAAAAACTTCAATCATGTGCAGTGAAGTCGTGAGCGCAGCTATTATCTACGATTACATACCAAATATTTACATACTCGTATAATATACAACACGTAATGTTATTCGACTGGCGAGTACATTGACTCCAATGCACTTTACGTCTGACATCAATACATAATAAATGAAATAATGACTAAACGCATTATTTACCATTCAAAATGGATACATTAAACTTTACAATTTTGTCTACTGGCGGCCATGCTTTAACAAGACATGTCTCATGGATTTAGGAACTCATAAAAACCGTGGCGTACCTAAAAGCCTGGTAGTAAATGTACAGCCGCACTGTGCACAGGTGGTAAGAGATCGAACTGAAATAAAATAAAAAGTGTAGGTAGGAAATCTTCACATCCAATCGAACTCTAAAAGGGATTTAATTTTGAACCATACAATAAAAACACATAAGTAACATGTATTCTTTTTAGAACTCTGCCCTACAAGGTTCTCTACCTCTCTGTAAGGAAGACCGTACATGTGCTGATATAGTTTTATCTATACTAATATTATAAAGAGGAAAGATTTGTTTGTTTGTTTGTTTGTTTGTAATGAATAGGCTCCGAAACTACTGGCCGATTTCAAAAATTCTTTCACCTTTGGAAAGCTACATTATCCCCGAGTAACATAGGCTATATATCGTCACGCTACGACTAATAGGAGCGGAGTAGTAATGAAAAATGATGCAAAAACGGGGGAAAAAATTATAAGACCACGCGGGCGAAGCCGCTGGCGGGAAGCTAGTTTATGTATAAACTACGTCTTACGTAATAATTATGTACATTCATAGTCTGTTGAATCAAACACTGAAAGATATTATTTAATATTGAGTGTTTAATTAACCGTGTCGTCGTAGCTACTGATGATTACCTAATATTACGTAAGCGAGATGCTACCATGCGGGTATTGAAGATGTATTGTGTTCAGTTTGTTGTAAACAGATTGTCAAATTGGATTTAGTGGTTTGTAAATGTTACTTAAATAATGTCTTCAAAGGATTTTGTGGAAGGCAGCCTTCCGCTTTAAAGGGGAAACTGGGCGATATACATAAAGCCGGCTCCTAACTACTGACCTGGTCACTAACCGATTATCAGGAGACAGAAACTTAAGGTTTGTGTCAGCGAGCAATGAAACGTATCATTTTACGGACCATGTCGTCAATATCACCTCCATTGCCAAACGCTCAGTAGACGTGGCTATAAGATGTGGGCGTCCATATAGCAAGTTTAAAGTGGCGCTGGGCTGGCCAGGTCGCAAGCAACCGGACAGGTGGGTGAGACTAGCTACCGAGCGGTTAGATAACACATAAATTCACATAATGCAATTAATGGTGAACGTCTTGGCCTAAGTTAGGGGAGGCTTTTGTCTAGTTGAAATGCACAAAAGAGGATTCGTAAAAAGTTCTCTTGGACTATTCGTATGGCTACTTGGGGTTATTCGAAAGCGTTTGTTGTGAAATTATCTGCCAAGTAATTTAACTGGAACTTATCAGGAGGTGGTGAAAAGGCCCTTAGTATCAGAAAATTTATGGCGGTGAAATAAATCGATGAATGACCACTACCACATAAGACAACACGAACTTTTAGAATTAGTTCCATTTTCTTTACTTATCATTTTACAGCCTAATCTTACTTTTATGTTCAACTTATAAGCTTTATTTTTTCTGCAATTCTTTCTGCTTCAGACATTTTCTAGAAGTATTTTTCGGATAGTGGGCGTCCGGGCCGGGCAATGCTTAACGTTTAATATCAGCTTTATGTGTTAGATGAAGAACAGGAATGTAATATAACCTTCAAATATTGAAGATGCTGTTGTTCCTAAAGTACTAGAAATTTAAACCTAACCGGTTTAACCTAACTATTTTGTATGTACACAATATTGCCAGTAATATAATGACTATGGCAACATTTTGTTAGTAGCCTAGTAAACTATTTTAGTACCGAGCTAACTAGATTATGTAAGAATGCTATTGGTCGAATATTCGGCAAGTGAGTTCCCCGGCTGACATTTCGACCATTTGACACTCTATTAACCACAGCGTTTCAGTAATTCACGTCTAACTTTATCGATGGCACGTTCCACATTGCTCTGAGGACCCGGCATACATTAATCAAGGTACCTATACCTATAGGTACGTGCTGAATAGAATTTGAAGGTGTAATTGTGCTTAATTGCTGCGTCTATCAATGGACACTTCAGCAGTATTGTTTATGGTCTGTTCAATATATTGTACATACAAATTTTTTTTGGTTTCTGCACGTAGGGATGGGAAGGCTTTTACTTTGTAAAACAAAATATTTGCTTCACTGGATGTTCCAACGAAGTCATTTTTCACCCGTTATAAACCTCCAACGTTTAGCTCCTTCACTTTATTACTTAAGAATTTGTAAATATTTTAAGGTATTTGTTAAAAACAGTTTCCAATAGAAGTAACAGTCTCTGTCGCTGCTACCTACTTAACAAAAACAACCAAAACTCGAAACATTGAACATAATTGTTGTCTAGGGTGGCATTAGACTCCCGAGTCCCGACATTCGGCGCAACGGTACCTAAATACTTAATCGCGAGGTGATGACCTTAACTAGCTAAGCTAAATATGCAGTTTAGTTTGTTTAGCTAAGTTGTTTGAAGATGAAATCGCAGAGAGAACAATGTTATTTTCATTTGAAATGATAAATTAAATACATTTTCTTGTAAAATCACTCAATATCCAAGCTGGTTGTACTTAAATCTTGCAAGATATTTTAATCAGCACTGTTGCAATTGGTTTAAATATAAATGCAACGAACTTCATTTAAATACTAGTGCATATTCATTTATTATAATGCATGCGAATAGATGTTTGATATTATTGATTTAATTGACAAACATTGTAAGGTTGCTATGCCATATAATGTTTTTATAGCCTATATTTTATAAGGCGGTTTACATCATATTTTACTTTTCGCTATATAATAAAGGCACATTTAATTTACAATTAATTGAAGGGATCTAACATATGTATACCTATGCCACATTGTTGTAATCACTGACTTTGCTACTCCTGTTAGCCAGGATTTACGATGGGAACATCCAGAAAAACTCTGCGAAATTAAACCTCGTGCCTTGGAAACCCGCAACAAAATTAATCAGAAATTAAATTGGATTGAAGAATTTATTTTTGTTTTGTTTTTGTTGAAGCGAACTGTTCCAAGTGATTAACTTTTTAGATACAGAGAGCTGAGTTTTAGCAATTAGTAGTATTTATTCTAATATTGAAAGAAACTTACTGAATTTAGGTATAAGAGCCATCCTATAAGTATAACGAATCAAATATCGTTATATTCTATTGGTGGTATATCAGTGGTCAAATATTTTTGTCTAATATATTGGTTCAATTTTTGATCAAATTTCTTCCACGAATAGAGTGTTGCACGCACCCATATATTTTTAATGAAGTTTTTAAATTTCATCTTATATCTATAGTCTATAACTCAAGTGACAATCATATAAATCTATGGTGACAATGGACCGATGTATTACTAATACTCGTATTACTTTTTTTTAAAGTATAATTTAGGCAAGTCGCTATGTGCGCAGTGCCACTAACAAAATGCAAAGACATATAAAGTGGCTGCACAACAAAACAATACAATTTACTTAAATAACCTCCTTTTAAAACGAATAAAAACAAAACTTTTCTCAATCTCGCTTATAGAAACATGATAACGGGGGCGAGTTCTAAAACCGTTCGTGATAATAATGGGAAGTAGGTAGAAAGTACCTTTTGGCTTAGTACCGTTGTTACAGGGATTTTATAACAAAAGTTGCAAGTGTCAGTACATCTTAACTTTCACCAAAATATCGTAATAAAAGTCTGAAAACTCGATGCATTATGTTTTAGTTTACCACGAGTTTTCTTAAACCTGGACGCATTTCTGGAGAAAATTATCGTAAATACGTATGTTGATCATACTTAAAAGTAATGATGGGAAACGATTGATTTGATGGTAAAAGTACGAAACATAGAGATAAACTAAGTAACGTGTGTGTTTTGTGTGGAAAAGTGTGGTACTTATTTCGATAAGCGCCGCTAGCTCAGTGATTTTATTATCACGACAATGACAGCAAAAATAAAGGAACTTGTAGCTCAAAACCATACCAATAACAACTCAATAAGCCTAATAAGTGATATATCATTCTCTGTAAACAGTCGACTAACATGACGCTTGTTTTAAAAGCCACCCGAATATACTACAGTAGACACATATTCAGCTGGTAAGACTGAAAGCCAATCTCGGCATAATGGGTAAAAACAATGAAAGCACCGAAAACGGCGTAGGTCTACTGTAAGTAGTAGCGTCATTAAAATCTAGAAGATACAGGTATGTATTTACTAGTTATCTGTTGAGATGTTCTGGTCTTACACACGACAAACTTTTAACTGTACTTTGGAACTAAAATCGCTATAATTGCGACGGAATACGTGCGCTGCATGTGTCGTCGTGTGTACAAGTTTTACTAGATTCTAGTTTGTTGTTCTCATTAGATTGCATGTTATTGCAACTTTATTAGTTAAGCTGAATCCAAAACAGATTGTATTGACATTAAACGTTAACAATATTTATGATAATCCCTTTATTTTTAATATTAAGTCCACATTGTTCTTTCTACCAAAGGGGTTGTACGTGTACCTACATGTTGCACATGTTTATAGCTATCACTTATTTGTTACTTGAAAGGCGAAGGAACTTTGAAGTTTAACAAAAGAAATGTCATCATTTATTTGACGAAGTCTGTGGTCTAGTGTTTCGGTTCACGAGGTCGTCGGCTCGATTCCCACAGGACCCAAATATTTAAGTGTGAATGTGTTTTTTTTCTGGGTGTTTCTTATGTAATATAAGTATGTATTTACAGAAAAGTATAAAAGTATTATATCCATAGTCTAGTACCAATACCAGCTATGGTTAGTTTAAGATTAGATAGTGTAGAACAAGTCCCAGGATATTTATATAGGTAATTTGTAATTTAAGCTAGTGTAATCATTTCTCGAGATGCAAATTGCGAATTACTTAGTATTGAAAGAAAGTATTGAAGAATATTACAAAATTAAGAGGTTCTCCATATCCATCATATGTTTACGAAATCTTTTAAGTAAAAAACAAAACCCTTTTAAGTTACTTTTAAGGAAGTACTTTTTTTTTACAACTGTTGTTACTGACACAAGTAATAATTCATATATTTTTTTATTCCTTTTAAATCTTGAGAGCTTATCTATCTGAAACGACAAATTTAGAAAATAATATATCGTATTTCAAAATAATTATTACATCCCAAATTAAAAATAATTGACGGCGTTGTTTTCTTCCAAGGCTTCATCATTAAAACTTCGTATTTTTTCTCGATTTGTTACTCACAGAAATACTTTGTTTGTGGTTGAGTTTTATTTATTATCTTTGAATTGTGTAAGTATCTTATTACATGGCGGCGTTATCAAACCAATATCTCAACTATATGTAAAAGGTATTCTGAGGTATAGAAAAAAAAACGTTATAATTTATAACTTTTTTTAATATAAAACTTTCGGTACCTAGTCGGTTGGAGCTTGGATTTATGCCAGGTTAATAGGTTTGAGTATCTACACCTCTGTCTAGTCCTTCGGGGAATAACGGCGTGATTATATCTTGATCATAATCTGACCACGTCTAGGAAACCTTTAATAATCACTTAACCTCTACGTTTAAATTTATACGAATGTTTGCCTAGGTCAAACATTAATGTTAAAATTCCAAAAAGTGGTAGTGCTAATAAACGTGTTGACAACAGCGATAGCATAAATTATATCTTTCCCGATAAAAATAGAGTGTATTGAAAGTATACCTAAGTAGTAACATATTTTAGACAACCTTTAAAAGTTTTAGACGATTTATGGCCATTAGCGAACGGTTAGCACTTCGGACTTAATTCCGTTAACCTGTATGTATAATATATATACGAGTACCTATATTATATTCTAATGTGAACAGAAATATACTTACTAAATATTAGGATTTATCACAATTAATAATTTTTAAAGAGAGAGAAAATGGGAGAAATGGCGCGCCATGAAGGAGGCTTATGTCCAGCAGTGGACAACAGTAGGCTGAAGTGATGATGATGATGATGAATAATTTTTAGTTTCACGTTAGTTCTTCTAACGACAGAACTACATAAAATGAAGAGATAAACTCATACCAACACCACGAAAATAAAACGGTAAAATATATTTTAATTTAAAGAAATTGCGCCCCGTGCTTGGTAGGGTGGATTTAAGGTAAAATCCTTGCTTTGTATTATACAAAAAAAAACCACTAAAACTGCAATAAAGCTACCGAAAAGCGGAAAAGCTTTTCTTGTGTTCATCTAGTCGGCCTTAAAGCAGGTTTCATTAGGTTTGTGAAAGCTTTGCGGCTACGGCTATAAGTTTTATCACAACCTTTCTATCGCACTCAGTTACCTCCTAACCATAGACTAATACAGGCGTGATGGTATGTTAAATTAGGGCTTCCTTTAACCCTCCGGGTTTATTATCCAGAGGGTTAAAGCAGAGGTGTAACCTACATGCATATTATGTCCATTTGTGCCCTGTAAATAATGCTCGCCCCTATTTCATGAGACATACATACCGGTGAACTGATGGTATATTATACATAGCTACAGCTTTGCCTATCCGTTTGGAGAATACAGTCGTAGATAGTATTTTGTTACTTTTTTCACGCCACTGGCGGAAAATCACTTTTTAATTTAGATTAATCTGATACATTTTACATTTTTCTACTTATTAGTAGGTAAAAGGGCAACAGCATTTCCTATTTAGTTGTTAATTAAGTTGACAGTAGACCCCACGGCAATTTACCGGCCCGGGGGCACCATAAACATCGCCATTGCTTAGGATTTTCACACAAGTTACGATGATTGGAGTTTGTCGTGGGTGTGGGCTTAAATACATTATATAGTGCCTTCTTGTTTCGAATTATATGATATATTTTGACTCAGAGAAGGTAAGGTAAGAGAGCGGACATTGGCAACATTTTTTTCTTTATCTCTGAGCTAGCTCTAATGGATTATTGTTTATATGTTTTTGTGTTGTGTTTCTTCTAGCAACATATATATAGACTTATAATATGTTACTCAACATTTAGAAGAGACAAATTTCTAAGATACAGAGGTACATATACCTAGTTCAGAAGTCAGGGTTTTTCCAGGCAATGCAATTTTTTGTTTGGAGGATAAAGATTTTTATACAAAAATGTTGATCCCGATTTCAATTGATTTCTTTCTTTATGTGGCTGACGTATAACTCTGGCTAGACAGAGGGATCGTCGAAACGTTTCCTATGGTTAATTAACTAAAAGTAGGATTAAGATTTTATTCATCATATCCCATCTATCACTCGTAATACTTAGATGTCTTTGTTTAAACTCGAATGCAGAGTCTATGAGACTTATTCCTTAGGAATTATTCAGAAATTGTGTTGCGGAGTCTGATGGCAGTCGGTTTCATTTATATTCACTAAAAGTCTAAACAAAATGTCCGAAGATAAAATTTCCTTTGTACATTTCTGTACATAATGCATAAATAAATAAATAAAATAAAGGAGTGTTAGAGTGTTGCATTTTGGGCCAACCAACATAATATCGTTCAAAATCTCCATCCTTCAGAATTGTAACAATTACACCTTAGGGATATATTGTTTATTTTTTCTTATGGCGCACCAGAGTTTGTTCGGCCGTAAAACCTGCCGTACTATGGAACTTTAAAAGTACGTAGTTTCCTCTTTCGTTACTTATGAAGTAACACATGTGGCGTGGTGTTGCAGCTTGTAATATTCAACTCTGATATTATCTGCACGGTGAAAACAAAAGAATTCCGATTAATTCGAGTAGGAACTAACTGACCATGGATTAGAGTCAAGATTAACCGAATCAAAGGGCTTTTGATTAGTGTAACTAATAGGCCAATAATGTAGGTAGTGATTTGTTGATAATTTCGTTTGTGTAAGAATTTTACTTTACAAGCAAGCCTTAATATTAAAGGGAAAAACAATAGGCGACCTCTGTTTTAATCTTAAACACACTTTATTCTTTGAAATCTTCCCAATAGCACTAGGATCGCATAGTGCTATTGGGAAGATTTCTAAAAATAAAGTGTAAGTAAGAGTCGTAAAAGTAATAGGCAGGTACCTAATAAATCCTTGTGAAGCCTACACAGAACTGCTTTAATAGTATAAAGCGCTACCTACTGCATCACAACCGGTACTGGCTACGATTTTTTTTGGGTTTTCTGTGAAATTCCCAGTACCATCTCGGGGTCTGGGATTGTGTCTGTCCGGTTGATGGCAATAGGCTACATGGGACCTAAACATACCGGCGAACTTTGGGCGTACATTAGTACACCTCTCCCTAGCCCTTTAGAGGCTACCGCACCGGCGTGATTGTATGTCATCAAAAACTAAGTAAAAAATAAATAAGCATATTTTGTGTACCGTCGGCGTCGATGCTTATAAGTCTTAATCAACAATAGTGTTACAATAAAAACGTAACAGAATTATCGCGTCGCCTACATCTGGGTAGAAGCTGTTTCAATATTTGGTTACGCGGTCACCGCCCGCTTGTGCCGCGTTATCACTTCCCGTAGTGAAATAATCTGTTATCTACAACACTATTTTGGTTAAATATATAGTTATTTTAATTAATGACTTTCTTTTCTTGGATTTAATCGCGGATTCGCGAATAACCTGTTTCGAACAATTAAATACAACATTCGATTGCTATTAATTGTTAATCGTGCACAATTAAAGTCTTTACTTACAATATTTTTATTCGGCTAAGAACAGGTTTAGAAAAAATATCTCTTGATTATACCTATTTGCACTAGTAAATTGTCTAGACGGGTACGAATGAATCCAAGTGCGATTTTGCTAAACGAGCAGATGATAGGAATTTTGAGCCCATTAGAATAAATAAATAAATATTCATTAATTCTAGCTGTTACTAACTACTTTATCTTTTCTAACTAGGCGGTATAATTTGTCTATGTAAGTATCTAATAGTATGTGCAAACAAACCTACTTTTTGTTAGGCTTATCTTGGGTTTTATATCAAATATGTACCTACAGGGAATACTACTAACACCTGACTACACTTTTCCATCAGACTTTATGAGTAATAGGTAGACTAAAACTTGATTTTCTTCAGAACTTGGTTCGATTTCTAGGTTGAGCAAAGTGTTGTTAGGGTTTCTGAAACTCCGAGAAAATTGGATTTGAACCTGATTAAACGCTTGCCCTGCCCTTATTACATGGAACCTAAATATATTAGAAATGTGGGTACAGAAATACCCTTCGACCTAACCCTTCCGGGGAATATGTGTTTATATTTTTAATAGAGTGGATAATTTTATGTGTAGGTATTTTATAAAATGGACCAATCAAAATAATCAAAGTTACGGTGCTTACTTACAATTAGTCTAGATCACGACAAAACGTAATCGAAATGATCGATCTGTACGGTACAGTCGCGTTTAATTGAATGAGGCAAAAGCGTAACATTGAACTCTGAGAAACAACAATGTTAACAGATCTGTTATGTTTAATGGGGTATAGTTTAGTTGGTCGGTGGCAGACGGCGGGTTGCGCGTGCGCTGCTCCACAGTGCTCCTCTAGTCGCGAACGCGGTGCCTCGATCTCCGCTGCCGTAGTGTATCTAGTAGTTGTTATCGCTAACGATCTATGTTGTGCGTATCTTATAAACAGTCGAATGTTTGAGGTAAGACTTGATTCGTAATACTGTAATATTATTAATTGCTAACTAATATAATATTAAGTCCCCGTAAAAATAATTCGTGGAATTATAGCACACCTAATTGTCATTCTACTTACCTTATAATAAAAATTTAAATTTAATATTTGATATCAACAGCAAAACAGTCATAAATACCTATATTAATTTGTTGTTCAATATTCACTTATAAGTTATAAAAAAAGTCAATATTTAGAAGGTTCTTATTAATTAAATTTCATAGCATAAAAGGTTTTTTAGTACAACAACATCGTTCAGACGAAAACAGTCATTATTATATATTTTTTAATTATAAAGCACTTTGTTGTCTCTAGTTTATAACTAACGATGTCGGTCAAACTATATTTACTTTTAATATAGAATTTAAATATCGTTTGATCGAAAGTGCAAAATCCTAACACATATACAAGACTTATCAGAATAAATACCATTACACTTTACACCGTATAACATTGTTAGTTACACCGTAACCATCAGCCATGTTTTTCTAACACTTTTTTATAAACTAAAAGTACTTATTTAAAACATGTGCATATAATGCAAACACTACTGTTGCTAACGGGAATAAGTGTTAAAAACTATGAATTAAATAAAAATACTTTCAGTTGTCGCGAATTCCCGGCAGCTGCGTACACACATTTATTGTATCGCCAAAACATTAAAACACGTTTGTTAATTCTTTAACAATACAGATAAAAAATACATAAAATATTATACTTACTTATTACGTGCAGATATACATTTTTAAGTTCGTAAAAGGTTAAAGAAAATAGGTTTGACGATACCGTTGGCCAACAGGTTTCGTTATCACAATTTAACTAGAGCAAATTCTTATTACAACATGACACACATAATACTAACATAAGTCAAACGAAATAATTGCTTTTTCTCGTAAAATTGTTGTCAAGTTATGATACGTTAATCTGTACTAACAATACAACAATAGCGTCTACCTCATTGTCTTATTGATGGAATATTACTAGACTCACTTTGAAAGCTACAACAGACAGGTTAGGTATAGACATTTAGTTTTACTAAGTACCCATCTTCTTAGAACCGATGGGACAGACATTGGAAACCCTAAGAATTTAGTTTCACAAAGTCCTAGGTGTGTAATTGCTTGCTAGAACTTTGGAGATCAATTATTGATAGAAGACTTTAAAATTATTAGTCTCCCACTTTACCAATACTTGTAATAGAGAAAACATTTTAGGCACCTAAGCAGTTAAACAGCACCCATTTATTTACAATGTTGTATTACAATGAAGAATAGAAGTAATCTATTAAGTGGGTACTACAAAATTTGCATAAATAAGTCGGTTAAGCGGCAGTAATCACCGAATTATCTACAAACAGTTTAAAAACTGTAATTAATGTTAATCTTTTCGAAGTAATTAAGCAAAATAAAACGGTGTAATTTGATAATATTAAAACATTAAAAACAACGACCGATCAAATAATGAGCAGTTTGTTTATAATTTTACTTTACAATCTATCTTTCAAGATTATTTCTTCCGTAGAGTTATCAGTTTTTTCAATGAAAATGACGTAAACAATAGCGTCGGGAATCTAATTGGTCGATGGATTGGGCCGTGAAAATAGACAGTGATGTGCAAATAATTGAAAAAATGCTATCAGCACCGATGGGCGAGTAAAACGAGATGGGCCGAAACTCGAAATTAACGAAACTTGAAATTAATGGCTTGGTTACCCTATGTACAATAATACCTACCTATGGTCGCTAACACAGACAAATCGGTGTATTCTACATAATTATTGCGTACCAAAACACAAGGCAGTAAACGGTCGAGTTTAAAATTGCTATTTCACTGATGATAATGAAAGCTATTAACAACTTTAGATGAACTTTAGAAGCATTCAATTTATGCAAATAAATCAACTTAGGTAGACAAAGCACAGAAGATTCTCATGACATAAGTAATCAGAAATTTAAGCCGTCGGCGCCGTTCATTGGGATTTTGTAGCTTCGGTTTATTTTACTTTGTAGATTATAAATTTACTTAGTTCGTTGACATATGATTCAGACCAAGGGAAATTTCCGCCGTGTTGTCTTGTAAAAAAATTATTTAGTAAAAATACAGAACTGACACCATAAGGGTGACAATGTCGCTCTATTTATTTTAGAAAAATGACCCCGCCCATATCATTATCATTATCAAAATCATTGATATGACTCCTCGCATTTAATCTTAATTAGTACTCCTTTTATCTTTTTGCTAGACGATACAAGCATGAATGATGAATAAATAATGTGTTGCCAACCGTTCTCAAACTAAAATAAACTCATTCAAAACATTTCTCAAAACATGGGTTGATTTCGCTTAAATCAAAAACTAATTATTTTTGGGAAGAGTTGCTGTTTATGTTGGCTCTAGCGCATCGATTTATATGAAATAAATATTTAAGTTTGTGTGCATGCATGATCTTTATCCATCGCTATGATCATTTTGTAAGACAATATTTCATATTTGTAACGTTAAAAATAGATTGACGTATGCTTTAGTAACCTTAAACTTGGCTTCTCTTGGTTCAAAAATTTGCATTGAGTACGTAAACATTTGAACACCTGAACAACCACCGCTGTACGCTCGCTCTCACAATATTCTTGACAGGTAACATTACTTATACACATGTACCTTGTACTTATATTGGTAGTTTTTAATAGTTATAGATATCTGACTTTTTAAAACCCAAGGTTCTCTCAATCTGACAGCATTTTTGGGTACTTACGTTTAAATTTCATAAGCTTTAAATTTCCTCCTTATGTGATAGGTAGGACGTGACGTGACGAATCCTGATGGAATTGGATTGGAGGTAGGTACAGCATAAAAACAACAAGTTGAAATCAGTTTTCCTTTTTAATGACTATAAAAGCGGTATCTATCAGGGTCAAGTCTGCAAAAAGGTTTTACATAATTAAACAATTACCAGATTATATAATTTTATATAGGTACTTATATACTGTGTCGGTATGATAACTTGTTAAGCGGATTCGTTAATATAAACAGTATTAAAAAGTTTTAGTTCAAACTTTAAAATTAAAGCTGGTATTTCACTAATGTTAATGAAAGCTTAAAAACAGTTTTAGAACTTTTGATGCATTAGTTTTATGACAGTTAAAATAAGAAGGTACCTAGGTAAATAGGTAGGAAGATTTCGACTGGCGAGCGGGGCTCGCGGTGGCTTAGTGGTCAAAGCGTCTGGTGTACCGAACCAGAAGACGCAGGTTCGAATCCTGCCCGCCAGCCGATTTTTTCCTTCATTAAAAAAAAAAATAACTTTTAATCTTAGCATGGAAAATGCTTAAAAAATACAAAAAGAAGGTACCTATCAATTTAGATAGATACAGTCAATACTGAGGATGTTCGATTCTTGCGACATGATTAAAGGTTTCAGAATATTCTTGAATAGTATTAGTAGGTATAATCTTTCTTAGCTCGTTGGAAATGCTGTATTCCCGCCACGGAATCACAGATTTTTCATAATCATCATAATCATTATCATCGTATCAGCCTACACAGGTCCACTGCTCAACAAAGACCTCCATGTAGACTTCAACAAGGATCGGTTATATGCGAGCGACCTTTATCAGGTCATCCGTCCATCTCGTTGGAAGCCATCCTACGTCCTTTCATAATACCATGGATGAATTTATGTATTTATCCATGGTAATTATGTAGGTATTAGTTTTTACCCCACTGCCGAAGGGGGGTTGTTGGTATACCTTCATTCAGACTGGAGTCTTGAATTAGATTTTATAAGCATGAATGAAAACATTAAAAATAATAACAAATCCAAAAACATTGTAATAAGAAATTATCTCTCGGGATTTCGATCCCCACAGACCGAATTTATCCGGGGACAAAATCCGCGAATCGCTAAGGTAAAAAAACGATAACGCGAATGTTATTCGAGACAGAAAAATAAAAGTAAAATTTCAGATTCCTTCGGATATAGTGATTCTCTTTTATCTAGGAGTACTAAGATTTTATTTTAACTCTTGGTCTAGTCGAGGGATTCACTCGTTTACCAAGATTGCGACTAACCGGCTTTCCTCGGAATGGTTTCCAATGAGCGTAAGGAGTTATCAACAAATCCTTTTGCCTCACAATCGTTGAGTCCCCTACTTAGTTCATGTTTAAATGGAACCTTTTTCCTTAAGTAGTTCATCTAGGCTAATATTTACTTTTGGTACGTAGTTTTCGGATAAAAAGGATTTAAGTATGTTGTAAAACCCATTGTTACGTATTGTGAAGTTCGTAGGGTTCTAAATTCTTGTTATTCTTGCTCTAGATAAGAATACGAAAACCTTTTCAGAAATTTAATCTAATTTTATAATTTAGCTTCTGTATAAACTATTTATACCTATTATATAGCTAAGATAAAAAAAACCTTTAATTTCTCCTTTCAAGCTTTTGAGCTTGAGAAAATTAAACGTTTCGTTACGTTAGTACTATAGCGTAATCTGATAACGTCTTGAACTCATGGTAGACTAAAAATTCTCCTCATAATAGTTAAAAATTAATGTTCATGTTCATACACAATTGCTACTGGCATAATTACATAGCTAAACAAACATCATCGTTTATACAATAATGTTCAGTTTTGGCAGACGGGCTGACTGTTACACCGAGCGAATGTGTATTTACTAGTTCGCTATGACGCGGCGAAAATTTAAGACGGTGGCCGTGTGCGACGGCAAACTATCGATACCACATATTACGTCAAAGTTCCCAACAATACAGATAGAGGCTAGAAATGCAACGGAACATTACTCGGGAGTTATGACATAAATGAACACTCGCTCTCTAGCAGTTGAAAATTAATTAAGTACAAACTACGTGCAGTTCTAATAGAAATTGTACCAATAGACATTGTGTTGCCAAATTCTCTGATGCAATCTTGCATTGCATTTGAATGTGACTATAGGTGCATGCTGTGACCTTCTATAATTGGAGGAACACACCATTATAAAACTATGTCTACTTTTATATTTAATGTATTGTGTGTACTCTGTGTTGATGGTCCATAATAAATAAATAAATAAATAAATGTGTTTTTATTAGTTATAATCTTTACTAATATTATAAAGCTGAAGAGTTTGTTTGTTTGGTTGAACGCGTTTAATCTCAGGACTGGTCCGATTTGATGTTTCAGAATTTTGAATTCAGTGTTAGTTAGCCCTTTATCGAGGAAGGCTTTATAATCATCACGCTACGACCAATAGGAGCGGAGTATCAATTACAAATGTTGCAAAAACGGGGGAAAAAAATAAACTTCTACTACATGTTTAATACATATTTATCAAATACTGCACGTTTTCATTAATTTTGCGCCGAGAGCAGCAGTGGCGTGAGTTCGATTCCCACTAGATAGAAATCTTTATGTGGTCTACAATATTGTGTGCCTAACTATATTTTTTAATAAGACAGCTTCCGCAGTTCCGCGTTAAGGATCAAGATCTATGTCGTGGTGGACATATCTACACATAAACTGACATAACTGTTCATATTTGTAAACTCTCATACCACTATACACATAGATAGAGCCGGTTGCCTAGTGCCGCAGTAGTCTTTTTTATAAAAAAATATCCAATGTATGAGCATGGTTCTAAATATTAAATACCGGCAAAAGCGTAGCTAAAAATAATTACGATTCTGTAATAAATTCAATATTGGTTACTCATATTAAATTAGTCTTCAATGAAATTTTTTTATGGATTCTCTACCTCAGATAAACGTAAGCGTAACAATTTTTACTGGGTTTCATTTTAATTAGTTAGCAACTTGCTTGCAGCAGGCTTTTCCGTAAAATATTCTAGGAACTAGATTCTCTTCCCAAAATTACATTTTAATATTCCACGGCTTCCCGTTTTCATAAATAAGATTTCGTCTTAATATTAAGTCACAGTTGGGTTCACTGCCAAAAAGGCACGACTCCAAGCGTCGTTCAACTTGCGATTGAATGGTTACTTAATTTCCTCGAGAGTTACTCGTGTGTGTAGTGTGACGTAAGTATGGTATATAATGTACCTCTTTATTGTTTGTATTGTTGATACTCTGCTCCTATTGGTCGTAGCGCGATGATGATACCTTTAAATCATCCTGCCTTCCTCGTTTAACCAGGCTAGTTCCTGATATTAGCGCGTTCAACCAAAAAAATAAATAAACAAACCCTTCAGTTTTTAACCCCCGACGAAAAAACGACGGGGTGTTATAAGTTTGACGTGTGTGTGTGTGTGTGTGTGTGTGTGTCTGTGTGTGTGTGTGTGTGTGTGTGTGTGTGTGTGTGTGTGTGTGTGTGTGTGTGTGTGTGTGCGTGTGTGTGTGTGTGTGTGTCTGTGGCATCGTAGCTCCCGAACGGATGAACCGATTTTGATTTTGATTTTTTTATTTGTAAGGTGAATTAGTCGGGAGTGTTCAGCTATGTTTGATGAAAATCGGTCCAAGATGGCCGCCACCACAAAATGGCAAATTACATTTCGTGTCGGGGGTTTTCTAAATTTTTAATTTAGGTTAGGTTATATAATATATAGCCTTCCTTGTTAAACAGGCTATCAAACACTGAAATATTTTTTCAAATTGAACCAGTAGTTCCTGATATTAGCGCGTTCAACCAAACTCTTCAGTTTAATAATATTAGTATAGAAGTATTAGATATTATAATTGCCTGTATGGTCTGGTGGCCGCAAATGCGGCTGCGTGAGATTCTGAATTCGATTTCCAAATTGGCAAAGTTGTTGAGCTTTACTATTGTTTCTATTTGTTGTTGACCTTTAGATTTGTAAAGTGCAATAGATTAGGTACTTACAGTCTACACTATTTTAAAATACACAATAATATATAAATAAAATAAATAAACCTATGCTAGTTTTGTATAAATAGAACTAAATAATAATAAAATAAAAAGTTTCTATCTGTTAGTCCCACTACATACATAGTACAGAAATTGAATGATTTATGTAAATCCTGATATTGTATAAATTATTCACAATTTGCGATAATTTCACCAATATTATGCCTGCCTACGTAAAAGTAATTACTATCAGTGATATCTTTGTTAGATACCGAACTTTTAGCAAAGTTAACATACATATCTACCTAAATTGGCTGGAAAATTATGATCTGAGCGTAGGCAATTATTTTATGGAGCATAAATTAATTTTAGCTTGTTACAGGTTACAGTTGTGAGAACAATTAATTTATGAGTAATGCAAGAAATGACGGTATATTTTTTTAAATCAATCAATTAAATCAACAATCATACGTTATTAGGAATTTAATAACTACTTACTTCATTAGTAACTTGTTTTCCGCCAGCGGCTTCCCCGCGTGGTCTGAGTATTTCTTGTAACTTTCATCCCCTATTTTAACCCCTTACAGCCCTTTTTTCGTATTTAAAAGTAGCCTATGTCCTTTCTCAGGCTCTTGACTATCTGTATAGCAAATTTCATTTATGTCGGTTACGTAGTTTTGGTGTGAAAGCGCGACAAACAGACAGAGTTGCTTTCACATTTATAATATTAATAAGGAAGTAAGGATTTAAAAGCTACCGTGACATTCTTTTGCAGGGCAAGTTCCAGTCCGTAACTTTTTGATGCACTAGAAGATCCATAAATATACAACATACTGAATACTGTTAAAGATTAATGTATTATAATATAATTATTTATATGAATAGAGTACGACTTGCCTGCGACTTCGTTCTCGTAGAAGTCGACTTTTTGCAACATTTTTAATTTATATTTAGCTCCTATTGGTCGTAGCGCGATGATATACCTTTAAATCATCCTGCCTTCGGCGTTTAACCAGGCTAGTTCCTGATATAAGCGCGTTCAACCAAACAAATAATCAAAAAAACTCTTCAATTTTATAATGTTAGTATAGATTTCGATGACATTTATGACATGAGGGGAGCAACAAAATCTATCTAGCTACGTAGCCATTTGGAAACCATTTTTCCACGAGATAAACACGAATAGATCTAGCAGAGCTCGTTTGCCCAGGTACTAACTACATACTATGCGGTTAATATTAGAACTTTAGTCAGACTGACTGGTCTATACCATGATGTATCTGTGTATGGTAACCGGGACTCTGTTCTTTAATCAATCAATCAGTCAGTTTATTTTGTAAAACAAAGGCGTATATAGAACATTAATAATTTATGGCTAACTATGTTTCTGCTGAAAGACGATATAAAAATTTGGGATACACGAGAGGAGATACGGCTGATTCTCTGGGGCAATGTCGTCACTCACAAGTGTCAGCTCGTCAGCTCATCAGCTCATGTCAGCGCTCATCAGCTCGTCACAAGCTGCCTTGTGGTTCGTGCGTTTTTCTTGCCCTAATGACACATCTTGAGTTTTATTATCATAGATTGAAGAAAGCGGTTCAAATCTACCCTCAAGTTTTATGTTAGTCTTATGATGAGGTAACGCTTGTCATAGAGTAAGTAAATATCGAATGAAGTAATTACATAACAAACGTAGGTCATCGATCGTTTGTTGTTTATAGTCATACATCAGGGTTATTTGCATTTTTAGGTAACAAACCTCTAACTTTCACTAATAAATCAATAGATATGAATAGTGCATGTCTGTGAGCATTTTACTGGCGAGATATTTTAATACCTGCATGCTTTCAAAGTCACTGAACTTCAGTAGACAGCCATCTATAAAACTGCAACGAATAAACATTTTGAAATTTCTTTTATGAGTTATTTTACGGTGTATAAGTCTTAAGTCTTAAATAGTTGTTTTAAAGACTTTTAGTATTTTAGTAAAAAATGATTAGTATGCCCAAAATGTCGTCCACGGAATTTCTCCTACAAACTTAATTACAAAAACCTTTTGATCTATACCATTTTTTTAATTAGAATGCTTCAATAAATTATTGGGTATCTGGATTCTCAGGGTTAATATTAATACCTATACATACATAATTATGGATTTTTTATTTTAGCATAGTTATAACACATACCTAACTACTTACATTCATCAACGGTTTAGCTTGTAGTCCTGGGTTAGATTCCCGGGTCAAGTATAGTTTAGATTTTTGTTGTAAATAGGCTTGAAATGCGGAAACGAGAACTGATAATCAAATATTCTTCTATTTACAAATATATCGGTGAAGTGAATTTCAGAAACGTTACCTACGTAAGAAGGTTCCTAGTATTAGATAGAACACCGTTTTTCCTTGACTATCGTAAAAGACAGCACTTACCTACTTTATGGGATTTGCACGCTCGAAAGTGAAATTAGTGATAAAAGGAACCCAACGAACTTGTACAGTTCTTATTTACGTAAAAAAGTAAAAATAAATCGAAAAATAAACAAGGAAACATCAAGTTATTTTGTTTTTTAGGCCTAGGGCTTTTTACCTTTTCGTTGAACAACCAATGATAAAATTAAATCTTATTTGAGATTTTATTAGGAAGAGACGTTGATCCTTGTATTCCTCTTACCTTAACACCTACGTACCTACACCTACATCTTTTCAAGGGTTAGGCACGAGTACACCCACGTCAATATTCATCTGCCTTATTAATCCAGGGAGGACCTATTGCTATAGCTACTACTTCTAGGAACTAACTGCTAACGGAAATTTAATAGAAAAACTCAGTGTTATTGAGTTTTCACTCGATCGGCTCGACCCTGGGAATTCAGGTCCCGGTAGACAAGTTGCAATTTGACATTCAAATGAATAAACGAATAGAGACAAAATGTATGAAAATGACACAAGCTTTTGACAAGTCGGGCTGTCACTAATGTCATTTCCATACATTTACTTTTTATAATTTGTCGATTCGAATGTCAAATGCGATTTGATTTAATCAGATAATCTTGCTAGAAATCTATATAATACAGTTCTGAGCCTCTGGGGCCATTGGAGCGTGTTATGTGCGGTGATCCACGACCGGTAGTTGTGTTTGTAGGTCTGTGGGGCATACCATAACAACATATGTTATACATTCGACAAGTGTCTGTGATTTATCGTTAAACTTGAAATAAGTATTTCGTACAGTAGGTAAGCAGCCTCTCATAAATTATATCACCAGAGTTTTCGTATTTGAAGTACTTAGTAAGTAAATTATTTTGTGATGCTTCTGTAAATCTTATTGATCTAAAGTGTAGCAATATTTATAAAAGCAAACAGTTTTTTTTTTCATTTAATCAATCAGCTTATTAATCATTTGACTTTATGCTCTTGACATCAGTTTTCTTTTTATGTTTATCTGATGAACATTTGTTAATTTCCGTTACATCGCTTCCTGACATATTACGTTACCATCAATTACAGATTTTACATACAAGTTACAGTTATTTAATTATTTAATAAATATTTGTACATTTTGGAATCGTCGTTGATATGACTAAAATATATCTTATATAAAAAATTTAATTACTTATGTGTTTATAAACTGTTTCTCTGCTAGTCCTAGTGCAACCGCATGAACACAATTCATATTGTAAAAGCGACCTTTTTAGCAAACCTGATAAATAGGAATAGGTAGGTACTTACTTCATAAGTTAGCTAAATGTTTAAGGCCTGTTTCACCACCTCCTGATAAGTTTCAGAGAATTTTTACATTTTTTTATTCATCGGGCGGTTAGCGGACATAGGCCCAGTCTCTTTCAACACCTGTAAAGGGAAATATTTACCTACTAAAAGCACGGAACTAGTAGCTTTTGATAACTAATTTGATATTAAATTAATTTTCACTAAATCAATTCATTTTCGGTCACACAATTAGCATAGGCATCCAACGTGCCGATGCTGTTAATTATGAATAATGGCTTGGCTTTCTGAACACGTGAAAGCGTTCGGAGGAGTATTCTGACGCCCAAGTGGCTGTTAAATATTTTTCTTACGGCATATTTTTTACACAATACAGTGTATTGCGTAATAATATCTAATCTTAGGATTAGGTAATTTTGAATACTAGTAGAAGTCATGAATAAACAAGGAAAATAACTTATAAGACTTTATATCCAATTAATCTTAAAACCTTTCCAATTTCGATTAGTTACTTAATTTAAATAAAGCGATTTCGACTGAGAAAATGATTTATCGATAAGATAAATGAATAACATAATACATTTCGACACACTTGTCTGACGAATGCAATTAGTACCGGTACCATATTACCTACATTGTTTATGCGCAGCTGGATACCGAGGAAATTAATGGTACCTACTTAAATGAGACGTACCGAGCATATTCGGTAGGTGAACTTCACGGCCGCCGCGCCTCGTCGTAAAACTGTGATATTATGACATTACCACACACCCCTGCACTGTTTATGCTGTCTTGTGTCAATGCAGATAAAACAACACATTTTATACCATTTTTGGTACGTTTATTTACAGGGATGTGAGAGATTTTGTTACCTTACTATACTTAGCATGTTGCAAGAACTAAGATTTATTGGCAATACAGAAGATCTTAGGCAAAGGTTAAAATTAATTTGCTACCCAGATTGAAATGAAGGGTACATTAACTAAGTTTTAGTGATCAAAGTTTTCACGGAAACTGAATTTCTACCACAATTATACTCTTACTCTTTAGAGCCTGTTTCACCCCCTAAAATAGTCATAATCTAACCTAACCGCTGCATAAATTAAAAAATTGATAACAAAATTGTATGAAATTATTTGCGATGTACTTTAATCGGACCTTATTGGGAGGCGGTGATACAGGCCCTTATTGCAATTTATAATGTTACTAGACTGCCTCGTTGCTCTTGTGGTCCCAAGCGCGACTGCTACGCTAGAGGTCCTGGGTTCGACTCCCGGGTCGAGCAAAGTGTTGTTGGGTTTTCTGTGAAATTCTCAATAACAGCTCGGAGTCTGGATTTGTGCCCGGTTGATGGCAATAGGCTGGCCCCCTATTACATGGGACCTAAAACATACCGGCAAAATGTGGGTGTACATTAGTACGCCTCTGCCTACCCCTTCGGGGAATACAGGCGTGATGGTATGTATGTAATGTTACTAGCATTCCGTCAGCGACTTCGCCCGCGTGTTCTTATAATTTTTCCCCGTTTTTGCAACATTTTTCATTATTACTCCGCTCCTATTAGTCGTAGCGTGATGATATATAGCCTATACAATAACGATGATATATGGCGTTCCCCGATAAATGGGCTATCTAACACTGAAAGAATTTTTCAAATCAGTCCAGTAGTTTCGGAGCCTATTCAATACGAAAAAACAAACAATCAATTCTTTCCTCTTTATAATATTAGTATAGATATAGATTTCACTGTCATCATGGGATAATGATAAGCCACAAATTTACTCCCAATCTAGTGTGATTGGGAGTAAATTTGTGGCTTATCATTTCCCAGATGGTAAATAAAAAATTGTACTTAGTTTGGAGTTCCGCGGTAACATGAATAGTGTCATACGAGAAATCACATACTTATTTGCTTTGTGATTACGAGCTGTGAAAATTGCCAAAAACACATAAAAGTGGTGTTTCGACGATTAAGGTATAATAACATGTTAGGTACCTATGTTTAAATAAACGTTAATGTAACGTTTTTTACACATACACGTTAATGTAACGAGTATTTGAGTAATTAAACCTTTTTAGGAAAAGTAAACTAACTTCATCCCACTCATTTAATTTTAAAGCCAACTAACGTTAGCTTTAGGTAAGTTTTGCTTAGGTAGGTGTTGATTTGAATCAGTCTCATATTTAAATCTGTGGCTATTATATTGATTTGGTCTTATCTGTTGCGAAATGATATTGTGTCTCATTAGACTAGTGGTCGTGAGCAAGACTGCTACGCTAGAGGTCCTTTGTTCTATTCCCAGATAGATCATTATTATTTTTGAGCAAAGCCAAACAGAGTATTGTTACTGTTGAGTAAATCCAAACTCTTCGCCAACTCGCTTCTAGTAAGAATTTAATAGAAAAACCCTTTGGTTGATTTAGGAATCGAATAGAGGAACTGCTCAGCATTCGCGGTTGTGACCATCGAAACAGCGCTTCATCCAATTACCTACACAACATTTTAAATTAATAATAATATACATGTCTTCAACGCTATGTCATATTTGAGTTTTATTTTTTGCATGTTTGGATCTAATTTTTTTTGGCATTTACCCTTCCCCAAACTTCGCACTGCGGCCAAGACACCTTTAGCCGTAATCTGTGTGTCGTCTGTGAGTCTGCTCGACCGGCGGCAGTGTGAAAACCATTTTCCAAAACACCGAGCTGCCTGCCCAATATTCGTCTGTTGCCCTAAGTCTCCTGGTAACAGACACGAGGAAACCTAAAAAGTGGCTCATCCATTTGAGATTTTTAATCTCCAGGATCGTAAATTATTACAAATAAGGTTGGTAATTTGGTTAAACTAGTTAAATAAGTGTTGAATTTAGAATGTCAGATTACTTACTATCTGACTGCCTACACGCTACAGGCAATCGCTGTGGGAACACAGTTTTTACGATCATACGTTGAATGACGATGGCACATCAATGACCTAACCGTGAACCCGAATCTTTCGGCATAATGATCTGTTCTACTTAATAATGTTAAGTGGGAGGTTATTTAAGCATCAATCATGTAGTTGAATGACTTCAGTCAAAAGTGTGTGGATAATTTAAGTGAAATGAATCCTCGTTTTGTTTGACGGTACCGGTGGCCATAATATATTTAACCGTTAGTTTTTTACAGTATTTTTAAATAGTTTAGTTTAGTACCTACATCATTGTTTGACTTAAACTTATTTTTATTGTCTTATTTTTATTTATTTTTTCAGTGTATTAATTTTATTTTATTTTCCATTATTATGTGTAAAATGTTTGTAATTCTTTCTATGGGCCCAAAACCCGAAATAAATGAATTTATTTTTATTATTAAACAAGAAAATTGAAAAAAAGTTCTGCTAACTAGTTACAGTGTTACAGCGGGATTGTGAATCAGTTTTGTTTAACATCTATCTATACAAATAAATAAAATTTAAGTGTTCGTTTGTTATTTCATAATAACAGCGTTACACCGAATGCATACGAAAGTTCATACGGTACTTCATCAAAAAATCCATTTTAATTTTGCTGTCTGTTTGTTTATCTGTTTGTTTTGGCTAATCTCTACAACGGCTGGACCGTTTTTGACGAGACTTTCACTTGCAGATAGCTAATGTTATAAGGAGTAACTAAAAAAAATTGTATGATTGATTTTATTTTATAGTCTTAAAGTACCTACTCTAGTTACGGAAAGTGTAAGCATAAAAATGATACCTATCCTTATTTACTTGAAAATAAGCGAAGCCTTACTTCCGTATCGTACTTATTCCTTGTCGTAATTGTCGCTGTCAGGTTACGGTCGGGTTAAAGTTAGCTCGTGCCAACTTCAACCCGTACAATAAGTTTGCCGAGAACTGTATCTTTTTTCACCCATTATTGTAGTTAATATTAAGCGCACGTACAGGAGTAGCTATAGATTCCACCGAATGTTTCGTTCCAAGCATATTTTATGACAAAGTATTTTTTGTCTAGATATATGTATCGTGATCGTAAAAGTGTCACAACTTTACGACCTGTCGAATAAGCAAGAATAACTGTAACAATCTTATTAGTCAGTGGACTTTCTGCCTCGGACCGTGATCCCATGGTGTTACTAACGTGTAAAGAATCCAGACATCATAACAATTATTGAACTGAATGATACTGATTCAATTTGTGTTTCGCACATTAAAAATACATTAAATCGGATTTACGATTGTTATCACACAGTTGTTTTAACAAGACTTAATGAAACTGTTTCAGATCAGTACTACACTGAAAGAGAGTTAGTTAACGAGTATTATAAAGTAACTTGATAACCCAGTGATATGCCAGGACTGCGAAGTCTCATAGTAAACAGTGATGGAAAACGTTATTTGGAAATCTGCATCTCTGACGATTTAGACGCAAAGATATTTTAAATAACGTAATGTAATGGGTATTTATCTTGACGGTATGTTAAACCTGTTAATCCGCTCAGAAATCCTACCCTTTTAAAGGTCGCAACAATAGGGAAACTATTTATTTTATGATAGCTGAAGGCATGTTGCAGTAAAGAATGGGACTCTAAGCTAAGAATTACAGCAGTGGGGCAAAGGGTTGATATTGTTTTTTTATTGACTGCAAACAACGAGCTTTGCCTTTACCAACGTAGGCAAATAATTCCATCATAATAATAGCAAAATGTTTTATACATAAAAATAGAGTGCCTTGCATTATGTTCAATATGACTGGTGTTGAACACATGTGCACCGTTTCCTTCAAAGTTCTTCAGTAAAAAGATTTGCTAGAGACAAAATAGAACTGGAGTGTCTGGAGTGAGGACTATAAATGCCACTTACACGCAGACTTTCCATTTCTCACCCGGATAACTGTCCTCTTGACTAATGACGCTCCTATTGTACATAACCAACATGTAATCTTTTTTAAACCTTACAAATTAGGGTAAGCTCAGGTGATTTAAATAAAAATCTGGCTTATTTAATTAGAGCTACGACTCATTAGCGAAAATACCAAGAGAACCAAAGAGTTTTATTTAAAAAATACTGCAACGTTAATAAAAACATACAACGTTAAGAACACAAATTAGTTACCGTTCCGTTTGAAGCATTGCAAGAGAGTTTTTTTAAATACTATTAAAAAAACCACGTTATGTATCGTCCTATATTTTTTGGTTATGCTGTAAAGTTATTAAAAAAGTTTTGTGTTATTCTAGACCCATGAAAGATAAGAAAGATAATATATTTATTCAGTAAAACGTTAAATTTACAAAAATGCAATATTAATCTTAGAAATAATATAAGTACAATAATATTATGGAGCCTATACTAGGATAAACCATGACCATTTATAAGCGTAGTGTACCACAGATAAGGTTTCGAAAAACAATGACGACATCAAAATGCAAGGGTCTATGTCTCTGTATGGTCTATGTAAATAAGAGTTGTTAGACAGATTGGGATATCTATTCGCACCTAGACTATAATTGCATTGTTCTTGAATTCGGAAAGGTTCAAACGAACCTTATACGATTTTAATGTTGCTGCAATAAATGCATTTTTGTCAGCCATATGGTTCATTACAAACTAGAGTGTGTGCTTTGTATTGTTCTTTTTCATTTCTACATTATCTCCAAAATAAAAATATGGTGTGTCGACCGTCGTGTGTAGAGTTCACAAAGAAATCAGTTGGAAATGAGTCTTATAGACTAGAGTTTTCTAAAGAGCTCCTCTTATGTGCTCCGGACATTACTTTGACTAAATACCAGTTTAACCAAAGAGTTAAAGTACTTGTAATACCTACTAGCAAAGCCCTCGAAATACGATATTTATAGGTATCATTTCTTCGAAAAGGATCTATTCATCGTACCATCACGCCAGTATTCCCGAAGTAGACAGAGGTGTACTGATGTGTATATTAGTACACATGGTACTGTGAGTTCATGGGTAAGTTTGTGAGAATCGAACCCAGGACGCTGAATAGGATCCGCGCTTGCGACCAATTCACCAATGAGGCTGTTGTTATCTAAATAATAACACGCAATTATAATTATCATTATTATAATTCTATTTACAGACATTTTTATCCAACTATTATGAATTCGTAGGCATTCGTAGAATTTTTTGACATTTCAGTTTGACCTACGTAGCTATGGTCCAATGTTTCCGAGTCTCAGTACTTGTTACGAGTGGTTTAATTAACGCTTTATCATGTAAGGTTTTCAGAGTTTTTAATTACTTCTGCAGAGACCCTTCAGCCACAGTTACAGTGGTACACCATTTTCGGTTTAGAGCGGCTAATAGTTTCGGCTTATAATTTTTATATTTTTTAATTTTAAAATTGGAATTTCATGAATAATAATTTACGTAACTTTTGTCAACGTATGAATCGCGTACATGAATGAGGCTGCAAGTCATACACTTTTTGAAAGAAGCGGACCTCATAATTACATATCAATAGATTTTTGTAAAAAAAGGTTACGAAGCTTCGTAAATTTTTGGCGGTGACTCCAACGTCCCTCTTTTCTGATTTAGCAATCGACCGATAGTTCGCCTACAGTTTAGTTTGAAGACATTTGTGAGGCTCATCAAGCCTTTTTATCGGCCGATAGTGCATCGATATTTGCATACCAGAAGCTATGCAGCATATCGGCTCATGTAAAATCTGCAGTCTGTGGGGACTCTTATAGTTACAACGAACAGAAATTTTCAATTATCTCCAATATTCACGAAGTATCCCAGTATATACTTGCTTAAATATTGTGAGTTGAAGAAAATTTTCAAGACAATTGTAATTTAGAATAACAGCGACATTGTTTCTAAACTATGCTATTCCACTCTCCACTTCATTGTCAGTTTCATATGAAAACTATGTGTGGAATGCAACTAGCTACATAATTTTCAAATTGTACTTGGTTCAGAATGTGGCTACTTTGTGCATAAATTAATTAATTTCACTATTACATTTCTGCGTTGTATGCATTTAAAGGCATTTAAAGTACGAGTGCTATTGTGTACACTTGTGTGCTAAAAGGCACACGCTTCCAGTTTTAATTTACGTTCAACTTATAAATTCAAGTTGGTGTGTTTTGCTAAAAAGGAACTGAACGGACGCTGTAAAGGGTCCGAAACGTCGGGATTAAAATAATATCAATATAACGCGATAAAATCCGTAAAAAGTAGTTTTATTTCAAGGAACTGAATATTTTTTTTATAGAACAACTGTATACATGTACTTTTTTTGTTTTTTAACAGGTAATTATTATTATTATATTATAAATTTGAGTGCGATTGGCAGCACCTCACCTGCTGGTAAGTGACCATGCTGCCGAGGATGGAGCACGCAAACTCAAATAATGTCTAAAAAATAAACCTCCTCATCTTTCTATTTCGTTGTTTGACAGTACAAAACATCTTGCTAGTTTCCATAGAAGAGAAGAGCTATAATAAAAAGATGAGTCATTTATTATAACTAGAGTTCGAGTGCTATCTGCTGAATAAAAATATAGACGTTTACGCGTTTCATCCAAAGCTGTCGTGAGATAGATATATGCCGTCGAGAATCCAAACACATACCACATTTGGTAATGTTATGCATGATCTACCAAGGTAGAGGTTATACAGACTGCGAGTTAAAGATGAAGATAAACATTTATGTGATTTATAATCCACTCACGTTCAATGGAGTGACTGATTTGACATAGATACGCTTGGTCTAGTGCTAACAAGCTCGGCTACTGACCTTGCGGTCTTAAGTTCAATTCCTAGGTCAGTAAACAGTTAATTGGCATTTCTTGTTAAGATGCTAATTCATAGCCAGATTTGGGTTATCCCGGTCGTAACGGCGATACCATTATAATGCGGTACTTAATAAATTTTTTTGCAATATTAAGGAGCAGTTTCAAATACATTGATGAATAATATTACCGGTACTACGTTTTCTCCGTATAATCTCCGATTACCATATCCAACTGTTTGAAACTATGAGCTTGTAAGAGCACTGGATATATAGAACCTGCTCTCGCATCGAACACGAACGAAAGTAGGGTTGCTTAGGTGTTTAATATGATTAACATAATATAACAACTATTTCTAATTTTTAATTCTATGATCCAACGATTGCTATAAATTCATTAGCTAAATGGTAAAACAGTAATTATTAATTGTATATTGTTTTTTTACAAGTAAATTGCTTTTTTTACTGCTTTGTGTAAGCACTAAGTACTAATTTGCCCGAACCTGCTAGCATGATTTGTTGGCTTTTTTATTTGAAATGCCACCCCAATTTCACAACAAAAAAATAGTATTTTTGTATACCTACTGTTTGATATAACACGCACGGTTTACCAATACCAAAACTTCATGGATAACGTACTTCGGCATTCCGGTAAAAATATATCTTTACTCAATAATCTATTGCTATTAGCGACATTCTATCATCATCCTCGCCCAAAATATTTTTTTGAAAAGTTTTTCGATGGTATCATTTGCCAAAATAGTCTGATTAATTATTTAAAAGCATTCGTTCGGTTCAGTCAAGTCGTATCGCCTGTCTTTGGGTCAATTAACTTGGAATTGAGTTTTCAAGTTCAAAGAAGAAACTGCCAAAAAGTTTTAGTTTTATCTTGAAATAGAAAATAATTACAATCGTTAGTTGACAGTTTTGTATTGTTAAAGGGTAAATATTTCTAGGATTGGCATCCGCTTGCCTGAAATTTTTAGTAAATTGTCGCCGCTATCTTCAATATCATCAAAGTTACCGCTTCAGATGTCCTGCCTATTGTGGCTTTAAGAAATGCAAAAAATATACTAAGTACTTATCTAATGAAAAATTTCAATTTTATTGATACTTTCATTTTTTCTGTTTTTTCAGAAAAAAACTCACAAAAGAAGTCACAATAATCAAGACAATCAGTTAACAACTAGGCAACCTTATCTAACAAAAACGTTAATTGACGTCCTATTCTTTCGGGCTATCTGGAGAAAGGTCTGTTAGAAATGCTGTCTCGAGTAACTGGAAAATAAAGTCATAGTTACACAAAAAGCCGGGAGGCCTAAAATGGCATTTTTTTAAGTATCATAATTATTATTAACTAGTTGTTGATGAAAAGATTTTTTTATATTCTATAGGTTATTCTGATGTATAAGCTACATAACTGTAAAACCTTGCATTGTAAAACTTTTCATACATTAAGAGAACTGACCTAAGACAAACGCGCAAACCACCGTGCCATACATTTTCAGGACAATTTTGTCCTTAAAATGTATAGCACGGAGGTTTGCGCGTTTGTCTTAGGTCGGTAGGAGCCGGGATCTGCGTAGACGCGATGCGAGCTTATATAGTGATCAGTTTTAGTAACCCACATTCTAGGCAACGTATCAACGCTGTATTAACATTTGCATCATCATCATCGAGCTCTCGACCCGCTTTCTGTGTAGCGGGGTCTCAAAGAAAACCCATTTGGATTTGGTCTCTCAAAGAGGGACCCTCGCTTCACATTCGGTCGACATTGCCATTAGGTAATCAAAGTCATTATTGGATACCTCAATTAGGATACCATTTCCTGCTTCCCGAAGACTAATTTGATGTTGTCTTGATTTTATATTTCTTTCTTTTATTTTAGATGCCGAATTCTGATGGAGGTTTAGTGGCCAGGACTGAGGAATATGAAGTGGCTATGTCCTGTCATCATTTTTAGCATCATAATTATCGAAACTATTCCGGGGCACCAGGTGAGTTTAACAGTGAGCTTGATGAATAAGGGTTCAAAGCTTCAGATATTATCCTAGATAAATATACCAAGACGCCTAGTTTTATGTGTACTGATGTACACCTATTATCTGCGATGCGAGAATCTATCGCTATCAGACATAAATTACGAGCTGCTTATGAGAATTCCGTAGAAAAATCCAATATCCCAAACTCTGCATTTTTTTTTACATGGAAAACTTACAGCTACATACAAAAATAGGAAAGAACAAGTAGCAAATTAAGGCTAATTAAAAGTTTTCACAGATAAACACATAAATAAGTACATAATAAAATAGACAGAAGACAGCGTTATTTAGGACATACAGATTAAAGGTTATAAAATATAAAATGACAAATTATAACTTTATTATGTGGGTGCAGGGCTAACCGTACTTTAACAATTATTTCCATTTAATTTATCCTTTGTTATGATTATTTAATTGAATATACCTACATTTTTTATAGTAATTGGAATTGCATTTGTATAGGTAGTTTTTAATTTCCGCATATTCCATTGTACAAATTTGTTAGTGCATAGTTAAGTTAATTAATAGGTATACGATTGTTGCACTCAGGCACAGATTTCAAAAGTTCTAGATCCATTACTAGCATTGCAACTGACAATGCATTTCCGATCACAAAAAATGTTTGGCGCTCAGCCAAATTGAAATATGTCTTGCTTGATTGCGACGATTGTATGGAAACTGTGGCTTTTCATAGGATTGACCTAGTTATCCATGTAGGAAACTGATTGTTATCGGCCTATTATGTATTGTTACGATATTGATATATTGTATGAGAACTTAGGAATGTTACAGTTCGACAACGAGGTGACAACACAGCATGCAATCGTATCGATGAATAATACTACAGACAATGACGATTTGGAATATTTGGTTGAATATAAAAAAGGTTTGTCCTTATTTACATAGTATCAAGACTCACGTCTCTATTTCCCGAAGGATTACGCTTAGTTGTACTACTAATGTTCAGTGCAGTTCGCCGGTATGTTTAGGTCCCATGTAATAGGGGGCGAGCCTATTGCCATCAACCGGGCACAAATCCAGTCTCGGAGCTGCTACTGGGAATTTCATGGAAAAGATAATTATAATGGTTATCAGTCTCTAACTTTAGTTTAGTCAGACTATAACAATTATTCTCGGTATGCTTAAGTATAAGTACTTATTAAAACAGGAACCTAGATACTCTTCGAGAACCCTGAACAGTGCAGTTGTTATTTTACCCCTTCAGTTAGTGAGAGGTGTACTAATATGTAAAGTCAACCAAAGAGTAAGCTATCCAGGCCACTATTACATCTGCATTTTCAAAGATTGTGTATCTATTCTATCATGCAATATGTGTAAAAATGCATACAATTTAATTGTTAATCCTATTTAATTTAATATTATTAATATTTATCAAAGGATTTGCAACGAAAGGGTTAGCAAAACTCTATTACAGGTGTAATAGAGTTTTGTTCGACCAGAAATTATAATTATAAACTAGTATTCAAGACCTTTGAAACAAGACTACTTTCACGGATTTTATTTTCACGATGTTATGGACCCTTTACGGCGTCACAGGGATTTAATATTGATGTACTGTATTCAATTTTAGGTTTACATTTAAAACAGTCTTCATATACTTCGTGGGGTCGTTGGAGCGAGTGTCAGGGCGGGCGCAGGACCCGGCGGCGACACTGCTTGCATCATCAAATATGCGGAGACTCACTTCGCATAGAAATCGCAAGGTGATGTTTGAATATTTTATCAGAACGTTTTCATACGTTTGTGCAAACTTTGACAATATGTTAGCTTTCACAGATATTTCAAATAAGATTTTATAAATAATAAAGAATACTGCACACAATGATGCAAGATAGTGTGGGAATGCGTCATCCCAAAATTCCTTAACCGATTTGTTTACAAATAACGATCGTAGAACTATTCAGAATTGTGCGGTCATTTACATTTGTATCTTATAATAGTACAAGATACATATAAATCCCGCACTGTTTACCGTAAAAATAGCTGTTTTATACAAATTACAAAAAAATACTAACATAATATGTCCTACTATATTTTTATATCAAAAGTTATCGTAGAAAAACCCATAACTTTATCAGAAAACTTGTCATAATCATATAAATTAAACGAGATCGTATTGTTTTGTTTACAGCTGTAAAGAATTATATACACGACGTCGACTGAACACGGCGCCGGAGACGAGCACCGAGAAATATTTTGTTGTAGTAAGTATACAAGTTAAATTAGGACTACCAGTTGCCACGTATCGCATAAAATTTTAAAGATCAATTACGATGAGGATATAATTTTCTGTAACTGCGACTAAATAAAGGAATTTATAATGTCAGTGGAGTTGCCGCGAGGGCACGCGCTAGAAAGACTGACACCGACTTTATTAGTGAGTTTCTTCAAAAAGGTCAGGTGCATAAGTACTCGCAACCGGCGTGTATGTTTGACTAGATGTATGGATGTGGAAAAAGCAAAAGAAGAATGCAAGAATCCTAGCAAATGGCGTCCTCTAGTTTAACACTAATTTACTGTAGGTATACAATTTTAAATATCATTACCAAACATAATTAAAACTAGGAGTTAATTTTACTTCCCTATAGGTATGAGTGTTTACGCCTGAATTCATGATTAGTCTGTAAATGCTACTGAATAACATTTACCATATTATTATATGAATGTTGTTTATTTACATACTAATGTAGACACGTAAAATAAACAGTAGAACGTCTGGAGCGGTTTGCGGTTGAGTCGAATACCTATCTAATAAAGTATTGCTTCTCTCTGACTAAACTATAATCGGATGGAAGTAGGTGGCGACAACAGATAAGAGAATGTCTTGAGTTGAACGTTCGGTAATATTGGCAGCCGCAAGTGCGTCAGCTGAAGTTTGAAGATGTGCAGAAGAGGTTCCGGGGATTCTCGCAGTGGAGCTCGTGGAGCGCTTGTTCGAGGAAATGTACAACGGTGAGAAAAAGGTAATTTTGCATAGTATACCTACATCTAGATTGAATCATAATGATTCAAAGCTGTGTCTCACTGATTACACCAATCTCACGACTCACGAGGTCTTATGAGACTACACACACCATTATGACCTTTTTATTACAGCCGTTGCGGCAATTTGTTTTCTTTGATTGTGATTATCATTTTGAACCAGTTTGAAAAATACTTCGAACAATCTGAATTATTTCGAATACCTTCTGTAAGAGCACGTAACAATTTTGGACCGATTTTAAAACAAAAATTCAACGGTGCTCTGGGTTTAATTAGAACTTAGTACGCTAACAGGAAAGGGTTCTACTACTCCGTCTTTCCTAACCATCTCATTTTCATCACACTCACAAAAGTGAACATCAACGAGGGTCTGTAAGGGTTTTCTTGGTTTATAAGGTCCATTGATGTATCAGGTAACCCTTTAGGCAATAAAAGTGTGATGGTAGGTATATGTATTAATGAATGAATGTTATAGTAAAAATGTATTCCTTTTATTCATAGCCCATTTTTTCAGATGAATAAAATAAAAAATATACGGTAAATGTAATAACCTGAATGGACATGGACATAATTATGTCGGTACGATTAAAATATTTAAATTATGACATAAAACGTTGCAAGTTGCTACTCAAAAATGTAGATATAATCTATTTTATTGAGGAGTAGGTTGTTTTATGACAGAATTTTATGAGACGAACTATTGTATAATTATTTACAATTTTGGACCACTTTATAATGCGTTACGATCCTCTTAACCAAATATGTGTTTTATATCCAAATGCCTCACTATACTATTTATTGTGGATACCGGATGACCACAAATTTTGAAATGTTTGGTAAATAATAAACATCAAACAATACATTAAAAGCCAATACATACATAATAATTATAGTTTAATTCATGTAGACTTACGTATGAGAATTCGGTGTTTTAACCTTACAATTATTTGTATTTTGATTTTGTATTTTGCGGTGTTAGTCGTCAGGAATCCAACATAACTTGGCTGGTTAAATGCTTCATTACAGTTACCTACCTAGGGAGGGGGTAACCAATACTCGAATTGGCTAGTTTGGTAATTATTTTCTAAATTCAACATATTGCATAAAGCCTGCCAGTTCATATCGGCGTACTGCAAGATGGTTCGTTGCAAAAACTCTTCAATTAAGATTTTCAGAAGAAGAAAGCCATTACTTGATTTGACAAGCCTTAAATGTTTGGTTCAGACGTTTCTTTTGTTTCTTCTTCAATTGTTTATTTTTTGTATCAGTAACGGGAGTGTGACACGTTGTGGTTTTGGGACCTAATTAAAATCAAAACATTGCCAGCCTACAAAATATATGAGTACAATTATAAATCCGTTCGTTTACGTAGAACGGCACTTTCACTACAGTTCATCATTAATCATCTTGGAGTACGGTCACAGTAATGTTTATTAAATTGTGCAAACAATCGAGCTAAGTACCTGATGAGATACCCATTTACTTATTCCGTCGTAGTCATCAGTCCATGCTGTTAATTTAAGCCAAAATTGATTATAGAAAAAGAATATAGAATATAGAATATTATACATTTATTATTATTATAATGATATTTTGAACAGAAAAACTAAACATTGGAAGGGTCCTCGTCTAGATAGACATACTAGTTGGTACCTAGTTCATGTTCATATTTTTATTGTCAGATAAGCTTTTAAAGCTTTTATGAGTTGCACGGTTCCAAAAATCCTATTGATCCTATGGAGATTTATCAGGCAAGAAACTCTATGGACTCTCTTTTAAAAAGTTGTTACATGTATCACTGGTACAATATTGCGATAACAGAATGTCATAATCGAAGCAAAAGTCAATTTTTCGGAGTTGTCTTCAACAGAATTCAGATGTGTTAATTATTAGAAGATATTGATCTCTAACATAATTAGCAGTAAATATACTATTTTACGTAGAGGAAAAACTATGCTTTATGTTACGTTAGAGCATCAAATTGTGTATTAAAACGTATATTACCTGCGAACGAAATAAATACGCAACCACCTGTTCCTGTAAAATTAACTGAAGTTTATGTAATGGGTCGTTTGTTATCCGAATATGCTTAATTAAAATACTTATTTAATAATACAATATCAGTTACATTTTCTTGTGCCTAAATATAATATAAGCTGTGTGTTTTCGTATATATTACATCGTTTACAAACACCAATTACTAAATACAATACACACAAACTCGGACGAACTTTATCAATAGAAATCTATCCTTCAAGCAATGCTCTGAAACTCGATACCTAAAACCCTAGAGGTTCTTAGAACTCGCGTTACTCTTAGTATCTACATGCTTTCGAGGATTTAGTAACTTTCGAATGCTAGGTGCTAGTACTGAACTCGGCTTGGACCACACTGCTAGGAGCGGGAGTCTCGTTGTTTGTTTTGTTAGCCACTGCGATGCTAAGGCTAACTTAACAAAAGCCGAGGCAATAACAATAAAGACTTACCTACACAAACAGCTAAAACAGTCCAGAAGGCTTGTTTGACCACCTCCCAGTAAGTTCCCATTTCATAATTAGTTCCCATTTCCATTTTTTGATTTTTACCGCGAATAGCTATCCACAGGTAGTGAAACGGGTCCTAAGGACTTGTGTTGAGAGAAAACCCTCTCAGCATCGCTTTATTAGGTACTGTTCCATGAACGTTGAATTATTGTAACACTAGACTTATTAAATAATATAGCACAAAATAAACTAATCGAAAGTATAATATTTTGTTATCGCTGCATCTGCTAAACAGCTAAACACCGCCGCCCAAATATATCGTACTCTTATATTAGATCCTTCCTTGCCTAAGAAACTGCTCATTTTCAATAAAGGTTACGTAGTAAAATTTACAACTCTTGAAGTATGACCTATTAGAACGTTTAACTTGTTATTTGTACCTATTAACATGGTTATACTTTCACAGACACTGTCTACGACGAGCATTATGTGGTCGTCAAATTGTGAAGCAATCCGCGTACTGCTATATGGAAGGCAGCTACTGCCACATCTGGATCCGCAGCAGGATGCAGAGGAGAAAGGACCCAGGTGAACTAGCACATAGGTACTACGCTAACAGTATTTATTCATATTAACCATGCTGCTTTATTCTCTGCCATTATTATTTTTAATGAAATTGTAATAACTGTTTTCTAATAATAATTAATAACAATATGATAGGGATAAATTATTATTTATACGCTGCTCTGTGGCTCAGTTCTTTTTAGCAACGTGATGTAAAAATTTATCCACTACTTTTCTAGACAAAACTAGACACTCACTTTTGTAGACACAAACAAACGAAAACTGAACTTTTATACAAGCTGTTGATTTCTATCCGTGGAAACTTAGCTACGGCGCTGATATAATTATGAATATGAATATGAATTTTGCATGCTACACACCAAACAAAGCCGTGTGAATGTGAAACCACCTACAAAATCATATCGCAACCTTTGACAAGTAGTTGCAGGGTTCATGTTCTTAATAAAACATTCGCTAATGTTTCGAAATGATGTTATTTTCTTTCTATATAGCGGTAGAATTTTCAATTAATTTTGTATTTAGGGAAAAAACAAAATACAATGATACCATTTACCATTATTATTTTCTCTAAAAATTTTGCACGGGTACAAATCAACGCCTTGTATACAAAGGATAGGTACAAAACACATCTAAATATATCAAGTATCGGAAACTGGTATGTTGGTAGTAGATAAGCTACCTAGGCAAGTAGGCGCGAGACGTTTATCTAGCGTAGGCCCGAGGCCGGATGAGAGATGTGGTTATAGAAACTCCTATATTGAGCGTTTAAGCTCGGCGCGGGAACTACATAGATTCTTTTCCACACGAAATTAAATTAGCAAAATATTGAGTGTTCATACACTGACTTTACGATACAGGGGTTTTAGCCCAGCTAGTTGTAGCTAAATGTGATAGGATAGGATACACATGACGTCATGCTCGTGAACGGGTGCTGTCTGTTGGGACTGGTCAGCTCTTACTGCAATGGCTGTTTTCTTTGTTTTTTTTTTTTAGTTTTTTTTGTCATACACATCATACTGCATTATACTCATACTATTTACCACAAAATTTTATTGTTACTGTTGCCATAAATACCTATATTTTTTTAAAAGAGTGACTATGGAGTTTCTCTTCCGCTCTTCTTCGTCCCACTTTTTGGAACCGTGCAACTAGTTTGACAATTCAAAAGTGCCTATTTATATGGTCTAATTGATATAAAATATTTTGAATTTGAGGAACTTTTCGTTTATTGTCAGGTACCGGTTGAAAGTGGGTTGACTGTTTCTAATATATTTATCAGAAAACCGCAGAAACCAGAGATCAACACCTTATAGGTATGCGTTCATATAATATAAGGTATATTCATTTCATGAATTATAAAAAAAGTCTCCTATTTTTGGCATGATTTCGGAAAATGAGCTTGCAGGTCATTGATCGGAGTGCTATTCTTTTAGTTACATCTGCTACTCTTAATATTACGATGCAAAATACATCAATCTAAATTAAATAACGTCACTTAGCAATTCTTTTGTGTAACCCACCGTCTACGATCCCAATCTACTCGTTTATTAAATATTAAACTTCAAATAAGTAATGACTGGGATACAGAACAATCAAATGTCTGTAAGCTATTCGTATGATAAATGACACATGCTAAACTTTGTTGGTAAGAACTTTGACATAGAGTCGGCGTAAAGCATGATTTATGTCTGGCAAAGGTTTACTAGTATTAATTTGTATAATATAAACTTACCAGCTTCTGCCTGCGACTTCGTCCGAGTAGAATAGTTACTTTAGTTAATGTTATCATTGTTTTATTTTAAATTTTCATAAAAAAATCCTATTTCTTAATTGAAATACTACTCCATGTTCCATAAAAAAAATCAAGGACCTCACCCTTTTTAACAACCGCCAGTGTAAAGAAAAAAAAATATTTATTAATCTTCTTTGCTTGTTAACTTTACTAATTAGTTTGTTTTGCTACAATTCTTTCTACACAGTTGGTCTAGATACATTATTTTTAAAGTTATGTTGGTAAAGAATTGACCAATGTGAAAAATATAAAGCCTCTGACCAGTATAAAGTATTGTACTGCCCTGTATTGTAGTTATTAAGAGTTCTTCTGTAATTTATGTAAGTATACCTATAAATCAATTATTATTTATCAGATTGTACAAAGGGTAATTTACGTATAAATCAATTATTATTTATCAGATTGTACAAAGGGTGTTACGATTGAAGACGCGAATTTCAGAATTTACATACCAACTTTAATTTTAAAACTTAAGTATTCCAAAAATCAAAGCTATAATTATTTTTTTGTGAAATCGGTTATCCTTTTGGTAGTCGGGTAAAAAAAGCCATGATAATTTTCATACGTTTTACAATACCTATCAGAAATGTTGATCAATAGTTGTAAACAATTAACTAATAATTCCAAAATTTTTACTGCCGAATATACATACTTAATGCAGAATTAAATTATTAAGGAAGGCATGACTGTCTCCTGAGATACAGGTTTCTACTTAGTTCAGTCGGCAGAGCTCAAAATTCTTTGTAATATTTGGTTGCTAATAAAACTTAATCTCATCTAAAGCTTTAGTCTCTACCTACCCCTATGGGAAACAGGCGTGAAACGATGTATGTATGTATATACAATCTATTAAATGCTTACAGGAAATACAGTAGTTGAATCAATGTTAACGCCTGCACCGGCGATCCACCCTGAGGACTCCCGGGCGACCCCGCCGTCACCGCCCTGCGGCAGACTCGGCCGGTACCGAGGATCTGCGACTGCGCGGCTGCGTCAGCGCATGCGGGACATGGTCCGAATCATTGGAGGACGACCCGCACCGCCAGGAAAATGGCCCTGGCAGGTCGCCGTGCTCAACCGATATAAGGTAATAATTATACTTATGCGTAGAACAACGCTGAATAACATTACACCATCCCTGTATTAACTCGGGTTTAATGTGGTTCCTAATAAAAAAAATCTCGAGCAGTGTTATTGCTACTTACCTGAGAATCGAACCCAAGAAGGACCTCTAGTGTAGTTTACTTTCTTACGTATTAGCAAGATCTTAGTTTACGTAGCTGCGATCGTAAAAATCGGAGAAGAAAGAATATTGGTCTGTAATAAATAAAAACGAAAGTCGTATTATATCATTTTAATCCAATTTTTTTCTCTCTCCGATTTTAACAGCCGAGTTGAAGTTAGCTTGTGCCAACTTCAAGCCGGACAATAAGTTTGGCGAGAACTGTACAGACATATATACACATTCACGCCTTTCAAGCGTAGTCAGAAACTCTAGACCACTTGCTACGACTCCTGCATACTTCCTTTGCCTCTTCCACGTCCATACATACCTGCATGGCTAAGCTAACTACAGTCGATACCTAATTTGTTCAGATTTGTTATGTTGGCTAGACTGGCAGTTAACAAGCCGATAACTGAGAGACTAATGTGAGCACACCCTTACACATCAAAATTGAAGGCAAAAAAGTCTAAATAAATGAGGTTGGATAAATAATCAAAAAGTAATTAAGCGAATTTACCATTTCGAACATTATATCGTACGTGGGTGGAACACGGGTCAGTTACTGCCTACTGGGTATGTACAGTCACGAACAAAAACATGTATACACTATCAAAAGTGTTAAAGCAATTTTTTCATGAATGAACGATTCCAACTTTGAGATAACACTAATGTCACTATAGTATTAGTTCGTAAATACTGGGTTCGTAATATCATAAAAGTTCTATTAGGACTTTAGGAGAAAATCGCTTTAGCCCTTTTGTTAGTGTATACATGTTTTTGCTCGTGACTGTACTGACATTTTTAAATTGAAATTGATTACAAAAGTATTTTGGGTAGATCAGAATGTTGTAGGTCAAGCTGAAATTTATCGAATAAATTGTGAATGTTTCAACGTTACTGTATTTGCAAACTGTGGGCTAAGTTAGTAGGTAGTATGAATATGAATAAATCGTAAAGTTTTATTGGCGCAACTGACGCAGTGGTCGAGCAATGGGTTCCTGCGTTAGAAGTGTAGAGTTCGATCTCGGCATGGTACAAATATGTAGGTATGTAAACACACTTGGAGCGAATCAAACCTTGGGGTAACTTTTTCAGGAAAAAATAATTAAATGCAAGTTCTAAATAGAGAAGGTTATTTTCATTTTCAAATTGTGCTCTAAGGATACCCAGGTACTAGCAATTTAGTGGGCAGCATAAAATGTTTACCTAGTTTTGCTGTTACAAACAATATTAGCAGCACATTCATTAAGTAGATTATTTTGATAGTTAAGTTTTGTGGTTCCTAATTACCAAGTAAACCCACTACCCGACACTGAAAAATAAACTGTAATTAAGACCACGTTTATTAACACAAATATTTTTTAAATGAAGTACGCGAGTTCTGCACAGTCACGCACGGAAGTATTCAGTTTAAACTGTCTAACACATTTATTTAGTAATTAAATTACTGCCCACAATATAGTTGTTAATTTGCATAAAGGGGCATATTATTCTAATGTAACGTACTTATAGTAATATCGTAGGTACGGCTTACTTTAAAAGTAAATATTTTACTATATCGCTGAGAGCGGATTTACAGGGCTTTGGCAAACAAACATTTACATACGAATTTGTGTCGACACTATTATTACCTACAACTGCAAAAGTTTGAGATTGAGTGTATTCACTCCCGCAAGATTGTGTTAAAAGTTTATTTAAAAAAAATACTATTTTTAATGAGGGTCGATTAAGCCATGGAATCTCTATCTTAAAACATTTACATAATTTCCTTTTTGACAAAATGGACCTTAAATATTCTAATTAGAATAAGATTTTGTCAAGAGGGATATTAAGTAAATTTATTTTGCTATCTCGTGTACTTAAGGTCTTCATACCCGTTTAAAGGCAATTAAGCCTGTGTTGGCTCAGCCCTGAGATTAAAATTCAATATCTAGGTAGGTATATTTTCACTCATCTAGGTCGCATATTTACTTAGAAGCTACGAGTAAATTATAAATTCGGTTATGGAATAAATTACAATTTGGGCTTACGTAAGTGGTAGGATAACTTTCTAAGACGCTTAAAAGAAATAATCTTCCCGAATAAGTCCTGGTATCGTGCGGATTAAGCAAACTTTCATTGATAATACTTAGAAATACCCGTTATTTAACTCGAATCTTATTCTTTAAACATTAACGTTAACACCAATCAAAATTAACCTATTTCTAGTGTATTGATTCCTCAGTATGGTTGGTTGAAAGATGGATATATTCCTATTCTTGACACTCACAAGATTTGTCATATGATTTTTTGAAAATTAACGATGAAATGACAAACGATCTACTTATTACTTTAGGTACAAATTTGTCCGGAGCTTTTGTACTCGTGATGCATAGACGTCTTTTACGAGACTCGTGGGTATAGAGGGTGTAGTTATATGTGTAGGGAGACAACAAAGTAGAGCACTCTGCGAGAACAGACTAGGTATTTCTATGAGAAGATAGGCACACCTATACCTACCTACCTATGTACATAATTACGTTTACTAGATTTAAAAATTTTAATTTTGCTACACCCGATCGGGTAGACTGTTGACACCTAATTTTTTTTAAACACGGTACACAGATTCTTATTTTGACTTAGGAACAACAAGAGAGGAGTTCTGCAATTTTGTGTTACTTTAAAACGCTTAGAACCTGTTCCACTACCTTCTGGTAAGTTCCTGTTAAATTACTTGGCAGATAAATTCGTATAAATTGTGTTCCATTTTTTATTTTATCTGGCGGTTAGCAGTTATCCATAGGTGGTGAAACAGGCCCCTATATTTCAATTATTTCATCAACCAACTTCGTACACATTAAAGGCGATAAATGATGTGCACTAACCATTTAGCACGATATCAAAGCAAATGTGTGACACATTAAATGTCAAAAACGTAGTAGTAAGCTAGTACAAATGGCCCATTACTGCGATTATGTCTCACAAAACCCTTGTGTGCAGAATGTTATTTATTGCACCTGTATGGCAGAAAGCCAGTGAAATTATTGCATTCGCAGCATTAGTAAATTCGTGCTTGAAATTCTGGATAGTTTTACTAGTGCATAAAATTCAAGATAGCATATACCTAGAGGTATTTTTCAATTATGGTAAAACGTTATGTACGCTGGCATATGTTTGAATTTAGGAATTTTGTTTTAAAAAACCAAGCAAGGTACCTCTACAGTATAAAATATCGAGACCTCAAAAATTACTAAGTACCAAGTGTGTTTTTATTTTGGTCAGATCACCTTATTCTATTTATCTCTCGTGTCGTAGTTTATCAAAACATTTATTGTTTTTTTTTCACAACAGGAAGCGTTTTGTGGCGGCACCCTCGTCTCACTTCGCTGGGTGGTGACGGCAGCGCATTGCGTGCGCAAACGCCTGTACGTGCGCTTGGGCGAGCACGACCTGCTGCTGCGGAACCGCGGCGAGCTGGAGATGAAGGTCACGGAGGCCGTGATCCATCCCCGCTATGACCCTGACACCGTCGTCAACGATGTTGCCATGCTACGGTACCACTTACCATACTTTACGACGGCATTACGTCACTGTTATTGTCTAACCTCAGTAATTTTGCCTCAAATGGCTGTAAACTGAGCTTATTTGGCTTAGTACATAAAATATGCGTAATAATACCTTGTTACGGTCCAATGGAGTCATAAAATATGTTTAAAAGATATAATTTCTGTTTTCAACTTTCTAAATTGTACTGGCTTATCGAATTATGTCCTGACTAATTCCCTAACGAGCTGTGTTGGTGATCACTACTTATTAATTGGCTTTGCTATCATCGGGGTATTGTAACATTGCCTGGTATGTGGATAGATACTATCTACATAGTATAGGACGTATTATCCCCGGGGAGCACATTAAGCCGTCGGTTCCGGGTATCATGCGAATATCTATGATAATCGCTATCGGCAATTAGAAACCTGAAAGTCTATTAACCAGTTTATTCCGGATATCGGTATTGCATTATAATGCTACGGGCACACTTAGGGTAATTGCATCAATTATTTTTAGTTTAGTTGTTATCAGTGTGTCTTTAAAATTTTTCGACATATTGAGACTAAACTTATTATGATTTTTTAATTTAGTCTTAGGCTGTTTATCCACCGTCACCGGGACGTCACCGGCAACGACATTATTTTTGTTCGAGATCACGTTGACGTGACGGGCGTGCGGTGGACACACGGCCATAGTAAATGTATGTATCGCTAAATCGGCACCGTCGTCTCGTTGCCGGTGAAGTCCCGGTGCCGGTGGCGGTGGACAAACAGCCTCAGTGTAAGCGTAGAATAAGGGTTAAATGCTAAGATACTTTATCGTATCATGTGAAATATACTTTCATTAATTTTCGCCTGGTTATTATTCACCCCAAAGTGCCTACCTATTTATAAAAAAAGGCTGTTAAAAGGATATGGTGATGTAGATACCTTATAACAGAAAACATATAATATAGTTGAGTTCCCCCAGACTCATAATATCGCTTTTCTGGCTGGGTTGACTGAACTTTAAGGCTATCGTATTATATTTTTCTCCACGGGCCTTCAACAATGAGTTATCAATTTTATGACGGAATGCCACCCCGTCAACCGTTGGATAATGTTGTTCTTTTTTTAATAAGCGTTTTCCGTGATATTGCTTACTAAAAAATATAAACTCTGCTGTGTTTAGTTAACATAGTATCGCTTTTTAACACATTTTTAGTAAAAATTAACATGATAGTGGGAAAAAAGTGCAAACTTTTTATGATAAACATGCTAATGAATGAGGAAGAGTTTGCAAAATTTATAAAGATATTATAAAGATGAAAGTGTAGATTGTATCTATGAATAATAATATATAATTCTAAGAACCTCTGTGTAGCCTGTTTTCATCGTAATATTCAAGTTGGCTTCCTGTCTAACCAAAAACGGCTGAATATTAAACGAATCTCGCATATTAAAATACATATACTGTTTGTATACATATAAATATGTACCCAGTCCTGTTTAGTAATTTATTTATAAAAAGGTCTTTTGGAAGAACATAATTAATTTGTGAATGTGGAATGGATCAAAGTATGATTGTAGTGTACTTTTTGTAATCTTTAAAACGGTTTCTACCAAAATTATTGACGTTTGAAGATAGTTGTACTTGTAAGGACATCGATACCGCTTAATATCGAGCAATCATCGTAACAGATTGTTTGTTTTTTTATGGTAGTTATCGAACCAGGCAATAAAGCTTTTCAGTATTTGTACTCTAACAAATTGTATTCTTATACTGATTGTTTTGGGTTGAATCCCTTTCGGGTAAATACCTATACATACTTACATATATTTTCAATAAGCATTCCATTTGTCGTTCCAAATGTCCGGTCCGTGAGACCGCCTTCCCATTTTCCTGTATCGATAGCGACCGAATAAAATAATATCAAAGATTTTCTTCGCGCGTTGGAGGGTTATCGTCCTGTTTATTATCGTGGAAAGTATCTTACACATTTTAAAAGAAAAATTGGTTTTTGAAGCGATTTTCAGCGGAAGTTAATCTGTAAACATTGAAAGATGTACGATATTAAATTTTAATAGTACCTATATTTATACATAGCTTTATTCATATCTATTTTGTACGTCGAAATATTTCGGAACATTTTCTTCTCGCAATAACTTATGACTGTATTGGTAATGTTAGAGGTTTAAAATAAAATTTAATTTCCTTCTTCGTATTGCTAAAGTTCGACGATAACAAAGTTAATATTGGCAATATTTCGAGTTGAGCACGTAATAAATAGATATATGAAAAGCGAATGGATTTTCTAGTCATAAATTGAATAAAATTTCCATAATTTCGAAATGAAAGATTATGAATGTGTAACTTTTTATTTTGCAAGTTGTGCCTTTCCGTATAATATGAGCCTTATGTGACTTTACCGCATAAATGATATCCAGTCATATTAGGATATTTAGTGTTTTGGTTGATTGTGGTTTATTTGTGGTTGCATATGATGACGACGTCTGTGGTCTAGTGGTTCGAGTACCGGATTGCTGATCACGAGGTCGTGGATTCGATTCCCACAAAACACAAACATTTTATGTGATGAACTTAGATGTTTGTGTTTGTCTGGGTGTTTCTTATATATTACAAGTATGTATTTACAAAAAAAAGTATATAAGTATTATATCCATTGTCTAATACCCATAGTACAAGCTCTGCTTAGTTTGGGACTAGATGGTGCTGTGTAAAATTGACAAAAAAAAAACACAGAGTAGCAGTAGTTATATCTTATCTGGTTTATGCTCATTACTTTTTAAACAAGATAGTACCTATAGTACATAGGATACACCGCTGCAAGGAATGCTGATGCAGTGCAAGAAATAGACCACAGTGATTTGCGGAAAACTTTACCGAGCCATAATACTCGTATTATACGTTCTTAGCGTATTATATGGCTCAGTAGCGAAAGCAGCAGCCTGTTTTTATCAGCATATAAGTACTGCGATCTTCCAGAGTAGAGATAGTGTTACAGTTACCATAACGCTATATTTTTTTAGGAAAACAACACTGGTGAAAAGTGTTAATAGTTTTGAGTAGTAGGTATTAGGTTACATACCTACCTAATTAAAAAAAAAGAACAATAAGGTTATCTACCTGTCCGCAATAAATACAGTCAAATTGACCTTTTGAAATTCAGTTCTTTTTACGATTTATTATTATTTGTTGTAATTTTATGATTTGTAATGTTTTTTAATTTGGCAGTTTGCCTGCGCCTGCACAGCCTGATATGGGGCATGGCGTGGCATGTTTGCCGCCTGCCCGCCAGCCTTTGCCACCGCATACCTCCTGCGTCATACTAGGCTGGGGCAAGAAGAGACCTACTGATGTGCATGGCACTAGAGTACTGCAAGAAGCACAGGTTTGTATTACGTATTATTTCTAGGAACTTTGAAAAAAGGTTAAATGGTTATTATACCTTTGTAGGCCTGTATTGATTACGGTGTGATAGAGAGTCCTCAGCTTGTAGGTGAAGAACAAAAATATCAAGGATCGATTAGCGCAGTCCTCAAGCAGTCAAGTCAGGTTTTGCACTATTGGACGCGGGTGTACAATTCAAATTACCTACCTACAATACCTATAGAGAATTAAAGGGATGCTCTGTCAATTTCCCGCAACACGAGTGTAATATTAATTTTGTTAGGCGTACTGGCATGTGACGTCATAATACAGTATAATACGATCTGTATATAGAATTAAATAAAAATGCTCATATTTTTTTTATTTTTGAACCGATTTCAACGTTCTTTTTGTTATTCGGGTCAAAAAAAATATCAGACAAATAACAAAGAAAGAGCTTCATATTGGTCTATTTACAAAGGTAAATCTCGATAGACCCAATCAAGATCGTAATCATGATGTGTCCCTACATAACGAATGTGATAAAACTCTCTACATAAATTCCATAGCTTTAATAATCTTTTGTAAGTAGATACACAAAGCTTAATTGGTCTAATGGTTGCAAACTTTGCTAATGAGCAAGGAACCTTTCCACTCCCAGATTGGGTAAAGTGTTATTGGGCTTTTCTATTAGGAAATTGGCTCGATTATCTAGAGAAGTGAAGTCGAATTAGGAAGTTCGATTCCCAGAATTCTTTCCGATGATATTTAATATTCTTGTTTCAACATTAAGTTTCCTAGATTTATAAGTGACTGCCCGTGAATCAGCCAGTCAATCAGTAAAACAAAATTAATAAATACCATAAATAATAAAATAAAAAGCCTTTTTATTTCTTACAGCTTATAAAACAAGAAGTTAGATTAAATTTAGTTTACTTACATTACAATTATTTTCCTAAATTTACTTGTGTTAGTTTTTCCTTAATCCTACACTATTATTCTTCATTTTGTAAGAACTCCTCTGTAGGAGGACAGAATTAACCATAAATTCATGGTTGTAAATCCACAGTTCTGCCTAATACTTCGAGGACTAAACACAGTTAGGATAACTGTTCTATAATTAAATATGATAGTGGCATGTCTATTTTTTATACTTCATCGCCTAGATTACATTGCGCAGTTAACATGTTTCTGCGATCGTAAACTTTCATAATTGACCGTAACAACTTGTATGCGACTTAGCGATAAGTACTTTATACACTCGGTTTCGAGTAACTAGTTATACATAGTTTATCTGCCAGTAAGCCACGAGGGACAACTAACTCATAAGCTGGTGCTAAATATCTCAGTTGACTTGCGAATATGTTAGCAAGTTGAGTTGCATGCTTCCATTACGAGCATGCTTGTGTTATGAGTCTTCATCATCAGCCCATTAACACCACGCTGGCCTAATGCGGGTTAGAAGACTTCACATGCCGTCGAGAAAATCTCTCAGGCATGCAGGTTTCTTCACAACCTGCATGCTGATGTTTTCCTTCACCGTAAAGGGAGTAATGATTACGCACATCATTTAGAAAAAGTAAGAGGTGCGTGCGCTATATTCGAATTCGAGACCTTTGACTTGACAGTCCAGTGGTCATACCCCTAGGCTATTACTGATCTTGCAAAATGTGAGTTGCGTTATGAGTGCTATGCTAAAAGTTAAACTTAAGAATTATAATATAAATCGCGTACACGACTTTGCACACCGTGCAATAATTTCCAAGACAAGCTGATTTCTCATTGTATGAAAAGCCTTTACCTATGCACGGCATAACTTGGCCTGACTTAAGTTTGGTGTTTGATTGCGCAACCCAAAAGGTATAACCTAAACAATGCATTGCGCATTTAAACAGCTAAGTTCATTCAGTACGTTTACCATGAGTTCTATCGAATGGCTATCGATAGATTTTTTACGCATCGAAACGCTGTAATCCTATAGCAGATTTTAGTTCCTTACGTTACCTTCGGCGCTGCTAGGGTTTTCCATACAAATATTGTACGGCGTCGCTAGCGAGTCTAGTCAGAAAAACTCATGGTCGAGGCACAGTCCGGCCGAGTGATGTCGCACTTACTGTATCTATACAGCTTTATATTATGATTCAGCTAAACAAAATCTGTGTTTTGATAAAATGTTGGTACTTATATGTCAAAACGCTGGTGTTGTTAGCTACACAGGCTACCTGTGAGTATACCAAATCCCTTGGCGGATAATTATTTATGGCGCTATCAATATCAAGATCGGAACTTGTCGTTGGCTGCATGAAGGTATCTAACTCTGTCGATTGTACGTAACTAGTATGAAAGCTTGATAATGAGCATCCAATTACTGTGATGTGATAGATGGCTTTATATTCCATTACTTTGCTTTAAGTGTACCAACACTTAGCAAAGCAAAGTATATATATTATTATTAATATATATATATATATATATATATATATTATAATAATTATATATTAAGAATAAGTATAAATGTACCTTTAGCACATTTCCTAATGAAAGCAATTCGTCTAATGAATCTAATCTATGTTAATGTTAATCCAACTCGTTATGTTGTATGATGTACGTATAAGACACAACTGTAAGTAATATTGTAATATTTATCTTAGGTTATTAATTTCTGAACCTAGGTAGGTACATACAAATTATAAACTCTCAAGAGTAAATTTTGTAGGTTTCTTTATTGGAACTTTATAATTTACTCTAGAAAATAGCAACAATCAGCCCATTGTTTATACTACGTAAATTGAAAGCGAAATTCAAAAGGAAATTCAGAGTTTATTCGAAGTCTGTAATTTTCATGTCTGAAGTCTACTTCTTTGTAGAAAATTATAGACTTTTGAACAAGTTTTTCTACGCCAGAGTTCTGTCAACAATCTCTCAATTATCCTTAGAACCAACTTTACAGAATTAACGCTTCATTACGCTCCGGTGATGAGTGTGATAACGAACTCGTTCTAATTTGGCAAGACCGTGATTAATCGGCGTCGACTGAGATTTATGTATATTCTGTAGGTATGTGACCCAACATGTACCTATATGCTATCATCATTACGGCTTCTTAGTTTTGTCGAATATTGATTGATTGATTGGTCAAGAATGATATCCTGTCAATTTTGCACTTTATTTGTTTATGAAATAAGTTCATAATACCTACATGTATTGAGTGGGCGACGTCCCCTCACAGTTCCACTACTTGTCATCTATTTATATCCATATTGAATGAACCCATATTGTTCTTCGGCCGGCATGTAGGAAATATAATATGAGCGACTAAATATTGACCATCCGTCGCGTATAGTGCGACCAATTATTAATATTATGGTCGACGCTCAGTTCGGAAGTCGAACATGGATGAAACGAACACAGGGCTCAAACGAGTGAGTCGAGTGACCAAATTAAGAGTGAAAATACTAATGTACTACAGAAGAAACTGTTTACCTACGTTTATGGAATGTCAATATTGCATACTACGTCTACAAGTTGTTGAATGTTAAAGTTGTTAATAGCAAATTTTTATGTAGAATCAACTAAAAACGTCAGTGATAGGTACTAATTAAAAATTTAATGTTATCTGATGTTGACTTTCTTTTTAATTTAAAGTTAGCTTAAGCAAATGTTTAATTTACTAAAAGATACTTTAGAAATCAGCTAAAAACTAAGTACTTAACTCACGAAGTCACGACTGTCAGACGAGATGAAATAAGCTCTCTTATTAGTGTTTGGCTACGCCATCCATATTATATTAAGTAGAAGTTAAAAATAATTAAAAAACTAAAAGGTTTTCTAGTCTGTTAGTTACCAGCAAAATAACATATTCTAATTAAGTTTTTGCTTATTCTTATATGGGTAATTTACGTAAACAAAGTAGCTATAAAAATATATATAAACAACTAGATACTTTATAAGAAGTTACTGAGCTTAAAACAAATATATATATACGGGATTTAAATTGTGCCATTTGTATACATAATAAATTATAAATAACTGGGGTTACATCAGTACCTGGTAATATTGAGAAGAAAGCTCAATTTTGAAAGTAAGTTAACTTCAATTCAAACCTTTATTTTCAGGTATCGACGATACAGCAGGGTGTTTGTCGCCGTTCGTACTGGCAGTACGCCATAACTGACGATATGGTGTGCGCGGGTCGAGGACGCCGGGACTCTTGCGCAGGCGACTCTGGCGGCCCACTACTCTGCAGGGACCGTACAATGAGATATTTCTTACAGGTGACCTTGAATTTAAAATTGTTAATATTTAGGCAAAGGTACCTAAGGTACTAAGGTACTGCCTAATTAAGTCACACCTGTGACACTCCATACAAACTTTCCGATACCGCTGCCTACTAAAATACCAAATGTCAAACTTGTCAAAATTACGTTTGTACACGTGCAAATGCAAATGTGTGCGTGAGAGTGCGTAGGGTTTGTTGGCAGTACGTCCGGCAAGAACACCGGCAGAATGCGGGGGACCTGAGGTATCTGACGTTAGGGAGGGGCGGAGAGTGGCCATTCTGTATTACTTATTCTGTGACACAGTCATACGCTTATGAAACCATTGAGGCAATTCATTCAGTAAATCGTATCGATAAAATAATGATGTAATTATATATTTGTGGGAAGCCTTTTCAAGTCAATTTAAAAAAAAATAGCTATCCAAAAATTACCCTAAATGTATAGATCCAATATACTTAAGTAGGTACTACACAAAAATAAAGAACGGGCTCCCTTCAAATATTGGCATTTTATTAAGACTAGGTAGATGGATTCAACCAAGCTACCAAACATCTGATAAACGTGTACCTTATCCTTCCTTTATGAAAATTGAGGATTTTTATTTAGATTAAAAACGAAATTTATAGCTCATGTAATACAAGATAAGAGCGTTTATGGAATAAGATTTAAGTACATTACCTACTTATTTTAGTTAGATATCTTTTATTTATTTAAAGATGTACAGATGACATAGGTACATTCCTTATCCTTTTTCTGTGAAATCCGACTTTCTTAGTTTGTAGTTAGTTATTAATTATTTAAACTTGTTAATTATTAATGTGATAGGAATAATGAGACTGACATGTTCTTGTTATAGAATAAAAGTCCCTATAGTAAATAAAGATAAAAAAAAAACTTTTTCAGTTTCACATTCACAATCTTCGCAAATATTCTAGTGATCTTTCTGTATTTCCTGTGATTTTATATAAAATTATAAATTTGAACTATGTAAATCTGTGCTTAACTAAGTCAATATTAGATTAATTAAAACTTGATTTATCTAACTTATTACAAAACTAAGTTACCCAACTTTTGATCTAACCGTTTGCGTAGACTGACTAATAAGTAAATATGTTTACTCTTTTTGAATATTATTTTAATAAAGTCGATTTCGTATTTGTCTACACGGCATAGATATAAAAAGTCGATAATGACCTTCTTCCATCTGGACCATTTTTTGTACCCACAGACAATATTAGGTATTATACATATATGTAGGGGATTGGTTTATAAGTACCTAACCTATATCTGTGGTCATACCAATAAAATATCTGTGTATATACAAAACAATTTTTGGTGGCTCTTTGATAACGGTATACCTAAAAGCATAATAAAATGGCTTATTGTCTCTTAATATTTTAATGTAGGTACTTCGGTCCGTTTCTTTAGTGCCTGTTGTGTTAATAAAAACAAAAGCTACGAGTTCACCTGCAAAATAAATAGCTCTGTAGACCAAGATGGTCACTAGAACAGGGTTGCCGCGTTGAAAAATCAGTAATCCTTATTAATATTATAAATGCGAAAGTAACTGTCTGTCTCGCTTTCATGCCAATCCTGAGCCCAACAAATTTCATGCCAAACTGACACTACTGAACCGATTTAAATGAAATTTGGTACATATAAAGTCTAGAGCCTGAGGTCATAGGCTGTATGCATACTTTTTTTAATGCGAAAAAAGGGCTGTATGGCGTCGGAATAGGGGATGAAAGTTATAAGAAATTCCCAGTCTACGCGGGCGAAGCCGCTGGCGGGAAGCTAGTATAGTATAATAGCGGGTGCTCAAAAGAATTCCTATTAATACAATTTCGCATTTTTTACGCCGCAACGTTAATATTAATTTCCAACTAAAACTTGCTATGAACATGATCTTAATTTTTTTAAACACCGCGATATAAGTAAAAACAGTGAAATGTATAGTGTCTTATAGAAGCGGCATCCAATCACATCAAAGAAAAGCCTTTGAATAATCAGACGATCAGGAATTAAATGCAAATATTGTTATCGACAGATTTCACGACGATTTCTTTTATTCCGACAGCTTTTGGAAAAGTGGCGACAATGTCAACAAGAACCTCAGCAAAATTGTCTAAAAACCTCTAAAAATAATTTGAATGTTATATGAGAATGATGAAAGAACACGTTAAACTGATATGGACGAACGCCCCTTAAAAATTGGCACCTAAAACTTTTGAAGCGTTTAAGAAATTCTAAAGAAAATCTTTCTACTTTCTCCAATTATTATAACGTCTCGGTGGAGATTTCTATTGAAATTCGTACAAATCTCAGAACGAAAGGAAGGAAAGCTCCTTAATTCGGTTTGAGTCAAAAGTTATCCTAAGATTATCCTGCTTTTGTATTCCAGTTTGTAGGGATCGAAATAAGCTTGCCTTAAATACACGTATGGGAAAATTTGTTTGCCACTCTGTGTAAAGAGGCCATTATGGAAGGAAGGGGGAATATAGCTTTTATTTAAAAATTACACAGATTTTTTTAATGTTCAACAATAACAGTTGGGTGTTCTCTGATAATGGGACGGGTTAATAATATACTTAGTCCATAAATCCACAATGCAATGCTAGCCTAGTGTGGTTTGGCAGACCTTCAAACTTCGTAGATAAAATATCTCACCTATGTAAGTTTCCTTGCGTTGTTTTTCTTAACCATAAGTCAGAAGTTTAAAGTATAAGTAATATTTCCATAAGTCAGAAGTTAATTCCTTAAATTTGAAGTCGGTAATCTATGGTGATGTTAAAAAAATGAAACTGTTTATTCCTTTAGTAGATGGTTAAAAATAAAAACGAGATTGACGAAGAATAATTTTACCCATAGAATTATATTCTAAGTGTAATACGTTAATGGATTGTAAAAAGGGTCCATAAAGGGTTGTTTTGTAAAATTAACAAGATTGTTCTGCTAAAAGAGGCCGGTGAAATTAAAATTATCGAATGTAAGTAATTCGTTTAGTAATTGTTGGGGCTAAAGCAGTTTTTAATAACAATAAACTTAAGTCACTTTGCTTGGATGACAAATCTCATAAAAATCAGGTTTTAGGATTTGATGTGTAAATATTTCTTTCCCTTCATAAATTTATTTTATGGAAAAATGTCTGAAGTCATTCGATTTATTTTGTATAAAAACAAGAATATGTCAACCCTGTTAAAATTCTAGTGCTAACCCTGTAAATAAATAGAAACCTGTGCTTACAGTGACCACTGCAGATAGCTTAGCTAAATCTGTCCCAGTTGAAAGTAATTACGTCGTCTAAATATTTTAGTAACTTAATTAAATATGCGGTGATACTATAGTGGCTCCGAGACAACGTTAAGCCGTCGTCAGTCCCGCTTGTCATGGACATCTATAATTATAATCATATAAGATAGCATCACACCGAAAAGCCTGACAACTAGTTCATCCTTAAGATATCGGTAGAGCTGATTTAGTTGTAGCCTGGCTGACTGATGACCTCGCTTTTGTTTATATATTATATACTTTGAGTATATAATATTATGTAGTCATTGTTATTGTAACACCAATAATATAACTAATTTATATAACCATATTTTGAATTTAAAAATAAAGAAATAAATTGTGTTACAATGATAATGAGTAGTACCTAAGTCATATTATTATTTCATCATAAAAATAATGTGTATGGAAATATTGTAATCCATGAAACATAATTAAATTAACATTTAAAGTGAATTTTGAGTGGCTCTTTATTTTCCGTAGGAAGTTTATTATTTATTGAAATAAATTAAATGTAAATTATCACAAGAATTATCGAAAGACAGGATCACATTAGAAAAATGGTAAGATGATGAGATGAAAGCGTGGAATATTAAATAAAAGCTCAGCATCAGATTCATAAGGCATTTGCTCTGTGTTGTGTGCACGAGACAGGTTAAGCTGAACATGATGACACGTGTCCCTTTTAATAGTATTATTCTACCTCTGCAACGTTAGCGATAATAGCCCTTATACCTTCTACCATAAAGCGGCTTTAAAATAACCCTCTTTCGCCAGTCGGATAAAAAAGCTGCATGAACTTTCGCTACAATTTTTTCTTCAATCACAATAAAATGAACGTGACATTCACAATTTAACAAGAAAGCAAGAAGCTTATCGAGCGTTAGAGGGATATTTTTTGTAGATCCCAAATTAAATGGCACGGAGCCGTAAACGGAACGAAAGTTATGGGCTTTGTAATTAGCATTTATGTAAGCACGTTATATAACTGACGTTCATATTTTTATGTTCGTCTGGACTAGCTTTTATCCGTAATGAAAACGTCAGATTTAGTCGCCGTGTTCCCTAGTGTGTGTCTCCTATTAGATAGTATTGTTGCTATAATGTGCTAGCTGAATACGTGGTCTTTATTATTATATGAAGTAGCTTTGATATTTGGTATTTTGATTTGATGATTATTCAATGTTCATATTATGTAGTCGATATTTTTATGAAACTCTATCATTACCATTAATACTTATAGGTTCCTATAAAAACCTATTTCAGGCACCAGTCTCTTACAAAGTTAACTTTTAATTCGCCCCTTAAAGTTAAATCCTAGAATTAAGTAACTTGTAAAGAGAAAATAAATTGAAATAAAACTACTTTTTACGGATTTTATCGCGTTATATTGATATTATTTTAATCCCGACGTTTCGGACCCTTTACAGCGTCCATGGTCACGGGTGACTAAGGTGGTAGGCGTCTTGAAGTTTTGATTACTAACAGCTACCCTACATTTCTGTTAATCATTGGCAATCCGATTCACGCAGAACGAGCTCACCGTATCCTTCGGTCTTGCAGTTTTAGGCTTGGATTTAGATAAGGATTAAAATAATATCAATATAACGCGATAAAATCCGTAAAAAGTAGTTTTATTTCAATGTCTAGTATTCGCGTAAGTGTCAGAAATCAATATGAGAAAATAAATGTTTATATCATTATGTAACATCGAATTTTTACCTTGATTCGCAATAAATAAATGATTGGTTGACTATCTATATCTACGTATACAAATAAATAAAATTGAAGTGTCTCTACATCTTTATCGAGTAACATATAAATTATAATGAAATATATATATAAATATTTTTATATGAAATACCCACGCGGGCGTAGCAGCTGTCGGAAAACTAGTGTTAAAAAAAATTAAAATTTTACATCCACAGGGGATCACGAGTTTCGGCGATGGTTGCGGTAAGCGTGGCAAGTATGGAATTTACACCCGCACCGCTGGCTACGTATCATGGATGCGCGACGTCATGAACAACAAGTATTTTGATTGAAACCACACTACAGGTTAACCACACTAGGTCACCTTTAGGACGAAACCTTTGGTATCCGATTTGTGGTGGTTCGACCATTTTGTTAAATACGATTGTACGAATGTACGGTGCTGTAGGCTCCAGATTGTACGTTGTGTTAAAAAACAAGTGAAGCAGATTATCTTTATTGAGGTCAGTGTGGAAAATGTACACGATTATTCAATATTTTGTGGATTTAGTCCACGTTTAATGAATTTGTATAAAACTGAAGCTGTATAACAGTACCTCATTTGAATATTTATGTGGGAATAAAAACGCAGATTATTAGGTACATTGTACTGTACAGTATGTACACTTAAAAATAAATCAGAAGTTTAGGTATACCTAAGTACTTTGCTATTCAAGTCGAAAAATCCCTATTGAGTGGGCATATATGTTGTTCTGAATAGAAACGAATGGCGAACGATCTAATGACGCAGAAAATTGAAAGCGAGACCAATACCTACCTTTTTCTTAATTAGGCACTCCATAAAAAGCCTTCACTCAAATAGGTATACTTTTGAAGTACGTTACGTTTAATTGCAATGTATATATATACTAGTAATGATTGCAGTAACGATCATATATTGTTTTTTCCTGGTGCTGTGTTATCTAGCCATTTGTATAATAAAATCTTGTAACAAGAGTGAGTATATGAAGAGTACTTACTTCGAAATGTAGCTAATTTACGAGGAGTGATTAACGATTCTTAAACTCTGATGTTATTTTTGGTTACCATAAAAACTATTGTGATCTTTTCGAACATGATGAACGCAAATATGTAATACATAGGTACAATGTTTTATACTAACCTGACTACGTAAATATACAGTTTATAAAACTATTTATATTTTAGAAATATCTCAATGAGCAAGAACATTATACTTATTTCAGGTAATCATTGTTATCTTTTAGGAATGTGTAAATACAAGACTAAAATATATAAATATTGTTCACAAGTTTATTGTACTAAAACTGAATTGTGTGAGCACTTTTAAAACTTTTATTATAAACATTGTATTGTTATCTGATAGTGATAAATAAAGTCTCTCTAAGTTTTGTAATAAGTTTTTTTATTTAAAGCCTTTAAGATAGTTTTGTTACAAAAATTTTGCGTTGGTTGATATTTTCATCGCAGAGAAACGGGAAAGGGTGACAAATGTTGATGATGAAACACTTGTTCTTTTTGTGTTGTCAGTGTCTTCTCTTCTTTAAGGATATTCAGAGACGATGCTCAGCATAAACTTAGGCTCCCGTATGTCAAATTGTCATACAAATTTGACATACGGAAGCATAAGTTCATGTTGAGTCTCGTTTCTGAATATCAGCCTAAGTGAAGTGCCTATTTTGTTGAGAGAACACATAGAAGTTTGCAAATGCAAACATATTGATCATTCTCTAAAGTGATTTATTAATATTTCGCATTTGTTATATTGTATTAGTTACTTAAAAATAAAAAGTTCAGCTTATCGATTCAGATGAAGTTTTGATTAGGTATTATTATAGCGAAAGCTGATTTAGAAATTTTTACTGCAACTCCGCTGTGCTTCTTGCGTAGGACACGGAGTAATATTTAATTGAAACAACAGGTGAGATACAACAAAAGTCATACTTTATAAACAATTAAAAAATCACAATAAAATATATTATCTCCAAAGTAACATAAAAAAATAAAAGAAACTACAAAAAATAAATTAAATAAAAAATTAAAACAATACAATTACAAAAAAATACAATAAAATATAAATTAGATTTCGAGAGTAAAAGCGTCGACCTCATCGTTCTCTCGAGCCACATCGAGCACCCAGGGGACGAGTCGCCAAGTACCTGTGTACTGCGCACATTGGTCACCCCAAGGACGCCTTTCCTCCTGCAGAAAAATAAATCGTACCAAAATTAATTAAAATCGAACTCATCTTGTCGATTGTTAAAGCCCAATAAAGATGCGGAAAAATCGTTGGATCGTCTACGGATGAGATCAGAAGTTTTCATGAATTAATACCACGCCATTCGCTGGTTGTTTGAAAAGCGAACTCATTAAATATACCTAAAGAATACAGTTGGTTAGTTGCTAGAAAGTTGAATGAAAGCTGCCGTAAAATATAATTACTATGTAAATAAATAGAATTTACATACAGGTACAATTTACATTTGTACCAAAAATATTGTATAATTCCGATCCCGAAAACAGACTCGAATATCCCCTCTGTGTGTTCTACGATTTATCGTAGTTTTCGAGTTTTATTTTTTCCTTCCTTTATTTTTTTTGAGATTTTTTTGTACAGCCTAGTCATGTCGAAAGCATAGATGTAGGCTAGATTTTTTCTCTCTTAGCTGGACAAATAAATCATCACCTTTGACTTCAAAAGTAAACAAAAAATGTAATCCTGTAAAACAAAGAAAGCATAACATATATGTCGTGTAATTTTACCCAAAATCTGTTTGATATCTTTAAAACATAGCCATGTTCACGTATTACGAGGATATAATCTGTAATCTGATTATCTGTTTAATCTGCACTGTTCATAGCAGAAATGTACCTAACAAATTTGCGTACAGGGATTATCAGGCGCTCAAACGTAATCCCCACTTCAAATTCTGTCAGTGTAATCTCGCTTTTAGTTATGATGATTTTGATGTTTCATTGTTTTCTCTAGAAATTAAACACATTTCTCGACAAATTACAATATCCTCCTCCTATTTTTACGGCCGGGTTAAAGTTAGTTTGTGCCAAATTTAAACCGGACAATAAGTTTGGCGAGAACTGTACGCCCGAGGCGATCCGCTGACGTTACGAAGTTGCTGTAGTGAGCGCACATCCATACAAGTTCTTATAAAGAATAGTAACCGCACGAGATGAGGCGATGCGGGTAGGGTACCGGGTGGCTGTAATGAGCTGTGACCTTTAGTTTTAATTTCTTCTGCGAGTTTGCATTTTAGCTTAAAGTGCTTTCATAATTTTTAAGGTTGCTCTAATTTATACCAACTTGATTACTTGTAATTTGTGTCGTGTGATATTGCCTAGTTTTATTAAATTAACGCCTTCTTACTTCTAATTGCTAAAAATCTTATAAACGTGGCCTGACCGGGTGGAAATGTTTGTAAAAACTGTACAAGTTTTAGTATTTTTACAAGGAACGCGGATTAGTTATTACCTACTTTAACATGTTACGAGTACATTAACTTAATGAAATACAAGAAATGTAAGTTAAACTCTTGTAGGTATTTGTGTAATAATAAGTGGCTACAAATTTGTCACGTCAGAGCTAATTAGAGAAGACTTACGTTAGCTCTCGCTCGAATGCAGAGAACTACCTAGGTACTCGTTCTCTCTAAGTTAGGTTTTCACGATAACAGGAAATGACAAGCCCCGCGAGGCAAAGCTTTGTAAAGCACTCGGTCAAAGAGGCAATGTGATGCTTCTATATCTGAAGCTTGGCTGCAGCTATTTCCGGTTTGATTAAGTTCTAACGGACGCTCTAGGACTTTGTCTTTGCAACACATATCCAAAAATTTTGGAGGTTTATTTCAATTTCTGATTAGTAAAACAGCATTCGATATCCAAACTATATTCTTGGCAGCTTAAAGATTTTGAACCTTTTAAAACACCAGGAGGGCCAAAATGATTTTAGTCATTCGTGTCAAAGTAACTATTGTAGCCCATGTAATCATTTAATGTTATAAATTAAACGACGTGTCTGTCTGTTAAGTTCATTCACAAATGTCTATAATGTTAGAAACTGAGCGAATACATTAGAATGGTCCCTAAACAAACGCAGTTTGAAATTCCCTCAATTAATGCAATTGGTTATGGAAGCAATTTAAATGCAAATTTTCTATCCGAGTAACGGACACACATTAGTTTCAAGCAAATAAAGTATGTAGGAATAATATTACTTCGTAGACGAAGGTCTGAAGTTTACGATGGTCTAACGGTTCATATCTCGTCGAAAATACTATTCAAGTGTAATTTAGTACCTCTATTTACTTTAGGTACCTAAGTACCTTTATCACAAATATGTACGCATATTATAATTTTTTCATACTGTTTATATGTTTTGGCCTTACTGATATTTAAGTAACGTATTCTAGCGAAGGCAGGTTTAAATACGTACTTGTTTATAAACGCACGTATTTATACACAGGTACTGTCACTTTAACTAGAAAATTCAACGGAAAAATTTATTAATAATCAACAGTCATTTATATATAGTTACGTTTGGATTGGATAAATGACCTGAAGGTATAAGGCGACTAATTTTCCTCCAAAGAGAAGCAGGCCGCCATGTATCGGGTCTGATTTTTCGCCTGCATACGGCGGCAATGATAGACAGTACACGTTTTTGATGCCACCTTCCTCTTCAAGGCGCTTTGCTTTACTGTAAAGAACATTAAAACTTATTCTAAGGGAATAAAGTTCACAATATCTCTACAACGGTTAGTAGTTTTTCATGTGAAAAATGTTCAGTTTAATTGCGGCAGGTAAACACTGTCAGTCCCAATTTTCATTAGATTTTCTGCGTTCATTTTGGGTATATCGTGTTAAAACTAATTCTGTTTACGGAAAAACAGCCAGGGCCTGTTTCACCACCTCTGGATAGCCGTCAACCGCCGCCGCCGCCATTAATAATTAAAAAATGCAACAAAATTTGTATAAAATTGTCTTTGTATAAAAAGACTTTAACGGTAATTTATAATGACATATTATACCCAACCATTGTGAAAGAAAAGGATTAAAGGTATTTTTATAATATAGATTTAAAAAAATATATATTTACATCTTACCTGTACCCAATATTTCCTGGACAAGAATCAGAAAAAACTTGACTCTCGTATGACATGAGCAGCGATTTTGGCAAATCATTGGAGGAATACCTCGAATCGAATCTGTAAGAATATTATGTCTACACATTTTACTAAACTAGACAAATATTATAATGCATAAAATATACATCTTATCATGGATTTGCTACAACGTGAATACTACCCTTTTAGACTTATACACACACAACAACACTTATTGTATACGTTTTTTACCCCCTCTGATGCAAGATGCTCATGTTTACATATTTATTGTATTGATCTTCAAATGTTGCCTAAATAACATATTTTAACAAAGACTCCTGCGCCAGCTAGCTTAGTGGACAAATAAATATTCATTTGTCCACTAAGCTACACAACACAACCTTCACACCTTGTCGAGAAGATCTCCCATGCATGCAGGTTTCCCCGCGATGTTTTCCTTTACAATTTCAGTTATGATACCTAAGTAATATCATTACGCCCATAAGTAATTTACTACAGTGTCTACACAATTTATTTGTACATGTATATGCTATATACAGATTATGTGAGAGAGTAATTTATTAAATTTTGGTCTGTACTTACTTATAATCTTTTTGTTGTCCATAAGTAATAAACTTACTAACTATTTATAATATTCTACCAATAATGTTATCAGGAGAGTTTTTGTATCTATAAGACGCAGACAAACGCTATAAAAAGAAAAAGCTTTTCATATAATGTCGAGACGATGTCTAGTCTGTAGGACACATTCTAAGGTCAAAACTGTTTTGTCAGATTATCCGATGATCTCATCCAGGTATGGAAACAGGTGATATGATACCATTAGTATCCAACGTTTACGAAAATCTATATACTGGTATAATTAATAAAGTAAAGTGTTTAATTTAGAACAATAAGTATAATATAAAGGTATTTATAAATAGGAATTAATGCAGGGTCTCAAAAGTGGGCCCGGCATATGTTGAGAACCGATTAGAAAATCGAATTCGCTATAGTAAATGTTTTATTGATTGTGTTTACCTATCAAGACCCCATCCTACAGCATTAGCTGTGGACCCCTCAACATCAGCAACAAATTGGTGTGACATCAGCGTTATTGGCGACCACCCATTGCATGCAGACGCCATTGAAGTCACTACTTCAATAAGGCCTAGATAAAGAAAAAAAAATGGTAGAAATCAAGTAAATCAAGAAAGATTATGGGTGGTTTAAAATTCAGTATTGCACAAAATTTCCAGCGTATTAAGTATTTGGTATTAAGTATTCGAATTAATAAAATAAAAAAATATAATGGGCAGCTTGATAATGTGAAAGCCAAATCGTAGGCAAAGTCGACCATAAAATTGCTTTACCACTTTTCATAAAAACTTCCGTCAAAATAAAATTTACTATGGCTCATTACTTGGTCTTGTAAGCAAAAATAGACCTTGTTGTTTAGTGATGTGCAAACGACATTCACTCTAAGGGTGGTAAAGCAATTTTATGGTCGACTATACCTACCAATCCTATCATGTTTTTCAGTATTCAACTGATCAAAGTTTTTAATTTCATTACATTTCATCATGGGAAATTATGGCCTCCTCCTACTTACGGTTCGATTAGAACAGGTATTAATAACTAACAACAAATTAGTACGTTTGCTAGAGATAATATTTTGACAAAAAGTACAAGCACTTTCGATATTCGAAGTGGCCTTAAGACGACGCATTGAAGATTTGGGGGTCATGGATCTTAATATTTCTCAGCCATTACAAAACATACGGATCTGATTTTTACATATGTCATTATTCATGTCTTTAGCTATAAATTTGTAGTACAGAAACACGATCGGTTAAACTTTACTGCAGAGAAAAAAATTTTGAAGACAGCTCTTCAAAAACATGGATTCGCATTTTATGAAGAAACGGAACGGATTTAAATCTTCAAATTTTCACTATAGATAAGTTTCAACAGACTCTTTGAAATGGTAATTGGATTTTTTAAAATACATTTTAGATTAGATTTTAAACGTGAAAAACCGTTTTGGCGCATACGACTTTCCACTATAAGCTAGTTTGCACTTGTTTTTGTATGGAGAATGCCTCCTGTCAGTCCGCCACGGACTGTTATCAGCGCCGGGTCTGTGTCAGATGAGCTCCCACGACCAGTATAAGCTGACCTTTCAGCGTACGGGAAGCCTATACAATGTAAATGCTTATTAGACTGGACTTTATAAATTGACAATCGGTAAAATAGAACAAAGCTAAATGGAGTCGTCTTTGGACTTATGCGAATATTAAAAAATATTATCACATTTAATATATTTTCAATGTATTTCAGGTAACCAGGTCTATAAATCAACATACAATAACGTAAAAAAAATCAAAATTAAATCCAAAAAATTAAGCGACTGGGAACTTTCATGGAAAATGCTGCCTTATCCCTTTGAGATATAAAAAAATAATGTATGGTAGAATTGTTCCTTTTTGATAGGCCTATAAAAAAGTTCCCGATACCATAAGTGTATCTTTACAAAATAGCTTACTATACCCATTCTAATATTTTTTTAAATGGTTACATTATTTAATGTGGTCTATCTTTAAACCATTGCGGGTTTTCTTAGACTGTCTTCCGTCTCCATCATCAGGTCACCTTTAGATGTCCATTATGTTGTAAGGTCATTAGGACTACATAACTGTGCTAAGTTTCATCACAATCGGTTCTCAAGTAAAAATTTGAAAGGGTTCATTTCAAGGGTAGTAAAAACATATACAATTATGAATATACAGACGAATATAAAACCTGATCCGATTATTCGTCGGTTAAAAAAATTAATGCATACCTATATGCTCTGCTGTCTGTGCAAAGCTGGGCAGGTCGTTACTCGCTAATAAATAATAATATAAACTAGACGGTACAAGTAAGTACCTGGGCTTGCGAGCTCTGCCTGGACGAAAGTTGGTTAAGACCGGACTTTGGTCCGGTCTTAACGTTAGCCCGAATTCCACGCATTTATTAAATTTACATAAATAACACGGCATCTTCCCAGACATTAAAAAAAATAACATAAGTTTAAGCTCTGGTAACTCTGATAAAAACTATTTCTATACACTTTTACACACTACAACTAAGCCTATTAAGTAATATAAATTTCTAATAACAATGTGTGATCCTAATAGGAATGGTAGACCATTTTGTCTTATTCTGGTTTACATAGGAAGAAAAAATACCGAATACCGACACCAATTTTCATATATTACTTAACATAATATCACGTCCGCGCCTGTATTCGTCAAGGGCTATGGCGATAAACTGAGATATACTAATGTAACTAAAAGTTTGCTGGTATGTGTAGGCCCTATGTAAGAGGTGGTGAACCATTTGCCATCAAATTATTACCTACCTACAAACCCAACCTTAGGATGTACCTAGTACATCCTAAGCTTGGCTTTGTGACTGATTACATAAAACGACTGAATGATCATCGTCTTAGCTTTTTCTCAATTATGTAGGTATAGGCTTCCAATGTAACCAATGCCGCAGAATACCAATATTTTACACGAACACGAAGTGACTGCAGTCAGACATATATGCTTCTAAATTTCTGGGCAGTACCAATATTCGAAGGATATTCGAAGCTGTCAGGCTTTCTTGGGCTTTTGACCACCACTAACGATTGTCATAGTTGTCTGTATTCGTTCGTTCGTTGGGGACATTTTATACAGCACCATCAGTCCCAAAATTAGTAGAGCACTAGACAATAGAAATAATACTTAAATAGTTTTTTTTTATATATTTATAAATACTTAAGAAATACCCAGACCAACACAAACCATTATTTTCATCACACATATTTGTATTTTGTAGGAATCTAGCCCTTGACAACAGGGATAGAGCGCTTTACGACGTGCTCACCGAGGCACGGAGGGGTCTCGGTATGTTAAAAATGGTCACCAGTATTATTATACACGCACATCATCACACAAAACGGCTCATAACTCAGTTATGAGCTCCAGAAAAGACTGCATGTGTTGCCATATTTAGAATTTTATAATTTTTGTTTAAGAATCTTTTGTAGATGACAGCAGTATGACAACCATGAAACTTGTAAACCATTTTATATTATCGACTTATCAATTTATTAGCATGCTATTTTGACATGTTACCTTTAATTAGAAATCTTAAAATATACATTTAATATTAGGTACATAATAATTTAATTATGTAATTTTTAATTCCTAGCGGTCCGTCCCGACTTCACACGGGTAGACATTACCGGGACTAGCATACAACTACTACCGTACTATAGTAGCTCCTTAGTACCACGTTCCTACATCCATTTTTAAAACGCAGACATACTTAATTGAATTTTTATCAATATTTTTTGTTCTCAAAATATATGTAAGAAGCCTATAGACCGTCGGTAAACAAGTGATGGGTGCGTGATTCTTGGGTTCCTGATGAATACCTACGCGACGCCGCGCCACCGCCGAGCGCTTTCTTTATCGCGGCCATATTTGAGTTAGTAATAAACCAGCCTTACATTAGACGCACTCCATTCATATTAGTTCCGCAGTACTACCATACTTATGAAGCGGATGGGTAACTTCAATAGTTGAGAATAGGAAGGTGGTAGCGCCCCAGATTCTAAGGGTGACTGGAATTGAGACGCCAAGCGAGCATGTGAAGTACGTAACCATTTTAACCAAAAATTGTTCTGTCCATCTGATCCTGGAGCTAATTATTATTATTATATAATCGTTGACCTCTGGGAACAACCCCTTAAAATATCCATTTAACATTACACAAAATAATTGTTCAAATTAATATTCTTGCAACAAAAATAAAGATAGTAAGCGCGACTCTATGACATCTCTGTTCCACAGCGCGAGCCTACGATCGCAAACCACGAAGTATTTGCGGGGTGTAAGCGGATGGCGCGGTGCGGGGGTCCGATTTCAGATTCATAGTTTGTCAATGCCTCGCCTTAAGTAGTCTTCTATAAATGTCAGATTGTGCGATATTAGTGAAGGGTTAGTCAATAACAACGTATCTAAATTAAATTCAAATATAATATTCCTCTGCAACAACTTAGTTACTGGAAGAAGACTATTGACATAATTAGTAATAAACTAGGAAGCTAAGCAAATACCGATATTATAAAGATGTCTGCGAGTCTTATCCCGCGGGTGGAAGCGTGGGTGAACTAGACTGTACTTGACATAAGCTACTCGTTCAGGATTCCACCAGGTCTCTCCGCAGTAGGTCACAAACGCGGAACGGCCTTCCCCTCCAGGGTTCTTGTGATGCCTTGATAAACATGAGCCTGAAGTAATGAGCCAATGGGGACTAATTCCAGCAGCGTCACAGTGCACCTGAAATACGACAGTTTTGGAGTGCAACCTACTTTCCAACAGATTTAGGTACAGAAGTTGAAAGTTTAGTTAGTTGCATTAACTTTTATCTTAGTTACACCTTATTTTATTACATGTAATTAACTGAACTTAGCGAAAGAGGGAAACTAACTAAGTAACCTAAAAAAAATCTAGCATAATTTTTATGCAGTAGTAGGTAGTAATAGGCAATTATCATTCAATAAATGTGCACATCACATTCTATTAAAATTTTGGGCCTGTTTCATCTCTTCTGGCTTGTTAATTTATTCACACCAATTCTAACAACTTTTCCAATCGTGTATTGGTTTTATTTGGAAATAATTATTTGTTTATGAATAAAAAACTCTGCATTTGTAACACATAAAAAAGGCATTTAAATTTACGCATTTAAGTGTAAATTTAAATGCCTTTTTATGTGTCACAATTGCTTAAAATTTTAAATCATGTACTTATACCATACCTACCTAAATAATGTCACTGTAAATAAATATTATTTAAATTATAGTAATGTAAATACATAATTAAAATAATGTTAACTTTACTTATTCAAATGTAAGTGTAAAATATCTAAATATTTTTTACAGACACCGACAGTAATATAGGTCACGATATAATTTTGTGACTACCTAATTATGATTGTGTTTGTATCTGATGAAAAAACCACCTACTATACTGGCCCATTAAAACTCACATGTAATCGTGGTGTTGTTCTATCTATTTATCAAGATGCTGCGGGTTGTACTTATAGTGTAATTTTCATATTAAAAATATCATTTACCTGGGAGGGTTCATAAACGTAAGCAGCAGCAAAAGAATACTGTGACCATTGCGCACGTTTGCTTTTCTTGCGTTCAAAAAAATCTATGATTTTTCCTTCAGGCTGTAATAATTTCTTCATAGGTTTTTTGACAACATTAACATTTTCAGAATCATTAAAAGTCAAAAGTTTCTTAATTATTTGAGTTACTGAGTTTTCATTGTTTTGAAGTTTAGTATCACCCTTATAACTATCAACAATGTGTTTCTTAGCATGTTTTGTTTTGTGGGGATTACTGTGCTCATTCCCAAAGCTTTCATCCACATGTTCTAAAAGAATTTTTCGTTCACTGTTTAAATCATTGCCCCTCACAAAAATGTCAACATTATCCATATCAATTAATCTGCCCCTCTCATCATAGTACGGGACGGGAGTGTGCTTATCATATATTTCGAAAAACTTAATTCTATCATTAGCAATTGTAGATTCTGTTACATGGGTCTCGTTAACTGTGTGACTACTTATGTTTTGATTGTCAGTTGTATCATTTAATGTTGTTAAAGCTTCAGTTGTTATGGGACATGTTTCATTATCAATGTATTCAGTTGTCGAAGTGATGTTAGTTACATTAAAGGTCACAGTTATTTTAGTTACGTTACTTGTAACTTTGGAATTTGGAGTTATTGGAATCTTATTTTGTTCGATACGTTTACGTGGAAATTTATATGAAGGCGTTAGAGAATTAAGGGAGTCAAATCCTGTCAACGATGAATCATGTGTTCTAGTTCTTCGTCGTTTTATTTTATTCGTTGGTTGCATATATCTAGTAGGTACAGTAGGTAAGGGCGATTTCTTGTTATTCCGATCATCAATACGAAAAGAAAACATAGGAGAATCAGCAAGAACAAATTTAAAATCGCCAAGATTTCTAAGCTCGCGTTCTCTCATACGTTTCGGAGAGCGGTTATATTTTTGTTTTGGTAATTCTTTCACACGTTCATCAGTTTCATCTAAGTAATAAAATTCTATGTAACTTGAAGTACTTGATGGCAAATTTGCACGTGACGGTAATCGGTGGATAGGTTGCTGAGAAACGGAGAGGCTGTCAATATATCTTTCAGTTTCGTTATTCCGCCTGAAATTATAGTTGGGGGTAGTTGACTCGACATCAACAAATATCTTTGTTTTTCTCCACAACATATTTATGATTTCATATTGTTTTCGGCTTACCCGTCCTACTTGCCACTTTTTATTTAGACTTGGCGCTTGAGGAACAGCCATATTATGAAGATGGGCCGTATCCATTTGATCTTGACTGTAATTCCTGCTTATCCCCAGTGGAGCGGGGCGTGCTGTTACATAAACAGGTTTATTACTTTCTGTTTGGGTTGTTATATTCAAATAACGAGTGGCATATAAATTGTTTTTGTTACGATACGCCGACGCATGATGAAACCTAGTTGGATCCTGTTTAATTTTAACAAAATGTTTGTTTTCATACGAGAGATTGCTAGATACTGGTTTTACTGCAATTTGAATAATGACAAAACTGAATACCAAAAATATTTCATGAAGGTTTTGTGGTTTCATGGTTTTATGCTATGGGAGCATTAAAAATACTATTTTACACTACAAAATTTGACAAACGGTTATATTTTGACATAAAATCCACTTGACACACCGTCACACCGATGAAGTAATATGTAATTAGCGTGTTTGGCGGATAAAAGCGCTTATGTAAAATTTGTAAGCGCTTACAGATTTTAAGACATTTTCCTAACCTATATCCTAACGGTTATCTGTCAATTAGGTATAGTTTTAGTTCACAGTGTTGACAGCGTGTTGACAGCGATTACCGCTTAGCAATCGCCATTTTGCTCATAAGAATATTATGTAAGCGCTTTTATCGGCTAAACACACCTATTCCTTCAAAGCGTAGGTATAATAACTCTTTGATTCGATTCTAAAGTCTAAAAGGTATGGAGACCTCCTTACGAAATATAATTGAATTTCGATTATAAAATCTATAAAAAACCATTAAAAAACGAAAGTATCAGATGACGCAATCTTTTGTTGTCAATCAAATTATGGTGTTATGATTATTTTGTGAACAGAGAACCCTTGTTTTTGGTATGTAGTTCTGAAACTTAGTTGATAAGTATGGCTAGGACATTTGAACAGGTCTAACGCAAGGAGAGAAGAGTATCTTTAAAACGGTGATAAACTTGTCCTTAAGGACTTGGAAGAGTAAATGATTGATTGGTAACTTGTAAAGTGTATGATGATTATTACTTTAAGGCCTTAAGGACCATTAAACTTTTAAAACATTATGCTTAATTATACTACCCGACAAAATTTATCTTGCTCGGACTTGATCGAACTCGAAGAGCCACACAGGCTACTAGCCAGGCTAACATGCGCGCCACGACAAAATTTTGTCTACTCTTGTGTCTCGCTCTTTCTTTTGCGAAAACGAGACAAAAGCACGACATAAGCGTCGACAAAACCTTCTCGCGGCGCGCATGTTAGCCCGGCTGGTCTAAATGTCATTTAAATTCACAATATTGTGGGTTGGGCGTCCCTGATGAGTGATGTCCAATTATTGGAACCGATTCAGCCGGTCCGGCTTAAAATAGAAACATAATTTCACGGCACTCATAACTTATGGGTTTAAAATAGAAAAATAGATTAATGCAAACTTATATCTTAAGAATTTAACAATTTCAGAGACATATTAAAGAAATTATGAGTGAACTTCCTCCTTACAAACCTGAAGGTAAAATTATCCATATCATATTTTAAGGTAAGTTAAGCTAACTATTAATTTTTAACAGCTTAGAGTTTAAGAAATTCGATACAACTGGAGATATTTACTTACCAGTATTCATGAAAATACAATGGACCAACCATTTGAAGAAGGTGGCGGCTGGCAGCGAATAGATGCCTGCTGCCTAAGACCGGGATGTTTGACGCTCTTTGGGGAAGGCCTACGTTCAGCAGTGGACTGCAATAGGCTGATACAATGATGATGCATGAAAATGAGAGAACCATTTTTTTAAATGAAATCATCGTCATTGCACATCACATTCTTCTCTCAACTACCAATGATAGAGTTCACGGTGGAAAATCAGTATTTTACACGAAATGACAACCTACTTAATTAAAATGTTTAAGGTTTGTTTATGATATAGGTACGTCGCATGTAAAATGTTACATAAAAATGGTTGTATTTTAGGACTCGCGATGAATTCCACGCCGGTAGCCTTGAACAAGGCTGCTATGCGCAAGTATGAGGACCTAGAGGTCCCGTGCGAAGCAGTCCTTGCCAGCTACGTATGGATCGATGGCACGGGCATAAACGTTCGTTCTAAGGACAGAACTTTTGATTTTGTCCCAAAAACTCATAAGGGTAAGACCGAGTCTTTAAATACATGCAAATATAACTGAAAGATAGGGCTTTGCACGATACGAACTACCTAACGAGATTTTTAGACAATAATGAACTTATTCGACTATCCCAATATGTAGATATCAAGCAATACTATTTGATTCTGTGTCCACAGACCCTATAGTGTGAATCTGAAAATTAATTCGCGTTCATGTTATCTTTACAAGTAAAGTAGATGAAAAATATCTGTAAATTTTTTTTTTACTAATTTTTTTTTTCAATATAATCATATCATGTTTGAGCATTTGTTAAATAAAAAATACGATCAGAGTGAACTTTGTCCAAAAAAACAGTCTGAACAAATAAAAACGGTTGCCTATTTAGCAAGAGCGCTACATAGTGTGCTGTCTAATGTGTTATTCTCCTATTTAAAATATAAACAAGTTTATAAAAGAAGCATTACGAAAAAGCAACACAAGTTTTTAGGTGTTCGTTTGGATACGATACCTATATAGTCATGATAGTTTATTGTGCTATTCTCCAAAACGATACAGTAAATATGTAGTTGTTACAAGCCATTTAGCTCGATATTGGATCCAATGAAAGCAAATACTCGACGTTCGTTGTTTAGATACTGCCATTTCTAGAACAACATATTAAATGAGTGGTTGAACCCTTCTTTCGATCTTCGGGTTTTATGTTATCGATGCTCGTAAAATCTGTTTTACATGCGATAGATTTATCTTCGCCGTTAAAATATGCTATCCCAAATATTGCTATTTGTTTGTGTAAACATCGATCAAAACAAGTTCAGACATAAAAAATTACAAAATTAGGATAAAATATGTGCAGTGTTTATTGCATATGCGATTGTTATTGTAAAAGATGTAAGTTGAAACTACAAGTACATGTAAGGCATTATTAATTCTGAAATCTTGATAAGAATATGTAATAAATTCCATATACATTTATCTATAAATATATGTATGTTTATAGTAAAGTAACTGCTGCTAAAGTCCTTCATCAAATAATAAAATAATTATTTAATAACTAATCATTACGTTGAAACTGCGTCGAATTTACTAAAGTATACTATACCATCACAATTCACAGCACAATAGGAAAGGGTTTGAATACAAATAAGATGAGCCCAAAATCTTATTTGTATTCAAACACTTTCCTTTGGAAATTGAATGATCTGATACATAGTATTATTCTTACAATGCGTGTATTTTGTTAACATAGTTACAAGTAACATCAGTAATGTGAGGTCATTAGCATGGACATGTCGGAAAAGTCATGGTATAAAAGATATTCGCAAAGTTGAGACACGCGTTGTTTGGCATCACAATAAAATGATGAAATGAGTTACGTGATTCGATGTTCACGTGTTCGGTCTGGCAATGTTTAAATCACATTAATTACTCAGTTTTATTGTGTCTGTTACAGACTTGCCGATCTGGTACTTTGATGGCAGCAACACCGCACAAGCTAAAGACGATAATTCGGACACGTTTATATTTCCACAAGTGATTTACCACGATCCCTTTAGGCGCGGAAGCCATATAATCGTATTGGCCGACACGTATCAATATAACTATCAACCAACAGGTGAGCAAGAACTCCTATACTTAGACAAATAGCGCTGAAACCAAAAAGGGAAACGATAGTTATTAATGTTATTATGTTATATTTTATTATTGAAATGATTTTAAATTTCAAGTACCTAAATTAAGTAAATTCTTTTTTATTTATCTTAAAATAGCGGAGTTTATTAGACACTAACGAAATATAATTTTCACAGCTAGTAAGTTAGTTTGACTATTCACTGATTTTTGAAAAATTGAATTGCCCAATTAAAACGTGATTTCTAAGAATAATAACGAACTTTGACGTCTACCTAATGCTCTTTACCTTTGCTCTTATCAATTCACGAGAAATAAAATCAAGTTTTCAGAATGCTTATAAAAAAGCTTTTTCAAAGAGCACAATCGTGTATCAACGTTAAAATAAAATCCCCGAAAAAGTCTACATATTGCAATACTGTTCACTAGATATCAGATAAGTTGGTAAGCTTCTTTAATACGTGGATGAATACGATTAGAAATAATAAGTAAAATATTTGAAGAGTTTTCTTTGTTTTGAGATGACTGGATTTTAAGGGCTGTAAACAATCCCTAAGAGGTACGCTAACCCATCTTAGGCTTCAGGATCAACAATAATAATAAAACATTCTTACATTTGATTAAAATAAAAACGTTTATTTGATCGTTATTTTGTAAAGAAATGAACTTCTTTTGTATCGTAAATGTCGTTTCAGAGGTTCATTTGAAAGAAAACGTTTATATTGTCGTTATTTTGTAAAGAAACGAGACAGTCTTTGTTTATTAATGGTACTTATTTAAAAATGTAGAGTTCAAACGTTAAAGTATGAAATGTATAAAATTTATTTCCCGGAGAATTCTTCAGTCCCTCCCGCAAATGCACGAGAATGATTTTATTGTAAGTGGGGCCACACATTAAACATAACATTCCAGAGCCATTTATTCCACGCTAGCGATAATGTGTGCCATTACTAAGTTTCCTAAAGCCCTAGTTTGAGAGAGCCGCCAGTATATCAAGGAATCAACTTAAATTACCTGTTAGATAACTCGATTGCTCAATAGAGTCATGGATCACGTGAATTTACGGTCGATAGATTTGCAGTTTCAAAGCCCATCGCAACTAGTAATAACTGGATATTTTTGTATCTGTTATGTTGATGTTTGCGATTGACCGCTTTATGGGCTGAGGTATTGACAGCAGAGTTTTGCAGGAAACTCAAAAATCATTAGATTCGTCTTGATGTGCCATCACTGGGTGTCACTGGGTACTTAAAATTAAAAACAAACGAAATGGCAGATTTTATACGTTTTAATGTGCGAGCTGATTTTGAAAATGATCTTTAGTTGTATCAATTTTTATTTTAAATTATCATTTAGTTAATATCATTTAGTAATTATTATTTAGTGATTCTATGATGATATATAAACTAAAAAGTAGGAAATAAAATAATCATTAAAAGTACTAGGTAACTAAAAATCTAAAAACAAGCTCTGTGATCTTGAATCTGTGATATTGCAGGCGGGACAAGTAAAAAAAATTGGTTTATGAACGAATAGCTTGTCCCGCCTGCACTATATTTATCAAGATCACAGAGCTTGTTATTGTAGATTTTTTTCGAAGGCGTAGGCTACCAACTTTAATCAATTAAACTTTTCTAATGAATTGTTGTGGACCTCTAAAACTTTCGCTTTCATTTAAAAAAGTTTAAAGTATTTCTATTTGTTCCACATTAAATGTTAAATCATAGTAAGTAACAAGTAGAATTTGGCCTATTTTACAACCTCCTGATAAGCTTGAGTTAAGATATGATATAAATTACCTTTAAACATTCGTTTAATATGAAATAAATAGTAAATGTTTGTGCCCAAGCAAAATTAGATATTCGTGGATATCAATGCTATACGTGATATCAATAATTTGAGAGTATCGAGATGAAGTTCACCTTTATCGACGAGTAAACTGAATCTAGAGATAATTGAATTTTTCATTGGCGCCGAGAATGGCCGGAATCACCACCGCAGAACATGAACTTTATACATTTATCACGCTCTGGGAATCCTTGTTAGCTGCTCCTAACAAAGATTTTCTAATGAAGTTTGTAATGAATCGCCCCTTTTCCTTTATGAGAAAATTTTATTAAAAGCAACAACAAACAAAACTCGGTATAATTTCTAATTGAAATTCAAATATATTTGGAAGTTGTCAAATTTAGAAAATGTTACATAAGTAACAATAACCCAGTCATGCTGTAAAATCATAAGATAACGTTCACGGTTCTCCGTTTTATTGACGAGATCTTGAATTTGATTCAGAATACATGTATTATTACTGACAACTGAATTCTACAAAAACTTATTTTTTTCTCGCCAAATTTATTGTCCGGGTTAAAGTTAGCTCATGCCAACTTCAACCCGGACATAAAATCGGAGAAAGAAAAATATTGGATTGTAATAAACAAAAAAGAAAGTTCAAGTAGTAGGCTGTCGTTTTAAATCATTTTAATCCAGTAATTCTCTTTTCTGATTTTTACATCCTGGTTAAATTTGGCATGAGCTAACTTTTAACTTCAACCCGGACAAAAAGTTTGGCGAGAACTATACCTACATCCATAGGTATATATATACATAGATAGGTTGGCTCAATATTTCTTTAGTACCTAAGTAGAGTAAACGTTTATACAGCTACCAACTTCCGTAAAAGCTGCCTAATGTTGTGTGAGAAGGGGGAAGTTGAGGAGCCGTGGTTTGCCTTTAACCAAGAGTTGTTCTTCACGACGACGGATGGCCGGCCACTCGGTTGGCCCCCTGGCGGCTTTCCGGCACCACCAGGCCCTTATTACTGTGCCACGGGCGCGAACAAAATCGTTGCAAGAGATCTTATGGAAGCTTTCTACAGGTATATTTTATTGATTTACAAACAATAATCGTAATAAGAAATATAATTTTTCTGTGATACGATTGTCCAATTTGATTTGAATATTAGATTAATGTTTCGCATTTTCTGGCGAGCCAGAACATCAATTTCCTTTTATTATACTTTTAGGCAATAACCTAGAAATATAGATAATGAAATTAGACAAGCAGACGGCCCAAAACGGGAATAACATTCTAGTTATTGAATTTTCAATAGATACAAGAATTTGATTAAAAAAGTAAAACATTAGTGTTATATCTGGGTATAAAATTGCTGTTTTCTGTTACATTTTAGATGCTGTCTTTACGCGGGCGTTCAGCTCAATGGTACAAATCCTGGAACTACGCCATCTCAGTGGAATTTCCAGGTAAATTCTTAAAGAGACAAAGCTTCATTGACAAATAAATCGAGTAACATTTTATATTTACAAGCTACCATTAATTTTAATTTGTTTACCTCGTGATTTCAAAGCGCTTATTAATGACTAGCTTCCCGCCAGTGGCTTCGCCCGCGTGGTCTTATAATTTTTTCCCCCGTTTTTGCAACATTTTTCATTACTACTCCGCTCCTATTAGTCGTAGCGTATTGATATATAGCCTATAGCCTTCCCCGATAAATGGGCTATTTAACATGGAAATAATTTTTCAAATCGGTCCAGTACTTTTTAAGTTTATTCGTTACATACAAAAATACAAATCTTTCCTCTTTATAATATTATTTATTTATTATTAATGATTAATTATCACTCATTTAAACGGCGAAGGAAAATATTGTAAGGAAACCTACATGATTGAGACTTTTTCTCGACGGCGCTTGTAAAGTTTTCCAGTTCCAACCGGAGTAGGCCAGCGGTCAAAGGAAACTCGTCCCCATCGTCTTTACATACTATAAAATGCAGTCGCTTCTGCTGTCTGTTCGCTTAGATCTTTTAAACACTCAACGGATTTTAATTCAGTTTTCAGCAACAGTTATAGGGAAGGTTTATATGCATACTGCATATCTATATATTATAGGTTGAAAAAAGCTGAGAAATTCAAACCCATGCGAAGCCGGGGCGGTTCGTTAGTTAGGAATATGAATGAGTCGATGATGATTGATGATGTTCGGGTTTTAACCGTAGCATATGCCAAAGGCTGAACATTTATTTATTTATTGCATCAGAACGACCAACAATACAGCTGTTTACACTGTTTACAAAACAATATAAATCAATAATAGTAGAAGCCTCAGACTCAGTCTTCTCGCAATACTTCAAACATAATAGGTAAATATTTACAATGTTGAAACGCTCGTGCCTAATGCATAATGATACCTAATTTCACAACATTTTCTAAACACCAAACATAATACGTAAACACGTAAGTTACTAGTTCATAAGTCTTGATTAAAATAACATTAGGTTTGCTGCAGTCATACAATTTGTTGCGTGACCAAACATAGTTAAAACTTGGCAAACAAAATCAAAACAATCAAAAGTATAAGCGGAGTTGCCTTCGGCTTATTCACCACCCATTGTAGTAAGGTTTAGGGCGACGTTGGATTGTTTCATTCCGTTCATGACCTCGCTCTGTTAAAGTGCAAACAAAACAGCATCGTCGCTCGATAAACAACATGTATATATATATGTATATATATTTGATATACCTCGTATATCAAAACGAGGATTGTGGGCTTCCCGTTTTCGCCAAGTTTCATTTATGTCACGTGCGACCAGTTGATACAAACTTGCAGTATTCTGTGCAAGTTTAGAAACTGGGCGCACGTTCTACGTCACTACTACGTTACTAATATTATTATTAATGCGAAAGTAACTCTCAGTCTGTCTGTCGCGCTTTCACGCCAAAACTACTGGACTGATTTAAAAAAAAATTAGTACACAGATAGTCTGGTCTGAGAAAGGACATACTTAGGCGAAAAAAGGTCTGTAAGGGGTTGAAATAGGGGATGAAAGTTATAAGAAATACCCAGACCACGCGGGCGAACCCGCTGGCGAAAAGCTAGTATTATTATAAATAAATATTAGGTAAAAGTACCTCGCCTACCTTGTTGGGCTAGTTGCCCCAAGCTCGACTACTACGTTAGAAGGTTCTATTATTCCCGGGTCGAGCAGTGTGTTAGTGTACTGTGAAATTCCCAGTAGCAGCTCTAGAGTGTCGATTTGTGCCCAGTTGATGGCAATAGGGTCATCCACTATACATAAACATACCGGCGAATTGTGGGTGTACATGAGTACACCTCGCCTTTGGAATACAGGCGTGATGGTATGTTATGTTATGTCTCTATATGTGTTTGTGGAGCTAATCACAAAAACTACTTACTGTACATGGTTTCATACGCTTTTCAGAAAGAGGAAGGTCTATGAAGGTTTAATGGTTATAATTTATGAACAGATATTTAGTGCTACCAGTACCAAGCTGGCCGCTAGTAGATTATTATTTCACAAAAATCTGTTTTTCAATCTTTGATAGCTACCTTCATGTTCCCATTACATCTGTTTTGTATATTTAATGTCTAACATTTAAACATTTATACTTATATAAAATTGCTACCCCGACCCGCAATTTTGCCATACCTGCTTATTTGAAAGCAAATTGAGGCACTGGCGTGTTCAGGAAAAACGTGACAAAATTATACAACTAAAGTTGTTGCAGAGCTGTAAAAAGTATTATCTATATTTATCCACGCTTTTACATATAGGCTTTATTAATATACAAGGTGTAGGCTAGGCGTAGTTAATCCATGTTTTGTCACTGTCAGATGATTTCAAAGTGACTTATTTATGAAAGAGACAAAACATAGTTTAGCTCCACCTAGTACCGATACCGATGCGATATGAATAAGGAGGTTTGCGTTTTCATATATATATATATAATTGTCTATGATATATGGTCATAGGTAGGTCCATGTGGCGGCATTAAGGCAGCGGATGATCTATGGATGGCGCGCTACCTGCTAGCGCGGTTGGCTGAGGAGTATGGCACGGTGGCCACTTTTGAGCCACAACCCATTCCCGACTGGCCTGGGAATGGAACTTTCGCCTACTTCTCCACCAAGGACATGAGAGAAGATGACGGAATTTTGTGAGTAATTTGATATAAGTATTTACTAATTAATTAAACTTAGTTTGGGACTAGATGGTGCTGTGTAAAATGTCCCAGGATATTTATTATTATTATTTTGATAATAGTTATTGAAAAAACTATTGTGCCATCAATAAACATAATTGACCTAAAATTTGTTTTTTCTTAGCGGTTTCCTAACCCCCAACATGGTTGGGAAAACGGCTTCCAGTCTAACCAGGATGCGGCTGAATACCAGTATTTTATGCGGAGTGACTGCCATCAGGTCTCCGCAACCCAATTTCTGGGCAATACCGATATGCGAAGGATAGACTGGTTGTTAGGCTTTTTAGGTTTTTGTCTACCACTAACGATTGTCATAGGTGATGACAACCGGGACCGACGGCTTTACGTGCTCTCCGAGGCACGGAGGGGTCTCGATATGTTTAGAATGGTCACCCATCCACAGACTGACCGCGGCAAGTGTTGCTTAACTTTGCAGATCGGTTGATCAGCGCCACGAACCCCTCCCTAAAATTAGTTTTACTTACAAGAACTAAACTGTTAAAAAGTGGTAAACGTTTGTGAGAAAAGATGAGCCTTTTCATCTAAAACGGAAACCAATAAGAGGAAAACTCTGCTATTATAGCTTTTGGCGTAGAGTAACAATTTCGTTCACAAACCAATAAATCTCAAGAAACACGGGATAACACTAAAACAAAAATGCGAAACAACGTGTGTGCGAACGAATGTGACTATAAAGACTCTACAGCTTTTATAGAAATGAGTTTGAGGAAAAACAGACTTCACTTGTAAACTCTAAGAAAGCAACAACGTTTTATAATATTCGGCTTTGTATCATCTTAATTCACTCCCGACTGCGGTTTAGATACGAACACGTACGCGATTACCAAAAAGTATTTATTTCATCACAAAAGGCTGCCTAACTTTATTACAACTTATGAAGTTCCCAGAGCTAAAGTGTTATTTGTTCGACGCGGATATCAACCCCAGACATTCTCATATCCAAGTTCTAATCACGTTTTGTTAAAAAGATGGTACGTTTTCTACAAATGCCCCGATTTGTTAATATATTATTATATTAATCCACCTCTTGATTGATAACATAATAACCAATCAATAATTTTCGTCTACTCATATTGATATACTCAAAACCACTCATGTATTATATAAAAATGATGTTCAATAGGCATTACATAAAGTCAGATTGTGCCTACATCACCTGTCAACCCAGCTCTATATTTTAATCGATACTTTCTGATCTATATCATACACTTATTGGGTTAAATTTGGGTATTACACCTATAAACAATTATCCAAATATCATATTGAATAGGGTAATGTTATATAAATGGCTACGACTACCTATATATTAGGTATATTTATAGGTAGTATATTTGGTGGTGGAACTGTAATGTAATTTTAATAGCTGACAATGAAGAGCTCAAAATATTCTGTCTATCACCCAAGAACCCACTTCATAGCTGTCATGTAAACGTGGCAGAAAATGGCGATCCAGAAATACTGCAATTGGCAATATCAATTTCTTTTTTTTTCCCAGTTCAGACCTATCAAATGTGTCATCTGAGATACTCGCATTTACTAATATATGGACACGGCAAATCTGTAACTTCAACACCACAAACTTACGCTTGCGTATGTCAAATTGCAATACAGACATACGGAAGCGTTACTTTACGCTTAACGTCGTCTATGAATATGAGCTTTAGTCTGTTCATCACAGTTGGTATGTTGTTTATTCTTACTGTGTTCCACAGGGTGATAGAGCGCGCTATTGACAAATTGGCGCGCAGACACGGAGCACACATCAACGAGTATGACGCGAACAATGGCGCCGACAACGCGCGTCGACTCACCGGCAAGCATGGCATGCCGCACATTAGGGACTTCACTGCAGGTAAATGTTTTCTAGATAATCTTTTCAAGGTACTAAAGTATCAAGTATTATGTTAACTTTATTTAGTTTAAAAAGCTTATATTTTTTGGCTTTTAGAACAACGGTCAGCTCAGTTTTCATTGTTTACATTTACATATTTTTATACCCACATTTTGCTGTTCTGTTTATGGATCCCTCATAGTAGGAAACACGCCTATTTTAATTCCAAACCAATTAACAAGTCCAAAGTTTCGTAACAATGTGAAACCCTGTAAGGGTAAAGCAATTAGGTATGTATTAATATTTTATGCCACAAAACTTATCCTTAATAAGTATTAGAAAGCTGAAAGAGAAAGTTTATAAATTCGCGAGGTAGATTTTAATACAGTCTTCGACGGTTTTAACAATTTTACGGTGACATAGATTATTTATATCCTAAGAGATACATCAAAAACATGTTGACAGTTGCTCACTCATTGTCTTTTAACACGTGATGAACAGAACAATAAAACGATTTTTTTTTACTAGCCCACTTTGTCCCACTGCTGGGCAAAGGCAAAGGTGGAAGGAGGGAATGGACCTCCTTCAAAGCCGCTCTGTCTGTTGACTTGAGAATCCAATCTCTCTCGTGGGAGTCAAGTCAAACTATTACTATAATATTTGTTTTTCTTACACTCGTGTTCAGAGATCAACGAAAATTTAATGTAGTAAGTGTTAATTATTTGTTTCACATTCAAATATTAAAATTATTCAGTTGCAATTTACGACTGGATCGTTTGTGGCTTTTGTTCATTTTGTGTTCTTAGAATTATATTCGAACAACATTTTCTAGTATATTTTTTCCAACTTGTGACTATGAAGTATGATCCTTCTCTGGATTATTATGATGAGTACAAAAACTGTGAATGTGAACAGTGAGTTCGGATCGAAGGCTCGAATCACTTTACTAAAATTTGCATACGCGTGTCCATTACCATTCGCCTAAACGGTATTGAAAAATGTATTTTTGCCAACTCGCACTATACCGTTACGGTACTAGCCGATAGCACACATACATAACATATGCCCAGCGTTGGGACCATAAATGCGTTGGTGATAATGATGATTACATCCTAATATGAACCTTTATATTTATTATCATTTAATTTTGTATATGGCAAGGATAAGTTGAATAATACGTAACGTTAAAAGTACCTAACTACATAACGTTAAAAGTTAAAAGATACGTTACGTTACGCTATGTTTAAAGATATAGCGAACGTGAAAGTACGGTAGTTACCCGGAGGTACGAAGGTTCAAAGCCTGTCCGAGTTCGTATATTTCTTTCGCTAAAATTTATATCTTTAGAGATGTTTAGCATAAAAAAATACCAAAGCAATATTTATCAATAACAAAAGCGAAGCGTGTAGCTTTTACAATGTACGGTCTGTATCAGAAAATAAATTGAACATAGATACGCTGAAATAACACGCATTACAAAGATTGATGCAAAGCTCTCGCTTTGTTGCACAGCAATCGCGAGTGCCTAAAATGTTGCACACGGTATGCTTTTGTATAAAGCCCTGTGTATCTCTTGGATTTATTGGCTCGGACCAAAAACAGATATGAATACGTACACTGACAATGGATATATTGGAATGTCAACAACAGCCATGATGTTGTATAATAGAAGAGGGCCTCATATCTGCTATTACATTCGTTCGGGCATTTGTTGATTTTGGTCAGTTTTGCCTATCTATTCTTGTAGTCCCTTGTGTCTAACATATACTCCTATTTATGTCTGAAGAGTTATAACTGTAGAAAAATAAGAAATGTAGTCCACGACAATAGTTAGTAGTGTGAAATGTGTACCTACTGTCAGTAGGTACACACTTTCTACTTTTCTCGATGTTACAAGACTTCACTCCACTACCCAGGTGGCCCCGCCATCTCCTCCAGGTCTATATGTGTTAAGCCCACAGTTTATCCGTAACATAACGTGAGATATTTTCATTTATTTATCTATGTATCCATGAAAAATACTCCTGTAGAATTTGAACGGTACCATTTGGCGTAGCACCTTGACTCTTTAACAAATAAACAATATACGTATCCCAATATAATACAGAATGTATCAATGATGTTTCTTTTACACAAAGCTCTAACGAATGAGTTTAAAATTACCTATTATATAGAACCTTCATACAATCATCATAGAATCACTAGATAGATCCTAAATGATGATTTAAAATATAAATTGATACAACTAAAGATAATTTTCAAAATCAGTTCGCACATTAAAGCGTATAAAATCCGCCATATTGATTTTTTTTAAATTTCATGTACCCAGTGACAGTCGTGCCATCAAGACGAATCTAACGAGGTGTCATTTATCTAATTCGGTTGAGCCGTTGAGTAGTTACGACCGGACATAGGAACGGACATACATACATACATACATACATACATACATACATACGCGTCAAACACATAACCCTCCTCCTTCGGCAGTCGGGTAAAAAGGTACATGTGAACTTTTTAATGTAGCTAGCAGTGATAATATTCTATAAGCTAGAAGAAGTAAAGGTTTTAGTTTGTCTCTCTAGGTTTTGACTAGCCTATATGATATGGGTGAGGTTTTTTGTGTGCCTTAAGCTATCACTCATGCAAACACAAGTTAAAATCAAAGCAATAAAGCTCTAAATCAATTTTTTGTAGTTTTTTAAGATTTAATGTGTTTTATTAAATCGAGAATATTTTAAATAGTAAAATTAAATGAGATTTATTTACTTTTCAAAGTATTCTGCATGATGGAGTTTATTATATAACATTTAGATTTGAGATAATAAACGTAATCGCGTAAAAGTTGATTGCTCATGCGCGTCAAAGAGCTTTATTTATTGGGTAGAAAATAAATAGATTGGTTTTCTTCGCTTTTGCCTGCGGCATACAAAGGTATGGGTAATATTTCTGCTTGAATGAAAGTATCTTCTATATCGATACAACTCGCTGAAGAGTAAACGTTTCCTCTGAGGTTTGGCCTTCTCGTGATAAATAGAGCGTAGCAAAGGTATACTAATGCACCCCATCAATTCCCCTTTATCACAGGGTCGGGCCTTACCATTAGAAATCACCCATACATTGCTCGCGCTGGGAATGGAACTTAGGACTTCACGTTCAACAGCCACGCTTTAGATTAATTATTGGGGTGTTCTTATAGGTAATAATTATCACGCAGGCTGCTAAACGACCCGAGTGGCGGACTTTGGCGCAAGCTAAAGCGCTCTGAGCTTGACGCCAAGAGCGATGAATTAAAAGCCCGACCACCTGCGGCTCTTTCTTACAATATCGTCAATGGTGAGCTCACATGCCCTCAATGCTCTAGAACTTTTACCAAGGAAATTGGCTATATAAGCCACATGCGAGCTCACCAGCGACTACAGAGTCCATATAGCGGTCGCCGTGACCGAAACCGGTGGGACCAGTCATCAATTATCACGTATGTATGACATGATGTATGGACGTAGAAGACACAAAAGAAGTATGTAAGAACCGTAGCAACTGGCGGGCTCTAGTTTCTCTACCATGTACCGTAGAAAACAAGAGTATAATAACTACAATGATGGTAATTTAATGCATATTGAGTAATATATATCGGGGATAAAATAACAGTCATGGGTTATTTTTTTTTCCATGGTTTTAAGAAGACATACATATAACAGAATCGTGTCGGTAATCCATCATATTCGCCCCTTCAACATTGTTTATGTCATTTCGTCGCCTCGTTGCCTCTCATAAAACTCTTTATTGCTTGAATAATGAAATCGTATACCTACTGGCACAAAAATGATTTCATTAAACATCAAATAAGAAATAGCATACAAATTTATTACGTTCTTAATTACAATTTATAGTATTAAAAATGTTGTACTTAAGCAAGAAAATATTACTTGTGTAATCATCAATTTCAAGCCTCGAGAGTAAAATGTCACAGAGATTTGTGCAAGTCATGGAGTACATTTGTGTTGTGATGGATTGTTCCTACATGGCAATATCACACGTGTATTGTGTGCCTAAATGGGTTCTGGCTCACATGGGCGCCACACGACATATTCACTAGTCGTTAACGTTATCACGGCACCTTTGTGACTTGCAACATCCATTACTACCGTCCTGATTGATCCATTCAACAGAATGACCGCGCAACATTTACTGTTGAACTCAGAGACGTGAATCATTAGCTAAAAGAGACCCAGTCTTAGGCTGATATTCAGAAACGAGACTCAACATGAACTTATGCTTCCGTATGTCAAATTTGTATGACAAGTTCATGCTGAGTCTCTTCTCTGAATCTCAGCCTTAGATTAATAACATAAACCCAGTAGATATATCTTAGTACGCTGACAACAAACTTAAATATGGAAAAATACGACAAGATATAGTAGCCACTGTACGTTAACGATTCATTAACGTTAATTGAGTAGGGCAGTACCTAGACCTGAGAACCTAGAACTTACGAAGTAGGATTTACACTTGAATGCGAAAGTAACCCTGTCTGTATGTTCTATTTTCACGCCTAAACCGCTGAACAGATTTCGATAAAACTGAGACGACATGAAGCGTAAACTAACGTGTTAGTTTACGCTTCATGGCTTCATGCAGTTATTGTCATCTTTGAATATTAGACTTGGACAAAAGGCAATCCTGATGTCATCCGTTAGGATGCATCTGAAGGCTGTTTGTCACCCGCCACGGCACCAGAACGTCACCGGCAACATGATGACGGCGGCGATTTAGCGATACATACATTTCGGCCGTGTGTCCACCGCACGCCCGTCACGCCAACGTGATCTCGAACAAAAATAATCTCGTTACCGGTGGCGGTTGGCAAACAGCCTAAGAAGACATGAGGATTACCTTTTTTCACACAGTCAGCCTCGTTAAAAGACTACTGTTGTAACACCTATATGTAATTCGTATAAATTTCTCTAACAGGTGTTGCTAACAGGAGTTGTTCCGTGCGAATACCTCGCCAAGTCGCGGAAGACAAGAAGGGTTATCTGGAGGACCGTCGACCCGCGGCCAATGCCGACCCCTACCGTGTGATGTCAATCATACTCAGAACGTGCATATTTGATGAGTAAACAAACTTGTAAAATTGTATTCATGTTGTGTCGTATCGACACGTTCTAGATACCTGTTCAAATCATTGTTAATCTGTGTTCGGGATTTTTGATGATTAAATTGTAAATCTTCAATCTCTCGTTTCTTTGCAACAGCTGGTATTAGTTACGTGTAAACAGAGTTTTGTAGCACTACGTATGAAGAATGGTATTTTTATCACAATTTAATTTGAACATTCCAAGAAAACTCGCATTTGAACGAGTTTGTTTACAAAAGAGAGTTGAATAGCCCACCACACACAACGAAACAACTCGTGATTCATACTTTATTAGTCAATTAAAGTGAAAAATAATGTTGCTTGTTTAGTTTATATTAAAGCTTTTATATGTACTTACTTAAAATTCAGATATACATTAATTTTTTCGTTCGTACCCGTTTCGAAATGGTATCTGTTTGTCTCTCTGTTACATTTCAATGCCTAAACCTCTAAATAGATTTCAATTCAATTTTCAAGGAGATAAATTGCTTACTAATTGCGACGTTCTATTTAAAAAAATATTAATTCAACTCAGCAGGTGGCGCTGTAGAGTTTATTATGAACCGATAAAATTAATTTGCTCGTTTATAAAATGTACATTAAATGTTTATATAATACTTCCCAGATAACAGGCAAATGTAATTCATAGGCTGTGAGTACATATATGAACTCGCATTCGCCTTTCTCGTGGTACTTTTTACTTTTTATTTCTCTATATCATTTCTTTGCCTTGGGTTCAAAATTGCATCGTGTCAACTATCCTTTATCCTGTTTTATTTGACATCCTTTATTTGATTTTTCTGATAAAAAACTTTAATCTAATTTGCTCACGTTCACAATTGAATTAAAACTGTTGTGTTTACCTTTAATTTAAATGCACTCGAGATCATAATTGTATTTTAACAACATTTTAATGCTGTGTGTGTATTTAGTTGGTAAGCCTTAACTAACTAATAAATAAACAAACCCTTGTCATTATCTATATACCATGTCATTATTTCAGTCTCCAGCGAGTTGACAGCCGGTGACGAAATCTATTCTCTAGGGGAGATGTAAATGTGTCTGGGACAGCGCCCGTCTGCTGTCGATGTCACTACTTATTACGTACATACATACATACATACATAGTATACATACACTCACACACACGCCTTTTTTCCACAGGGGAACTATAATATGGCTGTCAATACATAAAAGTTAACTTGAAATTAGTTACTAAATTTTCTTGTAGGTAAGTTCGTTTTACAAAACCGGCCAAGTGTGAGTCGAACTCGCACATATAGGGTTCCGTACCATTTTTAATTAGTATTAATTTGTATTTGTCTTTATGTGAAATTTCAACTCCACCTATTACGGTCCATGAGATACAGCCCGTTGTCAGACAAATAGACGGACGGACCGACAGCAGACGCTTAGCAATAGTCGCAATACGGAACCCTTGAAATTAAAACCACTGAAGTAGATCTGAAATAATGTTTACTTCGGTAATAAATAATAAATAAATAAAATAAATAAAATAAAATACATTTATTTCGAGCAACAATGACTCATATGTGGAGTACACACAAATAGAAAAAAACAATACAAAGGATAATAAAAACAAAAACAAAACTAAGACTAACATACTTACCTACTTAATATCTACCTGGCCTTGCTGACCGCAGTATGCCTATTACAACAGTGCCGTACATAAGGGCAGTCCATTCGTTCCGCGATCATTGCCAGGATGGCATTGGTGCTGCCCCACACCCTACGCACCAGGGACGCACCCCGCTTGCGCATCGTCGCGTGAAAACAATCGGTGCGCGCCTCGGCGAACATGCCTGAGGCGCTGCAGAAGCGAGGCAGCCCCAATACAGCCCTAAGCGCGTTGTTGAACTGTACACGGAGAGCTCCGTATGATGCACGCGTGTACCTCGCCCACAGACTGCATGTGTAGAGGGACGTGCAGTACGCCCTGAAGAGCGTTATCTTCACCTCCCTCGAACACCGCGTAAATCTGCGTGCGAGCATGTTTGCCCGCACCGACAGAGCCCTCCGTTCCCGCTCCATGTCAGCATTATCCTTGAGGTCGGTCGTAACTAAATGTCCTAGGTACTTAAATTGATCCACCCTTTCGAGTGGAACGCCGTTTAGAAAAACGGGTGGATAATTTTGCGAACGTTTCGTACCGGTCTCAAAAACCATGCATTGACTTTTGGTCACATTATATTTTAATCCATGACTAAGGGCATACTCCTCACATGTCCGCACTAGCTTTCTGAGACCACAGACCGACGCGCTCAGCAGCACCATGTCGTCAGCATAACTGAGATTGTTGACACAGACATCACCGACATGGCAGCCGACATGCCGATTACCGAGCGCAACGATCAAGTCATTCATATATAGGTTAAAGAGGGAGGGGGAAGTTAACCCCCCCTGTCTCACCCCGCATTCCAACCGATACGGCTCCGACATTGCACCCGCCCAATTAACGCTGTTAACCTGATGACTGTACCAGTACTTAAAGACGTTGACAAGTTCACGTGGTAGGTTTATACCCTTGAGTTTAGCCCACAGGATGTCGTATGATACCAGGTCAAAAGCCTTGGTCAGGTCGAGGAAGCAGGCATGCACTGGAGTCTTTCGGTCTGTGTAATATCTGACGGTATGCTTAAGACACAGTATTGCACTCTCAGTTGACAGTCGAGGTCGGAACCCAAACTGATTGTCGTGCAGATCCAGGTACTTGTCTAACTGTGTCCTAAGCAAACCGTCAAAGACTTTTGCAATGATCGTTGCAAGAGATATCGGCCTGTAGTTATTTTTATCGGCTGCATCTCCCGTTTTATTTTTCACTACAGGGACTACTACGGTTTTCATGAAATCAGATGGTAGGTATGAATGGCTCACGCATAGTGTGTAAAACATTGCTAAGACTCTATTTATATGAGGGCCCGCGTGAACTAGGTGCTCGATGCCAAGGCCATCGTGGCCAGGGGACTTGCCTTTAGATATAGCTTTTATAGCCTGAGCCACATCTTTGGCAGCGAAGGTAGTCCCCACGTCCTCTTCTGGTATCTCAACATCGGACACCGTCCCCGCCATAGCCCGTGGGGACAGTACACGAAAATGGTCCCTAAATATATCGGCAATATCCTTAGGATCACTCACACCCTCGACGCTCATCGGGCGTCCAGGCCGAATGTTTACTTTGTTGGTACTTTTCCAAAAACTACGAAAGTGCCCACTCCTATGTTTTTCAGCAAGGGCATCCATTTTGATTTGGTCCTGGTGGTTTTGGCACCATTTAAGTCTGGACTTGAATATCTTTCGACTTTGATACATTTCATCATATACACATCCAGACCTTGGCTTACCACACATCAGCCACTCTTGAAACTTCGACCTAGCTACCCGATGAGCCCCGCTCACATGTCTATTCCACCCAGCAATGCGTGGGCCATTCTCACCCCTCCCCTCGCACATGCCTCCTCGAACCTTCACCGTCGCCGACGCCGCCCCTCGTAAGGCAGTCACAATGTCATTATAAAGCCTATCGAGAATATGCCCATGGTCCGCGTTATAACAGTATCTATCTCCACAACTTGTTAACTCCTTAGGGAAATCAACACATCTTAGCCTACTATGACATTCTTTCGTATATAACACAATTTGGTCATCCGTTCTGTCACCCCATAATACATCGTTACTCGGTATGTTTTTATCCGGTAGCATTGGTGTTAATACGTTTAGATTACACTCGATAATGAGCGGAAAATGATCAGACCAAAAAGTGTTATAATTTACATATGCATTAAGGACAGACTGTTTTGCCGATTGCGTAACAATACAGTGATCCAACCAACTGCACGTTCCGTGCGCCTCACTGATAAAAGTATACGTATCAGAGTGAAGTCCCAATAACTCAACATCTACACAAGACCATACCTGTTCTTTACAGAAATGTATAAGTTCGTTATAAAATAGTTCACATGGATCGGCATTGAAATCGCCCAATACGAAAACTGATTCTACACCGTACTCATCTATTATAGCACTCACCGTCCCCAGACAATCCGTAAATTCCGTCAGGTTTTCCGTCATATTTGTAGGCATATATATACTTATTACAATCACAGGCCGGTCACTTGCAACTATTTTAATTGCACAAACACGAGTATTATCGCATGGTAGCACTGACACATTTTGGAAAACACTGTTCCTCCAGAGCAGGGCTACGCCACCGTACGGCCTCCCACGTAATATTCCCGCCGACGTGTCCACCGCCGAGGTGCCCGTATAACCAAACCCACTGTCGACCGTGCTTAGGTCATAATTTAAACAATTAATATAATAATTCTATCACATGTTTTATTTTATTATTAAATTCTAAATGTAATGGAAAACAACGTATTTACACTTTGTCATCGTATGATATGTCTGTGAATTCTACAATGTTACTGTTTGGGAATATATACAGTTCACTGACTCGCTCGTCGCCGATAGGCATGTCATCTCTATTGATATTTGAAGATTTCTTTGTTGATCTTCGATTACCAATATCAGAACTGCTCATCCGTATATTCGGATATCTCCTACTGTTGTTATGCCCATCCATGTCTTCAGCTCTCATAAAGTTAAATCCGTTTTCTCTGCTCTGACTGCCCATGCAATGGCATGAATTCCGAGACGGAACTTTCAAAGTATCCCCTGGTTGTAAGTTTATAGACTTTCGGGTTGAATAACCACTTCTGTCGTTTGTCGATCGGAATGATAAGATCCGGGTTCGGTACGACTGGCCGTCCTGTAATTAATGTTTTTTTATCACGCTTGAATTTTATATAAAGGTTTGTACGCGATATTCGTTGCTGGTAGTGAAGACAGAGTGAGTATGCAGTATTCCCTGTTCAAAACAAAGAGGATATTGCTACCGCTATTTGTCGTTCGTAAACCTATTTTTTTCTACCTCGGAAGATTATTCTGGTTTCGCACTAGCCAGGGTACAAATACCCGGCTGAATACCGGTTGGAATCTTTTCCTACCCACAGCGGTAGCGAATATCGCGTAAGTAGGTATATCTAAATAAATAAAGTACGTTACGATCGTATGGAAGTCTTACCTCGTAGCTATCGTTAGCGAATCTATTCGGCTTTTTTCCGAATGTGAAACGTTGCTTAAATTCCTTTTTGAATTTCTCCTGAAACAAAATTAATTTTCTGCTTAAGCTCGTGTATTTTAGTGTCAACTGAACAGTGTCTGCCATGCTGATTTCTGACACTTACGCGAATACTAGACACTGTAATAAAATTACTTTTTACGGACTTTATCGGTGATTCACCCGTGACCATGGGCTCTGTAAAGGGTCCGAAACGTCGAGATTAAAATAATATCAATATAACGCGATAAAATCCGTAAGAAGTAGTTTTATTTCAGTGTCTGCCATATTTTATTGAAATAGAAAAGCAATTTTAATGTAGGTTAAAGAATCTCCTATAAGATTCTTTTTGTTTTTTGGATATTAATATAGAAAAAATATTGGCATCTGTAAAAATCTATGCGAATTTTTCCGCTTTTCCCAGTCAAAATGTCTACTGGGAAATCTTAAGGATCAAAGCTAAGAGTGTAGCGTTCGTCACCTACCTATGTTGTGTATATGGAGATATATATAATCTTGCTTGTTTGATGAGTCTGTTAGATATAAAGGCAGACATATATGACGGAAAAATGCGCTACGTATCGTCAGTTGCGTAACGCTATATGATAGGTACGCGCGAATGATACCCCTGACGTTGCAAGCGTCAGGCGGGCCGTATGCTGGTTCGCCACCTCAGTGGTATAAAAAAGTAAGACATCCAACCATACACACAACTGATGAGATTACTATGCGTGTAATCACACGCTCGAGCCTTTCCGTCAGATATGCGTGTTAAAGTAAGAAGTACTATTGTTCAAACTTACAATAGGATTAACTTATTTTGTTATTGCATGTTGAATGTACCAACCTAACAGTAAGGTTCTTAGATTTCATAAAAAGATAACCTTTAATACCTACTTGAACGTTATCACGCTTCAATAGCATGTAAATTTCAAACTTAACTACGTAAAAATACATAACAATATTATGACACATTTCGATAACATCTTGTTAGGTTAATAACTTAACTTCCTAAACTAGTGCCCTGTTAGCTTTTATTTTTTTACATAAGAAATTTTAAGACCCGTTGAGATATTTCTTTGATATATATATATATATATATATTTGATATATTGATAACAAAATTTTTACTTATTGAAAAAATTACCTAAATTTAACTTTTACTCTGCTGATGTTTCTATACCTAGTTACAAACACGTTAAAAGGAATGTTTAATAATATTATACATACCTCCCCCCACCCTCTATCTATATAAATATTACGGATTCAAGGATTTTAGCTACGTAAGTAAAAGTCAAATTAGCGGACATTAAAAAAAAGGTCCGCTTTTTCAAAGCAGTTGGAGGAAATCAAACGCTATCTTAACATTATTAAATAAATTAAGAGCCTTTATTGAATTTCCCGAGAGCTTACAGTGATTAATCGTTCTACTGAATATAATCGTTTAAAAGTGGTATCAATTAGAAGATATTTTGAGTCATGCTGAAGATTTATCGGACATATTGAGCTTACTATGTTCTTGAATCTGTTGCTTACTTATACTTAGTAACTTAATTGACGCCTGCACAACATAATTGCAAAACGGCTAATATTTATTTTGTATTATATTATATAATAATTTATATAATTTTATATAATCTAATACATAAAATTCTCGTGTCGCGGTGTTTGTTACCAAACTCTTTCGAAACGGCTAGACCGATGCGTATGAAATTTTGTGTGCATTTCGGGTAGGTCTGAGAATCGGCCTACATCTATTTTTCATACCCCTAAATGATAAGGGTGACCCACCCCTATATGGCAAAACAACGTTTGCCGTGTCAGCTAATAAATTATATAATTTTACATAATATTGTTATTTTTGAAAAAACTTACGTTGTAAATAGCGTAGATGAATGGGTTGTAGCACGAATTGCTCATCGCCAGCCAGTCGAAACAAAAGAATAGGACATTGATGTACTTGTACCTGGAAACAAAAGCAAAGTTAAAACATGCCAAGAATATAGTAGATACATAAATGTCAAGTTGCCAGAGCCTTCTCAGATTTTCATTATACCTAGCCTACATAATATATACACATGGGTAGGAACTTATTGGGTGCTTAGGTGCAGTTGTGACAAAAGATGTGTGATATTTTCGCTTACCCAACAAACGGGGGGTTGTTGAATGGGTACCTATAGGTCTCTGGGAATCCACTGAATGTTATAACAGGTTTCATGTTAAATTCGTGTCGTGAAACTATTTTTATAATATAATTTCCATCAAAATATTCACAACTTATTTTATGATCTTGTTCACATTGAACATTATTTTCTTTTAATCCTAAGTATGTATTCAAACCTATTCAAACATTTTTATTTGTTTATTCTAAATATTAATGGTGTTATTTCAGAAAAGCAAGAGCATGTTGATCTCTATTTCTTAAATAAAACTGTGCTTTTAATGAGCTGTTTCATTCATTCCTTGCTAATAAACCAGCGCTTTAATAATTTTATTCGTTTTTACGCGTACAACGACGTTCTATCTCCAACAATGTCAAGTAAACGTTGTCAAACTCAGTCGCAACCGCGGAAAACATCCCTCCGCTTAACAAAGTTATAAATTGTTTTGCCATTGTTTATGTTAATAACATACAAGTTAGTTCAGTATAATAATAACATCTTTTTTATAAAAGTATCCAGTTTGTGGTTTAACAATGAACGAAAACAACTTTAAAGTATAATTTCAAACCTTTTAAGAATATATACAAGTCGTAGTATCAACATTCTGGTATATATCATCAAATAATAATTCTTATTTTTTTTATAGGAACAGCAAACAGTTACATTATAAAGACTTACAGTTGATTTAACATAAGTACAATCAATTTGGTTATAAAGTTACTCACAACGCAGTAGCTGTGTCTGGTGTAGACTATTTTTTTCAAAAAAAATAGTCTTTATTATACAGGATTCCGATTTAATTGCCAGCACTGCTTCAACATAGTGTAGTATTGGTAACATATAACATGGTAGACATAATTTAAAATCTGTATGTTTATGCAATCCCATGATAAAGTGATTAACAGTTAGCCTAAATTTTCACGAAATTCTATGCAACACCGCCGCACATTGAACTTCGCGGCAGTGGGGTTGGTCTGACTTAACTGCTATAAGGATGTAAGTAGGTAGTTAAATCGCCAATTCGCCAGCCTGTATATTGAGTCAGGTACTTACTCGTTTATTGAGGGGAAGAATGATTGCAGCAGTAAATAGCTTTGCAGAGGCAGCCAACACAGAGCAAACAGCGCCACCACCAGGACGAGCATTTTTATCACCTGCGAAGCATTTGTTTTGTTAAAATGAGGTTCACGATCAGATTTATTCACGGTGGCGTGGTGTGCACCTTGTCGATTATTTGCATGATTTGAATTAAACTGCTTTATAACCTTTATAAAATTATAAATGATATGGATGGAGTATTAAGAATATAGTTTTTTTTATCTTTATTTAAAGGGTTTTGTCGCTAATGCAAATAAGTGCCCTTATGAATATAATTTAGTAAATTCTACGACAAATAAAATACAATGTATATTTAGTCACCTACTTAACATAATGGTGAATGAGCGGGACTAACGAGGTCTAATAATACTTACTGAACGAAATCATTAAAAGGCTTATTTCACAAATCCTACGCATAATGGAATCATTAACTTCACATAACCCTACACAAAATTGTGAGAGGTATGAGGGAAAACTTCAGGGAACCATAACTATGACTTACGGGGGCAACTTAAAATAAGTATCTACGAATATCCTTTCCGACGGACTCAGGTTTAGTTTGCAGAGAGCGGTAAAATGGCAGAGGCGTCTGTAGATCATGTCTGCTTATTCCGTATGACGATGAATGGTCACATACTTGAAGGGGTATGAAGACCCTAATAGCAGAATTATACCGCAGGCATGATTATAAAAAAAATATAGGTAATATAGTACACGGTGACTACAATTTGGAGGGTCAACTGCCGTCGTTACGTATGGACGATGTCGACGAGATATCGCACCTACATAACTATGTAAGCAGGAACAGTAGTTAGTATTAGATATAATATCTGGACGTTTTTACAGTAAACTATTAAAAGTTATGTGAGCAACTAAAAAAATTAAGTATTATTATCTCAATGTCAAAATTAAAGTTGAGAATGAACACAAAAAAAGGCGACTGTTATTCTAACATGAATGTTATCACATTGAGATAAAGTTTAATTTCTTTAGCATTTTAGGTTGTAATGAATAGTCTGTTTGTCATGATATATTTGACGCTGACTGTATAATGTAAATAGTGACTGCATAGTGCACGGCGTAATAGCGACTAATCATTATGTACCTACACTCTACAGGTACACTGTCACTAACTTATAGCAACGTCGAGCATCGGCATTGGTTTTTTTTATGTTAGATAGGTTTGAGTTTGACGACAACTCGCCTAATGTTAAGCTACGATGGAGCGCGCTGGCCTAGAAGAACACTCTCGTCTTGTAGACACCCCAAAGTTTCGGGGAACAATGATTCCGGCAGCGAGTTATACAATAGACACAACTAATATGCCATACTAAAATCATGGCCATGGATGTAGTATTTATATCCAAAAATCAGTATAATATTGTATTTACAAGAACACTCATATAGTTAAGTATCAAGTAGTAATAAAACTAGGTTTAAGTAAATCTTAACGTAAGATGAAAGTTTGTTCTTCGACACACTTTCAAAAACTTTGTGAAATCCCTTTAGATATGCGGGTCCAAGCACGTTATTTTCCGTCACTGTTAAAGTGCTGATGAATCAGTTTTATTCGTTCTAACTTTGTACGAGACAGAAAGTATATATTCTAAATGTAATAAATATCATAGTGTAAAAGCTTGATATGTAATAAATCATTAAACATCATCACCTTTATTAATAAGCAAGGTTTAGGCAAGGTATTGTTAATCTATGTGTTGTCGCTGTCAGATAATTTTGAAATGACCGAAATAGGAAAGAGACGAAACATAATTACCTAACTACACTCAATATACGCAGTTTATTATTAAAGAGGCATAGGTTATTTTTTTATTTAAATCTATGCAGTTACAGTTGTACCAACTATACAGCCGCACCTGTATATTCGATCGGGGTGCGGAGCATAAAATTTATAGATACTTTTACCGATATTGCCCTAATATCTAAGCACTAAGTACCTACTATTTTTTCAATATTTATTACTAGTAACGTCTCAAGTTTCTTCGATATTTAGAATTCCTTTGGCAAAAGTACCTACATACCTATATCAAAAAAAGATAAAAGGTAACCAGTAAATGTAGTACAGAATACATTCGTAATAAAACTAAAATTTACGTGTATATTATTGCCCTAATATCTAAGCACTAAATACTATTTTCTCAATATTTATTACTAGTAACGTCCCGAGTTTCTTCGATATTTAGAATTCCATTGGCAAAATACCTACCTGTAACGAAAAAAGATAAAAGCTAACCAGTAAATGTAGTACAGAATATATTCGTAATAAAACTCTAAGATTTACGTGTATACTAGTGAGAGTTGCCGTTAAAACTTTCCGTATAAATAAACACTAAAATGTAAAGTTGCCAAAAGTACTGCTTTAGCAGTAAAAGTAGTTTTATTATGTAAAGCTTTTAAGTCAATAGGGTTTACGGTCATTTTAAGGATATTTTGTGGTAAATTACGGAAAATACAAAGGGTTCAATCGTCTTTGGTATCGAAATTACATTTTCTTTGACCCTAAAGATCGGAAAAGTCTTTAGGTATGTAATAAAAATATAGATTCTATCAAAAAATTTATCAGCCGCGGGCATTTGGAAGACAAAAAGAGGATTATTTATTGGTTTATTCAACAGTGGTATTATTTGCAGGTGGCGAATAATACCTATGACATCATGAAATACGTCATAGTGTAAATGATGTGCAACGTCTTGTTTGAATTACCAATAACGTTAGGTATAGCATTTGCTTAAAAACGTGAATATAAACATCATAAGTAAACTTAGTGTCTAGATTTTTTGTGAGAACTCTGCCATCAAACATTAAGATTTTCTATCCCACGAAAAAGAGACCCGAATAAATTGGCTGATGATTGTGTGACTTATTAATTGTGAAGGAAATTGCGTGTTAAACCTTTCATGCGTAAATTAAATGTGTGCTACTTTGTCACCAGACCTCTTGTGTATGCAAACACTTATAATATATATATAAGTGTACCTATAGGTACATACATATTATGTATGCAATGCTGACCTACTATATCAATTACTGTTTTTGGTAAGCCGACCGTTGAATTATTTATTTATAGTTGAAAATGAAGGTTTGCGGATCGAATATTGAAATCATGCCTACATTCCAAATGTTTTTACTTAACTAGCTCTTTGCTGCAGCTTCGCTCGCGCTAAGTTTGAACCCCGTTATTTTGTTATTCGGGGCGGAGACAAATCCAACAAATCAAAAATCATGAATATGGGTCCAGCAGTTCTCGAGTTATAAGTGTTGTAACAAACCCGACTTTGTTTTATATATTAGATATAAGATAGTATACATCTATTAACAAAAAACAATTGAACATTTTTTTTTTCAGATTCGGTTGTTACAATTTGATACTGTTGACAACTTTTATAAATTATCTGGGACCCGAATAAAAGCATACAGGTAATTTATCGATTATTTTGCTAACGAGTTAAAAGAACCTATGTAAATTAGTGACAATTAGTCACCTTGATAAGAGACGCATTAAAGTAAATTCTACCGGCCGATAAGTAAATTAAAGGTAAAACAAATCAAGAAAACATAAAAACTGTTGGATGGGTTTCATCTTTGATAACCCTTTCTATAATCAGTTTCAAGAATTCCAATGCAAAATGTGGTACCTCCAACTAGCTAATGCTTTTGTAACGTGTTTATTTACATTAAATTACATTGCATTCAATTTGCACCAGATTGATTTAAATTGGCTAACCATCTGTTAAACAGGAATAGAATGTTATTTCTAAATGGCCTAACTAACCAGATGCGGCTAAAATTATCGGCGTTAAGTGTCATTATAATATTAATGATGGATCGGTCTTTCATAATAAGATATTGTTATTTTTTTCCAATTAAACGGACCTGGTGCTAACAGGTAACATTTTAAAGTACCGTTACTCAAAGGATCGCATGAAATCCCTCACATCGTTATTTATTTTTGCCCGTTAATTTAAAAATAATGAACACGTCAATATCCATATCGCACACAGAGGGGGCGGTATGTCTGTCTAATCGCGTGTCATGGAGCGTCTGAACGCACCGATTTTGATTATTTTTGTTTGAAAGGTGACTTGATTGTGAGTATTTTCAGTCATAATTCAAGAAAATCTGTTCAACCGACAGCCGATCATCAACTAACTCTTTTTTAGTTGATGAAGGTATGTAAACAACTTTCACAGGTCTGATCCTATCGCAGTTTGTTATCCTGTTACTTTAATGATGTTGCAAGAACTTAATTATTAGTTATGAATAGGCTAATAGTGTTCTCTCTATAGATAGTACGAGTATGTCTCTGCTAAAGGGTTTTTAATAAGTTTAATTCACCTTACAAAAACATGTAAAATAGGATAAGTATTGTGATAAAATAAAAGCTATGTTGTGATTATGTTGTGGTTTTATATATATATATTTAGTCCTCGTAGTCACGCCAACATTTATAATCAGATGTAAAACCCCTGACAAGCTTTTATCACGAATGCTTCGGGTTATAATGTCGTTTAAAGACAGCTTTATTTTTTTAACTTTTGCTTGCGTTTTTTTACCCGAATAAACAAGGAAATGCTCCCTTTGTGCTTGACGCTGTGCTCAATAAATTTCGCTTTATGTTTATCCTACTGATGGATACTGATTAAGCTTATGTTATGAGATAGAAACGTAAATACATTGCATACTTAACTCCTTAAGCTTAGTTCCTTTGCGCTATGCATGAGGGATGGGAAATATCAATTGATGAATAGGCATTAAATAATGAATGGATGGTTAGATTTACATTGTTCAAACTTGTTTACAGATGTCGAACTTAGGTAATCCATCATTCCATAGGTATATAGGTACATCTTACTTTGCCTTACCTATAGGAACAGTCAATTAGTCGCTAGATTTTGTCCTAACCGCAATAAAGTACAGGGTGTTTGGTAGAACGTTGAACATACGAAAATGGTGGTTAGTTGGGGTCATCTGCTACCCACTTGGCCCAAATTATTTGACCTTGGCCGACCGTTTTCATTTTTACTTTTTTTAATTTCACAGAAAATTACCAGTTTTTTTTACTTAAAATTCGAATATAATTAGACATTAATACAAAACAACATCCTGCCTGTTTTACCCATCACAAGTAAAGATATTCGAATTTAAATTGATAAAAAACTGATAATTTTCTGTGAAATTAAAAAAAAGTAAAAAAAAAACAGTGCGGCCAAGGTTAAATAATTTGGGCCCAGTGGGTAGCAGATGACCCCAACTAACCACCATTTTCGTATGTTCAACGTTCTACCAAACACCCTGTATATTGTGCCCAGACAATTATGATCTAACAAAACACACGCTGTTAGTAAGCCCAAAAGGCAACACCTAGATATTTTCATCAACCGACGAACAAGAAAAATAGAGGAGATTCTCAAGTCTGTTTTTTTTCGTATTAGTATGTGGTTGAAATAGTATGTAATGAATGCAGTTTATCACGCATATCATGCGTTTCCCATCACTATTCCCCGACGTGTTAGGCTGAGGTGTACAAATGTACACCAACAGCTCGCCAGTTCAGGTCCTATGAGGCGAACCGATGCCACTGATGATGACACGGGCACTAATCCAAATTTCGAGCTAGATACACCTGAGAATTTCAGAGAAAATCCCAACAGTGCTCGACCTGGGAATCGAACCCAGGACCTCGAGTGTAGCATTCACGTTTACGACCACGGCAGAGGTAGCAAGAAATTACAGAAGGACAGTATTACAAAGCATCTCACCTTCTTCTTGTTCCTCATATGATTGGCGTCGCGCGTTTCTTGCGCGTTGCCGGGGGCTCGCGCTCCCCACAACTTCATCGCCATGTGTGCGTACGCAAATGTGATCACGCACAGCGGGATTACGTACTAAAAGGGAGGTAAAAAAATATAGGAATAGGAATTGATGAGAATTTAATTCACCATCGTTAAAATTACTTTAACAATCTACAGGAAAAAATACAATTTTCCTCTTGTATTTTCATGTAATATAACCAAGTAAAAAAAAAAGTATTTTTGTAAAGCTTTTTCATGATATTAAAGGCCTGTTTTATGATTTCTGGATAGCCGCTAACTGCCCGATAAATTCAAAAATGGACAAATTTGTATGAAAGTATCCGCCAAATAATTTAACGGAAACTTATCAGGAGTTGGTGAAACAGGCCCTAAGTATCATCAGTAGGTATTTTACGTTACATAATACCTGTCCCAATTAATTAAAAACCTTTGACATTATGCTCAAAACGTGAATATCAGACTTCAAACAAGTTACTGAGAAGCGATAGAGTACTATGTGCTAAATAATTTAACTATATAGCAACCTATTTATTTAGCGTTCATAGCTTCACAAGTAAGATAACATAGGAGATCTCTAGGTATTGAACTATATAATTATTATGGATAATAAAAGCAAGTACATAACATACGAACGATTTGATACTGTGATTAAATAAAAGGCGTCCTTCCATTTGTTAAAGAATTCAATACCTATTGACATGCAAATTGAGGAGTAAATAAAGATAAATAAAGTACATCTGTTTATTGTAAGACCTCTTCGTTTATTTATTTGATGAAATTAAAATATATTACGTATCCCGTAAAATAACTCTTTTACTTCGACAAAGTTGTTGCAACATTGCCGAAGTATTTGAATAAATAGTTATGCGAAAATTTGGTGTGCATATTCAATCAAATTTAAATTGTTTTGAAATACAATTTGAATTTGATTTATTATGTATACCATCAATCATCAGAAGCCTGCTGCGTATGATTACTTCAATTTGGTCCTTACAACAGACATTAATTTCAAAGTCATCAAAGGGATTCAAACGGTTTTATACGTGGTTACCGTACGGTAGGAAAATAAATAATTACTGTTACAAATAGTACTTACAATAAAACAAAAAGAAAAGGTAATAGATAAAAGATAGATTCAGTCATCTATTGAAGTTAATTTAAAGACTTGATCATAACGATACATTGAAAAATGGTCACTAATGGTCTATTCCTAGATTAGTGTTGCTACGTGGATTCTGGTAATCTCACAAACAAAATACACGCGGAAAGAACGTAATTGAAAATAGAATGAGAAACAAATAAACTGAAACTTACCTGAAATATATACAACAAGAGTCTGTAAATAGCCAGCGAATGGGAGCCGAATTCGGTGGGAGCACAAAACGGCTTCTTGTAAAATATCTTTGTAACTGCAAGAAAAGAAAAACAGTAAGTAAACGATTTTGCGAGAACAGATTTCCCGACACTACTGTTCAACATTACTCCTACTTGTTCTAGCTGGGATTTTTTTGTTGTATAGTCCATTTTATTATTATTCTGAACTTCATGAATCGCAAGAGTAACAAGTGAACATGTGAATAGCGTAGGTACTACCATCACTATACCTAGATAATATTGGATACGTCACTAGGTATAACAAACAATTTGCATTCATTTACATTGATGAGTCAAATCACTTCTTCAGATCGAGTTTAGTCGCAACGGTACCATCAATCTAAATTGTCTACTATTATTAATATTGATTGTCCCTAGGTTCTTTTTTACCCTATATCACGAAAACTTGAGTTTTAACAAATCTCTAGGTACCTACTTTCTGGTGCAAGGTATAAATATAAATCACGCCTTCTAAACCAATTGGAAGTTTTGATCCGATGCGAAATACACAATGACAACAAGAGGAACTTTTCCTTGTTGTAACTTATTTTCCCGTGGGGTTGTATTTTTTTAACCCGACAACATCCCGACGCCAGCTGATGTTTTTCTGTAGTTATTGAAGCGTAATTTTGTTAGGAATGGCAACGATTTTAAAATTACTTGCGAAAGAATACAGTAATAGGAATTGCAATGTTAACCCTGGACTGTCGGCTGTCTGTAATTTATTATAATAAATGAGTCTCTTTACAGTCGGGATAATGATATATAGATTTTCGTGCATATATCATTCTGTATATTTAGCAATTAACACATACCTGGGTCCAATTCGTCGTCTTCCATGATAACCTCCCAAGACATGGCCATTGGAGCGGCCAGAGAGAGTGCCAAGAACCAAATAACTACTATTATTACTTTGGCAACACGCTTAGAAGTGTGGGCGCTGAAACAAACATTTACCTGTTATTATGTGTTAAATCGATACTTTTTACATTATTAGGGTTAGATGCTACTCGCGATTGAATGGAAACCTGGGGGTCAGGGTTCTGTTGCATTGCGGCGGTCACAAAGAGACGCTTACATCAACTGGTGACGAATGTCGGCCGAATAATGTCATTTTAAGGGCACTTGATACAAAAATATAAATATCACACCATTACGCCTGTATTCCCCGAAGGGTAAGGCAGTCAGGCAACCTACAGTTCGTCGGTATGTTTAAGTGCCCTGCAAAAAAAGCGAACCTATTGCCTTGATATGAAAATATTTTTTGATATGATACTACTCTACTCATAGCTCTTTCCGATGTAATAATATATTATTTAGTGAGAAAATAATGTTATTTTATTGGTCAATAACATTGCTCATACTGAGCCTATTGAATAATCGGATATCTAAAACAGACTAAACCAAGCATAGGTACGTACGAAGAGAAAAAAGTCTTCTTATATTTTCCGATATGAAATCGATGATTTATTTTCCACAGTGCGATGGGCGATCCTTTTCAATTATGTAATATTTTTGTCACTGCCATAATACATTCGATATGATGCCAAGATCGGATTTTATAAAGAGAAAAGATTTGTATTTTTTGTTAGAAAATAATAAACTCAAAAACTATTGGAACGATTTAAAAAAAATAATGTACTATTAGAATGCTACATTATTATTGAGTAGCGTAGCTGCGTAGACTATCTAGAAAATATGTAAGACTATCTATAAAATATGGCCAGACAAGTGTGAGCCCACAATGTGAAATATAAATAATTATTTGCTATCGACGCTAAGAAGAAGATGTATAACTAACTGTTCGATCAACGCACAGCTAGGTGACGTAGGTGTGCACTAAGAAAAGATTGCTAAATTCCCACTGGATTAGAAAAAAATGGATGTAGGTATGCGAGTAACATCGCGGAGATCAGCTAGTAAATGAATATTATTGTCCACGTCCAGTACGTCCACCCATGCGAATCCCGCTAGTATTGAATTAATTTAAGTGACATAGATTAATACTTGATAATGTTGTTTGCTTATTATCATTTAGACATTAGGCATTAAGGTTTTATCGTTTAACCGCAATAGGGCAAGGTTAACGACTGGTTGATGTACGCCAGTACTTACTTAGCGGTATAACGTAAATGGTCTAGCCTAATTCAGCTCCTAAAAGTTTTGACGTCTACCGCTGTACATAAACAACAAATTAAGACAGGGATCACCGCCTAAAAGTTAAGTTTGGATTATAGTAGTCAATGTAGTCGAGATTATATTTAATATAACGTCGCAAGTGAGAGTTTTGATGTTGTATATTATTACGATCCTTAGTTTCGTACAAACATACAGGCTGTTAATGTTTCTTAACAATCTATGCCTATCTTTGTTTCGTTGATTTCCCTTTGCGAAATACAAGTCATGGAATTTTATTATTTGCTCGCGCCTCCCCTCTTACTAAAATTGACTTTGCTACTGCATAGGTACTTACTACTTACACGTATAAACCTTATTAATAAACATTCAACCCCACATACCATTACACTCTGTTCGGTTTCCTCTGATCAAATATTATTTGGGAACGAAACAACTCAAAACAATGCAAACACGGCAATTGATTATTAAATATAGGGGCGCTTGGACCGACACCATTTTTGAGGGATTAGCCCAAAATTAATGTTATCTAGGTACCTGCTTACTCAGCAGTCTTTTTATACAATGTCAGTTATACAAGGTGGAAGGGACATCGACGCACAAACGTCGTAAAAAGATTTCACTCAAGGTCAAAAATAAAATGACCTAGGTCATTCATGTAGAAAATGATCGGTTATTATAGAAATTGACATTTTTGAGCGCGCAGTGTATTGCTAAAAACGCAATTATAACGCTCCGCTATCCGAAATAAATGAAATAATGTTTTTTTAATTATAAATCTTATTTGGGTAGATTGAAATACTGTTTTTTTACGCGTTCAAGTAAAATAACCGGAAAAAAAATATATAAAAAAGTTACGAAAATTTCAACGCAGGGGGGTCCAGAATCATGTACTGAACTCATGGTATTCGGATGTGCGTCGATCTCCCTTCCACCTTGTATACTTAAGTACCCAAAAACTAAACCGAAATCAAAGGCGAGATTTTGGGTGAATAAAAAAGAAAACTAAAAAATATCAATAACCTTGCCAGTGCCAGCATAAACATATCACACTATTTTCTTTGAAATTTTTTATATATTTCGTCATCAGCCCATAAACTGTCCCATTGCTGGGCGCGGATCTCCTGTCAGATTGAGAGGGATTAGGCTATATAAATAACTGTAGTTCACCACGCTGGCCTCACACGGTGCGGGTATCACACGCCGTCAAAAAAACTATCAGGCATGCATGTTTCCTGATGAAGTTTTCATATCAGCTAATGATACCTAATATCCTTCGGTCTGTATCACTCGTTGTGTTGTGCTACAAAGTTAATAATTTTGAAAATATTGTTTTTTCTTGTACAATGGATGATAGGTATATCCTAAAACGAAATAACTGTGAATTGCTTTTTAAAATCGTCATATTGTGTGCTCAGCTTTTGTTTCCCAATCGTTTCGATCAATCAATTTTCCAGTGGTATTTTACATGTGTGTATACGTACACAACGAAGGTGACCCACGAATGTTTAAAAAATAAATGGTTATTGAAAATGTCCAGTGCTTAATTCCATTCTAGATCTAATCTGATTGATTAAATCGGAACAATAATATTGAAATACCTCGAATTGACCTTTAATAATAACTTAATCCTTTAACGTTTCTAGTCAAACACAAAGATAAGTCTCTGTTATTTCGGTTATACAATAAATCTTGTTCGAACGTCTCTCTATTTTAACTGGATTTACTTTTAAATCCCTGTTAAAACATTCGTTCATAAAAAGTTCCAAACGGAATTAAGTTCTTAACATAAGAAAAATATTTACTCAGACACCCTACAAAATAACAAATACACAGGTAGCTACGACAGTCCTTAGTAGGTTAAGCCTCCTAATTTTTGTTTCATTGGTCAACAAGAAAAATCTATAGCAACGTCAAAATATAAGGCACTCTTCAAAGAAATGTTATCCAATAATTTTGTGTCATGTTATGGTTAGGTACTGACCTTAACAAGCCACGGACTACGGTACTTAGTTCCAAAATACATTACAAGTATACAACCGAGAAGAAAATATAGTGGTAAAGGTAAAAAAATGTCTGGTATACTTAGGTAGATATCTGTATTGCCGGTACTTATTTATTTATTTATTTATTTATATATACTTTATTGTACACCAATAAAAACACATAAAAAGGACACAAACGATTTTTAAATATACAATTGGCGGCCTTATCGCTAACTGCGATTTCTTCCAGGCAACCTTGGGATGGAAATATTTGCACTGAACGAAATAAATGGGCTTGTCAATGGTGCAGAATTTAAAGTAAGTTTTTTTTTTTTAAATATATATACCTATTATATACATACAAATATATAATATATATAACATACATAATATAATATATATTTAGATCATTTTAATCACTATACAATATCGAGAGGAGCGGATAGACTACGATGATGTAGAGACAAGGCTAAGGGACAAGTAATGATCTTTTACAAGCCTTTTGAACACTGGCAGTGATTGCGCACGTCTGATCGGCACTGGCAGCGCATTCCACAATCTGGCAGCTTGCACTGAGAAAGACTTGTCGTAAAAAGAAGTGGAATGCTTCGGCATCTTAAGTCTCAGGTTATCCGATGACCGTAAGAATCGTGTGTGGGAGTCACCAAGGAACTTGAAGCGTTTTTTAAGATAGAATAGTGTACAAGGTTGGAAAAGCACATTGTAAAGTAGTGAGAGAATATGAGCATTCCGGCGAAGTCGAATTGGCAACCACTTGAGCTTAATGCGGAACTCTGAAACATGGTCATATTTGCGTAAACCAAATATAAACCTTATACAAAAATTTTGGAGACGCTCAAGTCTATCGAGTTGCTCTTCTGTTAGGTCAAGATAGCTGACGTCGGCATAATCAAGGATAGGAAGAAGGAGCGATTGAGCAAGCGCAACTTTGGTCGCAGTGGGTAGGAAGTTGCGTAGCCTTTTGAGACTACCAGCAGATGCATACAGCTTGCGACTGACTTCCTGTAACTGAGCATTCCAGGATAAATGTTGATCAATATAAATCCCCAAGTTCTTGACTTTGTCACTAAAACGGATTATAATATTGTTGAAAGAGACTTGGGGAAGAGTTGACCAGTCAATTTGAGAAACAGTTCTGGAGCTGCCCACCACCATAACTTGCGTCTTCGTGGGGTTAACCGTAATTCCGTACCTCTGACTCCAGTCGCCAATACAAGCCAGGTCTTGATTAATAGTGTCAACCGCTAGCGACAAGTTTCCTAGGGTAGCCCGGCAATAAATCTGCAGATCATCAGCGTAAAGATGGTAGGAAGAAAGTAGATGTTCAGAGATGGAGTTTATAAAAACTGCGAAAAGTAGAGGGGATAGAACGCCACCCTGTGGTACGCCGTCAGATGTATTGCTCCAAGAAGAACAAGCATCTTCTATGCATATGCGTTGCCGGCGACCGAACAGGTAACTACGAAACCAGTCAGTCACCGATGGAGATATGTTAATAGAGCGCACAATGCCGAGCAGAATCTCAAAATCAACGGCGTTAAAGGCATTACTAAAATCTAGTAATGCCATCACCGTCAGATTGCCGATTTCCATGCCTGATCTGATATCATCCGTAACATTGACAAGGGCTGTGGCTGTGCTATGTCCTGGGCGAAAACCGGATTGAAAGGGATTAAGGAGATTGTTTGAGCAGAGGAAAGTGTTTAATTGATTATATATAAGGCGTTCGAGGACTTTGGATAGGAATGGTAAAATGGATATGGGACGATATTCAGAAAAGGATGCTGGGTTAGATTTTTTTTGGTAACGGGACGATTTTGGCTTCTTTCCATTTACATGGGAAGATACCACTAGAGATGGAAAAGTTGAGGATATGGCAGATAACAGGGAGTATAATGTCGAGCACGGGGAGTATCATGTTACGGCTGATATCGTCACTACCAACTGCATTGGAGGTAATTGTTATTACGCTCTTCTTAACATCACATGCGGAGAAAAGACTAAACGAAAACGAGGAATAACTGGGAGCCGGCCGAGTTGAAAGATGATTCAGCGTGTTGAGCTTAGTTGACACATTAAGATTAGTCGAAGTTGTAAAATGTTGATTTAATGAGTTAATATCTAAATCTTTTGAAGTAGTTTCTTTGCGAGATTTTCCGACTCCCATTGATCTAAGAAATTTCCAGACTTTTGCTGGATCTCCGTTTTGAACAGAGTTATGGATATGTTGGCGTTGAGCATTCCTACACATCTTATTGCTGTGATTGCGAATTGAGGTATATCGTTCCCTGTTCGAGTCCGATGGTCGACACTTATACTTGCATTTTGCCACCGCTTTCTTATGAATTAAGGTTTTTAGTTCGTCAGTGAGCCACGGCGCTGGCAAATGTTTAACTTTTACTGCTCTAATTGGCGCATGACGATCGTACAGTTTCACTAGCTGGGTTGTGAAAAAATTTACTTGTTCGTCGACTGAAAAAGAGGCAAAGAGCGGAGACCAGTCTATGGAGTTGGCATCATTGTGAAGGCATCAATCTATTATGTTTTCACTTCAATAATAGAAATCCACCAACAATATACCACTAACGCCTACAACTTAGAACGTGTTCTATTTCTGTAATTATCTGAATAATTTATTTACCACTTAACGCCTACACTTACATTCTCACTTCTTCAGTAGGTACGACTTACATCACTCGAAAACATATTATGTTTATTCTAACTTATCTGAAGATTTTATTAACTTTAATAGATAAAGTGATTCAAGATGGAAGATTAATATGTAGCATACGTGCATATGTGAGTAAAAAGCCGAGGAATTCAACCCAGTGCGAAGCCGGGGAGAGTCAGTAGTTAGAAATTTAAAATACAAAATCGTATCTTAACTTTACGAAAGTTCAAAATTAAATACTTCGACAGTTACACGATGTTTGAATTAGTGGTGACATAAGTAGTGAATATGGTAGCTACAGTTTTTGTCGCAATTATATTGTAAACCTACAAATACAAAGTTTAATAGACTTACAAACATCGAAAAACTAATTTGAATTTGGCGACCGGCGTGAAGGAGATAAAATTATTTTTATATTTTCACAGTCCGTATTTTTTGGGAAAAGTTATTTATTATTCAGATTTTCGCTAAAATTAAATTTAATATACTTTTTTGGGTAATTGAGAAGCAATTACTATTAATAAATATTTTTACATAATTATATGTACACAAAACAAAATGGAACAGTTTACAGGGCACACCAACGTAGATGTTGGTGTGCGTAAACTCAACGCGTTATTACTTCGCCTATTTACTAGTGTTAGCTTTACAATAACCCGTTGTCCACTCACACACTTGCAATTTCTTGTTGCTTCACATTATATATGAAACAAAGAATATGAAGCATAAATTCAAAGGTATTATCAACTGATACCGTGGCATAGGTTTATATGCAAGCGGCTGGTGTGACATTAGTCTTAGGATCAAATTAGTTAGGCCCGGCGCTAACTTTTTGCATTATTATCATTTTTTTTCGTTTTGTTTAATTTTTATTTATGTTATTTAACCTGATAATAAGAACATTATTCCAGAAAAAATGATATATGGAAGAAAATATTAAACAATGTGTAATATGATAACAACAGTATTTATTGACATGGTTTTTTTAAATTATAAATACAAATTATAAAGTATGGGTTATGACAAATATTCTAAGTGGGACAAGAATTCACTTTGTTTTTCATATTCAAGAGGGTAATTTATTTATTAATGATATGAATAAACATGTTAGTAAGTTAGATAATAAGATACTGGCGATCCTAAATTGTAAATTGTAATCTCACTAACAATAACATCAATCATGTAATACAAATTACCCCCCTGATATTTTTAATAGCCGATTGGTGCGCCATCACTATGTATTTTGTAAAACATCCAAGTAACCTTGACTGGTATTGCGACTATTACTTGTTGCAAACGTGTCCTCATGCTAGCAACCATATTCCAGCACAAAACCTGCACTAATTCAAGGGGACCCATTGATGACATCCATCCCCAATAACCCAACGTAATGCGGCCACTAGACCTGCATGGAATAATATTTTTTTTGTTATAGCGTTCACCATCTTTTCGCCATAATATTTTACGACCGTCCTTGTCCGACTTAAAACATTTTTCATCGCTAAATATAACTATATTATTGCACCAATCAAAATCCAAATATTCTCTTGCGAAGCTAACCCGGTTTTGCATGTGAATATCAGACAGTAATATTTTCTTGGCTGGCCTACGACATTTCACACCAGCTGCACACAAGTGGTTCCGCACAGTTTGTAACGTCACATCATGTTTAGTCGCCGTGGAACGAGTAGTGAGGAAGGGCTCAGCCAAATGCGTAGCAACTATATCACGGTGCCGTGCATTGGTATCTGTATATGCAAATCCAGCCTTTGGTCCCGGTCGGCAAGGATCAATGCTTCCCGAATCTGCATAACGATGGACCCACAATTGCACAGTTCTTTTCTGTGAACAATAATTAAATATTGTTACATAAAACATCAATAAACAAGATGTGTATTACTGAAACATAATAAACTTCTAAACGTAATAATAATATTTTGTTACTCACCGATATCTTTAAACGCCTCGCAATTTCACTAATTGAAACGTTTTGCTCATGCAAAATAATTATCTCAGCTCTTAAAAGTGTAGTTAAGTGATTCATATTGATTCACAAATAATAGCACTTCTCAAAATACGCAGGGTATAATGTCTAAAAACGTAACAGAAGCTCGATAGTCAATAGCATTATGACGATGAAATTAAACTACCAACATATTATGATTTGTCATTTTTAGAGGGTAGACCATTAATATAATCCAAACCAAATATAAAGAAGACTTGCTAATACTATACAAAGAATTGAACAAACAAATGTAAAATATTTTTTAAAACATACAAAAAGTTGAACCGTTGATACTAAGATTCGATCTTACGGTGCCGTCGACAAGAAGCGCACGCTAAACTAATGCGCCACAGTGGAGTCTGACTATAGACTATTTTTTAGGTATAAAATGACAAGAAATTGCAAATGTGTGCGTGCACTAGTAAATAGGCGAAGTAATGAACGCATCGAATTTACGCACACCAACATCTACGTTGGTGTGCCATGTAAACCGATCTATTTTGTTTTATGTACATACATGGATTATGACATACGTTTAAAGAGTAATACCGACGACAGCCTACGCAAACCTTTCTATTAAAACATAGCATATAGTACACTTTTAAGTACTTAAGAGAAGTATAGTTGAAAAATACATAAATTTATATTTTCAGTTTGCATGAAAATACTACATTTCCAGTAGGCAATCCCGATCATGTCGTTGTGAACCGAATCACTATTTCTTCGTCTTATCCCAAATTCCATTTACAAAGGCTTTAGGGGCCAATCCAAATAACTAGAACAGAGCCACCTTGTCTTAGCTCCGACTATTTGGCAAAAGCCTGTTTCAGGCTCAACCCATATATTTGTCGTAGTAATAGGTATTGTATTATGTAAGCTAGAAAAAGTAAGCTTGAATTTAAAAAATCTTGTTATCTTTTATTTATTGGTGTGGTTCGGAATTAAACATTAATTAAGTAGGTTGGATAATATGGACCAAGTTAAGATCATAAAAAGGTAAAATAATTGTGTGTTTTAAAACAATTATTTTCTCATTTTCTTTAATTAGCTTGTTGTTGTGTTGTAAGAGATAGGTATCAGGAAAGTGTATCGTAAATTTAAATTAAGCCTGTAGTTGGCAAATTAAATATAGATGTCACTTGGTTGGTCACATTGTTTGAAATGGTATTATTATGTCCATAATATTACGCAAATCTTACTACAAAAAACATTAAAAATAAAATATAAGAAAGTAGTTGCCTATTCCTCTACTATCATAAATAACCAGCGTCCGCCGTAGTTTCGTTTCGGGAACTGTTATTATACCTAAGAAATAGTCTATAGCATTCAGGGATAATGTCTCTTTCTAACAGTGAAAGAATTTTCAATTGGTTCAGTAGATCCAGAGATTACCACCTACAACCTCACAAACTTTACCCCTAACATGATTAGTATAGAAGTACAGATGAATCAGAAATCTATATAAGGCGAAATGTCTGATCGAATGAATAATTCGTTAGTGAATGGAAGCTACAGCGATGTTTACAATAAATAAAACGTTTTATATTCAAAGTCTGTGTTCTTATAAATCAGATTTTCACGCTCAAATTACATGCAAAGATACCGTGCGTGTCAGAGGAAGCGAGTTTGTAAATTAGGCATAATTTGCGCCGCTGTCGCCGCGTCGTGTATGCGTAATGTAAATCGAACGAATGATGCTTATTGCTGATGCATGAGCTTACGTAAATCATACAAATACTCAACTGAACTTGTAACACTATAGAACGTCTATTTTAGTTTGGAGCTCGACCCATTTCAGTAAGTATTATACTGAAAAGTTTGCCGTAAAAGCGACAGAGAATTATGAGACATTGAAATAGCAAAGTACTTAAGCTTTAATAACTATTGTTCAAAAGAGCACAAGAATTTATTAAGTTCTTATAAATTGCTTAATAAAATGGACAACAATATTTAAATTAATTATATACATTTTAGCGAAAGAAAAATTCGATCTAAAGAAATACATACCTCTGGTTAAATACACCGAACACTAGTTAACTAAGCCACCAAGACTACTGTCTGTAATATCGAATTATACGTCATAATGTGACGACAGTGTTAAGGCAAAAAAAAATAATTAAGCAGTACTTGGATATTTATGACAAAAGTAGGAACGGAAGTAAGTCTTTATGAATCAATCGGGCAACCTTTATAATGTCTAATTAATATGATTATTTAAAAAAAATATAGGGTAACAAAACTTTAGTAAAGAAGAACATTTAAAACACAGTTCATTTCAACTTCAAGCTCAATCTTTCAATTTCAAGTTCAACAGTTCATTGTTTGTATAATAGTGAGTGAGTGTTTGCCAAAAAATACGCTTGATATACAAACATTCTACCTAGCTGTACCTACTCTGTGGTAAATTTTTGATGTTAAAGTTAGTCTGTAAGTGGGCTCTAGGGCTTCTAAGGCTTTTATGTCATAACGAAACAGTATACTAACGTCTAGACTAAGTACTTGAAGACGAGTAGCCTAACTTTCCTTACGCCGAAAATTTTTATTTTGTATTTCATTAAAATTTTACATTTTCAACCTAACTTGCAAATATCAACTGTACTAAACCACCTCGTTTGCCTAGTCATCACTAGTGTGAGAGGTCCTAGGTTCGATACCCAAGTCAAGCAGAATATTTCTTTGACATTTTCAATGTCTGTGTGTCAACTGTGTACACCACATTAGTACACTTCTACTTAAGCTTTGCGACCTACAGTCGTGATGGTATGATTGGTTTTTTTTAAGTAAATATCATCACACAATAAGATATTTAACTTTTTGTACCTATTTGAGTCCATTAGTCTTAGTAAACTTTGAAATCTGAATTATGGAAGTAATGCACTCCGATCCGTATGTAGGTTCCTACAATCACTCAAGATTCACTAAGATAATATATTTAGGCCACTAGAAATTTATAAATCAAACAAAGTTCCAACCCAGTTTCATAAAAATATGAGGCAAAATAAATAAACAATACGTAGTTAGTTCCCATTTTATTTTCATACAATATATTGTATGTATTGTATGAAAATAAAATGGGAACGAACAAAACATACTAATAGGAAGTATCTATCTTATGTTTTTTTATTTTGAGCGCTTATTTATAATTATGTATACAGCGATAGAAAGGCCGTTAAATAAAAGTCTTCTGAATAATAAAATACCTTTTTGTCTAAAGTGACGGGGGCGTCACTTTAGACAAAAAGGTATTTTATTATAATCTACGTACGGGCGGGGGCCCGCGCCGCCATTGTCAGTGACGATCTATACTAGCTGTGCCCAGTGGTGTGTCCACTTATTTTGGCTCCTAAAAGTCGAGGCGAGGATGTTAAACAGCCTATAATCTTCCTAAATAACAGGCCTATCAAATGCAAATTATGCAAAAAAACCCGAGTGGTAGTTCCCGAGACTAGCGTGTTCAAATAAAACCTTTGTATTTATTGAAATAAAACTACTTTTTACGGATTTTATCGCGTTATATTGATATTATTTTAATCCCGACGTTTCGGACCCTTTACAGCGTCCATGGTCACGGGTGACTAAGGTGGTAGGCGTCTTGAAGTTTTGATTACTAACAGCTACCCTACATTTCTGTTAATCATTGGCAATCCGATTCACGCAGAACGAGCTCACCGTATCCTTCGGTCTTGCAGTTTTAGGCTTGGATTTAGATTTAATTGAATCTATAATCGGGTTCCAAGCAGGTGGTAAGACCCAGCCATCTTCTCTATTGAAATTTGGATGTTTTTGAATTTCAATGGCCTCACGAATCATCCTGGGTAGGAATCGGTTTTCTTTTGCGAGGACTTGTGGTTGGTCAAATCTGATGTAATGCCGGGCCTTGTCAAGGGTGTGCTCACAAATTGCAGACTTTCCGGAACGGCGGTGTTTGACATCAGCGATGTGTTCTTTTACGCGGGTCCCTATGCTTCGTTTAGTTTGGCCTATGTAAGAGAGACCACAGTCACAATCAAGCTTGTATACTCCCGCATCTTGTAGAGGTATATGACACTTTACAGGTGGTAAAAACTGACTGATCTTCTTCAGCGGCTTGAAGTAAGTTTTAATTGAAGCACGCTTCAAGATGTAGCCAATCTTGTCAGTGACTCCTCTCACATATGGTAGTACTGCAGGTAAGCGCTCGACTGTGGCACGTTTCACGCGGTTTCTGTGACGCAGGCGCGGTATTCGTAAAAAGTAGTTTTATTTCAATGTCTAGTATTCGCGTAAGTGACAGAAATCAATATGTTAGCCAGTACGGACTGCTTATTGCTAATAAAATACGCCGGTTGGAGGATCTCAAGACTAAGCGTGCAAGATTTACAACATCCTTAAATTTCTTGAAGAGATGCAGAGACACCAGCATCATTCCTACGTGTGCAAAAATATCTCCAAGAAATGACATACGAGGAAGCGCTAAGATCTTCTACCAGGCAAGCAAAAAGTTATTACAACAGCTAATTCAAAACACGCGATCCGATTTACATTATATTAACTTAGATATCGAGAATTCATCCAGGGAATTAAAAATAGATTTAACTACATTTGATTTTAATAATTGCATGAAAATATTAGATGAGCGTGAGTCATCAAAGTACAATGAATGCAAACATAGACAAATAAATAAATTCCATAAACTAACATCAAAATCAAATGTCAATGTCACTAAAGAAAACGGAACGCATCCGTCATCTGAGAACCAATCACGCGCAGTTGTCAATCTATCAAAACATAACCTGGATGAAAACACGGTTCAAGTTTTAGAAAAAGGCCTAAATTTCGCAATAACACCTCGAAAAATACCGGTGGAAAACATAATTTGCAATGTGGAAGAGTGCCTGCGTAATAATAATGTAAATAAACAAGATTCGGAGGCGATACGTCAGGACATATCGTCGGTGTTACGTCGTAGCAAACCGCCCAAACTAAATCTTACTAAAAATCAATTACATTCGCTAAAAAACCTTCGCGACAGGCCGGAATTAACTATTCTACGTGCAGATAAAGGCAATGCCACGGTGGTAATGGATACGTCAGATTACAATGACAAAATACAAGAGCTTTTATCGGATGTAAGTACATACAAACTAGTGAAGACCGATCCGACAACAAAAACACTAAAATTAACTAGTGATTTGATTAAAAAGCACTCCGACACATTGAAACTCGACGTAAAATACCTAATTCCTAGTTGTGCAAAACCACCAAAACTGTATGGATTACCTAAGATACACAAACCTAATGCTCCGCTGCGACCAATAGTAAGCCAAATCGACTCCCCAACCTACAGATTGGCACAATGTCTAGGTAAAGTACTCTCACCACTAAGAGGAAACACAGCAGCATATGTGAAGGACTCATACCATTTTGTCAGTGAAATAAAACACCTACAACTCACTGATGATGAAACTATGGTCAGTTTTGATGTTCAGTCATTATTTACATGCTTACCGGTGGAAGACTGCATTAGAATTGTGTCTAAGAAATTATTAGTGAACAACATGCCTATTGAGTATGCTGAATTACTAAAACATTGCCTAACATCCGGCTATCTGTTGTGGAACAATCAATTCTACACGCAAGTAGATGGAGTAGCAATGGGCTCTCCTGTATCTCCCATAATAGCTGACATCTTCATGGAAGATTTTGAGGAGATGGCCCTTCAATCTGCTCCTGTAACACCAAGGTTCTACAAGCGGTACGTAGATGATACTTTCACTATACTACCATCTAACAAAGTGACAGCATTCCTAGACCATCTCAACTCCTTACATTCTAAAATTCAATTTACTATGGAGTCGGAGGCAAACAACTCTCTAGCTTTCTTAGATGTTTTGGTTAGTCGTAATCATAATAACACCTTGAGTCACACTGTGTATCGAAAGAAAACCCATACGGATAAATACCTAAATGGTGAATCACACCACCACCCAACACAGTTATCTACCGTCGGTAAATCATTGTTTCAGAGAGCACGTGGGATCTGTGACGAGCAACACCTGGCTGCAGAGCTTCAACATGTCAAGCAAGTACTGCACGACAACAAGCTCCGAATACCGCGCCTGCGTCACAGAAACCGCGTGAAACGTGCCACAGTCGAGCGCTTACCTGCAGTACTACCATATGTGAGAGGAGTCACTGACAAGATTGGCTACATCTTGAAGCGTGCTTCAATTAAAACTTACTTCAAGCCGCTGAAGAAGATCAGTCAGTTTTTACCACCTGTAAAGTGTCATATACCTCTACAAGATGCGGGAGTATACAAGCTTGATTGTGACTGTGGTCTCTCTTACATAGGCCAAACTAAACGAAGCATAGGGACCCGCGTAAAAGAACACATCGCTGATGTCAAACACCGCCGTTCCGGAAAGTCTGCAATTTGTGAGCACACCCTTGACAAGGCCCGGCATTACATCAGATTTGACCAACCACAAGTCCTCGCAAAAGAAAACCGATTCCTACCCAGGATGATTCGTGAGGCCATTGAAATTCAAAAACATCCAAATTTCAATAGAGAAGATGGCTGGGTCTTACCACCTGCTTGGAACCCGATTATAGATTCAATTAAATCTAAATCCAAGCCTAAAACTGCAAGACCGAAGGATACGGTGAGCTCGTTCTGCGTGAATCGGATTGCCAATGATTAACAGAAATGTAGGGTAGCTGTTAGTAATCAAAACTTCAAGACGCCTACCACCTTAGTCACCCGTGACCATGGACGCTGTAAAGGGTCCGAAACGTCGGGATTAAAATAATATCAATATAACGCGATAAAATCCGTAAAAAGTAGTTTTATTTCAATGTCTAGTATTCGCGTAAGTGTCAGAAATCAATACCTTTGTATTTAATTGACAGAGATTCATGTAGGTACATTATAATCAAATACCTACATGCGAGCAACAACATATTTTTTGTTCTTCTTTTCTAAATATTTTGACCTGTCTAACGATGTTATTTGCTTAAGCTTTAAGTTTGACATTTTGGGGTTTTATTTACGCGAAGGAATCATTTACCTAATGGACTGGCAAAATCTTTGTTGCAGAAATGATGACGACACGATCCGTGTCTTTGGCGAGACTGTAAGACTAAAAACTATAGAGCCGACTTGTCGACTACAAGTATGACACAACCTAAAGTCGGCTTATGCTAAGTCAACCAAAGTATGTCATGTAAAATATTTTCGTTCATAAATATTCTATATCCAAAGTTACTTCCTCGTTTAATCTCTGCATACCATACGGATACTATGGTATGCAATTAATTCTAACAATTTATGAAGTCTCAATTTATCAGAACGAGGAAATATTAAATTTTTACATCACTGAAAATTGTATATAGGTAACACTTGTGATGTCTCTTGCTGTTCAACATTTACATTGTAGCTGTATATTGTCCCTAAAATAAATAAAATAAAAAATAAAATACCAAAAATACAATAACACTTCAACAAAACTCACAGAAATCATCAATTATTGATGCGTCTTTAGGTGACATTAAAATCACTTAAGTACCTACCTAACTTTACCTTTTTTCCTAGCCTTTTCCCAAACATGTTGGGGTCCGCTTCCAGTCTGACCAGATGCTGCTGAATGTCAGTATTTTACACGAAGCGACTGCCATCAGACCTCCGAAACCCAGTTTCTGGGCAACACCAATATTCGAAGGATAGACTGGTTATTGTCAGGCTTTTTGGGCTTCTGACTACGACTAGGTAACGATTAACTTTACAGTAGTAGCACGCACAATAAAATAGTTTACCAATGATACATTAAAATATATCTGTGCTGTTTATTTTATTATTTTAGCGTTTTGCTTTTATGAATCTAGGTAAGGTTAGGTAAATAGTCATAATCTAGTACCTACCTGAGCGGCGTGATAATGGCTCGATGTCGATCAACCGCAATGGCGGTCAGCGTGAACACGCTAACGTTGACACTCAACGCTTGTACGAACGGACAGAACGGACACATGAAGTGCGGCAGCAGCCACCGCTGTAGCAACGCAGCTTGGAACTGTCAACAAATATATTTATATTAAAATACATAGGGATGCCCTTGCAATACGTGTAGAAATGTACAGTCAATAAAAGAGTTAAGAATACAGGAAATCTATGTTTCGGCAAAAAAGTGATATACCTACCTAAATATTTTTTTATCTGCCACAGGGTTTGGTATGTAGGCAGCTAACAACACTTGTGTTTTGACACATTTGGCGTAATATATATCTTTTTTAAAACACAGATGTAATTATCTGCCCGTATACTTATTATTTTTGTGGACTGTACTGACTACCGATTAAAATAACTCACAATTTTGCTGTAGTTACTTGTTTTAATCACATTTACAATTAAAGGAATTACTACAACACTAGGAAATTTTCTGGTACTATAAAGCTTTTGTGAAATACCCGCTTGTTTGGAAAATTGGACATCTGGAAAGAGAGATTTTACGGGGACTCATTACGGAGAAAATAATTAAGTTTGATACGAAAATCCTAATAAGTAGGTAAGTTTACGCTCATTAAATTCATCATTATAGTTCCCTAGCTAAGAGAAGAACGGCTTTGAGTACACAAACCGGTCTTCTCAAAGCTGCTAAACCTAGCTCTTACTTCAAAGGCCTGTTTCTGAGATTTCTGAAATAGTTAATACTCACATCATTGCTTACTGTCTAGCTAGACTAAGAAATCGTGATTTTATTTCGGCATTTCTTCTCAGAGGCATCAATTATTAACAAAGGACAACTAGTTTACAAATTCATGATAATTTAAATCAGATCTTTTTACCAAAATAAATTATGTCATTCAAATCAAATTAAACTTAAATTTCAGTACAATTTACATTACAAAGCTTTGAGGCAAAAAATCCGACAAGTCTATATTTTTGAACATTTTAGTGGCAATTTTTATTGGATGTAATACTTTCATATCTTTCTGTTATAATGAAACAAAATGATTGAGTCTGTAGACGGCACTTCTCAGCTATAATTGCTGTTGGGATCAGACAATCAGTTACTGTCAGTGACCAACTACGGGCGGTAATTTGATTTACGTCCTTATATTTTTACGTTTAATAATTTGAATACAAATTTTATAGTGATTTTATTGTATTGCAAATTACTTTTATAATTGCTTTCTTTTGTAAATATTTAATGTAGAGGGAGAAGTCTCATAGCTATATGAG